>CAMTDV010000004.1:77391162-78866162 GCA_947069175.1 Scalesia atractyloides | reverse complement strand
GATTAAAAGTTAGTAAATAGTTAATGACGTGGTGACATAACACGCTAAGTGTTAAGTTGGGGTGACGGGAGTCAAAGTGATAGTTGGGAGTGACAGTGGCTAATAGCCAATAGTTGTGGGTGATAAAATCCAATAACCTAAAAAACAAAAACCACCAAGTAGTTTTTTTTAATGTTCAAAAAAATTTGGACATATATATTATATAGCCTGAAATTTTAAACATTTTAAAAAACTAATTGGTGTTTTTTTTTCTAAAAAGAATGTATGTATATAATATAATATATATATATAATATATAACACTATTCTCACCCGCCCTCTCTACCTCTTCTCCATGGCCATCACCAATCACCACAACTAGCGACGTAACCACCACCCGACAACCACAACCTACCACCACTGTCATCTTCTTCAACCATCACCCCATCCACCTTTGCTGAGCACCACCGGTAATGGTGATTCGTTTAAGAGAATATGGTGACGATGGTGGTCAAGTTAGAAGACAATGGTCCTGCAAGCAAGGGTTGGAATTAGTTTAGGTGATGGCTAGGGTTTCTGCAGTGGCTAAGGTCGTTCAAGGTAACCATATCTGCGAACTCGGTGACGGTGGTGCTCTAAACTCAGTGACAAACGGCGAAATCCACAACGATGGTGGATCTAGGGTTCTGTTGACATCAGGCAAATGTAACATCCGCCAAAAACCGGATTACCAAACCCGCTTCGTTTATTAACCGAACAACCAGTTAAAAATTTCGTTGCCTATTTAATGCTTAAATTAATTTTAAACGATACATAATTAATAAGTATATTAGAATATAAAATTTATATTTAAAAGTGTGTTAAAAATAGCGAACTAAAAATAAAACGCTGAAGCCGGGTTTCGAACCCGGGTCAGCCGAGGATCAGCAAAGCCTTAACTCACACGCGCTCAACCACTCCGCCACTTGTGTTTCTTGTTAATTATTTAAAACAAATAATACATAAATTAAAGTTGGAAATCAAACCCAGTCACTCTCGCCGGAAATCCCGACGAAATCGTCAATCATTGACGTTATATTTTGGCATAACGGATACAATTATACTAGCGTCGGTTATAACTGAAAACTTTAAAGTCTTTTATTCAAATCATCAAATCGTAACCAAAGAACTTAAATTCGGAACCGGAAATACACTGACACCTGAGTTATACTTTATTCATTCAGTGAGCTCGCGAGTTTTATCAAGATTACACTCTTCTTTTCGCTCAGAAAACCTCGCCGGAATTCTCTGTAAATTAACCGGAAAACTTCGCCAGAAAACCGAGTTCAATCCATCCTTTCTTCTTACTCTAAAATAAGATCTTAGAGCTTATACTGACATCACCCACACTCACCTTAAACCTCTGAAGAATCTCTGTCGAAAGAAATTTCACTCGCCGGAATTCTCTGCAAGTCGCCGGAAAACCAAGACTTTCATCTACACGGTAATTACCTCGATTTTTCTGTTTCATTCCATTATTAGACAAATTATAGCACCACTCCATCACTCAGAATCAACCCCAGAAGACATTGCCGGATTTCCTGTTTTCTCCGGAAAATTTCTGAAATTCCAGAAACTTGCTGTTAAACGGTATGATCATTTTAAACCTACTGATAATCGTTACTCAGTAGTTCAATTTCACATCTAATCCTTCCAAACGGTTAATTGATTCTAACAGCCGAAGGTCACCAAAACAGAGCCGACGATCTTCGCCGGATTTCTGAAGAAGACGATCTGTTCGATACTTTCTTTCCCCAAACTCTTCGGTTCAATACTTTTCAATTGTTCATCTTATTCATTAACCGGATTAATCAAGTAACAGTTAGTTATCCGATGTCTGTGTTTTGAACGAAGAAGACGAAGTTGTGTATGTTATAAGACTAATTAAAATCGATATTATGAACGGGTTAGACACACAGTCCAGCGGTGGACTGTGTGCAAACAATATGCTTAACGTCGCGAGTTCGATTCCTATCACAACCATAACCTCTGTAATAAAAATGTTTTTTTTTTTAGAAACCGAACCGGGTTAACTCAGTAATATGTTAAGTATAATAAAAACTAGAATATTTACCTAGTTAGACACACAGTCCAACGGTGGACTGTGTGCCAAACTAAACCACAGGTCCCGGGTTCGAGACCTGTGGAGAGCACCGAGTCGATACATTAAATCTTTGTTTTAAAATAAGTGATTTTTCGGATTAACTTAATTAGTATATAAATATAATTAAAAACAGAAATATTTCGGGTTAGACACGTAGCTCAGTTGGTAGAGCTGCGTGCACGCGTACGGGAGGTCACGAGTTCGAACCTCACTCAACGCACACATATAACCGACCGAACCGGTCGACAAGTCAACGGTCAACAAGTCAACGGTCAAAAATCAACATTTTTTTATTATTTTATTTATTTATTTAAATTAAAAATCAATTAAAAATACTTAACAATAACATTTTTAAAGTTAGAAAATAGCCTTAAACTCACAAAAACACATCCAAAAAAAATCCTATTAAAGTTGTTAATAAAATCCATTTATTTACCTTACTTTTCGTTATTAATTAGGTTAGTTTTTCCTCGTCGATCAATCCTCTAAACTCGTGCGCATTCAACATCATCAACCGAACGCACCCACTGTGAGTGAATCTCTACAAATTCCCCGTTTTTAAATCACGTTTTTGGGGTGTATCATGTGTCTTACCATTTATTATATTTAAATCATTGTGCATACATCATATCATGAACAAATGTGTATTCAGCTTGTATAAACTGTTTGTGTGGTTATTGTTTAGATTTAATTTATTGTTTTCAGTACATGCAATTTCATAGGCCGCCGCTCCCCATTACATTATGAGCGTTGAGCAGTTCCCCACTACATTATGAGCGTGAACCTGGCGTTGCCAACATACGATCGGCTCCGTTTGATTGAGCCTTGATCGCACAGACATTTATCATTTTCAGTACATGCAATACGATCGGCTCCGTTTGATTGAGCCTTGATCGCACAGACATTTATCATTTTCAGTACATACATTTATCATAGGCCGTCCGTTCCCCATTTTTGTTGATATATGTTATTGTTTGTTGTTGTTTGTTATGGTATGCTATTGGGTTGTTATTGTATGCTAATTGTTTATTATTATATGTTTATTTACATTTGTTCATATAGGAATATTGCACAATTTTTCCGTATTAAATACAATAAGAAATAAATAATAAATGTTTTCTAACAAGGTTCACTCGCCAACTTTTGTTGATCCAAAAACCATTTTTACATATGATATAGGTGAACAGGATGAAGCAAGGAAAACATAGGAAATTGCCTTAGAAGAAAAATAATGAAGTTTAGAAGGATGAATAGAACATGTTGTATTTGTTTGATATGATTGTATGATCTCTTTTAAATTGAAATAATAAATATGAAACATTATAATAAATGTCATGAGCTTTGATGAAAACCCAATCATGCCCCGATCACCTTTTCCACTGCGGGTCGGGGTGTGACAAATTGGTATTAGAGCTTTTGGCTATAGGGATATAGGATAGGTTATTAGACCCTTAGAGCCTATACTATAGTTGACTAGATTTTAATTGTTTATGTGGTTACATGCAAACTTACGATATTTATTTGTTTCATATTTATTACATACACGAATGCATGCAAACATTTCCAATATTACATTTTGTGATACATAGTGAATTATACTTACAGTCAAACATACATACTTACATACATATTCATCATACATGTTACAATATTCACATATTCAAATCATCTTCATACTTCCGTTATTCAAGATTTTGTCGCATTTTTCATTTTTCAAATCTCATCAAAGTGAGTTCTGCGACGGGCATGTAGTAACTGTAAGGGTACAAGTACCGGTAGTCGGAACGTCCTGTCTAGGTTGGCATTCGTATAAATCCAATATAACGGACCAGTTTGCCTACCTGGGGACTAACGATGAGAGTACGAAGGACCTATTAGGCCAAAGCATGCCACACCAAACGTCGTTCGAACTAACCCCACTTTGAGGTGTCACCGTGTCCACACCTGGACACATTCCGAATATCATACGTTACATACATATTTCTCGATTTTCTTCGGGTTTTAGTGTACGAAACCAGGCTAACACATGCGAACCATATGAAAAACCCGGTAATCATGGGGGCCCACATGATTACGAAGGTGAAGTATGGCGGCATGCAAGGCCCAATTACGAGCAAAGCCCAAGACATCCTATGGATGTAGTAGATTTATTATGCTATCTTTATTTTATGAATGTTCATTCCTAAATACGACACATGATCCCAAAAACATCCAACTCATACTCTTCATATGTATTCCTTGTAGATGTCTTCTAATTCCGCTCGTAGGAAGATGAGAGCAGAAAAAGCTCGCGAGCGTATGGCTGCCCAAATCGCTCAACAAATGGCTGCCGTAATACCCAACATTGTAGTCCAAGTCCAACAAGCCCTTACCGCTAATCCCGTCAATCAAGAAGTTCAAAATGTTGTCAACCCTCCCCCAAATACCACTAAATGCACCTACAAGCATTTCAAATCCTGCGACCCTACAAAATACGAAGGGACTGAAGGTGTCACCGCTCTTCTCTATTGGTTTGAAGAAATGGAAAACATTTTTCTAAATTGCGATTGCCCCGATGATCGCAAAGTGCGATATGCTACTGGTCGTTTATTTGGAATAGCACTTACTTGGTGGAATACAGAGAAGGCCAAACGAGGTGTTGAAGATGCTATGACTTTGACTTGGGAAGAGTTGAAATAAATCATGACAAGACGGTTTTGCCCAAGGAGCGAAATCAAGAAATTAGAGGATGAGTTCTATTCGTTGAACAAAAGGAAGGCGACCACACTACATACAACAAGAGATTCCTCGAGTTAAATCAAATGGTTCCCAACTTGTTCACTCCCCACTACCGTTTGATCGAGCACTACATTCGAGGTCTTCCTTCAAAAATTCAAGACTCTGTAATAAGTACCACACCTGTAACCTTGGAAGCAGCAATGGAGTTAGCTACAGAGCTCACCGAGAACCGTATACGGAATAAAGACTTCAAGGAGGAGAAGAAGAAAGATAAAGCATCAACTGAAATTTCAAACTCCACCCAAACCGAATCCCCTTCTCAACCCATTTCCAAGAGGAAACGAGATTATCAACTTTTCGCTGTCACCCAACGCAATCAACCAGCCTTACAAGCCGTATCCCTCCAAGCTATCCCAATCACTCAAGTAGCACCCAACTCAACCTACCCAAATAAGAAACCTTACCTTGGACCTCACCCTCAATGTAACACCTGTTTTTATCACCATCCATCTACCTTACTTTGTCGACTATGTGCGAATTGTGGACGCTATGGTCATTTGAGCAAGGTTTGCCGCACCCCTCAAAACCAAACCTCACCCCTACTCAAAACATGATCCAAACATATCAACAACCCCAATACCCCATGTTCCCATATGTTCGAGCTTGTTTCAATTGTGGCGACCCTACCCACTTTAGAAACACGTGCCCTCAATTGGTTAACATCATAAACGCCCAAGCTCAAGCAAACCCAGTTAACCAAGCAAATCAAGAAAACCCAACCACTAGGCCACCAGCAAGAGGAAGAGTTTCAACATCAACGCCCATCCTGTTGAAGATAATGACGGCCCAAACGAAACCACCCAACTAGTCCCCTTCACCAAAAATCAAGATTCAACTCCAACCGCTTAGTTTTATGTTTTTCTTT
This sequence comes from Scalesia atractyloides, assembly GCA_947069175.1. Lineage (NCBI taxonomy): Eukaryota > Viridiplantae > Streptophyta > Magnoliopsida > Asterales > Asteraceae > Scalesia > Scalesia atractyloides. Next base: position 78,860,398 of record CAMTDV010000004.1, on the reverse strand, counting down.
ATGTTATCTCAATTTTCACGTGTCTCAATTTTAAATTGGAAATTTATCCAAGGATTTTAATGCAAATTACTATTTCAGTTTTGTTTTATACTCATTGATTTAACATTCATACCATCATACATCTCAACGTATTTCAATCTCATTACTTAAAGAAGTTGGGCTGTGTCTCACTTCTACATAGACTAACCTCTCCATCACAACAAACGAGAGAGGGACTGTCATCATTCAAACATGCATACTATCAGAATTATGACTCAGGCATTGTTTGTTGTGTTTATTTATGTTTTAGAGTCACATAGAACCAATCATAAGTTACGGATAAAGCCAATGAAAATTTGACAAGAATATGGTGGATACGCCGCTGGTACTTCCTATATATAAAGTATTCTTGCCAAATGATCAGAGGCATTGTCAGGCGGTTATGAGAAGTTCCATGTAGGATTTAGTAATGTCTTGGTTGAAATTTGTTTTACACTCACTGATTTAACATTCATATCAACTCATCATTTAAAGAAATTGGATTGTGTTCCATTTTCTACATAGACTAACCTCTCAATCGTAACAAACGAGAGAGGTACTGTCATCATTCAAAGACTCAAGCTTTGGTTGTTGTGTTTGTTTATGTTTTTTTTTTAGTCACATAGGACTAATCATAACTTACTGATAAAACCAATGAAAATTTGACGAGGATATGGTGGATACGCCGCTGGTACTTCCTATATATAAGTATTCTTGTCAAAGGATCAGAGGCATTATCAGGCGGTTATGAGAAGTTCCATGTAGGATTTAGTATTGTCTTGGTTGAAGTTTGTGTTATACTCACTGATTTAGCATTCATATCATCTCATTATTTAAAGAAATTGGATTGTGTTCTATTTTTACATAAACTAACCTCTCCATCATAACAAACGAGATAGGAACTGTCACCATTCAAACATGTATGCTATCAAAATTAGGACTCAGATATTGGTTGTTTGTGTTTATTTATGTCCTAGACTCACATCATAGAACCAATCATAACTTAATGATAAAACCAATGAAAATTGGACGAGAATATGGTGGATACGCCGCTGGTACTTCCTATATATAAGTATTCTTGTCAAAGGATCAGGGGCATTGTCAGACGGTTATGAGAAGTTCCATGTAGGTTTTAGTATTAGAAGCTTATTTTAGGATATAACCTTATCTTTCCAAACATACCAAAACTCTTGCGCATGAAATCATATTTAGTCAATCAACTCTGTTTATCTATAATTATTATCATAGGCATCAAAAAGCGATTCCTGAAGCAGGGTACTCAACCCTTACAAGGAACGTTACCGCCTCAAACAAAATTTAAACTCTTACTTCTTTCTAAGTATGTAACTGTCAAATTAAACACCATCCTTTTTAAGACAAATATGCCACTACTTAAATTTCGGGACGAAATTTCTAAAAGTAGGGGATACTGTAACATCCGCCAAAAACCGGATTTACCAAACCCGCTTCGTTTATTAACCGAACAACCAGTTAAAAATTTCGTTGCGTATTTAATGCTTAAATTAATTTTAAACGATACATAATTAATAAGTATATTAGAATATAAAATTTATATTTAAAAATGTGTTAAAAATAGCGAACTAAAAATAAAACGCTGAAGCCGGGATTCGAACCCGGGTCAGCCGAGGATCAGCAAAGCCTTAACTCACACGCGCTCAACCACTCCGCCACTTGTGTTTCTTGTTAATTATTTGAAACAAATAATACATAAAATAAAGTTTGAAATCAAACCCAGTCACTCTCGTCGGAAATCCCGACGAAATCGTCAATCATTGACGTTATATTTTGGCATAACGGATACAATTATACTAGCGTCGGTTATAACTGAAAACTTTAAAGTCTTTTATTCAAATCATCAAATCGTAACCGAAGAACTTAAATTCGGAACCGGAAATACACTGAAACCTGAGTTATACTTTATTCATTCAGTGAGCTCGCGAGTTTTATCAAGATTACACTCTTCTTTTCGCTCAGAAAACCTCGCCGGAATTCTCTGTAAATTAACCGGAATACTTCGCCGGAAAATCGAGTTCAATCCATCCTTTCTTCTTACTCTAAAATAAGATCTTAGAGCTTATACTGACATCACCCACACTCACCTTAAACCTCTAAAGAATCTATGTCGAAAGAAATTTCACTCGCCGGAATTCTCTGCAAGTCGCCGGAAAACCGAGACTTTCATCTACACGGTAATTACCTCGATTTTTCTGTTTCATTCCATTATTAGACAAATTATAACACCACTCCATCACTCAGAATCAACCCCAGAAGACATTGCCGGATTTCCTGTTTTCGCCGGAAAATTTCTGAAATTCCAGAAACTTGCTGTTAAACGGTACGATCATTTTAAACCTACTGATAATCGTCCTCCAAACTGTTAATTGATTCTAACAGCCGAAGGTCACCAAAACAGAGCCGACGATCTTCGCCGGATTTCTGAAGAAGACGATCTGTTCGGTACTTTCTTTCCCCAAACTCTTCGGTTCAATACTTTTCAATTGTTCATCTTATTCATTAACTGGATTAATCAAGTAACAGTTAGTTATCCGATGTCTGTGTTTTGAACGAAGAAGACGAAGTTGTGTATGTTATAAGACTAATTAAAATCGATATTACGGGTTAGACACACAGTCCAGCGGTGGACTGTGTGCAAACAATATGCTTAACGTCGCGAGTTCGATTCCTATCACAAACATAACCTCTGTAATAAAAATGTTTTTTTTTTAGAAACTGAACCGGGTTAACTCAGTAATATGTTAAGTATAATAAAAACTAGAATATTTACCAAGTTAGACACACAGTCTAGCGGTGGACTGTGTGCCAAACTAAACCACAGGTCCCGGGTTCGAGACCTGTGGAGAGCACCGAGTCGATACATTAAATCTTTGTTTTAAAATAAGTGATTTTTCGGATTAACTTAATTAGTATATAAATATAATTAAAAACAGAAATATTTCGGGTTAGACACGTAGCTCAGTTGGTAGAGCTGCGTGCACGCGTACGGGAGGTCACGAGTTCGAACCTCACTCAACGCACACATATAACCGACCGAACCGGTCAACAAGTCAACGGTCAACGGTCAACGGTCAACAAGTCAACGGTCAACGGTCAAAAATCAACATTTTTTTTTATTATTTTATTTATTTATTTAAATTAAAAATCAATTAAAAATACTTAAAAATAACATTTTTAAAGTTAGAAAATAGCCTTAAACTCACAAAAATACATCAAAAAAAAATCCTATTAAAGTTGTTAATAAAATCCATTTATTTACCTTACTTTTCGTTATTAATTAGGTTAGTTTTTCCTCGTCGATCAATCCTCTAAACTCGTGCGCATTCAACATCATCAACCGAACGCACCCACTGTGAGTGAATCTCTACAAATTCCCCGTTTTTAAATCACATTTTTGGGGTGTATCATGTGTCTTACCATTTATTATATTTAAATCATTGTGCATACATCATATCATGAACAATGTGTATTCAGCTTGTATAAACTGTTTGTGTGGTTATTGTTTAGATTTAATTTATTATTTTCAGTACATGCAATTTCATAGGCCGCCGCTCCCCATTACATTATGAGCGTTGAGCAGTTCCCCATTACATTATGAGCGTGAACCTGGCGTTGCCAACATACGATCGGCTCCGTTTGATTGAGCCTTGATCGCACAGACATTTATCATTTTCAGTACATACATTTATCATAGGCCGTCCGTTCCCCATTTTTGTTGATATATGTTATTGTTTGTTGTTGTTTGTTATGGTATGCTATTGGGTTGTTATTGTATGCTAATTGTTTGTTATTATATGTTTATTTACATTTGTTCATATAGGAATATTGCACAATTTTTCCGTATTAAATACAATAAGAAACAAATAATAAATGTTTTCTAACAAGGTTCACTCGCCAACTTTTGTTGATCCAAAAACCATTTTTACATATGATACAGGTGAACAGGATGAAGCAAGGAAAACATAGGAAATTGCCTTAGAAGAAAAATAATGAAGTTTAGAAGGATGAATAGAACATGTTGTATTTGTTTGATATGATTGTATGATCTCTTTTAAATTGAAATAATAAATATGAAACATTATAATAAATGTCATGAGCTTTGATGAAAACCCAATCATGCCCCGATCACCTTTTCCGCTGCAGGTCGGGTGTGACAGCAAATTCCGACAAGTTTCTCGGCCATTTTCCTTTTGATGCATGTTTCCATTTTATGATATATCCGTCCATGTGGTGACTTTTGAAGTCGTTTTGATTGTTCTAGTTTTTTCTGGCAAGATTTAGGTAACTCAAATGAACATTTTCCGATTGTCAAGGTAATAAACAATGAAATGGTGATTTAGGGAGCTATAGTGGTGACGGAAATAGCCTCTAGCCACCACCAACCACCACTAGCCGCTAACCATGACCTCCCACCCCCCTCCACCACTTTCATTATCTTCAATCATCCACCATTTAAAAAGTTATATATTTATTAAATAAACATTGAAATTGAAAAAAAAAACTCACATTTTTTTGCATGTGAGGGAAGTTAACAAAGAAAACAAACTAGGTTTATGTTAAATCAAACAAACTCCATTTCAGTATAATTTTTAAAAGTGTCCTCAGTTCCTCACCTTTTTAGTGTGTGTGTGTGTGTATATATATATATATATATATATATATAGGGGAGGGTTAGATAGAAAACCCTACAAATTTGAGAAAACTCTAGAAAACCCAACCTCTCGACCTTTTTTTTTGAAAAAAATAACACATGTAATATACATGTTTTTAAGAGTTTTGAGCTAAAAAACAAAAAAGCGCCGAGTGGATATTTAAAAAAAAATAAACAAAATTCAGCAACTTTTGTCTAACACATGTTAGTGATGAAAGTTGCTGAAACTTGTTTATTTTTAAAAAAATATCCACTCGACGCTTTTTTTATTTTTTGGCTCAAAACTCTTAAAAATATGTATATTACATGTGTTATTTTTTTCAAAAAAAATGTTGCGAGGTTGTGTTTTCTAGGGTTTTCTCAAAATTTTAGTGTTTTCTATCTAACTTTATACTTATATATAATAATATATATATAAAATATATATATATATATATATAAGGGAGGGTTCATTGGGGAATACTAAAAAGGTGGGAACCGGAGACACTTTTAAAAATTCAACTTAACATGTTAAAAATCAATTTTTTCTAAATTTTTTTTGACGATTTTCCTTATAAGTACATGCAGAAACATTTTTAATAAGAAAATACAATAACTAAAAAATATAAAAAAATGTTTAAAAAACAATTAAAATATATCTTATAAAATTAACTTAACATGTTTAAAAATAATTTTTTTAAAATACATTCCAGCGCTTTTCCTTATATATTCTAATAAAAAAATCATGTTTGTAAAAAAACATTTAAGCCTTTTTTAACTGTTTTTTTATATTTTTAGTTTTTGATTTTTTTAATTAAAAATGATTCTACAAGTATTTATAAGGAAAAGCGTCAAAAAAATTAAAAAATATATTTTTAACATGTTAAGTTAAATTTAAGAGTGTTCCCCACTTTCCTATTTTTTTAGTGTTTCTAAATGAACATCACACTACTTAGTGTTTCTCAATATTAATATTCTTTTCTATCACCCAAAATTAAATATGAATCATATTATATAAACTCATAACTGCTTTTATGTTGAGAATAAGTATAATTGTATAAACACTTCTGCATAGTGCATTAATGTTTTATTGAGATTAGGGATGTAACTGAGTTGAGTCGAGCTGAGCCATGTTAAGTTTGAGGTCGAGCTTGAACTTAAACATGTCGATTCGGATCAACTTGTTTATTTTATTGAGCTAAAAATTTGAGCACAAGTTCGACTGGTTAAATGTTCGAACCAAATCGTTAATTATTTATACAAATATTAATAACATGAAAAATAATAATAAATAAAAATTATACATATACCCATATGTATTATTTTTATTTTTTTAACATTTTAAAAATCAGAAGGCATATTAAAAATATTATATGTATAATTTTTGTTTGTTTTCCCTTATTCTTATATGTTGTTGATTAATTAAATTTAAAATTTTAATACTTCAACCTCTTATCACATAATTTTTATTTTAATACGTTTAAAACTAAAATTAATCTATATAAAAAAAATCAAGTCGGCTCGCAAGCTCACAAGCCGACCCGACACGTTTACCGCCAAAACATTTTTTCCATGTGACTGGGGAGGCGGTCATGTAACTGTCTTTGTATCATACTTAAAGCCAAAACACGAGTGTGTTATGCGGTTCTCATAGGTTTCAACGTATTATCGGTTCTAAAATGAACGCTTTCGTATGTGTATATTGTCACACCCTGGTCGTAGCGGAAGCGCAAGCCTGTGACTATGAGGTAATCATTGCATCCAATATAGTAAACATGTAATAAGTAACAACGTTGCCATATTCATAGATTAAGTTAATCAAGAGTTTACAAGTTCCAAAGTAATGTTACAAGTTTTCCACTGGGTTACAGTTGTTATCCAAAACATAATTTAGTTTCATTACATCATAACCAAAAGATTGTTTTCATTATAAACATAGTGAGGTTTTGACTGCTATATACCCATACAAGGTTGGGATATAAGAGGCAAACCCTCCAAAAATTGGCAACTGTTGTCATGCCATCCTGTTCCGAGGTCTATCACCGGCTCAAGTCTATTTCCTGAAATACATGTAAGTTTGAAAAATCAACAAAGGTTGAGCGAGTTCATGTAGTATTGTTTTCGTATAAATGTCATATTTATCATCAGTATTTGAAATCCATGTATGTTATTGTCATTTACCATGGGTTTAAGGATCTATCAGTGGGTAGCTAGTCCGCTGACATTATGTGCTATAAGTAAGTAAATAACCAAACCAAGACAACTTTGTCATCAATTAGGGCTCACAAAAGCACTCTGAAAGGACTTGTTTTATTCAGAGTGGAGCGTGTCTCAAGCTCAATAGATCTACACCTTTTGCACCTTGGTCACTAAGTGATTAATGGTTACCGAATGTCATAATCCTACTTAAGCACATCGATCATTGTCATCATCTAAACCCGAAGCTAACAAAAAAATTATTAACAACATGTATTTCCCCCCGAGTGTTATAAAACCAAAAACGTTTAAAAGAAAAGGGGGACATGAACTCACAGTTTTGCGTTTTGCTAGTCGTACGATAGTAACTCGAGTGCCCGTACACGTGTATACCCTACATGTGTATTGAATTCATTAGACTCATAGGTCTTTACGGATCTCGTACAAGTTGTTCATCTTGAAATATATTGTTATATATATTTATTTGTTTTCTTTGAACAACTTAGTGTTTATAGTGTTGGTAGTTTGTGTGTTTTATTGTTGTTATTAGTATATATATATATATATATATATATATATATATATATATATATATAATTTCACAAATATATACATTTGTTGTCGAGTAATTAGTCGTGTGTGAACGAGCCTTACCCTTCACTTGTCCTCGTGCCTTGCACGCATGTCATTGGGCCTAGCCCATGTCATCTTGTCCTTGGGCCTAGCCCATGTTCTCATGTCTTTGGGCCTAGCCCATGTCATTCTTGTCATTGGGCCTAGCCCACGTTACATTAACATTGGGCCTAGCCCGTGTTATGTTGTCATTGGGCCTAGCCCATGTTATAATGTCATTGGGCCTAGCCCATGTTATGTTGTCATTGGGCCTAGCCCAAGTGTTTTATGTGTTTGGGCCTAGCCCACTTAGTTATATTATTTGGTCCTAGCCCACTTGGTTTATATGATTGGGCCTAGCCCAAGTTATGTTATCAATGGGCCTAGCCCATATGTTATATGTGATTGGGCCTAACCAATTTCCATGAACTTGAGTCCATTTAGTTATATGATTTGGGCCTAGCCCATTAACATAAATTGAGTCCATTAGTGGGAATTACATGTTCTTTATCCAAGTATGTTTTCACATTACTTAGAAACTTTCATGTTTTTAACTTTCCGGATTCTTGTTATCGATAATATATATTAGTCTTGTGCTATGAAAATATATATATATATTTTTAGAGACGTTGTCGTGATCGTTTTCAATATATATTTTTATGTTTGATGACGCCCACGAGTTAAAATATATTTGTAGGTTCGTCTGTTATCCGATTCGTTCACTTGTCCGTTTAGTGGTCTTTCTTTGGATTATACCTAGGAATGTATATATGTATTTATGTCATCTTCATACTTACTTCATGTAAGTGTTTCTTTGGTATGGTGAGTGTATTATTTTGGTTTTCCTAAGTGTATCTAATACATATACATAGCACATAATACACACACTTAGGAGCTTTTTCAAAATATATAATTTTCATCCAAAAATTATATGTGTATTATTATTATTTCCACCACTTATTTTTACTTAAAAAAATATATCTTTAAGTTTTCAAGAGTCCTTACACATTAAGGACTTAACCATTTCACAAAGTGTTTCCATAATGACGTTTAAGACCACTAATCGTGTTTAACCTTATTAATCACCCATTAATCATACTTTTAATCGCGATTAGTTTTTTAGAAAAATCCGCCATAGTTTCCCCTAAAACTATGGCGTTTTTCACGTTTTAAAAACGTATTTAAACCACAATCAATTTCCCAAATCACCATTAATTCATCAAGTTTCACAAATCATGATTTTTACATAATTTAACCTCCATATTTCATGAGTTCGCATTAAGACTTTTTAGTGTGAACTTTGTTAATGTTTACTTTATATAACACATCTTGTAAAACCAAGTTTACTAATCTTCCAAAAATCAAGTTTAAACCCTTTTTAAACCCTTAATTCTTCAAGTATTTCAAGAACACTTATGCATACTCATGAACATGAAGATGATGATCTTGTTTGATTTAAACATAATCATGTTAAATCACCTATTTATGTTCATCATGTAATGATGAAGACAAATATAAAATACTACATGAATCTAACAACATGGTCATCATATCATAATCTTTAACCTACTAATATCAACATAATCAACATGAATAACATGATCACATAAGATATCATACCCTAATCTACACAAATCAACCCATAAAATGGTTATGTTTAGTGTTCTTTAGCTTTGTGATTAGAGTTTTTGTTCATGTTTAACTTTTATATCAAGATTAACAACTTGTACTTCCATGATCTACTAATAACAAGGATCATAACTAGAGTGTTTAGAAGTCTTACAACTTTGCAAGGCTTAAATAAGAGGAATAAGAAGATGATTAAGCTCCCAAGAAGCTCCTAAAGATGCTTCAAAGCTACTCCATGGTTAGATGATCTCTTAGGGCTTAGATTAAGTGTAAAAATGGAGTTTGAATGTTGAACAATGGTGGTGTTTGGGTGTGTGTGTGTGTGTGCCGTGAGTTTAGAGGGAGCAAGAGAAGGTTTTTGTGTTTCTTGAATGTGTTGGAAGGTGATGATGAGAAGTGGTGATCTAGATTAGGTTATAAGGCCATCTTTTTTTTAAAGTCAAGACCCTCAATCACACTCCATACCCATCCCTTACACATTTTGAAAAATTTTCCAAGTTGGTGAGGCCACTAGGGCCCACCAAAACCGTCCATATGCAGGGGGTAAAGTGTAACTTGTGCTGATTAAAGTCTTAAACATTTAGATATTTTGGTCATTAGGAGGTGTAGGGTGATTAGGGTCTTAAGTACACCATTAGTAAGGTAATTTGGGGTTAGGACTCGTATTAATATCCAACTAGTTCCCTAGACTAGTTACAATGATAATTTACTAGTTTAAACGGCTTCCGATTAAGCGTCGGTGCACTAACGGTGCTTTTATGTTATACCGACGAATATTTCCGAGAGTTGTTTTCTTGCATCCGCAAGTTATATGAAGTATGTTGGAGTCCCAAAATGAGCTCAATTAGTTCACTAGATTCTTCGTTTGCTTGTTATAGTGGCGGAAATGTCGCTTACTAGTCCGTCGGGTCGATATCGGACTAATTAGGGCGTAGCGATATAACTTCGGAAGCTTATGGTTTTTGATGTCCCATTGATATCCCTACAATGTTTTAGCGTGTTCTACCTCAATTGACACAATTCCGGAGGTCCAGAATTGTTTGATTAAGGTCTCGGACGAACTTAAAGTGTTACATATTTAGCCGATTCGGACAATATGTGTTTAGGGCGTCGTACCGGAAGGTTGTGTAATGTTAATTGAAATATTCCCACATTAGTATTTTCATATGTATGGACTCAGTTTTTGTTATTCGTGTGTCTTGATTCATTGTTCTGTTCTGTTCAGCGGTTGCTGACATGAATAGTGCAACCGCGAATAGTGTGCTCAGCACTTTCTACCAACACTTTAGGACATAGTTTTGTTTGTTTCGCGTCGTAACGAAAACCAATAGATGTTATATCATGATTTGATTGTCCCAATACTTGTTTTATGTCGCACAACTCAGTTACGCAAATAAATATGTTTAAATGCATGAGATTAGTAAATAAAATAGGTGATTAGATTGTACGGAATTACCGTTTATTTGTCATTTGTCACATATATAAAACTTATTAAAACATAGATTCATGTCTTACCCAATAATCTAACTGGTTATTAGTTTTTGAGAATAAAAAAGGCAAATTGGAAATAAATAATCCCACCTTTTTAACTTTAGCCTTTAATAATCTTAAGTCAGTTATTAGCCGATAATACTCCGAACTCGTCCATTTTTTTGTAAAATAGTCCGCCATTAAAATAGCTTAACGGAGTTAAGTTATTTTCCGAATTACAAATCGAAGTTTTAGGGCTTTTGATCAGAACAAAGATACGAGTCGACTGATGTAAAACTTAGCTCGATATTGTGCTCGAAATGACTTGATTTTTGTTAATTGGATGTTTAAACGCCCGAATTAAAGCAACGTTTTCGTGGGTTGGGGCAGTATTTTGAGGTAAGTTTTACATCAATCGACTCGTATCTTCGTTCTGATCAAAAGCCCTAAAACATCGGTTTGTAATTCAGAAGAAAACTTAACTCCGTTAAGCTATTTTAACGGCAGACTATTTTACAAAAAAAAAAAAAAAAAATTGACCAGTTCGGATTATTATCAGCAAATAATTGAGTTGGGATTATTATCGGTCAAATTGAGAAAGTTGGGATAATTTCAATTCAATTTGCCAATAAAAAAATAAAAAAGTAATAAAAAAACCCTTACGGTTTGAAAAGGTTATCAACCTAATAAAAAGATCTCGTTTGTGTATATAAAATGTACTAAAACATATACACAAAAATAAACTAGTTTTTAGTTTATGAGAATAAAAATAATAATAAAACCTTACGTATAAGAATAAAAGTTATCAACCTAATAAAAAACTTAGAAGACAAACTGAAAACTTTTAAAAATCAACTTTTTTTAAATATACGTCATAGTACATAATATAATTTTCTTTAATGGGTAGAAAACAGGATTAGTCATAAAATGCCGCTTTGATATATAACATCATTCCGTACGAAAGTATATCAATCTAATGTTGTTGCAAAATATGTATCACGTTTAAAATTGTTATCATATTATATAATAAAATGTCACAAATGTCATGGTTGAACTGATGTTAGATTCATTTATGGCTACCAATAATTCTACCTATTTAACCCATTAATTAATCTCATTAACTCCTACATGTTTTCTTAATCACCCCAAAGTTATAACTATCACTCTGTTGGGACGACATTAGACTCAAAGAATCAAACAACTCAAATCACCCCATATTGGGATAAGATTTCAGGATCAATAGGTTTTGGGTTCGATTTCCACAAGAGGTATTTTTCTCATATTTATTGGTTTCCTCCTGATTGGTGTATAGATATTATTATGCCTTGTGGAGATGGATATGATCGGGTGATTCCGCTTGTGACACGATAATACTCTAGTAGTCCGTTAGTGATCCAAATTTATGATTCAAAAAAATCATCCCAAATTTACTGTCCGCAGGCATTTTGGTAAGAGTTTATTGTGTATTTTAGAAATTAATAGTTAATAACTTAATACAAGTTTTCTGCATTTAGAGCTAATATATATGGTATATGAATTACACTTATAATATACAGATTAGGGCATTTATGAGCCGAGCCGAGGTAGTGCAAGCTTGGGCTTGACTCGATTATAAACCAAGTTGGCTCTGCTTGGCTCGGATTTGAAACCGAGCTGAATATCTAAGTTCGGGTTTGGCTTAGTTCCATACCGAGCTGGCTTAGGCTTGTCTTGCCTCGATTTTAAATAGAAAATTTAATATATAGCTCTCAAAATTTAGTAGTTTAAAATATCATTGAATAGTTCAAAAAACATATCTAAAATAAATACAACCTAATACATTACAAGCCAAAATCAAGTTCAACAATGCAACACAAGTTTAAATTTCAATGAAATACGATATTAGTTTATTAGCATGGTAATCAGCTTTCAAATATGTCATAGATATTAAAATACACTCTTAAATACATGTGAATGATAATCATTTTTTTGTAATATATTATAACGTATATAAAAATAAAATAAAATATATTACAAGTAAAACAAAAACAATCCGAGCTAAGCCGAGTCGAGCTACCAAGAGTGTAACAACTCCAATTTTCGTTGTTAATTATTTTTCTTTTGTTTTCGTGTATCTATCAAATTGTACTCCGAGATTCGGTTATGAAAAAATTGTGTTAATTAATTATGTTTAAATCGTATATAATCGCTTATTAAACGCATCGCTAATACATCGCAACCACAAGCAATAATGCTATTATACGAACTGAGTGTGTAATTTTTTAATAAACACTTGTGCCATCGCATCGCTTATCTCATCGCATCGCAAATCGCAGTTAACTATGTGGTTTTATGTTATTTATGTGTTATGTGTGTTTATGATTATGATTACACTCGCTATCGCATCGCTCTCGCTTATTCGAATCGCTAAAATCGCACTATTACGTCACTTATAACGCCTAATATAACTAGCTAATACGAACCAAATCGCCAAACGAACTTTTAACACGAAATAATCGAACAAAACTTGGCCCCTAGTTCAAGTTCGGCCGAACTTGTATATCACAAGTTCGCCCGAACTTGCCTCAGCCATAATAAACTTAATAATTCAACAAGTCCGCCCGGACTTGTTCTCAAGACACCAGAAAACAGCAAGTCCGCTCGAACTTGTACCAAGTCCGCCCGAACTTGTACCAAGTCCGCCCGAACTTGTACCAAGCCCGCCCGAATTGTACCAAGTCCCCGAACTTGATGTCTGCTCTCCCAAATCTCACCTCACCTATAAATACTCAGCTCCATACTCTCATTTGAACATGCTGCAAGTTCGCCCGGAGCTCCCCAAACCCGAAACCCTTTGTTTTCTAAGTAAGATTCAACCCGTTTTCAACTACAACAATGTTCAACAACGTTTGCAATGATTTTGCACAAGGCTATGCCTTCGTTTTCATCAAATCTGTTCTGTTTTACGAAATCTTCTTTTTTTATACAAATCTTCTCGTTTTCACTCAGATCTACTCTTAGATCTGAGTAAAACCCTTTTAAACATTGATTTTTACACCATTTTCGGACTAAATGACGTATGTTTCGTTCACTTTGAGTGGAACGAGGCGTTATCAAGCAAGATCTCAGATCCGGAAGCACAAGGACGAAATCGTCACTTTACACAAGCTGGCCTAACCCGTACGAACCATCAAGTTCGCCCGGATTAGCCTGAGTTTCTGTAAAATGGCTAAACTCACGTTCCAAAAAGACCTCTCCGGCCTAAGTTTTACTCAGTGGCTTAAGGTTGGAGGGATGAACACTCGATTTCCTCAGCAAACGGTGCAAAAACGCACGATTTGGATGCCAAAACCATCAAGTTCTCTCAGAATACACCAAGTTCGCTCGAACTTGTCACCAGGTTGGTGACTAAGTTCGTCCAAACTTGGTTTCCCATGACAAACCTTCAAAAATGGCACAAGTACGCCCAAACTGTGTCCAATTTTCAAGAAAATTTGACAAGTTCGCCCGAACTTGTCCTCCCCAGTTATCAGCCCTACAAGTTCGCCCGAACTTGTATAATTTCCTTGGAAATTAGACAAATTCGCCCGAACTTGTATAATTTCCTTGGAAATTAGACAAGTTCGCCCGAACTTGTCTTATCTCTCAACAAGACTTCACAAGTTCGCCCGAACTTGTATGGAAACATACAATTCGCCCGAACTGTATGGAAACAACAAGTTCGCCCGAACTTGTATCCTCAGTAAGTTCAGGAGCACAAGTTCGCCCGAACTTGTCTGTCGTTCTCTCAACCGTTAACCGTTTCAGCAATTCGGAAGACTGATGCACTTCTGTTCGCTTACAGACTGAGCCGGCGCTCTCCAACTCCTCTCAGATCTCAAATCTCTCCTAAAATGCACCCACAGTGAGTATACTTGAACCCTTTTACGCTTAAACGCACTTTTGGGTGTCACATATGTTCCTATATCAAATCACATCACACGAATCTCAAATTCTTATTCGCAACCCGCTGTTACATGATTATACGTGAAATCTGCTGAATTGTATTATTGCTTGATTGCTTGTATGCCACCCTTAACATGATAGTATACTAGAGGTTGACCCGCCACCCGAAGGCCCGGGGTTGTTAAGGCTCGCATTTTTATTTCGCACTTATTTTTTCTCTTTTAGGATGTGAACACTTGTTCGCATGCCTCGATCAATCGCGGTTTGTTGGTTTGCATGAATCTAGATAGTTACATCAATCACATCTATTACGTATGTCATGCGGTGTATGCTAAACGTTTTTATATCTATTATGTATGCAAACCTGTATGCTCACCTTTACTTAATTGTATTGACGTTTTATTTTAACATATGTGGCAGGTTGAGGATTTTCGCTTAGACGCTTAGTGTTAGATTTTACCTTAGAATATCTTGTAATAAATCTAGGGAAGACCGGATCAGATGTTATGTTTAAGAGATTTTTTTATTTATGTGAAAGATTGTTTGGAGATTTTATGAGTCTGATAGTATGGGATATTGAATGTTGATTTATGTCTTTTAAATAATTGTTATGGAATCTCTTGATCAATCTGATTCGCCTAGTGTCACGCTCTGATGTTTCCGCCATCAGCTGGGGTGTGACAGATTGGTATCAGAGCCATAACTATAGGAAATTAGGTAGAATTGCCATGATTTCCTTGGACTATAGTTAGGAAAATAAATCAGACCGTTACGCATCAATTTAACGCTGAAAATGAATACGAACAGCAAGTCCGCCGAACTTGGGGTGACAAGTTCGCTCGAAATTGATCAAGTTTGCCCGAACTTGATCAAGTTCGCCCAGACTTGACCAAGTTCGCTCGAACTTGTCTGTCCCCTCTCAACACTAACCAAGTTCGCTGGGATTAGTCAAGTCCGCTCGAACTTGACATCAATTTGATGCCAAGTTCGCCCGAACTTGATCAGAACCCTTCGACACGAACTTCTAAACATTGCTTTTCCTAAAGCAACCACAACACACGTGAAGAACGCTCATATCACACAAAACGAGTGATCAAGTTGAGATTAGGTGTGAAAACCAAGAACTCTCGATAAGATCATTCACTCCACGCATTCTCTCGCACGAGGTACCTTCGTTGAGTTAGGAGTGATATCCAAACCTTGACGAAAATCTCCATCTCTATCTAGTGGAACTCCGAATTGATCGGTGAGCATAACCACAACTAGGAACGATGTTTTAAGTTAGGGGTGAAACCCGCATCTTAATAACTAATTCCGCTTCTCGATTTTCAATCTCACCAAGGTCTCGATTATTTCAATGACTCGGAACACGATGTAACTGGAAGGATAAATGTCGTTAACCGTTGTACGGCGAGAGCATTTGTCTATTAAGCCAAATCATGTGTCCGAACTCAGAGAATTTTTGATTCACCTTGGGTCGTCAACGTCTCAAAACCCAGGACGCTCCCAATTGATTTAAGCATATTATCGTCGAGTTTACGCTTCATCGAGTTTATTATTATTTATGCGTTTGAATTATGAGAATTTTCGATTTGTTCGATTTCTCGATTTGTCGCTTTTACGCTCCATCGATATATGCACTACTCGCACAGCTCTCATAACCTAAAACGCTAATTAATACACCAACCAAACTAATGCTTATGAGGACATGTGTGCCTCATGCGCGGTATTACTCGCTTATATCTCGCTTATATATCGCATCTCGAACGCGCTGCGCTTTATTTATAAGAAGGTGAATACGTGCAAAGTATATGCTTACGTGAATTATGTGACTACGTGTTTACGTGCTTATGTGCTATGTGCTTATGTGCCTACGTGTTTGCCTGCCTACGTGTTTACTTGCCTATGTGCTTATGTGCCTTATATGAATAATAATAATAATAATAAATACTTTAAACATAAACCTATTATAATCGAATCTCATCCAATCGAGTCCTTCAATGAAGATGTCTTCTATGGGATCGCACACCAGAAGAAACCATCAGCGCAGCCAAGCTGACAAGCGCATCGCATCACTAGTGGCCAAGGAAATGGCCAAAGTGATCCCTCAAATCGTCAGTGAAATTCAAGTTGCCAGCAGCAACACTTCTGTGGACTCCAAAGCCGACCCACCCAAGACATCTTTCAGTTTTAAGCAGTTCAAAGCTTGTGGACCCCTCACTTTCTCAGGCACCGAAGGACCCAGTGCCATGTTCCACTGGTTTGATGCTCTTAAGGTCACATTCCGTCAGAGTGGGTACCTGAACCCCTTCGCACTATTAACGCTACCGGCGTTTTCCAGTCCAGGGCTCTCGACTGGTGGACTGCGGAGCGTAACAGGAGGGGAAACGATGAATCCTACGGACTCGCATGGGAAGAACTTAAGGAGATAATGATCAAAGAGTTCTATCCACCTCATGAGATCCAGAAGTTGGAAAACGAATTTTGGGGAATCAAGCAAGACGGACCCGACAATGCTGGTCTAACGGCTCGATTCAAACAATTGAGCATTATCTGTCCCGGTCAAGTGGACACGACCGAGAAAGCAATCAAGAAGTACATCAATGCTCTGCCCGATTGCGTCGCTGACTTTGTTCAAGCAGCACGCACTACTACTATCGAGGAGACCTACAAGCTAGCCGCAGAGATCAATGACAGACGGGTTCAGTCTGGTTACTTTAAGAACACCAAGGTCACAAACCAGGCCCTTACCGAATCAGCAGCTCCTATCGATCAGTCTCGAGAAGCAAAGAACAGTCGTCGTGGTCGCAAGCGAGAAAACCTGAGCAAGAACTTTGCCCTTACTGCTCCAGCAAACCCTCAGCCGCTCCAATCTGCAGCACCAAATACACCGCCGGCAAAGCATGCGTATACTGGCCCGCATCCTTTGTGCTCAAAATGCACCTATCATCATGCAGTTGGAGGCAACTTTCGCTTCTGCACCAACTGCAATATCTACGACCATTTTACTGTCAGTTGCCGTTCAGGCCCTCGTTAGTCAGCTCCTCCAGCACCAGCTTTACCAGCTCCTCCTCAGGCCAATCAGCAGCCAGCTCCAAGGGCATGTGCCTGGTACACGTGCGGTGATCCGAATCATTTCAGTAATGTCTGCCTAAACAAACATGTGAAGCAGGAACAACAGCAGCATCCTCAGCCACCACTGTCTCAGCAGCAACAACAACAGGCTGCACGTGGACGAGCCTTTAATATCAACCATCCCCAGGCACAAAATGACAACGATGTTGTCAATGGTACGTCAATGGTATTTATGTTTCATGTTTATTTGATACTGGTGCCGATAATTGTTTTGTATCGTTAGAATTCGAAAAGGTTTTAAAATGTAAATGCGCTAAACTCCCAAAGACTTTCGATGTGGAAGTCGCCACCGGAAAAGCCATCACCGTCACCTCTGTCCTATGTGGTTGTACTCTCGATCTCAACAACCACGTCTTCTCGATCAATCTCATACCTATGCAATTAGGTAGCTTCGATATCATAGTAGGCATGATTTTCTTCGTGAAAATCATGCTGAAGTTGTTTGCTTCGATAAGATGATTCGTTTCCCTCTCTAGAACGGTGATCAACTCCATGTCTATGGTGAAACTCCCTCAAAGAAGTTGATGCTTTTGTCATGTACTCGAGCACACAAATGTTTGTGAAAGCAATGTGTTGTTTTTCTAGCCCATATCGTGAACACGGAGAAAGAAAAGAAGACTTTTAAAGACGTTCTTGTTGTTCGTGAATTTCCTAAGGTCTTTCCTGACGATTTACCCGGTTTACCCCATACTCGCGATGTTGAATTCCGTATCGATTTAGTTCCCGGTGTTACTCCCGCTGCGAAAGCTCCTTATTATCTCGCACCATCCGAAATGTGCGAGCTATCAAGCCAACTTCAAGAGCTTCTTGATAAAGGTTTCATACGCCCGAGCACTTCACCTTGAGGCGCACCCGTTCTTTTCGTGAAAAAGAAAGATGGGACGTTCCTAATGTGCATCGATTACCGTGAACTTAATAAGCTTACGATAAAGAACCGCTATCCTCTTCCTCAAAATCGACGACTTATTTGATCAACTTCAAGGTGCTACTTCTTTTCTAAGATCGATTTACGTTCCGGCTATCAATAGTTACGTGTATTGGAAGATGATATTCCGAAAAAACGCCTTTCGTACTCATTATGGCCATTTCAAATTCGTGGTCATGCCTTTTGGTCTTACCAATGCACCCGCGGTCTTCATGGATTTGATAAATCGTGTGTGTAAAGCCTTCCTAGATCGTTTCGTCATTGTTTTCATCGATGATATCCTTATCTATTCGAAGTCGAGAGACGAACACGCGCGCCATCTCCGTTTAGTCCTCGAACTTCTCCAAGGTAATCGCCTTTATGCTAAGTTCTCTAAATGTGAATTCTAGCTCGAATAAGTCCAATTTCTCAGCCACATTGTTAATAGTCAAGGAATTCACGTTGACCCTGCAAAGATTGAAGCTGTCAAGAGTTGGATTACACTGAAGAATGCTTCCGAAATCCTTTCATTTATGGGATTGGCGGGTTACTACCGTCGATTCATCGCCGACTTTTCGAAAATCGTCGTTCCGCTTACCGCTTTAACCCATAAAGACAAACCTTTTGTTTGGGATTCCAAGTAAGAGGAGGCTTTTCAAACTCTCAAGCGTATGCTATGCAACGCTCCCATACTCGCTCTACCCGACGAAACGACGACTTCGTTGTTTATTGCGATGCCTCTAATCTTAATTTCGGTTGTGTTCTCATGCAACGAGACAAGGTTATCGCGTATGCATCTCGACAACTCACGATCCACGAGAAAAACTACACAACCCATGATCTCAAACTCGGTGCAGTTGTTTTTGCATTGAAGATATGGCGACACTACCTTTGCGGTACTAAGTGTACGGTCTTCACCGACCATAAGAGCTTACAACACATCTTCAATCAAAAGGAACTGGATATGCGCCAACACCGATGGGTTAAACTTCTCAACGATTATGATTGCGAGATATGCTACCATTCTGACAAAGCAAACATCGTCGTCGATGCCCTCAGTCGTCGTCGTGACTCTCAAGCTTTGAATGATCTCGAAATCATGATCCGCTCCGCTCAATTCGCTTGTTCTAACGAGAATACTTTGGAGGAAGAAATGAAATGTGGTGTCGAAACTCAGCTCGTTGTTAAACCTAACGGTATCTATTACTATCTCGATCGTATTTGGATTCCTAGCTGTGACAACCTTCGTGAATTGCTAATGACCGAAGCTCATAAATCTTGATACCCATTCATCCCGGAGCCGACAAAATGTACCAGGACCTTCGTCCTAAGTACTAGTGCCTGGGCATGAAAAAGGATATCGTCGTATACGTCGCAAAGTGCTTAACTTGTTCGAAGGTTAAAGCCGAACATCAAAGGCCCTTTGGCTTGCTCGAACAACCCGAGATCCCGATGTGGAAATGGGAGAGCATAGTTATGGACTTTATTACAAAACTTCCTCGCACTTCCTCTGGTCACGATAGCATTTGGGTTATCGTTGATCGTCTTACCAAACTGCATACTTTATTGCTATACGAGAAGACTTTAAGGTCGAACGATTAGCCCGAATCTATACCGAGGAAGTCATTTGTCGACACGGGACTCCTCGTGACATCATCTCTGACCGCGACGGTCGCTTTACCTCACGTCTCTGGGAGACTTTTCAATCCGCCCTCGGTACTACTCTCAATCTCAATACCGCTTTCCACCCTCAAACAGACGGTCAGACTGAGCGCACGATCCGCACCCTCAAAGACATGCTTCGTGCGTGCATCATAGATTTGGTGGTAGTTGGGATACGCATTTACCTTTAATTGAATTCTCGTACAATAATAGTTATCACACCAACATTCAAATGGCTCCTTTTGAGACACTGTATGGAAGAAAATTTCGATCGCCTATTGCATGGCACGAGATCGGAGAAGCACAAATCACCGGTCCCGAGCTAATTTAAGAAATATGGACAAGATCCTCCAGATCAGAGACAATCTCTTAAAAGCTCGAAGTCGCCAAAAGAGTTACGCCAACAAACGCCGCAAGCCCCTACAGTTCAAAGTGGGAGATCACGTTCTCCTAAAGGTTGCACCTTGGAAGGGAGTGATCCGCTTCGGGAAGAAAGGAAAGCTATGCCTCAATGTTTAGGTCCCTTTAAGATTCTGGAAAGGATCAGCAAAGTGGCCTATCGACTCGAACTACCGGCGTAACTTAATAACGTCCATCCGACTTTCCACGTGTCAAACCTCAAGAAATGCCTAGCTGAAGAGAATCTCCATGTTCCTCTCGAATACAAATCAACGAGTCCATTTTGTGGAAAAGCCTGTCGAGATCATGGACCGAGAAACCAAGAAACTACGGCGCTCTCGCATCCCTATCGTGAAAGTCCGATGGGAAGGCAAATGCGGTGACGAGTTCACTTAGGAATTGGAAAGTGACATGAAGGCTAAGTATCCGCATCTCTTCGTTACGACCACTACCTGAATTTCGGGACAAAATTTCCTAAAGTAGGGGAGACTGTAACAACTCCAATTTTCGTTGTTAATTATTTTTCTTTTGTTTCCGTGTATCTATCAAATTGTACTCCGAGATTTGGTTATGAAAAAGTTGTGTTAATGAATTATGTTTAAATCGCATATAATCTCTTATTAAACGTATCGCTAATACATCACCACCACAAGCAATTATGCTATTATACGAACCGAGTGTGTTATTGTTTAATAAACACTTGTGCCATCGCATCGCTTATCTCATCGCATCGCAAATCGCAGTTAACTATGTGGTTTTATGTTATTTATGTGTTATGTGTGTTTATGATTATGATTACACTCGCTATCGCATCGCTCTCGCTTATTCGAATCGCTAAAATCGCACTATTACGTCACTTATAACGCTTAATAAAACTAGCTAATACGAACCGAATCACCAAACAAACTTTAAATAATCGAACAAAACTTGGCCCCTAGGTCAAGTTCGGCCGAACTTGTATATCACAAGTTCGCCCGAACTTGCCTCAGCCATAATAAACTTAATAATTCAACAAGTCCGCCCGGACTTGTTCTCAAGACACCAGAAAACAGCAAGTCCGCTCGAACTTGATACAAGTTCGCCCGAACTTGATGTCTGCTCTCCCAAATCTCACCTCACCTATAAATACTCAGCTCCATACTCTCATTTGAACTTGCTGCAAGTTCGCCCGGAGCTCCCCAAACGTGAAACCCTTTGTTTTTTAAGTAAGATTCAACCCGTTTTCAACTACAACAACGTTTTTCAACGATTTTGCACAAGGCTCCGCCTTCGTTTTCATCAAATCTGTTCTGTTTTACGAAATCTTCATCCTTTTATACAAATCTTCTCTTTTTCACTCAGATCTACTCTTAAACATGAGTAAAACCCTTTTAAAGATTGATTTTTACACCATTTTCGGACTAAATGATGCATGTTTCGTTCACTTTTGAGTGGAACGAGGCGTTGTTAAGCAAGATCTCAGATCCGGAAGCACAAGGACGAAATCGTCACTTTACACAAGCTAGACTAACCCGTACGAACCATCAAGTTCGCCCGGATTAGCCCGAGTTTCTGTAAAATGGCTAAACTCGCTCCAAAAAAAGACCTCTCCGGCCTAAGTTTTACTCAGTGGCTTAAGGTTGGAAGGATGAACACTCGATTTCCTCAGCAAACGGCGCAAAAACGCACGATTTGGATGCCAAAACCATCAAGTTCGCTCGTAATACACCAAGTGTAACATTCGTCGAAAAATGGGTTTTCAAAACCCGCTTCGTTTATCAATCAAATAGTCAGTTATAAGTTTCGTTGTGTATTTATGGTTCATATTAATTTTAAAAATACATAATTAATAAATATATTAGAATTTAAAAACCATAATTTATAGTTAATAATAAACAATGAATAAAAAAATAAAATGGAGACGCCGGGTTTCGAACCCGGGCCACCCACAAACACAAACACACCGCTCCGCCACACACTATGTTTGTGATAAACACAAAAACAAATAACATATATAATAAAACCGAAAGTCAAATCCGGTAATCAACGCGCCAGAACTCGCAATCACCGGAAAATCCGGCAATCCGCGATTTTGGCCATATTCATTTTGACTGAACCGCACAAATTGATGTCGACGTCGGTTATAACTGTTGCCGGCAATCAATTTCAGTCATAACCGACGGAAATCTTTAATCGCGAATTTTGACCCCAATTCAAACTCAATTCAGCTGTTCATCCCTATAAATACCCACTCAATCTTCTGGAAATCCTTTCTCTCAGAACCGCACACTTTTTCGAAGTTGCAATTCCTTAAAAGCTCGTCGCCGGAGATTTCCAATTTCGCCGGAATCCCTGATCAGAAAACCGCGTCCGTTCATCAGACGGTATAATCATCTAAACTTTTCCTGCTATCTCTTAATTTATACTTTAATTGTTCAAACCAATAATCGAAACTGTTAAAACAGTTCATACCGCCGGAAATCACAAATCAGAGCCGACGACACTTGCCGGAAAACTGAAGCAAACTCGCTGTTCTGGTATACCATATCATTTAATTTTTATGTCCATTTCAATCAAGTATAAGTCGTGATCGATTAAACAGAACAGTCGAATTTCACTGTTCTGTGTTCTTATAAACGAAGAAGATGAAGTCGAATATAAGTATTAGTATAATTACAATTGGATATTCAAACGGGTTAGACACACAGTCCAGCGGTAGACTGTGTGCACAAATAATACACACGTCCCGGGTTCGAATCGCACACGTTACCGACTTTCAGAAATAAAACCAACATTTTTAGAACTTAATCAGATCAAGTCACAGAATGTTTATAAGAGTAATATAATCCATTAGTTAAACAGATTAGACACACAGCCCAACTGGTTGGGCTGTGCGCACTCAAACCGAAGGACCCGAGTTCGACTCCGGGTCTCTGCAACCGGTTCGGCCATATAAATCATTTTTAATAAAAACCAAATAAGTTTAAAATTAATTAGTATATAAATATAATTAAAACAGAGAATATTTCGGGTTAGACACGTAGCTCAGTTGGTAGAGTTGCGTGCACGTACACGAGAGGTCCCGAGTGTAACTTCCGTCGAAAAACGGGTTTTCAAAACCCGTTTCGTTTATTAATCGAATGTCCAGTTATAATTTCCGTTGCATATTTATTGCTCAAATTAATTTTTAACGATACATAATTAATAAATATATTAGGATTTAAAAACCATAATTAAAAATTACTAATAAATAGTGAACAAAAAAATTAATGTAGACGCCCGGTTTCGAACCCGGGTCTCGCCTATAACCAAACACACTACACACCACTCCGCCACACGCTCAACTTTGGAATAATACTGAAACAATTAATACTTAAATCAAAACTCGAATTCAAAAACCGGTCATCAGCGCGACAGAACTCGCAATCAGCGGAAAATCCGGCAATCCGCGAGTTCAGCCATTCTCCTTTTGACTAAAACGCTATAACTGTCGACGAAATCGGTTATAACCGATGTCTAGCCCCAATTCCAGTCGTAACCGCCGGAGAGATTTGACCGGAATTCTTGAAACTGAAATAATTAAAGGCAGAATGTTGTAACTCTATAAATACCGACTCTAATCATCCAAACCAACTCGCTCAAGCTCTCAATCCTTACCCTCTGTGCAATTTTGCTGTTTCCGAAACATCGCCGGAAAACGTCCACTCGCTGGAAAACCGAATCTATCCCGTTATTGCCTTACTCTATAAATAGGATTTCTAGAGCTTCGACAGAAGTCACCCACACTCACCTCAAACTTCCTGAAGATCCTCTGTCGCAAGTTACACTTCGCCGGAATTTCTTTCAGTCACCGGAACTTCATCGGAGATCACACCTTTTCGGTATAACATCCTTAAATCCTTTTCTGTTTAAATTATTTTCATTATCAGTAATAATCAATCAACTAATTCAATAAGATTTGATTAACCAGTCGGGTTAATGCTCTGGTTTCATGAATTGAAGAAGATGAAGTTCGAACAGTGTATATAAGTATAATAAAACCAGAATACTAACGGGTTAGACACACAATCCAGTGGTGGACTGTGTGCAAATTTAAATCACGGTCCCGAGTTCGAGCCTAGTGCCACGCCGGTTTTCCTGAAATAAAAATGTTCCTTTTTAAAACAAGCTTAAACAGATTCGCTTCAGTATGTGTATAAATATAATATAAATTCTGTCTATAACGGGTTAGACACCCAGCCCAGTTGGTTGTGCTGGGTGCAATATAAGTCGATAGCCACGGGTTCGAATCAGGAAATCTCAACCGGTTTTGGAGAATTATAAATCTTTTTAAAATAAATAAAATCTTTATTAACCTAACTAGTATATATATATAAAAAAAATTAAAATTGATATTATTTCGGGTTAGACACGTAGCTCAGTTGGTAGAGCTGCGTGCACGCGTACGGGAGGTCACGAGTTCGAACCTCACTCAGCGCACATAATTAACACGGTCCGACCGGTCAACGGTCAACGGTCAAAAAGTCAAAATTTTTATTTTCTTTTTATTTATTTATTTTATTTAAAAATCAATTAAAAACACTTAAAAATAATATTTTTGAAGTTAGAAAATTTCCTTAAACTCACAAAAATAAATCTAACAATCCCACTAAAACACTAATTAAAAATATTAATCCCAAATAAAAGTTTATCTATTTATCGAATTGTTATGATATTATTTAGGTTAGTTTCTATCGTGGTTAAATCCAAATTCGTGCGCATCATCATCAACCCAAGAAACGCAACCACTATGAGTGAATTCTTACAAATTCCCCTTTTTATTCATGTTTTGGGGTGTATCATGTGTCGCTTAAATTAATTCGCTTATTCAAACTCGTGCCATTACCATTATATGATCTAAACTTATAATTTAAATATTGTTTGTCGTAATGTATGTCTACATATTGTCCAGTTACGTGCAAATCATTCATTAGGCCCATCAGTTCCTCGTGGAAGACGAGTTGAACAACGCGTGCCTCAAAATCATTCATTAGGCCCATCAGTTCCTCGTGGGAGACGAGTTGAACAACGCGTGCCTCAAATCAATCATTTGGTGTATGTGTGTGCAATAATTAATATTATGTGTTTTATGATTAAATTTACATTCACGTTTACTCATATGTGGTTATGCACTTTATTTTATAATCGATACAATAAACACGTTTAAATGTTTTCATAGGATTCACTCGCCAACTTTTTGTTGACCCAAAAACCCTATTTTTACACATGATACAGGTGGACAGGTTGAAGCAAGGAACACATAGGAAATTGCCTTAGAAGAGAAATAATGAAGTCTTGAGAAATGTATAGAACATGTTGTACTAGTATGATTGATTGTAATGATTCTCCTTTAAAAAGAAATAATAAATATGAAACTTTATAATAAATGTCATGAGCTTTGATGAAAACCCAATCATGCCCCGACTACCATTTCCGCTGCGGGTCGGGGTGTGACAGATTGGTATCAGAGCTTTTGACTATAGGGATATAGGATAGGTTATTAGACCCTTAGAGCCTATACTATAGTTGATTAGATATTAATTGTTTATGTGGTTACATGCAAACTCATGATGTTTATTTGTTTCGTATTTATTACACACTCAAATGCATGCAAACACTTCCACTGTCATATTTTGTGATACATAATGAATTATACTTATAGTCAAACATACATGCTTACATATACATTCATCACCCATATTTCAATGTTCACATATTCAAATCATCTTCATACTTCCGTTATTCAAGATTTTGTCGCATTTTTCATTTTTCAATCTCATCAAAGTGAGTTCTACGACGGGCATGTAGTAACTGTAAGGGTACAAGTACCGGTAGTCGGAACGTCCTGTCTAGGTTGGCATTCGTATAAATCCAAAATAACGGACCAGTTTGCCTACCTTGGGACTAACGATGAGAGTACGAAGGACCTGTTAGGCCAAAGCATGCCACACCAAACGTCGTACGAACTAACCCCACTTTGAGGTGTCACCGTGTCCACACCTGGATGCACTCCGAATTTCATACGTTACATTCATATTTCTCGATTGTCTCCGGGTTTTAGTGTACGTTACCAGGCTAACACATGCGAACCACATGAAAGACCCGGTAATCATGGGGGCCCACATGATTACGAAGGTGAAGTATGGCGGCATGCAAGGCCCAATTACGAGCAAAGCCCAAGACATCCTATGGATGTAGTAGATTTATTATTCTATATTTTGTTTATGAATGTTCATTCCTAAATACGACACATGACACCTAAAACGTCAAACTCATACTCTCGATACGTATTCCTTGTAGATGTCTTCTAGTCTCGCTCGTAAAAAATGAAAGCAGGAAAATCCCGCGAGCGCATGGCTGCCCAAATCGCTCAACAAATGGCGGCCGTAATACCAACATCGTAGTTCTAGTTCAACAAGCCCTTACCGCTAATCCCGTCAACCCAATCAATCAAGAAGATCAAAATGTTATCAACCCTCCCCCAAATACCACTAAATGCACCTTCAAGCATTTCAAATCCTGCGACCCTCCAAAATACGAAGGGACTGAAGGTGTCACCGCTCTCCTCCATTGGTTTGAGGAGATGGAAAATACCTTTCTCAATTGCGACAGCCCCGATGATCGCAAGGTGCGATATGCTACCGGTCGTTTGTTTGGAGTAGCACTTACATGGTGGAATACAGAGAAGGCCAAGCGAAGTACTGAGAATGCTATGACTTTGACTTGGGAAGAATTGAGGGAGATCATGACAAGACGTTTCTGTCCAAGAAGCGAAATCAAGAAATTAGAGGATGAGTTCTATTCTTTGAAACAAAAGGAAGGCGACCACACCACATACAACAAGAGATTTCTTGAGTTGAATCAGATGGTCCCCAACTTGTTCACTCCTCTCTACCGTTTGATCGAGCACTACATTCGAGGTCTTCCTTCAAAAATTCAAGACCCTGTAATAAGTACCACACCCGCAACTTTAGAAGCAGCAATGGAGTTAGCTACAGAGCTCACCGAGAACCGCATACGGAATAAGGACTTCAAGGAGGAGAAAAAGAAGGATAAAGCATCAACTGAAACCTCAAACTCCACCCAAACCGAATCCCCTTCTCAACCCATTTCTAAGAGAAAACGAGATTAACAAATTTTCGCTGTCACCCAACGCAATCAACCAGCCTCACAAGTTGTACCCCTCCAAGCTATCCCAATCACTCAAGTAGCACCCAACTCAACTTACCCAAATAAGAAACCTTACATTGGACCTCACACTCAATGCAACACCTATTTTTATCACCATCCATCTACCTTACCTTGTCGACTATGTGCGAATTGTGGACGCTATGGTCATTTGAGCAAGGTTTGCCGCACCTCTCAAAACCAAACCTCACCCCCTACTCAAAACATGATCCAAACATATCAACAACCCCAATACCCCATGTTTCCATATGTTCGAGCTTGCTTTAATTGTGGCGACCCTACCCATTTTAGAAACACGTGCCCTCGATTGGTTAACATCATAAACGCCCAAGCTCAAGCAAACCCAGTTAACCAAGCAAATCAAGCAAACCCAGCTCCACCGCCAGCAAGAGGAAGAGCTTACAACATCAACGCCAATCCTGTTGAAGATAATAACGGCCCAAACGAACCACCTAACTAGTCTTCCCTCACCAAGAATCAAGACTCAACTCCAACCGTCGTTTATGTTTTCTTTATGTTATCTCAATCTTTACGAAGTTATGTTTCCAAGAATCTTAATGCAAATTACTATTTCAGTTTTGTTTTATACTCACTGATTTAACATTCATATCATCATACATCTCGATGTATCTCAATCTCATCATTCAAAGAAGTTGGGTTGTGTCTCACTTTTACATAGACTAACCCCTTCATCATAACAAACGAGAGAGGTACTGTCATCATTCAATCATGTATACTTTCATATTTGAGACTCAAGTTTTGGTTGTTGTGTTTGTTTATGTTTTAGAGTCACATAGAACTAATCATGATTTACTGATAAATCCAATGAAAATTTGACAAGAATATGGCGGATACGCTGCTGGTACTTCCTATATATAAGTATTCTTGCCAAAGGATTAGAGGCATTGTCAGTCGGTTATGAAAAGTTCCATGTAGGTTTTAGTGGTAGAAGTTTTTTTTAGGATATAACCTTATCCTTCCAAACGTATCGATTCTCTCAAAACTCTTGTGCATGAGATCATACCTAGTCAATCAACTCTTTTTATCAATATTCCTTATCTTAGGCATCAAAAAGCGATTCCTGTAGAAGGGTACTCAACCCTTACTAGGAACGTTACCGCCTCAAATAAAATTTAAACTCTTACCCCCTGCTAAGTACGTAATTGTCAAAACCACCCTCCTTTCGAGTCAAACATACCACTACTTAAATTTCGGGACGAAATTTCTAAAAGTAGGGGATAATGTAACATCCGTCGAAAAACGGGTTTTCAAAACCAGCTTCGTTTATTAATCGAATGTCCAGTTATAATTTCCGTTGCATATTTATTGCTCAAATTAATTTTTAACGATACATAATTAATAAATATATTAGAATTTAAAAACCATAATTAAAAATTAATAATAAATAGTAACAAAAAAATTATGTAGACGCCCGGTTTCGAACCCGGGTCTCGCCTATAACCAAACACACTACACACCACTCCGCCACACGCTCAACTTTGGAATAATACTGAAACAATTAATAGTTAAATCAAAACTCGAATTCAAAAACCGGTCATCAGCGCGACAGAACTCGCAATCACCGGAAAATCCGGCAATCCGCGAGTTCAGCCATTCTCCTTTTGACTAAAACGCTATAACTGTCGACGACATCGGTTATAACCGATGTCTAGCCCCAATTCCAGTCGTAACCGCCGAAGAGATTTGACCGGAATTATTGAAACTGAAATAATTAAAGGCAGAATGTTGTAACTCTATAAATACCGACTCTAATCATCCAAACCAACTCGCTCAAGCTCTCAATCCTTACCCTCTGTGCAATTTTGATGTTTCTGAAACATCGCCGGAAAACGTCCACTCGCCGGAAAACCGAATCTATCCCGTTATTGCCTTACTCTATAAATAGGACTTCTAGAGCTTCGACAGAAGTTACCCACACTCACCTCAAACTTCCTGAAGATCCTCTGTCGCAAGTTACACTTCGCCGGAATTTCTTTCAGTCACCGGAACTTCATTGGAGATCACACCTTTTCGGTATAACATCCTTAAATCCTTTTCTGTTTAAATTATTTTCATTATCAGTAATAATCAATCAACTAATTCAATAAGATTTGATTAACCAGTCGGGTTAATGCTCTGGTTTCATGAATTGAAGAAGATGAAGTTCGAAAAGTGTATATAAGTATAATAAAACCAGAATACTAACGGGTTAGACACACAGTCCAGTGGTGGACTGTGTGCAAATTTAAATCACGGTCCCGAGTTCGAGCCTAGTACCACGCCGGTTTTCCTGAAATAAAATGTTCCTTTTTAAAACAAGCTTAAACAGATTCGCTTCAGTATGTGTATAAATATAATATAAATTCTGTCTATAACGGGTTAGACACCCAGCCCAGTTGGTTGGACTGGGTGCAATATAAGTCGATAGCCACGGGTTCGAATCAGGAAATCTCAACCGGTTTTGGAGAATTATAAATCTTTTTAAAATAAATAAAATCCGTATTAACCTAACTAGTATATATATATAATTAAAATTGATATTATTTCGGGTTAGACACGTAGCTCAGTTGGTAGAGCTGCGTGCACGCGTACGGGAGGTCACGAGTTCGAACCTCACTCAGCGCACATAATTAACACGGTCCGACCGGTCAACGGTCAACGGTCAAAAAGTCAAAATTTTTTATTTTCTTTTTATTTATTTATTTTATTTAAAAATCAATTAAAAACACTTAAAAATAATATTTTTGAAGTTAGAAAATTTCCTTAAACTCACAAAAATAAATCTAACAATCCCATTAAAAACACTAATTAAAAATATTAATCCCAAATAAACTATTTATCGAATTGTTATGTTATTATTTAGGTTAGTTTCTATCGTGGTTAAATCCAAATTCGTGCGCATTCATCATCAACCCAAGAAACGCAACCACTGTGAGTGAATTCTTACAAATTCCCCTTTTTATTCATGTTTTGGGGTGTATCATGTGTCGTTTAAATTAATTCGCTTATTCAAACTCGTGCCATTACCATTATATGATGTAAACTTATAATGTAAATATTGTTTGTTGTAATGTATGTCTACATATTGTCCAGTTACGTGCAAATCATTCATTAGGCCCATCATTTCCTCGTGGGAGACGAGTTGAACAACGCGTGCCTCAAAATCATTCATTAGGCCCATCAGTTCCTCGTGGGAGACGAGTTGAACAACGCGTGCCTCAAAATCAATCATTTGGTGTATGTGTGTGCAATAATTAATATTATGTGTTTTATGATTAAATTTACATTCACGTTTACTCATATGTGGTTATGCACTTTATTTTATAATCGATACAATAAACACGTTTAAATGTTTTCATAGGATTTACTCGCCCACTTTTTGTTGACCCGAAAACCCTATTTTTACACATGATACAGGTGGACAGGTTGAAGCAAGGAACACATAGGAAATTGCCTTAGAAGAGAAATAATGAAGTCTTGAGAAATGTATAGAACATGTTGTACTAGTATGATTGATTGTAATGATTCTCCTTTAAAAAGAAATAATAAATATGAAACTTTGTAATAAATGTCATGAGCTTTGATGAAAACCCAATCATGCCCCGACTACCATTTCCGCTGCGGGTCGGGGTGTGACACCGAGTTCGAACCTCACTCAGCGCATAGAAAACACAGTCTGACCGGTCAAGACCCGGTCAACGGTCCGGTCAAAAGTCAACTTTTTTTATTATTTATTTAATTGAAAAATCATTTAAAAATACTTAAAAATAAGATTTTTAAAGTTAGAAAACTTCCTTAAACTCACAAAAATAAATCTAAAAATTCCATTAAGAGCACTAATTAAAAATATTAATCTCAAATAAAATTCATTTATTTACCGAATCATTTCGTTATTATTTTAGGTTAGTTTTTCCCTCGTCGATTAAGTCCTAAAATTCGTGCGCATCCAACGTCATCAAAGAACGCACCCAATGTGAGTGAATCTCTATCAATTCCCCGTTTTAATCATGTTTTGGGGTGTATCATGTGTCGTATAGTTCTTTTATTATACATATATATAAACACTTGTGCATACATTATATCCGTGATCAAATACGTATCAAATGTGTATCAATTGTTGTGTGGATTATATGTAGATTGGATTTATCATTTTCAGTGCACGCATTTCATTAGGCCCATCAGTTCCCCGTGGGAGACGGGTTGAGCATCAGGTGCCTCATTAGATCGGCTCCGTTTGATTGAGCCTTGATCTCACATACCTCATCATTCATATCATATACTTATTCAAAGTGGTTTGTGTTTGTTTATCTATATATGTTTGCTCACATGTGATTATTGCACAAATTTTCTTTATTAAATAAAACAAGAAATTAGTAACAATGTTTTATCAAGGTTCACTCGCCAACTTTTGTTGACCCAAAATATCCCCCGTTTTACACATGATACAGGTGATCCAGCTGAGACAAGAAACACATAGGATGGCCTAGAAGAATAAACAAGTTTAAGTTTTGGAATAATTATGTATTTTCATTTTCTTGTAATTGTATGAATTTTGTTTTGGATATTTAAGTTGTAATTTGAATTTAATAAATATGAAACATTTTAGTAAACATCATGAGCTTTGGTGATAACCCAAATATGCCCCGACTCTTATTCCGCTGCGGGTCAGGGTGTGACAGATTAGTATCAGAGCCATGACTATAGGGATATAGGATAGGTTATTAGACTCTTAGAGCCTATACTATAGTTGATTAAAATTTTAAATTGTTTATGCGTTACATACAAAATTCATGATGTTTATATGCTTTATGTTTATTTTTTTTACACGCAATGTTATGCAAGCATGCTCATAAATACATGTTATTATACAATGCTCATCATGAATCATATCCTCATAACATATCATATCCATGAGAGCACACACCTCACGATTACCATGATTTTTGCAATGATTTTTTTGTATTTTTCAAATCACATCAAAGTGAGTTCTCATGACGGGCATGTAGTAACTGGAAGGGTACGAGTACCGGTAGTTGGAACGTCCTGTCTAGGCTTGGCATTCGTATAAATCCAAAATAAAGGACCAGTTTGCCTACCTGGGGACTAACGATGAGAGTACGAATGACCTATTAGGCCAAAGCATGCTATACCAAACGTCGTGTGAGCTAACCCCACTTTGAGTAGTCATTGTGTCTACACCTGGACACCCTCCTACCATACATCTCGCAATTATATTTTCTGATTTTCATTCAGGTGGTGCGAGTATTAATCCGCCAACACCAATGTGAATCCTACCAAGCCCAATAGTCATGGGGGCCCACATGACTACACAGGCGATGGTATGGGGGACATTGGAGGCCCAAACATGAGCAAACCCAAGACATCCTATGGATGTAGTTGCATTATTGTCAGTTATGTTATTTTTCATTCTTTTAACGACACATGACACCTAGAAACTTCTTAAACTCACAATCTTCCTATGTATGTTCCTGTAGATGTTGGCTAGGCAACTACGTGGAGGTAGAAAGTCAGGAAGATCAAATGAACGCTTGGCCACACAAATTGCTAAACAAATGGCCGCAGTGCTTCCTGACATCGTGATTCAAGTTCAACAAGCTCTCACCGCAAATCCCATCAACCCTCCCAATCAAGAAGACCAGAGCGTCGCCAACCCTCCCTCCAAAAAGTGCTCCTACAAACACTTCAAATCTTGCGATCCCCAAAATATGAAGGGACCGAAGGTGTTACCGCCCTCCTTCACTGGTTTGAAGAAATGGAAAACACTTTCCTCAATTGCGATTGTCCCGAGGATCGCAAGGTACGTTATGCAACTAGAAGACTATTTGGAGTAGCCCTTACCTGGTGGAACACAGAAAAGTGAAAACGAGGAATTGAAGACGCCATGGCCTTAACATGGGAAGAGTTAAGGGAACTCATGATAAGATACTTCTGTCCAAGAAGCGAAATCAAAAAGTTGGAAGATGAGTTCCACGCGCTGAAACAAAAGGAAGGAGATCAAACCTCCTATAATAAGCGATTTCTCGAGCTGAACCAAATGACCCCTAGTTTGTTCACCCCCGTGTACCGCTTGGTTGAACATTACATTCGAGGTCTTCCCTCTAAAATTCAGGACTCGGTTTTAAGCACTTCGCCTGCAACACTTGAAGCCGCGATGGAGTTAGCTACAGAACTCACTGAGAATCGCATCCGAAACGGAAAATTCAAAGATGAAAAGAAGAAAGCACCCATAGAGACCCCAACTGCAAACCACTCAGTCTCATCCTCAAAGTTTGCTGGTAAGAGGAAACGAAACAGCAAGAATTTTGCTGTCACCCAAACCAACCCTCCTATCACCGCTGTACCAATCACCCAAATTGCTCCCTCAGCTGCACCATTTAAAAAGCCATACACCGGCCCATACCCAAAATGCAACCGTTGTCAATACCATCATCCTCCCGAAACTCTTTGCCAACATTGTACAAGCTGTGGCCGTGCAGGTCACACCATCCAAACCTGCCGTACTCTTCAACGAATGAATCGCAATCAACCCCCAACCCAAACCCACCATCAGATAGTGGGTCAAGCCCAACAACCCTTACTTCTACCACCTGTACCACACGCAGCCCAAACTTACTACCAACCCAACTACCCCATGATGCAACCCATGCGAGCTTGTTACAACTGTGGGGACCCAAACCACTTCAGGAACACTTGTCCACGCTTGGTGAACATTATCCATGCCCAAGCTCAAACAAACCCGGTAAACCAAGCTAACCAATCTCCTCCACCTGCCATCGGAAGAGCTTTCAACATCAATGCCAACCAAGCTAGGGCCGACAACAACGTGGTCAACGGTACGTTTCTCATCAATGGTAGTTATGCATCCATATTATTCGATACTGGTGCGGATAAGAGCTTTGTGTCCTTAGAATTTGAACCTATCCTCAACCAAACTCGTGTTAATCTCATGGAATCTCTAACGGTGGAAGTTGCTGAAGGAAAACCCGTTTCATTAAATTCTGTTATACGCGATTGTACCCTCACTTTAAACGATCACGATTTTCCAGTTGACCTCATCCAATGAAGTTGGGAAGTTTCGATGTTATAATCGGTATGGACTAGCTCAGCCAGCATCACGCTGAAATAGTGTGCCGCGAAAAGTTCATTCGCATTCCTCTTGCAGATGGTCAGACCCTACGTATTTTTGGAGAAACCCCTTCGAAAGGACTCAAATTAATGTCCTGCCTTCGAGCCCGAAAATATCTCCGCAAGAACTCTGTCGCATTCCTAACTCACGTTGTCAAAAAGGGAAACAAGGAGAAGAAACTCGAAGATATCCCAGTTGTGAAAGAATTCCCACAAGTCTTTCCCGATGACATTTCAGGACTCCCTCCTGTGAGAGAAGTCGAATTCCGCATCGATCTTGTACCTGGCGCTACACTAGTCGCAAAGTCTCCTTATAGGTTAGCCCCATCCGAAATGCAAGAGCTGGCCAGTCAACTGCAAGAACTGACTGACAAAGGATTCATACGCCCTAGCTCATCGCCTTGGGGTGCACCTGTTCTTTTTGTGAAGAAGAAAGATGGAACGTTTCGCATGTGCATTGATTATAGAGAACTCAACAAGCTAACGGTTAAAAATCGCTATCCACTACCTCGCATCGATGACCTCCTAGACCAACTTCAAGGCGCCACCTGCTTTTCAAAAATCGACATTCGTTCTGGTTATCATCAGCTCAGAGTGCACGAAGAAGATATCCCAAAGACCGCCTTCCGGACTCGTTATGGTCATTACGAATTCATGGTCATGCCATTCGGTTTAACCAACGCCCCCGCTGTCTTCATGGATCTAATGAATAGGGTATGCAAACCCTACCTCGACCGTTTCATCATAGTCTTCATCGACGATACTCTTATCTACTCCAAGTCTAAATCCGATCATGAGCGACACCTTCGACTCATCCTTACACTTCTAAGGACCGAAAAGCTCTACGCTAAGTTCTCAAAATGCGAATTCTGGTTAAGAGAAGTACAATTCCTTGGACATGTCGTCAATGACAAGGGAATACATGTTGATCCTTCAAAAATCAAGGCAGTACAGGAATGGCAAGCGCCACGTACCCCTACCGAAGTAAGGTCATTTCTTGGTTTGGCTGGTTACTATCGACGCTTCATTGCCAATTTTTCTCGTATTGCTGTCCCACTCACGGCTTTGACTCATAAAGGAAAACCCTTCATATGGGGACCTAAACAAGAAGAAGCCTTCCAAACTCTAAAGCAAAAACTTTGTGACGCACCTATCCTCACACTCCCTGAAGGTTGCGATGACTTTGTAGTATATTGCGACGCATCAGGGCAAGGGCTAGGCTGCGTATTAATGCAAAGAGGAAAAGTGATAGCCTATGCTTCTAGGCAACTCAAGGTTCATGAGAAGAATTACACCACCCACGACCTGGAACTTGGAGCTGTTGTGTTCGCTCTCAAAATATGGAGACATTACCTCTATGGTACCAAGTGTGAAATATACACTGACCACAAAAGTCTCCAACATATCTTCAACCAGAAGGAGTTGAATATGAGGCAACGAAGATGGGTCGAACTTCTCAACGACTACGACTGTGAAATTCGGTATCATCCTGGTAAGGCAAACGTAGTGGCCGATGCGCTCAGTCGAAAAGGTTATGCGAACTCCATTCGTCTTCTATGTTCGCAAATCATAACCTACATCAAAGATCGAATCCGAGCAGCACAACATGTTTCTGTAACGGAAAATGATGTACGCGATGAACTGTCAAGTGGAGCTGAACTCAAAATCGAAACCAAA
This sequence comes from Scalesia atractyloides, assembly GCA_947069175.1. Taxonomy (NCBI): domain Eukaryota; kingdom Viridiplantae; phylum Streptophyta; class Magnoliopsida; order Asterales; family Asteraceae; genus Scalesia; species Scalesia atractyloides. The sequence continues at coordinate 78,823,754 of CAMTDV010000004.1, read as the reverse complement.
TCCGACGGTATTCTATACTATTTGAATCGCATATGGATTCCGATCGCGATAACCTTCATGATTTCCTACTGAATGAGGCGCACAAAACACGATACTCTGTACACCCAGGAGCCGACAAGATGTATCAAGACCTACGATACACATACTGGTGGCCTGGCATGAAAAAGGATATCGCTGTTTTTGTTTCCAAGTGCCTTACCTGTTCCAAAGTAAAAGCTGAACATCAAAGACCTTCAGGACTTCTAGTCCAACCCGAAATACCTGTATGGAAGTGGGAAAACATAACCATGGATTTCATTACCGGGTTACCTCGCACTTCCAGTGGGTATGACACCATATGGGTATTAATCGATCGTCTTACAAAGTCATCTCATTTCATCCCGATTCGCGAGGACTTCAAGAACGAGAAGTTAGCTCGTATCTACATCAGCGAGATCGTAAGCCGTCATGGTGTACCATTAAGCATCATTTCAGACCGTGATGGTCGTTTCACTTCACGAACATGGCGAGCCGTACAAACCGCCTTGGGTACACGATTAGACCTCAGTACCGCTTTTCATCCTCAAACTGATGGTCAATCTGAACGCACCATCCAAACCCTTGAAGACATGCTGCGAGCACGCATCATAGATTTCAACGGGAACTTGGATGCGCATCTACCATTAGTTGAATTTTCGTACAACAATAGTTATCATTCAAGTATCGGCATGGCTCCATTCAAGCTTTGTATGGTCGTAAGTGCCGATCTCCAGTATGTTGGCACGAAATTGGGGAATCACAAATCACCGGTCCAGAATTAATTCAAGAAACAACCAACAAGGTCATACAAATTCGAAACAATCTTCTAGCGGCTCAAAGTCGTCAAAAGAGTTATGCAGACAAACGACGAAAGCCCTTGGAGTTTGACATTGGTGATCAAGTACTTTTAAAAGTATCACCGTGGAAGGGAGTGGTTCGTTTTGGCCAGAAGGGCAAGCTAGCACCACGCTACGTAGGACCTTTCAAGATACTCGAAAGAGTAGGTCCTGTAGCATACAAGCTTGACCTACCAGAAGAGCTCAACAGAATTCATCCCACATTCCATGTATCAAACTTGAAAAAGTGTCTCACCGATGAAAACCTCCATATTCCTCTAGAAGACATTCAGATCGATGAATCTATGCACTTCGTTGAAAGACCGGTAGAAATCATGGACTTCGGCGAGAAGCGTTTAAGACGAAGTCGTATTCCAATTGTCAGGGTACGTTGGGAGTCAAAACGAGGACCTGAGTTTACTTGGGAACGTGAAGAGTCAATGCGCGAAAAATACCCGCATCTTTTTCCAGTTACCACTACTACTTAAATTTCGGGACGAAATTCCTAAAAGTAGGGGATACTGTAACATTCGTCGAAAAACGGGTTTTCAAAACCCGCTTCGTTTATCAATCAAATAGTCAGTTATAAGTTTCGTTGCGTATTTATGGTTCATATTAATTTTAAACAATACATAATTATAAATATATTAGAATTTAAAAACGATAATTTATAATTAATAATAAACAATGAATAAGAAAATAAAATGGAGACGCCGGGTTTCGAACCCGGGTCACCCACAAACACAAACACACAACACACCGCTCCGCCACACACTATGTTTGTGATAAACACTAAAACAAATAACATATATAATAAAACCGAAAGTCAAATCCGGTAATCAACGCGCCAGAACTCGCAATCACCGGAAAATCCGGCAATCCGCGATTTTGGCCATATTCCTTTTGACTGAACCGCACAAATTGATGTCACGTCGGTTATAACTGTTTCCGGCAATCAATTTCGGTCATAACCACGGAAATCTTTAATCGTGAATTTTGACCCCAATTCAAACTCAATTCAGCTGTTCATCCCTATAAATACCCACTCAATCTTCTGGAAATCCTTTCGCTGAGAACCGCACACTTTTTCGAAGTTCCAATTCCTCAAAAGCTCGTCGCCGAAGATTTCCAATTTCGCCGGAACATCGCCGGAATCCCTGATCAGAAAACCGCGTCCGTTCATCAGACGGTATAATCATCTAAACTTTTCCTGCTATCTCTTAATTTATACTTTAATTGTTCAAACCAATAATCCAAACTGTTAAAACAGTTCATACCGCCGAAAATCACAAATCAGAGCCGACGACACTTGCCGGAAAACTGAAGCAAACTCGCTATTCTGGTATACCATATCATTTAGTTTTTCTGTCCATTTCAATCAAGTATAAGTCGAGATCGATTAAACAGAACAGTCGGATTTAACTGTTCTGTGTTCTTATAAACGAAGAAGATGAAGTCGAATATAAGTATTAGTATAATTAAAATTGGATATTCAAACGGGTTAGACACACAGTCCAGCGGTGGACTATGTGCACAAACAATACACACGTCCCGGGTTCAAATCGCACACGTTACCGACTTTCAGAAATAAAACCAACATTTTTAGAACTTAATCAGATCAAGTCACAGAATGTTTATAAGAGTAATATAATCCATTAGTTAAACAGATTAGACACACAGCCCAATTGGTTGGGCTATGCGCCTCGAACCGAAGGACCCGAGTTCGACTCCGGGTCTCTGCAACCGGTTCGGCCATATAAATCATTTTTAATAAAAACCAAATAAGTTTAAAATTAATTAGTATATAAATATAATTAAAACAGAGAATATTTCGGGTTAGACACGTAGCTCAGTTGGTAGAGCTGCGTGCACGTATACGAGAGGTCCCGAGTTCGAACCTCACTCAGCGCATAGAAAACACAGTCTGACCGGTCAAGACCCGGTCACTGGTCAACGGTCAAAAGTCAACTTTTTTTATTATTTATTTAATTGAAAAATCATTTAAAAATACTTAAAAATAAGATTTTTAAAGTTAGAAAACTTCCTTAGACTCACAAAAATAAATCTAAAAATTCCATTAAGAGCACTAATTAAAAATATTAATCTCAAATAAAATTCATTTATTTACCGAATCATTTCGTTATTATTTTAGGTTAGTTTTTCCCTCGTCGATTAAGTCCTAAAATTCGTGCGCATCCAACGTCATCAAAGAACGCACCCAATGTGAGTGACTCTCTATCAATTCCCCGTTTTAATCATGTTTTGGGGTGTATCATGTGTCGTATAGTTCTTTTATTATACATATATATAAACACTTGTGCATACATCATATCCGTGATCAAATACGTATCAAATGTGTATCAATTGTTGTGTGGATTATATGTAGATTGGATTTATCATTTTCAGTGCACGCATTTCATTAGACCCATCAGTTCCCCGTGGGAGACGGGTTGAGCATCAGGTGCCTCACTAGATCGGCTCCGTTTGATTGAGCCTTGATCACACATACATCATCATTCATATCATATACTCATTCAAAGTGGTTTGTGTTTGTTTATCTATATATGTTTGCTCACATGTGATTATTGCGCAAATTTTCTTTATTAAATAAAACAAGAAATTAGTAACAATGTTTTATCAAGGTTCACTCGCCAACTTTTGTTGACCCAAAATATCTGTTCACACCCCGACCCGCGGCGGAATAAGAGTCGGGGCATAATTGGGTTATCACCAAAGCTAATGATATTTACTAATATGTTTCATATTTATTAAATTCAAAATTACATCCTCAATATTCCAAACATGTCATACAAATACAAAGAAAAATAATCAACTAAGCAATCCAAGGTCTAAACCAGTTTATTCTTCTAAGCCAATCCTATGTGTTTCTTGCTGCAGCTGGATCACCTGTATCATGTGTAAAAATGGGGGTTTTTGGGTCAACATAAGTTGGCGAGTGAACCTTGTTAGAAAAACATTTATTATTGATCTCTTGTTATTTTTATCATGGAAAATTGTGCAATAATCATATGTGAGCAAATGTAATTAAATCATACAATAACAATAACAACAACAAACAATAACATACAATAACAAACCAACTTGCATGATTATCTAATATGAATGAAACTGTATATGTTGGCAACGTCACGTTCACGCTCATAATGTAATAGGAACGGACGGCCTATGATAAATGTCTGTGCGATCAAGGCTCAATCAAACGGAGCCGATCGTATGTTGGCAACGCCTGGTTCACGCTCATAATGTAATGGGGAACAGCTCAACGCTCATAATGTAATGGGGAGCGGCGGCCTATGATAATGTATGTACTGAAAATGATAATTTAATCTAAACAATAACCACACAAACAGTTGATACATGTTGAATACACATTTGTTCATGGATATGATGGATGCACAATGGTTTAAATATAATAAATGATAAGACACATGATACACCCCAAAAACGTGATTAAAACGGGGAATTTGTAGAGATTCACTCACATTGGGTGCGTTCGGTTGAAGATGATGAAATGCGCACGAGTTTAGAAGATTGATCGACGGGAAATAACTAACCTAAATAATAACGAAAAGGTATGGTAAATGAGTGGATTTTATTAATAATTTTAATAGGATTTTTAGTTATATTTTTGTGAGTTTAAGGCTAGTTTCTAACTTTGAAAACATTATTTTTAAGTATTTTTAATTGATTTTTAAATTAAATAAATAAATAAAAATATAAAAAAATTGTTGACTTTTGCGTTGACCATTGACCGTTGACCGTGACTGTTGACTGTTTGACCGGTTCACTAGCGTGTATGTGTGCGCCGGGTAAGGCTCGAACCCGAGACCTCCCGTACGCGTGCACGCAGCTCTACCAACTGAGCTACGTGTCTAACCCGAAATAATTCTGTTTTTAATTATATTTATATACTGTTTTAGTTTATTCAAAATTCTTTTATTTTCAAAAAGGATTTTAATCATCGAACCGGCGTGTGTAACAGGTCTCGAACCCAGGACCTGTGGGTTAGTGTTGCACACAGTCCACCGCTGGACTGTGTGTCTAACCTGGTTAATATACCGATTTTTATTATACTTAACATCTTCCTTGAATTAATCCGGTTCAGTTAAAAAGGAAAACATCTTTTTTACAGAGCATACAATTGTGTCAAGGATCGAACTCGCGGCGTGTGATTAATGTGTGCACACAGTCCACCGCTGGACTGTGTGTCTAACCCGAGTTATAATCCAAATTATATTAAACTTATATACAAACTAACTTCGTCTTCTTCGTTACAATATCACAGACAACGATTACCCTACTGTTTCTTGTTTAATTCGATTGACAAACATTCAAATGATTAAAATGAAATGGCAGGGAAGATTTTGGAAGTAAACATACCGGAGAAATGATCTTTCTCAGAATTCCGGCGAAGTCGTCGGCTCTGTTTTTATGGATTTTGTCTGAGCGGACCAATTAACAATTTTGATTAGCTAGATGTGGAATTTAAGTACTGAACAAGAGTTATCAGAATGTTTAAAGGTTTATACCGTTTCACAGCGAGTTCTAGAAATTCTCAGAAATTTTCCGGCGAGTGATGATTATCCGATACGCCTGGAACTGATTCTGATTGAAGGGTTTGAGTTAGCAAAAGCTTAACAACTGATAGAAGATAGAAGAATTGAGAAACTTACTGTTTTAATGGAAGACACGGTTTTCCAGCGAAAGTCCGGCGAGTTCAAAAAGCTTTTCCGACGAACTGAAAATAGAGCGAAAGTGAAATTGAAGGTTCTGCGGATGATTTTGAGTCGAGAGAGGAAGCTATTGTTGGAGTAATACAGGAAATGAATATCTTCGGTTATAAAAACCGAACATCACCAGAATTCAAGTTAATTCAAGACTGAATTGATTGAAAGTGTCGGTTTATCGGTTATATCAGAATTCCGCGATCACTCAAACGTCTTGACGTTTGGAAGCCGATTACGGTTTCAGTTGGCGTAAACAGGTTGATTCCTGAGTGAAGTTATCTTTTAATTGATTCCTAGAACTTACAAAAACATCAAGTGGCGGAGTGCTTATATGTGCGCGAGTTAAGGCTTTAACTCACCCGGCTGACCCGCGTTCGAATCCCGGCAGCCGGTTTTCTTTTTTTTTTTTTCACTTTTTATTAATTAAAGTTTTTAAATTCTAATTTGTTTATTAATTATGCATCGTTTAAAATTAAAATAAACATAATTACGCAACGAAACATTTATAACTTGATATTCGATTACAAATGAAGCGGGTTTCGAAAACCCGTTTTTGACAAATGTTACAATATCCCCCGTTTTACACATGATACAGGTGATCCAGCTGAGACAAGAAACACATAGGATGGCCTAGAAGAATAAACAAGTTTAAGTTTTGGAATAATTATGTATTTTCATTTTCTTGTAATTGTATGAATTTTGTTTTGGATATTTAAGTTGTAATTTGAATTTAATAAATATGAACCATTTTAGTAAACATCATGAGCTTTGGTGATAACCCAATTATGCCCCGACTCTTATTCCGCTGCGGGTCGGGGTGTGACACCAAGTTCGCTCGAACTTGTCACCAGGTTGGTGACTAAGTTCGCCCGAACTTGGTGACCAAGACAAACCTTCAAAAATGGCACAAGTACGCCCGAACTCTGTCCAATTTTCAAGAAAATTTGACAAGTTCGCCCGAACTTGTCCTCCCCAGTTATCAGCCCTACAAGTTCGCCCGAACTTGTATAATTTCCTTGGAATTAGACAAGTTCGCCCGAACTTGTCTCATCTCTCAACAAGACTTCACAAGTTCGCCCGAACTTGTATGGAAACATACAAGTTCGCCCGAACTTGTATCCTCAGTAAGTTCAGGAGCACAAGTTCGCCCGAACTTGTCTGCCATTCTCTCAACCGTTAACCGTTTCAGCAATTCGGAAGACTGATGCACTTCGGTTCGCTTACAGGCTGATCCGGCGCTCTCCGCAACTCCTCTCAGATCTCAAATCTCTCCTAAAACGCACCCACAGTGAGTATACATGAACCCTTTTACGCTTAAACACACTCTTGGGTGTCACATATGTTCCTATATCAAATCACATCACACGAATCTCAAATGCTTATTCGCAACCCGCTGTTACATGATTATACGTGAAATCTGTTGAATTGTATGTATTTCTTGATTGTTTGTACGCCACCCTTAACATGATAGTATACTAGAGGTTGACCCGCCACCCGGAGGCCCGGGGTTGTTAAGGCTCGCATTTTTATTTCGCACTTATTTTTTTCTCTTTTAGGATGTGAACACTTGTTCGCATGCTTCGATCAATCGCAGTTTGTTGGTTTGCATGAATCTAGGTAGTTACATCATTCACATCTATTACGTATGTCATGCGATGTATGCTAAACGTTTTTATATCTATTATGTATGCAAACCTGTATGCTCGCCTTTACTTAATTGTATTGACGTTTTATTTTAACATATGTGGCAGGTTGAGGATTTCAGCTTGGACGCTTAGTGCTAGATTTTACCTTAGAATATCTTGTAATAAATCTAGGGAAGATCGGATCAGATGTTATGTTTAAGAGATTTTTTTTATGTAATGATTGTTTGGAGATTTTATGAGTTTGATAGTATGGGATATTGAATGTTGATTTATGTCTTTTAAATAATTGTTATGGAATCTCTTGATCAATCTGATTCGTCTAGTGCCGCGCCCCGATGTTTCCGCCATCGGTTGGGGTGTGACAAAGAGAGCCAAACCGAGCTAGTCCGGCTCGTTACGAGCCAAGTTATGCTCAGTGGCTAACCTAGCCGAGCGTTTTCGGAGTTAAATCCGAGCCAGCTCCGAGCCACGAGCTTTTTAGACAGCCCTAATGAAGATCAACTGCCAATGAGGTAGTGGTGGAGTGGTTGGGGAAAGAATTGGCGTTCCTTGTGACCCAAGTTCGATTCTCACTCTTCTCATTATTTTCTGCGGCATCCAGGTGAAGAGTGAATACGGGTGGCACCGGTTCGACTTAGATGGAAGGCGAGGTTTTACCGGTTATTCTACTGTCGTGCCTTCGGGCGGATGGAGGTGGGGTTTCTGCGCATTTTGGGAGAGCCAAGGGGCTGGCGGCGGTCGAATAGTCAACCTTGGCTACAACGCCCGTTGTCACGGTGGTTGACACGTCGTTCCTTGTCGTTAAAAAAAATATAAAGATCAACTAAATGATAAAAGTCAGATGGTTGACTTTACAATAAAAACACTTTCTATTTCATTGGCATTAGATTCAAAATAAATTGTACAAGTACGTTTAATTCACTTTAGTTACTAATTCGATGGCTGCAGTATTGACCTTTGTGAATTTATGGTTTCATTTTACAGGAAAAAAGAAGAAAAAAATGTTTTTTCAACAAAACATGAGAAGATTGCATATTTGCACCTCTCTTTGAGTTTAGTTAATATGAATTCAAATGGATGGCATTGACTCTGTTATAACTCTTATCTATTTTCAAACAATTGATAAGCAAATAACATGTTAATGAAACCAATATGGCAATAATATCCTTCAATCTTTTTAAAAACATGTTCTGAGCAAATACTTGAAAACCTGATGATAAGAAGGTATACCAAGAAAAAGATATATAAAAAGACCAATAAGAAACTTAATAAATAAGATAATATGAGTAATATTCTTACACAAGGGCGGACCTAAGTTATGGGAATCGGATAAAGTGACTCAGGAGTTCTTAAATGTATAATACGTAATAATAACTAATATTTATAGTTAATTAACTGGCTAGGATCAAATTAAAAGTCTCGCAAATATAAGAAGTCGTAAGAATGGTATCAAACAGACTCGGATTAACCTCATTCAAGTGGTCATGGTTTTGGTTTAATTACTTAAAAAATTATATAAAAGGATTAACCTCGTTCAAGCGGTCATGGTTTTGGTTTAATTACTAGAAAAATAATATAGAAATTTGGACGAAATTTGATATAATTTCTAATTCCTAGTAGTTGATCAAGGAAGAATAGTTTTTGGTGTGATCTTTTAGTTTCTTAATTGATTTCACCATGACAGTTATTCTTGTTCATGGTTTTGCAACCTTAGTTTCTTGATTGATTTCACCATGACAAGTATTCTTGTTCATGGTGTTGCAACCTTCTTTCATTTTGTGATTCATTATGGTCACATCTGTTTCGATCAAAGCAACTACAAGGGTGTCATTTTGCTTCTGAATTCTGGTCTTCTTGGAGCATCACCAGTGGTTGACGCGTCCACAATTACAACGCCAACTTAACATATCACATCTGATTTCAAATCAACTTTTAAAAATTTTCATTTTCCGCCAATAACAAACCACTACAAACCTCCACCTCAGCATTTGTTTAAGTTTTTTTACATAAAAATAATGAAAACGGTTGAATGGGGGCCCACCCCAGCAATTCGGACGAGTCTGCCCACATGGTCCATGCCTGCCCGGATGGTGCACTCCAATGGTGGTGCTGGTTTGTGGCTTGGGTCCGAATTTAGGCATGTGTCACATCCTCCCATTAGAGTTGCTCTTATATTTTTACAAGATTATTTTTAACTTTATCTTTTGGTTTTTTATTGGTCCGTAAATTGTAGTTGGAGTTGTACTTGTTTCGTCGTTTCATCATTTTTCAACGACATTGATTCCACATGTCCATGCCTAGCAGGACGGTGCACTCCAATGGTCGTGATGGTTTGTGGCTTGGGTCCGAAAATTCAGACATGTGCCGCATCCTCCCACCATTTAAGGTGCCCTTAGATTTTCGCAAGATTTTTTTCTACATTATCTTTTGTTTTTTTTTGTGGTCGGTAAATTGTAGTTGGAGTTTGTACTAGTTTCGTCAATTTTCAACAACTACATTGACTTCTATTTTCTTATATATAAAAAGGAGTAATTATTTTATCTAATTTCTTTAATAAACCCTTGTCATGAATCTATATATTTAACATTCTAGTACTCGAATAAAATAATATCTAAGAAAAACTTTTGAAACCTAAGAGTAGTCCATGTTTTACATAAAAAAACGTCTAATTTTAAAGTTATGCTTGTACTAGTTGCTTAAGTACTTGTCTACATATCAATCGGGTTGTTTTGAATATTGAAAAAAAAGTTTTTAGTTAACTTCACACAATAATAAGTAAGTTTTTCAATTCTCATTAAAGTCACTCAAAGCTTTTTTCTTCCAAAGTAACTCAATTTTCATTAGATGTTCCAACCTTATATAAGTTTCTTTATAATTGTTAAAAATAATAATTATTCAATAGTAATTAAGTTTCACATATGTTTTATTTGTCTCACTTATTTTAAAAAAATCCCAAGATTTATAATATATATATATATATATATATATTAAACTACATCATGTTAGCTACAATAAAAAAAATTCTTTGCATTTTGGTCATCAAAATTTCTTCTTTTTAAACTTTAGCCACATGAAACCTAAGCGTATTTTATTTTACTTTACTTTTGTAAACCAAATAGAAAATATATAATTCATAATTTTATACTCAAATACTTTTCTATTAAATATGTTAAACAAATTGTGTGTCATATTTTCCATATATTTTTATGATTTTTAGAATAATTATAGTTTTATCTGTTTTTTATTAATTTATTTATTAATTGTAATAAATTTGGATATGTCACAGTTTTATTCGAGTTTAATTTAGGACGTAACTTTTCATTATTTGCGAATATACTGTCACATGTGTTTTTTATCTACATTTTGACACAAGTGTTTTCTTATATACATTCGCATGGTTTTCCTCAAGTTTAATATACGGCGTGACGTATAGTTCAATGCGCCGGATATTTTTTCTACATTCGCATGGTTTTCTTCTATTTCTTACATTTTATTTAGTGTTTATTTGTTTTACACATTTATATTTTGTAGCATGGAGCCGAGCCCTTCTCACCTACCTGCTTTGGGAAGAGTTTGATCCGGACAAAACTAGTGGGTGTCGCCTCCTCGAAGCAACTCCCTCTCGCCCCGATTGATGAAGTCCCTGATCAAGAACACCATTGCTAACTTATGTATAATATGTCATACCTTCTTTCGAATCAATACCATTCCATGAGTGTCCTGTGGGTCTGATCAAGGCCAATAGCTACGCCCTGCACTTTTGATAAGCTATATAGTCTTTACCCATTTGATTTGTACACAGATTCCTCACCGCAACACGCGGTAGAAAATTCCTAGTTATATAATACATATTAAACTACATCTTGTAGCTAGAGTAGATAAAGAAGCATTCATATAAAATATAATTATAAAGATGCCATTCTATATGATGAATGAAAATTTGTGTGTTAGCAACGATAGAAAGGGAAAAAAGAAAATCATGGATTAATGGGGGAAAATGGTCATCATTTAGAGTAAACTGTCATTTTGGTCCCTGAGGTTTGAGCAGTTTTGCCACTTTAGTCTAAATCTCAAACTTTTTACATCTAGGTCCCTGTGGTTTCAGTTTGATTCCCATTTTGGTCCAAAAGTTATTTTTGTCTTCTAAAATCTTGCTATTTTATCCTTTTTCTCAGGGCAAAATGGTCATTTTAAGCAGAGTTTGAGGTTTATTTATATATATAATATATATTAATGCTTAAAATGACCATTTTGCCCCTGAGCAAAAGGACAAAACAGTAGGATTTTAGAAGATAAATATCACTTTGGACCAAAATGGCAATAAAACTGAAACCACAAAGATCCAGATGCAAAAAGTTTGAGATTTGGACTAAAGTGGCAAAACTGTCCAAACCTCAGGGATCAAAATGGCAGTTTACTCCATCATTTATATGTATTGGGAGTATAAGTTCTTTTATATTTCATTACATAAATCCTTGCTTGCCTTTAAAAAATGTATTTCATCTTAATATGAATTTTTTGTTTGCAATTTATTTCTAAATTAACAGTCTTTAAAATTTGTCATAAACATATTTACATGAATATATATAAATAGTTTATTAATATGCATACTTATACCAATATTAACGTCACTCTATAATTTGTTAAGTAAAATAACTTATAACCAACATCTAAATTTTAGATGCAAAGTAATTTTAGATGCAAAGTAATATTATCAAATCCATCGTCTTTTTTTAAGATTTAAAATCCATTATCTTACATTAAAAAGTAAAAGGCTTAATAAAAGGCTCTTAGAAGGCTTAATAAAAGGCTCTTAGACTAAGTGTTGCCAACTAACTAGCAAAGTTCTACCGCACCACATCAGCATGTTAAGGGCTGGTACATCGCGTCGGTCCGTTGGCAGCTTTAGTTAATGGAAAATCCGTTAACATGTTGGTGGAGTTGAGCGGGAGGGGGGACATAGGTGTGGTCTCCATTGATATACCTGACCAATCACAAGGCAACCTTTATTTTCTTTTTTATCTTTTTTTAGTTAATAGTATTGGGTGTTAGTTAACCCATAACATAATGTTAATGGGTATTTCGTTAATAATCAAGTTGTGGCGTAGCAGTGATGTGGCAATGGGTTAACGGATATTTAGTTAACCCACAACACATAGTCTTAGAGGTCTAGAAATGCAGACTACATCTCCCTTGATCTTTCCGCAGCAACACTCAAGGTAAAACACTGATATATATAAAACTGAAACACCAAATGAAAGTTGAGTACTTCATAGACACAAATTAAAACTTATTTACTATTAGGTGAAGTATTCCCAAAAGGATTAGGGCTATTTTGGGTTGGGTGTTATTGTAAGTGACTAAAGGGTCAAAATGTTAGATATTTTAGTGTAATCGAAATTAATTTGGTGACCAAAGTGAATTATAATATACATCGAACAAGTTAGGATGTGCGGGAGTACACGCTTGTTCAAGTTGCTATAATTCCAAGTATTCTAGCGGAGCCCCGAATAGGGGTTCTAGGGCAACGCCCCTTGGCGGGGGTCCGGGGACAGCGCCCCTGGTGTGACAACCGGTACTTTTTGGTTATTATACACGAATAGTAAACATGAAGACAATAATATGTAGCATAATTAGACGTAAATCAACTTAATTAGGCCTTCGAAAAGCCGAGGAACGTCTACTAGACTCACGTTACGCGATTTGACGATTTCGGGAATCTTTAGCGCGCGTTTGAACTTTAAACGCATTGACAACGAATAAGATACTGACAACGCCTAAAAATACAAGTTTTGCACTCATATTTATCATACGTTTATAGTTATGCGAATTATAAGACATCACATAGCACAAACGTGGGAGTTACGCGGAATCCAGAACGCATCGAAAGTTATCAACGAATCGGAAGCACCAGACTCGAGTTACGTCTCGACATTAATATATTATGACATACTTAGCGTTTTTCTTTTAAACTTTAGTGCTAACAGTCTGAACCAGATCGAAAAACGGATATAAACGACGACTTTAGTGCTTTACGTGATTTAACACGACCATCGAACGAACGCGTCAAACATAAATTTTCCGACATAATTTTAAGCACTTTCGACCCTTAATAACTTATACGATATTCCATGAGGTTCGGGTGCGAAGACGGATCATAGAAACGTGTTTGGGCCGACTAGACACACTAACGGGCCTTGGGCCCAACTCCTCTAAACCCTGTAAACATCTCTTTCTCTCAACCTCTCATTTCAAACCCTAACTCTCACACACACACTCACGCCACTTTCTCTCTCTCGGCAGACATATGGCCGGACTCCGGCCGGCGAGTCCCGGCGAGACCCGGCGGATCCACGGCGGAAGACGGTGGCGGCGGTGGCAGGTTTTTTGTCAGTGAAACCAAGGTGAAACCCACTAAATCGGACCTCCCGAGCTCAGTTACGCCGTTAGTTTTTCCGAACAGGCAACGACGGTGACCGGTTTGAACTCCGGCAGCCGTGTTTTCGGTCCCCACCGTGGTAAACGCCTACAACTCATCTTTTCATCTCTTTCTTTCTTCAAAGATCTTTATAGATCCTTGTTTTCTCTGGTCGAGGTTGTCGTTTCAGGCCGCGGTGGTTCTGGTGACGGTGTTTGGTGACAGGTTCAAGACAGAGAACCGGCGGCGGCGCTGGGGCCGGCCGGCGGCATCGACAGTGGTGGCGGTCGAGTTTCGGGTCGGGTTTTGGTTTGGGTGTGTCTCAGTTCAGGTGTGGTCCATTTCGGTTCAAGGTTGGTGCAACTCGGTCAGATTCGGGTCTGGTCAAAGCAGTCAACGGCTCGAGTCTTGTTGCGGGTTCGGGTCCGAGCTAACTCAGACAACTCGGTCCAATTGTATCTCGGTTCAGTTTTGGATTCCTCGGGTCGGATTTAGCGCTGGTCATAAGTGGTCAACATCAGTTCGGTTCTAGTCCCGGTTCAACTCGGTTTAAGCTCAGTCAACAGTGGTCAAATCCGGTCGACTCGGTCAAACCGAGTCAACTCGGGTCAAACCCGATCGACACGAGAATCGGTAAAGGATAACGACGCGGAAATTTCTTCTATTGTTTAACATAATTTTTATAGATTTACGCGAACCGAGCTCGGCCCGACTTATTAAATATTTTACGTTGTCCAAAGTTTAGGGATAATAATATCTCATATTTTTTTTCGAAAAATATTAGATTATAAAACAAAATGCTTTAGGGATAATAATATCTCATATTTTTTTTGAAAAATATTAGATTATAAAACAAAACGCTTTGGCGTTATCTAATTAGCGGACGTATTGCATTGTATTATATTCATATCAAATTATTGTGTTATTGAAACGATGCGTTTTGAAAATATGTGTCGGCAACTTGAGTTGTCGGGATCGTCAAAAAACAGAGGTAACTCTGCCCAATTTTCGTAAAAATCCATAATACAAATATGTTTTTTTATAAACGACAATCCATCGAGATTCAAATACTTTTATAAAAATAAATATAACTTATAATTATTATTGGCGACACTTCATGATTTCGAAACGAGTATATACCATTCCGACAAAGCGATTACGAGATAACAAACGTATAAACATAACTTCTTATGTCTAACCCAAGTGTTTATTATCCGACGATTATCTAAAATAAAAATGACTAGTATTGTATTTATTGGCGACGTGTACGACCCGAAAGTTTAAAAATAAATATAGTTAATTATATTAATTTTCAACGTTGAAAATCCGAATATCTTCGAATCTTTTATAAAATAAATATAAGAGTTCTATTTATTTTATATGTCGACGATTCAGACACTCTTATCTAAATAATATAAAGGTTGATATTCATTTCAAATGTCACGATTCGGACACCTTCATTTAAATCAATATAACGAGTTATATTTCAAATGTCGACAAATCGGATATTTAAATAAAAGTGTTATATTATTACGGATGTCGACGATTCCGAATATTATTATAACATGAATATAGTCGTTCATGTTCACTTCAAATGCCAAGATTTTGAGTGTATATATATATGTGTTACATCTATGAAAAACTTTGGGAGTCGTATATCATTATTCTTCTACGTATTTCTAATGATAACAATTAACACGACTTCGAAAGTAATATTATATATATAAATAATATATAATCCTAAATTATTCGGAAAGTAAGTCACTTTTCGAGGGGACTTAGTTTTATCCCAATTATAAACGGGATCAAATAACCATAGATTGGTTATTCTAAGTCAAGATAATGACACCTTTTAGGATCGTTTGCTAACGATTCGGTAGAGCTCGGACACGTAGTTTAACTACGTTGTCTTATTAGAATCTTATAAGCTTGATTTCTTGCTAGGATTGCTATAGTTGCACGCTAGCAAATTCACGTTCTTGGAACGACACTATGGAATCATATTAAGCTAACTTTGCAAAGGATAACAAGGTGAGTTCATAACCCCCACTTTTTACCGTTTTACATTTTTATAAACATTTTTGGGGGTGGAAAGACATGCTAGTTTTGCGAAAGCATACAATATTTCGATAAACGCAAATCATATATTTCTAAACCATATTACAAACGTATTTCAATTAACACAAATGGTTTATGAAAAGTTATTGCCAAACATATCAGTTTTTACAAGACTATACGCGTTTTCGAAACATACTTGAATTTATAACATGGGCTAGGCCCAACAACATGGATAACAAGATAACATGGGCTAGGCCCAATAACACAGATAACAATATAACATGGGCTAGGCCCAACGACACAGATTATGACATTCGGTATGTAGCTATTTGGAATTATATGACAATAGATCTATGTACGTAAGTAGGATTATGACACTGGTAACCATTAATCACTTTAGTGACCAAGGTGCAAAAGGTGTAGATCTACTGAGCTTGAGACACGCTTCACTAACCTAGGTTCTTTAACCGTGGGGTGCTATTTGTGAACCAATATTAGGGGTTCGCTACCCACTAATTGATCCTTAGATTCCATATACTATGATTTTATCACCGGTTTACAAACACAACAGTTACATGCATCGGTTTACAAACATAATGGAAAACATTTTAATACCGATATACATTTATGACATTTCAAACGCTTTGAGATACTATGATCTCACAAACCGGTTTTCAAAAGCAAGATTCTCAAATGTTTTAAGATTCATTTGAAACAAATCAAACAAACTATGAACTCGCTCAACTTTATGTTGATTTTTCGCATGTTTCTTTCTCAGGTTATATTGTCAAACTATGGCACGGTTGGAATAGGAGAACCTAGTTGGAACTCGAGTACTTAGCGGCGTTCATTTTATAGAAGTCTTAGTACCCTTCCGCTGTGCAATGAAGATACCAGTCCAGTCACGCCAGCTCTGATATTTCAAGGTGTGACACCTGGGAGCAGGGTCCAAGGGGCAGAACCCTGGCTGGGGTCGAGCTGCCTTAGAAAATAAATTACTTTATGGAAAATGTCATAGAAAATAAATTTTATTAAAATTCGTCATAATTTTTTCAACAAAAATTCAGGTAGTTATAAGGCAGTTTTATTAAAATTTGGAGTTAACTGTCATTTTCGTCCCTGTGGTTTGTTCATTTTTGCTATTTCAGTTCAATTTTCAAAAATGCGTCATTTTCCTCCCTGACGCTCTAGAAAAGTGTCATTTCAGTCCAAACCTCAGTTAAAAATTGTTTTAGCTTAGGGGTAATATGGTCATTTATAAAGATACTTTTATTTTTATTTTTTAAGCTTGGTTTATAATAAAATATTTACAGCTGGCAGGGTTCAAACCCATGACCAACTGCTTGAAAACAAACACATTAACCAGCAAGCCAAACCCAATTTTGATAACGAAAACCATTTGTATTTATTTTACATCTCTCCAACCAGACTGTTTTGCATTTTATTCGAGGGCCGCTACAACCCACCATCACCACCTTTCGCCACCCACCCCATCACCACAAACCTCCGACAACCTGCAACTACTGTATCCGACGACCCGCAAACAGTAAACTTAGTATGTTTTACAATCAATTCGGTCGGTTTAACTAAAGAAATGATTCGTTTCTCATAAGAGCAAGAACATGTTAATGTACAGCAAGATGAAGGTACTCAAGATCAACAACATGATCATGTGCAGCAAGATGAAGTGGGCCCATATTAAGAACATGAAGACTTGCAAGAATATCAAGTGGGTCAATGTCAAGAAGAAGAAAGTTTCAATCTTTTGTCATTATTTGGAGAAATAGTGAATCAAGATTACAAGATTCAAGAACATGATGTAGAAGAGAAGGTGAGGTTAAAGAGGATAGAGAAAGTGAAAAAGGTATTGCCTGATTGTTTGTTAATGATGATGTATGAGCCCAGTAATGGAGTTATCAAAAGAAACATGGGTCTGCCAGAAAGACTTCATCCAACGCCAGTCCAGTAGAAGAAAACCACCGCAGCCACCGCCGCTGATCACATCCGATGGTTGTTTACCGACAGTGTTACTGCAGCCGGGGCGGTCATCATGTTCATTACCGGTGGCGGCTTTGATGGCTATGGTGTTAGAGCAGAAGTTGGTGGCGGCTTCTGGCTCCCCTCGAATAAAATTGCAAAACAGAGTCTGGTTAGAGAGATGTTAAAATAAATACAAATGGTTTTCCATTAACAAAATTGGGTGTGGCTTGTGGTTAATGTGTCTGTCTTCAGCAGCTGGTCATGGGTTAGAACCCAGCCAGCTTCAAATCTTTTTATTATAAACCAAGCTTAAAAAAATAAAAATAAAAGTATCTTTTTAAATGACCATATTACCCCTAAACTAAACAATTTTTTTAACTGAGGTTAATTTTTTGGACTGAAATGGCATGTTTCTAGAACGTCGGGTAGGAAAATAGAGTATTTTTGAAAATTGGACTGAAATGGCAAAAATGAATAAACCACATGGACAAAAATGGCAGTTAACTCTAAAATTTGAAATCTCCAAGAACACCCCAAATTTGCATACTGTTTTTTTGTCTCTTTTTTGGCTCATACGAATTCACAAGAATTCATAGTGTTGTTCTAATTCTTGAATCAGAGTTGTATCTGATTGAATTATTCGATAGAACCACCAAAATAATTTAATCTAGAGTGAATACACGCCTCTCTGATAATCCGATTCCTGAAAATTCCCCGGTTAAACTATAAATAAATTAATGGAAGAAAGAGTGACATCATAGTGGACCCATAGGTAGACGTGATAGACTTGCTAACGGGCCATAACCGTATAAGAAAAAGAGGAGATCAAGACAACCCAAACCGCAACACTCCAAGAGGACCACTACTACAAACTCACATGACCATTGGCTTCTTCCTTGAATCATCTTTCACTCTTCTTCTTAGGTTTGGGTTTTTTCTCAGCAATTATGCAAGCACCACCAATGTAAATTGTAAGTCAGAAGCTGCGATCGGCTTCGGTAGACATACGTTAGAAAACTCGCTTTCGCAAGTCACGCTTAAGCCATATATTTAGTTAAGATTGTTGTAAGATAGTGATATAGGCAATTGTAGAAGCCATTATCAATTTTCTCGGTAATGTTTTATATTTTGATTTTTCAACCAAAGGATTTTCATTTCCATTCGCCTTTTGGCTCAAGTGGGGTTTCAAATTGGGATAACTTTGTTAAATAGGAATTATGTCCAGGAGTGTTTTAATCAGACCCTTCATATAATTTTTTTGTTTCAATTAGATTACTAAAGATCAATTTGATGGTTCAATCTAGATATTTTACCTCAGTAGAAGTCCCCATCCATCCTACATGACATTTATTTATGTTTTCTTAATATGTCGACATGGCTTATAAATTTCAAGATGGATTTGATAATTGCAAAATATTTTATAACAAAATGCAAAACAATTAAAAAAAACTTAATAAAGTGTTTAATTTGAAATCTTTTCTGTTATGTATTGATATTTTAGATTCCGTTCCTAAACATTTAATATAAAGTAATGCAACATTTTCCATTCAATATAAAGCAATGTAACATTTTCCATTCAATATAAATTTTGGGATTGTAACAGCAGTGCATCTAACAACCAACTACCCCTGTAAGACTTTGTTGTGGTGCGACTGCGGGGTGGTGGTGCTGGTGGTGCGACGGCAGGAAGGGTGCGGCATAATTCACAATGGTATTTATGACTTTTTACACTTTTTAGACAATTTGAACTTTGTAGTCAACTCCTAGCCATGGTTTGGGTTAGATTTAGGTTTTAAGCACATGGTAACTGAATAAATGGTGCTATAATTCACAATGGTGTGAGCAGCTACATGGACTAAGACATTGTGTATGAAAATGATACCAAAAAAAAGGTTTATGTATGTGTCACTCTCCAGAGGATATATCCATTCTGACCTGAACCAAGTTGACCATTTTTAAAAACAATTAAGTAAACTTCCGTTTTGCTCCCTATGGTTTAGTCGTTTTAATGGTTTTGCCCAAATCCTTTAAAAGTAGCCATTTTCCTACAATCTTTTACTATGTTTTCCCAATTTGCTCCATGGCCTTAACTCCATCCATAATGTATGTTAACTAGAAGGACATTTTGGTAATTTTAAGATAAAAGTAAGGGCATTTTAGTAATTTATTTGTAAAAATATTTCTATGATATATACACACAGTCATATACAACACACTTTCTCCTCTCTCTTCTCTCTCTCTCTCTACATATCTGTCTCTCTTCTCCATCACTAACCACCACCACCCACCACCGGAACCCACTTCACTAGAACCCAACCACCACCACCATAACTATCACTTCCGGCACCACCTCACCGGAAACCCACATCCTACAACTACCACTCATCCCCTTTCCCTTGCCACCACAGCCACCTTGCTACGACCACAACCACCTCCTACGACAACCGAAACCACCCAACCCCCACCACTACAATATTGATCTGAATTGTAACGGCGGAACCCTAAACGTCGGAACCCTAACGCCGCTGTCATTAATCGAGGTCTGAGGCCTTCGCCGGAACCCTAACGTCATCTAATCGAGGTCTGAAACCTTCGCCGAAACCCTAACGTCATCTAACCGCCGCCGCTGACCACTGAGGCTCTGCCATGGATGGTGGTCGGCTGCTGGAACCCTAACGTCATCCAATTCGTCTCTCTCTCCGCGTTCTTGTGTTTTCTTTTTTAATTTTGGGGATTTTGATGATAAAAGTTGGGGTTTGATTTTAGGGTTAGTTTTGGTACATGAAAAGGGTTTAACATTAAGTTTAGGGGTGGGGTGGTGATGGCACGGAGCTGGTTGATTTTTGGTGGTGAAGAAGGGGAAAGAGAGAGAGAGAGAGAGAGATGGGTTGGGAAGTTTAGTGGTGGAGGATGGTGGTGGTGATGGCACGGAGGTGGTTGATGGGTGGTGATGGTGGTGGTGAAGGGAGGGAGAGATGGGTTGGGAAGTTTATAATTAGAATTTTATATTTTTATTTTTAATATCAATAAAAGACAAAACAGATTTAAAGAATTAATAAAACTGAATACGTATATATATATAAAATGACCGAAATACTATTACTTTTAACTATAAATTTTAATTGAGTTAAAGCCGTAGAGCAAACTGGCGAAAAAAGTGAACATTAAGGAGTAAAATGGTTATTCTTAAAGGATTGGGGCAAAACCGTTAAAGCGACCAAACCATAGGGAGCAAAACGGAAGCTTACTCAAAACAATTTGTTCTGACCCAAACCCATTCTGGCCCATTAGCCCGCTTGGCCCGACCCCCAGTTTTGTATACTCTTCTGTAATTAATAAATATACCACATGGTCATATGCGGTAACATTTAGCATTTTTTAACGGATTAATAAAACAAGGATGTCGTATCAATTTATTATTAATACATATATACTAAGAATTATGACTTCAGAAACCCAAATTCTTGAGGTATTCAACTGTTACAGAAAATCAAACCCATACTATATCAATTGCGCTTAACTCAGTTAACAAACCGTTTTGTTCATTTCTCTGCTATCAAATTATCTCCGGTTCGAAGAACTTGCAAGCTTTTTTCATGAAATTTTACCTCAATGGGAATAAATTCTGCAAGATTATTTGAAAACAAAAGTTCTTGAAAGGGTGCGACGGGCTGATGAAGAAACCAGAGGTAATTAGGGGTTTTTAAGTAAAAAAGGCGTAATGGTCATTTCACATGGATCTAACATATATTTTAACATCTGTAAGTGAAAATGACCAAAGGCGTTACGGGCCAACTACAAAGGACCAAAAATGCCATATGGTCTTACCACAGTGACCATCAATGTAATTTAATATTTTTGTAACATAGATGCACCACAAAACATGACACAAAAAAAACAGCCGGATTAAGATTTATGATTCATAATTTAAAGAGTACTTCAACGCCCAATGAATAACATGATACAAATAAACAAAAGAACATGTTCCTGGAATCCGAATTTAAAAACAAACCGACACCCAAATGTAACGATAGCTACACACACGAAGCTTTTATTGAAAAAGTAGATATGGTTCATCTAACCAAAATAAACTTCTTTCAGCAGGCATATATAGATAGCACATATATATGTCGCATATAATTAAAAACTAACCTCCACTTCAAAAGATGATGTCTTCATCTTTCTGATTAGCAGACAGCATGCTAACCGCAGCACTCACGGAGATTCCTCTATGTAACGAAAGATTCTCAGCAGCTTGTTCTTCAGCAAACTTTTTAGATTCTTTCATCTGCTTTTCAATCTCTCGTTTCTTGAACGCTTGAATCTTCTTCAACCTAAAGAAATCTTCTCTCTCGAGTTCATCGAGCTCCCCTCTGATGTAATTTATGGTGTTTTCTAGCCTCGGTTTGACCACGCTTTCTAGAGCGTTGACCCTGCGGTTAGTAGTCTTGATTGCTTCATCAAGGGTCAAGAACGATGTTTGAAGTGAGCAAGCTCCACAAGAACCTCGATTGCTTTCACGTAAGCGGTTTTACACCCTTGGACTTGTTGACCACCTCTTGCTAACCCGGTCAACTCGTTTTTGGTCTCTGCTTCAGTGAAATACTCGAATTTCGGGAGTTTTACGCCTGCGACATTTTCGGTGCGGGACCGGACTTTCAAAGACGCAGTTTTGACGTTTTCGATGACGGTGTATTTAATGTTGTCACCAGCTACGTATTTTGCTTCGGTTAAAGCAAATGAGGAAGATTTCATGATGTTCCCCATTGATTCTTTTGTTGCAACGATTTTTTTCAAAATGGCCCGAAATTGAACGGTTAAAGCGTCACTTTTTTTCTTTAGAAGAGCGTGGCCTCTGGTTGCACCGATAAGACGAGCCTTGATGACTGCAAGAACGGTAACGGTGGGGACCACATTCAAACGCTGGCCCTGGCCAGACATCTTGTTGAATATATGTAAATCTGTGAATATAAACAGCCAAAAAGTTAAGAAAATAATACAGCTTCCAACATCTATTATATGATATATAACTATGATTCATGTGTTATATGGAAATGGAAGGATCGGTTCCCGCCCACAAGCCCATGAAAGCATCTTCTTTTATTTGTACTCAAGCTAACCTTAAAATTTGGAAAATAATATTGAAGCTAATCTCAAATGTTGTATGATTGAAAGGATAAAAATAATTTTCCCATTTATCTCATTTTAACTAAGCCGGTTAGTCTCAAATTTGTTAAACGTCGAAAATTGAAAAAGAAAATGCACCTGTATTTATTTTATAACCATTAATAATATATTGACATCAACTATTTACTAAATCAAAAGAGTTAATGTAACATCTGAACCACAGAAAAAATGAGTAAAACTTCAGTGAGAACTTCCGGATTTCAAATAAAAAAAATAATTTAATTTGTAAAAGTTAAGAGCACTAATGTGATTTTACAACTTTCCAACAGAAATTTGAGCAATGTTGGTATAAACGAAAATAAGTACATATTTGGGTGGCCTGTGAAAGTGTTTCATAAACGAGTTGCCATACTGAAGAAAGTTAATACTTGTTATAACTTTTGTTGCGGACTTGCGGCTAGTATGAATTTGATTATCCAAAATAACTAATTTCAAAACACAAATCCAAAAACCCCCTCAATAGGAAAAGATCTATGACGCGTTTTTCATGTCGACATGAAGATGAATACATCAACACACCATGATCCTTAGAAAGGTTTGTGTGGCTTCGATCAAAGAAAACAAGAAATCGTAGATTATGCTGGCTTGATAATCACTGCCATAGATCATCTGATCACTGGTGATCCAAGTCCAACATTATGATTTTTTTTACTGCCGAACTGATCAACACACTAGGTCACTTTCACTTACACCGGACAAAGTAATAACAAGATAAAAAGTCAGATCTGATATCACCCACATGAACACATCCAATATCTAACATTATAAAACATTTTACGATCACCATACTTATCTGTGATCACTTCGGGTGTCCCAATCATGGGACAAACCAACCCATTGATCATATCAAGGCCCAATTGTTGAAAAACATCCTCACTTAACAAACACCACATGAACAATACTTTGACAATGTATGCACATCTCCGTATATTCCCCAAGGTATACCATATCTATTACCTGAGTCGGGACATGCTAATTTGAAGACTTAAACATTATTGACAAGTTAAAGGAAATTCTACTTAATTGATTCAAATTAGAGCAAAAGTCAATTAAAAGATGAACTAAATGAACAACAATTAATACTATACAACTCAGATCCCATCCTCCAAAAGATTACAATTTCTTATTTCTCATTCAACTAGCATTTACTTAGCATATCAAGCCTCTATAGATTTGAATCACAACAAAACAATTCATTAGACAAACAAAACAAGAGTTTGTTATACAACAATAGGATCTGGACTTATCAAAATACCACCAAATTGAAGTTCGTTTATATCAGATTTAACCTAAATTCCTCCGATGACGTCATATCCATTTTATATAACAACATTACGTAAACGAAATTCGCAATTACTAAGATCTACATTGCCGATTCGTGCAATAACTGAAATTAGGGCTAGCAGATGTAAAAAACTTATTATCCTAGATACGTAATTTGATCAATTCAATCAAATCGAAGACGAATTGGTAGGAATTTTGATCCTTAGGGTTAGATCAGACGTATTTTAGGGCTAAATCATACGAGAGCAATATGTAGTGATAAAATTTAGATCTGTAACGAGCAGTTAGATAGAGAAGAATGAAGATTACTTGTTGATGATGATGATGAATGATGATGATCAGATATTGCTGCTAGCGATTGATAATAGCGATGAAGATGATTCGATCATACACACCTGACGATTGATCGCCAGGAAGAATTATTATTATTAATAATTTTGTTTTGTAGAGAAAATGATGATGATGATGATGATGATGATGATGTTGAATGGGCCACGTCTTTTATATAATGCGAAAGGGTGATTCACGCGTTAGTTACCAGCCCATAGGATCTAACCAAATCTGGTTTGGGACAAATCGGTTCGGTTTATAAACAACCCGGTTTCTTTTAGGTTGGCCTCTGATTCAGCCCAGACTGATTCGGGTTAAGAACCGGTTTAGAGTACAATCACACCAACTCACCCAAACTTATTAGGATCAAAACAAGATTTTGTGTTTATACGGTTTTTCTCATTTTTTTAGAAAGGCTCAAATCGGTTCGTGTTGAAACCGATTCTCAATACAAAAATCTCAAACTTGTATCAAACTGCCAGGTTGGATTGGACCCAACCCGGTTTCGGTCCAAACCGGTTTTTTTCACCTACCTCTAACCATGACAATTAATTTTAAACAAGTTAAAAGTTAATTTGTACGTATTAAAATCTTCATAAATCAGCTGCTTGATTTAATAACAATTTACTAATATTTGTTAATCTTTATGCGATTTTACTCTTTGAATGTTAGAAGATTGAGAAAATTACGTTTTGCGTCACAGTGTTTTAGCAGTGTTAATCACTTGAGTCCAAAATCAAAATGTTTTAACATCCCAAGTCCCTACAGCCACTTTTTATAACCCTTTGAGTCCAAACTTTTAACCCCATCCAAAAAAATCTTTAACTACAAGGAAATTAATATTTACACACAAAGTACAACTCTTATATGCATTAGAGTATAATGAACAAGTCTTTGATGCATAGATTTTTATATTATATATAAAATCAATTTCACACATTGTACTCTCTCTCTCTCTCACCACCATCATCCCACCACCCCCATCCCACTACCGCCACCTCTGAACAACCACCAACATCACCATCCTCTCGAAACCCCAACACCACCATCCCCTCGTCGCCGCCTTCAGCAACCACACCATCTCGTCACCCAAGAACCACCACCATCACGATACCCCCGAAAACCCTAAAATGTCGCCGCTATTTGCAACAACCACCTCCATCGCTAACAGATCTGAAAAATCACGTTGGGCCACCACTAAACCACCACCCTAAAACCAACCATCATCCCCCCACATATTCAGATCGAACCCCAACCAGATCTGAGAGAGAATGACGCCAGGACCATGTTCATCACCACAAAATCGATGTTCATGTTGCTTAGATCTTTGTATGGTGGTGGTTGTTGCCTGTGTAAAGTGTGTGTGAGAGTGAGAGAAAGTGTGTGTGTGTTTGATAATGTGTGTTTGGGGTTATATATTATTTTTTTATTTTATTTCTAAATGATAGTGGTATTTTAGCTTTTTACAATAGCTTAACAAATCTTGGTGATGGAGTTAAAAATTTAGACTCAAATGGTTATAAAAGGTAATTGTAGGGAGTCAAGGGCTTTAAACATTTTGATTTTGAACTCAAGTGATTAATACTCTTAAACACAGGAACTTAAAAAGTAATTTTCTCTAGAAGATTTGTAAAGCTAGATGTTGGTGATATCG
The DNA here is from genome assembly GCA_947069175.1 of Scalesia atractyloides. Classification (NCBI taxonomy): domain Eukaryota; kingdom Viridiplantae; phylum Streptophyta; class Magnoliopsida; order Asterales; family Asteraceae; genus Scalesia; species Scalesia atractyloides. The sequence goes on along the minus strand of CAMTDV010000004.1, from coordinate 78,797,595 downwards.
TTAATTGTTAAAAGTAATTAAAGAAAGAGTTAAATGCTTGGTTGGTTCCTGTGGTTTGCAAATATTGCAGACTTGGTCCCAGTGTTCACTAATTACACACTTGGTCCCAGTAGTTTCAAATTTTGCACTCGGGTGGTCCTTACCACTAACCTTTGTTAGATTTCTCAGTTAAGTATATGCGAAATTACCATATTACCCTTGAAATAATAAAAATAAAAAAATATAAAAAGAGAGGCCCACTACTCATCTTCTTCCTCACTCCATCTCTCTCTTTTAAAAACTCAGCCATCACCTCTCCTTCACAAACCTGCAACCTCCACCTCCACATTAAACCCACCACCACGTCCACCGCCACCTTCAACCCATCACCACCACCTCCACCAGTCAACTGACCACCACCACCGTAGAGTCACTTCAATCTCCACCACCACCAAACCACAAGGTGACCTAGATCTGAAAATTGTTGACAACAGATGAAGAATATAATGCGATGATGAAGGTGAATTGTCACAATTACGAACTGGATTTAAATTCTAACAGGTCTTCGATGAAGGTGATCATGAATATTGATTTAGTTTGAATTCTGTGCACCCTTTCAAAGAAAAATAATAATGAAACCTGGCTTAAATTTAGAATTTTAATAAATCATTAATTTGACTTCACCACCACGGTTTTAATAAATTACCGATTTCCGTTGATGTTAAAGCTCATATATGATACCTATACAAGTGGATTCAAGACTTATAAATGCCGTTAATCATGTTATTAAACCAGTTGTCGACGATGTGAAAGTCAGACGCCTGTTTTTTTGCTTTCTTAAAGGTGGGGCTCCATGAAAACTCACCAACGTCTGTGGCGGTGATGATTCAATTTCCGGTGACTTAGTATGGCCGGAAATGGTGGCCTAAGTTGGGGTGAAGGTCTTATGAGAGAGATGGGTTTAACTCTTGTATGAGTTTGATTTCCGGTGATTGTGGTTTGATTCGACGAGAATTTGGTTTAATCGTATGAGGTAATTTGTTTGAAATAATGTTGGTTGTTTGATGATTTTGGAATTTGACGGGTGGAGAAGAAAGGTGAGGTGCTGGTTATGGTGATGGTGTGGTTGCAGGTGGTGGTTTGGAGGCGGTATGGTTCAAGGTTGTGGTTATGGTGAAGGTCAGGTTGCAAGTGGTGGTTTGGTGGCGATATGGTTCCAGGTGATAGTTATGGTGACGGCGTGGTTATAATGACGGGTGGAGGTGGTGGGTTGACGGTGGAGGAGGTGGTAGTGGTGGTGGGTTGGAGGTGGAGGTGGTGGTGGGTTTTACAGAGGGAAAGAGAGGGGTGGGGAAGAAGATGAGAAGGTGGGCCCATCTGTTTTTGTTTTTTTATGTGTTTAATTGCTTAGGGATAATTTAGTCATTTTGCACTCATTAACTCAGAAATTTAACATTGGTTAGTGGTAAGGACCACACGAGTGCAAAAATTACAAACACCGGGACCAAGCATGTAATTAGTGAACCACTGGGACCAAGTCTGTAATATTTGCAAACCACAAGGAACCAGCGAAGCATTTAACTCTAAAAGAAAAGTTAAGATAAAGTTAACGGATTTAATAGATAAAGTTAACCGAGTTTAATTCCTATATACACATTTCGATTTATGTACTTTAAATACCATATAAAATAAAGATTTAGATGTGTTAAATGATAGGCTACCTCTTGAAGCTAAAAAAATCATGTGCTACTAAGGAGTGAAGAAAATGATAGCAAGGTCTGAGGTAGCCAGTAAAATATATATTATCAATAGAGTTTGCATATGTTATGTCATGTTACCCCATTGGGCATAATTACTTAGACGTGCTAGGTGTTGACGTTGCTTAGAAACGATTTTAGTTGTGTTATTAACTTATCGAACCGTTTATTACCTAAATATGTTTACAACATACCCGTCACATGATAGCACTCCAGTGGTAAGAAGGGAATATGTTGTGGAGGTCTAGGGATCAAACCTTAACACCAACTTATTTACTCTTGGACACATAATTTACCTCACTTATGTTAGTTGTGGGGCCAATCCGTGGCGTACACCATGTTTACCACAAACCGAAATTCATTTTCCTATATACTAATAAATGAAAATCTTTTTTGGACACATGTCACCTCCTGGTGCTTTCTCATCTTCTTTTCCTATTTATCTCTCATGTTAAATAATAATAATAATAATTTTAAACAAAATATTAGATAAGAATAAGTATTTAGATAAGGATAAACATTTGTTTTTATTACGATCATATTAAATAATAATAGTAATAATAATAATAATAATAAAAAAAATTAGATAAGAATATAAACGTTTGTCTTTATTATGATCATATTAAATAATAAGAGGCCGGTAATTGAAATTATGGTAAATTAGGTAATCAAGGGTTTTCGTTTGATATATTATATTAAGTAAATAGTACATCAGTGTTCATTTTTAAAAGATAAATCTTGATGACTATTTGTGTTAACGTATGACATTATATTTTATTCAACACGTGCAGTATATGAGTTTTCTTAAAGATATATCTTTTTATCATTTATTATAGAGTAAACTGTCATTTTGATCCCTAAGGTTTGGTCATTTTTGCCACTTTAGTCCAAATTTCAAACCTTTTACCATTTTGGTCCCTGTGGTTTCGTTTTGTTGCCATTTTGGTCCAAATTTCAAATTTGGCCAGATTTCCCAACTTAAAACCTGGTTTTTTGTCTTTATCCCCATGGGCATTTTGGTCATTTACATTTTATTATAACTGATATCAATTAAAATTAATAAAACTAAGAATCAAGACCAGATAAATACACAACCAAATCTGAAACAAGAATCAAGACCAGATCTACCCTAAGCATTTGCTCCAAAATCTTCAAACATATAACATCATCATCAACAACAAGAACCCTCAACCCAGCTGGAAACTGATCTGGTGTTATACTCAAACCGACCAAGAAACACAAAATTCTGCAAAACCCACAAGAGGGATAACATCAAACAGCAATTGTAGCAAGACCCACGAAGCTTTGAGCAGATCTTGGGTTGAGGGATAACATCAAACAACAATTAAAAACCCTCATCTTCATCTTCCCTTTCAGATCTTCAACCATTTCTGCAACTCACCACCAACAACACACCCTATCATCCCCACCACTCCAATTCACCCTCTAACAACACCACAAAAACCCTAACCCTATCTTCTCCTTCATTCATCTCCCTCAACCTCAAATCCTAACTCCGATCCACCTCAAATCCACCCCCCACCGCCGCCGGACCACCTTCACTGTCGCCAGGAGGAGAGAGAGAGGGGGTGGTTTGATGAAGCTATCAAGGCAGTCAATCAAGGTAAGCAAGTCCCGTCTTCGGGTTTTACCCCTTCCAAATCGTCGTGCCTAGTTAATTTCATTATGACGTGTGTTCTGGGTTTTACCCCTTTCCAAATGCCGCGACTGGGGTTGTTTGAAGATGACGGTGGTGGTCAGAGGTGGTGCTCGAGGAGGTATTCAGTGGTTGTGGTGTTAGTCGGATGGTGGTGGTGGGGATGATGCGGTGGTGGGGGTGGTGGTGGTGTGGTGGTGCTAGTTCAGAGAGAGGGAGCAGACTGAGAAAGACGGTGGTGGGGGTTAGGTTTATAAAGGGTCACACATTTTTGGGTTTTATTATTTATTTTTATCAATATTAGGTTATAATAAAACGTAAATGACCAAAATGCTCCTGAGGATAAAGACAAAAAACCAGGTTTTAAGTTGGGGAATCTGGTCAAATTTGAAATTTGGACCAAAATGGCAACAAAACAAAACCACAGGGACCAAAATGGCAAAATGTTAGAAATTTGGACTAAAGTAGCAAAAATGGCCAAACCTCAGGACCAAAATGGCAGTTTACTCTTTATTATATAAAATTACATTTAGGCAACCCGTGTCATACACGGGGTTCTAACCTAGATTTAACTTCGTATCAACTCACATGAGTCGTGTCATAAACATGGACCTCCTTTATGAGCTTAATCATATTATATATTTGTCTACTTGATTGTTGTTTTGGTATTAATCCTTCACCGTTTCTCAACTAGACCATTACACAAAAAAACCACCCCTCCATCCCATTATCCTGATTGCTTCATTGTATCCTCTTTGTATAGCCATTTCGACCGCATCTTTCACAAGAAGCATTGAAGATAGAGACAACGGCAAAGGCAGGCAATGAAACCAACCCAAGCCCGAGACATCCACTAAAAAACACCCATTAATTAGTGTTGAAACCTTCAAGGGTTGATACGTAGTGGCGGAGCTTGAACGGAAACTCGGTAGGTGCCGGACTCTAAAAGTCCAAACATTTTACACTTTTGGTAAAACCAACACTAAGCGCGAAAAAGTCGGTGGGGGCCGGGCACCCCCGGGCCTCCGTTATCCTCTGCCACTGTTGACACGGTGGTAAACAACCCAATCCCTCTAGCCAGTTTAAATCCAGTTTCCATTAGTTTATTTTGCCTTTAACCCCTTAAATAAAACATTCTCAGCGCAAATGCGTTTTTTGATTCCATTAGTTAGCAATTTGATTAGGCTCACTTTACGGATAACAAACTAACTGCTCTCATATATAACGTATATAATGTATATGCGAGTGGGCGCTTGCGGTATGCCCATATAAGGTATATATATGTGGGTGTTCATGGGGCAAAAGTGAAAGTGCTCTAATGTTAAAGTTATTTTACTAATTTCGTGAAAATAACGTTAAAAGAAGGGATGTTATTCATACATCATGTGATGGCGCTGATAGCCGAAAGACAAGGCGGTACATGCACTAATCGACGTTTGTCTCAACTACTGAGTGTTACACTGTTATGTGCTTTATGTCCAAGGCTTGATGCAAAACTACTATCAAACAGGAGGTCTCACTGGAAGCAGCCCCTCTATTCATACGGGGTACAAGTAAGGCTGTCTACATCTTACCCTCCTCGAACCCTACCTTAGCTTTACTATTGGTGGGATATACTAAGTATGATGATGATGAAACTAACGGCTCTCATGGTCACCAAAACAAAATGGTAAAATGGGTACGTGTGTTTCATCTATTAGGTAACAGGACATGTCTCAAGTTAAATACATTTACAGGCCGCTATAAATAAGTAAAAAAAATGGGTATCTATAAATTATCTACCAGAAAGGCTATTAGGATGTTACAATTCACCATATAGAGAAGAAAGAATCTATACCAGGCCCTTTGGCGTATTAAATTTGATAATAATCAAAACTAAGCTCACCAAACCAGAGACTGCTGCTAGCCAACAACATTTGTTCATCAAACTTCCAGCTGGTCAAATGGTCACACAATTGTTTATCATCAAACTTCCAGTTGGTCAAATGGTCAACCATATTGCTTATCTTATATATCTTCTCCAGAATCTTGTCAATAGATAAATATCTTGGTCTGACCGAACGCTTCTGACGAGGAAACCAGAAAGAACTATCGGATCTTTCCCTACTTATCTTTTCAGATCTACCCTCCCTCATTCCAAGAAGCAATGAAGCTGCATATGCACAAATTAGGGTGTTACTAAGTTTGCAATAAACCTAAATCTTCGAATAAAATGATTTTGAAAAAAATAAAAAAGAGTAAAAATCCATTTTCGTCCCTGAGGTTTGGCCAGTTTTGCGACCTTCGTTTGAAGGTTTGTTTTTTCGCATCTGGATCTAAAACTCTAAAAGGTTTGAAATCTTGCTATGTTCCTCCGGCTCATTAACTCCAACCATTTTTCTCCGTTAAGATATGGGTATTTCCATCTTTTTATTAACTTAAAGGGCAATTCGGTCTTTTTCAGTTTATGTACAAGCATTTAGAATACTTTACAAGTATTCAAAAGACCGAATTGCCATTTAAGTTAACAAAAAAGATGGAAATACCCCTTACTTGACAAAGAAAATTGGATGGAGTTAACAAGCCGGATTAAAATGGCAAGATTTCAAGCATTTTGGATCCAGATGCGAAAAACCTTTGGACGAAAGTCACAGAACTGGCCAAACCTCAGGGAGGAAAATGACATTTTACTCGATAAAAAACTTTGATGAGGTGTCAACATGTTATTTATAGGTTGTAACATGGACCTATTCATAAGTAATTGGGTTGAAATCGACCCAAAAGCAACAATTTTCTAACAGCTTAAAAAGAAGAGTTGACAAAAAGGGTCATACCAGTATCTGCTAACGCATCCAACTCACCATCCTTTGATGGTGGTTGCTTTTTCGGAGTCAACCCACTGGTTGCAGCAGCAGAGGTAGCAACAGGTTCACTAGGGGCTCCACTTCGCCACCTAGGCTAAGTGATATCCAATCATCACCCCGGAAACCATTTGACATAGCTGGCGGCTGATTCGTTAAGTCAACCTGTGGTGTTGCTTCTGATGGCCTTGTAGGAAGAAATAGCTGCAATGACGGATCATCACCGCCTAAAGCCAATGGATTATCAACCAACCCATCGTTTATATTCATCGACTGGTGGTGTGAAGGATCACCAGCCAATGAATAGCCGCCAACACCCATTGACGTAGAACCAAGTTGACCATGATGTAAATCGACTAACCCATCTGTGGGGTCCGCATCCGAACCGATAAATTGAAAGTTGGGCCCACATGGATTACTAGAATGTAAAGACCAAAAAGAACCCCCGAAATCATCGTCGTTTGTGTTCAAAAGACCAATTTCAGGATGTGGCTCTGTAATTCCAAGTGGCAGACTAGAAAAAGGAACTCCTTCATCTGGATTATATATATTATTATTATTATATTATTATTATTAAAAATATTTGTCCAGAAGAAACTAGATTTTCATTTTCATCTTCCGAATCACTAAGGACAACAACGTCTGCATCCCCCCTGCTGAACCGGCAAAATTTCGGTCAATGTTGAGAGAGTGTGAATCAAGCTCAAGCCCATTAGGGGTAATAGTCAAACCGTGCACCACCCTCTTGATTAACACTATTATCTTCACCATCTCTACCACTGAGAGTCGCACTGCTGCTCATAGGAATAGTGTTATGACCGTTGTTCATACCAGAAGAAAATGAATGCAGATTGTACGGGTTTTCTTTCTTCCCGGATCCCATTTTTATTGTTAATTATTCCAAGGTTTAACCCTGTATTATAACCTTCCGAACCACCAGACGTTTGACCAGTTTTAGGGCTTCTAACTTCGGTTTAGACTCCACTTCAACCGGAGCACATAAGGTGCCATCAGGTAAATGCCAGTGTCCAAGCTCCACTAGACTTTTTCGGTCATCTTCTGATTTTGCCCGCCAAGAACCATCTGGCTTCACCTCGATTTCCGTAACATCATCCCCACAACTATGCATCTTAAAAATTAAAGGAATAAAAAGGAAAAGTCCAGTCAGCATAACATTAAAAAAAGAGTAAAATGCCATTTTCGTCCTTGAGGTTTGGCCAGTTTGGCGAAATTTCGTCCAAAGGTTTGTTTTTTCCGCATCTGGATCCAAAAGGTTTAAAATCTTGCTATTTTCATCCGGCTTGTTGACTCCATCCATTTTTCTCACTTAGATCAGGGGTATTTTTTTTCTTTTTTGTTAATTTAAAGAGCAATTCGATCTTTTTCACTTTATGTACAAGCATTTAAAATACCCCGACCAAATCCGTTAGACCGAATTGCCCTTTTAAGTTTACAAAAAAGACTGTTATATCCCTGACTTGATGGAGAAAAATGGAGGGAGTTAAAAAGCCGGATAAAAATGGCAAGATCTCAAACCTTTTGGATCCAGATGCGGAAAAACAAACATTTGGACGAAAGTCGCACAATTGGTCAATCCTCAGGGACGAAATTGGCATTTTACTCTTTAAAAAAAAAGCAAAACAAAGATACACTCTTATGTGCTACCTTAGATGTGATCCGAGTAAAATATGGGTCAATAATGACACTCTCCAGAGAGTAGTTCTTGAGACAAATGGGGCACTGCCACTGCCAACAGAATATAAATATATATATTAAATAAATAAAAATGATCGTAGGGAGAGGGATTCGTGACTACAGAAAAGCTCTTTGAATCGATAAAATGGCTTGCCTTACGAGATCGTTGACACATTTCCACAAACACTTTGAGATCAAAACAGCCCATGTGAGCACAAGGTTTGAATCTTCCAGCTATTTTCATTCTTGAACCGCTCATCTGTAGCATAAAAGACAATGTCGAATCATGCATTGATGCTATCTATATAAGGTGAACTGATGGCAGCATCTATCACAACAAATTATGGTGTGTGACCAAAATGGAATTTAAAAAAAAAAAAAAGAGCACCGAATTGTGCACATGCAAACGATTATTCCTGACAATTGTATTGATAACCAATCTCTAAAGGAAAGCAACAATATTTTAAAAACATATATTAAACTGGAATCATAAATCGTCCAACTATTAGTCATACTACAAACAAAAAAAGTGAATGAAAACAAAATAATGTGTTACTTATAGGGCAGCGTAGACTAACAGATATATTGTCGGCAACAACCTCCAGATCGCTGTCGCTGTCAGCATTGTCTGTGGCGGCCCCACCACCTACACACCGGCAAATACGTGCAAGGGCGTCTTCAAATCGCTCACCATCAGACTCTTTGGGTATAAGGTTGAGAATCTATTGGGGGTAGAATAGACAAAACAATTAGTAAACTGGTAATCAAATGTACTGCAATACTAAAGATAGCACCTTTAACAGATTAACATCCTGAATTGAAGAGAACTCCCACCTGTTGAACTGTGCGCCTTTTCACAATACGAACACCCACACAAAACACACGCGAATCACAGCCTGTGAAGGTAATTTTATTGATTCCATCTCGAGTGCATGGTGTAATCTGACAAAAAATACAAATTAAAACTATTATCAAGATGAGAAACTTTCATATCACAAAATACTTTAACATAGCGTTGGCAACGCATTAAAAATTTCAACATAGTTCACCATTAACTGTTAATTACATAAGTTTAACTTACAATAGGACCATCATCACGCCCATTGGCTCCCAGCAATTGAGTACCAGGTCTATTTATTACACGCATAGGCACACCTAAGTAACATGGAGAAAAAAGAACACTATTACGTTAAAGTTTCTCAGAAGCGTTGTCTTTTTCATCAAGTGAATGGAATTTGACAACTAAAAGCATACCGTTGATTTGTAGCTCTGCAAATTGTGGCCATTGCATCCTAAAAGAAACCTTGTCATTAGAAGCATACACCAGGCCTACATATATAACCGATCACATTTTGTAGGCACGTTAAAAACGATCATCTATGTCCATGATCCATCTACAGTAATTAAGAGGTAAACTAATATGTAGGGCCGCAAACGAACCGAGCGTTCAGCGAACAGTTCAACAGGAAGTTCGTTTGTGTTTGTTCGTTAAATATATGAACGAACACGAAATATAGTCCGTATAGTTACAAACAAGAAATATAATTCATATAGTTAATTGAACGACATGAACAGGGGCGCGCTCGTTCGTTTATGTTCTTGAACGTTCGGTAAGGTGTTTGTTTGTGTTCGATAGTTCATTAGTGTTTTCAATTATATTTTATTTAAATACTTGAAAATTCTGCCAAATAAAATATTTAAGTACTATATTATGTTCATGACCGCCTATTTGTGTTTGTTTGTTTTCATTTGTGTTCATGAACATTAATTTGTATTCATCTGTGTTCAGGAATGTTGTTTGTGTTCGTTACCAAAAGTTAACAAACAATCACTAAGAACACAAACACGTTTATTTCCGTTCATGAACACATATATTTCATTAACAAACGAACACGAACAAGGTCCTGTTCGTGTTGTTTGGTTCGTTTGCAGCCCTACTAATATGACTAACCTGCACATCATACTCTGGCTTCACCAACATATCTGTCTGCTCTTGTAAGTTGAAAAGTTTTTTCAATACTTTGCATAGGATTTGTACTGAAACACGACACAGGTTATTTATATTTAATTAACGGCATTTTTAGATATACATCAAATCTCTTTTATGAAACAAAGTACAGCTACTTACCCATCTGTTGGGACATTTGCAATAGCCAGCTTCACAGGCAATAACGGATGTGCTACTGTAACCCAGAACCTGAATGTTTAAAAAAGCATGCTACAGTTAAAAAAATTATCAACAAAAGAGTTGAAGAGAGATAAACAGCGTCGTGTGACACGGACCATAAGTAGGTCTGAAATACCCACCCAGCGGAATAAAAACAAGCGAGGATAGGACTGTAAACGAACCGAATGTTCATGAGCTGTTCGTTAACTTGTTCGGCGGGAAGTTCGTTTATTTAATAAACAACGAACATGAACACATTTTTTTGTTCATTTAATTAAACGAACGAACATGAACACATGTTTTGTTCATTCATTTATGTTCGTAAGCGTCCATTTATGTTCGTTCATTTATGTTTGTTTATGTTCGTTTGTTTGTGTTCATTCGTTTATGTTTGTTCGTTTCAATTTGAATACATAAGTAGTTATATTTATATAAATACTAAACATAAAAGGAACTTTCTAAGTACTTATATAAATATAACTAACTGGTAATTGGGCTTTCTAGTAATAAAAAAATGGGTTTCCAATGGAATTTATCATGATTAATCGCTAATTTATATAAAAATTACTGTATTTCGTTTATGTTTATTTGTGTTCATTTATGTTTGTTCAATTATGTTTATTTGTGTTGTTTATTGTTTGTTAATTATGTCCGTTTAAGTTTGTTTGTTCATGTTCGTTTACGTTCATGAACTGTTCGTTTAGGTTTTGAATGAAGAACATGAACGAACACGAACATGCCCATTTTTTGAAAAAACGAACATGAACAAAAAAATGTGTTCAATTCAGAGTTGTTAATAGGGAATAGCAGCAGTAAACAGCAACAAGCTACCTATACACTACGTAACGATAGCGATGAGATAGCGAGCGCTATTTGATGTTTAGCGATAACGTATTAGAAAAAAAAATTAAATTAGGGTTTTATTCATGAATTTAAGGTTTTTCGATGCAATTAGTGAAGATTACAGCTGTTTGGTCGATTAAAATGCCTTCGGTTTTTAATATTTAAAAAAAAAGAAAATAAGGAAAAAACCCTAATTGTCGCTATTGAGCACTAAACATCAGATAGCGATGATCCAGCGCTGCTACGCTACGCTATAGCGCTCACTATCATCCCTATTAACAACTATGGTTCAATTATATGTTTGTGTTCGTGTTCGTGTTCGGTTAAAGTTAAATGTACGAACACGAACATGTCCGTTCGGTTCATTTACAGGCCTAAGTAAGAACCAAGAAGACATATCACAAACAATAGGGTGCCAATGATATTGTAACAGCAAACACTATCAAATTTCTTTCTTGATAAAACTAAAATGGGAAATCATGATAAACATAAACCCAACAAATGTAGAAGCATGAAATCAAACATATGATAACTTACGGATCTGCACGAGTAAGCCTACAAAGTTCACAATAAAAGTTGGTCGGCGGTACTGGTAAAATACCCTCCATGGATTTCTCAGGTATAATAACACAAGCCATATGCTGCCAAACGTTGCATCTTGAATCTTCACACTGAGAAGGAAAACATTAAAACATCATTCTAGAGATTCATGACTATGCATTATAAGATAAGAAAAGAGCTGCTGAAACCTGAATTCTTGAATCAACTTTCAGTGAACTTCCACATGGACAGCGGACCTTTTCCACCTGAGGAGGTACATCAATCTCCTCTTTGTGTTTTGTATTATTATTACTATCAGAAACGCCCCGGCCTTTTGATGCCAATTCAGTTGCCCCGGAATCCTGCAGTTTCCTTATGAAGAGGCAGCATATAGGCACATATCAGCGCCAAAAAAGACAATATCATATGATACCACCACTAATTTGCCATATTACATAGATTGCACTTTGCAGGGAGAAAGAGTGTAATGATATGCAGTTGCACACCTGTAAATGTCATCAACTAATTTGGCAACTTCTTCTTTCCCTACAGCAGTTCGCTTGGACCACATTCCTGAAACTGCTGTGCATGAAAAACAAATGCAAGGTTTCATTATTCACAATAAATGATTAAGAAAGCAAAATCAGCATATACCAAAACAATATTGGACTCCATAAAGAAAAGACAAAACCTCATTAGAAAGTAACACTCAATAGACATTGCAGAGCACCATTAATACGATATTATGTATGTATTTATAAAATATGCATATATATATATATGTGTGTGTGTGTGTGTGTAGGGCATAGTCGTCAATAGCGGTCGCTATAGCGAATAGCGTGTAGGTCAAAGGTCGCTACAGGGTAGCGGGATTTCAGTTTTTTTTAAATATAAATAGCGATTAAATATATATAGCTATAAAATAGCTGGATTTTATGTCTTTGTTAAATATACATGTAAAAGAGCGCATATACAAGGGTATTTTGATATAATATACATATAAAATTGTTTTAAAATTCTTTTCTAGTGGTATTGCTTTTTATAAAATAGTGCCCGCTAATTATCGCTATTTTCTATGTAGCTACTAGCATATAGGTACCTTAATGCTATTTGTCGCTATTCGCCATTAACAACTATGGTATAGAGGGAGTATTAAATATGTGGAGTAACATTCACCTCGTTCATCGGAGAGAATAGCTAATATGCGGTCAATGAGATCCTACAAGAAAAAAGAATGAGAAATTAACAGACGGGTTACTTGGACAAATATACAACAAACTCAAAAGATTATATTTTAGGGCATGACAAATGGAAAATGCTGCAAGTTGAAAGCGATTTAAACTTTGTTAGTGGCATAAGCTATATTACTGAACAACATGAGAAGAATATCCACATTTGGAAACAACCTAAAACCTTTTATTTACAAGAGCAACAGCCTAGACTGATCAGATGATGATAATTTAACATTAAGCAAATCGAGACATAACAACCTGATTTACAAATCAGAAGGAATAGTTGGAGATTGTTAAGAGAATACACAAAACACAGAGCAAATATATAAACAATCTAGGTATTAAATCTGTGTTTTTCTGCCAGATGATATTAGCTTTTTTCAAAGTCCTAAAAAAATGAACCAGATAGCACAAAGTAATGAAAAGTGCATCGAGACTAGCTAGAAATTATTAAAATTGAAAAAGAAACATGTAAGATTTATCAAACAGTTTAGAAGCCTCAAATAATAAATCTTCAAGCCTATGTAAGAATTGGCCCTTGCCCATGGGGCCAAAACTACCAAGCCCCATGAACCAAATCAGGATGCCCATTCAGGACTGAAACGTGAGCATATTGAAATAGTTAATGCAAAAACAAACAACAAACGGAGAAAGCCCAATAGAACCTGCTTCTTTCCTTGCTTGGAAAGACTTAGTTCAGTGAGGATGCCCTTCAGTTCTCTTATCCGAAAATGTGCCAATTTTTCCTGTACAAAGATTGGGTGAACATGAAACCGTTGCAAACGGAAGCAATTAGAATTTAGTGTTAAAGAAGTTGAGTCAAAGCATGTGTAATTTCCCCAAAGAGATAAACATATTGCAAGTTTGCAACTGGCAATGTGTCTGAAGACAAATAACATAAGCCAGATTTTCAACAGAATAAGTTGGTACACAGTAGAGGTTTTTAAACAAATTTTTCATCTTCCTAGATAAGAATCTTATGAAATCAGCATCTAAACCAAATACAATTCATTTCAAACTGTAGCCTTAATACCCAAAAAGGAAAAAAAGTAAGAACCATCTTAATTAAATAAATCAATACACCAAAATCATGCACCTTAACATAATAAAACTTCAAACCTGCTTATACAAGTTAGTTTACCCCATATTTCATTTACCCAACTCTATGATAAAGTTAGAAATGTTAAAATCGATGAAATAGTCACAGACACAGTCAGTAAGTAGTCAATTAAGTGAACTGCAAACTTAGTATCTACTGCCATATCGAACCAAACTAATTAACTAAGATATTAAAACTTTATCTCTAAAATACGTAATAAAGCAAGTCAAAATTTTCCTGCATACCACTAATAAACACTAAAGTGAGGTGATCGAGCATACAATCTAGTGCCATACTCCACAATTCACCTATGTCCTCAATTCACCTCAAAAACCTAACATATATCCTTGATAAGCTTGAAAGTTAGAAATGTTAAATCAATAAAACAGTCACATTCAGTAGTCAATTCACTTCACGAAATCGACAGCAAACCTAGTATCTCCTCACGTATTAAAAACCGAACCAATGAATTAACATCCCCCAATATTCTAATTCCAAAATAAGCAACAAACCACACTAATAAACCCTAAACTAATCTTATGAACCATACAATCCAGTATGACACTTTACAACTCACATATCCCCCAAATTCACCTCAAAACCCTAACACACATCCTTTATCTTATCAAAACTTTCAAACATCACAACAACACAACCCTAAAACCATCAAATACACACAAAACTGTAACAATGCCTTACAACTCGCGATCAAATCCATCTCTAACAGTAGAAACCGATCATCTGCGTCCGGTAAACCACCGATGATCCAATCAAAACCGTTCAAACACGCATCACAAATTCACAATCGGAATTTCAACCTGCAACCTGCAAACAAATTAAACAAAATTCATAAAAAAAACAGTAATCATATCCGATTTCGTTGAACGTAATATCACATAGATTAAATCACTTACATGAACTACAAAAATTTGTACAAAATTTAGGCGAAATTTAGAGAGAAAATCAGCATAATTTTGACGATTTTGTGAGTATTCTATGAGCAGCCGACGTAAAGTTTCTCTCTCATCGATTATTTCGCTTTTTCGACTGAAAAACGGAGTCGGAAGCAATAATCTTTCCTACAATTGCGAGATTAAACGGACGTGAAAGAAGCATTGCAATTTGGTTTAATTCGGGCCGATAAATCCGGGCTTTGATTCTATGCTAGTTACGTGCACTTTACGATCATGGGTCGGGTCCTCTTTAGATTTTTGGTTTGGTAATTTACGGGCACTTTACGATCATGGGTCGGGTCCTGTTTAGATTTTTGGTTTTGTATTTAAGTGCACTTTACGATCATGGGTCGGGTCCTGTTTAGATTTTTGGTTTGGTATACATTAATGGGTTTGTCGGTTTGTTTTTAATCGAATCAGTGGGCATTTAAATTAGGAAACTTTTCGGTTTTGGTTTTACGTATAGATTTGGTTATGGGTCGAATTTTGGTTTTATATAAGAGCTTGAAATGTTTGATCCTAATACCAAAATTTATGAGTATTTATCGGGTTTGTTATTTGAGTTTTAGGTAGTTTGAGTTGGGTTATTCGGGATTTTTTGTGACGGATATTTATATACCCGACCCTATAACGTTTGGGTTCGGGTTGTTCAGTTTTTGAGTTCATCGGGTTGAGTAGTTCGAGTTTGGACATATTTGTTAGATTTTAATTTTTTGGGTTTACATACTATAATTTTGATCTAAAAGATTCCAACCCTTATTTGGTTTGGAAAGTCAATATAATTCAAGACAATAATATAACCATAATACGATTTGGAAAGTTAATGTATATTCACAATTTTTTTATAAGAGGCTAAAAGTTGGACCCAATGGAGTTCGGGTTATTCAGGTTTTTTATGTTTAAAGGTTTAACTGATACTCAGTCTAAATGACGATTGGTTTCGGGTAATAGTTTTGTTCAACTTGGGTTAATTGGGGTACAAGTGAATTTGTATTTGTTATCTGTATTTTTTATGGAATAATGAATAATGGATTTTAATAATCCAAACTTTTAGTTATTGGCCGGAAATGGTCTCAACTTCAAAAATAACCGGTGGTGGTCCCAACTTTTCGTATATTGTAAACCAATGGACTTTTACTAAAAAAACCTTAATTTCTTTTTATCTCCTTAACCTTTTCGGCAACTTTTTCATATAATGTAAACCAATGGACCTTTTCTAAACCGAAAAGGATAAAGAGACAAACAGAAATTAAGGTTTTTTTTAGTAAAAGTGCATTTGTTTATAATATGTGAAAAGTTGGGACCACCACCAGTTATTTTTTAAGTTGGGACCATTACCGTCCAACGACTAAAAGTTTGGATTATTAAAATCCATTATTCCTTTTTTTATTAAAACGTCTTTTAGAAAGTTTACAATTATTTTTAGTATATTTGTATTTGTTAAAGGACAATATATTTGGACCATAGGCATATCACATGTAATTTATTCAATGGATTATGATTTATTTATGTTCTAATACATATTGAGATGGTTCAAGCGAAGACCCTTATTGTTCTTTAATACATGTTTGAATTTGAATGGTTTATTCCATTTTTTTGTTATTATTATAAGTGGACTTTAATTATGTATTAGTATTAAGCCTCGGCGTTGTGTCAAATAGTACCAATGCTGTATCACTGTCAGCGATCACTTACACCGGAAAAGCTCGTAAAAATAAAATAAATAAAAACGAAAAAAATAACACCGGGCGAAAAGCATACGTAAAATCTTTTATACACGCACGCTCGTTGCAGAGAAATTAAACCGAAACGTAAAACATAGAAAAAAATAACTAAGCCAATCCAGGACCACGCGTTGCGATGAACTTGTGAAACGGAGAAAAATAGATGTGTTGGATGGGCCAGTCAAACGGGAAAAAGTATATGAAAAAATGTTGAACCCCACACACACGTTGTGGTGCATTAACGCACAAATTTTAGAACGAAACGAAAAACTTGGGAAAGATAAAAAGTATGATGGACCTAAATTGAAAATAAAAAAGAGTTAGGGTTATATTGTAAAAGATGAAAGGCATTGGGTTAATTCAAGTTATTTATTAATCTTAGACAAAGATAAGCATAAAGATGAGTGATATTTATATATTAGTTATTAATATTAATTATTAAAAGAAATATATTAAACAAATAAAATAAAATTTATGAAGGTGAAGGAGAGAATACCATATGTTATTATTTGTAGTCTTTTATTATAAGTTAGATTTGATTCTTATCTAATAAGTGGACTTTAATTATGTATTTGATTCTTATATATGAAAAACAATTACTAGAATTACACAATAGTATTTTCATCAGGATAAATTAAGTAATTGACATCTAATGAATTTCGAACCTAGCTCAAGAAAATGTCAATGAGAAACTTGGCCTACAAGCCAAGTTTGTGTATAGTTGGTCTATATAACTAATTTGACTTAGTATAATTTTTTTATCAATGAATTTTGTAATAATTTAAAAAGTTACAACAAATTTATTTAACCATGTCATACCTATACGTTACGGAGTAAAATCTTGAACTCTTGTGTGACTACTTAGATTTGTTCCAAGTTTAGTGTTCGGCCCAACTATACTAACAATTCACAATGGGCATGGCGGAATTACAAAGTTCTAAATAAAGATCGCTTTATATCGCTACACGCTACAAAAAGAAGGCTTACAAGGGTATTTGTATGTATTGTGAGTTGATTTGTATGGTTTGCAAATGAGGCAACCATCATCATCACCATATATACTAGTTTGCATGCTAGTTCTAGTGCTTTCTTGATCTACTGATAGATCTATACAATAAAATATAGAGATTTCAAATATAGATAATTCCGTATAAGATGTTTCCTGGTATTGACCAAAATTGACCTTAATGTTTTGTGGTATTGACCAGATCTATATTTGGTATAAGTTTCCTCAATGCCATGCTTCTACGGAGGCTCATGGTACCGTCAAAGGATCAGGGAAAGCTAATCCTAGCGGTTTTTTTAACAGCCAGGTGGTGTATTTGGAAGGCGAGGAACAACAAGGTTTTCAACCAAAAGGAGGTATGCCCGAACTAAATTGTGGATGCAATCAAGGTGTTATCGTTCCTATGGATTTTTTAGCAAAGCTAAATTAGTTAGAATGGAACTTTGGTGTAAATTTGATGTTTTATGTAAACTATAATTGCATTTATGTATGTTTCTTAGCTCTTTGCTAGCCCTTCTTTTTCAATGATATTTCGTTGTTAAAAAAATAGTTCTGACGTTCTCCATGGCCTTTCAAGACATTACCTAGACCATATTTTATAGCATTTTCCAGAGAATTTCAGCAGACCAAAACCTTACAAAATTTGCGAGCTGCGACAGGTGAAGACTCAAAAACTGACCTGCTTCAGTCTGGATAGAAGAGTCTCAGAGATAGGGTGTGAAAGTCCTGCACAAATTAAGGAAAACACACCGTTAGCCTCGTCACAGGGAGGGAGGCCTCTCTGTGACCAAGCTCGGGCGTGAGAATAAGTATTTGGGAGAGAGTGAATAAAGAGGAAATGGAGAAGAGAAAGAGATTGGACGTTACCCTCTTTCTGGAGTAGGCTGGGAGGTATTTGTAGTTTATTGATAGTTTGACGTGGCAAAGTTTGTTGGACCCGGACCAATCGTTGTCTTAGTAGTAAATGTGTGGGGCCCAAAGTTAGTTACAAAGATTCCTTTGATATCGGGCGATCCTTTAGCTCATGTATCTATTCATTCGGTGTTGATGGCGTTTGGTTCGATACAAAGTATATATCCTCTTCAAGTCCCCTTAGTTCGTGCTATTGCTTGCAATGCATCGGGCTTTAAGTTGGGAAGAAAAAGCTTTTTTGGGGGGCTTTTTGAATTTCGAATTCTTTGAGTTGGTGCCAGCTGTGCTATCTATTTTCATGCTGACGTTTTTACCACGTGGCCGTGCTGACGTGTCATGCTTTCATTGGTGCTTTTTAGGTCGGTTATGCAACCATCTTGTCAGTCTTTTCATCTCCACTTTTATAAAAGGATTTCATTTTAGAGAGAAAGATTACAGTAAAAACTTTTTAAACTTCTTTTCTTCTCTCCTTTACTTTCTTCAGGGGTTTTTAAAAATCTGTTGATCAGGTTTGTTCTCATCTTCTTTTTAATATGACGAACAAAGATAACCTTGCGTCAAGTTTCAATGTTTTGACCCAATCTAGGATGAACTGGCTTGTTGAGAAGTATGAGATCCCTATGTCTCTCCATCCGATTCTTCCGGAGAAGGATACACCAGCGTATCCGTTTGTTGATGGAAAGATATCGCTGTATGCGAAGTTTTTTGAATATTGCAATTACAGGATACCTTTTACCAAGTTTCTTATCGATGTTTTGATGTTCCACCAATTACATATTTCAAATGAACCCCTTTGGCCTTGCCAAGGTGAATCAATTTGAGCTATCGTGTCGGGCCCTCGAATCGGACCCCGACTTGAACGTGTTCCGGGCTTTTTACAAACTGAATCGGAGCGGGAGCTGGTATACTTTCGAAGTTAGGAACAAAAACGCTACGTGTTTTTCCTGGATTACCACTAGTATGAAGGATTGGAAAGATAATTTTTTCTTAGTGGATGACCGATGCATCCCTTCCGAGATGACTTGGAGATTTAAGAGGTCCACGCTTCTTGTTATGGGAAAGATAAGCACAATTTGGCCCGAACCGAATCATCATCCCACGCTTCGATAGGATGGAAAGGGTTAGTATGCTATAGGGTAGGATGTTATTAGATGAGCACAGATTGTTTATGATATGTTGCCGTGTTCATTTGCCTGTTTGTTTATATACATAAATAGATTTTTTTTGTATGTCGATTAATTTCCTTTTTTACTTTTTTGCAGCTATGGGTTTGAAAGATGCTCTTCGGCTAAAGTCTTTTGACGTAGGTGAGCTCGAATTTGTTGCAACTAGGACGAAGCAGGGTCCCCCTTTTCTTGATCTTGTGAAGGAGAATCTATACCCCATCCGTGCTCCTGTCTCGAATACTAAACAAGGCGCTTCTGGAGCTGAGGGTTCTGTTCCGCAAGCTGGGAGGGATTCCCTTTCGGCTGGTGATAAAGGGAAAGGAGTGCAATCGCTCGAGGTCCTTGGATCCAGGAAGAGCGACTCGGTTAGCAAGGTGATTCTGGTTGTAGTGAACACTTGTCCATCAAAGATGAGGTTAATCGTGATGCTGTTGCGGATACAGTGGATGTTTCGATTGGTTCTTTAAAGAGACGTCGTGATGCAGAAAAAGAATATAAACAAGCGAACGGTTCCAAGAAAGCCAAGTCAGGTTCGATTTCTCATTCAGTTAAGATTTTGAATGACGAAGGTGGGGCGGGTTTTTCTGCATCCGGTGGTTTACTTGAGAATCTTTCGGCTCACTTAACTGGTGGTAAGACTCCTCGAGATCAACCCTTCAAATCTTCCAACCCTCTTTCTTTTAGTAACGTTGATACCAAACTCATAGCAAGCGAAGGTGCGGCTGTTGTTCGATCCTCGTCTCCACATAAGTCGATTCCTACCCACCGAGCAAGAAAACTCCTGGCTTTACTTCTTCTATAGCTTCTCGACCGAGTCCGCAGCATTTTGAGGGCGGGGATAGTGCTTCTTCCTCTCCTTCATGGTACGAAGCTGAATGAAACTTTATTGTTGGTGGTTTGGAGGTTTTGGTTGATCCGATGGATGTTGACGTTGAAGCAGCTTCTGAGAAGTTTGTTCCGAAATGGTCGTTTACGGAAGGGGATAGGGTTGTGGATGCTTTGTCGGCAAAAATGTCGTTGTTTCATATTGCCACTCCTGCTGACCGTTTTTTATTATAGAAAAATGAGTGGCCCTGAGCTTGGAAATGCTCTAATAATGAATCAAGCGCAATCGAACTTTCTACTGGTCGAAGCCTACAGTCGCTGGGTTATGGCTGAGTCCAATTGCAGGAAACTGGAGAAGAATGTGTCTATGCTTCGAGGGCAAGGAAGGTTGAGCCCGGAGGTGAGAGAGAAGATTGCAGCCAAAGATGCCGCCATAGCTAAGCTACAAGGTCAGGTTCTCGAGGCACGAGAGTCAGTAAATCGTCTCAGGCTTCGGCCCTTACTGCCTTCGAAGCTAGGGATAAAGCTAATCAGGACCTTGAAGTGCTTTGCTTGAAACTTTCTGAGGAGGAGTCGAAGTACTCTGAGATGGAGTCCAAGTGGATGAACGATAGATCAGAGATGCAAAAAGCATATGATCAACTGCTTGCCGATTTTGTGAAGCTAGAGAATGGTTTTTATCCTTTTCGATTGCTTCTTATTTTCTTGTTGTGGTGAATGCTTTGTCTTTAACTAACGCTTGCTTGATTATTTATGGTTTTTTTTTAGACAAGGATGAGATGGAGAGGTCGCGGAACAGGGCTTTGAAGGTTAATGAAGATATGAAAGCCCAACTGTCAGAAGCGACGGTTCAGAATGAGCTCGAGGTACAAGGACTTTACAGTCTTGCTTCTAAGCTGCTATTGACGAAGCAATGGCTTCTTAATGACGGAGCGCGTTGGATGGTTCGTCTTGTCCATCAAAGCCTGGAGCTAACAAAGGCAGTTGCTGATCTCACCAATTCGGTGAATGCTTATGGCGTGAATGAGGGTATTAAGCAAGGGTTTCGTGCGGCTAAAACTTCTGATCTGACGATTGTGGAAATGTCGGGCTACGATCCGGGCGCTAGGGACGCTGTAGATGCTGCTACTGAAGCCTTCGATAAATTGAAGATTTCCTGCCTTTCTAAGGTTGCAGCTCTTTGGAACGAACCTTTATGGCGTCTTCAAGAGTTAAGCAAGACTAATATTGTCGTTGATGAACCGTAGGTTATCCTTAGGATGTATGTAATCTGGACACCTTTTTGAAAGTGTAATTTTTGTTTAAAACATTTAAATGCTTGCTTGCTGGTTCTGATTTTGTCATGTTTTCTTTCAATGACTGTTTCGTGCATGCTTTTATTTTCTTTAGTCCCATCACGCGTCCGTGATTGACTTTTTCTTTCTTATTCGTTGCTTTTTAAAACAACTTTGCAGAATGGTTGTTTAGTCATTCCATTATTATTCATAATTTTTTAGGTTAAAGAATTCTCGATCGGCGCGAGGCATGGGTCGAGGCCCGTAGTACACTTTTTAACGATGTATACAACAGTTTTTTAGAGAAGAAAATATGTCACCGCCAATAAACATTCGATCACTTTATTAATACTATAAAAGTAAATACAAATCTTTTTGACATTCAGGGCATACCCTCCCGAAGCCTTACATAAAAGATTTTTTATTTTAAGTGGTGTCGAGGCAATCCCTCTCGACGTACAACGGAAATAAGTAAATAGTGATCCTTGCGGCGGTGGCGGGAACTGGAACTACATGAAGCAACGCTTTAAATGGATTCCATTCCATGTTCTTGGAATCGGAGCTCCTGCTAGGGTTTCTAGGGTATATGAACCCTTTTCACTGGCTTGTTTGATGCGGTACGGCCCCTCCCAATTTGGTGCTAACTTTCCATGGGTTTCTGACCGACTGGCGTTGTTGTTTCGGAAAACGTAGTCTCCTTCCTTGAATTTATACAACTTGGCTCGGGAGTTGTAAAATTTTTCCAACTTTTCTTTGTATCGAGCTTCTTTGATTGCTGCTATGTATCTACGTTCCTCCAACAAGTCAAGATTCGACCACAGCTCCTCGTAGTTTCGTTCTTCATCCTTGATTCATTGGTTTGGGAGACCAACTTCTGCTGGTATCACGGCTTCGGTTTCGTAAGTTAAGCTGAATGGTGTTTCTCTGTTACTGGTTTTGTGCATCGTTTGGTGTGCCCATAAGACGTTTGGCAATTCATCTGCCCATCCTTTTCCTTCCGTTCCAAGCCTTCGTTTGATTCCATCTACTATTCATCGATTGATTTGCTCCACCTGCCCATTTCCTTGTGGGTGGGCAACTGAGGAAAAGACTTGGATTATTTTTAGATTTTGGCACCACCGTTTGAACGGATCATTGGCGAATTGCTTGGCGTTGTCGCTGATGATGTATACTGGTAGGCCGTATCGACACACAATTTGTTCCCAAAAGAATCTAGTTACGTTGTATCCAAATATCACCGTGAAGGGTCTTGCTTCGATCCATTTTGTGAAAGAGTCCACAGACACCAAGAGGTATTGTGCGCTTCCGCTCGAGCGTGGGAATGGCCCTACGATATCAACTCCCCACTTCTGAAAAGGCCAGGCGGCCGTGACTGGAATCATTCGTTCTTTGCTCTAAGGCTGATTGGAGCATGTCTTTGGTATTCTTCGCATTGCTGAAGTTCTTTTACGGCGCTCTTGTGCATTCCAGGCCAATAATAACCAACGTTCTTTATCTTTGCTACTACCATTTTTGGTCCGGCATGGATTCTGCATATACCATAGTGTATTTCTCGTATGACGTAATTTGCTTCTTTAGGATCGAGACATTTTAACAATGGTCCGAGAAATGTTTTTCGGTATAAAGCCCCGTCCTGTATTTTTTTATTGGAGAGAGTTTATTCGAATTTTTCGAGCTTGGGATTTATCGTTTGGGAGGATATCATGCAATAAGTAATTTGTGATAGGAGTCATCCACGTGACGGCTTGCGATTCGATTTGAAGTGCTTCTGGAGGATTTATTGATGGCGCGTTCACGATCTCAATCCGGACGTCTTTTGCTAGGTGATTGAACGACATGGAAGCTAGTTTGCTTAAGGCATAAGCTTTTTTGTTTTTGCTTCGTGGTACGTGTTGAATTTCACAAGAATCGAATGCTTCTATTGCTTTTTTAACTTGTTCCAAATATTTCATCATATTCGGCTCTCTGGCTTCGTATTCTCCGTTTACTTGATTTGCGACGAGCAAGGAATCAATGTGGGCGATTATTTTTAGCGCTCCGACTTTATTTGCGAGTCGGAGCCCTGCTAACAGTGCTTCATATTCGGCTTCATTGTTAGAGCTTTTGAATTCAAGGCGTAATGCATAAGTGATGTCGGATCCTTCTGGGTCCGTTAATATTAGCCCTGCTCCGGCTCCCTTTGCATTTGACGCTCCGCCGGTGTATAACTTCCAAGTCTTATCTTTGCTTGACTCGGAAACAACGACTTCATCTTCAGGTATTTCTACCAAGAAATCTGCAATCACCTGCCCTTTTATGGATCCTTTCATTCGGAAAGTGATGTCAAATGCTCCGAGCTCAATGGCCCATTTTGCCATTCGACCCGATACCTCTGGTACTGGTTTACGCAGGACATGCTGAATTCGCTGATCGGTTCTTACTTCGATTGGATGGGCCTGGAAATATCTCCGTAATCTTCGGGAGGCGTGTACAAGCGCAAGCGCCAATTTTTCCAGGTTGGAATATCTCACCTTGTAATCGCGCAAAGTTCGGCTAACGTAATAAATTGGGATTTGCGATCCAGTTCGGTGTGCCACTAATACGGCGCTAATGGCGCCTTGTGATGTTTTCTTTTGGGACCGTAAGGGCTGGTAATGAACTTAAACATACTTTCAAATCTTCGAAAGCTTGAGCAGCTTCAGGGGACCATTTGAAATCAGTTTTGAAGCTTCGTCGGAGGACATTCATGAACGGGAGGGATTTATCCGCAGCCTTTGATAAAAGACGATGTAGTGCTTCCAATCCCCGTTTAAAGACTGAATTTCTTTTACTGATGTGGGGGGTTTCATTGTGAGCACAACGTCGACTTTGTCTGGATTGGCACGTAGGGCGTTTGATCCGACCATGACTCCTAAGAACTTTCCTTCTTCTACTTCTACACCGAACGTACACTTTTTTGGATTCAATTTCATGTTATGCTTCGTAACCTGGTGAAGGTTTTGTGGATGTCTTTTAGCATAGCTTCTTCACTTTTTATTACAATATCGTCGACATAAACCTCTAGATTTCGTTCGATTTGGTCTTTGAAAGCTTTGTTCATTAAGCGCTGATAGTTGCTCCTGCGTTTTTTAAACCGAAAGGCATTTTAGTGAAGTCAAGACACATTCACCAGGAGTTATCCTTCTTTTTTACCATCACTGGATTGGAAACCCAAGTTTGGTATCGTACTTCTCGAATGATGCCAACGTCTAATAAATTTTGTACGTCCTGCATAATTGCCTTTGCTCGATCCGGCGCCATGTGTCTCTTTCTTTGTGCTATTGGTTTTATCAAATCCTTCACATTTAAATGGTGATGCGCTAGCGACCATGGCACGCCCTTCATATCTGAGTGCTGCCAAGCGAATACGTCGATTGAGCTGGTTAGCAAGTTCCACAGAAGTTTTTTGGCGCGTTCTGGTAGTTGTGCTCCGATGGCGATTTGTTGTTCTGGGAATTCTGGGTTGATTGACCAAAGCTCAGTGGGGGGTCCGGAGGCTTTTGGTTTAACATTAGTAGCTTGCCGGACTTCTGCAACGCATTGCACTGACTCACTAAATATTGTGGCTAATCCTGACTCTGTTGGGAATTTAATTGCTCCGTGTATGGTGAGCTCACCGCACCCAGGGCTCGCATCCCTGGTCGTCCGAGTATGACGTTGTGGGTAGATTTAGACCCTACCACCACGAATGTTAACTGGACTGTTCGAAACCTTTCGCCGTCTTGAAATGTTACTGGTAATGTTATCTGCCCTAGTGGTTAAACAATTTCTCCGGAGAAGCTTACCAAAGGCGTAGCTACCTTGATAAGTTTGAGCTTAGTTTGCTCTGCGAGTTGTTGGAAACATTGCATGTACATGATTTCAAAAGCGCTACCTCCATCGACATATACTCTTCGTACGTGATGCCCGGCTATGACTGCCGAAATGACTATGGGTCCATCTCGGGCGTCTTTCGGGTTTATCGCTGGGAAATTGGTTGGTTGGCACATCCATTCTGCCATGCATTGGCTTGGTCTCTTTGTGCCTCGGTGTTATACGGACCGAGTCATGTTGATGTTTGGTTCGGTATTCGGATTTTGGATTGGCTGTAGGCGTTTTCTTGCCTTCTTTTAATTCTTTTACTAAATGGGATAGCTTTCCGGAGCGGACGACCCGCTCGATTTCTTGCTTTAAAGCCCAACATTCTCTGTCGTATGCCCCTTGTCTCGGTGATACTCGCAATATTTTTTAGAGTTTTTATCTGTTGTCGGTCGCTGTTTTGCTGGCGTAGGGAATCGAGTATTCTCTGTACTCAAGATCTCACTTGAGATTTGGAAAGCTCGGGGTACGTTTTGAAACGAACGTTACTACTTCGGCTGGTGTTATGATCCGGCTTATGGTATGGGTTTCTATTTCTGTTCCAATTTTGGCTGCGATCTTTTGGTGGGGAATTTCGCCTCCCTGAAGTTGTTCGAGCTTTCGGTTTCTGGATGCCATGTCGTTTGGTTGCCCGCATGCGCTTTTTCCCCGCACAAATGCTCGTGCACGTTCCATGAGGACTTCCATTGTTTTTGGGAGATCCTCATGGAGTTTCTCGACCAACTGATTGTTTCGCACACCATGACAGAATCTAGATACCCGCAACTGATCTACCGCACCACTGATCTGCATGCTCTCTTTGTTAAATCGATCGAGGAAATCCTCGACTGATTCTCCATCGGCCGTTTGATGTGATGGACCTCCGTTATGTCCTTCGAGCAGCGTCGCTGTTGACAAAAGTTTTGGAGGAATAAACGACGAAAGTCTTCGAAGTGACTGATCGAGCCCTCTGGTAGGCCATCAAACCAAACTCTAGCTGAGCCGGTGAGTGTTTGCGCGAACATGTGGCACCATGCTGGCATTGGCCATTGCTCGACTTTTGCTGCGCAGGCGAAGGAAAACATGTGGTCATCCGGGTCAGTTTTTCTACCGTAACCTTTTAAAGTTGGTGGCATTTTGAGTTTCAAAGGTAACAGAGCATTAGCTATTCTCGGAGTGAACTTCGACTGTAAGGACATGGAGACGGGACGATAAGGCATGACAAGTTCCTGATCCTGTGGGTTGATACCCAAGGAATCCTGGAGAAACGAACCATTTAGGTTGTTATGGGCGAATTGATTCGAGGAGTGAAACTCTGAATTAAAAGATATTGGAATGGAGCTCATGATAGGAGTAGAACTTACCAAGGATCCGGAGGAGAAAATCCCTGTTGGCATATCCATACTCCTTTGAAGAGCGTTTCCGAATAAGTTTAACCGTAAGGTCTGGAGCATATCGTCTCGTTGCTGTTGTTGCTTGAGCTGCCTAAGAAGCTCCAAGTTGCGCTGTATGAAAGCATCATCAAACTCTGAGGTGGTGAAGGTGACGGATGGGGGAACTGTCGAAGAAACAACAGAACTGACAGCGAATGGTGTTGTCTGAATGTTCTGTGCAGTTATAGCCTCAGTAACTATTGTTGATACAGATGACTGAGGTGTATTTCCAGATGCAATGTCTTCGTAAGATGGGAAACTAGAAGCCATTTGAGAAGAGAAAATGAAAGGAATTGCTACGGAAGAGGAAATATTAATGGATTCGAGGGGATGGCGCCACTGAAAGACTCAAAAACTGACCTGCTTCAGTCTGGATAGAAGAGTCTCAGAGATAGGGTGTGAAAGTCCTGCACAAATTAAGGAAAACACACCGTTAGCCTCGTCACAGGGAGGCCTCTCTGTGACCAAGCTCGGGCGTGAGAATAAGTATTTGGGAGAGAAGTGATTAGAGAGGAAATGGAGAAGAGAAAGAGATTGGACGTTACCCCCTTTCTGGAGTATGCTGGGAGGTATTTATAGTTTATTGCTAGTCTGACGTGGCAAAGTTTGTTGGACCCGAACCAATCGCCGTCTTAGTATTAAATGTGTGGGGCCCAAAGTTAGTTACAAAGATTCCTTCGATATCGGGCGATCCTTCAGCTCGGACCGATACGATGTATCTATTCGTTCGGTGTTGATGGCGTTCGGTTCGATACAAAGTATCTATCCTCTTCAACAGGTTTTTAGGCGGGACATTCATATAGCTCCGAAATTCAACACGTTAAGTTGAAAGGTTGTAAACGGAATTACTCGTTATCAATAAGTAGTAATCAAATTGCAAACGATTTGGTCCCTCAACATGATATCCCATGTTGGTTGGACCATTTTGTACTCAAGTCCTCAATAATATTTATGGTCACCATTTGTTTTCCCCCACACCTTCTTTTACAAATATATCTTCAACTTAAATCGATCAAATTCTAATTTTTTTTTAGACCCACCAATTTTTTTATTCATATTTCATCTGGGCATCTAGTGTTTTCTTGTTTCATTCTATGTTGGGCAAAAAAGTTTCCAAAAATCCACAAAATTATAATTTCTAACTGTGTGATTTGAAGTTTGAAGCATGGTGGGAGGTGTATGTGTTGTGGGTTCACCCATGGTGGATTCACATACTTCCCCATGTGTGTCTCTTGTTGCACTCGCGCCAACTTGTATTGATCAGATGAGTAATGGCGATTTGAGTTTGCGACGGAAACCGGTCACTAAAAGGTTGAGTTCTTCTTTCATGGGTTCCAGATTTTCAGCAAAAGCAATAGTTTCCAAGAAGCAGAAAAGGGTTAAAGGTTTTGTGATTCTTAATAATCTTGGTGGACAGTATGAAGATGACAGTTTTGATGATGTTAAAGGAGTAAGACTTTGTTAATCTCCCTGTTTTTTTTTTTAATTTTAAGAACTTATGTTGGTTTGTCAATGGGATTTTATCCAAATTTGCAGATTGTATTTATGAATTATTAATTATGGTTGATATATAGTTCAGCCTCTAAATACTTCGGTTTTAGGATTGATTTGGAATATTAATTAGGATGTAAACGAGTTGAACGTCGGTGGGCTACTTGAAATCGGCTTCCTAAAAGTC
This sequence comes from Scalesia atractyloides, assembly GCA_947069175.1. Lineage (NCBI taxonomy): Eukaryota > Viridiplantae > Streptophyta > Magnoliopsida > Asterales > Asteraceae > Scalesia > Scalesia atractyloides. Next base: position 78,768,960 of record CAMTDV010000004.1, on the reverse strand, counting down.
AATATTTAAGATTTTAAGTGAGCTCTAGCCTAAATAAGAGCCGATTCTGAATGAGTTTTATATTCTGGGCCTAAATAAGAGCCGATTCATGAACGAGCTTTATATTCCAAGCCTAAATAAGAGCCGATTCATGAACGAGCTTTATATTCGAGTTTGATTTGACTTGCAACTTGTAAGCCTAAACAAGTCTAGTATTTTATAAAAAATGATTATTAGTGCGAAAAGAAACCAAAATCTAAAAAAAATATTATTTGTTCTTATATTTTTTAAAGTTTTTTTTACTTTTTGCAAACATATGTGTATGTTATACACAACAATACTCATTAACCTTTTTCATATGTTTTTTAACGTTTAACACATGTGTTAATTTTGTGTAGGTAATATTCCTGCGTTTAACTTGAACATGTGTATGTTGTATAGAGATAATTGAATTTTGTTCATATTTTTTTTCTTGGATTTCAATATTATTTCAACAATCTTCTTATATTTTATTTTTTTATATTAAAAACTAATTATTTATCCTTTCTCGCTCTTCTCTCATATATTTGTCTTATAGATTGAACTTCCCTGTATATATGTACATAGTTATGACATAAATAATAACATACAAACCAATATATACACCCCCCCACACACACATATATATAATTGTATATGTACATAGGCAAAATATTTAAATAACAAATAAATAATAACATGTATAGCTACAGTTTTGAAAAAGTACTCATGAGGCGATATCAAGCTTTAGACATAGAGAGTTCTTAACGAGTAAACTTGAGCTTAGGGGAGCTCAAGCTCGGTTCGTTTACACCCCTAATTCATTTTTATTTATTTTTTGATGGCTTACACCCCTATTTTGTTTTCTTTTTCTTTTTCAATTAATCCTATGATCAACTAAATGTTTCTTGCAGCAAATGTTTAATCTTTTCACCCTCACCGCAGTAAGCACTGTCATGAACGAACTTAACGAGATGGACCCAACGCAACATCAATGGTTCCACAAGTACGTATACCGTGTTTCTTTCTGAGTTCCCATCCTTTGTAACACCATGAGGTTATTCCATTTATGCTTGTGACACCATCTTATACTCGTTTCAACAGCTTTGTAAGATCAAACAAGCCCTCAAATGGAAAACGTTTCCTTCACGTCCTTCAAAAGGTACGTAAAGTTCTTGAGATGTGATTTTCAAGCGATCATTTATTAATGAGTCGATTTGGCTTATGTTTGAACTCTTCCCGGCAAAGTAATATCTAGTTGATAATAACAAATATCAAATGGTTTGAGGACGTCAAACACTTCAAATTATTTTTACAAGTTATATATGTAACTAATTTTATAATAATATATTGTTTCAGTACAAAAGGTTAAAACACGAACAAAAAGTGTTTGCAAGTCAACTCAACTCAACATGTATATTTAATCTCGGTTTTGTTTTGATAGGAGAAACATGAACTTGCAGAAAGAGTAATGGAGACCCGCCTTCGCCTCTTCGCAAAATGGATAAAGGTACGATATCATGGAAGAATACATTCTTACATTTTTGCTTTTAATCGTGCAGTTTCGCCTTACAAAATAAGAAAATTTACAAAATTTGATGGGTATTGTTTTTTTAGCAAGTGGATCATGATGAAATGTACAAAGATCTTTCAGATCAGAACTTAGAGTTGATGCGCGAACGGCTCTTAGATTTGGTGAAATGGCCGATGATACATCGAATACGAATACTGAGGAAGCTGGATGAGAATTATTTTGATTGATGGTGAAATTTATTTATACCAACAAACTGTAATGTTAAGCAAACTGGAAGGATTAATGTACCAATAATATTTAGGAGTGCAAACGTTTTTCACTAGCATTTAATCAAACACCCTGCCTACAATCTTAAACATTCTGTAAATTATATATATTTATATATTATTTAGATAACTTCTACAGTGCTTTATAATATAATATAATATAATATAATATAATATAATATAAATAATATAATATAATATAATATAATATAATATAATATAATATAATATAATATAATATAATATAATATATAATATAAATATTACTTAAAGAATTTCTAAAAGGTTTATTATACAGAGGTTTATATTAATTAAGAGAACTTCCACAATACTTTATTATATATAATATATTAATTAAGTGCTTTTATAAATTAAATAGTTTTTAACAACACATTAATATCCTTTTAGACGTTTTTTTACGTTTCTTTCTTTTTTTCTATAACAAGTGTGGCGAATGTTTTTTTAATGAACGCGCTGGTACTCTTTTGAACAAATTATTTTAACTTTTTTTCGTTTACCTTTGTTATTTACTATATTGTTTTACCTTTTCTTATTATTTTGATGTTCAGAGCCGAATTACGAGGGAAATATCATAACACATTTAGATATCATTTTATTAGTCGTTTGTCATTGTCATGGTGTTCTGTATGTTTGAATTCCAACCACGTCCCTACGCAACGCACGGATAACTGAAGACCCTAGTTCTATTAATTAGAGCCAACCGAGCATGAACATAGAAATAGGAATGAGGATGAAGCCGATGAGTTTCCTTATTCCCAGTTGACACACATCTATATCTATTTACAACTCCATATATCAAAAATCACATCAATCTATATAATATATATTTTATTAATTTTTTTTTTACAAATTTTATTACTATGTTACCCCCAAACTGTGATTTGTATTGAACTAGTAGTTGATGCCCGCCCGCGTTGCGGGACGATGGTCGAATAATGAGCTGAGTGTTAGGCAGCTCATTGATACAGAAAACAATTAAATCGAGTCAACCAATTAAAAGAAAACACTTTTATATTTTGATAAAAAAACAAAATAATGATAATATTGTAATTTTTAACTGAGAGAAAGTTGTATTTTTTACTGGGTAAAACCGTAATTTGCCAAAAGCTAAAGTGATGGCAATATTGTGAATTTGAACCAGGGGCAAAATTGTAAATTTACGCAGGGGCGAATTTGTAATTCTGAACTTGGGGTAACACGTAATATAAACTTGAACTAAGGCACAATCGTAATTTTAGGTTGGAGGCAAAACCACAATTTTATTTTGAACCGAGGGCAAAATCGTAGTTTTGAGTTCCGGCAAAAGCGTAATTTTATTTTCAACTGGGGCAAAAACATAATTTTGAACTGAGGGCGAAATCATAATTTTTAAACAGGGGAAATCATATTTTCGAACAGAGGGCAAAATCCTAATTTTTAGCTAGGGGCAAGAACATAATTTTATTTTAAACTGGGGGCGAAAAGGTAAGCTTGAGCTGAGTGTAAAATCGTATTTTTTTTGCCAAGGGCAAAGTCGTAATTTGAGCTAGGGACGGAAGCGTAATTTTGTTTTGAGCTGGGACAAAGTCTTAATTTTAAGCAGGGCTAAAACATAATTTTACAATGGATATAAAATAATAAACTGGTTGGTCGAATGGGGGAGTGCCAGGCCATGCAAAACACAAATGGGCGAATAGTGCCAGGGCGGAGGAATAGATACAAAACACAATACATAACAAACACAATAGGGATAGTGCAGCAGGCTGAGCCTGGCATTCCCCTATTGTGTTCGTTATTGTCTGCCTGCATATTTCCTATTGTGTATTGTATAAATAATAAATAGAAACAAAATCATAGTTTCGAACTAAAGGTAAAATTGTAATTTTTGGCTGGGGACAAAAATGTAATTTTTATTTTGAACTGAAACTAAAATCGTAGTTTTAAACTCAAATATATATTAAAATCAGAAAAGACAAAAAAAAGTGTTGGCCGCCCAAAGCCACCACTAATGTTACATCACTATTCCCGCCGACTTTTCAACTTACTTTGTAAGTATTGACAATGACAATGACAATAGTAAAGTAAATGGATAGTACTTATGGTTAACTAAAACTTTCGATTTAGTCTCTATTTTTTAAAAGTATATGGATGGTTCCTGTGGTCTGTACTTTGTAACGCATTAATCTTTAATTTTTGCCAAAAAAAACATTGTTGGTTCATATGGTTTGCACTTTGTAACACATTTAGTCACTAAACGTTGGGGACTAAATGCGTTAGAAAGGGCAAACCATAAGAACTAACTGTGTACTTTTGACAAAAGTTAAGGACTAAATGCATTATAAATGCAAGCTGGGATCATCTGTTGTGTGTGCTAATTTCATGCAATCAGAAAAACAAAGATGAGACAAAGGTAAAAGTATTTTATTGATCAAATACTTATAAGAAGGAGATGGGAAAAGAACACTTAATTTGCTACAACATTCTTTCATATCCTTTTAAGCTTCTTCAATCTTGATTTATATTGGCGAGGATTTCTTCAGTCTTCACAGTTCACAAAGATCGGTTCAGCTTGTTGGACCTCATGAGTTGGGCTGCCTAAATGGATCTGTTGGGTTACATTCATAACCACATCCGTATAATTTAAAAAGTTATGGACTAAATCCAAAATTTTAGTTAACTACAGAGACCATCTATGTACTTTACTCTGTATTGAAATATTGTATGGAATAATATTACAAAGGATAAGTATTTATTTATAGAATCCAATTTACATAATACTACCACTAATATTTACATAATAAACCTATATGTTGTCTAACAATAAATGAGAAGCTTCAAACCACACTGACAAGCAAGCCCACCATCTTGTTTAATCTCCAAATTTATATGTATATATAAACACAAAAAAAATGTAAGAGTTAATTATGTTTTTGTCCCTGTAGTTTGTCAAAAATCACTATTTCAGTCCCTGTAGTTTCACTTCCGTAACCATTTCAGTCCCTGTGGTTTCACTTTCGTAACCATTTCAGTCCACCTCGTAACCATTTCAGTCCCTGTACTTACAAAATAATGGATTGAAGTGGTTACGAAAGTGAAACCACAGGGACTGAAATGGTTACGAAACGTGAAACTACAGGGACTGAAACAGCAATTTTTAAACTAATGGACTGAAATGGTGATTTTTTGACAAACCACATGGACGAAAATAGTAATTAACTCAAAATGTAATGTTTGTTGGTTTGACAAATTGAACAACCACCCAAATCACCTTTTACTCTATATATAGGGTAATTTTGAAAAATTAGCGTTTGACGTTACTGTAAAATTGTAAAGTTAGTTAAGGTAGTATTTGGTATGCAAGAATGAGAGGCGGAATGGAATAACTATTACAAGGGAATGAAAAAACATGCGTTTGGTTGGTTAAGGTAATAGAATAACCTTACAGGAGGCATTCCATCCACCAACCTATTATGCACTGGGACGGGTACGGGAACGGGGTACCGGGACAGGGACGGGTATGGGAAACGGCAAAACTAAAAAATTCAAGAAGCGAGGACGGGACGGGACGGATACGGAATAAAAACATATAAAAAATAAATATATATCAAATATATTTATAAAACAAATATAATTATGACATATTAAACAATCTAACTAGCATTAAAAAATTAAAACCTTTTATGATAATTAGTACAAAAGAAATTCTAAAAAACATAGTTTAGTTGTGTACTAAATAAATAATTAAAAAGTTTGTATATATAACTCATTAATATATTATAATGCTTCACTTTGCATTTTTAGTGTGCCAAGGAAAAAAATAAACATAACTCATTTAAAACTAGACACATTTCATTTAGAAAAAAGGATAAAGTAGACACAATTCAGCTCTGCACTTGTCTGCAACTCAGTCACTGTTACAGTCCTAATTTGTGACTAGTCACTATTCACAGATGTCACACCCTCAAAATCCACTTGCGGGTTTTACCACGAGGCGCGTGAAAACAAGTTACATAAAACCATAGCATTACAGTAACATAGCAGATGAAGCGTAAGTAAATGTAAATAAAGTGTGCGCCAAAACAAACTGTCCAAATCAAAGTACTTAAAAGTAAAAATGCAAAGACGTCTAAGAGAAATAGTTTTTCAAGCTCGTGCCGTGCTCCTATGCGGAAATGATACCTTAACAACCTGAGAAACATGCAAAAGAGAACAAGTGTCAACAATTAATGATGAGTGGTTCACATGTTTTAGTTCACATTTTAAGCATAAGTTTTTCCCCACTGATTCAACCCCAAACCAGTGTCTCATAAGTTTCCCTGATCCAACACGAATCAGATTAATGTTATGTAGTTTAGCAGTTCATGTTATATGTTTAGGTAGCTAGCCTAGGTCATGTCAACAAAGTGTTCGATCCGAAGCTGACGTTGCTGCCCCTGTTGTGCCAAGGTCTATCACCAACCATGGCTAAAAAGTTAGGCAAATTCTACACTCGTGACCATCAACGTTCGGTCTAATGGTGCGACCAGTTCGAGTGGGGCTTGTCGGGCCCAGTAGTACTACTAAAAACTTCCTCGCTATAATCCAATACTAACGGCATCGTAAGTGTTAAGGGGACTAGTATGTGATATATGCTTTCTTGTGACCATAACCGTATAACATAACTCTAAGTAGAAAGGCGTTACTGTACCGTAATATATCAACCCATATATCACTGTAACGTGTACATGTTTTCTCCCCATGTGTTTAGTAAACATTTGCGGAAACAGGGCCGTGAACTCACCTTAAATTGCTCGGTTAGACTTTTACGAAAATAGAGTCAAAGTGGTTCAATCACGTCCTATTATGATTACCACTTAATTATTAGCGTGTTCAAGAAATATACATACATTAATGCAATTAACTTAACTCGTTTCAGGCAATTACGTTGACGATTCGTATGCACTTCGCATGCATATACATGCACATAGATATCACAAGACAATTTCAAATAAAGTCTAAATTGAATATAAACGGCTCATTCATTCACAAGTAGCACATGCAACATTTAAACACACATATATGCAACTTATCATGACTTAAATTGTAGACCCGAAACTAGGCTGTTTTCGGGAATTTTTATAAAATAGTTACCATGTTCAAAAATTCCAATAATTTGACAGAAGGTGTCAATTAGTCCGTAGAATTTAATATACAATTTTCAAGTCCTAAATCTTTGCCAATTATTTACAAAAATTTATTTACTAGGCTGCAGTCAGATTCGTCGCTTTCTGACTGCAGTCCACGAGAAAAATCATCTAAAAATCATCGTTCATCTAATTAACGAAATTTCAGTGGGAGATTTTCGAAAACTCCCGTCTCCAGTTACTGTACAGATTTCGTGATCTAACCCCATACAGACTATGAGATACGACTCAATAAACAACCTGCAAATTCTGCAGAAATTACGCAGCTTCAGCTGCTGCACTAAATAATAATTTAAAAATAACAAACGACCTCAGAAAAATATGAATCCGGCGCCAATTGAAGCATTTTTCAAAAATACACGTTTTAGGCTTCAGAAAATCCACTTTTCAATAAATAACGGTTGGTTTATAGCCAATCGAAGTTGGCTGTAAATGTTAATCAGCTTTCTGTTTTCAGTTTTATCGTACTAGAACAAGTTTAAACGACCATAACACTTAGTTTTATCGATTTACAACAGGTTAACGTATCGATTATCATCTAGTACATCAAGATTCACACAAACCCTAAGTTGATAACACCCTAACATTATCACGAACGCATCCAACTGTCATGTATATGTAGATATCATTCTACTAATCAAGTTAAACATTAACATGAACAAGATCATCATGAAACACTACAAACACAGCCATGTATACATCGATTTCAATACGAAACAACCATAAAACGAGACTAACCTTGCGAAGATGAGTGTTACACTAGAGAGGGAGTAGCGAGAGAGAAAGAGAGATCGTGATGGGGGGGGGGGTGGTGTCTCCACTGCCGTCAACTCAACTAGGGGATTAGGGTTTGTGATTATTTTTCCAACAACATGCATGTATACGTATTTCATAGGGGGGTCGCATAAGGGGGGCAGTTTGGGTTTTAATTGGGCGCAAGGGTTTGGGCCGAAAGGGGTGTGGGTGGGCGGGTTGGGCTTGGTTTGCGCAAGGGATAGAGGGCTCTGTCACACCCCGACCCGCAGCGGAAAAAGGTGATCGGGGCATAATTGGGTTATCATCAAAGCTCATGACATTTATTATATGTTTCATATTCATTAATACAATTTAATGGAAAATTACAATAAATGATACAACGTGTTCTAACTATCAATCTAAGCTTCTTGGTTCTCTTCTAAGGCATATCCTATGTTTTCCTTGCTTCAACCTGTTCACCTGTATCATGTGTAAAAAGGTTTTTGGATCAACATAATGTTGGCGAGTGAATCCTATGGAAAACATTTGAACAAGTTTATCCAATTGATTATAAATAAGGTGCATACCATATATGAGTAAATGTAGATGTAAATTTATTCACACAACACATAATATCGAATATTGAACACACATCACCAAATAATTGTTTTGAGGCACGCGTTGTTCGACTCGTCTCCCACGAGGAACTGATGGGCCTAATGAATGAGTTTTGAGGCACGCGTTGTTCTTACGAACTGATGGGCCTAATGTATGAGTTTTGAGGCACGCGTTGTTCTCGTCTCCCACGAGGAACTGATGGGCCTAATGAATGAGTTTTGAGGCACGCGTTGTTCTTACGAACTGATGGGCCTAATGTATGAGTTTTAAGGCACGCGTTGTTCTCGTCTCCCACGAGGAACTGATGGGCCTAAATAATTTGTATACAACATTGACAATATGAATACATCACAACCAATAATAGTTACATTCTAGTTTAGTTCATATAATGGTATAACACAAATTTGCATAAGAGAATTAGTTTAAACGACACATGATACACCCCAAAACATGAATAAAAAGGGGAGTTTGTAAGAATTCACTCACATTGGGTGCGTTCGGTTGATGAGGTTGAATGTACGCGAAATGGTGTTAACCACGAGTGGAATTAACCTAGATAAATCGCATTATGGTTTGGTAAGTAAACGGGTTTTATTAATCTATTTTAGTAGGACTGTTGGGTGTATTTTTGTGAGTTTGAGGCTATTTTCTAACCTTAAAAAAAATGTTATTTTTAAGTATTTATAATTGATTTTTAATTAAAATAATTAAATAAAAATAAAAAAAATAATAATAAAAAAATATTTTATTTTTGCTACAGTTGACGTTTGACCGTTGACTTTGACTAGCGTTGACCGGTTCGAAGGCATATTGTTGTGCGCCGGGTGAGGCTCGAACCCGAGACCTCCCGTACGCGTGCACGCAGCTCTACCAACTGAGCTACGTGTCTAACCCGTTATATATCCGATTTTAATTATATATATATATTAATTAGAGTTAAACATAAATCCTTTTATTTTAAAAACGAATTAATTCACAAACCGGTGCGCTCCACAGGTCTCGAACCCGGGACCTGTGGGTTAGCGGACACACACTCCACCACTGGACTGTGTGTCCCACTTGGTTATAAACTCGGTTATCAATATACTTAACATATACTCAAGGCGACTCCGGTTCAGTTTGCTGAAAAAAAGAATTTTTATCAAGGCGGCGTGTGTGAAACCGGAATCGAACTCGTGACCTTAGCGTTAAAAGTGCACACAGTCCACCGCTGGACTGTGTGTCTAACCCGGTAAATAACTGGATTTTAGTTATACATATATGATACAGATACTTCCTCTTCTTCGTACATAAACCCAGAAACCGGAAATCTGATCTGTTAAAAACGTTTTAACAGAATCTGGGTTGCATAAAAGTTTAGAACGTATTAAACATAAGATATAGGAGAGTTTAGAGGCTTATACCAACTGGAAGCAAGGTTTCGGTTTTCCGGTGGCCAAATTCCGGCGAAAAGCAGAAAAATTCCGGCGACTGAAGGGACTTCCGACGAACAGAACAAAGATTTTGAGTGATGAAGAAGTGTGTGGTGCGAGTTCTCTTGTGATAGGTTGGGTTGTATTTATAGAGTAACAAGTGATTCCCTGAATTTGGTAAAGAAAATTTCGGCCGACTTGATTTCCGGGATTGGTCTTTGACTGTTCGATTAAGTCTGACCAATTGATTGAAAACGGTTAAACTTTAGACTCTTGATCGCGAAGAACAGAAACGGAAACTTGATTGATGCCTGATTTCAAGTTCGGCTGATACAGGGCGCCGATATCGAATTCGGAAAAACATGATATCAATTAAATGATTCTAATATTAAACAAAAGTCACAAGTGGCGCAGCGGTTGTTCGGTTGAGTGATAAGTGTTTGTTTGAACCGGTATGGACCCGAGTTCGAAACCCGGCATGAGTAAAATATTTTTATTTTGCGATTTTTATCAGTTTTTCAAAAACTAAATATATATCCCCGCATAATAATTGATTACGTATCGTTTAAAATTATTTTGGGCATTTAATTCGCAACGAAAATTTTAACTGACTGTTCGGTTGATAAACGGAGCGGGTTTGGTAAATCCGTTTTTGACGGATGTTACAGTATCCCCTGCTTTTTAGAAATTTCGTACCGAAATTTAAATAGTGATATATTTGAAAAAAAATGATGGTGTTTAGTTTGACAGTTACACGCTTAGAAGAAATAAGGGTTTAAGTTTTTGTTTGAGGCGGTAACGTTCCTTGTAAAGGTTAAGTATCCTAATACAGGAATCGATTTTTGTTGCCTACTGTATAAGTATTGTTAAGCAGGAATGATTCGCTAAAATGATATCATGCATAAAAGTTTGAATATGCTTAGGGTTATATCCTAAGGCAGAAATTCTACAATCTACACAAATAAACACAACAACTAACAATTGTATCCATATTCTGATAGCATATATGTTGGAATGGTGACAGTTCCTCTCTCGTTTGTTATGATGGAGAGGTTAGTCTATGTAGAAATGGATCACAATTTAATTTCTTTAAATAGTGAGATGATATAAATGTAACACAAATTTCAACCAAGGCAATACTAAATCCTACATGGAACTCCTCATAACCACCTGATAACGCCTCTGATCCTTTGGCAAGAATACTTATATATAGGAAGTACCAGCGGCGTATCCACCATATTCTTGTCAAATTTTCATTGGTTTTATCAGTGAATTATGATTAGTCCTATAACTCTACAACCAATACATCAAACATAAAAATACTGAAATGAAATATATCTGTGCGATCAAGGCTCAATCAAACGGAGCCGATCGTATTGTATGTATTGAAAATGAAATTGTCTGTGTGCTCAAGGCTCAATCAAACGGAGCCGAGCTTATTGCATGTATTGAAAATGAATAACTTAATCACACAAACAACCTATGCATGGAACCTCTCATAACCGCCTGATAATGCTTCCGATCATTTGACAAGAATACTTATATATAGGAAGTACCAGCGGCGTATCCACCATATTCTTGTTAAATTCTCATTGACTTTATCCGCAAGTTATGATTAGTTCTATGCGACTCTACAACACAACAACCAGCGCTTGAGTCTTAATTCTGATAGCATCCGTGTTTGACAAAACCTTTCTCGTTTAATATGATGGAGAGGTTAGTCTATGTAGAAGTGAGACACAACTCAACTTCTTTAAATGATGAAACTGAGATATGTCGTGAAGTATGATGATATGAATATTAAATCAATGAGTATAAAACAAACTGAACTAGTAATTTGCATTAAAATTCTTGGATAAAACTCCAATTGAGATACGTGAAAATTGAGATAACATAGAGAAAAACATAAAAACTAAGTGGTTGGAGTTGAATTTTGATTCTTGGTGAAAGAAGGCTAGTTAAGTGGTTGGTTTGGACCGTTAATATCTTCAACAGGATTGGTGTTGATGTTATAAACTCTTCCTCTTGCTGGCGGTGGAGCTGGGTTTGCTTGGTTAACTGGGTTTGCTTGAGCTTGGGTGTTTATGATGTTAACCAAACGAGGGCACGTGTTTCTAAAATGGGTAGGGTCGCCACAATTGAAACAAGCTCGAACATATGGGTACATGGGGTATTGAGGTTGTTGATATGTTTGGATCATGGGTTGAGTAGGGGTTGAGGTTTGGTTTTGAGCGGTGCGGCAAACGTTGCTCAAATGACCGTAGCGTCCACAATTCGCACATAGCCGACAGGGTAAAGTAGATGGATGGTGATAGAAACAGGTGTTGCATTGAGGGTGAGGTCCAATGTAAGGCTTCTTGTTTGGGTAAGTTGAGTTGGGTGCTATTTGGGCGTTTGGGATAGTTTGAGGAGGTACAACTTGTGAAGCGGGTTGGTTGCGTTGGGTGACGGCGAAGATTTGCCCATCACGTTTTCTCTTAGAAGTAGATGGTGTAAAGGATTCGGTTCGGGTGGGGTTTGAGGTTTCGGTTGATGCTTTATCCTTCTTCTTCTCTTCTTTGAGATCTTTGTTTCGGATTCGGTTTTCAGTGAGCGCGGTTGCTAGCTCCATTGCTGCTTCCAAAGTTGCAGGCGAGGTACTTATTACAGAGTCTTGAATCTTTGATGGAAGACCACGAATGTAGTGCTCGATCAAACGATAGAGGGGAGTAAACAAATTGGGAACCATTTGATTTAACTCAAGGAATCTCTTGTTGTATGTGGTGTGGTCGCCTTCCTTTTGTTTTAAAGCGTGAAACTCATCCTCCAATTTCTTGATTTCACTTCTTGGGCAAAACCGTCTTGTCATGATTCCCTTCAACTCTTCCCAAGTCAAGGTCATAGTTTCTTCAACACCACGTTTGGTCTTCTCTGTATTCCACCATGTGAGTGCCGTTCCAAGTAAACGACCGGTAGCATAACGCACCTTGCGATCATCGGGGCAATCGCAATTTAGAAAAGTGTTCTCCATTTCTTCGAACCAATGGAGGAGAGCGGTGACACCTTCAGTACCTTCGTATTTTGGAGGATCGCAGGATTTGAAATGTTTGTAGGTGCATTTAGTGACTGAAGGATTGATAGTGTTTGGATCTTCTTGTTGGGTTGGGTTAACGGAATTAGCGGTAAGGGCTTGTTGAACTTGTACTACGATGTTTGGTATTACGGTCGCCATTTGCTGAGCGATTTGGGTAGCCATGCGTTCACGGGCTTTTCCTGCTCTCATTTTCCTACGAGCGAGGCTAGAAGACATCTACAAGGAATACATGTCAAGAGTATGAGTTGAATGCCTTTGGGATCGTGGGTCGAGTTTGGGAATGAACGTTCATAAAATAAATATAGAAAAAAAAAATCTACTACATCCATAGGATGTCTTGGGTTTTGCTTGCTGTTAGGCCCTTCATGCCGCCATACTTTACCTGTGTAATCATGTGGGCCCCCATGAATACCGGTTTTTCATATGGTTCGCACGGTTTCTTGCCTGGTTGCGTACACAAAAACCCGGAGAAAATCGAGAAATATGTATACAACGTGTGATGTTCGGAATGTGCCCAGGCAGGGACACGGTGACATCTCAAAGTGAGGTTAGTTCGAACGACGTTTGGTGTGGCATGCTTTGGCCTAATAGGTCCTTCGTACTCTCATCGTTGGTCCCCAGGTAGGCAAACTGGTCCGTTATATTGGATTTATACGAATGCCAGCCTAGACAGGACGTTCCGACTACCGGTACTTGTACCCTTCCAGTTACTACATGCCCGTCGCAGAACTTACTTTGATGAGATTTGAAAATTGCACAAAATCTTTGAATAATGAGAGTATGAAACTAAATTGAATACATGAACATTGATATATGTATAATGAATATGTATATATGTATAATGAATATGTATATGAGCATGTATGTTTGACTGAAATGTAAACAAATATGAAACAAATAAATATCACAAGTTTGTATGTAACCACCTAATCAATTTAAAATTTAGGCAGACTATAGTATAGGCTCTAAGGGTCTAATAACCTATCCTATATCCCTATAGTCATGGCTCTGATACCAATCTGTCACACCCCGACCCGCAGCGGAAAAAGGTGATCGGGGCATAATTGGGTTATCATCAAAGCTCATGACATTTATTATATGTTTCATATTCATTAATACAATTTAATGGAAAATTACAATAAATGATACAACGTGTTCTAACTATCAATCTAAGCTTCTTGGTTCTCTTCTAAGGCATATCTTATGTTTTCCTTGCTTCAACCTGTTCACCTGTATCATGTGTAAAAAGGTTTTTGGATCAACATAATGTTGGCGAGTGAATCCTATGGAAAACATTTGAACAAGTTTATCCAATTGATTATAAATAAGGTGCATACCATATATGAGTAAATGTAGATGTAAATTTATTCACACAACACATAATATCGAATATTGAACACACATCACCAAATAATTGTTTTGAGGCACGCGTTGTTCGACTCGTCTCCCACGAGGAACTGATGGGCCTAATGAATGAGTTTTGAGGCACGCGTTGTTCTTACGAACTGATGGGCCTAATGTATGAGTTTTGAGGCACGCGTTGTTCTCGTCTCCCACGAGGAACTGATGGGCCTAATGAATGAGTTTTGAGGCACGCGTTGTTCTTACGAACTGATGGGCCTAATGTATGAGTTTTAAGGCACGCGTTGTTCTCGTCTCCCACGAGGAACTGATGGGCCTAAATAATTTGTATACAACATTGACAATATGAATACATCACAACCAATAATAGTTACATTCTAGTTTAGTTCATATAATGGTATAACACAAATTTGCATAAGAGAATTAGTTTAAACGACACATGATACACCCCAAAACATGAATAAAAAGGGGAGTTTGTAAGAATTCACTCACATTGGGTGCGTTCGGTTGATGAGGTTGAATGTACGCGAAATGGTGTTAACCACGAGTGGAATTAACCTAGATAAATCGCATTATGGTTTGGTAAGTAAACGGGTTTTATTAATCTATTTTAGTAGGACTGTTGGGTGTATTTTTGTGAGTTTGAGGCTATTTTCTAACCTTAAAAAAAATGTTATTTTTAAGTATTTATAATTGATTTTTAATTAAAATAATTAAATAAAAATAAAAAAAATAATAATAAAAAAATATTTTATTTTTGCTACAGTTGACGTTTGACCGTTGACTTTGACTAGCGTTGACCGGTTCGAAGGCATATTGTTGTGCGCCGGGTGAGGCTCGAACCCGAGACCTCCCGTACGCGTGCACGCAGCTCTACCAACTGAGCTACGTGTCTAACCCGTTATATATCCGATTTTAATTATATATATATATTAATTAGAGTTAAACATAAATCCTTTTATTTTAAAAACGAATTAATTCACAAACCGGTGCGCTCCACAGGTCTCGAACCCGGGACCTGTGGGTTAGCGGACACACACTCCACCACTGGACTGTGTGTCCCACTTGGTTATAAACTCGGTTATCAATATACTTAACATATACTCAAGGCGACTCCGGTTCAGTTTGCTGAAAAAAAGAATTTTTATCAAGGCGGCGTGTGTGAAACCGGAATCGAACTCGTGACCTTAGCGTTAAAAGTGCACACAGTCCACCGCTGGACTGTGTGTCTAACCCGGTAAATAACTGGATTTTAGTTATACATATATGATACAGATACTTCCTCTTCTTCGTACATAAACCCAGAAACCGGAAATCTGATCTGTTAAAAACGTTTTAACAGAATCTGGGTTGCATAAAAGTTTAGAACGTATTAAACATAAGATATAGGAGAGTTTAGAGGCTTATACCAACTGGAAGCAAGGTTTCGGTTTTCCGGTGGCCAAATTCCGGCGAAAAGCAGAAAAATTCCGGCGACTGAAGGGACTTCCGACGAACAGAACAAAGATTTTGAGTGATGAAGAAGTGTGTGGTGCGAGTTCTCTTGTGATAGGTTGGGTTGTATTTATAGAGTAACAAGTGATTCCCTGAATTTGGTAAAGAAAATTTCGGCCGACTTGATTTCCGGGATTGGTCTTTGACTGTTCGATTAAGTCTGACCAATTGATTGAAAACGGTTAAACTTTAGACTCTTGATCGCGAAGAACAGAAACGGAAACTTGATTGATGCCTGATTTCAAGTTCGGCTGATACAGGGCGCCGATATCGAATTCGGAAAAACATGATATCAATTAAATGATTCTAATATTAAACAAAAGTCACAAGTGGCGCAGCGGTTGTTCGGTTGAGTGATAAGTGTTTGTTTGAACCGGTATGGACCCGAGTTCGAAACCCGGCATGAGTAAAATATTTTTATTTTGCGATTTTTATCAGTTTTTCAAAAACTAATATATATCCCCGCATAATAATTGATTACGTATCGTTTAAAATTATTTTGGGCATTTAATTCGCAACGAAAATTTTAACTGACTGTTCGGTTGGTAAACGGAGCGGGTTTGGTAAATCCGTTTTTGACGGATGTTACAGGCTCGGTTTCAGGTTCGGGTTTTTAACAAGCACATTATTTTTATATATAACAAGCATATATAACACGTTAAATATTCGCGACGCTATTTATTATTTTTATTTATAATTAAAAAGGTAGAATATATATATATAAGATGGAGTCGAATAGTTACAAGGAATCGAATCAGAATGATACCTGATTTTCCGAGATGTCAATTATCCCTAAGTTGAAGGAATTTTCGTCCCGAAAATTGAGTGAGTAAAAGTTTGAAAGTTGAGCAAGGGTTTGAAAGTTGTTGTAGCATTTCCGAGTTGTCACATATATATATATATTTAAAAGATGGAGTCGAATAGTTACAAGGAATCGAATCAGAATGATACCTGATTTTTCGAGATGTCACAACAGAGTAGTCAAAGCAGTAGCTACTGTTCAGACAAACACCTATGAATAAATAGTGTTTAACAAGTTTGTCTTTTTATTTTGCTGTGGATCCCGTTTACACTCTTCTTCCTCACTAATCACTATCTCTCTCATTAACCTGTAATACCACCTCCGGCAATCTGCAACATCACAAAATTTAGCCACCAGAATAAATCTACTTCTTTCTCCACCAAAGTTTAGCCGGAATGTGCAGAATTTCGCCAAAAGATGACCGGAATTTGGCCGGAATCTGGGAATTTTGCCGGAAATACGTCTGAACCATAGCAAGCGCAACTGGTGCGCCTCGCCTGGTAAACGGAAACTTGACGGAAACTTGCAGGAAACGTTTCCTGCGCGTCCCCATAAACCGTCCCCTTCTCCTGCATGCTTCCTGGCCGTTTCCCTCCTGCCGGAGACGTTTCCCGGCCGTCCCCGTGCCGTTTCCGTCCCCTAGCAGTCCCTGGGATGGGAGACGGCACCTCCCGGGCGTTTTCGTGCTTCCGAGCCACCAACTCTGTTTTTTTCCATTCTAATCCCTCTCACCCTTCTTCATCAACATCCCGCCCACCACTATCACCACCCACAGTCGTTGCCAACACCCGCCGTCGACAACCGCCACCGCCACCGCCACCCAGTGTCGCCGCCCGACCTCTCCCGCCAGTTAAGGTAGTGTTTGGTATGCAAGAATGAGAGGCATAATTGAATGAACTATTACAAGGGAATGAAAAAACATGTGTTTGGTTGGTTAAGGTAATAGAATAACCCATTACAGGAGGCATTCCACTCCCTCAAATTCATTCCATCCACCAACTCTGTTTTTTTCCATTCCAATCCCTCTCACCCTTCTTCATCAACATCCCGCCCACCACTATCACCACCCACAGTCGTTGCCAACACCCGCGCCCACCGCCACCCAGTGTCGCCGCCCGACCACCCCCGCTTGTCACCCTCCGCCACTGACCACAGGTGCCAACGTCAACCACCGCCGCCTAGGCCAACCACTGCCACCTATCGTCATTGCCACCCACCTGCCACCACCGCCCGACCACCGCTACCCACCGTCACCATCACCTTCCACCACCGCTGACCACAACCACCATCCGCCACCACCATCGACCACCGTCACCAGCCACCGCCGCCCATGCCACCACCACCCACTACCCAACACCGACACCCCACCACCGCCACCACCCACCACTGTCGTCACCACCATCCATTGCCGATTTTATTCCCTCCTCTTTTGCTGCCTACCAAACAACACAAGGTAATGATTCATTCCATTCCCACTTGGTAACCAAACAAAAACATGGAATGGTAATGATCCATTTCATTCCTTTGTTCATTCTATTACCTCGTCCATTTCATTCACTCGCCCATTCATTACCCATGCCAAACAAACCCTAATAGTTACTTTCATAAACCTTTGAATATATAAATACTTAATGATGAATACTTTTTAAAGCACAACCTGGTTGTTTTTCATCACGAAGTAGTGACGCGGTTCCAACGTCATCCCTGCACTTCCACATCAGCTCCCATCCCCGTAGTAGCCTAAACATCCTTCTTTTCCTAACTGCGTCTTCGATACACCACTTCCGCTGCTTTCACCCTTTCATCCCACTTGGCTGTCTCGTTCCAATGACATCATCATGGTATAACAAATGGCCTAACAAGTGAGTTAGAAGGTGCACGAGTATCTGTTATGTATCAGATTATTATCGATAATGAGAAAAAAGAAACACAAAGGAGTTAAATTCAAATCATCGATACCATTCTCATTGATCGTTCTGTTTAAGTCCACCAATTAAACTATCAACAATTACAAAGAACCCCCCCCCCCCCCCCCCCCCCCCCAATATTATACATTTGTTTGTTCCATGCTAGATCAGTTTTTTTGGAATGTTTGCCATATTTATTTTTGAATTTGTCATTATTTTTATGTATTAGGGGGTGGAGGTGCTCCACTTTCCATCACTCACCAAATTCAATCATGTTCTGCCACATCAAATTTGGTTCCATCACTGGTGATGGATTTTTAGTGAGGGTTCTCACCACACTAGGGTTGTTCAAAAAGCTCGCGGCTCGGAAGCTTGCTCGAAGCTCGCTCGGATTAGCTTGGAAAAAGCTCAGTTCGATATGGCTCGGTTTAAAAGTGAGCCGAGCCGACTCGGCTCGGTTAGAAAGTGAGCCTACCGCTCGGCTTGGCTCGTAACGAGCCGAGCTGGCTCGGTTTGGCTCGCTTTGTAGCTCCGCTCAGTTTAGCTAGGATTTTTTACTTATAATAAATTTTAATTTTATATACATTATAATATATTACCAAAAAACTAATTACTATTCACATGTATATAGGTTTGTAATTTGATATCTATGGCATATTTGAAGGTTGATTACCATACTAATGAACTAATATTGTATTTCATTGAAATAAAACTTATTTTAGGTTGTTGAATTTGATTTTGGTTTGTAATGTATTAGGTTGAACTTATTTTGAATCTATTCTTTTAAGGTATTAAATAATATTTTAAGCTACTGAATTTTAAGAGGTATATATTAATTTTTCTTTATAAAATCGAGCCAAACCAAACCGAACCGAGCCGCTCGGTTTAAAACCAAGCCAAGCCCGAGCTTAGATTTTCAGCTCGGTTTCAAATCCGAGCCGAACCGAGCCAGCTCGGTTTATAACGAGCGAGCCGAGCCCGAGCTTGGCCTGGCTCGGCTCGGCTCATGAACACCTACTCACCACCATCACACCCAACAATTTCCCTCCTCAACGGTAACATCCCAACAATTTCCCTCCTCTTCACGCGTCATGGCCACACACGTTATGACCATCACTCGTGATCATACTCGTGGCGGCGGTGTTCCACGCGTGGAACTTCAACCAACACGGAGAAGAAAAGATGTATTAGACTCATAACTCAAAGAAAAAAAAAACAAATTTGTTTGTGACATGATAGTTTATATGTGTTTAGACTTGTTTTTACCTTCATTATTTATAAAGTTAACTAACTCTAAATCTGAGATAACGTGTAAGACTATCATCATTGATGACTTTTGCTTAACCTAAGTTGTCCAAATAATTAAAAAGAAAAGAAAAAAAAGCTATTTTTCTTCACAACCCGGTTGACCAAGCAACACAAGGCTGTAAGAGGTTGCCTACTTTATTTTTCACTTGTCAAACCTAATTGGCGTTACCTTATAAATTTTTTTTCATTTTATTTCTTAACTACCAATTTCCTCCATTAATTTAATTACTTAATTAACTTGTAATATTTAAATTTAAGAAAAAAAAACTAAATACACTGTATTTCTTAGAAAAAAATTGTGACATTACAATATATATTTTATTAAAACAGAGTTCGTTCAAAAAATTATGAACATTATGATATAAAGTTTATTAAATATAAGTTGATGGTTTAACTTTTTAATTTTTATATTTAAAATAAATAGCTTTTATTATTCTCGAAAAAAATAATTGTTTTATAATTGACGCGTCAAAGTTGGGACTGGCGGTGGTGTTCGACGCGGTAGAACGCTTATGTGAAGCCACCACAGAGGTGTCCCGGCGCTCTTAAAGGTTGGGTTGTGAATAAGGATAGTCTAAGAATATTACAGTAGTCTTGAATTGGCAAGCAACCCTTTCCATCATATTGGAATAAGTACAAAAATCTAGTCACCAGAACACTTACTCGTGTTGGACGAATATATAAGATGAATGATAGAAAACCTAAAGCATTCGGACCAAATAAAATGACAAATATTGTACTATGAGATAAAGTGTAAGATTACTTTGTTGGAATAGTAGAACAAACTGAATTAATCTGAGACTCATATGAATCACTTTCAGATTGAAACAAAATCAAAGATTCACTTGAATTTCTTAATCAGATGAAAGTCAGAGAACAAATGTATGGAATCCAATAACTGTTTGATGACAATTCTTTTTGAATTAAAATTGCTTCAAAACTGAACCAAAATTTTAAATGAATATTCAATGCTATTTTCTATTTACAAATTTCTTTACGACCCCAGCTAGGGGTTGCCGCCCTTTGAATCTTACTCCTAGAGCCCCGACCCCGCAAAGAGGGTATTGCAACCCATGGATGACGATGAAGTGGCATCCACGATGGACGTGCATGTTGCATGACGCTCTTCGTGAAGAACCATGCAGATGAATGGATGGGTTGGGTATTTTTTTTTTATCTATTAGTTTATTTTTTAAATAAAGTAAATTACATAGTAGGTTCTTGTGTTTCCTGCAAAACTTAGTTTTCTTTCTTTTTTTTACGTTAGCAGTCCTCAAAGTTTGTATTTCTTCAATTTTTAGTCCACGGCACTATTGGGGTTTACTACTCATATAAAATTACTAGTTTACCATTAGCGTAAGCAAATCACATGGACGGACCATATGGGTTAGCACCACCTATGATACAATTATTATTATTACTATTATTTTATATTTTTAGTATACTAAATTTAAACTTGTAGAACAATAATAACAATAATAATAATAATAACAATTGTAATAATTATATTATAGTTATATAATAAATAAGAATAAATTACACAGTTGGTCCTTGTGTTTTTTTATTATAAAGACCAATACGAGTTTAATTAGGAAACTCAAATGTCAAATGGAATTAATCCAACAATTAAAATATCGGTATTCACTTTATTAGAACTTTTACCTTTATTACGTAAAATTTACATAATTTAGTAAATTTAATAATATCTTATTAAAAAAATAATATTGATATAACAAGTAATTTGTCTATGAAAAACAAATATAAAAAATAACGATTATATAGAATGAAAAATAAATATTAAAAATAACGATTATATAGAAAATTGCAAAATGTCTATGAAGCATGACTAATTGCTTGGAAAATGGATGTGTTTAATATTTTCATGGTGTGTTATAGTTGACTAATTGTTTAGAAGAGTCTTCATATACATAACAAATCAAACCAACGATGATACAATTGTACCATTAGCTAATACAATTTAATGATTATATGTGTAGATGTGTATATTTTTATTTTTTATTTATTTTATAGGTAATATGTTATTTTGTAATATCTGTAATTTAACTAGCGAACCAAAATTGAACCGGTCGCACAATTGCTTGTTAACCTGATCAAACTAAAAAAAACTAGACGACATTGTGGTTTATTTTTTTAAAAAGAGTTAATTACTGTTTTCGTCCATGTGGTTTGTCAAAAATCATTATTTCAGTCCATTAGTTTAAAAATTGCGATTTCAGTCCCTTTGGTTTCACTTTCGTAACCATTTCAGTCCACCTTGCAACCATTTCAGTCCCTGTACTTACAGAATAAATGGATTGAAGTGGTTACGAAAGTGAAACCACAGGGAGTGAAATCGCAATTTTTAAACTAATGGACTGAAATAGTGATTTTTGACAAACACAGGGATGAAAACAGTAATTAACTCTAAAAATAAGCACGGGTATTATATTTGACTCGACATATTTACGTTTAAACGTAAACCAACTTGAATTTATACTGACATGTACATAAAAATAAGCACGTAAAAAAATAGTTGCGGCGGTGTTGAAATGTAAATTGACTCAAACTTATACCATCTAATGAAACGTATTATATTTTGGCAAAGACAATGCCTTTAAACACCTTGGGAAAGGAAGATGTTGGGTTAAACACCTTCAAAAAAAAGTTTTTGACCCCACTCATTTACAAAAAAATAATTAAGTAAAAACGTAGACCAATTGAAAACGCACATAAAATAAACACAAAAACGTATTCTACTTGACCCACATCATTTTCGGAAAAAAGAAATAAAATTTACGTCAAAACACAGACCAACTGAAAACATACATAATAAGCAAGAACATATTATACTTGACCTAACTCATTTCCCGAAAAAAGTTACTTCTAAACGTAAGCGAATTTGAATTTATACCAACACGTACATAAAAATAAACACGTAAAATTACAAAGTATTTAGAACATTAAAGGTTTTAAAACATTAAGGGTTTGTAGGTGTCAATGAGAAAGTTAAGGGAAAAAAACATACAAAATAGAAAATATATGAAGAAAAAAGACATATTAATAAATTAAAAAGAAGTTCCTGTTCATCCAACTTGCAATGGTAACGTTAAATTATTTAATTTAAATTAAATTAAATTAAAAGTTGAAAGATTTAGGTTTGTTATTCTATATCACACTAATTAAGTTATTTTGTATCAAATATAGAGTTTTTTTTTTAACAGGAATTGAATCAGAACTCAAATGTCAGGTTACCTTCCATACCATTATCTGCGTATACATCAACATACAATACTCTACACTACATACTTTGAAGACAAAACCTCAAATGCAACTGCCACTATCACGGTGACAACAATTTACAACACAGCCAAATTCCACATAGCAATGTCTATAGCACATCTAATACTCTTTCCAACTCATGTATAGTTTTTATATACCACCAACTTGTTCCCTACCCAGGAAACATTATGTTGTATCGCAATAACACCAGCTACCAAATCTGTGTCAACTTCAGGTTCCGTTTGAAAAGGGATCCGTCTCTCTGGTTGACTAGTCAACTGATGGTCGAAAAGGTAGGGCCCACAATAGTGGAACGACACAAACGTGGAGCTGAGGTTCATTACTTCATGAAAGGGCTAAGCCCGTCACCTTCCCATCCGAGCTTGAGCATTTGATCTACAACCTTCAAGCTCAACTACAAGAAATGACACAAGTCAGAGAAAGTCAACACTACATAGATCAAAGACTGAAATGGTTATGAAAGTGAAACCACATGGACTGAAATCGCAATTTTTAAACTAACGGACTGAAATAGTAATTTTTGACAAACCACATGGACGAAAACAATAATTAACTCTTTTAAAAAAATCATTACTTAATAAAGGAGCATCACCGATGACTTGTTTTCAACAGTAAAAATCCATTGATTGTTATTGATGGAATATCGATGGCTAAATATACAGAACTTAATTAAAGCCTAAATATATTGGTAAAGCCCAAAGACATTTGTTGGTAATCCGTCGGTGTTCCGCCACAAACAATTCGTTAGCAATCCGTCAATAACTTGCAACTTGGTTATCCTTTGGTAACATCCGTAGCCCGTAGATAAACTGTAGCAAATGATATTGCCCCCAAAAGAATTCTGACAGGTATTTTCATCGGCAGTCCACCGGTAACTGTCAGTACCAATGAATTTGGTTGTCGACGATACTTCTTTGTTTTACTTAAGGTTGTTTATAATGTTATGTTATATACTAAGTTGTTTATTTCTTTCTCTTATTACATATATATATATAAACAAATCAATCATCATCTCAAATAACATTCACAAAGCAAATCTTCATTTCCATCCATATATTTTAATTAACTAAAAGACATATTTATCTCTAAACTTTGTTTCGCTTTTTAAAAGCCTCTCACATAATCCCCGATACATATTAATAATCGTTTAAATAGTACCTTTTTTCCACACACAACCTCTAAAAAAATATGAGATGTGATATGAATAGTGAATCTTCAAATATTTTTATTTACGTTTATATGATTTAACTAAATATCATATTTCTCAAAATTTATCTATGAATTTGGTTTAAGGTTTTCAATAATGTCACATTCATCAGACCATCTGGGTTTGAATTTTCATTTCAATCAACAATGCAAATTACATAAGGATAGCAGGTAGACGGGCAACAAACTGCGCCGCCATCCCCTTCTGAATGGAGAACCCTAATCTACTAAAAACAAAGCCTCGCCCCTGAGGGGTCGTAAAGTTGCTGTGGACCACACGCTGAACTCTAGCCAAGAACCAAACCGCCTCCAGCGCCAAGGAGCCGAACGTGTCAAACGCCAGGGAGACAAAGGCATGCTGATTATCCTCACAAGCTTTCGCGTGCTTTTCCACCTTCTTTGACTCTGCTTTCATTACCGCTTGCCCCGCCACAAACCCATTTTCTCGAAACCCAGCTAGGGGGGATACACCTGTGAGATCGACACAAGCATGTTTCCCGCCCTCCCAACCAAAAACTAGCACGTCCGCCGGGCGTAAGGTGGACCTCCCTTCCGCCGGGTCTGTAAGAAAATTAACCGGTGCCTCTTTCTTTGCCGAGATCCCCGCTCGTCTGAGAATATCCATTAACGCGTCTCGAACAAAGTCATGGCGATACCTAAAACCCGGCAACTCTCTGTAGTGTAACGCATGCTCCCCGTATTTATCCAGGCATGCTTTACGGCAGACTGGACAAGTTTCATTATTCGGGAACATGGGGGATCATCAGACGGTACTTAAGAATTTGGTTTAACCTATAATATTTCATTCTTCATCTCTATCTCTATAGCACGCACAAACATTTATAAAGATGACCGATAGTGAATCTACATTCACTATATAAAGATGATGGATAGTGCATCTGTATAAATGTAGAAGCACTATTTATAAAACTTTAAAATTTGTAAATAGATATGGAGATGAAGATTTTTATCAAAATGTGCAATAAAGAAATTATCCACAATAGAGACCGTAATCTTATGTGATGGATGCTATATTCAAAACGAACACATCACTCTAAGCTACTTTCGCATCTGGTTGACATTTGACAACATGAAATTAATGATTTCATGAAAATTGAAACATGTCTCAAGCTGTTTAATTATTTGGAAAACGAAGCAAATTAAAGAAAGCAAGAAAGGTTTTGTCAACAATTATATGGGACTATAAAGATACGAATTGAAATTTGTCATACTTAATGATGACATTGTCTTCACAAGTTGGATTTTAGTGATAACTAGAATTATCACCCGCCGCAATGCGGCGGAGATTCGTTAGTTATATATCATATTAGATGAAAGTCAAATGTTTCTTACATGACCGCGAACCTGTGTGTAAAACATAGAAAAGAATAACTAAGTTAATCTATGACCCATGCGTTGATACAAACCTCAAATGGGGAAAATAGACGCGTTGCGACGGGCCTGTTAAACGGGAAAAGTAGATGAAAAAACGTTGAACCCTACACGCACGTTGCGGCGTGTTAACTCGGAAAATCTAGAACGAAACATTAAACATAAAATTTGCGAAAGATGAAAAGTATAGGGGCCTTGCACTAATGCCAAACCACTGCATGCAAACACCAAAATAAGAAGAGCATGTAAAAATAAAATAAATAAAAAAAGTAAAAAATAACCCCGAACAAAAAAACATACGTAAAATCGTTAAACCACGCACTAGACGGCTAATGTTAAGGCGAAGAAATTAGATAGAAACGTAGAAAAAAGTAACTAAGTCATCTAGGATCCGTGCGTTGCGACGAAATTGTTAAACAGAGAAAAAAACGCGTTGCGACTGGTTGTCAAACGGGAAAAACATACGAAAAAACGTTGAACCCTACACACATGTTGCTGCGTGTTGACTCACAAAATTTAGAACGAAAAACTTGCTAAAAATGAAAAATATAGGGGCTAAAGGTGAAAATAGAAAAATGTTAGGGTTAAATTGAAAAGTTTAGAAGCTTTGGGTTAAAACTAAAAATCACAGGGGTTAAAATGTAAGAAATAAAAACCTTTGGATTAAAAGTTAAAAGTGCAAATTTTTTTAAGTACTCTCATTGCACAGATTACAATTAACTAATGCAAGAAAAAGTTGCTAATTTATAGGTTGAAAATGCCTGGAAAAACAAAACCTTTAAGCTAGCGGATGTGGTTTAAAGCCTAGGGGCTTTATCACGCCACATAGGTGATATATAAGGAGGGGGCTTTATCACTAACTTACACGGTGTGGAATAACGTCCCTTATAAAGCCCATTTAACTATAACATTAAAAAAAGGAAAAAAAAGATAAATATTTTTTTTGGAATAACGTCCCATTGATTTCTTCCTCTCACGCCCGCTATTCCTTTGGCGGAGACCAAGGATGGTGCCCCCATTGACGGAGGTGAGGTCCATGGGACGCTAAAGTTGATGAGGTGACGGGGGGCGCGAAACCACACCCACCGGCCTTATCAACAAATCTAATCATGAAATTTATGACGGTAATGACGTCGCTAATTGGATTATGCCAAAAATCTTATATGGACATTTAAAAGTAATTAATTATATATTTAAAATAATTTGCACAAGATATAATTATCTTAGAAAAGTTGCTTCTAATGGTTAAATAGTTTTGGTGACTATTGTACTTCATAACTCTTTTATGATAATGTTTTAGTGATTTAAAATTATTTGCATGAGCGGGTTAGATAAAGCTTGCTAGACTTGTATCTCTTTGAGGATAGAAATTTGAGAAGACATATAATCAAGGCTAAGGATTTTTAGAAGGATGATTTTACTTTGTTTTAGGATCTTGCCTTAGCAGCTTATCTTTGCGGTTTATTCAGGTGGCATTTGCATGTTATCGTTGCTCTATGTGTACACATGTTGTGTTGTTTGTCCCTAGCGTTTTTTAGACTGTATGTATTCTTGACATGCGGATTTTTGAGTAGCTATGTATATTTTATTTGACTTTATTGTTGGATTTTGTTTAAGAGCGAGGGTTTCACCGAACCACTTATCCCTTGAGAGAGACGTAATGTTTGCCTGTATCTCACCCTCCTCAGACGGCTTTAACAAAAGATTGACTATGGATGAGATTGTACTGAGTATGTATGTTCTTGTTTTAGTGATCTAGTGAAGCCATCAAATGTATTATAATGTTTGTTATTTATCTATTTTCTATTATGTCGTTCCAAAAAAAAAATATATTTTCTATTATGATGGGTAAAGTTATTCTAAAAAGTCTTCTAAAAATAAGAAGTGTACAAAAACACAATGGATCGTAAAATGTGACACAATATCGAGCAAAATTTAACACAATGCCAAAAAAATATAACACAATGTCTAGGAAAAAATACACAATGAGTCGCAAAAAAGACACAATGACACAAATAAAAAGACACAATGATAAACAAAAAGACACAATAATTTAAACAAAAATTCTAAAATGTACAAGCTAAACATCCAAAAGCGAAAACCTAAAATCTCATAACGTAGAGTTCGACGAGACGGTTCCAATACCGCTTGAATAAGGTCAATCGGAGTTCGTTTGATACTTTTTTACGACTTCTTATTTTTATAAGACTCTGTATTTGATCCTAACCCATATTATGATAATTGTGTGTTTTAATTTAGAAAAAAAATTATCATCAACACTTACTAAGGGTCTGTCTGTTTACCTCTTAATGGTTTCAATAAAAGGCTACCTTTGAATCAGTCAAAGAAAGGTATGTTTGGTTCATTAAAACACAACCTCTAATGTTTCATTCAGATCTGAACCATTAAGCGCTCAAGGATCGTTGAATGAGTTTTATTCATTGTGTAACCCTTAAACTTAAAAAAACATGCATCTCATTTCTCCCTCAACTCCACGCCACTGCGCCCTCTCCCTCACAATCCAAACTTCGCATAGATTGTCCCTTGTTTTGCCGACGTCCAACCTTCTCCTCCTAGTGCTCACCTTGTTTTGCCGGTTTTAAACCAGGTTTGAGATTAGGAATGGGTGTTGGTATTGAATCAGTTTTGAGATTATTGCAAAGAAACTCTTCTTTCATTTTACTTACATCCCGATTTCCTAAAAATACATCTTGATGAACTAATGGCATGATGAACGATTTTTGGTCCACCTTTATCAACAGTGACCATATTATGTATGATGTGCAATTTTCGATGAGACGTGCAAGTATGGTGAGTTGATGTGCAATATTAGGTATCATATGCATTTTTTTTGCCTTCATAATTTTGTTTGTAATTAGGTTATTTTTATGTTCTGCAAGTTTGATGAATGATGTGCAATATTAGGTAGCATGTTCAATTTTTTGCTCTCATTATTTGGTTTGTAATTAGCTTATTTTTGTCTGATGTTGTGAAAGTATGATGTGATTTAAATGTATGATTTGTATTATTTTAAGTTTATGATTTGTATTGTTGTGCAGAGGGGTAAAAAAGTCATTCTTCACTGTCATTTAGAGGTCTAACCAAACGACATTTTATTGGTACAACACTTACCGGTTCAAAGTCTCTTATTCATTCAGACCTTACTGGTTCATCACTTACTGGTTTAGATGGAGTCAAACAACTCCTAACTGAAACAAATAGATTACGTAATGTAGATGTTTTTTTATATTCGGTGAGGAAGGAACACCGAGGCTTTCGATGTATAATTGTAAATCGAAAAATTTGGTGTATTCTGTTCCTTTATAGGGAAATAGCCAATAAATATTAATTAATTAGGTATTGATTCCATGTATTACATAGGTTAATTAAACATAATATTATATGAAAGAGTTAATATATTATTATATTTATTTTTATGGCCATCAATATCATTTATTATAATTATATTCAAATATTAGTTATACCTTATTCGATTAGTTGATAATTGTTTGATGGACATAATTACCCTTTCTAGCTAATCCATAGTTTTTCCGTAGGTGTATATAAGGGAGATTACTAGAGAGATAGAGGGTTACACACTTTCATTAACATCATAACCCTCCCAATCGTCCCCCACCTCTCTCTCTAAAACGAGTTCATCAAGGACTTATAATCACCATCATTAACTACACATCCTAAACGGGAACTCAACCAGTCTGACGAAAAACAAAACTGTTTAATTGAAAACATGATGAAAAAATGTTTTTTATGATGATTCACATTTTTTTATTAATGAGGGTGCATCACGTTTACAAACATAAATGATTAATAAACGTTCTTGCAATTTTCAAAATCTTTTTTATGTTGCAGTTTTAACATGTTTCGATTCCATATTTTATGTGTGTTATTTAACAAATATTCAAAGGTGTTCGTCTTGAGTTATTGATGTTTATCGTAAATTCCGAAAATAATGCCTTAGTTTGGCTTGAATAATGGATTAAAATTTGTTTTTTCGAATTTTAGTTGAATTAAATCTCTAACGTATTTAATTTCCTGATATAAGATATATTTTTTTCAAAATTTAAAAAGAACCAGGATGAACTTAAAAGATTATATCCCTAGAAGATTTAAATCCCTTAATATACAAAACAGATACAAAAGATATCCCTAAAAGATTCTTAACCAAATCTTATCTAATTATCCATTCTCGAGTTTAAAGTTTACAATTTTTATTAATTTTTGTTTATGGGTTTCATTAATTTTCGGAATTTAGTTTATGGGTTTTATAAGTTTTTGATTCAGCTTATGGGTTTAAGAGTTTCCGGGTCTTATTATGTTTACAACTTTAAGGTTTATGGGTTCGAGAACTCAATTTTATCCCGAAAATCCAAACCTTTCCTGAAAACCCCGAAAATCCAAACCTTTCCTGAAAACCCCATAATACCGCAAACCCTCACATTTTCCTGAAATCTTATACTTTCTCGAAAACACAATCTTTTTTCGAAAGTATAACCTTACCCGAAAATAGTAATTTACCCAAAAGCAATAACTTACAAAAATTACTAACTTACCCGAAAGCCCTAACTTTTTTCAAAAACATAACTTTCTCCGAGAACTCTAATGTTGCCAAGAAATTTTGCTATTAGGTAGTTTGCTATTAACTAACTAGTTAGTTTTGTAAAACCTTATACGCATTTAACGTTTTACAAAACTTTAATGACTTAACTTGAATGAGTTTTTGATATTTCATTTCTGCCAAAGGTAATGTGTTACATCTATTTTATCATTAGTCTTTTTCCTAATATGCATGAATGTTTCATTTATGCTCAAGGGTGACGTGTTACATTTTTGTCTTGCAAAACTTACTTGTGCCTAATTAAACTAATTGTCCCGCTTCTGCCCAAAGGTGACATGTTACAATTATTTTCCACATGCTTAAATGATTTCACTTCTGTCCAAAGATGATTTGTCTTAGTTTAAGTAGAATTTTAGTTAGTCTATTAGGTTTGATTGTTAATAATCGATATTATCACATCTTCATTAAAATATGGTCCTCACATAAATTATCTTTTATTAATCTAATAATCATAATTTAGTCTACCTTACAAGAATGCCCCATAAGATTGATCAGTATAAAATTTTTTTTATAAGTTAGTATCTCAACTTAAAAGCATCAACATAAATTTTTTTACAAGAATGCACTCATTGCGTCTTAAATCTTGATTATCCATCAAGACACGACATGGCAATCCTACTGTTGTTTTGATAACAATGATACAGAAGAAAAATAGAGCATGACAAGTGGGATAAGTCAATCATAATGTCTTTTATGATAATCAAGAACTTATTTTAATAAATG
Source organism: Scalesia atractyloides (assembly GCA_947069175.1). NCBI lineage: Eukaryota > Viridiplantae > Streptophyta > Magnoliopsida > Asterales > Asteraceae > Scalesia > Scalesia atractyloides. The sequence continues at coordinate 78,738,012 of CAMTDV010000004.1, read as the reverse complement.
ATATCATAACAATTATTCTAGATTCAGTTTTTGCTAAGACTAATCTATTTTATGTGGAAGAATCAAAAGAACTCATAAGATGCAGACATTCACTCTAATTTCTAACTCTAAAGTTAAATAACACCCGTGAACACATCAAAATGTACAATACCATGTCCCATAAACTAAGGGCTTATACATGGAAGTCAGTAGAGCATGACAAGTGGGATGAGTCAAACATAATGTCTCTTATGATAATCAAGAACTCGTTTAAATAAATGCTATCTTAACAATTTTTCCTAAGACTAATCTATTTTATGTGAAAAAATCAAAAGAACTCCTACGATGCATGCATTCACTCTAATTTCTAACTATAAGGTTAAATAACATTCGTGAACATATCATAATGTACAATACCATATTACCATCTCCCATAAACTAAGGGCTTATCCATGGAAGTCAATACACTTTTCTAGTGCGTTACATACTAACTTTTCCACTATACAATTTGATGCCTTAAGAATTAACTATAACACTTAGAAGTGCCAAAGGAAAATGAGTGTGTTGATCAGCAACATACGTCTTGGAAAACGTATGCTTGAAACTAGAAAATAAGATGTTATTCACCTCACCACCACTAAACCTAAAAAGAGGATAGTTCTAAGGTCCAGATATATAATACAAGTACTACTTCCAATTCTAAGTTTCTCCAAGGGAAAGTCTCACTGCAAAATTGTGCCATTAGACTAGGCATAAGTAACGAGACTATCCATAATTCAAAGGAACAACTGTAACAACTCTCCATAAACCCACTAAAACGAGCCGTAAACGCAAAACCGGACACGCACAACGAGACCCGATACGAAAAACGGAGAAATCTGATCTGGGCGTCCCAGGTGACACGCACCAGGATCCCTGGCATCTCCCGCGACGCACGGGAGACGTCCAGGTGACGTGTCACCGTTTCGCGCCATGTGGCAACCCTAGCTCGTTACGAGGCTGACCTAGCCCTAGCTAGGTGTCTCAGGCGCCACGCGATGGAAGTCCAGGAATCCTGCACGACGCGCGGGAGAGGTCAATTTCGGGTATAAAAGGCCAGGCCTGGGACTGGAAAAAATTGCACCTGTTCGATCGAAATTCTCTGATCAGAACTCTCTCGTACCTCCGTTCTCTTAAACAACACCCCCTAAACCCCTAAACCTGTGAAGCACTGCCTGCTGTAAGTATCTTAACCCCCGATCACTAATTCACTATCCTACCCGATTTAGGACCAACACATGTCAAGGCTCTGCCCGACTACGTTTGTTGGAATCCTATCTCGTGTTGTATGGACACCCTACCCGATCGATCTAGAATCACCAACGCATGTCTAGGCTCTGCCTGACTAAGCTCGTTGGAGTTCTGTCGCGTGTTGTATGGTTGAAGTGACTTTGGTTAATTTACTAACACATGTGCATTGTATGTTTTAATAGAAATTCCAGGAAGTAATCAAGAATTGTCACCAGGAACTCCGTAGGAATACCTAAGTGTTCAAGGCGAGTACATTATCCTTTTGTAAAGCTTTTTTTGTGAGTCAAAATGTGTTACCAAAACCTCAAATGTTTTAATTATGCTTAACAGTAATTGAGTATATATATTCTACAATTACTGCCGGTATGTTGGGGTTTTATATACATTACTAGTCCACAGTCACGGGAATGTGATAGGAACCGTTACTGTTGGGTGACAGGGCCCAAAGTAATATGACCCACAAGTCAGGATTGACAGTACTGAATGAGTAATTGTGTAGATATAAATATTGTAAATGCGGATGCTCTCAATAACTGTAAAGTATAAGAACTTGTTTTGATAAAATTGAGATGGATTCGCCAGTATTTCCTGCGATAAAATGTTTTTAAAACGCGTTTCAGGTAACTTAATGTGAAGCTAACAGAAGCCAGCTGGAGAGCACTAAAGGCTTAGAATAGTGGGTATAAAAGTTACCTAAATAAAAAGGAGTTTATGTTTTTCATAAATTGGGGTTACCCCTCTACGAATGTATTGTAATGGAAATATGGGTTATATCCCATTGTTTAATATAAAAGGTTGGTGTTTTGAAACTCTGATATTTATTTCCTAACTACAATCCTGATGTTTTAATTTCAGCTGCCAAATTAATAAACACCGGTACCATCAGCTCTGTGTCTTGCGGCTCCCACTCCCGGGTGGGGTCGGGGGTTGCGACAACAACTGGCTAAGATAAGTAGTCACATATTTAATGTTTTTTTAAGTATACTAGTATTCATATTTCAATTACACATGATACGGTTAAGTCTAATTTTATATGCTTCCTAACCAGAAATCAACAAATGATTAACATGAGAGTTAGTGGCGAGTTTAATGTTAAGGCTATAAGAACCATAATAAACTGTTTTTCTAATTAGGCTTTATGATATGTTACATATTCTGAAAATTACTCAAAATTTAGTATCAATAAGCTAAAATTTGACAATTGTGAGATTTACATGGCTAAAACAAAGTCACTCTTACCTTAAACTCTCATATTATTTGTTTGTAACAACTCGCAATTTTTGTTGTTATTTTTGTTTTATTGTATTTCCGTGTATTTCATTTCTATCCATAGCTGTACTCCGAGGTTTGATTATGGAAAAGTTTATGTTAAGGAAATTATATTTTGTCACATCAATAATCGCATTTAATCACTTATTAAACTCAACACTAATTCAACGCAATCACAAGTAACCGTGTTACTTTAATAGCCGAGTGAGTTGTTGTACAATAGCCACTTATGCCATCGCATCGCAACGCAGTTGGTTAATTATTTTATGTTATTTATGTGTATGTATGTTTTATGATTTATGGTTATACTCGCTATCACAACGCTCTCACTCCCACGAATCGCTTAATCGCATTATTTTATCACTTAAAACGCTTAACATAACTATCTAATACGAACCGAATCGCCAAACGAACGCCTAACATGAAAATAACGAACAAAACTTGCCAATAGGCCAAGTTCGGCCGAACTTGTGCATCACAAGTTTGCCCGAACTTGTCCAGGCTTCAGAATCCCTTTAGTCTCAGCAAGTTCGCTCGAACTTGCACTTCTCCAAGCTGAACTGGCCAAGTTCGCTTGGAAAGTGACAAGGTCGCCCGAACTTGATCTCAAACAGCCCAACTTTCACCTCACCTATAAACACCCAGCTCCTCATTCATGCTCCTCTTGCTGACAAGTTCGCTCAGAGCTCTCCCAATCGAATACTCTCGTTTTCTAAGTAAGAATCAACCCATTTTCAAGCCACAACAACATTTTACAACGTTTTTGCACAAGGTTTTACCTTCGATTTCATCAAAACTCATCTGTTTACGAAAATCTTCATCTTTTTATGCAAAACATCTATACTTAGATCTAAGTAAAACCTTTTAAACATCGATTACTACACAAGATTTGGACTAAATGACGTATGTTTCGTTCACTTTGAAGTGGAACGAGGCATTGTCAAGCAAGATCTCAGATCCGGAAGCACATGGATGAAATCGTCACTTTACACAAACTGGACTAAACCGTACGAACCTTCAAGTTCGCCCGAATTAGTCTGAGTTTCTGTAAAATGGCTAACTCTCGCTCCAAAAGACCTCTTCAGCCTAGGTTTTGCTCAGTAGCCTAAGGTTGGAGGGATGGACACTCGATTTCCTCAGCAAACGACGCGGAAACGCACGAATTGGATGCCAAAACATTCAAGTTCGCTCGGAAAACATTAAGTTCGTTCGAACTTGTCACCAGATTGGTGACCAAGTTCGCCCGAACTTTATCAAATTTGTCAGAAAACCCACAAGTTCGCCCGAACTTGTATCACCCTTCATCAAACAGGGCAAGTTCGCCCGAACTTGTCTCGTTTATCGGGAAACCAGACAAGTTCGCCCGAACTTGTACCTCCAGTAAGTCTAGACAGTCAAGTTCGCCCGAACTTGTCTACTGTTACTTCAACCGTTAACTGTTTCAGTATTTCGGAAGACTGATGCACTTCTGTTCGCTTACAGACTGATCTGGCGCTCTCCTCAACTTAGCTCAGATCCCGTATCTCTCTCAAATCGCACCGACGATGAGTATACTTGAACCCATTTACGCTTAAACGCACTTTTGGGTGTCACACATGTTTCTTATATCAAAATCACATCACACAACTCAACTCTTATTCGCAATCCGCTATACATAACTATACGTGAAATCTGCTGAATTGTATGAGTTACTTGGTTGCTAGTACGCCACCCTTAACATGATAGCTAGCTAGAGGTTGACCCGCCACCCGGAAGCCCGGGGTTGTTAAGGCTCGCATTTTTATTTCACATTTATTTTTCTCTTTAGGATGTGGACACTTGTTCGCATGCCTCGATCAATCGCGGTTTGTTGGTTTACTAGAATCTTGTAGATACATAGTTCATAACTCTTACGTATGTCATGCGGTGTATGCTAAACGCTTTTATATCTATTATGTTCGCAAACCTGTATGCTCACCTTTACTTAGTTGTATTGACGTTTTATTTTAACATATGTGGCAAGTTGAGGATATTTGCTATGGATGCTTTGTTTTAGGATTGCCTTTAGAAAAATCATGTAATAAATCTAGGGGAGATCGAACTTAATATGTTTTAAGAGATATTATGTTTTGTAATAATTATTGGGATTTTATTGTTTATAGTATGGGATGTTGAACGTTTAAATATTATCGCATATTAGTTGTTATAGAATTTCTCTTGAGACAATCTGGTTCGCATAGTGCCACGCCCCGATGTTTCCGCCATCGGTTGGGGTGTGACATTGTTATCACTAACTTGATAGAAATCTTTACAAGATGGAACTAGATGATACTATACACGTTCACAACTTTGTGTTATCATGTAAATGAAATTTGACAAAAGGAAAATGAGACCTATATATTTCATCCATTGATATCAAATTTCATGAGAAATCATGACTAGGCCGATGAACGGTGACTTTTCATCTAATCTCATTCTTAATGATTTTAAATTATAAGTTAGATGCCCTAAATATTACTTGGCATAAGGAATTAGTATGGCTCCACCTAAATCTATATTTCACTAACATTTATGGAACTTATCCCAAATAGAATATTCAAATAAAATTCATTTATCATTTCAAATAATATTTACTTATATAATATACCTCATATGGGTCAAGGTCTTAAAGAAATCACTTCATATATACTTGTATCTAATATGTCCCTGAAATTTCTTATGAAATATGGGCATTAAGGAAATCAAGTATAATAATATATTATTGGTTCCCACATCACGTACATCATTGAAACTGGTCTTGAAGCATTCCTAGAGATATCAAAGATCGGTGGGAGCATTAAGTGTCTTAATCATAACTTGCAAGAGTCTCAAGATATAGGCTTGGAAGAGTTTCAAGATATGAAGGAGTGAAAACGTGATATCATCTCAATTTACACATCTTGTATAAGGCACTGCTCCATCACGACATTCCTTAGAATCTAATGCTACTTTTACAAAAGTTTCATTGTTTATGTGGGCACACCCTCAGATTTCTTACCAAAACTAAAATAATCCTCACTAAGAGAAACTAGAATGAGTAATGTCAATAACTTGTTTTCTCTATTAAAATTTATTGGTCTTCTGATGTTGACCCTAAGCATGATGAATTCTTTAAGACTTCTAAGGTCAGTGAGAGTAGTAAAAATCCTTATCATGACTTTCCAAAAGTACAAGAGGCTGGGGGATAGGGTCATTAAATTTTACTCTTAATTTACCTTTGATTGCACCTCTTGTACACCATATTGCATCAACTCTTACACACTTAGAAACTAATGATAACGCCTAATCTAGAGCTAATCCATAAAGCTGAAACTCCTAATAAACCAAAAATCAACTCAGGAGGTCATCCAGGTTTAAAGGCCTATTAACTTTGATGATTATGCAACCTACTTGACTGAAGTTAAAATGGATGATGGAAAGTTATAGATCCTACCTCATCTAATTAAGCTATTAGGATCAATTAATCTTCTAATGGAATAAAGTTTCATTAGCAAACCTAACTCTATAAGTCAGAATAACATTTGGAATTTGGTTGAATCACCTAAGGGTGTTCATAACTAAAGTGAATCCCAATACAAACGTTAAGACACTAAGAAGTATGGTTGATTGTTGAAGGTTACACTCAAAGGGGAATAAATTATCAAAGAATATTCTTACCTATCTTACAAAAGGTTTCTTGAAGGATCATCTCTTTCTAGTAACCTATAATAATTTAGAGCTACATTAGATGAACATTAAAACAATCTTCCCTAACAGTGACCTACATGTTCATAAAAGAACCTGGAAGTTCTAAACTGAAGGTTAAGAACATTTCATCTGTAAGTCAATGAAATCCATGTATGGGTTGATGCAAACATCAAAATGTGATGAGATCTTAATACAATTATTTTCATCAAAAACCAAGTGGATTAATGTTCCCACCTCAAGATGAGTGGGAGCAACTAATATAAACTTGTCCTTTCAAAGACAACATTCTTTTGACAAGTATATGTTACATTAGTCAAAGCATTATTCATAAATATTTTGACTTAATGAATCTTGGAGATACCTTTTACATGACAGATATCAAAATGCACTGAGATATACCAAACGAGACATTACTATAGTCCCATAAGCTTTACGCCAACTAGGTCTTACACATAATGACATACAATATCTCTCTCCTTTAAGGCTAATAGGATGAATGATATTAATTTTATGTTTCATTAATTATAAGCCTTATGTAGGTTCAAGTCTATACTTGTTTAGATATTACCCGCATTGGTAAGCACTACACTATTCTAGATTATTGTGAAGCATCTTACAATATCTTAAGAAATGAGAGAGACTATAATTTAAAAGAAGAAGTGAGAACCAAAACCAGTTGATTACTTTAACTTAATTATACCCAGAGATTAAAAAATGTAAATTTCGGGGTATATTCTTATGTAAGTAGAAAAACCTATTGATTTTGGCATAATATGTTTCTGATCACAATACAATTGATTTTGGCAGGCGATGGTTGATTTTGGCTGATTGAACGTTCGATCGAAAGTATTAACAAGGCAGATAAGCAATAATTATTTTAGTAATGAATTTTCCAAAATATCCATTTAGGTTAAAGAATATTTATACATCAAAGCTTTGATTTTTCTAAGTTAAATTTATAAATTCTACTTTTTTTAGATAATTTTTTTTCTATTATATTAATTATTTGTGTTTTTTAGTTTATTTATTTTTTAATTAGAGCACTAGCAACGACGTGACTTTTCCGTGACTTTCGGATATACCATCGTCACATTCGCGGTTTGCTTGTTTTTTATCTACTTTTTGAACCGGCTGCGAAGCGCGGGTGGTAACCCACTAGTTAAAAATAAGTTTTTAATTAAAAATATAATGAATAAAGAATGATTAGGGTACGGTTAAAACCAATGAAACCATTATGAGGTGCAGTGAAAATAGTGAAAGAAGGTGGTCTGATGATGTGTCAATGATGTGGCATTTACTTCATAACGTGTCGGTTAAAATTGTGAAACCATAACATATGGTCTAATTGGAATCACCTTCACACAAAATGATTTTCTTTTCTTTTCAAATTTCAAGGAGAACAATTTTCACTTGTTGTTACGTGATAAAAAATAAGAGTTAAGGACAATCATTATCTAAGATTGGTTTGTTTTTTAGACATTTATTATTTACACATGGTTAGTTGTATGTTGCATTATTCAGAGTAGATACAAATTAAAACTATTAATTTTAGATAAAGATGGTAAACTTACCAATATAACATTAAATATATATGATATACAAGAAATATTTGGAGTTTTATGAATAAAAACTGAAACTTTTCATTATCCATTATTATTCGTAATACGTATTTTCAATCATCAGAAATACTTTGAGATTTACGAATTATACAGTTGACGTCATTTAACTCGTTTCTAACCTAGTAGTGTGTATGTGTGTGTAATATACGTGTTTGTTTATTTATGTCTCTTATATCTTTTATACTTTAAAAGGTGACAAGTCTACAAAAAATACCCACTACTCTCTCATGGCTGAGAAATGTTTGATGTTTGAAAGGGACAGTCTCAATTTTCCACCATGAATTCAAGTATCCACAAACTTCTTATATTCTATGTTCTTCTTCTACTATAAAACTGTTACAAGTCTGTATTTTCTTAACTACCATAACTCTCCCTTCATATTACTTTCACCATTAATTCAAACTCCTTCAAAGTAATCATATGTTTCTTGTTTTCATTTTCATGTTTCACTTTCTTCATCTCTGTCTTCATATTTTTGTTTCATTCCAGTTGTGTGTTATCGTCTTCGTCCCCTCTCTATGTAGATATAGATATAGATATATAAGATTATAGAAAACATGGATTTCAAGACTTTCATGATCCATAATCTTGGTTTGGTTGTAGGATTGTTGCAGGGAATTAGGAACTCATCAAACGAAGGAAGCTTTTGTTTGAATAGTGGTTGACATATTTGCCCTCCAATCAAGGGATCATGGCTCAAAAAGATGATGGAAATCCATGTGGGATCTCCATTTTCTTTAAAGATGCTAGGTACTTTCCCATATACCATATATAAATTGTGTTATAAAGTTATAATATTATTTTTGATGTTTTTATTATGTTTCAACAAAATTAAATATATAACTTTAGGTTTTATTTAGTATATATTAATATAATAAACTTTCAAATTCCATGACTTTAGTTGAAGAAATGAATGTCTTAAAAACTTCAACACAGTTGGTCAATAAGACGTCTCTTACACGCTTACGTTACGCTTCCCTAATTCCTAACCCTCTTGACTATCACTTCAGTATTACATCACCATCTCCTCTCATCTCTTACCTCCATCCTTGAACCTAGATACTAAAATAATCCTATCAACCTAGCTCTCGCTTGCTACACTTTTAGAAGAAGAGCCCGAAGCTACAACTCAAACAAAATTACCCTGTAATTTCATGAGATGTGACGCTTCGCATAATTGAAGCGTTTGCCGCATCTTCACACCTGCCTCACACCTGAGGCAGACGCCCCCCACAATGGCAGAGCTACTCACAAAAGGGGGCATCCGCCCCTCTTGAAAAAAAATGAGTGGTATTTCTACTCAAAAGTCCCGATCACCCCTTTAAAAGGGTTGGTTAAAGTCTCCAATTGCCCCCATGAAAAAAAAATCTCTTAATCCACCCCTCCATGTCCATGCACACTTTTTTAAACCAATACTCCATGTGCATTTTTTTCCTATTTTGTGTTCATGTATCTTCCATATGTTCCTCTTTCAATATTGTTAATTCTCAATTTCTATAGTAAACTAAAACCTATAACTACAACTACCTTTCAAGAGGAACATATATTAAATAACATGACTTAGATCTAACCGTTTTATTCAAAAATATATATATGTCATCAATACTTATTTCTCAAACTTCATCAAAATGATAAAAACATCATTGACATATGTTCAAAACTATGTTTTTAAAAAAAAAAGTTATGCAAGAGTGGAATTGCAGGTTAGCATTAAAAATGGATGATCTTGGTATGGAAATAGCAAAAATAGCATTACCAGCAGCACTTGCTTTGACAGCTGATCCTATTGCCTCTCTTGTTGACACAGCCTTTATCGGTCAAATAGGTAATTTCATATTTTTTCAAGGAAAATATCGAAAATGGCCATTGACCAATCCTTCTTTCCAAAATGGCCACCTCCCAAGTTTTAGGAGAGACGTTTCACATATCCATGTGCATGGGAAGCATCATACAATACAAACATGACACGTGGCGCTTCCCAGGCGTCTCTCAGACGCTTCCCAAATGTGAGGAGTTCAGAAGTCTCAAATCTTCCCCCGTGTCATGTTTGTATAGGATGAAGCTTCCCATGCACATGGATGCATGAAACGTCTCTCCCAAGACTTGGGAGGTGGCCAGTTTGGAAAGAAGCTGATTGGTGCCATTTTAGGTATTTTCCCTATTTTTTTCTTTTCACTCTCAAAGAGTAATCACCTATTGGATATTTTTTTTAATTCTCTAGACTCAATTTAAAAGATATTTAAATATTTGAACTTGTTTAAAGTACATGTATATATAAAATCAAACAATAATCACACAAATAGAGATCATATAGATGTTTTTTTATGTATGTAACAAGTATACAACTTTATATGTTATTCAGGTGCAATCGAACTTGCTGCCGTTGGAGTTTCCATAGCAGTATTTAACCAAGTATCAAGAATCGCGATTTTTCCCCTAGTAAGCATTACAACCTCGTTTGTGGCCGAGGAGGACGTGGTCTCAAACTCGAGTAACGAAAACTTAGAAATGCATGAACAAACCGAAAACAAAATGTTGCTTCAACATGAACAACACAAGAGTAGTATGTTATAAACACCCATTCCATTATAACATCTAGTTTTGTTTCTAATATTAAATATATTTTAAAACACTTACTCCATTTGTCCCATGTTTTCATATGTTTAGTGACCGAGTCACCCGATACAGAGTCATTGGCTACAAGCCACAAGAAAAAGCGGATACCGTCCGCTTCTTCTGCTCTGATCATTGGGAGTGTGTTGGGGTTCTTGCAAGCCGCATTTTTAATTATTGGAGCAAAACCCGTGTTGGGTTTTATGGGGATCAAATCCGTAAGTAAAAAAATCCATGTTTATTATTACTATTATTATTTTTGTAATATGCATTTGTATTTATGTTACAACTTATGATTACATAAGTGTACATAATATATATGTATGTATAGGACTCTCCGATGTTACATCCTGCACAACGATACCTAAAGTTAAGATCGCTTGGAGCTCCAGCCGTTCTACTTTCATTGGCGATGCAAGGAGTTTTTCGTGGTTTTAAAGACACGAAAACTCCTTTGTACGCCACTGGTAAGTGAAATGACCGTATTACCCTTTTCGTTCTTTAATTCATTTCTTGTCTAATAACTCTAATTTTAGTGGCAGGAGATGTGACAAATATTATTTTAGACCCAATATTTATGTTTGTTTTTCGACTTGGGGTTAGTGGTGCAGCCATTGCTCACGTTATGTCTCAGTAAGTTGGCTCTAAAATTGTGTTTTTTTGTTCTTGTTCAAGAAATATATTCATTTTGAATGCTTTGAATTTTATGATCAAATAAGTTTATATTAGAGGCGCGTCAGTTTTCGTATCTGCTTTATTTTCTTAAAATGCAAGACATTTTCAATGATACGCGAACATAAAGTGGATAATCACACACGCGTTATGTTGCTCGCATGGCCACTCATTGGTGCATAAATATACCCATAAATGAATTCTCATGATTTTCTGATGGTTTTATATTTACTGATCTTTTGATACTTGTGTTAGGTACTTGATTTCAGTAATACTACTTTGGAAATTAATAGAAAAGATCGATTTCGTATCACCTACATCTAAACATCTACAATTCGGTCGATTTCTCAAGAATGGTAAGTCTTGAAATCGTCGAACAAATTTGTATACGATTATAAAAAACGATTCGCTTTTTCAGATTATGTTATGGTTTAACTTTTTAACAGGCTTTCTGCTGTTAATGAGAGTTATGGCTGTAACATTTTGTGTAACATTGGCTGCATCAATGGCTGCAAGACAAGGGTCAACCACAATGGCTGCATTTCAAGTTTGCTTGCAAGTTTGGCTAGCGACGTCACTTTTAGCCGACGGTTTGGCAGTCGCTGGTCAGGTATTCAACTTATCCCTATGGATCGGAAAATTAAAAACCAAATCCGATGGGAATACCCGAAACATTTGGGACGGGTAACAGGACGAGTATTCTGGTATGAGACAGTTTATGGGATTAGTTTTAGAAATTTTGTGGGTTCACCCGGATATTTAAAATGTTATATTTTCTTGAAAAAATATATATTAAATAGTATGTTGAAGTTCTTAGAAATTTGTAATTATTCGAATTATAGAATTGCTAGAGATGCAATTGAGTGTTAGATATCTGAAGTCGGTTTTTGAGGTGAGTTAAAGATCAGGTTTCGGGTAATGAGCATCCCAACATATAACTTTAAACCACGTAAGATCATAAACGAGTATACCTGATACCTTTGTGTATACCCACAAACCCAATGGGTATAAGACACGATTCGGTTATGTATAAGTTACCCCACCTCATATTTTCATGCTCTCAAATTCTGACGCTTAATAAACCATTCATCATCATGTTTATATATTCGAAGGCTATACTAGCAAGTGCGTTTGCGAACAAGGATTATGAGAAGGTCACTGCAACTGCTTCAAGAGTTTTGCAGGTACGGTTTCTGGATCGCGTTTCGCAATATTATATTGTGATAAGTTCAAACTGACCGCATGCACTGGCAATGCAGCTAGGTCTGGTTCTTGGGGTCGTATTGGCTGTTTTCTTAGGGGTCGGGTTACACTTCGGGGCAAGACTGTTTACAAAGGATGTTGGGGTTCTACATCTCATTAGCATTGGCATACCGGTATTCATAACTCAGTAAAAACTAATCTTTCCACTGATTACAAGACAACTCTTTTAATGGTTCGATTTTGTTTCCATATCAGTTTGTAGCAGCAACTCAACCCATTAATGCGTTGGCCTTTGTTTTTGATGGTGTGAACTTTGGAGCATCTGATTTTGCATATGCAGCATATTCTATGGTAAGATCATTGAGACATTTGGGGCGGCAATCGTGTCAACGACTTGAACATGAACACGAACCATATATTTATTCGTGTAAAGGACGTCAACCCTAACCTGAACGCACTTAAAATCGTGCAACTTGAACACATCCCATGCAACCCACTTACCTAAACGGGTTGGCAAGTTGTAAACGGGTTGGCGGTTATAACCGGGTGTAAAAAAATGAATTAAATGGGTGGGCGGGTTGACCTTATAAAACATATATTTTTATTTTTTATATTAAACAGGTTGACTTGTTAGTAACTTTATTTAAATGGTTGTAACATGTCAACCTAAACACAACCGTGTAATTAAACGGGTTAAATAGGTCAACCTGAACACAATCTCTTATTAAACTATGACAATCCAAAACCCATTATTTAACATGTTGTGCCGTTGAATTAAAACATGTTAAACATGTCAAGCTAAAGATCAGGACACAGCATCTTTATCAAACTATGACAAGCCAAAACCTGAGCTCTTTCGTGTCAATGTGATATTTCACGTTTTGTCAAAAATTGGCACACCTGTTCACAATTACGGTTTTCATATGTTTGCTCTAAATCCTCTACTTTTTAGCTCATTTTGTAGGTCCGAATAAAGGACTTCAAAATGGAATAAATCAAACAAGAAAACGTAAAAATTTCTATTAAAGGACTAACAAATGTTATCGAAATTTGAATGTTAGGTTTTGGTTGCTATGGTTAGCATTCTATCGCTATTCATCGCCTCTAGCCATGGATTTGTCGGACTATGGGTTGCTCTTACTTTTTACATGAGTTTGAGAGCATTTGCAGGATTTTGGAGGTATGCATTCTTGTCAAGAAAACCGTGAGCCCAAACACAAGTTTTCGACAACACCAACCTAAAAGAGAGGGCTCATGGGCTATAGGCTAATGACATAATGTTACTCATATTTGTGTCCATTTCTCTCTGCAAGCATCTTGAAGTTCTTTCATCATTGTGTTCTTTCAGGATAGGGACAAGAACCGGACCATGGTGCTTTCTTAAGGGTACGTCATAGATTCACTAGACGAGACAGATATTTCATACTTTCATAGCATTATCCTCCCCTAAACAAGCTTGGACATCTTAGTAGTGTGTCCTACATTTTCATGGTACATGCGCATACTAGTTGGGGATCTTCGGTTCTTGGAGCCGTTATGTGAATTCTATATCTAATTAAGACAATATGATAAAAATTTGAAACTTAGGCAAGTGTATGTAGATTACATGCTTGAAGTGTACACTTTAATGTTACAATTTTGATATAAAACAACCAAAAATGAAACAACAAGAGACGTGAAACGTCTATTAATGCCATCGAAAATTATGAGTAGAAATTTCATCGTCTTAAACTACACAATTCTCTATCAAAGTTACAAAGTATTTGCAAGTTGAAAGAATCCCGCGAAAAAATCTTGCAACCAGATTCAAGACCGATAGGATTTAGCCAAAAATGCTACAAACCTCACATATGAAGTCTCAACCTTTTTCTGATTTTTGTGATTGAATTATGGTAGCAAATCGGTACCATTAGTCTACCACAAGCCAATGAACTTCCACCAGACTCCACCAACTCCAAGCCATATGATGATATTGACCACAGAGATGAGAAACCCATAGCCCCACCATTTGGCAAGAGGGACATAGTTGGCTCCATAGAATACAGGGGCTGACCCGATTCCATAGTGGGTCAGACCACCCATGAGGTTGGAGAGGAAGGATAGGACCATGGCTCCAAACAATGGCGGTGTGCCAAGGGCACTAGCAACCGACAAGAAGGCGGTAAACATCGCACCAATGTGAGCAGCTCCACTTGCGAAAAAGTAGTGCGAATAAAAGTATAAGAGCACAAGAATGCCAAAAGATGCTTGCCATTGAAGACCTAGCCCACCAACAAACTGCACAAAAAATCCCATGTTTATTACAATTCGAAAATATAAATTCTGTCACTTTTAGTACAGATGTATGACGTAAAGAATAACGTACTTTGACCACTGTTTGGCTAAACCAGGAGATGAGACCATATTTGTTAAGGTACCCAGCCATGGCAATGAGTGCGGCAAACCATGTAAGAGTATCCCATGCAACAGCTTCACCTAAGCATTCCTTCCATGTTACAACTCCGGTTATAAGGAGGACGGATAGTCCAAGAATGGCAGCCGTAACAGCATCAACGTTAAGCATCCCCCCAAATATCCACAGGCCAACCTAATTCAACGATCAAAACGACAAAGTTTCATCACTTTAACTTACAAATTCAAGAAACATAGTTCTCAATGCACTTTCTTTCAAGATCAACAATATTAAGTCTACAGTCTAAAAAGACTTGCGACTCTAAACCGTCCAAAGGTCATCTTGTCGAAACTACTTAAATTAAGACTACAATATGAAGCTATAAACAGATCACCATATTGGTATGGTAATGAACTAATATTCACATTCATATATACAATTCTCTAACTTAAGTGTTCTACCATAAAACTAGAGTGTTATCAATATAACAAAACTGTAGATGAATTCAGTCATCATACCGTAAGAAGCAAAGTTCCTGCCATAATAAGTTCGTTCTTCGTCATTGGTCCCATCTTCTCCAGCTTCTCTTTCGCAAGCTTAGGCGCATCAGGGCTACTCTTCACAGTCGGCGGATAAATCAAATACAAGATAAGCGGGACAACAATCAACGAAACAAGCCCAGGCACAATCGCAGCCACAGCCCAATCAGTCCACCCGATCGTCTGCTTAATCGTATTAAACGTCAAATTCGCACTCAACGGATTCGCAGCCATAGCCGTCAAAAACATTGACGAGCTAATAACCGACGTTTGGAAACAAGTCAACATCAACCAAGACCCTAACTTATTCTCAGTCCCATCCCCCACATTACTCCCACACGCAACACATAACGACTTAACCAAAGGCAAAAATATCCCCCCTGCTCTAGCCGAAACCGACGGAATCGCAGGCGCTAACAACGCCTCACTAAACACCAAACTATACCCTAACCCTAACGACGAGCTACCAAACAATTTAACAAACTGATAAGCAATTCTGTTACCTAATCCAGTTTTAATGAATCCTCTAGCGAAGAAAAATGCTAGAGCAATTAACCACGGGATCGGATCACCGAAAGCCGAAAATGCAGCTGCAAATGTTAGGGTTTTGGTGAGAACACACGCACCTAGACCTAATAACGCTACAGCACCGAGTGGCAGCGGCTGTGTGATGATTCCAACGATCGTTGCGAGAAATATCGCCAGTAACTGCCACGCGTTCTTCGAAACTCCTGCCGGCACCGGAACAAACCACAGGATTACACCGGTAGCGATTGACGCAATCAGCGGCTTCATCGCCGCTCCTTGCCATGGTGCCGGTGCCGGAGCATCCGGTTTCGCCGGAACTGCTGCCGCCGATGCTTTTACGGTGAAATTAGGGTTTCTGATCGGCGATTTGAGTTTTAGCGAGGGTAATCGGAGGTGTTGTGGACCGTTGGATCGATGGAGATTGAACGCCGGAGATTGTTTGGTGGAGAGACGGTGGTTAACGGTGGTTGGTGACCGGAACCCTAGGTTGACGGAGGTTGTTAAAGCTAGTGACGCCATCGTTATGGGTAAACGACGGCGTTTTGCAGGTTAAAGGCGGGATCAGGGATCTGTTTGTGTGTGGTTAGAAGTTCAGAACAAGTGGTGTCGAAGTGGTGAAGTTTATTTAAGTGAGTGTGTGATTGAATGTCAGCCACTGGATTTGGATTTGGGATCGGACGGTTGAGAATGGTTGATTACTTGGCATCGTTATGTCCGTTGAAAGTTTTTAATGTTTACGCCTGTGTCCTTTGAGTTCACCGAAGAAAGGGTTATGTCATATGTGGCTATGACACATGTAAATCCGCCTAAACAAACCACCACTACAAATGGAGATCTAGATTGTCAATACCCATAAAAAAATATCTTATGCACAATGTGCATAAAATCTCTGAGTCCGGATCTAGTCATTAGTTCCGGACGAAGAATTTGATTTTTGCCACGTTGTGAATAGAGAGTCCGGTTCCAAAGTCTGGAATTTCGGACTTGATGTGGGCCCCACTCAAAGTCTGGAAGTCTGAAATCTGATGTAACATTATGAATGATCTTAGAATCTCCAATCTAGTTTTTCCCGACTCAGGATTCATTTTACCAGGGGTAATTGGAGGGCTTAATCAAACTTTTTGGTAGAGCAATCACGATTTTACCTAAAAACAATACTATTTTTAAGGGGTGCGGCTCCCCCTTGCTCTTCAAGTGGGTACGTCTCTGTCTAGGGATGTGTATGGTTCAATTTTACGGCAAAACGAAAATGGAAACCGAAACATTTGGTTTTTAGTTTTTGAAAGCCGTTTGGTTTCAGTTTTTAAGGTTTTAGCAACGGTTTGGTTTTTTAGGTTCTTATTACAAAATTACGTAAGATTCGAAAATAAAGGTATAAAAAATTAAAAATCTTTGTTAGATGTTTACATTTATGTTAATATATTTATTTTTTTAATTATCATGAATATATTTAATTTTTTAAATAATTTTTTTCATATAAACCTAATCTTTTAAAGTATTTCAATGTTTATTCAAAGTTTTACTTATACTTTGAAAATCATTTTAGTTTATATATTATATTTTGTTATTTCTTTGAAAGTGCATTTTGACTTCCAAAGGGATTTTCCCCTCTATTTGACCAAATTGATGTATGTTTTTGTTGTTCATGCTAACTTATTATTATTAGAGTTAAATGCTATTTTAGTTTCTGTGGTTTGGTTCATTTTGTCAGTTTAGTCAAAAGGTTTCATTGTTTGTTGGTGGATTCAAAAAAGTTTCACTGTCGTCATTTTAGTTAACTAGGTTAACTTTATCCATTTTTTCTGTTAATGAGAAGGGCAATTTGGTCAATTTGTATGTAATTCTGTTAACTAGAAGGGCAAGTCAACCATATAAAATGACCGAATTGCCCTTCTCGTTACAAAAAAAAATCGATAGAGTTAACCCGATGGACTAAAATGGCAATGCTGAAACCTTTTTGGACCCAAAGGCGAAAAATGAAACATTTTGACTAAACTGTCAAAATGACCCAAACCACACGGACTAAAATGGCATTTAACTCTTATTATTGTCAATATTTTCATGTTTTGGCGACGAAATTTCATTATTCATGATGGTTAATTGGTTATACAAGCTTGCATTGTTTTCCGACAAAATTTGAAGTTATGGCCCAAGAATCTAATTCAACCATACTCCTTTGTCTTGTTATTAAAAGATAGGTACACATATAAACCACATAACATGCGACCCTTGTTGCTTGCTATTTGTCTTGTTACATTTATTCATGGTTTCACTCAACCTCTCTTTTGATATCTAAAAGTACAAACATTATATCATACATAACAAGCCGAACCAAGCTCACTTGGTTTGTAAACGAGCTAATGGGTCGCTCAGATACTTTTTAGTTAAGTTATTATATATGTGCGTTGATTATTAGGCATATGATCATATATCCACAACTCTCTCTCTCTCTCTCTCTCTCTCAAATACTTTTTCTTATTATTAACACCTTTATACATTATCATTTGAAATTCTTTTTCTCATTATTAACACCTTTATACATTATTATATTATATTGGATTGAGATCAGTTCATTGCTTAAAATCATTAGTTCAAATTTTGTTCCCTTGCATCTCCGATTTTGGAAACAATCACAAGAAAATAAAACAATAATAACAAATCAAAACAAGTCGAATGAAACTTTAGTTTTCAGTTCAGTTTTGTTAATCGGGTCAAGCTAGGTTGACTCGGCTTGTAAAAGAGTTGATCTTGGATCATTTCAACTCGAACATTGAACATACTAATACCATTGGGTTTATTTTTTAGGTTCTCATTTTGTGATCCCAAATGTGTGGTGTTTAATCCGTGAATGAAATAAGTGAAGTTTTATACACATTTAGACACTTTGCCGGTTATTATAATTAGTATATTAAGATTATTTCAACATATTTTTGGTGGTTTGTACCAATGTTGTCAACATAGAGGTCATACTTATATGATAATATAAAAAAGTAATTGTGCCACAATTATGAGAAAATCATCAAAATATACATTTAATCACTTTTTTTCTTTCAAATGAGACATCAACTGGTAAATTTTAGTGGTTTGTTATATCAAAATAAAATCTTTGAAGTCCAATTAGGGGCGGACCTAGTGTATAACAAGGGGCAACCCCCGCTACGGTTTGGCACTCCGTCGGTAGTGTAAAATTAGTGTAAATTTTGGAAAAAATTGACAATTTTTTTATTTCTTTACCTTTTTTTAATAAAACGTTACCGCTTTGCGGATTTTTTAGATCCGCCACTGAGTCCAATACAGGCAATGGGTGTTGAGTTCTATACACTTTTAGACACTTATAAACTTAGTATATTAAAGATTTTTTTAAACATATGTCATATGCTCAATGGTTTGTACCAATGTTGTAAACCTCATACTTACGATAACATAAACATACAATGGGTGTTGAGTTCTATATGCTTTTGGACACTTATAAGCTTAGTATATTAAACAAAATATAAAGATATGCCATATGTTCAATGGTTTGTACCAATGTTGTAAACCTTGAGGGCATACTTACAATAATATAAAAAGTAATTGTGTCACGCTTATGGAAAAACCATGAAAATAAATATTTTGGGTGTCATTTTTCTCTTCAAATTAGACATTACAAAGTAAATTAGATATTATAATTCAGGAAAAGTTTCTTTAAGGAGAGGTTATTTAGGTTTCACCTTTAATCCTTTTTCAAGATATAACCGCTCCCTTTTTTTCACACTCCGATCATCCAAACACCAGATCATCTTCTTTCTCGGTTCTAACTCCGGTCAATAAGAGAACTCAATCCAAAAGACTAGTCTGGTGGGTGAGAGAGCCCATTTAATATATAAACCTCACGTTAGTTATCCATTCAACCAATGTGAGACAAGTCTCATACCTTACAATGTTTCAGTCCATAACACAAATCCTCCCAATTTGTTCTTTCAATTGCATCACATCTCCATTCGGAGACTATATGTGCCGTTCGGATCATCGCGCTAACGAAGATAAAGTTGGTACGAAGGCCTTAACCGTTTTTCTTTTAACTATTTTTTCTTTTTCCCATATTCAAAGCTAAATTGGTCAAATCGAAAGGTTCATCTGTGTGATTTTGAAGCGGTTAACCCAAAAGAAGACTTTTTAAACAGAGGCAGAACTAATGAATAATTAGCCATAACACGGGTTACGGCTCAACCCTGTATTCACAGTATATTTTTTTCAATTTTATACATAACACGGGCTACGGCTCAACCCTGTATTCACAGTATATTTTTTTCAACTTTATACATAGGATACCACTAAACATATACGAGGATACCTTTAAGAGAAAAATATGAAACTTGATAATGATATTATTCATTTAGCCCAATACATGTTTAATAATTAAGCCCAAATAATAAGATTCATGATAATTAAGCCCAATAATAAGATTCATGATAATTAAGCCAAATAATAAGATTCATGATAATTAAGCCCAAATTATAATAAAACCCAAACAAATAAAACAATTCATTGATTATGGGAATGGGCGGCAAATTGCAATAGGAAGTTCCAGTGATCTTGCTCGTCTTCTGGTGGAAACCGGAACACGTAGTTCTTGTCCTTTGGTTTATCAGGTAGTGAAGCTAGCTTTGGGTTTACCGGTTGCAACCGCAACCGTTGAAAGATGTTTTTTTTCTTCTAAATTTAAGCTTCTCAAGACGGATTTACTCAATCGAATGGGCCAATAATATTGAACAATGCTATGGTTTGTGTGATCGAATAAGAAACATTTGATAAAGCAAAATACGACGATGTGAAGGAACGATTTCAAACTATGAAAAAAAAGACAAATCTATTAGGTATTAGTTTTACTGAAATTTATAGTGGTTTTTTTATTATTGTATTTATCAGCGTTTTTTTCTTATCATATGATTGCACGATAATTTTTTTAGGATACCCCTGAACTAAAAGGCTAGATCCGTCACTACTTTTTAAATGACATGTATGCCCCATATTTATCTGACAAGATAGTGTAAAGTTTATGTAGCAAAAAAATAAACTTTTAAATATGAGAAAAGATTGATTTACTTGAAGTTAAGAATTCAAAAGCTACTATGAAGTAAACAAATGGTCTGATAAATCTTGAATATGTGATTCCAAGTTTTGATTTTGGTGAGGTGTGTGTTGTAGTTTGCTCATTTAGGAATCCACAAATGTTTTCTTGCTGGTTTTTGACTTGTAATGCATTGGATCAGTAATCTTGTATGACATAAAAATATTTGGCAAATTAGATTTAAATAATCACAACTTTTTCAATTTGGCCGATAATAATCTCATGTC
The DNA here is from genome assembly GCA_947069175.1 of Scalesia atractyloides. Classification (NCBI taxonomy): domain Eukaryota; kingdom Viridiplantae; phylum Streptophyta; class Magnoliopsida; order Asterales; family Asteraceae; genus Scalesia; species Scalesia atractyloides. Next base: position 78,716,866 of record CAMTDV010000004.1, on the reverse strand, counting down.
AGTTATTAGCCGATAATAATTCAAACTGGTCATTTTTTTTGTAAAATAGTGCTCCGTTAAAATAACTTAACGGAGTTAAGTTTTTTTTCCGAATTACAAACGATGTTTTAGGGCTTTTGATCAGAATGATGATACGAGTCGACTGATGTAAAACTTACCTAAGATATTTTAACGGCGGACTAGTTTACAAAAAAAATTGACCAATTCGGATTATTATCAGCTAATAACTGACTTGGGATTATTATCGGCCAAAGTTAGAAAGGTGGGATTATTTATTTCCAATTTGCAAAAATATTTTGCACACTTCAAGCCGTGTTTTATTGTACAATTTGTTGTTGATATTATACCTTGTGGTGTGCAAAACATTTTATGTCTTTCCTTGGTTGTTTTTTTCCGCTTTGCTCGAAGTTCACATGTCAAGTACATTTGTTAATATAATGATACCACATGAACAAATATGATAAAATACATTGTCAAATTTGGTTACCCTCTTTGGCAGTTTTTTTGTAAAACATAATTATTTGATCACAAATTGTCGATGTTGTAAAAATGTGGCTTCTGTTTTCAAATATCTTATTATATATACAACATGTTTTTATCATTTCACATGATCACTTTCAAAATAAGCGTCCAAGCGCCCCATAATCAAGGTTTAAATATTATGAGTAGGGCTGTAAACGAACCAAACGTTTGACGAACTGTTTGGCGGGAACTTTGTTTGTGTGTTCGTTCGTTTATTAAACAAGCGAACACGAACAAGAAATTTCGTTCGTTTAGTCAAATGAACAAAATGAACATAGGTCGTAGTCGTTCGTTTATGTTCGTGAACGTTTGGTAACGTGCTTCTTTGTGTTCGATAGTTTATTACTGTTTTTAGTCTTTATAATTATTTAAATACTTCAAAATTCCGACAAATTAAATACCGAATAAGTGTCAGTGCATTATATTCTGTTCATGAACGATTGTTTGTGTTTATTTGTTTCCATTTGTGTTCATGAACATTAATTGGTGCTCATTTGTGTTTGTCAACGTTCATTTTTGTTCGTTGCCTAAAATTAACAAACAAACACAAAGGAACACGAACATTAAATCTTGTTTGATAAGTGTTCGTGAACGTTTCACCAACACATATATTTCTTAACAAACGAACACAAACAAGCCCTAATTATGAGGATGTGGGTCCTGTTAGAATTAAAACTGGACCCACATAACAAATGGCACTGATATAACTATATACAATTTCAAATTTTGTAGCAGCATGCAACAGTTGTATTTGTAATTCATTGGCGTGTACTTGCTGCTATGATTGTTATGGTGAAGCTTTTGATGCAAAAAATGGGTATTTTGAAGAGTGGGGGTCCTAGTGGCTTGGATGATCCATCGTCATGATGATATTGGCCATAATAAACCATCGTCAATAACCACCCCTCTTCCTAAAAGGAGTAATTCCTCAACGGACAATATCGAAGATATAGACGACAATGCCCATGATGACTTGAGTGTAGGGCCATGTGAGTGATTCAAATCGGCTCACTTCATCAGGTAGGTTTGATGAAATGACATCACCTTCACGGCTTCACCCATCGTCTCCTCCTGGGTAGGGTGGTAACCGATTTCACAAGACTATCCAAGAAGATTCATTTAATGGATGAAGGTTTACTGCCTCAATATACTTTTAGCTCAAACCTGAAATATCTTTTTTCTTTTTACGAGATATTTACTATAAGGTTTCTAAATCTTGATGTTTATTATGTCGCTAAATTTGCTTTTATAAGTTGTTTTTGAGTAAATTGCCAAAATCGTCCGTCACTAAGGTTTGGGCATATTTGCATGTTTAATACAAAATGACTTTTTATGTTATCCTGCCCTACACTTTTGGCATTTTTTTGCCATTTTTATCCAAACGTTTTACCGGGGTTAAAAAGTACCGTTTAATGAGGGTTCATTTTTTGAAATTTCACATTCTTAAATGGTGGTATTTTTGTCTTTTCGCTTCTAAATATTTATTTTCTAAAAACACTTCTCCATCCTTTATATACAACTAATAAACCCCTCTTTCTTCGTCACCTGCATCTTCATGTATTCAACTATGGTTGTAACAACTCGTAAAACTTACAAAAAGTCGTAACAACTATGATTTTGGAGACAAATAACCGAATCTTCACCATCTCTTATGCTTTCTAATTACAAACATTTCTTGTACTTCAACGAATTTGTAGTCATCAAATGGACTGTAATGTAGTATACTTTATTAAACAAGCTAAAAACAAATAAACAATGAAACTTATTTCAACTCATTTCAAGGTGAAGTACTCTGCAATAATGGTAGCAGCTTCTGCTTCACAAACACTAGCACCTCCAACTGCACTGCAAATCTAGCAACACAACTTCCAAACACATCTCCATTTTCACACCTCTGCAACTCCACAAGTGTCTTCACCAAATCCGCTTCCAGTATCGCATCAATCACCTCCTTCCTCCCATAATATCCAATCTCCAACACGTAGTGCATTGCCAAATCGCCATTACGAGTTGTTTGTGTGTGTTTCGATTGAACAACATAACTAAGGTTTCACACTTGAAACCTGTTTTTAAACAATATAGTAAAAATAATAAAATTTTCAGAAGCGAAAAGACATAAAGACACTCAATTAAGAATGTGATTTTAAAAAAAAACCCTCGTTAAACGCCACTTTCTAACCCAGTTATACATTTGGATGAAAATGACTAAAATTTTCAAAAGCGAAGGGCGGTATGACACAAAAAAAATCATTTTGGGTGAGACCGGCAAACATGCCCAAACCTGGGGACGATTTTAGCAGTTTACTCTTTGTTTTTAGTGTGATTTTGGTCCAAGTTTAGTGTTATTTTAGTGGTGACAAGATGGGGAGACGGTTAGTATAAGTTGAAACGTGTCGTTATCAATTTAGGTTGGAACATGTCTGGGATTCTGTTGTTATAATTTTGTTCATCATCTTTTATTTAGTATCATTATTATACCCGTCCGGCCGTCCCTGCCGTCCCTGTCACCGAACGGGTATAGAAGTAGTGTTTACTCTTTATAGTTTGTTATCAAATAAAAAACTTTGAAGTCCAATACAGACAATGTGTTGAGTTCTATACAATTTAGGCACTTTGTCATTTGTTATAAACTTGGTATGTTAAAAACTTTTCCACATGTGTGTTGTTAACATGGTGTACAACATTGGTGGTCATACTTATGACAACATAAAAAGAAAGTGTCACAGATTCAAAGAAAATTGTGAAAATAGACAATGTTAATTCATTTTTTTTCTGTCAAGTTATAAATTTTATATGAAATGAAACCTTTTGTAAGTCCTATAAATATAATTGAGTTCTATACAATTTTAGACACTTTGCCATTTGTTATAAACATAGTATATTAAAAAAAATTCAACATATATGTTCGATGGTTTGTACAACTATTGTAAACATGGAGGTCATCCTTATTATCACATAACAATATAATTTCTATTTCTATACACTACAAATACAAGTTGGGGGAATAGTGTCAGACAGCTGTCTGGCACCCTCCAATTGGACCACGTCGTTTACTATTTTATATTCATCGTCATATTTAGGGTTTTTCCCCTGCTTCAAATTACGGTTTCACCCCCAGCTGAAAATAAAATTACGCTTTTGTCCCCAGCGCAGAATTACGATTTTGCCCTCGCTTCAAAATTACGATTTTGCCCTCGCTTCAAAATTACGATTTTGCACTCGCTTCAAAATTACGATTTTGCCATCAGCTCAAAATTACGTTCTCGCCCCAGGTTTAAAATAAAATTCTGTTTTTGCCCCCAGCTAAAATTACGATTTTGCCCTCCGTTAAAAAATATGATTTTTCTCCGTTTAAAATTTATTTTTCGCCCTCAGTTAAAATTACGTTTTTGCCCATGTTCAAAATAAAATTATGCTTTTGCCCCCAACTCAAAATTACGATTTCGCCCACAGTTCAAAAAAAAATATGGTTTTGCCTCCCGCCTAAAATTGCGATTGTGTCTTTAGTTCAAATTTATATTAATGTGTTACCCCAAGTTCAAATTTACGAATTTGCCCCTGCGCAAATTTATATTTTTACCCCTGGTTCCAATTTATAGTACTGTCATCACTTTACCTTTTGGCAAATTACGATTTTACCCCAGTAAAAAAATAAAACTTTCCATTAGTTAAAAATAACAGTATTGCCACTGTTTTAGTTTATTTTAGCAAAACTATAAAAGTGTTTTGTTTTAATTGGTTGACTCGATTTAATTGTTTTCTGTCTCATGGAGCTGCCTAATACTCGCTCATTCTTCGGCCATCGCCCCGCAACGCGGGCATCATCTAGTTGTGTCAGAATTTAGGGAAAATCGTGAAATAGACATTTTTACTCACTTTATTTGTCAGATTAGACTAAGGGTGTTTAAAAAACTTGTGGCTCGCAGCTCGTTCGAAACTCGCTCGGAAAAAGCTCGGATCGAAATTAGCTCGGTTGTTAACGAGCCAGCTCGGCTCGGCTCGATTTGTAAACGAGCCGAGCTCGAGCTTGGCCTAGCTCGGCTCGTGAGCTGGCTAGATAAGGTTTACATCCTTCATTTTTTTTGTCACACATTGCTTAGAAAACAAAAACTAAGGGAGTATCTCCCCTGTAAAAGAAGGTAAAAACAATGTATAATGTGAATTAACTATTTATACTTGCACAATTAACCATTTAGTTAAATTAAATTGCAATTATGGCCCCTAGTCTATGAAGAGATTCATTTTTTAGGTTTTTTAAGTAGTAAATTTTGTGGTTCTTTGTTAGTTCGAGCTAGATCGAGCCGAGCCGAGATAGCTCGAATTTTAAGCGAGTCGAGCTCGACCCTTAAATCTCAGCTCGATTTGAAATTCGAGCTCGAGCGGGGTCTAGCTCGGCTCGACTCGGCTCGTTTACAGCCCTAAATTAGACATTGACTTTTACCCCACTAAAAATTAAATGTAATTTTTACTCACTTTATTTGTCAAATTAGAAATTTACTTTTACCCCACTAAAAATAAATGTTTCCAAAGGCAACCAACCATAAAACGTGACACAAAATCTTGAAAAGTACAAAGGGCTCTCGAAAAACAATAAATCATAATGATACACATGTAAAGCGTGAACTAAATTTTAGACGATAGCTAATATTTTGTCGTCCTTTACAAGTGTATTGATTTGATTGGTTCTCTTCGTGTATCCTTAGTGCTTTTTAAGGTTTTTTTGCAGGCTAAATTTTAGTATCCTTAGTCGACATACCTTATTTTATATATTTTGTTCGGTTGCTTTTGGGTTTGCGAATGTGTTAAACTAGCATTAGAACTCGCGCTTCGCGGCGGGGTGTTAGAAACGACAGTAAAAATAAGCAAACAACACGGTTAAGTAATTATATACATAGTTAAAGTTAGCTTTAATTATAATATTTTAAAAAAATATTGCATGATGTAATGAAGAGTTAATATAGGCCGTAGACTGTAATTTAAACAACGTTGTCGCGGGGACGCAGTGAGAATTCAATCGGTGTCGCACACTATGACAAAGGATAAATAAAACAAAAAAAGTCGTAACACTAACCAAAATAATATCTAAATGTGTTCGGTTCGTTGTAATTGTGGTTCGACTCTAAACATTGAAACGAACGATGCAAAAGTACATCCTAATTTAAACAAATCGTAATTGTTAGCAACCACCAAAAAATTTACATCGAAAATGTCAATAAAAATAATCATGTTATTAATTACGTGTCGAAACACAGACATTTTAACACTAAAATAATAAAACAATAACAAAATAATATATGGATAATAAAACAATATCAAAATAATATATGTATAATAACATAATATATATTTAATTAAATTAAACAATAACAAATAATATATATGTAACAAAATCAACCAATCAAGAATTTTAGTATTTACAATTTGTAATGTTAATATAGGAATGTTATGTGTATTAAAAAATGGGTCATATTGTGTATTTCTTGATTTTCCCCACAATATATGAAGGATATAAATTCAAATAGATATGAAGGATATAAATTCAAATAGGATAAGTATAGTTCTATAGCTAAAAATATGAATACTTACATGAATTCCTTTTATAGATCTGTCGATCTTAGCCTATTTCATTTCAATTAGTCTTAACTCTCCATGTCGCGGTGAGGAGGCGTAAAATCGTGCTACCAACATTGCGAGGGGGAAGGGTAAAACTATGTTAAGTAGCAACCGGACAACGACTAAAACCGGAATTAGCGTAAAATAAAAACACTAACTTCTAACACCAAGTGACGGAAACCGTATACGAAGTCGAATTTATACCGACACGTATTAGAAAGTTGAGGGGGTGAAAACAACCCGAGGAACCAAATGTGACCATCAAACATCGTAGTATGTAGTAACCGAACAACGATCGGATCCGAAAAAAAATGTACAACGAAAACTAACAAAAAAAACTCATTTAACTTTGTGGCAAAATTATTAAAAAAAAAACTAAAGTATTATTTAAAATATGGAAAACGTTAAATTTATTAAAAAAAACTAAAGTATTGTTTAAAAAATGGAAAACGTTAAATTTTACTACTAAAAGAAAACAATTCACACAAAGAAAAAAGTGACACTATTCATTCCCAATGTTATCAAATTCAAACAAAGTCACTTTTCATGATCGTTACTTCATTAATGCAAATCAATCAAAACTGAATCTCCTCATGATGTTCGAGTTATGACCATGTAATCCTACTCGCAATCTTGTGCCTACCATCCTTCACGTATCCAACAAGCTTTATAACTCACAATCAATATATATACACACATACCAACAACTTTTTTTTGGTAAACATCAATCCCCCTACAAATAAACATACGGACCAACAAAAACATCTCACATACCCTGCTAGCTAGTTGGATAATGTAAAACACAATTTGCATAACATGTGACATTGAGTATATTAGGCGCTCAACCAGAACCCCAAAAGTATCTGAGTTGAAAGAACTAACTAAATTGTGACACCTCACTTTTATCAACTTTTATATAAAAAAGATACCAAAATCACTTAGGCGGCGTTGAAGAAGTACACAATTTTCATCTCACTGTTCACAAACCGATACATCGAGCAATTTTCATCTAACCATCACTAGTGCTCTATTGATGGTCACGGGTATTTAAGTTCTACTATGGTGGACCCGGATGAGTTTTCCCCTCAAGGTCTCAAGTTCGAGTCTTGATGATAGGGGTTTCTTATTGAGGGGTTTAAATCGGGGATCTATTGTGCGATGAGGTCCTCTAGCGCGGACCCGGTTAAGACAACGTATGCTAGACCTCCCGACATTCGCAAATAATTACGCGGGTATTATCGAAGTACCCGATAAACACAGAAATATATATAACCTAAATTCAAATTAGAGAAACATGAATGTTCCTGCCAAAAAGCTCAAAAAATGCGAATAAAGCATCTTCTTCTTCCTCGTTGTTCATCCAAACAACTCGCCCAAATCAAAGCACAGGTCCTCACATCTCCCCACCCACACACACTCAACACACTTCTCACTTCCCTCACAAACTCACACACACCCCACTACACCTTCACTCTCTACAACCAAATGCTCCAAAACCCAACAACCCACAACCATTTCACCTTCAATCTTGCTCTCAAAGCATGCTGCTTCACACATTCCTTCACCAAAGGCCAAGAAATCCACACCCACTTGATCAAAACCGGTCATTTCTCACACACATACATCCAAAACACACTCATCCACTTCTATGTCCTTGGAAACGACATCGTTTACGCTCATCGCGTCTTCCAGAGTGTTAATATTCCTAATGTGGTTTCATACACTTCGATTATTTCTGGGTTTTCGAAATGTGGGTTTGTAGATGAGGCTGTTAATATGTTTTGTGTAATGAATGTTGACCATAATGTTGACCCGAATGCTAATACTTTTGTGGGTGTTTTGTCTGCTTGTGGGAATGTGAGGGGGTTGAGGTTTGGAAAATCTGTTCATTGTTATTGGTTGAAGTGTTTCGATGAAGAGAATGTGATTTTTGATAATGCTTTGTTGAATTTTTATGTGAAAGTTGGGTTAACGGAGGATGCACACCATGTGTTTGATGAAATGCGTGAGAGAGATGTGGTGTCCTGGAGCACTATGGTGGGTGGGTTTGTGCAATCGGGGTTTTGTGAGAAGGCGGTTGCGGTTTTTAATGAGATGGTGGGGGAAGGAGAGGTTAAGCCGAATTAAGCGACGGTGGTTAGTGTAGCTGGTGCTTGTGCGTCGATTGGGTCGTTGAGGTTGTGTGAATCGGTGCATTTGTATGTCCAAGAAAGACGTGATATTCCAATAGAAGGAAACGTGGGTAATGCGTTTATAAACATGTATGTGAAATGTGGGAGTGTAAGGAACGCGATCTGTGTGTTTAAAACGCTTAGATTTAAGGATACGATATCTTGGAGCACGATGATTAACGGGCTTGCGATGAATGGGCTTGGGCATCATTCGTTACCACTATTCGGGCTTATGCTAGTTCATGGGGTTGCGCCGGATGATGTTACGTCTATCAGTTTGTTAACCGCATGCAGCCATGGTGGGCTAGTTGACGAAGGGTTGATGTTGTTTAAAGGTATGGTTGACACGTATGGCATTAGCGTCCACGAGAAGCATTGTGCGTGCGTTGTGGACTTGTATGCACGAGTCGGGCGGTTTAAAGAAGCAGAGGAGTTTGTTATGGGTATGGACATAGAACCGGATGGGACGGTTTGGGGTGCGTTGGTTAGTGCTTGTAGGGTTCATGGGAACGAGGCGATGGTTAGACGCTTAAGTGAGACGCTTGTTGACAAAGGCGCGAGTGGTGGGACTTTGTGTTTGGTGTCAAATAGTTATGCAAGTTCAAGTAAATGGGATGAATCTATGGAGATTAGAAATATGATTAGTTCTTTAGGTTTGAAAAAGATGGCTGGTTCTAGTTGGATTGAGCTTGATGTATAGACCAATGCTTGTTATACAAGTATATAACACACTTCTTATATAAAACATTTCCTATGTACAAAATGGAAAATTCCTATCAGTTTTTAAGATGGCACAAGAGTGGTCAAGTTAAAATGCTAACTTGTCATTTGCTTCCATTCATACCATTTTTCCCTTGATGAATGGCGTTTATGTTTAATAAATCTATACTATGTATTAGATTATTTATAAATAATAAAAATAAGCTTATGGATAATAAACTCATCACATTCATCAAGAACATATATTCAAAAATACATTTTATTGTATTTGGGTATTTTCGACTAAAGAACTAATCAGTGAATCAAAACATAAAATGTGTTTTGTAATTTTAGAGAAGTTAGTTAAAAATTTAGATGTAAATCGGCGACTCCGCCGCAACACGCGGGTTTCCCGTGCGTTGCAGCCGCGAAGCGCGAGTGCTTTTATATATATACACACACAATGTATATACGATTTCTTAATGTTTACAGGTTTGAATGTTTTTGTCCGGTTTGTGATTTATGATTTGGTAGATATATTGGTCGATTTTAGTATTGTCGGACTTGTAGGTCGTGGATTTGGATCTTCATGTCTTAGTGTGCATAAGTAGGAAAGATTTGGAACTACATGTCTTATGTGTATGTATGCATGTATGATAGTATTTTAACATTTGAATATAAAGATTGTATTCTATACATATGTACACTTGTGGATATATTTTAAGCTTCATTTTATTAATGTAACGCTATGTTTTGCTAGGATATTTCTACGGTTCTAGTTGCAAGTATGAATTGAAGATGTCGGCTTGGGTTACAAGTATAAAGATATCGGTTAAGGAAGTTATTGTATATCATTTTCATCTTTAGAGATATATGTATGTGTGCTAGTTTAAAACTTTTGTGATTTTGTGTTACTTTGAAACCTTTGTAACTAGTTTAATACTCGTCCGGTGGACGGGTTACGCTAACAACGTAACAAACAAAGATAATATATATTGAGGGTGTTTGGGATTGCTTCTCCTTTTTTTTCCTTTGTCTTTCTTGATGATTCTGAAAACATACTTGTAAACATCGATAAACAAACTTATTTCATATACTTTTTAACCAAGTTTCTATCGGAGTTCTTAAGTTCTCGTAACTCAAAAAGAGATTTCTATCAAGTTTTTAAATTAACAATTAACTACTAAAACATAAAAACATATGAATGATACATTATAACCAATAGTTTGAGATCCACCACTTGTGGCCTAGTGGTAGGGCATGTTTGGATATTTGAAAATGTAACTTTGACTTTATTAATTATGAAACATAATAGTAAATGTCATGTGCTTTGGTGATAACCCAATTATGCCCCGACTCTTATTTCCGCTGCGGGTCGGGGTGTGACAAAATTTAGGTTCTTCAATGGAGACTTAAGTTCAATCATCACTTGTGTGACTTTAGTAGATAAGGCAATGATAGATAGAGGCTAGCCTCTTTGCAGAGGTTTCAGGCTCTATCCTGGGCCCACCCGGGTTTTCGTCCCACCGTGTGTTACCCTAGAGATTGTCAAGTGGCAGCCGGTGGTATGGTTTCCTGGGGGAACGCCCAAGCCAACTCTGAAGATAGCGTGTGCTCGGTTAAGACAACACAGTCTGGCCTGAGTGGGGGAACGAGGCTCTACAATTTGAAGAGTGAGATAGCCTAATATAAGAAAGTCGGCATTCTCAAAAAAATAGTTTGAGAACCATGGCCTTGGGACATCAACTTATATGGAAATATTTTTTGTGAAAATAGTGTTTATACAAGAGCGAGAAATCTTCAAATCCTAAATATGTTAGTAATTTTCTAAAATGTTGTTCTAAAATATAAATATTAAAAAATTTCTAATATTTATTTGAGAGACTTTAATAGAATTAATATGTGTGATTATTACCTTTAATAAAAAAGCACAGTATCTTGTTGTTTAGGTTAATTTTTATGTGGTGAATTTGAATCGTGATTTATTTTATATGGAATATAATAATCAATAAATCCATTGGGCTTAGAATTCGTATATAAACATATAAGTTGGGCTGATAGAGTGGTCTATGGGCTGCTATATATACGCAAGTGTCCTCAGTAAACCCTAGATGTGTCACACCCCAACTGATGGCGGAATCATCGGGGCGCGACTCTAGGCAATATTTAAATATTGACAATAACAACTAATAATGACAATATTTAAATAGTCCGAGTTCCCATACAATCAACCAATATTCCATAATCAATTATTACAAAACATAACATCTCATAAAACATGTCCAATTCGATCTTCCCTAGATTCTATTACATGCGTTTTTAGAGATATTCCTACGTCCGGTTTGCAGCAAATAGATCTCAATAACCTGCAACATACGTCAAAATAATTTATCAATACCAAATGTATTGGCGAGCATACAGGTTTTGATATAATAGCATAGTAGATAAAAGTATAGTGAATTTCCTCATACATAAACATGATCTATACAACACATAAACTCACAAACAATTTCTCATGCTATACTCTCAGAGAGCTCGCGCGTACATCTTAGCTAAACCTCGTCGGATGAGAGCCCTCTACAATGCTATACTAGCCAAGGTGGAGATAACGAAAAGAGCGCTAACTAGTGTGTGCGCTTAGTCTAAGTGCGAGGAATCAAGAGAGGGATAGAGAGACATCATTCGTGTGTTGAAGCGATATCAAGTAATAGAATGATTATAAAGCATAAGTACTAACGTCGAAAGTCGTACCTTCGTTAATGTCGTCCTGCGCCTGGTCGAGGTTGGTGTCGACGTCTTCCTCTGCTGGGGCTGCGGCTTGGGTCGGTGACTCAAGGGGTGTCGACTCATCTTGTTTTCGTGGTCCTGTGCGACATTGGTTGGTGATGTGGCCGTAATGGTCACAGTTGGTGCAATAACGACAGCCGGCTCCGGCCTGGTGGTGATAAGTACACATCTGACACTGGGGATGAGGTCCGGTGTAGTTACGCCTTGGGTAGAATGGAACTGCTCGAAGAGGTTCAGGATTGAGCGGCTCAGTCGCGGAGTAGTTGAGACTCGAGCTATTTCTCTTGCGACTGGAGTAGTTAAAACTTGTTATAGTAATATGTATTTCTAGGATTCACATAGGAGCCACATAGGAAAACACATATTTCCTAAATTCTCACGTATTCACATAAGCACGTGTAATCATATACTATATATGTATGTATATTTAGTTACGTATATACTAGAAGGTATAGCGCGAGGACGCGATTAGGGGAGTTGTTATGATTTAGTTTTGTTGCGAGAATTAGCTCTTGTTTTGGATTGCGATGGTTGTGCGAGTTGTGCATTAACATAGTAAGATGAAAGCGATAAAGCGGTAAGCGAAAAGCGACAAATTAAAACGTAAAGGTTTAAAATTTGTTAAAACGTGTGCGTAGCACATGTAAATCGATGATGCGTAAAATCGACGATTGCGGCTTAAAATCAATAGAGGGTCCTGGGTTTTGAGACAGCGACTACCCAAAGTGATTCGATCGTTCCGCCGAGTTCGGGCACACGCTTTGGCCTAATAGGTAAATGCTCTCACTGCCTCGCGGCTAACGACATCACCTTTCCGGTTACTACGCGTCCCCAAAGCGTTGGAAACAATCGAGACTTTGGTGAGATTGAAAATCATGGAGTGGGACGAGTTTTCAAGGTTCGATTTCACCCCTAACTTGATAACTTCGAATCCCTGATTGTGGTTTCACCTCCCGGACCCATCAGAAGGTTTCCACCGGATAGAATGGGAAATTTCCGTTAAGATGTGGATATCACCCCTAACTTAACGGAGAATTTCGTGCTAATCGAGAATACGCGGAGTGAGTGATTCGTCGAGAGTTCGCGGTTTTCACACCTAATCCCGACAAATCGACTCGTTGGTGTGATACAAGCATTCTTCACGTGTATTGTGGCAGCTTTAGGAAAAGCGATGTTTAGAAGTTCGTACCGAAGGATTCCGGTCAAGTTCGGGCGAACTTAGCATCTGTCTAATGTCAAGTTCGAGCGGACTTATCCCTTACCAGGCGAACTTGTTTGATGTTATGGGGACAGGCAAGTTCGGGCGAACTTGGTCACGTACGGGCGAACTTGATCAAGTTCGGGCGAACTGATCATTTCGAGCGAACTTGTCACCCCAAGTTCGGGCGGACTTGTTTGTTTGTATGAGTTTTCAACGTTAATCGATGCGTAACGGTCTGATTTGGTGTCCTAACTATAGACTAGGTCGAACATGCAATTCTACCTAATTCCCTATAGTTATGGCTCTGATACCAATCTATCACACCCCAACCGATGGCGAAATCATCGGGGCGCGGCTCTAGGCGAATCAGATTGTTTCATAAGAAATTCCATAACAACTAATATTTGACAATATTTAAATAGTCCGATTTCCCATACAATCAACCAATATTCCATAATCAGTTATTACAAAACATAACATCTCATAAAACATGTCCAATTCGATCTTCCCTAGATTCTATTACATGCGTTTCTAGAGATAATCCTACGTCCGGTTTGCCGCAAATAGATCTCAATAACCTGCAACATACGTCAAAATAATTTGTCAATACCAAATGTATTGGCGAGCATACAAGTTTTGATATAATAGCATAGTAGATAAAAGTATAGCGAATTTCCTCATACATAAACATGATCCATACAACACATAAACTCACAAGACAATTTCTCATGCTATACTCTCAGAGAGCTCGCGCGTACATCTTAGCTAAACCCCGTTGGATGAGAGCCCCTCTACAGAACTATATTAGCCAAGGTGGAGATAACGAAAAGAGCCATAGCTTATATGTTCTAGCAAACACGTATAAATATGTATAACAGACATTCGCGTGTGATAAATCAGTTTAGCGTGTGTTGTGTATTTTTGATAAGAACGTATGTTACACCCAAAAGTGCATTAAAGCGAAAATGGGTCAACTATATTCACAGTTGGTGCGTTTTAGGAGAAATTCGGGATTGAGATGAGTCGGGGAGAGCATCGGATCAGCCTGTAAGCGAACGAAGTGCATCGGTCTTCCGAATTGCTGAAACAGTTAAGTTTGGATTGGGCAGAGAGACAAGTTCGGCGAACTTGTGAAACCTTTTGAGTTATGAGGCAGTTCGGGCGAACTTGTGTGTCTGTTAATTGAAAAAGACAAGTTCGAGCGAACTTGTGAAGTTTCCTAAGAACTTGACAAGTTCGAGCGAACTTGTTGAGTTCTGTTGAAGATTTGGCTCAAGTTCGGCCGAACTTGACCAAAATGGTGCAAGTTCGAGCAAACTTGGCTCTTGAGCTGCATAAAATCAGTTAAATTTCGAGCGAACTTGGTGTTTTTGGGTCCAAAATCTTGCGTTTTCGCGTCGTTTCTAAGGAAATCGAGTGTCCATCCCTCCAACCTTAGGCTACTGAGCAAAACCTAGGTTGAAGAGGTCTTTTGGAGCGAGTTTAGCCATTTTACAAAAAGTCGGACTAATCCGGGCGAACTTGAAGGTTCGAACGGGTTAGTCCAGTTTGTGCAAAGTGACGATTTCGTCCTTGTGCTTCCGGATCTGAGATTTAGCTTGACAACGCCTCGTTCCACTTCAAAGTGAACAAAACATATGTCATTTAGTCCGAATATTGTGTAAAAATCGATGTTTGAAAGGTTTTACTTAGATCTAAGCATAGATCTAAGTGAAAAACAGAAGTTTTGTATAAAAAGATGAAGATTTTCATGAAAAGATAAGTTTTGATGAAATCGAAGGTAGAAACCTTGTGAAAAATCGTTGTAAACGTTGTTGTAGCTTGAAAAATCTTACTTAGAAAACAAAGGGTTTCGAGTTTGGTGAGCTCCGGGCGAACTTGCAGCAAGTTCAAATGAGTGAATGGAGCTGAGTGTTCATAGGAGAAGCAAAAATGGGAGCTGATGGAGTCAAGTTCGGTCGAACTTGTATGGATTCATACAAGTTCGGGCGAACTTGTTAAGAATTCAGTGATTCTCAGGCAAGTTCGGTCGAACTTGCTGAGCATGTGAGGTCCCAAGTCAAGTCCGAGCGGACTTGGCTGAAATTGAGGAATTTTTGGTGGCCTAGACAAGTTCGGGCGAACTTGTGATGCACAAGTTGGCCGAACTTGGCCTATTGGCGAAGTTTTGTTCTAAATTTTCGCGTTAAGCGTTCGTTTGGCGATTTGGTTCGTATTATATAGATATATTAAGCGTCTTAGCAAAGCGTTAAGCGTATTAATCGATTAAATTTAGTTAAGATTCGAATAGATAAGCGAGGTAGCATGCGGCTTTGTTCCCAAGTCTTGCGAGAGTCGCGTTGCAGTTTAAGCGAGCAGATAGCCTTGGAAACTTCACGCAAAGTTTGTTAGTGTTTAGCGAGTGCGATATATGCATAAGCGTTGTGATGTGCGATGTGATGCGAAAATATGCGATATAGCGTAATAAGCGATTTATGTTACATTATGATCCGAATCTCTGGTGCTAGGCGGAACGAGAGTGACGAGCTTGCGAGGAAGCGGGTTGTTACAAGATGCCCCCTCTTTTTCCATCAGACGCCCCTCTTTTCCAATTAAATCTCATCAAATTTTTTGCCCTAATTCAAGATGCAAACAACTCCAATAAAACCTCTTTATCTATGATAGCCTCCACCTGATCAGAACCCCAAACATCTCACCAGAAATCAAATCGTCATCGTCTTAGTCGTTTTCGCTGGCACAGATCTAGGATTTACAAGGGTTTACGTATGTGTATCGAGATGCTCGTGATAGGGTTTTGGTGAAGTGAATTTTTAGCAATAATGAAGGAACCAAAATCACTCACTGAAGAAAAAAAAGACCTTTTTCGAACATGACGAGCTTCTTAAAGAATTGTAAAACGAAGGTAATTTATCATCTGTTCTTTTGGTTTGTTCTAACATCAATGTTTTTCCTTATATATTTAAATCCAGAAGTCGTAAGGATGGTCCAACATGGTTATGATGCGCTCTAATGACTGTAGGGTTTTTTTTAATCAGAGGAAGGATTTATCCAAAATTTGTGTAAGTATTTATTTGTCCTTTTTAATTGTCTACTTACCTACTTTCTTTGTAACTGTTGAAAAATGTTTAGTGAGCATTTTAACAAAAAAGTCTAAAGTTTTTTTAAAAAAAAAATAAACTTTTTGACATACAAATGCTATAAATGGAACATTAAATTGTAATACATACATTTGTAGTTATTTGTTATTATTTTGAAGTGTTTTAAGTATAATAGGATAAGGTAAGCGTTTTAAGTGTTTAGACAGTTTGTACAATGTAAATAGTTTAAATAAAGAGAATTAGTATAATAGGATAAGGTAAGTGTTTTAAGTGTTTAGACATTTTGTTTTCTTGATTATATGTGTGTTATAGAATAGTTAAAAGAGTAGGGTTTTTTTTAGCATTATATTTTGTATTAGATGTCTTTTGAGTTTTTAAAATGTCTATTATAGAGAGTTTATTTAAACACTTTTAAAGAAGCATTAAGAATATATAAACATAAAAGAACATAAGCAAGAAATAATATATCTATGTATCTAAAAACACATAATCAATAAACCAGAGAAGCTTTAAATATCTATGTATCTAAAATACATAAACAATAAAAAGAGAAGCTTTACCTGTGTTAAAGAGAATGTAGAAATCTTTACATACTTGTAATCCTGAATTAAAGTAAACATTAGAAATTTCAAATGTATCTAAAACACCTAAACAATAAAAAATAGAAGCTTTCTTAGCGTATATGTGTGATTCGAGAAGTGCATGAATGGTTATAATATTAATAAAACAACGACTATATATAATAATAACATTAAAACTGTTAATCATATTAATAAAACTACGACTATATATAACAATAGTAATAACAATATTAATAATTGATATACCACACTCTTTACTTCCTAAAATTTAGGTTTAAAAAACGTTGAATAATTTAATTTGATTTTCGGTTTTTTCCTTCTCTTTGAACTCGACTAAGTTACGACCCCCGACTCCACCCTGGGAGCGGGAGCCGTGAACCAGTCAGGTGGTACCGGTGATTATTTTGAAAATTGCAGCGGAAATTTCATCAGGACCGTAGTTAGGAAAATATATCAGAGTTTAGAAATACCGGATTTTATTTATTAAACATATGGGAATAAAGCCCATGTTTTATAAAGGTAGCTTTTAATAAGGGATACACCGAATTCATAAAACAACGTTTCTTTATTTAATTGATAAAATAAGCCACTCCTTTAAGCCTTTTGGTGCTGTATCCCAACTCTTAATCCGATCTACTGAAATCACCTGAAACATGTTTTAAAAATATTTTTGTCAGCAGGAAATACTGGTGAGTTCATTCAATTTGTACAAAATGACACATTCTTATATTCATAGCATTAAGAGTTTTTACATTTGTTTATCTTACCAAACTACTATTGGCTAACTCATTGTCCAATAGCAAAGAAACTTATTTTAAATAGTATTTATCACTCGGTGGCAGTTCCTGTGACTGTGGTCATATCACTCATTGGCTAACACATTGTCCAATAGTGAAGATTATCAAGTATTGTATACAAAACCCCACATACTGATAGTAGTTTCCCAGTAAGAATACAAAGACTTAATCACTGTAATATTACTTGGAAAACATTTAGGGTTTGCAAAGCATTTGAGAAAAGGAGAATGAGTCACTTTGTAGTTTTAAGGTTGTTATCTTAGAGCTTCCCGGTGTTATTTCTGAGTTCCTAATGACATTATAATGCAACACATGTTAGTGAAACAACCCAACTTAAACTTTAACGATACATTACGAGACAAAACCCCAACGTAGTTTACACAGTATAGCCTTATATACAGGCAGCACTTTGGCATCTGTTGCTGGGTTTTAGATCAATCGGACAGAGTATCGAATCAGTGATTAGGGTTAAAACACTTACAACGCGGCAGAGTTTATCAGGTTTAGGGGGGGTGTTTGCAAGAGAACAGGGCAAGAGGGAGTTCTGATCGAAGAAATTCGATCGAACTGGTGCAAATGTTTCTGTCCCACGCTACTCCTTATATAGCCCATCTGGGCATCCCCCGCGCGTCGCACGGGATACCCTGGATTCTTGGCATGACGTGCGGGGGCGGTCGGCCTGGCATAGGTCTGCCACGTGTCCACGTAGGTCTGACACGTGGCGCGATGTCGTGACACGTGTCCCTAGCCGCCTTTTCCGTCCAATCGCATGTTTTTCTCGGTTTCCGTGCTGGTTCTTGTCGCGTATGCTCGGGTCTTGATTCCACTTGGTTCGGTTTATAATTGTGAATCTAATATGGGTTCTTTTGTGCCGGTTGGTTCGTCAATCACCAAGTTTCTTAACCGCTAAGTTTTCTGATCGAGTATCCGACTTTCATCGCGCATACCAGGGGTTTTAATTATGGGTTATTGCTGGGAATATTTTTTAGGGTTGTTACATCCACCCCACCTCGTTTTAAATCTCGTCCTCGAGATTTAGGTTATGATGTTATTTCTGATTTATCTCACGCGTTAATCAATACTAATAGGATTAAGGTAAATGAATCAGGACATCTTCGAATTTTGTGAATACAAGGTTTACAATGAATAGAAATCAACGGTTTAATTGAATCATTTCCAGAAATCGATATCAAATGAACGAAGTGAAATGACATAATCATGACTAGGTTTTCATGGTCTAAACCAAAAAAGAGATTTATGACCAATAGGTGAATGATTTTAGAAACAATAGAATTCACTATCAAAGGAAAGCTTACCTTGCTTGTCAATCAAGGAAGACTTAGAATTAACAAGCTTAACTGAAACCGAAATATGAAGATGATGTGTCAACTATCAAACCATGTTATGAGGAAAAAATCAATGTGTTGACATTATTTGAATGACAGGGATACACTTGAAACACAACAGAATTTAGTGTATCATTATCTTAATAGATAGTTGTATTAAGACTATTTTCAAAAATGAGTCAAATGAAAAGCATACGTAGTTTTGTAAGATCATGATTAGCTCAGGCTACAAATTTATATCGACGCCACAAGGTGTCATAATTATCGAAATGGTGACCGAACAAGTTCACCGTTGTTCGTAATCAATTGAAAGGTTTAATGAAGTAAATTCGAATATTCATAAATAAATCTCATAGGATTTTAAATTGATGATGAAATAACAAATGAATATCATAGAATTTTCAATAAGTATTAAAAGAACCATTAGAGGTACACCGAAAAATAACCTGAAGTTGTGTACTCTTATCTTAACACATTATTGTATTAAGATTGTTTTATGACAATGAATCAATAAGATGGGTTTTAAGAATAAATAAACGCGCACATCGGGTATGCAAACGGGATTAGCTCAAGCTTCAAGTTGATGAAAATGCCACCACAAGGTGTCATGAAAATTAATGATTCAAAGAAGGTGAATACCAAACAAGTTATGGTTCTGAATAGATGAAGTAGTTAATAGAAAACATTATTCATTAACTTTGATTTGTACTATGGTAAAGTGATACTTTAACTTAGATATTACATATTAGCGATCACATCTGGAATCATTTCTGCTTCCTGCGTAGTAAGTACGAATGCTCACGCGTTCTTCTTAACTCCGTCTGTTGTCTTTGCCTTGTTGTCGGGTGCCTTCGTCATATGGCCTGTTTCTCCATAGTTAAAACAGACTGGGTTTTTCCTCTTGTATTGTTCTTCCTTATGGCCAGGTGTTTTGCAAAGGTTACAGTAGGGATTCCTCTTAAAGTAGCATTTTCCTGAATGCTTTTTACTGCAGTATTTGCAGATACGTTTCTCAGATGACGGTTCAGATCCCTTCTTCTTATAGGACTCATCGGCGCCAAATTCTTGGGTAATTTTCTAGGCTAACTCCTTCTTCTTGTTTTCTTCTCTTGTGCGGCTTAGTCCGTCTGTTAACGTATTGGCTAGTTCGACTGTTTCCTCGATAGTGTCACACCCCGACCCGCAGCGGAATAAGAGTCGGGGCATAATTGGGTTATCACCAAAGCTCATGATATTTACTAATATGTTTCATATTTATTTAAGTCAAAATTACATCCTCAATAATCCAAACATGTTCATACAAATACAAAGAAAAATAATCAACTAAACAATCCAAGCTCTAAACCAGTTTATTCTTCTAAACCAATCCTATGTGTTTCTTGCTGCGGCTGGATCACCTGTATCATGTGTAAAAATGGGGGTTTTTGGGTCAACATAAGTTGGCGAGTGAACCTTGTTAGATAAACATTTATTATTGATTTCTTGTTATCTATATCATGGAAAAATTGTGCAATAGTCATATGTGAGCAAATGTAAATAATCAAACAATAACAATAACAACCACAAACAATAACATACAATAACATATCAACTTGCATGAATATATAACATGAATGAAACTGTATATGTTGGCAACGTCACGTTCACGCTCATAATGTAATGGGGAACGGACGGCCTATGATGAATGTCTGTGCGATCAAGGCTCAATCAAACGGAGCCGATCGTATGTTGGCAACGCCCGGTTCACGCTCATAATGTAATGGGGAACAGCTCAACGCTCATAATGTAATGGGGAGCGGCGGCCTATGATAATGTATGTACTGAAAATGATAAATTAAATCTAAACAATAACCACACAAACAGTTGATACAAGTTGAATACACATTTGTTCATGGATATGATGTATGCACAATGTTTTAAATATAATAAATGGTAAGACACATGATACACCCCAAAAACGTGATTAAAACGGGGAATTTGTAGAGATTCACTCACATTGGGTGCGTTCGGTTGAAGATGATGAAATGCGCACGAGTTTGGAGGATTGATCGACGAGACTTAACTAACCTAAATAATAAACGGGAAGTATGGTAAATGAATGGATTTTATTAATAATTTTAATAAGATTTTTATGTATATTTTTGTGAGTTTAAGGCTATTATCTATCTTTAAAAACATTATTTTTAAGTATTTTTAATTGATGTTTAAACTAATTAAATAAATAAAAATATAAAAAAAATGTTGACTTTTGCGTTGACCATTGACCGTTGACCGGGACTGTTGACCGTTTGACCGGTTTGCTAAAGTGTAAGTGTGCGCCGGGTAAGGCTCGAACCCGAGACCTCCCGTACGCGTGCACGCAGCTCTACCAACTGAGCTACGTGTCTAACCCGAAATAATTCTGTTTTTAATTATATTTATATACTATTTTAGTTTATTCAAAATTCTTTAATTTTTAAAAAGGGTTTTAATCATCAAACCGGAGTGTGCAACAGGTCTCGAACCCGGGACCTGTGGGTTAGTGTTGCACACAGTCCACCGCTGGACTGTGTGTCTAACCTGGTTAATATACCGATTTTTATTATACTTAACAACTTCAGTGAGTTAATCCGGTTCAGTTAGAAAAAGAAAACATCTTTATTACAGAGCATACGTGTGTGTCAAGGATCGAACTCGCGGCGTGTGATATATGTGCGCACACAGTCCACCGCTGGACTGTGTGTCTAACCCGAGATAATATCTAATTTATATAAAACTTATAAACAACCTAACTTCGTCTTCTTCGTTACAAAATCACAGACTACGATTACTCTACTGTTTCTTGTTTAATTCGATTGACAAACATTCAAATGACTAAAATGAAATGGCAGAGAAGATTTTGGAAGTAAACATACCGGAGAAACGATCTATCTCAGAAGTCCGGCGAAGTCGTCGGCTCTGTTTTTACGGATTTCGTCTGAGCGGACAGATTAACAATTTTGATTAGCTAGATGCGGAATTGAAGCACTGAACAAGAATTACCAGAAGGTTTAAAAGGCTATACCGTTTCACAGCGAGAATTGGGAACTTTCAGAAGTTTTCCGGCGAGAGTTAATTATCCGATATCGTCGTCTGAAACTGATTCTGATTGAAGGGTTTGAGTTAGCAAAAACTTAACAACTGATAGACGATGAAAGAATTGAGAGACTTACTGATTTGATGGAAGACACGGTTTTCCGGCGAAAGTCCGGCGAGTTCAAAAAGCTTTTCCGACGAACTGAAAGTAGAGCGAAAATGAAATTGAAGGTTCTGCGGATGAGTTTGAGGCGCGAGAGGGGCTATGGTTGGAGTAATTCAGGAAGTGCAAATTTTCGGTTATTAAAACCGATCACCACATGAATTCAAGTCCATTCAAGACTAAATTGATTGATGGTGTCGGTGTATCGGTTATTGTAAGAAAACCGCGAACACTCAAACGTTTTTGGTCATTTGGAAACCGATTATGGTTATAGTTGGCGTAAACCGGTTGATTCATGGTTGAACATAAGATTTAATTGATTCCTAGAACTAACAGAAAACATCAAGTAGCGGAGTGGTTATAAGTGTGCGTGTTAAGTCGTTGAGCCTTTCCGGCTGACCCGGGTTCGAGTCCCGGCAGCCTGTTTTTCATTTTATTTATTTTATTTTTACTTTTTATCAATTACAGCTTTTATATTCTAGTTTGTTTATTAATTATGCATCGCTCAAAATTAAAATCAACATAAATACGCAACGAAACATTTATAACTTGATATTCGATTACAAACGAAGCGGGTTTGGAAAACCCGTTTTTGACAAATGTTACAGTATCCCCTACTTTTAGGAATTTCGTCCCGAATTAAGTAGTAGTAGTAGGAAAAAGATGCGGGTATTCTTCGCGCATTGAGTCTTCACGTTCCCAAGTAAACTCAGGTCCCCGTTTCGACTCCCAGCGTACCCTAACAATTGGAATGCGACTTCGTCTTAGACGTTTTTCTCTGAAGTCCATGATCTCTACTGGTCTTTCAATGAAATGCATAAATTCATCAATCTGAATATCTTCCAGAGGAATATGGAGGTTCTCATCGGCGAGGCACTTCTTCAAGTTTGATACGTGGAATGTGGGGTGAATTCTGTTGAGTTCTTCTGGTAGATCAAGCTTGTATGCTACAGGTCCTACTCTTTCGAGTATCTTGAAAGGTCCTACGTAGCGTGGTGCTAGCTTGCCTTTTTGGCCAAAACGAACTACTCCCTTCCACGGTGATACTTTTAAAAGTACATGATCACCAATGTTAAACTCCAAAGGCTTTCGTCGTTTATCTGCATAACTCTTTTGACGACTTTGAGCAGCTAGAAGATTGTTTCGAATTTGATGGATCTTGTCTGTGGTTTCTTGAATCAATTCTGGACCGGTGATTTGAGTTTCCCCAATTTCGTGCCAACATACTGGAGATCGGCACTTACGACCATATAAAGCTTCAAAAGGTGCCATGCCGATGCTTGAATGATAGCTGTTGTTGTACGAAAATTCAACTAATGGTAGATGAGCGTCCCAATTTCCCTTGAAGTCTATGACACATGCTCGAAGCATATCTTCAAGAGTTTGAATGGTGCGTTCAGATTGTCCATCAGTTTGAGGATGATAAGCGGTACTGAGGTCTAATCGTGTACCCAACGCGGCTTGTACGGCCTGCCATGTTCATGAAGTGAAACGACCATCACGAACTGAAATAATGCTTAATGGTACACCATGTCGGCTTACGATTTCGCTGATGTAAATACGAGCTAGCTTCTCGTTCTTGAAATCTTCGCGGATTGGAATAAAGTGAGCTGATTTTGTAAGACGATCAATGATTACCCATATAGTGTCATACCCACCAGAAGTGCGAGGTAACCCGGTAATGAAGTCCATGGTTATGTTTTCCCACTTCCATACAGGTATTTCAGGTTGGACCAAAAGTCCTGAGGGTCTTTGATGTTCAGCTTTTACCTTGGGACATGTAAGGCACTTGGAAACAAAAACAGCAATATCCTTTTTCATTCCAGGCCACCAGTAGGTGTATCAAAGGTCTTAATACATCTTGTCGGCTCCTGGGTGTATAGAGTATCGTGTTTTGTGTGCCTCATTCATAAGGAATTCACGAAGGTTGTTGTGGTCAGGAATCCATATGCGATCTAGATAGTACAGAATACCGTCAGATTTAGTTTCAATTTTAAGTTTAGCTCCACAAGACAGCTCCTTTCGTACGTCGTCTTCCGTTACTGAAACATGTTGGGCTTCTCGAATTTGATCTTTAATGTCAGTTATGATTTGCGAACATAGAAGACGAATGGAGTTCGCATAACCCTTTCGACTGAGTGCATCAGCCACCACATTTGCCTTGCCAGGGTGGTACCGAATTTCACAGTCGTAGTCATTTAGAAGTTCGACCCATCTTCGTTGCCTCATGTTTAACTCCTTTTGGTTGAAGATATGTTGAAGACTCTTATGGTCAGTGTATATTTCACACTTAGTACCGTAGAGATAATGTCTCCATATCTTAAGAGCGAACACAACGGCTCCAAGTTCTAGGTCATGGGTGGTGTAGTTCTTCTCATGAGTTTTGAGTTGTCTAGAAGCATAAGCTATCACCTTTCCTCTTTGCATTGGAACACAGCCTAGTCCTTGCCCTGACGCGTCGCAATAAACCACGAAGTCATCACAACCTTCAGGAAGAGTGAGAATTGGTGCATCACAGAGTTTTTGTTTAAGGGTTTGGAAGGCTTCTTCTTGTTTGGGTCCCTATGAAGGGTTTTCCTTTATGAGTTAAAGCCATGAGTGGTACAGCAATGCGGGAGAAATTTGAAATGAAACGGCGATAATAACCAGCCAAACCAAGGAATGATCTTACTTCCGTTGGTGTACGTGGCGCTTGCCATTCTTGTACTGCTTTGATCTTTGAGGGGTCGACATGTATTCCCTTGTCATTAACAACATGTCCAAGGAATTGTACCTCTTTTAACCAGAATTTGCATTTGGAGAATTTGGCGTAAAGCTTTTCATTCTCTAAGAGTGTAAGGAATTGTCGAAGGTGCCGTTCATGATCAGACTTAGACTTTGAATAAATAAGGATGTCGTCGATGAAGACTATAACAAAACGATCGAGATAGGGTTTGCAGACTCTGTTCATTAGATCCATGAAGACATTTGGAGCGTTGGTTAAACCAAATGGCATGACCATGAATTCATAATGACCATAACGAGTTCGGAAGGCGGTCTTTGGGACGTCTTCTTCATGTACTCTAAGTTGATGATAACCAGAACGAAGGTCGATTTTTGAAAAACAGCTGGCGCCTTGAAGTTGGTCAAGAAGATCATCAATGCGAGGTAATGGATAGCGATTCTTGATCGTTAACTTGTTGAGTTCTCTGTAGTGCACATGCGAAACGTTCCATCTTTCTTCTTCACAAAAAGGACAGGTGCACCCCAAGGCGAGGAGCTAGGACGTATGAATCATTTGTCAGTCAACTCTTGCAATTGACTGGCTAGCTCTTGCATTTCGGATGGGGCTAACCTATAAGGAGACTTTGCAACTGGTGTAGCACCAGGTATAAGATCAATGCGGAATTCGACTTCTCTCAAGGGAGGAAGTCCTGAAATGTCGTCAGGAAAAACTTGCGGGAAATCTTTTACTACTGGGATGTCTTCAAGTTTCTTCTCCATGGTTCCCTTTTTGACGACATGGGTTAAAAATGCGACATAATTCTTGCGGAGATATTTTCGAGCCTGTAGACAGGACATTAATCTGAGCCCTTTCGATGAGGTTTCTCCAAAGATTCGTAGAGTCTGACCGTTTAAAAGAGGAATGCGTATAAACTTTTCGCGGCATACAACTTCAGCCTGATGTTGGCTGAGCCAGCCCATACCAATTATAATGTCAAAGCTTCCCAACTTCATAGGAATGAGGTCAACTGGAAAGTCGTGATCGTTTAAGGTGAGAGTACAATTTCGTATAATAGAGTTTAATGAGATCGGTTTCCCGTCAGCAACTTCTACTGTTATGGATTCCATGAGCTTTTCACGAATTTGGTTTAGGATGGGTTCAAACTCTAAGGACACAAAACTTTTATCCGCGCCAGTATCAAACAACATGGATGCATAACTACCATTGATAAGAAACGTACCGTTAACCACATTGCTGTCAGCTCTAGCCTGGTTAGCATTGATGTTGAAAGCTCTTCCTCTTGCAGGTGGAGGAGCTTGGTTAGCTTGATTCACTGGATTTGCTTGGGCTTGAGCATGTATAATGTTCACCAAACGTGGACAAGTGTTTCTAAAGTGGTTTGGGTCTCCACAATTGTAGCAATCCCGCATAGGTTGCACCATGGGATAGTTGGGTTGGTAGTATGATTGGGCTAAATGTTGGGTAGGTGGTAGTAGTAGGGGTTGTTGGGCTTGACCCATTATTTGATGGTGGGTTTGAGTTGAGGGCTGGTGGCGGTTCGTTCGCAGAGGTATGCGACAGGTTTGAACAGTGTGACCTGCGCGACCACAGCCGGTGCAATGTTGGCAAGGATGATCAGGAAGGTGATGGTATTGGCAACGGTTGCATTTTGGTAATGGGCCAGAGTATGGCCTTTTATATGGTGCAGGTGAGGGGACAACTTGGGTAATGGTTGCAGCAGGGATAGGGTAATTGGTTTGTGTGACAGCGAAGTTTCTGGTGTTACGTTTCCTTTTGTTAGCAAACTTAGAGGAGGAGGTGAAATGGTTTGAAGTTTGGCCCTCAACGGGGGCTATCCTTTTCTCCTCTTTAAATTTACCTTTGCGAATTCGATTCTCGGTCAGTTCAGTAGCTAGTTCCATAGCAGCTTCAAGTGTTGCTGGCGAAGTGCTGAGAACTGAAT
Organism: Scalesia atractyloides; assembly: GCA_947069175.1. Taxonomy (NCBI): domain Eukaryota; kingdom Viridiplantae; phylum Streptophyta; class Magnoliopsida; order Asterales; family Asteraceae; genus Scalesia; species Scalesia atractyloides. The sequence goes on along the minus strand of CAMTDV010000004.1, from coordinate 78,690,167 downwards.
CTTGAATTTTCGAGGGAAGACCTTGAATATAATGCTCGACTAAACGGTAAACTGGGGTGAACAAGTTAGGGACCATCTGGTTCAACTCTAAAAACCTCTTGTTGTAGGAAGTATGATCTCCCTCCTTTTGCTTCAATGAATGAAATTCGTCCTCTAACTTTTTAATCTCACTTCTAGGACAGAATCGTCTCGTCATGATTTCCCTTAACTCCTCCCACGTTAAGGCCATTGCATCTTCGATTCCTCTCTTACCCTTTTCAGTATTCCACTAGGTAAGAGCTACCCCAAATAGTCTCCCGGTTGCGTATCGTACCTTGCGATCCTCGGGACAATCGCAGTTGAGGAAGGTGTTTTCCATTTCCTCAAACCAGTGGAGGAGAGCAGTGACACCTTCGGTCCCTTCAAATTTCAGAGGATCGCAAGACTTGAAATGTTTATATGAGCACTTGTTGGTAGGAGGGTTGCCGATGTTCTGGTCTTCTTGCTGGGGAGGATTGGTGGGATTTGTGGCGAGAGCTTGTTGTACTTGAACCACAATGTCAGGAAGTACCGCGGCCATTTGTTTTGCGATTTGAGTGGCCAAGCGTTCGTGTGACCTTCCTGATTTTCTACCCCCTCGTTGTTGCCTAGCCGACATCTACAGGAACATATATAAGAAGATTGTGAATTTATGGAGTCTTTTTAGGTGTCATGTGTCTTAAAGAAAATGAAAATAACATAAATATCAATAATGCAACTACATCCATAGGATGTCTTGGGTTTGCTCATGTTGGGCCTCAAATGTCCCCCATACCTTCACCTGTATAGTCATGTGGGCCCCCATGACTATTGGCTTGGTAGGATTCACATTAGTATTGGCGGTTTAACACTCGCATCACCCGAATGAAAACCATGAAATAGGTTTACGAGATGTATGGTCGGAATGTGTCCAGGTGTAGACACAATGACAACTCAAAGTGGGGTTAGCTCACACGACGTTTGGTATAGCATGCTTTGGCCTAATAGGTACTTCGTACTCTCATCGTTAGTCCCCAGGTAGGCAAACTGGTCCTTTATTTTGGATTTATACGAATGCCAAGCCTAGACAGGACTTTCCGACTACCGGTACTTGTACCCTTCCAGTTACTACATGCCCGTCATGAGAACTCACTTTGATGTGATTTGAAAATACAAAAATCATTGTAAAAACAATCATGAAAATGATGTGATGTGTGCTCTCATGGATATAATATGTTATGAGAATATGATTCATGATAGGCATTATATAATATGTACTTATGAACATGCTTGCATAACATTGAATGTAACATTAAACATAAAACATATAAACATCATGAATTTTGCATGTAACACACAAAAATCTTAAAAATTTCTAATCAACTACAGTATAGGCTCTAAGGGTCTAATAACCTATCCTATATCCCTATAGTCATGGCTCTGATACCAATCTGTCACACCCCGACCCGCAGCGGAATAAGAGTCGGGGCATAATTGGGCTATCACCAAAGCTCATGATATTTACTAATATGTTTCATATTTATTTAAGTCAAAATTACATCCTCAATAATCCAAACATGTTCATACAAATACAAAGAAAAATAATAAACTAAACAATCCAAGCTCTAAACCAGTTTATTCTTCTAAGCCAATCCTATGTGTTTCTTGCTGCGGCTGGATCACCTGTATCATGTGTAAAAATGGGGGTTTTTGGGTCAACATAAGTTGGCGAGTGAACCTTGTTTGATAAACATTTATTATTGATTTCTTGTTATCTTTATCATGGAAAAATTGTGCAATAGTCATATGTGAGCAAATGTAAATAATCAAACAATAACAATAACAACCACAAACAATAACATACAATAACATATCAACTTGCATGAATATATAACATGAATGAAACTGTATATGTTGGCAACGTCACGTTCACGCTCATAATGTAATGGGGAACGGACGGCCTATGATGAATGTCTGTGCGATCAAGGCTCAATCAAACGGAGCCGATCGTATGTTGGCAACGCCCGGTTCACGCTCATAATGTAATGGGGAACAGCTCAACGCTCATAATGTAATGGGGAGCGGCGGCCTATGATAATGTATGTACTGAAAATGATAAATTAAATCTAAACAATAACCACACAAACAGTTGATACAAGTTGAATACACATTTGTTCATGGATATGATGTATGCACAATGTTTTAAATATAATAAATGGTAAGACACATGATACACCCCAAAAACGTGATTAAAACGGGGAATTTGTAGAGATTCACTCATATTGGGTGCGTTCGGTTGAAGATGATGAAATGCGCACGAGTTTGGAGAATTGATCGACGAGACTTAACTAACCTAAATAATAAACGGGAAGTATGGTAAATGAATGGATTTTATTAATAATTTTAATAAGATTTTTATATATATTTTTGTGAGTTTAAGGCTATTATCTATCTTTAAAAACATTATTTTTAAGTATTTTTAATTGATTTTTAAACTAATTAAATAAATAAAAATATAAAAAAAAATGTTGACTTTTGCGTTGACCATTGACCGTTGACCGGGACTGTTGACCGTTTGACCGGTTTGCTAAAGTGTAAGTGTGCGCCAGGTAAGGCTCGAACCCGAGACCTCCCGTACGCGTGCACGCAGCTCTACCAACTGAGCTACGTGTCTAACCCGAAATAATTCTGTTTTTAATTATATTTATATACTATTTTAGTTTATTCAAAATTCTTTTATTTTTAAAAAGGGTTTTAATCATCAAACCGGAGTGTGCAACAGGTCTCGAACCCGGGACCTGTGGGTTAGTGTTGCACACAGTCCACCGCTGGACTGTGTGTCTAACCTGGTTAATATACCGATTTTTATTATACTTAACAACTTCAGTGAGTTAATCCGGTTCAGTTAGAAAAAGAAAACATCTTTATTACAGAGCATACGTGTGTGTCAAGGATCGAACTCGCGGCGTGTGATATATGTGCGCACACAGTCCACCGCTGGACTGTGTGTCTAACCCGAGATAATATCTAATTTATATAAAACTTATAAACAACCTAACTTCGTCTTCTTCGTTACAAAATCACAGACTACGATTACTCTACTGTTTCTTGTTTAATTCGATTGACAAACATTCAAATGACTAAAATGAAATGGCAGAGAAGATTTTGGAAGTAAACATACCGGAGAAACGATCTATCTCAGAAGTCCGGCGAAGTCGTCGGCTCTGTTTTTACGGATTTCGTCTGAGCGGACAGATTAACAATTTTGATTAGCTAGATGCGGAATTGAAGCACTGAACAAGAATTACCAGAAGGTTTAAAAGGCTATACCGTTTCACAGCGAGAATTGGGAACTTTCAGAAGTTTTCCGGCGAGAGTTAATTATCCGATATCGTCGTCTGAAACTGATTCTGATTGAAGGGTTTGAGTTAGCAAAAACTTAACAACTGATAGACGATGAAAGAATTGAGAGACTTACTGATTTGATGGAAGACACGGTTTTCCGGCGAAAGTCCGGCGAGTTCAAAAAGCTTTTCCGACGAACTGAAAGTAGAGCGAAAATGAAATTGAAGGTTCTGCGGATGAGTTTGAGTCGCGAGAGGGGCTATGGTTGGAGTAATTCAGGAAGTGCAAATTTTCGGTTATTAAAACCGATCACCACATGAATTCAAGTCCATTCAAGACTAAATTGATTGATGGTGTCGGTGTATCGGTTATTGTAAGAAAACCGCGAACACTCAAACGTTTTTGGTCGTTTGGAAACCGATTACGGTTACAGTTGGCGTAAACCGGTTGATTCATGGTTGAACATAAGATTTAATTTATTCCTAGAACTAACAGAAAACATCAAGTGGCGGAGTGGTTATAAGTGTGCGTGTTAAGTCGTTGAGCCTTTCCGGCTGACCCGGGTTCGAGTCCCGGCAGCCTGTTTTTCATTTTATTTATTTTATTTTTACTTTTTATCAATTACAGCTTTTATATTCTAGTTTGTTTATTAATTATGCATCGCTCAAAATTAAAATCAACATAAATACGCAACGAAACATTTATAACTTGATATTCGATTACAAACGAAGCGGGTTTGGAAAACCCGTTTTTGACAAATGTTACAGATAGTCTGAGGTCTAGCTGCCTTGACTATATCGCGAATTTCACTAATCAGTCCCCAAATATAACGAGAAATTAGTACAGGTTCTGGCGAAGCCAGAGTTGGTACCATTCTAGCATATTCAAAGAATGTTGTCGTATATTCACGACACTTCACGTTGACCATTCTATGATTTATGAACTTGTTTGCCATTTGTTCCTTCTCATAGGGAGGACAAAATTTTCTTTCTGCCATTTCCTTGAATTCTCCCCAGTTCATGGCATAGTCCATATCACTTCCTTTTGCTTGAAGAATAGTATTCCACCATTCTAAGGCTTCATCTTTAAAGAGATTGGAAGCATACATGACTTTGTCTTCTTCAGCACATTTGCTGATCTTAAGAACAGCTTCCGTCTTTTCCAACCATCACAGTGCAGCTGTGGCTCCTTCACTGCCGGCAAACTCAGTTGGCTTACAGGCTAGAAATTCTTTATAGGAACATCCAGCAGTCACTGTTTTCATCTTTTTAGGTAATGGGGTTTTGATAATATCATCATTATTTCCATTGGCGCTGTGGCTAAAGCTGTTACTATGAGTACGCTTGCTACTCACAGCTTTGGTAGGTTCTATGGGGTTTTTAACAGCCTCAACAATTAACGGGATAGCATGATCAATGCCTTGGGCGATTATGTTTTCTATGGCCTCTTTGTTTAAGAGATTTTCATTATTCGCATGAACTTCTTGATTATGTGATACTTCATTCGACATCTGAATTGCAATTATTAATATCATAGAATAAATTAAACAAAACAATCATATATATTTAAATTTATATTCACAAAAATAACACATAGGTTATTTTGTATTAACCTCTTAACTTTATTGTTTAAGGTTAAAATAACACCTAAATGGCTTTTTGGATTCCCTTATAGATATACATATCTATATGATCATATGTTTCATATATTGTGATATACATACCATTCAGAAGATTAATGTATTTAACAAGTTCATATTTTCAACAACAGGTCAAACATCAGGTCATAGTATTATTTAGGGAATTTTGTAACTTTTTAATATATACCCCATCTTACCCGGTCTCGCCGATGAGGCTACCCCATCTTACTCGGTTTCGCCGAAGAGGCTACCCCATCTTACCCGAACAAGTTGGAGAGTCTATCACACCATACCCAATCTTGCCGGAAAGGTAATTGTATTTACCGTAAAAATAATTTTCTTAAACCATGATTTTAAAAGTGCATTTTTTTAAGTTCAAGTCTAAACATTATCCTGGTGCTACCAGTTAATATCAATTTCCTAACTCTTTTGTTTAAGCTTAGGTATTATCACAACACTTAATTGCTTAAACCAGTGGTTGTGGCTCTGGCTCTGATACCACCTTCTGTCATGACCCCCGACCCCACCCTGGAAGCGGGAGCCGTGAACCAGTCAGGTGGTACCGGTGATTATTTTGAAAATATTGTAACGGAAATTTCATCAGGACCGTAGTTAGGAAAAAATATCAGAGTTTAGAAATACCGGATTTTATTTATTAAACATATGGGAATAAAGCCCATGTTTTATAAAGTTAGCTTTTAATAAAGGATACACCCGAATTCATAAAACAACGTTTCTTTACTTAATTGATAAAATAAGCCACTCCTTTAAGCCTTTTGGTGTGTATCCCAACTCTTAATCCAATCTACTGAAATCACCTGAAACATGTTTTAAAAATATTTTTGTCAGCAGGAAATACTGGTGAGTTCATTCAATTTGTACAAAATGACACATTCTTATATTCACAACATTAAGAGTTTTTACATTTATTTATCTTACCAAACTACTATTGGCTAGCTCATTGTCCAATAGCAAAGAAACTTATTTTAAATTGTATTTGTCACTCGGTGGCAGTTCCTGTGACTGTGGTCATATCACTCATTGGCTAACCCATTGTCCAATAGTGAAGATTATCAAGTATTGTATACAAAACCCCACATACTGACAGTAGTTTCCCAGTAAGAATACGAAGACATAATCACTGTAATATAACTTGGAAAACATTTAGGGTTTGCAAAGCATTTGAGAAAAGGAGAATGACTCACTTTGTAGTTTTAAGGTTGTTATCTTAGAGCTTCCCGGTGTTATTTCTGAGTTCCTAATGACATTATAATGCAACACGTGTTAGTGAAACAACCCAACTTAAACTTTAACGATACATTACGAGACAAAACCCCAACGTAGTTTACACAGTATAGCCTTATATACAGGCAGCACTTTGGCATCCGTTGCTGGGTTTTAGATCAATCGGACAGAGTATCGAATCAGTGATTAGGGTTAAAACACTTTCAACGCGGCAGAGTTTATCAGGTTTAGGGGTTTAGGGGGTGTTTGCAAGAGAACAGGGCTAGAGGGAGTTCTGATCGGAGAAATTCGATCGACTGGTGCAAATGTTTCTGTCCCACGCTGCTCCTTATATAGCCCATCTGGGCATCCCCCGCGCGTCGCGCGGGATACCCTGGATTCTGGCATGACGCGCAGGGGAGGTCGGCCAGGCATAGGTCTGCCACGTGTCCACGTAGGTCTGACACGTGGCGCGATGTCGTGACACGTGTCCCTGGCCGCCTTTTCCGTCCAATCACGTGTTTTTCTCGATTTTTGTGCTGGTTCTTGTCGCGTATGCTCGGGTCTTGATTCCACTTGGTTCGGTTTTTAATTGTGAATCTAATATGGGTTCTTTTGTGCCGGTTGGTTCGTCAATCACCAAGTTTCTTAACCGCTAAGTTTTCTGATCGAGTATCCAATTTTCATCGCGCATACCAAGGGTTTTAATTACGGGTTATTGCTGGGAATATTTTTTAGGGTTGTTACAATATCTGTAATAAATTGATATTCAAAAAAACAGAAATGGCTATATAGTATTTATAACATATACAGTAATAGTATAATAATTAGGTAATAGACTCCAACCTTTTGTTTAGCTTGTCACACTTCTGTTTCTAAGATAACAATTTAAAAAAATAATGTGAATATAAGAAACACAATATATAACAATGATGTAATTCAGATTAACCTGTTCAATGATTTCAGGGAGAATTTCTGAAGCGGTTGGACTTGAATCTCCTACATGTTTTTAACTCAACACTTTTTACAGGTTTCTACAAAAAAAAATGCAGAATCAATAGGTATCACTTTTACAGGTTTTTTACAAAATAAACATAAATTTTAAATGTCTACTTACAGGTGATTCAAGGTGTTGATGCTTTTTATCTTCTTTGGTTTTGGGATCATACTTTTCAACTCGGTAAGTCGGCTCCATCTAAAATACAAAAGATAAAAAAAACCATTATAAAGTTTAAATGATAGCTAAATGTGGGTGAAAAAACTTACTTTTAAATTTTTTTACTTACAGGTGATTAAAGGTGTTGCTGCTCTTTCTCTTCTTTTGGTTTTTGGATCATATTTTTCAACTCGGTAAGTCGGCTCCATCTTGAAATAAAAAAGATAACAATATTGTAAGGTATAAATGGTAGCTAAATGTGTTGAACTGAAAAAACTTACGTTTGGCACATCATTTTCTGATAATAAGCTTCGTTCTGAGAGTAGTCTTGAGAGAATGTATGGTTTGTTTTTTAAGGTGTTTGCATCTTTATATAGATGCTTTTAGGGACAGGTGGCGACACTAAATGTTGCCACATTTACCTCAAAATAATTTCTACTACCATGTTCCATGTTTTTTGGAACTTTTAAAACTACTCTGGATAATTTGAAGGGAACAAAAATTTTGAAACCGAGATGTATTTAAAACTTCAAATATTTTGTGAAATGTTATTTTTTATACTTTTTAATTTAATCTGTAGAATCTGCAATTTTTTTATGTTTAATGTTAAATAGTTTCTAGTTTTAAAATAACTATTTCATAAAATAAGTTATCATATGCTAATTTTTTGGCTTAAAAATGATGATTATGCCGTTAAAGAAAAAAATATTTTAGTTTTTAGAAATCTGAATTTATAGCTTATTTTCCAGGTTTGAGATTTTAAAGCATTTTGAGACCGAGGCCTTCACACTTCTGGAATTGTCTACAATTGTAAATTTGTATTATATTTTAATTTGCATATTTTGCCTTTTCTTTTGTGTATAATTTGTTTTATATTTTGATTTGTATATTCTATAAAAGTGGGTCTGTCAAAAATTGTAAAATTGTAATAATCACATGCGTAAGTGTGCAACTGCAAAACGGTTGAATGTATTTATTAATTAATTAATTAATTAGATCATGTGCAGAAATTAACAACCCAAATTTTTTAACGGCTCCTTTTAGGAAAAGTAAACTGTTAAAAACCGTTAAATTTGGTATGAGACCATAAAATAAGGAGATAACCACCATAAAAGTGGAGGTCATGAGCAGAATAATTAGAAGCCTGAAAAACTGTCCTCAGCTCCTCTGAACTGCCATGAGAGCAGTTTTTTTTAGTTTAAAGAGCTCAGATTTCATTTCAGGAAAATCTGACGGTGGAGATAGATTTAAAAGGTAGTTAGACTTAATATATATATATATATATATATATATATATATATTATATATATATATATATATATAAAATTTATATTCTTAGGTTATATTATATTGGTTTTAAATAAATCTTGTTTTTTGTATATTTTATTTTCACTTTTATATAATTTGTCTATAATGGGAATTTATTGGGGATTTATAATAAAATTTCCTGGAAACTGAACCAAAAAAGAAAAATATTTTTTTTTAGCTTAAAGACCAAGAGATGCGGTTGAATATATTGGGAAAAAGCAGTTTTTGTGTAAATTGTCAAAAGATGCGGGTTTAGAACCGCATCTCTTTTACCTGCATCTTTTGACTTATTGCCATAAGATGCTACGCCATAAGATGCGGGCCTAAAACCGCATCTAATAGCCAATTTACCTGCATCATTTGATTATTTCTATACTAGTGGTGTGTGGATAGTTTCCCCTTTTTTAACGTCATCGCATCTACTAACCAAACACATGCCTTTTAATTCCCTCATAATGGATATTCCTTTTTGTCACTGATTCCTTTGAACCAAACACTATCAAATATTTAACCTCTTTCTAATCACAGGGCAATGAAAAAAACAAATCGATGTAATGGATTTAACTGTTAAGTGTTAAAAGAGCAACAAAAACCATACTAATTTAATTTATACCATATTAAATTACACAAAACATCATTTTTCCCATTATTTTCACTTGGTTTCGTGCGATACAAACTCATGAAAAAATTATAATCTTTTTTTTCGTTTTCATAATCATTTATCATTTCAATTAAAAATCATCTTTAGATCGTAAACAAATGGGTGAAACTGATTAGAAATGTGACTCGCTGACCGTTATATCTATTTCCTCTATTGAGTTGTGATTAGATCGTTTTAGTCAATTTCTAACTCAAACATACATAATAATAAAATCACATCAGAAGAATATACTTTATTAAAATTTGGATATACAATAAGATGATTATGGTGAAATACGAAACATGTAAACATCAGCAATCTGCATGACAATCATTTACGATTCTGTGAATCTAGAGGTGCACAAACCGGGCATTTTTAATAACCGGTTCCGGTTATAGAATCGGTTTCGGTTTCTCGTTTTAAGGGTTGGAATTGGTTCCGGTTCCGGTTATTTGACTAAAAAACCATGCCCTATGTGCCCGGTTCCGGGTAGGGTTCGGTTCCGGTTCTTAAAAACCGGGTATTAAAATACCCTATTTTTGGGTTTTTATACCCTATTTTCGAGTTTTTTAGTTATATATTTTCATATTTTTTAATACTCTATTGCGTTTTTATTACTCTATTTTCTCGTATTTTTTGTTTATTACTATTAAATATGCATTGTGTAATGTAAAAAAAAATAAAATAAACAATTTAAAAGAAAGATATTAGAATCATGTATCGGGTATAGCCGGTATAATCGGTTTCGGTTCCGGTTCTTGTCCGGTTTCAGGCATTAATCGGGTATGATCGGTTCCGGTTTCAGTTCCAGGTATCAAGATCAAAATAAATACCCTATCTATATCCTACGGGTAGGGTCGGTTCCGGTTTCGGGTATAGAATACCCAGGTATTAAAAAACCGATTTCGGGTTATTTTACCGGGTCCGGTTCTGATTATGGTTTTTTTGTGCACCTCTATGTCAATCCATGGACAGGATAATCCATAGAAATGACAACAACCTTGATTTTTCCCTAAACTTTGACAACAATTGGTGCTTGGTTGAGCTTGGTAATTTTCACAATTACACGCCTCAATATCTTTTAAATTGCATTGCAGTAGTTGTATATTCCAAAAGCTTACAAGCGGTGTCCTTAACCTTCAAAAAATCTTGCACGTTATGTCCTTTAGACCAAACCCAGTTAGATTTTTTGGTTAAATCTGATTACATAAGGGTATATTAGTCGTTTTACCCATTTACTTAAAAATATTTTAATAAAGAAAACAACATTAAATAAAACAAATTAATCACCTCCCTCTCTCTCTACACCCCCTCTCTCATCGCTTCACCATCCTCTATTGTTTTTACCCATATATACGAAGAAAAAAAATAATAACCTGAATCACAAATATTGTTCCCTAAATTCACACCTTTTTTCACTACCTATTTTCTAGTTCCATCATCTAAAAGCAAAATTGAGAAAACAAAACGAAACAAATTTATTCATCAGTTTAGAACCATCGCCGCAAAATTGAGCAAACAAATCAAGAAAAGAAACAACTACTGTGTGTTTTAGAGATAGAGTAGACAGTGAAACAGTGGATCGAGCTATCCTCACCGCCGCACCTTCACCCACCGCCGCACCTAACCTGCCCCCCCTAACCACCACCCGCAATCACACCACAACAGCCACCTCTACCACGTCCATCCACCCTGTACCTAGCCCACCACCACTGTCGCGCCTTCACCACCGCACCTAACCCACCACCACCGCCGCGCCTTCACCACCGCACCTAACCCGCCGCCCCTAACCACCACCTGCAATCACATCACAACAGCCACCTCCACCACGTCCATCCACCCTATACCGTCATGAGCCGACACACACCACCTTCAATCGCCCACAACAACCACCTATATCTGTTGTTAGAGAGAGAGAGCAGAGATAAAAAGAGGGGTTTCAAATGAGAGAGAGAGTGTATATGTTTATATAGAGTGTTTTATTTTTAAGTTTGTACAAAATGGCCCTTTAATAAAAATTCTTTACAAAATAGTCTATGGAAACCTTAAATGACAAGAAAACCCACATGTGCAAGACACCTGACCAGTTTTAATCAAAAAATCTAACTGGGTTTGGCCTAAAAAGACATAACTTGCAAGATTTTTGGAAGGTTAAGGACGCCGCCTGTAAACTTTTGGAAAAAAGGACAGCGCCTGCAATTTGGTGTAAACATAAAGGACAAAACTTGTAATTTACTCTATATATTAAAAATAATTCGAGCCAACAGAATCGAACCGAACTGAGCGGACCTTTGCTCCTGCTCGGTTCGTTTCAAACCGAATCGAGCGCCTCTCTCAATAGAGCAGAATCGAACGAGCAATTTCCGAACATTTTTTGATCGAGCATCGAACGAGTCTCGAGCGTTGCGCAATTTGAACATCCCTAACTACATAAGACCGAGGAAAAAAAGAAGAGTTCTTTAAAGCGCGTCTTTGACCAGCTCTAAAGTCAACTCAAAAGTGACTACGTGATTCTTTTAAATGAACTCCATCAAGTGCTCCTTTGTCTCTTTTGTCCCGTGTCCATAATGCACAAGTTTACCACTTTAATATTTGAAGATTAGTGTCGGGTAACCTTTTAACATCAAATGACTCGCTTGGAGTGTCGTTTTTGGTTCCATCCTACAATATATATGCTGAAGATACAAAGAACTAACCGGACTCCGCTATAGCTAGCCCCTGCATTCTGAGGGAGGATTGTAGATTCTAACCTGCACACTAAACAAAATTGTTATGCTCGTCACAGGGGAAATGGGAGGGCCCCTCTGTGACCACCCTCCGGCGTGAGGATAAATATTTGCTTACAGAAAGAAAATAGAGAGAGAAATTAAGGACGAACGTACTGACAGTGTGTACTTACATTGTACTTTGGGGGTATATATACTAGTCAAGATGATGACGTCGTCGTCTTTGACGTTTAAGACGAGGCCGGACATATCCATATGCGTCTTGGTTTTGTGGTGTGGCCTCTTTATACGGACAGGTAGGTCCGGATCTTGCTGGTCCGGCCCTACCTTTACAAGTTCCCCAGTTTTTCGAGTATACGTCACTTGAGAAAATCTAAAGTGTTTTGATGGGTGCTGTTTAATGCTGACGTGTCAGTTATGACTTTGAGTCACCCACATGTCGCTCCATCCGGTCTCTTCTTGGGGAATGTGAGACCGCCCTTTCGAATGACCTGATGGGATTGTTATTTCATCATTACTTTCTTTATATATATATGTGTGTATATATATATATATATATGTAGATATATATATATATATATATATATAGGGTGCTTTCCCCTTTTCACTTCACCACTTCCCTACCCCTCCTCAAGTATCTCTCCCTTGTATGCATAAATCTGTTTCCCTCCCGGATCACATTTACAGAGGTGCGTCTTCTTTTATCACAGTTTTTTTCTTAGTACTTTTCATCCATTATGGCTCCTGGTAAGGATAACATGCGATCTCTTTTAGTGTCATGACCGAGAGAGAAACTAGAGAAGTTTGTGACACAGTATCAGATTCCCCTTGATCTGAACCCCGTTCTTCCTGAGCGTGACAGGGCCGTTACCTTTGTCGCCCGGCCAGTTCGCTTTTTACACTCGGACGTGTAATTTTGCGAACTACCGAGTTCCTTTTACCAAGTTTCTGATAAAAGTTCTTAAGTTTTTAGGGTTCACGTTAGTCAGATTAACCCATTTGGGCTTAGTAGGGTTAACCATTTTGAATTATCTTGCCGGGCGGTTGATAGAAAGCCTGATTTGAGGGTTTTTCGGTATTTTTTTGAGTTTGGCGCGGCCGATGACTGGTATACCTTCTTGCATCGAAAGAAGGTTGCTAGTATAACATCATTGGAGAAAACCAGTCTGAAACATTGGAAAGACCATTTTTTTTTGGCTTGATGACCGGTGTCTTCCGTCAGATATGGTGTGGAGGATGAAGGATAGTTCTATGAATTTTGAGCTTGGAGACGATTTTGACTTTGACCGAGATTTGGCTAGTTCGTTAGTTGGAAACCCTAGCCCAGTTCGTCCGTTACCGGAGTACGTTCTTTTGTTAGGCCGAGTGAGCCGGATCTGGACTCATGGCGACAGGGATTGTCCAGTTATATCTAGGAAAACCAACCGTTAGTTTTTATTTTTTTCGTTCATGCTTTTAATTAGCTCTTTCTTACGTTTACTTTCTTGTTTGCAGATTCGGTCATGCCTTTACGTGATGCTCTTTCCGTCCCCAATTTTGACGATCTGATGTGTTCTTTTGAAATCAACACTCAAGATGCTCCTCCCTTCTTAGAGCAGACTGCATCAGCGGCGTTCCCGATTAGAAATTTGGCGGCCGCTGCTCCGGAGAAGAAAGATGTATCTTCTGTGGGAGGATCTTCATCTGCTTCTAGGGCTGCTATATCTATCCCGGTGAAAGAGCTGATCCATGTTGTTAGCCCGGGTTCTATTGCTCCCACCGATACTTCCAAGCATATCCTTGTGGACGAAGATAGTGATCCGGAGATAAGGGAGTTAGACAGGGAGCTGAGTAAGGGTCAGTCTGGTTTTAAAGGGAAGGGAAAGGAGTAACTTGTCTCTGTTGGGTTCAATTATCCGGATGCTTCAAAATGGAAGCGTACTACAATGTCTCCCACTTCTTCTCGAAAACGTCAGTACTTACCTTCTTTATCTAAAAAACGGGCTTCTACTTCTCAAGTCACTGATTCTGTTCTTAAAATTTTACATGAACATCTTGTAGGAGGGAAGTCTTCACGAGACGAGACTTCGAAGGGTGTTTTGGGGCCTGGAGGTTGACTTTACTCGGACTGATCCAGATGACGACGAGGGTGTTTTTGAAGTTATTGATAAGTCTACTCCGGCCGTGGTGCCTAAACGGAAGAGTGGGATTCTGTCAGGTATGGAGTCGGTTTCTTTCTTGGATCCAAACCCGGAAGTCGAGGAGGATTTCTCCTCCCTTCCTCCTTCTTGGTTCGGTCTGGAAAGGATAACCACCTGTCGTGACCTTTTTTCAGATGTTATGGAAGTGGAACCTGCCATTGCTGGGGAGAAGTTCATCCCTGAATGGAACATTCGGAACCAAGACTCTGTCATGGATGCTCTTACCGCCAGGCTTTTCGTGTTGAATATATGTACACCTATGGATTTTTGCTAGAGCCAGAAGCTATCTGGTGAAGAGCTTGGTGCGGCGTTTTTGAATAACCAGGCTCAATCCAATGTGTTGGCTTTTGAAGTTTACCAGCGCTGGGTGGAGGCCGAGGCTACAAGGGAGGACTTATCCAAGTAGTTAGCGGAGTGAAACAAGAGAGGCGCAGGACTATTGATGCTGAAAAACAGGCAGCTCACCTACCTCAAGAATTAAACCAACACAAGGAGAAGGTCAAGGGTTTGAGTCTTCAACATGAATCTGCTATTGCTGCTGCTACGGAGGAGCGTGATAGGCTAAAAGGTGATTTTGATGCTTTTGTAGCTAGGTCCAAGGAGGAAGAAGCGTCCCAAAAGCAATGCCTTGCTAAGGTGGAGGAAGCCCCTATTCAGGCAAAGGACGCTTATGACAAGGAGGTCCAAGGTACTTGTCTCATTCTTTTTGCCAATTTTTAATTATTGTCCCTACCTCACCTTTATTAGGATGTTCATTGGGCTACGCAGTTCTGGCGGATTTGAAAGCGAAGCTGGTAGCCGAAAAGGCAAGGCAGGCCTCCGATGCTAAAAAGTTAAAGGAGAGATCTGAAGAGTTGACGTATGTCAAGTCTTGGTTTTTCTCAGAGGGTGCCCGCGATATTGCTCGGTATGTGCATAAAAGCAAAGAGATGCCGGAGGCCGTGGCCGCTGTTAATAACGCTATGAGCAAGGTGGGGCTGAACACCAACGTGAAAGCCGGTATGTTGTTTGCTCATAAGGGAATTCCTTATGAGAAGGTTCCCGTGGTTACCGCCAATGCCGAGGCTCTTCTTACCGAGGCAATAGAGAAATTTGACACCGTGACGTTTCCGGTGATCGATGGAGTGGCTGCAGCATCCGAGGAACCTTTGTCCAAGATAATGGAGCTGCTGAAAACTGATTAAGGGGAGGTGGACTTATCCGGTCATTTGGGATAGGCACCTATTTTTTTTTTTACTAAAACTTGTTGAAAACTCGCGGTCGATTGGACCGATCAATGATGTAACTGACATTTTTTGAATGCACATGTAATTTTTGTCTTTAATTATTCGATTTTGTCATGCGTCCATGTTGTGTTCGAATATATTTAAATTGATCCGGATTTTGTCCTATTCGGACATTAGTTACTGAAGGTTAATTCAGACATTTCGTCATGTCCGTACTAATCCTTTTGAATGATTTATAACAAGTACGAACTGTATAAATTTAATGTTTTAGAGATGCATCTTGACAATTTTCGTCTGTCATATCGGTCCGAATTGTTTTTTTTTTGTTTGGGCGGGCATAAACATCCGCTGGTTACATGAAAAAGTT
The DNA here is from genome assembly GCA_947069175.1 of Scalesia atractyloides. Taxonomy (NCBI): domain Eukaryota; kingdom Viridiplantae; phylum Streptophyta; class Magnoliopsida; order Asterales; family Asteraceae; genus Scalesia; species Scalesia atractyloides. The sequence goes on along the minus strand of CAMTDV010000004.1, from coordinate 78,674,359 downwards.
AACTGCGGGCATAAACATCCGCTGGTTACATAACAAAGATAACTGTGGGAATAAACATCCGCTTTACATGGAAATAAAAAGAACATTATTATTTTTGCCCCGGCTTACATATACCACTTCTTGAGGTGAACCCCGTTCCAAGTTCGTGGTACTGTTGTGCCGTCCAGGCGAGACAGGGTGTTACGCCCCTTCTTTTCCGGCCGTTTTAACTACATACGGTCCCTCCCATTTGGGTGATAACTTTCCTGTTCATTTGGCCAGACTGGCTTGGTTTGACCTCATTACGTATTCCCCTGTTTTGAAACATACTTCTTTGATTTTTGAATTGTAGTGTTTTTCCAACTCCCTTTTGTATCTGGCTTCACGTATTGCTGCCATCTCCCTGCGTTCTTCAACCATGTCTAGATTTAATCTTAACTCTTGTTCGTCCTGAGATCCAACCAGCATCCTGTGAGTTGGAACTCCGACTTCGGCCAGTATCACGCCTCAGTCCCGTAGGTTAGACTGTAGGGAGTTTCTCCGGTGCTGGTTTTTGGCATCGTTCGGTGTGCCCAGAGGACGTGTGGTAGCTCCTCTACCCAGGATGCACCGTTGCGTCCCAATCTCTTTTTAGTGCCGGACACGATGCTTTGATTTGCCCTTTCTACCTGCCCGTTCGCCTGGGGGTGAGAGACGGAGGTGAATCTTTGCTCGATGTGGAGTTTTTCGCACCATGTTTTAAATGGTTTTTCTGAAAATTGCTTTCCGTTGTCACTGATGATGCACATGGGAAGACCGTATCGGCACACAACATTTTCCCAGACGAATCGCACCATTTTTTCTCCGGAGATGGATACCAAAGGCTTGGCCTCTACCCATTTAGTGAAGTAATCTATTGCAACCACCAGGAATCGCACCCCACCCGATGATTTAGGGAAATGTCCTACAATGTCGATCCCCCACTTTTGGAACGGCCACGCCGCGGTGACAGGGATCATCTCATTTTTGGATCTTAGACTGATTGGAGCATGTCTCTGACAATCTTCACAACTTTGGAGTTCATTGACGGCGCTTTGGTGTATATTTGGCCAAAAATACCCGGCGCTCATTGCTTTTGATACAACCATTCGTGGTCCTACATGAATGCCGCAAATTCCCCAGTGAATTTCACGAATCACATAACTGGCTTCATCTGGAGTTAGGCATCGAAGTAAGGGGCCTAAGAATGTCTTTCGGTACGGAATCCTCCCTGAAGTTGGTATTGTATAGCCTTAACTTTGCATCTTTCTTGCTTGGGATTTATCAGCTGGGAGAATATCTTTCGCTAAGTAACTGACAATGGGAGTCATCCAATTCTCCTGGACGGTTACGGACATGCTTTCCAGATGACATTTAATGGCTGGAGTTGAGAGTGTTTTGACCAACACTTCTTTGGCTAGATGACAAAAGGAGACCGAAGCTAAGTTACTTAAAGCATCGGCCTTCTTGTTTTTACTCTGTGGTATGTGGACCAATTTACAAGTGTCAAATTTTGAAATGAGCTCTTGTACCTTCTGAAGGTACTTGCTCATATTCACCCCCCGAGCTTCATATTCCCCACTTATGTGATTGGCTACTAGCAAGGAATCAACATGTGCTAGGACGGATCTAGCACCGGCTTTGAATGCTATCTGCAACCCGACGATCAAGGCCTCGTACTCGGCTTCGTTATTGGAACTGCGGAAGTCAAAACGCAGGGCATAGGTGAATTCTGACCCTTCTGGGTCTGATAAGATCAATCCGGCACATGCCCCTTCTTTGCAGGAAGCACCATCAGTAAACAAGTTCTATACTTCTGGTTTTTCTGTCTGTTTTTTGTTTCCTTCGGGTAGTTCAACCAGGAAATCTGCAACGGCCTGACCCTTCAGGGAACTCCTAGCCCTGTACGTTATATCGAATGCGCTCAATTCGATGGCCCACTTGGTCATTCGCCCAAAAACCTCCGGCTTTCGTAGTACTTGCTGAATGGGAAAATCCGGTTGTACCTCGATTTTGAAAGCTTGAAAGTATCTCCTTAATCGCCTTGACGCATGTACAAGAGCTAGAGCTAATTTCTCAATCATAGGGTACCTGGTTTCATAGTCCTTCAAGGTCCGGCTGACATAGTACACCGGTATTTGAGCCAGAGCTTGATGAACGATGAGAATTGTGCTGATTGCGAAATGCGAGGCCGATAGATATACTGTAACTGCTTCCCCAGTGACTAGTGGAGTCAAAGTAGGGAGCGAGCCGAGACAGATTTTAAGGTTTTGAAACGCTTGTTGGCTTCGTCAGTCCATTCGATCTTTCCTTTACCCAAACTCTTTTTCAGGACTGTCATGAAAGGGAAAGATTTATCAGCGGCTTTTGAAATGAATCGGTGTAGAGCTACCAATTTTCCATTTAAGGACTGGATTTCTTTCACGGTCTTCGGAGCCTGCAGGCTGACCATCGCTCGAACTTTCTCCGGATGGGCTTGAATCCCTGATTGGGTGATCCATACTCCTAGAAACTTCCCTTCTTCTAGGCCGAAGGAGCAATTTTTGGGATTTAACTTTAGGTTGATGCTCCGAAGACGGGTGAAGGTCTCCAGAATATCATCAATCATTCTTTCTTCATTTTCACTCTTGATTACCAGATCATCCACATAAATCTCTAGGTTCCTCCCGATCTAACTTTTGAATGCCTTGTCCATTAATCGTTGATATGTGGCCCCGACATTTTTAAGCCAAAACGACATTTTTGTATAACAAAACAGAACTTCATTAGTGACGAATGCTGTCTTGTCTTCATCTGCCACGGCCATTTGAATTTGATGATATCCTTTGTATGCATCCAAAAAGCATTTGATTCGGAAATGAGATAGAGAGTCTATCTTTAGGTCCATCTCCGGGAGGGGGTAACAATCTTTTAGACAAGTATTATTTAGATCGGAAAAGTCCACGCACATTCACCAAGACCCATCTTTCTTAGTTACCATTACCGGATTGGACACCCAAGTCTGGTATTGGACCTCCTGGATTATTCCGGCGTCCAGGAGTTTTTTCACATCTTCCGCGATGACTTTTGTTTCTGGAAGGGGCCATGCTCCTTTTTCGCTGGGCTATTGGTTTTACTGAATGTGATGTCTTCAACTTGTGTTCGGCTAAGGATCTTGGGACGCCTATCATGTCCGAATGTTGCCAAGCAAATATGTCAAAGGAGTTGGATAATACTTTCCATAAGAGTTTTTTGGTTCGCTCCGGGAGTTGAGACCCAATGGCGATCTTTTGCTCTGGGAAGTGAGGATGGATGGACCATTCTTCCACGGACGAACTTCGAGGATCTGTACTAAAGCTTCCGGCTTGCCTTACTTCGGCCACCTGGCTTGTTACTTCCGAAGGTATTGTGGCAATTCCTAGCTCCATTGGGAATTTTACCGAACCATGTATGGTTGAGCTGACCATTCCGAAAGCTATCATTCCAGGTCTACCCAGGATACATTGTGCACTGATTTTGCTCCAACCACGAGAAAAGTCAAACAGACTGTTCGGTGTTTATCTTCTACCCCTATGGTCACTGGAAGGGTGATTTGCCCTAAAGGCTGAACCACCTCTCCGGAGAAGCTAATGAGTGGTACGGAAACTTGAATGAGTTTGGCCTTGGTCTGTGGTGCAAGCTGCTGAAAACACTGTTGATACATGATTTCCGAAGCGCTTCCACTATCAATATACACAAGGCGAACCCTATGACCAGCAATTACGAAAGATATGATGACCGGGCCATCTTTTGCTTCGTCTAACCCGATTGGTGGAAAGGATATGGGTTGCCTCATCCAATCGGCCATGTGGCAGCTTGACCGCTTGAGACCTTTATTGACAGTACTTTGGATCATGCAGATGTTTTGCTGGTTGTTGGGGTTTTCAAGTGCCGTCGTTTTTCCTTCTTTGACTTCTCTGACTAGGTGAGATAATTTGCCAGACCGCATGGCTTTTTCTATTTCTTGTTTTAACGACCAACAATCATCCGTATTGTGCCCTTTTGCTCGGTGGTAATCACAATATTTTTTTGAATTTTTGTCTCCGGAAGACCGGAGCTCAGGGGGAGCTGGAAAATTTGATCCTTCTACATTGAGGATTTCACTAGGCGTTTTGGTGAGGTTAGTAAGGTTCGAGAATCTAGATCCGAAGCTTCGGTCTTTCTGCCCTCGGTCATTTCGGCCGTAGGGAGAGTGCCGCATCTTTTGGTTTCCTGATGTTTTGTCAAAAACAGACCCACCATTCTTCTTCCATAACGAACCCTTGGTTTCTATATCACTTGTCGGATTGCAAGCGTTCTTTCCTCGAGCAAAAGCTCGTGCGTGCTCCATAAGGATTTCCATTGTTTTAGGGAGGTTCTCATGCAATTTTTCAACCGGTTGGTTGTTCCGAACCCCATGACAGAATCCGTAGACCCTCGTAGTTGATCAACAACACCGCTGATTTGCATACTCTCATGGTTAAAACGGTCGATGAAATTATCCAACGACTCTCCGTCTTTTCTTCGGATATTATGGACTTCGGTGATTTCTTTAGAGTAGTGTCTCTGCTGGCTGAAATTTTGAAGAAACAGTCGTCTGAGATCTTCGAAATCGTTGATTTCTCCTTCATTTAAAGCATCAAACCATACCGTGGCCGCGCCAGTTAAGGTTTGAACGAACATAAAACACCATACTGGCATGGACCATTGTTCCACCCTTGCTGCTCCATCGAAATCGAACATGTGATCGTCCGGATCCGAAGTGTCGTCGTATTTTTTTATTGTGGAAGGCATTTTGAGTTTCAAAGGTAACTTGGCGTTGACGAGACGTTGGGAGAACTTTGATCGTGCAGTCATGTATACCGGATGGTAAGGCTTGGTGAGATCAGAGTCTCCGCCGATTACTGGACGAGTAATCGTGTCGTTAGTACAAGGGTACACAGATCCGGAGTAATCGTGTGGAAGATTGTTACTAACCAATCCTGGTGGAGTGGATACGATTGTGGAGTGGGTGGTAACCGCGGGATTGATAGTCCTTGAGAAGGATGAGAGATATTGTTTGAAAATAACCTGGTTCGTAAACCGAGAAGTTGCTCATCCCGAGCTTGCTGGTTTTTTAAGCGTCGGAGAAGATCAGCATTTTTTCCAGAAAAAAGGCGTCAAACTCGACTGTTAAAGGATGAGGTATCAAAACGAAAGGCATAGCCGCACTTGGACCAGAGCCAAGCAGGGCTGTGAAATTTTCAGTGGTGACCGATGAAACGGTTTGTGAAGCAAAGATTGATTCCTGAGTACTGGACAAAGGAGCCGCCATAGATCAGTAGTAACGTTCAAGAAATTCAACTAGTGAAGGACTGTGAATCGTTAAAATCGGATGGCGCTAATTGAAGATACAAAGAACTAATCGGACTCTGTTATAGCTAGCCTCTGCACTCTGAGGGAGGATTGTAGATTCTAACCTGCACACTGAACAAAACCGTTAGGCTCGTCACAGGGAAATGGGAGGGCCCCTCTGTGACCACCCTCCGGCGTGAGGATAAGTATTTGCTTAGAGAGAGAAGGTAAGGATGAACGTACTGACAGTGTGTACTTACATTGTACTTTGGGGGTATATATACTAGTCAAGATGATGACATCACCGTCTTTGACGTTTAAGATGAGGCCGGGCATATCCATATGCGTCTTGGTTTTGTGGTGCGGCCTCTTTATACGGGCAGGTAGGTCCGGATCTTGCTGGTCCAGCCCTACCTTTACATATGCCATGAACGTTTTAGGAATAAATAATCGTCAAATGTCAAGATGGTTTACGTCTACCGGTTCTAACACACTACCCAGCCCAAAGCAAACTTGCACAACCTATTTTAGGCCATAAAGCCCCAAAGCAAACTTGCACAACCTATCTTAGGCCATAAAGCAAAATTTAAATTTGATACTTTTGTCTTAGAAAGTTTATTAGTGTAACAAAGTGTCTCCTTTTTCTAGGGATGAACCGAGTTGGAAGTTAAATATGAATATATCTAGCATAATAATATGATATAAAAAATTAGGAAACAAATAAGAAAATTCTAAAAACAAAACAAATAATTGTTTAGGGCCATTTTAAATTTTGGGCATCAAGCTTATATGTTATAAACTTTGGCCCAATCAACATTGCTCGTCTTGCCACTTATACAAAGGACGAAGCAAGCAAGTACCTACGATTTTTGAAATGACTATCACATGAATCCTACTCGAATCAGAAGGCCATTTCTTCCAAGATTGGGGATAGTTATTTAGACTGTCCACACCATGATGCATAGATCTCTTCCAAGATTAGGGCTAGTTATTTTGCACTATCCACACCAGGATGCATAGATCTCTAGTAGAATTGTAAAACCAAGATTAAACATGGTCCATGTATAAATGGGTCAATTATTCGGATTACCTTCTATAAGGTTAAAAGAAACTGCATGTTCAACCAAGTATTTGATAAAGTACCATTCTTTTTGGAGTCCAAAACCATGTTTCTTGGATCGACTCAAATTTTATATATGGCTTAAGCCTCCCGTCCTAGAGAAATATGACAAAAAAAATATCAATTTTATTGGGAAGATGCTAGAGAAAAACGATTCATATAATAGTGGTAATTTTACACCTGTTTACTTATAGATGGATGAATTCACTTAATGTTTAACCCGAAATCCAAGAAAATTTCCTCATGGCCTCGAATGTTGGTTAATTTTTTTTACAAAAATTTGATGGTTTTCATTTTTAGGCTACAAAAGTCGAATGACCAAATAAAAGATTTGTTGCTTCTCTAATTTAATTTAATTAATTCAGTATATCAACGGAAACTTTTATATATGGAGAAACATTATGATACAAGGCCTAGCTAGAAATCGATAATTTTGATTACTTATAAGACATATTATAAAACATGTCATCCTATCACTGAAAACACTTTTCTCCATCAATTTGAGGGGATTAATTCTACTTGGTAACTCCTTCTCCTGCATAACTCTTGCAACGATATATAAATGGTTCGAAACTGGTACTCGGTACCATTTGTTTATCCCTAATACCTTTGTGTCTCAGCATAAAAAAGCATATGTTAAAGTGATAGGCCCCCTATGTTATATATGTGAGCCCGGACATGTATCCATTAGTGTCAAGGATATAAAACCTACCTAAACACACGTGAATCTAAATAAAAGCTCAGTCCATATTAGCTGGTAAAAAAAGTTGTAATAAAAACTCAAATCTTTTGTTTAAAAAGGATACGTTTACAACAAAGCTCATATATAAAAAAATCAAACCCGACCAGATTAATAATTTTATATACAGCACTAAACCTTCTTCTTATTATTATTATTATTATTATTATTATTATTATTATTATATATTATTATTTACAAATAAAATATCCGCAAAAGTCTAGAATATATTTTAAATCTTTTCAAAATAACTTTCTTACTTGTAGGCCATGATGCTTATAGTTTGAAAATCAACATCATTAATGATTTTCAACTCGTAAAGGATCTCATATATATTTTTTTTCTTTTGAAAATTAACATTCATTAATGTTTTTCAATTTGCAAAAGAATCTCATAATTTATGACTATTCCATATGCAAAAAAATCAACATATTTAATTGAGTTTTGTGTTGTTTTATATTGTACAGCTTTGTACATAGGCTTTTGTCTGGGTTAATTTAGCGGTGGGTTACGTATGTATGTAAATATCTGGCTTATAAGTCTTTTCTTAAACCCTCATCACCACCTCCACGTTTCCACTCAAATTGAATCAAATGTCATCAAAGAAACAGAGGATTCATAGTCATCACAGCCGAGGATCTATCTTCATATATTCTTTCCGCGGTGTTGTGCTGGTAATCGAAGGTTTGGGGTTTGAACCAGTTCCAATATCCAACTTTGAACCAATTCCAAAGTGGCAGGTCTGGTTGAGACGATGGGTTAATTCCAAATTGGCAGGTCTGGTTGAGACGATTCTTGAAATAGCAAGATTCTAGAGATGGAAGAGAGATGCATCAACAGGAAAGCAAGCTTCTTTATCGGATATAAATTATAAGGGTTTCGAAATCGTAGAGCCTGTTCATCCCAAGGTACATAAATGTTTTTTTTACATAATCTAATTTGATGTTTCTGTAGTTTGAAGCTTGATTCATTTACATTTGTGTATTCAATTTATAGAATAACTAGATTGATTATGATTTTGGTGTTTAGAGGCGGTAGTAAGTGATGGTTAGAACCATCGGAACCGGACCAAACCTACCCAGAACCGCTTTATTTTAAGTACCTAAACCGAGCCCTTTACTACATGTCCGGTTCGGGTATGTAACAGGTTTAAGGGGTTGGTTCGTATACAACTGAAAATCCAAACAATGGTTTTTGGGCTTGGGAACCTAGAACCGAAATAGATGTCAATGAATAATAAATTTCATCTTTATCTGAATCTGATGGCAGATGAGTTCCAATGGCTTTTCTTGAGCAAATCAAAGATGACTTTAACAACAACTACATTGGTGGGAAAGCTGCTATAGTTATTGCTAGTAGTTTGAATAAAGAATTCAGGTAATATAGTCTTCATTTAGTTACAATATTTGTTCTAGATTAATTACTTATTTATGGTTAAGCTTACAACCAGACTCAAGCTGAAGGAACAGATGCAGCATTGTGTGGATCATCCTGAAGAAATTAGCAAGGTTACAAAGTTCAAGGCCATGGTTTCAGAAGTCAAACGTGTGATGACGGAGAACATTGTTAAGGTAATTCCTTTTCGGGGTGTAGGTTATCGAATTTCATTTTAAACTTCAAATAATAAACAAATTAGAGTATGAATGGCAAAAATTTTGACCCAATTATGAAACTAGGTCGACTTAGCTATTGTTTGTGGTAGAACGATTTATAGTTTTGTGCTTCTTAGAATAATACTTTATGTGATCTGTCTTATTATTTATTAAAAACTCTTATGTTCACTTTTAAAATAAGCAGTCCTAGGAATATATATTTAATAAAACCTTGCGCAAAGATGATATTTTTTTTGTTCTTGGCAGGGCAATTGAGGTGCTCATGTGAACGTCTTTGCTTTCACATATCCTTTGGAGGTGAGGGGAGATGCTAAACGGTTTTTCAAAGCGCCTTTTCTATTCTCTCAGAGAGAAACAGATCCACAATGGTCATAAAACCTACACTACTAGAACAAAAATAGTATTTTACCTTTTTTAGAACGACGACGTACTTCAATAAAACTAAAACCTCCTGACTAACAAAAAGCTAGACGTAAGGAAAAAAAAACAACAATTACATTCTTGAAACAAGAAAGATTTTAAAAAGTTGGTTACTTGACTTTGAACACATATAAGTCAAAAGTATTTTCTATTAGCGAGTTTGTAATGTATCAAACCTCATTGTGTGTCCCTGGTAATGGTCTAAAAATATGTGTACGTGTATGAATAAGTGTTGCATCGCTGATTCAACTGTTTGGTGTTATTAGTTATTTTCGTTTTGGAATTGAGGATCGGCTTTGAACTGTTAATTTTGTTGTAAGTAAATATGTATCATTATTTATATATTTATTTACACTTGGCCTATGCATTTCTTACAAGGCATGCTTTGTCTTTATGTAAGTATTTGATGCGTAGCGTTATGCGTTCTGACTTATTTGTTGGTTTCCTCTTTTTTTCTTTCTCAAGGCTTAACAGATTTCGAGTAAAGCTAAAGGAAGCTTAACGCTAAAGATTAGTTACACCGGCGCTATTATATTGTTTCATATAAGTTCCTGTTAAGATAAGCTGGTATATTACTTTTAAAAGCTTATAAATACACCCTGTTTAAGTTTCAATGATAGTCTGAACTATTAGATTCGACTCTTGATTATTTATAGATTCATGTTATGAAACTGGTTTCTTTGGGATTTTACCTGTGTTTTATTCCAAAAGTCACTAAACATGGCTGCATTCTTAACATCATTATACTATGTTATATATTCCCTCATACATTTACCAATATATTTGCCTGAGCTTTTTGGTACTGTGAAGAATCTGGTGGCAGAATTTATGGTGAAGGGAAATGAAACATGAAAGGTGTGTGTTGGGGTTAAAACTGTAGGGTGATCGTGATGGTATCCGCAGCGCAACTCGCGAGGGGTTTAAATCTAGTTAAGGTTCACATAAATGTTACCAACGGGTCTTTCCGATAATTCTATAAAAAGAAAGGGATATTGGATTTAAATAATCCCAATTTTCACCAATTGGTCGATAACACTCCCAACTTTCATTTATACCACACCACTCCCAACTTTCAACTTATTGGCCGATAACACTCCAAACCAGTGCCACGTCAGCAATTGGGAGTGCTATTGGCCAATAAGTTGAAAATTGGGAGTGGTGTGGTACAAATTGAAAGTTGGAAGTGCTATCGGCCAATTGGTGAAAGTTTGGATTATTTAAATTCAATATCCCAAAAAGAAAAGTTAATAAGTTATAATTTCAAGTTTATCATACCCTACTATTTTTATGGATAAAGATCCTATACAAATAGCCTTATCCTATAAAACGTATGAAAGACTTGAAAAGGTAAAAAACACGTGGTGACATTTTCATAATTATTTTACTCGTAATTACCATACATGATCAAAATTACCCTACAAAATTAAAATTACCTTACAAGATCATTTGTAGGCTAATTATGATACTCTACAAAATTACTCTGCAAGATCAAATTACCTTATAAGATCATTTGTAGACTAATTATGATAGTGTACAAAATTACACCTAGAAGATCAAAGTTACCCTATAAGATAAAATTTATCCTATAAGATCAAAATTACCCTACAAGATCATTTATAGACTAATTATACCACAAAATTACCTACAACATCAAAATTACCCTACAAGATCATTTGTTAACTAATTATAATGCTCTACAAAATTACCCTACAAGATCATTTGTATGGTAATTTTGATAATTACTCTACGAGTAAATAATTACAAAAATGCCACCGCATTTTTTTACCTTTTCACGTCTCTCTCGTACGATAAAGCTATTTATATTTGATCTTTTTAATGGCGATGTTAGGGATGAGCTCGGTACCAACCGGTATCTAAGGGTAAAAACCGGTACCGAGCCGGTAACGAAAATGTCAAAAGTCGGTACCGAGTCGGTACTAAAAATATACCCAATAAATTCGGTACCGGTACAGTATCGGTACCATTTGCTCATCCTTAGCGCTTATTTTTATTCGCATATACGTTAATTTTTTTATAATTCACCTTATGTTTGGAAAAAAAAAACAATATTTGCAAATATTATATTCAAACAATCGTGGGGGACCCACATTGTAATAAAGCCAATCCCAAAACAATCCTGCACCAACGTTAACATTTTCGACCGTTGGACCCAACCACTGTCTATAAATACACACCATCTCATCTCCATTTGCATCAAACCAATTTCTCTTCACATTTCTTCTTTCAATCACTCACATTCTCACAATCTCTCTAGCAAATTTCCAACTTCTAAAAAAAATGGCCTCATTTGGTGCACTCAAAGTCGCAATTGTCGCGCTACTTGTTCTAGCCATCTCCTCCACCACTGTTGTTGCTAGAGAATACGTCGAGTTTTCACCCGCGCCTGCGCCTGCTCCTATGGAGGGATCTGCGGTTTCGATGACTCTTTCGATGGTGTTTGTTGCAGCTTCGATTTTGATTTCGGTTGCGGGTATCATGTTTCATTAGAGATGGTGTGAAGTGTTGAGAGTTGAGAGTGATGGTTTGGTTTTGTGGTTGATTGTGTTGTTTAATTCTTTTGTCTTTTGGCCCTAATATCTAATCAGGGTTTATTATTTTATTTTATTTTATTTTATGTTATTGCTACTATTGAATTTATTATGAATCATATTTATTAATTATTTGTCTCTCATCGAATATTCGTCGTTATACATTTTCCATTGAGTTTGACCCTTTTTTATTGAATTTGACTAGTCTTATGACTCATTATAAATATAACAGAGCGCTTTAATTACAATCATAGAGTTTGACATAAGCTAAGTTCGAGCTCAATATTAATGACAGTAATATGCTTTCTAATGGCATGCTAAATTTGTCTAACTGAGGTATAAATAATGTAACTAATTGAGGTATCTTGTTAACTCATTCCATTTTAATTTTTTACCAATCAAACGATGAAATCTTTTGCAAGAAAATAATAGTAGAACACAAACAACAGTAACTGAAATTTTACAATTGATTAAATAGTAAATCTTCATATCTTGTTAATTATTTGGAAGCTTTAAGGTATAATTTAACATAATCTTGTTAAATTTTGAAATCTTAAATTTATATTTGTTCAATTTAAAACTAGCTTGTTACCCTTCGCATTGGCGGAAATAGCTTAATTGGTAGAGGCATAGTCTTGCCAAGGCTGAGGTTGAGGGTTCAAGTCGCTCCTTCCGCTCCTATCTTCCTAATAAGAAAAAAAGTTTTTCCATCTAGTCCTAACAAGTTGCTGGCTTTTCCCATCTAGTTTAATTTTTTTAGAAAACCTTTCAAATTAATATACGCGAAAATGAATAATTATACATTGTTTTGAATTAAATTTATTATTAATCAATGTAGATTAAAATGTTAGCAAAAGGTAAATAACATATCGAGAAAGGATCAAATACAAAAGGACTTTAATAAGGGTAAGAATGATTATACTCCAATGTGAACACAACAAAAAATACTTAAAAAAAACTAAAAAACACACAATATTTTATTTCAATATTCTTTTAAAATAACCGCTACCTTTTCGTCATTAAAAAAAATTAGCGCTTTTTTAAACAATATGAAAAAAAATAAAAGAAATTTGTGTGTTTTTAGATTTTTTTTGGGGTTTAGTTTTTAGTTTTTAGCATTTTGCTTGGGTTGGTGGGCGTGGGGGGTTTAGGTTTTTCGGTTTTTACATATCCATGTTCTTTTTCTCTTATTGACAAAATTATGGACACTTGTCATTCTATAGTGGTTTGTTACACTTCTTATTTTAAAACCATTTTTTTTATTATAACTCAATCCATAAGATATCAATAAAAGTTAGAATAGGAAAATAAATGATACAGAAGAAGAAGGAAATAATAGAATAAATTTGTTTATAAATAAGATAGTACAAACATACAAAGATATATAAACTCATGAATAGTTAATCCAACATTCTAAAATTTCACATCTTTGTAAGTTTGTAACGTGGTAAGTTTTTATTGGAAGACGATATCTTAGGCACCATATTTAACACATGCTACGTAGTCGTCAGTCATTTAGACACTTCATAGTGGGGTGTTACTACACGGAAAAAGAGGGCATAGCGCCCTATAGCGTTTCAAACCCATTTTCCATGCCCTTCCACACCGTGTGTCTAACCTTCGAGTACAGGTTTTTATTTTAATCAATTTACAGTCTTTATAAATCTTACTTTAAAATAGGTTTTTACGAACACCAACTTTAGCTTGAAAACGTTGTTGCCTATCCGGACTCGGTGTGTTGTCAGTTTTAATTGTTTTTTAGCGTGGATGGTCCAAAAACGACCCCGACTTCAAGAGAATCTAGCATCATTTTGAAGCTCTTGCTACAAGCTCATGTTCCGTTGACATTTCTTTTTTTCAATATATACAAAATAAACAAATAAATGAAATTTTTTGTTTTCTTTTAAATTTACTAAAGGGTTGTTTTATTTCTACAACATTCTTATTACTTCTTATTTCTACAACATTCTTATTACTAAGTGAACTAAAAGATGGAACTCTTGATATTTTAAGATAATATAAGATTTAAATTATATATAATTAGTTTTTACAAATAAATAAATAAAATATAAATAGGTGAAATAAGAGAAGCGTGAAAAATAATTGTATCAAAAATTTGTGACATGTGACATAACCAAATACTTATGTATTATGTGTCTATATATATCTTTGGATAACTTTTAATATAAAATATGTTATAAAAAGCAAAACGTTGTTACATGTAAAAGAATGTATTAGGTGTGTTAGTAATAATAATTACATAAGTCACATTTATCATAACAATTTCCTAAAAATATTACATTCGTAATCATTTCTGAGAATATTTTATCATAATACCTTTTTAACGCCTAAATGTTACACTCATCAGCTACCGAATCCATGGCCTTCTCCTATTTAATGTGATATAAGTATGATATTAATTAGTTGTAACATTTACCATTTTGGATTGATTTTAATTATTTATGAACATTAATTTAAACTAATACACCTCGCTACATTTTATAAAACTAAGGGGCGTTTGGTTCGCGGAATGTTTTGGAATTGGAATTGGAATTTGTATAGGAATTATAATTTGAAAGAATTGAATTTGGAATTCAAACACTCTAATTGGAATTGGAAATTGCTGGAATTGGAATCTCAATTCCATTTTTGTAATGTTTGGTTATCAAATGAATTGGAGTCCATCACCTTGGTACCCACAACCCCGGTTTGGGTCGAAACGGTACAGGTGGAACAAGTACGGGTCAAACGGTACGGGTCAAAACGGTTCGCGTCGAAACGGTACGAGTCGAAATCGTCGCGTCGAAACGGTACGGGTGGAAACGGTTCACATCGAAAACGGTACGGGTCGAAATAGTTCGATTCAAAACGGTACGGGTCGGAACGGTTCGGGTCGAAACGATTCATGTGGAAACGACGGGTCGAAACGGTACAGGTCGAAATGGTTCGAATCGAAACGTCGGTTCGGGTCGAACGGTTCACGTCGAAACGGTGCGCGTCGAAACGGTATCGGTCGAAACGGTTCACGTGAAAACGGTTCGCGTCGAAACGGTGCGCGTCGAAACGGTTCACGTGGAACCGGTTCGCGTCGAAACGGTACGGGTCGAAACGGTTCACGTGGAAACGATTCGTGTCGAAACGCCGGTTTGGGTCGAAACGGTACGCTTCGAAACGGTACGAGTTGAAACGATTCACGTGGAAACGATTCGCGTCGAAACGGTACGGGTCGAAAACGGTTCGCGTCGAAACGGTATGGGTGGAAACGGTGCGCGTCAAAACGGTACGGGTCGAAACGGTTTGGATCAAAAAGATACGGGTTGAAACGGTGCGGGTCGAAACCGTTCGGGTCGAAACGGTCGAAGATTCCAATGAATTTACTTTAATTCCTTCATATATTGGAAGGATTTTGAATTCTTTTAGTTAAAGGAATTTAAAGGAATTCATGCCTAATGCCAATTCCAATTCTATTGTCATCCAAACACATGAAGATTGGAATTGAGATTTCAATTCTATCAAATTATGTGAACCAAACATGTTAAGAGATGGAACTTAGATTCCAATTCCCTTAAATTACATTGAATTCATGCGAACCAAACGCCCCCTAAACACTTAAAAGATTAATTCACACCGAAACACAATAAGACAACTTAATATAAAACAAAACAAATAACAAATTTCATTTTGGAAACCTCGTCGGAACAAACAGGGGTGTTTCTTTTTTTAATTTCGCCGGTTAAAGTAGTTTGTAGGGATTGAGCCGTCATTACTTAGACCAGACGATTTTGACGAGTGGTGGTTAAACAGTTTAGTGGTTGGTTCATTAAATATAGAGTTAAATGCTTGGTTGGTCCATGTGGTTTGCAAATATTGCAGACTTGTTCCCAGTGGTTCACTAATTACACACTTGGTCCGAGTAATTTCAAATTTTGCATTCGGGTGGTCCTTACCACTAACTTTGTTAGATTTCTCAGTTAAGTATATGTGAAATTACTATATTACCTTTGAAATAATAAAAATATAAAAAAGGGGCCCACTACTCATCTTCTTCCTCACTCCATCTCTCTCTTTTAAAAACTCAGCCACCACCTCTCCTTCACAAACCTGCAACCTCCACCTCCACCTTAAACCCACCACCACTTCCACCGCCACCTTCAACCCATCACCCCCACTTCCACCGTCAACTGACCACCACCACCGTCAGAGTCACTTCAATCTCCACCACCACCAAACCACAAGGTGACTTAGATCTGATAATTGTTGACAACAGATGAAGAATATAATGCGATGATGAAGGTGAATTGTCACAATTATCGAACTGGATTCAAATTCAAAAGGTCTTCGATGAAGGTGATCATGAATATTGATTTAGTTTGAATTATGTGCACCCTTTCAAAGAAAATTAATAATGGACCTGGCTTGAATTTAGAATTTTAATAAATCATTAATTTGACTTCACCACCACGGTTTTAATAAATTACCGATTTCCCGTTGATGTTAAAGCTCATATATGATACCTATACAAGTGGATTCAAGACTTTAAATGCCGTTAATCATGCTATTAAACTAGCTGTCGACGATGTGAAAGTCAGACGCCTGTTTTTTGCTTTCTTAAAGGTGGGGTCCATGAAAACTCACCAACGTCTGTGGCGGTGATGATTCAATTTCCGGTGACTTAGTATGGCCGGAAATGGTGGCCTAAGTTGGGGTGAAAGTCTTATGAGAGAGATGGGTTTAACTCTTGTATGAGTTGATTTCCGGTGATTGTGGTTTGATTCGACGAGAATTTGGTTCAATCGTATGAGGTAATTTGTTTGAAATTGTAACATTTGTCGAAAAAACGGGGTCCAAAACCCGCACCATTTTTTTTATCAAGTTTATATTATGGTCCTTTCGTTACAAATGTACGTTAACCATTTCAGAGATTCGTTATACCAATAATATAAATAAAGATAATAATAATAATAAATATATATATATATATATATATATATATATATATATATATATATATATATATATATATATAATATATATATATATATAACAGTTATACAAAATAAATAAATAAAAATATAAATAAAAAGGGGTAGACCGCGGGAATCGAACCCGGGTCTCACCCCTAACCAAACACACTCTACACCACTACACCACACACCCAACTTAATTCAAATCTGAAACAATTAAATTTTATACGCAAAGGACACCGAGTCGGAAATTCAAAACACAGAATACTGTAACCGCCCAAAATCTAAATAAGGGATATCAATTTACGTTTTGAATTGCGGTTGATCGAAAGTAACTGATGTTGAATATGCGAATCATAACAGAAATTTGTTTCAATCATCAAGAAAACGGACATAACTAAATGGTAACCGAAAACTCAAGACAATTTCATTCATAACTGTGATTTCATAACCGAAACCTTAAATCACCTCTACCTATAAATACTATCTTCCAATCATTCCAAATCGTTCACAAAATCACTCTGCTCAAACACTCTGTTCTTGACGGAAAAATTTTCTGTTCGCCGGAAAACCGAAGAAATCGTTTCATTAGTGCCATACTCTAAAATAAGACTTCTAGAGCAGACAGAAGTCACCCACACTCACCTCAAACTCCCTGTAGAGCCTCTGTCGCAAGTTATACTTCGCCTGAATTTTGTGTTGTCGCCGGAATCTCTCCGGAGAAGTGAAGATCACGACTGTCTGGTATAACCCTGTTGAATCCTTTCTTAAATGTCTTGTAATCGTCCATTCATAATTTAAAACAAAGAGTTTTAAATCAAACAGTCGAGTTATGTTTCTGGGTTTATTCATATGAAGAAGATGAAGTTTTATTAAAAGTATAAATGTAATTAAACTCGGGTTTCTAATCGGGTTAGACACACAGTCCAGTGGTGGACTGTGTGCAAAATAACGTACACGTCCCGGGTTCGAGTATTGAACATGTCCATTCTGCTGAAATAAAAACCAGTTTCTTTTTAAGCAATCATATGATCTCTCAATAAGTTAATAAGTATAATAGAATTCCCATTATTAACGGGTTAGACACCCAGCCCAGTTGGTAGGGCTGGGTGCATCTCAAGACCAAGGTCGCAGGTTCGAGGCAGTGCCTGGGCAGCGGCTCAATGGTTTAAAAACCTTTTTAAATAAATAAATTCAAAACTAACTTAACTAGTATATAAATATAATTAAATTAGAGATTATTTCGGGTTAGACACGTAGCTCAGTTGGAAGAGCTGCGTGCACGCAACCGAGAGGTCACAAGTTCGAACCTCACCACACGCAGTCAAATAGTCAACGGGCCGGTCAGACCTCCCTTGTCAGGTCTGACAAGGTCACTTTTTTTTTTAATTTATTTTATTATTGTTTATTTTTTTTATTCTTGGTATTTATTTATTTGATATAAATCAATTAAAATAATTAAGAACAAGATTGTTAGTTTTAAAAACATCAAATAAATGCCACAAGGACAACTTAAAATTTAAAGAAAGTATTAATTAAAAAAAATGTTAATCTTTATATATTTATCGCGTTATTATTTTAGGTTAGTACTCGTTTGTTGATCAAATCCTCAATTCGTGCGCATTCATCATCGTCAAGGAACGCACCCAATGTGAGTGAATCCTTACAAATTCCCCTTTTTATTCATGTTTTGGGGTGTATCATGTGTCGCTTTAATTATTTCGTTTATTCAAACTTGTGCTATTACCATTATATGACCTAAACTTATGATGTAAATATTGTTTGTTGTGATACGTGTTTACATTTTGTCAAGTTGCGTGCAAATCATCCATTAGGCCCATCAGTTCCTCGTGGGAGACGAGTTGAACATCGCGTGCCTCATTAGATCGGCTCCGTTTGATTGAGCCTTGATCTCATTGTTCATCATTTGGTGTGTGTGTTTGTGCATTTATTGATATTATGTGTTTTGTGATTAAATTTACATTTACGTTTATTCATATTTGGTTATGAACAATTTTATTCAAATAACCAACATAACTAATCCTTTCAAATGTTTAAATAAGATTCACTCGCCAACTTTTGTTGACCCAAAACCCTATTTTACACATGATACAGGTGATCCGGTTGAGAAAATAAACACATAGGATGGCCTAGAAGAATAAACAAGTTAATGCCTTGGAATGAACGTTTAGTTTTGTTTTCCTTTGTAATTGTACTCTAGTTTGTAATTTGAATGAAAATGTATTTGAACATGATGTGTTTGTATTTTTATTGTAACTTCTTCTTTAAAGAGAAATAATAAATATGAAACTCTATAGTAAATGTCATGAGCTTTGATGAAAACCCAATCATGCCCCGACTACCATTTCCGCTGCGGGTCAGGGTGTGACAGATTGGTATCAGAGCTTTTGACTATAGGGATATAGGATAGGTTTTAGACCCTTAGAGCCTATACTATAGTTGATTAGATTTTAATTGTTTATATGGTTACATGCAAACTCATGATGTTTATTTGTTTCGTATTTATTACACACACAAATGCATGCAAACACTTCCACTATCATATTGTGTGATATTTCATGAGTTATACTTATTGTCAAACATAACATGCTTACATATACATTCATCACGCATATTTCAATATTCACGTATTCAAATCATTCTCATATTTCCTTTATTCAAGATTTTGTCGCATTTTTCATTTTTCAATCTCATCAAAGTGAGTTCTACGACGGGCATGTAGTAACTGTAAGGGTACAAGTACCGGTAGTCGGAACGTCCTGTCTAGGTTGGCATTCGTATAAATCCAATATAACGGACCAGTTTGCCTACCTGGGGACTAACGATGAGAGTACGAAGGACCTATTAGGCCAAAGCATGCCACACCAAACGTCACTTTGAGGTGTCACCGTGTCCACACCTGGATGCACTCCGAATTTCATACGTTACATTCATATTTCTCGATTTTCTCCGGGTTTTAGTGTACGTAACCAGGCAAACACATGCGAACCATATGAAAGCCCGGTAATCATGGGGGCCACATGATCACGAAGGTGAAGTATGGCGGCATACAAGGCCCAATTACGAGCAAAGCCCAAGACATCCTATGGATGTAGTAAATTTATTATTCTTCATTTGTTTTATGAATGTTCATTTCTAAATACGACACATGACACCTAAAACGTCAAACTCATACTCTTGATACGTATTCCCTGTAGATGTCTTCCAGTCTCTCTCGTAGAAAAATGAGATCAGGAAAATCCCGCGAGCGCATGGCTGCCCAAATCGCTCAACAAATGGCTGCCGTAATACCCAACATCGTAGTTCAAGTTCAACAAGCCCTTATCGCTAATCCCGTCAACCCAATCAATCAAGAAGATCAAAATGTTGTCAACCCTCCCCAAATACCACTAAATGCACCTTCAAGCATTTCAAATCCTGCGACCCTCCAAGATACGAAGGGACTGAAGGTGTCACCGCTCTCCTCCATTGGTTTGAGGAGATGGAAAACACTTTTCTTAATTGCGACTGCCCCGATGATCGCAAGGTGCGATATGCTACCGGTCGTTTGTTTGGAGTAGCACTTACATGGTGGAATACAGAGAAGGCCAAGCGAGGTGCTGAAAATGCTATGACTTTGACTTGGGAAGAGTTGAGGGAAATCATGACAAGATGTTTCTGTCCAAGAAGCGAAATCAAGAAACTAGAAGATGAGTTCTACTCTTTTAAACAAAAGGAGGGCGACCACACCACATACAACAAGAGATTTCTTGAGTTGAATCAGATGGTCCCCAACTTGTTCACTCCCCTCTACCGTTTGATCGAGCACTACATTCGAGGTCTTCCTTAAAAAATTCAAGACCCTGTAATAAGTACCACACCTGCAACTTTGGAAGCAGCAATGGAGTTAGCTACAGAGCTCACCGAAAACCTCATACGGAATAAAGACTTCACGGAGGAGAAGAAGAAGGATAAAGCATCAACCGAAACCTCAAACTCCACCTAAACCGAATCCTCTTCTCAAACCACTTCTAAGAGAAAACGAGATGGGCAAATTTTCGCTGTCACCCAACACAATCAACCAGCTTCACAAGTTGTACCCCTCAAAGCTATCTCAATCACTCAAGTAGCACCCAACTCTACTTACCCAAATAAGAAACCTTACATTGGACCTCACCCTCAATGCAACACCTGTTTTTATCACCATCCATCTACCGTTACCTTGTCGACTGTGTGCAAATTGTGGGCGTTATGGTCATTGGAGCAAAACTTGTCGTGCCCCTCAAAACCAAGCCTCACCCCCTACTCAAAACATGATCCAAACATATCAACAACCCCAATACCCCATGTTCCCACATGTTCGAGCTTGTTTTAATTGTGGCGACCCTACCACTTTAGAAACACGTGCCCTCAATTGGTTAACATCATAAACGCCCAAGCGCAAGCAAACCCAGTTAACCAAGCAAATCAAGCAAACCCAGCACTACCACCAGCAAGAGGAAGAGCTTACAACATCAACGCCAACCCTGTTGAAGATAATAACGACCCAAACGAACAACCCAACTAGCCTTCTTTCATCAAGAATCAAGACTCAACTCCAACCGTTTAGTTTTTATGTTTTCTTATGTTATCTCAATCTTTACGTATCTCAGTTATAAATTGGAAATTTATGTATCCAAGAATCTTAATGCGAATTACTATTTCAGTTTTATTTTATACACACTGATTTAACATTCATATCATTATACATCTCGACGTATCTCAATCTCGTCATTTAAAGAAGTTGGGTTGTGTCTCACTTTTACATAGACTAACCCCTTCATCATAACAAACGAGAGAGGTACTGTCAACATTCAGTCATGTATCCTTCCAGATTTGAGACTCAAGCTTTGGCTGTTGTGTTTGTTTTGTAGATTTTAGAGTCACATAGAACTCATCATAACTTACTGACAAAGCCAATGAAAATTTGACAAGAATATGGTGGATACGCCGCTGGTACTTCCTATATATAAGTATTCTTGTCAAAAGATCAAAAGCGTTGACAGGCGGTTATGAGAGGTTCCGTGTAGGTTTTTAGTATCGTCATGGTTGAAGTTTTTGTTTATGATATAACCTTATCTTTCCAAACGTATCAATTCTCTCAAAACTCTTATGCATAAAATCATGCTTAGTCAATCAACTCTGTTTATCCATGTTCCGCATTCTTATACTTTAGGCATCAAAAAGCGATTCCTGTAGCAGGGTATTCAACCCTTACTAGGAACGTTACCGCCTCAAATAAGACTTAAACTCTCACCCTCTTCTAATTATGTAATAGTCAAATTAAAACACCCTCCCTTCGAGTGAAACATACCACTACTTAAATTTCGGGACGAAATTTCTAAAAGTAGGGGATACTGTAACATTTGTCGAAAAACGGGTTCCAAAACCCGCACCATTTTTTTATCAAGTTTATATTATGGTCCTTTCGTTACAAATGTACGTTAATCATTTCAGAGATTCGTTATACTAATAATATAAATAAAGATAATAATAATAATAATAAATACATATATATATATATATATATATATACATAACAAATATACAAAATAAAAAAAATATATATATATATAAATAAAAAGGGGTAGACCGCGGGAATTGAACCCGGGTCTCACCCCTAACCAAACACACTCTACATCACTACACCACACACCCAACTTAATTCAAATCTGAAACAATTAAATTTTATAAGCAAACGGACACCGAGTCGGAAATTCAAAACACAGAATACTGTAACCGCCCAAAATCTAAATAAGGGATATCAATTTACGTTTTGAATTGAGGTTGATCGAAAGTAACTGATGTTGAATATGCGATCATAACAGAAATCTGTTTCAATCATCAAGAAAACGGACATAACTGAATGGTAACCGAAAACTCAAGACAATTTCATTCATAACTGTGATTTCATAACCAAACCTTAAATCACCTCTGCCTATAAATACTATCTTCCAATCATTCCAAATCGTTCATAAAATCACTCTGCTCAAACACTCTGTTCTTGACGGAAAAATTTTCTGTTCGCCGGAAAACCGAAGAAATCATTTCATTAGTGCCATACTCTAAAATAAGACTTCTAGAGCAGACAGAAGTCACCCACACTCACCTCAAACTCCCCGTAGAGCCTCTGTCGCAAGATATACTTCGCCGGAATTTTGTGTTGTCGCCGGAATCTCTCCGGAGAAGTGAAGATCACGACTGTCTGGTATAACCCTGTTGAATCCTTTCTTAAATGTCTTGTAATCGTCCATTCATAATTTAAAACAAAGAGTTTTAAATCAAATAGTCGAGTTATGTTTCTGGGTTTTATTCATATGAAGAAGATGAAGTTTTATTAAAAGTATAAATGTAATTAAACTCAGGTTTCTAATCGGGTTAGACACACAGTCAGTGGTGGACTGTGTGCAAAACATAACGTACACGTCCCGGGTTCGAGTCTTGAACATGTCCGTTCTGCTGAAATAAAAACCAGTTTCTTTTTAAGCAATCATATGATCTCTCAATAAGTTAATAAGTATAATAGAATTCCCATTATTAACGGGTTAGACACCCAGCCCAGTTGGTAGGGTTGGGTGCGTCGCAAGACCAAGGTCGCGGGTTCGAGGCAGTGCCTGGGCAGCGGCTCAATGGTTTAAAAACCTTTTTAAATAAATAAATTCAGAACTAACTTAACTAGTAGAGATTATTTCGGGTTAGACACGTAGCTCAGTTGGAAGAGCTGCGTGCACGCAACCGAGATGTCACAAGTTCGAACCTCACCACACGCAGTCAAATAGTCAACGGGCCGGTCAGACCTCCCTTGTCAGGTCTGACAAGGTCACTTTTTTTTTTAATTTATTTTATTATTGTTTATTTTTTTTATTCTTAGTATTTATTTATTTGATATAAATCAATTAAAAATAATTAAGAACAAGATTGTTAGTTTTAAAAACATCAAATAAATGCCACGAGGACAACTTAAAATTTAAAGAAAGTATTAAATAAAAAAAAGTTAATCTTTATATATTTATCGCGGTTATTATTTTAGGTTAGTACTCGTTTGTTGATCAAATCCTCAATTCGTGCGCATTCATCATCGTCAAGGAACGCACCCAATGTGAGTGAATCCTTACAAATTCCCCTTTTTATTCATGTTTTGGGGTGTATTATGTGTCGCTTTAATTATTTCGTTTATTCAAACTTGTGCTATTACCATTATATGACCTAAACTTATGATGTAAATATTGTTTGTTGTGATACGTGTTTACATTTTGTCAAGTTGCGTGCAAATCATTCATTAGGCCCATCAGTTCCTCGTGGGAGACGAGTTGAACATCGCGTGCCTCATTAGATCGGCTCCGTTTGATTGAGCCTTGATCTCATTGTTCATCATTTGGTGTGTGTGTTTGTGCATTTATTGATATTATGTGTTTTGTGATTAAATTTACATTTACGTTTATTCATATTTGGTTATGCACAATTTTATTCAAATAACCAACATAACTAATCCTTTCAAATGTTTAAATAAGATTCACTCGCCAACTTTTGTTGACCCAAAACCTTATTTTACACATGATACAGGTGATTCGGTTGAGAAAAGAAACACATAGGATGACCTAGAAGAATAAACAAGTTAATGCCTTGGAATGAACGTTTAGTTTTGTTTTCCTTTGTAATTGTACTCTAGTTTGTAATTTGAATGAAAATGTATTTGAACATGATGTGTTTGTATGTTTATTGTAACTTCTTCTTTAAAGAGAAATAATAAATATGAAACTCTATAGTAAATGTCATGAGCTTTGATGAAAACCCAATCATGCCCTGACTACCATTTCCGCTGCGGGTCAGGGTGTGACAGATTGGTATCAGAGCTTTTGACTATAGGGATATAGGATAGGTTTTAGACCCTTAGAGCCTATACTATAGTTGATTAGATTTTAATTGTTTATATGGTTACATGCAAACTCATGATGTTTATTTGTTTCGTATTTATTACACACACAAATGCATGCAAACACTTCCACTATCATATTGTGTGATATTTCATGAGTTATACTTATTGTCAAACATAACATGCTTACATATACATTCATCACGCATATTTCAATATTCACGTATTCAAATCATTCTCATATTTCCTTTATTCAAGATTTTGTCGCATTTTTCATTTTTCAATCTCATCAAAGTGAGTTCTACGACGGGCATGTAGTAACTGTAAGGGTACAAGTACCGGTAGTCGGAACGTCCTGTCTAGGTTGGCATTCGTATAAATCCAATATAACGGACCAGTTTGCCTACCTGGGGACTAACGATGAGAGTACGAAGGACCTATTAGGCCAAAGCATGCCACACCAAACGTCACTTTGAGGTGTCACCGTGTCCACACCTGGATGCACTCCGAATTTCATACGTTACATTCATATTTCTCGATTTTCTCCGGGTTTTAGTGTACGTAACCAGGCAAACACATGCGAACCATATGAAAGCCCGGTAATCATGGGGGCCACATGATCACGAAGGTGAAGTATGGCGGCATACAAGGCCCAATTACGAGCAAAGCCCAAGACATCCTATGGATGTAGTAAATTTATTATTCTTCATTTGTTTTATGAATGTTCATTTCTAAATACGACACATGACACCTAAAACGTCAAACTCATACTCTTGATACGTATTCCCTGTAGATGTCTTCCAGTCTCTCTCGTAGAAAAATGAGATCAGGAAAATCCCGCGAGCGCATGGCTGCCCAAATCGCTCAACAAATGGCTGCCGTAATACCCAACATCGTAGTTCAAGTTCAACAAGCCCTTATCGCTAATCCCGTCAACCCAATCAATCAAGAAGATCAAAATGTTGTCAACCCTCCCCAAATACCACTAAATGCACCTTCAAGCATTTCAAATCCTGCGACCCTCCAAGATACGAAGGGACTGAAGGTGTCACCGCTCTCCTCCATTGGTTTGAGGAGATGGAAAACACTTTTCTTAATTGCGACTGCCCCGATGATCGCAAGGTGCGATATGCTACCGGTCGTTTGTTTGGAGTAGCACTTACATGGTGGAATACAGAGAAGGCCAAGCGAGGTGCTGAAAATGCTATGACTTTGACTTGGGAAGAGTTGAGGGAAATCATGACAAGATGTTTCTGTCCAAGAAGCGAAATCAAGAAACTAGAAGATGAGTTCTACTCTTTTAAACAAAAGGAGGGCGACCACACCACATACAACAAGAGATTTCTTGAGTTGAATCAGATGGTCCCCAACTTGTTCACTCCCCTCTACCGTTTGATCGAGCACTACATTCGAGGTCTTCCTTAAAAAATTCAAGACCCTGTAATAAGTACCACACCTGCAACTTTGGAAGCAGCAATGGAGTTAGCTACAGAGCTCACCGAAAACCTCATACGGAATAAAGACTTCACGGAGGAGAAGAAGAAGGATAAAGCATCAACCGAAACCTCAAACTCCACCTAAACCGAATCCTCTTCTCAAACCACTTCTAAGAGAAAACGAGATGGGCAAATTTTCGCTGTCACCCAACACAATCAACCAGCTTCACAAGTTGTACCCCTCAAAGCTATCTCAATCACTCAAGTAGCACCCAACTCTACTTACCCAAATAAGAAACCTTACATTGGACCTCACCCTCAATGCAACACCTGTTTTTATCACCATCCATCTACCGTACCTTGTCGACTGTGTGCAAATTGTGGGCGTTATGGTCATTGGAGCAAAACTTGTCGTGCCCCTCAAAACCAAGCCTCACCCCCTACTCAAAACATGATCCAAACATATCAACAACCCCAATACCCCATGTTCCCACATGTTCGAGCTTGTTTTAATTGTGGCGACCCTACCCACTTTAGAAACACGTGCCCTCAATTGGTTAACATCATAAACGCCCAAGCGCAAGCAAACCCAGTTAACCAAGCAAATCAAGCAAACCCAGCACTACCACCAGCAAGAGGAAGAGCTTACAACATCAACGCCAACCCTGTTGAAGATAATAACGACCCAAACGAACAACCCAACTAGCCTTCTTTCATCAAGAATCAAGACTCAACTCCAACCGTTTAGTTTTTATGTTTTCTTATGTTATCTCAATCTTTACGTATCTCAGTTATAAATTGGAAATTTATGTATCCAAGAATCTTAATGCGAATTACTATTTCAGTTTTATTTTATACACACTGATTTAACATTCATATCATTATACATCTCGACGTATCTCAATCTCGTCATTTAAAGAAGTTGGGTTGTGTCTCACTTTTACATAGACTAACCCCTTCATCATAACAAACGAGAGAGGTACTGTCAACATTCAGTCATGTATCCTTCCAGATTTGAGACTCAAGCTTTGGCTGTTGTGTTTGTTTTGTAGATTTTAGAGTCACATAGAACTCATCATAACTTACTGACAAAGCCAATGAAAATTTGACAAGAATATGGTGGATACGCCGCTGGTACTTCCTATATATAAGTATTCTTGTCAAAAGATCAAAAGCGTTGACAGGCGGTTATGAGAGGTTCCGTGTAGGTTTTTAGTATCGTCATGGTTGAAGTTTTTGTTTATGATATAACCTTATCTTTCCAAACGTATCAATTCTCTCAAAACTCTTATGCATAAAATCATGCTTAGTCAATCAACTCTGTTTATCCATGTTCCGCATTCTTATACTTTAGGCATCAAAAAGCGATTCCTGTAGCAGGGTATTCAACCCTTACTAGGAACGTTACCGCCTCAAATAAGACTTAAACTCTCACCCTCTTCTAATTATGTAATAGTCAAATTAAAACACCCTCCCTTCGAGTGAAACATACCACTACTTAAATTTCGGGACGAAATTTCTAAAAGTAGGGGATACTGTAACATTTGTCGAAAAACGGGTTCCAAAACCCGCACCATTTTTTTATCAAGTTTATATTATGGTCCTTTCGTTACAAATGTACGTTAATCATTTCAGAGATTCGTTATACTAATAATATAAATAAAGATAATAATAATAATAATAAATACATATATATATATATAATATATATACATAACAAATATACAAAATAAAAAAAATATATATATATATAAATAAAAAGGGGTAGACCGCGGGAATTGAACCCGGGTCTCACCCCTAACCAAACACACTCTACATCACTACACCACACACCCAACTTAATTCAAATCTGAAACAATTAAATTTTATAAGCAAACGGACACCGAGTCGGAAATTCAAAACACAGAATACTGTAACCGCCCAAAATCTAAATAAGGGATATCAATTTACGTTTTGAATTGAGGTTGATCGAAAGTAACTGATGTTGAATATGCGATCATAACAGAAATCTGTTTCAATCATCAAGAAAACGGACATAACTGAATGGTAACCGAAAACTCAAGACAATTTCATTCATAACTGTGATTTCATAACCAAACCTTAAATCACCTCTGCCTATAAATACTATCTTCCAATCATTCCAAATCGTTCATAAAATCACTCTGCTCAAACACTCTGTTCTTGACGGAAAAATTTTCTGTTCGCCGGAAAACCGAAGAAATCATTTCATTAGTGCCATACTCTAAAATAAGACTTCTAGAGCAGACAGAAGTCACCCACACTCACCTCAAACTCCCTGTAGAGCCTCTGTCGCAAGATATACTTCGCCGGAATTTTGTGTTGTCGCCGGAATCTCTCCGGAGAAGTGAAGATCACGACTGTCTGGTATAACCCTGTTGAATCCTTTCTTAAATGTCTTGTAATCGTCCATTCATAATTTAAAACAAAGAGTTTTAAATCAAATAGTCGAGTTATGTTTCTGGGTTTTATTCATATGAAGAAGATGAAGTTTTATTAAAAGTATAAATGTAATTAAACTCAGGTTTCTAATCGGGTTAGACACACAGTCCAGTGGTGGACTGTGTGCAAACATAACGTACACGTCCCGGGTTCGAGTCTTGAACATGTCCGTTCTGCTGAAATAAAAACCAGTTTCTTTTTAAGCAATCATATGATCTCTCAATAAGTTAATAAGTATAATAGAATTCCCATTATTAACGGGTTAGACACCCAGCCCAGTTGGTAGGGTTGGGTGCGTCGCAAGACCAAGGTCGCGGGTTCGAGGCAGTGCCTGGGCAGCGGCTCAATGGTTTAAAAACCTTTTTAAATAAATAAATTCAGAACTAACTTAACTAGTAGAGATTATTTCGGGTTAGACACGTAGCTCAGTTGGAAGAGCTGCGTGCACGCAACCGAGATGTCACAAGTTCGAACCTCACCACACGCAGTCAAATAGTCAACGGGCCGGTCAGACCTCCCTTGTCAGGTCTGACAAGGTCACTTTTTTTTTTAATTTATTTTATTATTGTTTATTTTTTTTATTCTTAGTATTTATTTATTTGATATAAATCAATTAAAAATAATTAAGAACAAGATTGTTAGTTTTAAAAACATCAAATAAATGCCACGAGGACAACTTAAAATTTAAAGAAAGTATTAAATAAAAAAAAGTTAATCTTTATATATTTATCGCGTTATTATTTTAGGTTAGTACTCGTTTGTTGATCAAATCCTCAATTCGTGCGCATTCATCATCGTCAAGGAACGCACCCAATGTGAGTGAATCCTTACAAATTCCCCTTTTTATTCATGTTTTGGGGTGTATTATGTGTCGCTTTAATTATTTCGTTTATTCAAACTTGTGCTATTACCATTATATGACCTAAACTTATGATGTAAATATTGTTTGTTGTGATACGTGTTTACATTTTGTCAAGTTGCGTGCAAATCATTCATTAGGCCCATCAGTTCCTCGTGGGAGACGAGTTGAACATCGCGTGCCTCATTAGATCGGCTCCGTTTGATTGAGCCTTGATCTCATTGTTCATCATTTGGTGTGTGTGTTTTGTGCATTTATTGATATTATGTGTTTTGTGATTAAATTTACATTTACGTTTATTCATATTTGGTTATGCACAATTTTATTCAAATAACCAACATAACTAATCCTTTCAAATGTTTAAATAAGATTCACTCGCCAACTTTTGTTGACCCAAAACCTTATTTTACACATGATACAGGTGATTCGGTTGAGAAAAGAAACACATAGGATGACCTAGAAGAATAAACAAGTTAATGCCTTGGAATGAACGTTTAGTTTTGTTTTCCTTTGTAATTGTACTCTAGTTTGTAATTTGAATGAAAATGTATTTGAACATGATTGTGTTTGTATGTTTATTGTAACTTCTTCTTTAAAGAGAAATAATAAATATGAAACTCTATAGTAAATGTCATGAGCTTTGATGAAAACCCAATCATGCCCTGACTACCATTTCCGCTGCGGGTCAGGGTGTGACAGAAATAATGTTGGTTGTTTGATGATTTTGGAATTTGACGGGTGGAGAAGAAAGGTGGAGGTGCTTGTTATGGTGATGGTGTGGTTGCAGGTGGTGGTTTGGAGGCGGTATGGTTCAAGGTTGTGGTTATGGTGAAGGTCAGGTTGCAAGTGGTGGTTTGGTGGCAATATGGTTCCAGGTGATAGTTATGGTGACGACGTGGTTATAATGACGGGTGGAGGTGGTGGGTTGACGGTGGAGGAGATGGTAGTGGTGGTGGGTTGGAGGTGGAGGTGGTGGTGGGTTTTACAGAGGGAGAGAGGGGTGGGGAAGAAGATGAGAAGGTGGGCCCATCTGTTTTTGTTTTTTTATGTGTTTAATTGCTTAGGGATAATTTAGTCATTTGCATTCACTTAACTCAGAAATTTAACATTGGTTAGTGGTAAGGACCACACGAGTGCAAAAATTACAAACACCGGGACCAAGAATGTAATTAGTGAACCACTGGAACCAAGTCTGCAATATTTGCAAACCACAAGGACCAACCAAGCATTTAACTCTTAAATATATAAGATTTGAAGTTGATATCTCTTATATGCATGATAGAGTTTTTGCTAGTGGTGTACATAAACGAAGTCATTTGCGAGCTATTTAAGACCGGCTTGTTAAAAGTTAAAATTGAGTCGAGGTTACATGAGCTTGAGCACAAGTTCAAGACTAAAACTTGTCCATATATATATAGAGAGAGATAGATAAGGAAGGATAAAATGAAAACCTCACTTGAGTTGATAAAACTCAAGAAAGCCTCTGTAATTAAAATACAACACAAAAATAAGAATTTACAACATCAAACAATTCATTTCTTCACTCAAAATCACTCTTATTAGATTTTTTACACATGTGTAAATGACAAACTTACACATGTGTAAAAAAATTATTTACAAATTCACGTAAATTTAAATGTGTAAATTAAATTTCTAACATTGTATTCGAATAATAATGATAAATGTAAAAATAAATTTTAAATTTGAATTGTTTTTG
The DNA here is from genome assembly GCA_947069175.1 of Scalesia atractyloides. Taxonomy (NCBI): domain Eukaryota; kingdom Viridiplantae; phylum Streptophyta; class Magnoliopsida; order Asterales; family Asteraceae; genus Scalesia; species Scalesia atractyloides. The sequence goes on along the minus strand of CAMTDV010000004.1, from coordinate 78,643,242 downwards.
ACCTAGTTTTCGTGGTTTTTTCATTCGTTCTCGCGATATTTAGCGTTCTCATTTAAACCATCCCTTATATATATATATATATATATATATATATATAATTTTTACATGGTATATATTTATATTATAATTTTTTTTAAGTTATGACAAATATAACTAAATAATGTATTAAATGTAAGAAATATTAGTGTTTTATTGTACTTGAGATCTCAGAAAACAACGAATCTGGCATTACTTTGGTGTCTATTTTAGTATCTCCTTCCCAAAAATATCTTCATTGTTTTCTTTTTCTTGTTTAAGAAATAATCTATTTCTTTAATTTTTTTACACAATAAATACACTATGACTCCATCCTGTTTATTGAATCATCTTCAACCAATCCAACCAGTATCGTCCGATATATATTATGTAATAGGCTTGTCGCTAGCCGGTCCGGTTTTTAAAACATTAACATAATCTCAAAATAATGGTTTATTCAACATAAAGATAAGAAAAGAGTCAACCAATATTTTTTGATATTTAAAGTTAAGAAAAATAAAAATAACAAAGTCTTAATTTTTTTTAAGTTAAATACCATTTTAGTCCCTGTGGTTTGGATCATTTTGTCAGTTTAGTCCAAAGGTTTAATTTTTCGCATGTGGGTCCAAAAAAGTTTCACCGTTGTCATTTTAGTCCACTTGGTTAACTTCATACATTTTTTTCTGTTAACGAGAAGGGTAATTTAGGCATTTTATATGTAATTCCGTTAACTAGAAGGACAATTCAGCCATATAAAATGATCGAATTGTCCTTCTCGTTAACAAAAATAATGGACGAATTTAACCCAGTGGACTAAAATGGCAACAATGAAACTTTTTTGGACCCACAAACGAAAAAAATGAAACATTTGAACTAAACTGACAAAATAATTCAAAACACAGAGACTAAAATGAAATTTAACTTTTTTTTTTTTTAAAGTCAACCAATATTTTTTGATATTTAAGTTAAGAAAAAAGCAATAAAAATGCAAGCATAGTATAGTATTTTATAGTGGGCCTGCCGGCAATAATATGCAATGGACGTTATCATCCTGGTGGGAACTTAGAAGCCTTCTTATATTCGAATATTTGAAAAAGAAAGAAAGAAAAAAAGGAGACGCCTCCATTACCACCAATCCCTAAAACCCTATTACACCTCTTCTGCTCAATCTCTGTAACCATTTCATCCATCAAATCTTCCTTATTCACGTCTTCATCTCACCGCCGCTGTTCGGAACCCTAATTAGTCGTCGCTAGCGGTGGAACAGGTCAATTCTCGATCATATACATCATATAACGATGTCGTTTTGTGTGATTTTTGTTATTTGATTGTTCTAGAAGCTTTGATCATGTTTTGATTAAGCTGTTTATAGAATTTGTTAGTTTTGATTTGTTTTTTTGCTAGTTTATGTGTTGACGTTGATGATATGTTGTTTACAGGTTCGTTAGGGTTTATGCCTTTGTGTATATGCTTAAGTAGTTTATGTTATATACATCGCTGTTAGATTTTTATTGACTTACGCAGTTTTTGTTACTTGTGACTTAATTGAAGATATACGAAACAGTTTTGAGTTTGACTTGAATTTTACAGATTTGAGAAAGCTATAGGAACTCGAAGCTATGCTTAAACTGATAGGAAGCTCATATACATGATATAACGATGTTGTGTTTTGTGATTTTGTTCTTGGATTGGTTTTAGGAGCTGTGATTATGTTTTGATTGAGTTGTTTACGGATTTTGTTACTGTTGATTCGTTTTTTGTTAGTTTTTATGTGAACGTTGTACGTTGATGATATGTTGTTTACAGGTTCGTTAGGTTTCAGGTTTGTGCTTTGGTAGTTTGTGTTCTATACATCGATGTTAGATTTGTAATGATTTACACGGTTTTTGTTAGTTGAGAGTTAATTGAAGGTATACGTTCTACAGAATTTAAACAGTTGGATTTTGAACGATTGGAGAAAAAAAGCTAGCTTAAACCGATAGGAGGGTTCATATACATGATATACAGATGTTGTGTTTTGTGACTTTGTTATTCGATTGGTTTTAGAAGCTGTGATTATGTTTTGATTAAGTTGTTTGAGGATTTTGATTTGTTTTCTAAGTTTATATGTCAACGTTGATGATATGTTATTGACAGGTTCGTTAGGGTTTATGACTTTGTGTATATGATTAGGTAATACATCGCTGTTAGATTTGTATTGATTTATGTGGTTTTTGTAAGTGTGACTTAATTGAAGGATATGAAGATATATGTTTTAGAAAATGGAAACAGTTATGAGTTTGACTTAATTGAAGGATTTGAAGATACATGTTTCAGAAAATGGAAATAATTATGAGTTTGACTTGGATTTTGAATGATTTGACTTTTGAGAAGTGATTTTGTTATTTGATTGGTTTTAGAAGCTGTGATTATGTTTTGATCAAGGTGATTATGGATTTTGTTACTTTTGATTCGTTTTCTGTAAGTTTATATGTGGAGGTTGATGATATGTTATTTACAGGCTCATTAGGGTTCTCGTTTATACTCTATACATTTATCTTAGATATTTATCAATTTACACAGTTTTGTTAGTTGAAAATTAATCATAGATATATGTTCCACAAAACTGAAACAGTTATGTGTTTGATCTGGATTTTGAGTGATTTGAGAAAATAATTGAAACTCAAAGCTACATTAAACTTGATAGCAAGCTCATATAGAGTGTTTTGGTGAAACTGAAAGATTGTAGGTTTGACTTAAGCATCTGAAGGTAGCCTCTTTGACTTTTTGGAACTAGTTTTTTTTGAGGAATTTTGTTAATTTTTCAATTATCTGTGGTGTAGACTTTGTTATTGTTAGATATCGTAAATGATGGTGTTTTCAGGTAAATGGTTCACACACATAGTTATGCTCTGTAGCTAATGGAATGCGTTCACTGCATGTATATACTATTTTAGCGATTAGCTTGATATCATTCATGGAATAAAGTTTAACATTCTTGGTGCTGGGGATTTAGTTTGCAGCAATGGATGCCAATGGGAAAGACGATCTGAAGATACCACTTCTGGAACCTTCCGATGCTGTTGTACTAGATATTAAACCAGTTCGTGATGTGAATCACGGAGTCAGGACCATTACATTCAAAATAGGAGGTATGGAATGTGCATCATGTTCAACATCCATCGAATCTGTACTTCAGGAGCTGAACGGTGTTGAGAGCGCTATTGTGTCGGCACTTCAAGGCCAGGCTGTTGTTAAATACGTGCCAGAACTTGTTGGTGTAAGTTACAGTGACCACCTCTAGTATTTACTGTCATGGTTACACTAAAATATTGATAAACAATAAGATATTAACAAGAGTAATTGTCATTTTCGTCCTGAGGTTTGGCCAGTTTTGTGGCTTTCGTCCAAAGGTTTGTTTTTCTGCATCCGGATCCATAAGGTTTGAAATCTTGTTATTTTCATCCAGCTCGTTAACTCCATCCATTTTTCTCTGTTAAGTCAGGGGTGTTTCGGTCTTTTTTGTTAACTTAAAGGGCAATTCGGTCTTTTTTACTTTATGTACAAGCATTTAGCATAATGTAAAAGCATTCATAATATCCTTACTAAACAAAAACAAGTAGGTAAAAAGATGAAAATACCCCCGACTTACCGGAAAAAAATGGACGGAGTTAACTAGCTGGATGAAATGGCAAGATTTCAAACCCTTTGGATCCAAATGCGAAAAAACATACTTTTGGACGAAAGTCGCAAAATTGGTCAAATCTCAGAGACGAAAATGGCATTAAACTCTATGAATAATTAATCTGAGTATGTGTATCAAATTATCAGGTAAAAGCAATCAAAGAGGCTGTTGAAGATGCAGGCTTTGAAGTTACCGAATTTTCAGAGCAAGACATTGCGGTATGCCGACTTAAAATTAACGGAATGATGTGTACAAGTTGCTCCGAGTCAGTTGAACGTGCTCTTTCGATGGTTGAAGGTGTGAAAAAGGCGGTTGTTGGTTTAGCACTAGAAGAGGCAAAGGTAAACTACGATCCTAATGTTATAAACACCAATCGCATAATCGAAGCAGTTGAAGATGCTGGATTTGGGGCAGAACTTATCGGTTCCGGCAATGACGGAAACAAAGTGCATATAAAGCTCGAAGGTATCATTTCTCCAGACGATATGAACATGATCAAGGGTTCTTTAGAGTCGCTAAATGGTGTCAATCATGTTGAGTTTGACATGGAAGAATGTAAGGTGACTGTTGGATATGATCCGGATTTGACGGGTTCAAGGGGTCACTTATACGGTTCATCCAAGAATCGTGTCATTATCAGGCGAGTTTATACGTCCCAGAAAGACGATATGAAACAGAGAAAAATCATGAGATTAAATTGTACAGAAATCAGTTTTTGTGGAGCTGTTTATTTTCTATTCCGCTTTTAATGTTCTCTATGGTACTTCCGATGATTCCGCCTTACGGAAATTGGTTAAACTATAAACTTCATGACATGCTTACCATTGGAATGGTTTTGAGATGGATCCTCTGCACACCAGTGCAGTTCGTTATAGGTAAAAGGTAAGGTCAATTTCTTTTTTTTTTCGAGCATAATGCAGTTTTGTCCCTGATTTTTGGCTAGATTTGCGATTTTCGTCCAAAGGTTTGTTTTTACGCATCTGGATCGAAAAGGTTTGAAATCTTGCCATGTTTACCCGGCTTGTTAAAGCCATCCATTTTTTCGTTAAGCCAGGGGTATTTTCGTCTTTTTTGTTAACTTAAAAGGCAATTCGGTATTTTAAATGCTTGTACATAAAGTGAAAAAGACTGAATTGCCCTTTAAGTTAACAAAAAAGACAGAAATACCTTTGAGTTAACGGAGTTTACAAGCCGGATGAAAATGGCAAGATTTCAAATCTTTTGGATCCAGATGTGGAAAAACAAAGCTTTAGACGAAAGTCGCAAAACTGGCCAAACCTTAGGGACGAAAATGGCATTTTACTCCAATTTCGCTGTTCTTTCTTTTCATTTAACTTCCAGAAATTGTGGTAGTAATTCAATGTGCTTTTTAAAAATTTAATTAAGGTTTTACGTGGGATCGTATCACGCACTGAGGCGAAAATCTGCTAACATGGATGTACTGGTTGCGCTTGGGACTAACGCTGCATACTTTTATTCTGTATACACAGTAATAAAAGCACTGATATCAGACGCATTTGAGGGACAAGATTTCTTCGAAACTAGTACAATGTTGATATCATTTATTCTTTTAGGTAAGTATTTGGAGTCTATAGCTAAAGGAAAGACATCTGATGCGTTAGCAAAGTTGACGGACCTTGCTCCAGACACCGCTTGTCTTTTGACAATGGATAACAACGGAAATGTAATTACGGAAACCGAAATTAGTTCTCAACTAATACAAAAGAACGACGTTTTAAAGATTTTTCCCGGGTCGAAATTTCCCGTGGATGGGGTTATTATCGATGGACATGGTTATGTGAATGAAAGTATGATTACAGGAGAAGCTATTCCAATTGCTAAAAGCCCCGGTGACAGGGTATGTTTGAATTGTTTTCGACTTTTTAACTTTTTTTTTTATATTGGAGTTGAATTGGTTAATGATTAGTATTCTAATGTTTTGAATTGATTTAAGGTAATTGGTGGGACAGTGAATGAAAATGGATGCTTGTTGATCAAGGTGACACATATAGGGTCAGAAACTGCACTCTCGCAAATTGTTCAGATAGTTGAGGCTGCTCAACTTGCAAGAGCTCCTGTACAGAAGCTTGCTGATCGGATATCGAGGTTTTTTGTACCTGCGGTGAGTTTCTTTATTTGATATTAGCTTTTTTTATAATAATCTAACTTAATAATAATTATAATGAATATAAACATAGATACTAATTACATCGAGATAGAAGGTAAACGGGCAACAAGCTGCGCCGCTACCCCTTTCTGAATAGCAAAACCAAGTCTTTTAAAAACAACATCCATAGATCTCGGGGTCATAACATTACTGTGCATGACCCTTTGAACTCGGCTTGATATTAAAAACATGATTATTAGTTAAGTAATGTTAGTGTGGTAATCATATCTGACATGCCAATTATTTATAAAAGAAAAACTTTAGACAATAAGCGTTTAGGGTCAAACAATTCCTGCAAATGAATTGCTTGTATTTTTACCTGAATCCATTTTGATCTGTTACAAAATCTCCGGTTTGCCAACTAGGGGTGGGCAGAAAACCGAAAAAACAGAACCGAAACCAAAAAATCCGACTTAACCGAACCGACCCAAAATTTAGGGTTCAGTTACGGTTTTTCATTTGATGAAAACCGAAAAAAACCAAACCAAATAACCTAAAAATCATTTTTGTAATGTTTGTTATATATTGATTTAGGAATTATTAGTTTGTTATATATTGATTTTTGAATCTTACGTAATTTTGTTCCAAAACCCGAAGAAACCGAACCAAACCGTTGCTGAAACCGAAAAAACCCAAAACTGAACGGTTTACAGTAACCGAAAACCGAACCAATCCGTGCACACCCTAGCCACCTCTACGCGTTACAATTATCCTAAGTCTGATGTGTGCACCTTTTTCTTTATATTTGTAACTGACAATTAACATTGACTAGTCAATATATTGAATTTACAGGTTGTCGCAGCTGCTCTTGTGACATGGTTAGCATGGTATATCCCCGTGCATTAGGACTTTATCCAAAAAGTTGGATACCAAAGGCGATGGATGAATTTGAGCTCGCACTACAATTTGGAATTTCGGTTTTAGTTGTGGCATGCCCTTGTGCTCTGGGTCTAGCCACACCCACTGCAGTTATGGTTGCAACCGGTAAGGGTGCTACACAAGGTGTCCTTATTAAGGGTGGAAATGCACTTGAAAAGGCACACAAGGTACTTTCTGACGTGACAGTTAATTTCGGAGTAATAATGTACTAATGTTCTGGATTCTGTGATGGTTCACTGAACAATGTTTGGATCTTGTAGGTTAACACGATTGTGTTTGATAAAACGGGAACGTTGACTGTTGGAAAACCGGAAGTTGTTAGTGCTGTGCTTTTTTCTGAAATAACGATGGAGGAGTTCTGTAATTTGGCAATTGCTGTAGAGGTGGGTCAAATTTTCTGAACGTTTAGTTTACTAAATTTATGATTGATGACTGTTGGTTAGTATTTGTAATAATTGATCAGAGTTCCGGGTCAAAACAGGTCATCTAGCATTGGCCAAAACGACCGGGTCGGGTCGGGTTGGCCAACAAATATGCTTTGCCCATTTTTTAAATTATTGATAAATAGTTTATGCGTTACAGGCTGTTAAAAAAAAAAAACAATATTATTATACTAACAATCTAAATTTATGAATAAAAGCATTTAAGAGGTTGTAATTAGGGGTGTCAATCGTGTTGGGCTGGTGGGTTAAAATGTGCAACCTGAACCCGACCCATATAATTATTCGTGTCAAAGATTTCAACCCTAACCCCACACACATATATTCGGGTCAACCTGAACATGACCTGTTTGACCTGTATTTTAAAATGAGTCATACATGTTGACGATTTATAAGCGAGTTGTTGGGTTTTGAGCGGGTTATCGATAATATGTTTAATGATGAGTATGAGTGTGACAAGTAAATAATATAGTGTGCCAAACCTAACATTATTATGATTAATCATGTAAAATGGAAACCGAAAAAACAAATATATATAAGTTTTTTTTCTTTTTCTGAATAGTTAAACGGGTCGAACCCGAACCAGGCCTGTTTTTCATAAGGGTCAACCCGAACCCGACACGTTTTGAAACAAGTCGCGTTTGTCGACCGAAACCTGTTTTTTTTCATGTCGGGTTCGGGTTGGATTTCGGATCGTGTCACGAATTGCCGCCCCTGGGTTGTATGCATTAAAAATGGAGTTTGGGCGCCTTTCAACCCGATTAACCCATTTCCATTTGAGATCATATGCAACCCAATTGAACCACTAAACACACATTCCGTATATTTAGGGAAATAGCGAACACCCAATAGCAAAAGCCATTGTGGAGCATGCGAAGAACAGACTACCTGATCACAAATCTCAAATAGCAAACAATTCAGTTGTAAAGGACTTTGAGGAGCACCCTGGAGCCGGAGTGGGGTGTAAAGTCGGAGACAAAACGGTTTTCGTCGGGAACAAGAAACTTATGAGATTATCTAATGTTCCAGTTGACCCTGAGATCGAGAATTATTTTTCAGATAATGAAAAACTGGCGCGCACGTGTGTAATAGTGGCGGTTGATGGGATGGTTGCTGGTGCTTTTGCAGTAACTGACCCGGTCAAACCGGAGGCTGCACACTTGATATCGTTTCTCAGGTCGATGAACGTTAACAGTATTATGGTAACCGGGGATAACTGGTCAACTGCAACTGCTATAGCGAAGGAGGTTGGGATTGAAAATGTTTACGCTGAGATTGATCCTTTGGGTAAAGCTGATAGGATAAAAGATTTGCAGGTAAACTTGTATAACTTATGTCTTTTCTTTATATAAATTTACAAATACAAAAAAAAAACATATTATTGTCGGGTTGGGTAAAGGGAAGAGAGGTTGACCTGGAGTGTGTATATATTTTTTAAAGAATTAGCTCATTTTTTTGCTAGATATGTTTACAAAGTTATATTACTTCAAATCTATTATTCAACATGTTTGACCTGTTGAGGTCGAAATTGTCATCCTACTTATCCATGTGGTTATCTGATTCCTGATTTTAATAATAGAGTACCGTGCCGTTTTCTTCCTTGTGCTTTGGCCAGTTTTGCGACTTTTATTCAAAGGTTTGTTTTTCCACATCTGGATCCAAAAGGTTTAAAATTTTGCCATTTTCATCCGGCTCGTTAACTCCATCCATTTTTTCTTCGTTAAGTCAGAGCTATTTTCGTCTATTTTGTTAACTTAAAGGGCAATTTGGACTTTTCACTTTATGTAAAAAAGATCGAATACTCCTGAAAAAACCGAACCGCCCTTTAAGTTAACAAAAAAGACGGAAATACCCCCGAATTGACAGAGGAAAATGGATGGAGTTAACGAGCCGGATGAAAATGGCAAGATTTCAAACCGTTTGGATCTTGATGCGGAAAAACAAACCTTTGGACGAAAGTCGCAAAACTGGCCAAACCTCAGGTACCAAAATGGCATTTTACTCTTAATAATATGATGAGTATGGTTTGGTCTATAATGTGTAGAACTATACATGGTTTTCTTGAAATCTTATATCTAGATATTTATTACTATTGTTATCATTATTACTGTTATTTTTGAAGATGCTTTATATAATTATAACATCATGAGTCGATAACTGTCTAACTATCGTTAGCGTTGTGACTGTCCAAATTCGCAGGCCAGAGGAAAGATAGTTGCAATGGTGGGAGACGGAATAAACGACTCACCAGCACTCGTTGCAGCCAATGTAGGGATGGCGATTGGTGCAGGAACCGATGTAGCAATTGAAGCCGCTGACATAGTGCTCATCAAAAGCAACTTGGAAGATGTGATCACCGCCCTCGATCTTTCAAGAAAGACAATCGCTCGAATCCATCTTAACTATGTGTGGGCCCTTGGTTACAACATACTCGGCATGCCTATTGCAGCTGGAATTCTATTTCCGTTCACCGGTATCCGGTTACCTCCTTGGTTGGCCGGAGCTCTCATGGCAGCATCCTCTATTAGTGTGGTTTGTTCGTCACTCCTCTTGCAGACATACAAGAAGCCATTTACATACTCAAAATGAGTAAGGTATTTTACTATTTTAACATGTTTCAAAGCTCCAAATAATAGGCTAGAATAGTAACTATTTTTAGCCATTTAGTCAAAAGGTTTTACATACTTGGAATTTGTAATGTTTACTAATTTCTACTTCCATTTTGATTTTGACTTCCTATTTCCTTTGATCTTTTAGCTTGTAAAAAAGTTGAATAGCTTTTTTCCTATTATAATTAGTTTAACTTGCTATAGTTGTGACACTCACTCTCTCATATGAACTAATATTTTTCTTTTGTTTTTTTAACTTGCTATACTGCATAGTGCTTTCGAGTTGTTCTCGAGCTTAGATGAGTTTATTAGTGTGGACAACCTAGCACTACGATCTAGGCCGCTTGTTCCCTACCACTTTCACTTGACTAATCACTTTTTAGGGTCTTAAGAGTTGGCTTCTTACTTGGCCCGGCTTATATGGCCATCGATAGAGGGAGCTTAGTGAAGCGACATTCAGTTGAGTAAGTTTAGGTATTAGTACTACAATTGGGTGAAGGAAGCTTGGGTAAATAGAGTTATGTTAGGGCCTATAATAGTAATTCCACCATTTGAGCAGAAGACCAAGTTTTGAAACTTGTTGGTGCCATTACTTTTAATGAGTTTAAAGAAGTTGTACATATGATGTTAGGCTCAAGTTAACGTGTATATGATGTTAGACTCAAGTTTCTATAGTTAAACTGATCCAGACCAAACTAAACCATCAGGTTTAGTTTTATGTTTTGAATTCATTAGGCCTTTATAATAAAAAAAAGAAAAAGAAAAGAAGAAGAAGCATAATTTACAACAAAAAAATAACGAGGCGATGATTATTCCAACAAGTAAAACTAAATTGGGAGTCCACCGATTGTATTATCAAGCAAAACTCATGAATTATGTATGTGGTCCTAGTTGAAATAGTTAAAGACCCAAGAAAAATTTAAAATGTTACATACCTCAAAATCCTACATCCCGGTTCGTTTTTTTACCAGTCTTGAGCTATGTAACAATTTTTTTTAAAACCTACCGAACGGTTTGGTTTACGTTTGTAGGATTTTAAGCTATTTATCAAAGAGTTATAAACTCATTTAGGTAAGAAAAAAAGGAATTGGCAATCTAGAATCAGTCTGTGATATATACTTGGAGCATTCACACCCCTTCCATCAAAATATGTGTGTGAGGTTTTTATAATATAAAGAGTGTAAAAAGTGGTTGTGAGTGGAGGAGAGAGAAAATGTTACTGTTCATCTGTATATTTGGGGGGACACTGTTCACCCCTATACTTTTTTAATATATATTGAAAGTTGTTGTGAGTGAAGGAGAGAGAAAATGTAATGATAAAGGTATGAAAATATTATTTAATTGAAAATGAGAGAGAAAGGGTATTTGTTTTTAGTGGAAATATATTGATATAGGAGTTGTTTTTTAGTGGAATGTATGTATATTTCTAGAGGGTTAGATGTGAATGCTCTTAGATACGGTATTAGATGAGGACAATATCCGTGTTTGTCTAACTTCTATTGGTAGATGTCGAATTTAAGACAGTGTAGATTAAAATGTTAATAATAGGTAAATAAGAAAGCAATTAAAAGCAGAATAGGAAAACAAATGATACAGAAGAAGAAAGAAATAATAGAATAAGTGTGTTTAAAAATAAGATAGCACAAACATACAAAATATATGAACTCATGAATGGTTAATCCAAATGTCTAAAATTTCACATCTTTATAAGTTTGTAACATGTTAAGCTTTTATAGGAAGACGAAATCCTAGGCGCCATATTTAACACATGTTACTTAGTCATCATTTAACAGAAATTTCACGGAAGGATACTTTCCAATGAAAATGTTCATGAAAGGACTTCCAAAGAAATTTATTGCAGGATTACGTCGAAAAAGATACCGTTTTCGTATCTATGTCATGTGTCGTTTTTTATTAATCGTTTATTGTTATATATGGATAAAACTAGGATGACATATGAACCCGACTGGTAAACCTAAAACTTGAAATATTCGAGATCTATATTCGGGTACAAAACTGAATATGAGACGAGTCTTAAAAACTTATTCGGGTACGAAACTGAATATAAGACAAGTTTTAAAAACTTTCGTGAGTATGCGGCGGTGTACTCTAACCATACAAGTAAATATTTGTTTTTAGATTCATTTTTCTTTGTCTTATCATGTTATAATAATTTACTAATTCATTGATTTTTAGTTTTTTATATTTCTAATTTTGTTAGGTAATAAAATTATATGAGAGTTAAAATAGTAAGAAATATATATGAAAATCTGAAGATTTTAAAAGTTATTTTTTTAATAAACCAACAAGTATATCCATTATCTATGGATGTACCTAATGTTGCAGCGTGATTGTGAGTTTGATTTCAAACCGTCCCGAAGAATAACGATGTCAGAAGGGCGACCAAACCCCTCCACAATATACAGAGATGAAATACAACAAGCGGTTCTTACTTGAGATGGCAACCAATCAAGCAAACACACATTGAACATTTTGAACAAAGAGAAAGAAAGACGAAGCGTGAGATGATAAGAGTAAGAGCTGGGTTAAGGGGGTGGAGCAATAGAGGCTGCATATTGTAATAGCCATGGCGACGTTATCAAAAGACCGAAGCATAGGATGTGGAGATACAATGTTTAAAGGTTGAAGTCACGTCAACTAAGGAAAAGACAAAATAGTGACACTATTCTCCAACGTTAGTAAATCTTATAGATAAATATAATGTGATATAATTTTGAGACATAAAACTCACCTCATTAAGGCCATCCGTAGTCATAAAGCCTCATAAAACCCCCAGGTCTAGGTAGGCGTTATGCGACACAAGGTGATAAAGTGTAAGATAGACCTTTATGGGGCTTTATATCACAAGCATCCGTCGTCATAAAGCCCCACACCCATCATACTTAATTATTATTATTATTATTATTATTATTATTATTATTATTATTATTTATTACATTTAATCTCAAAAAATTTAAAAAACAACTTTATTAAATATAAAAAACTAAAAAAACATTTCATTAAAATTAAAAACATTACAGTAACTAAAAAACATTACAATGAAATAAATAAAAACATTAAATTACAAAAAAACTCAAAGATTATATTTTTTTTCGAATCGCTCCCTTTGTATGGTTGCATTGTATAAAAACTTGGAATTTTTATAAAAAATATAGATAGAGAGAGATTGATAGTTGAGAGTGTTTATTTGTAAAAAAGTTTGGAAAAGAAAAGATTTTATAGTAAAATAAATGAAATATATTTTTCCCCTTTTTAACCGTTTGCAAGGCTATTATTATTGTTTTGAAAACACAAGATCACCGTGAGATTTTTCATCTCTCTTCAAAATTTGACCCCCGTAACATCGGTCGTATTGGTGGAGCCGGGCGCTACACATCGGTCGTATTGGTGTAGCCGGGGGCACTACCGGATGACTAGGCGCCACCTCAAACCCCATTACACATGAACTTAATACCAACCAAGACTACATGAACAATACACAAAATTCAGACCACATTTTCTTCCAATTGGCTCTCACAAATCAACCCCTTTTCACTGCAAAATCTATCTTCCTCCACAAATCAACCCCCTTTTGCAAAATCTTCTTGCTCAAATCAACAATAACAAGTTAGGTAACTCATCAATCTTCCCTTTTCTTCTTTAATTCTGTTAATTTCCTCCAATCGCTCATCTCATTAAGTATATTATGATCTTCTTCAGCTTTTTAGGGTTTCAAATCCATTAATTTTCTCGAATTCCTGTAATTAGAAACCCCAATCATGTTATTAATCCAAAATCTCATATCAAATCTGTCGTAGATTCGGTTCTAAATCGTCAATTTCACTAGATTCAATGATGATTTAGCGATTTTGTTTCTAGGGTTTCAATTTTAGATCCAATTGAGTGCGTGTGTATATATATATCACTGTGAATCGATGAATCTAGCGAATTTAATGAATCGAATGGAAGATGAACAGTCTCTAGGGTTTATGGAAACCAAGATACTAAACCCTAGTTCATCGTATTTCACCTTTGGTAAAGATGAAGCTGATAATAACAATAATAATAAGTTGAATGATCACATCATGAGCGATGACGACGAGCCCGACGAAACGTGTAACCGATCGAAGGGTAGAAAGGGTAATTCGTCTTCGTCGCAGTGGCAGCGGATGAAATGGTCGGATAGTAGGGTTAGGCTTTTAATTCAGGTTGTCGCGTGTGTCGGTGATGATGACGGTGTTGGTGATGCCGGTGGCGGTGGTTCGAGTCGGAAATGTTTGCATAAGAAAGGGAAGTGGAAGACGGTTTCGAAGATTATGGTGTCGAAAGGGTGTCAGGTTTCGCCGCAACAGTGTGAGGATAAGTTTAATGATTTGAATAAACGGTATAAGCGGTTAAATGATATTCTCGGACGAGGGGTTTCGTGTAAAGTGGTGGAGAATCCGGCTTTGATGGAGTCTATGCCAAGATTGTCGAGTAAAATGAAAGAAGATGTGAAGAAGATTTTGAATTCAAAACATTTGTTTTACCCGGAAATGTGTGCTTACCATAATGGTCAACGGATTCCGAATTGCACGGAGGAGCTTGATCTTTTGCAGGCTCGTGAACCACTAGTTGCTGGTCAACGCGGGTCAAAGGAGAATGTGATTCATAGTGTTGATGAAGGTGGAGATCGTGATGAAAGTGACGACGACGACGATGATGATGAGAACCATGATGGTGAAGATCAACGAGTAACGGGTCATAACCGTTTTCTTGATGAGATGAATGAATTCTTTGCAGATCCCAACAATTCAAAACTGCAAAAGAAGGTGTGGATTGAGAAACGAATGTTGCAGTTACGCGAACAGCGAATCAGGCTTGAAACTGAAGCTTATGAAATGGAGAAACGACGGTTTAAATGGCAAAGATTTTGTGAAAAAAAGGATAGAGAGCTTGGGGTTGCGCGGTTGGAGAACGAGAGGTCGATGTTGGAGAACGAGCGTATGGCATTACAGTTAAAGCATAAGACTCAGGTTGTTGTTGACTCTGAATAGCTCTTGGATCTTTGATGTTGACTTCTGGTATGTATATGGATTATGAAATGCCTAAAGTTTGTATCTTTTTTGTTATACCCTTAAGTCCTTAACTACATATAATATCACCCTTTTTTTCAGTTACAGCATTGTGTAGAATGTATACCTAAATATTCTTAAAGCAACCATTATTGTATGATCTCTCTCGTTTATGTATTGTTTTGTGTTTTTCCGATATCTTGTTCTTTCGTGTGAAAATTGTAAATTGTCGCTCTAGCAAACCAAAACCGGCTTACCCTAGATTCGGTGAGTTCATGACACCACATGATATGACATACAAAAACTGATTTTGTATTAAGTCTTTTGATCAAACTTATTAACTTACCCTTTGTTTGTTGATGAAAGATCTTTTATACTTGTAGAATATATATTTACCTTTACGCATTGCATATTTGACGTAGACATGGTTGGAAGCTCTCGTAATGAAGCCTTTAGTTGATCTCACGGAATCTAGGGCAAGTAGTTTTTGGTTTACAAGAGCGACAACATGCAATTTTTACACGAAAGAATAAGATAGCGGAAACAACATGATATAATGTAAACTTACTTTGGTTTGAATCATTTGATCAAACTTATTCACTTACTCTTTGTAATTGGTTAGTCGCTAGTCGGCCAACGGGGTGGGGACTAGCGATTAATCAGGGATTGATCGGCGCCTGGTCAGGATTTTTATAACCATGGTTATTTATCTAATCTAATTATAAAGGAACACAAAGTTGATCTTGCGCTCCTGCTTATCCGCTCTCTCCCATCTCCGGTCCTGCTAGAGAGGGTGGCGCCCCCGTTCTCTCCCTTCCCGCGTCTTCATCCACGCCAGATTCCCTTCTTTCTCGCTTCTCCAAATCGGGATTAACATCCTGCTGTTGACCCCATTCCGTCCCGTATCACCTTCCATCCAGCCTTCACCTACTTCCGCTCCCACTCGTGTGCTCTAGCGAGGCGAGTGTATGCAAATTTGTGTATGTCAATAATCTCATCTAGTATTAAGAGTTTATGTTCATTTGAAGAATGTAAATTGATTAAAATTATAAGTAAAATGTAATTGGTATGATTATAGCATTCACAATGGATTTCTTATTTTTGTGTGAGTGGGTTAGTTATTTTATAAGGAATGATTATGAGTGGTTTTGAGTGAAGAGAGATAAAATATTACTGTTTATCTGTAAATATACGGGAACACTGTTCATTTCTTATAAATTTTTTAATATTTTTGAGAGTGGTTGTGAGTGGAGGAGAGAGAAAATATAATGATAAAGGTATAAAAAATATTATTTATGAATTGATTGTGAATTATAAGATGTAGATTCTAAAATTTATATATGTTAACCAAAACCTTCAAACTTATGGAGTAGCGTATGAATTATGAAATGCCTAAATATGTATCTTTTTATTTTTAATCTAAACTTTTGAAATGCCTAAAATATTTATCTTTTTATTTTTAATCTTCGCTTCTTAACTTCCTTCAAAATAACATCAAATCTCATAAAAGGCTTAGGTAAGATTCTTTTATTTGTGAAGTTTTACAAATCACAAGTATGGAAATTTTGTGAAGTTTGACAAGTATGGTTGACAACGAAGAAAAAAAGATTTGAAAAAAAGTGGATTGTTGTGACGTGTTTAAAATCTTACACAAACAATAAACACGCCAACATCTTTTTGATTTTACGTTTGGTTCTAAACCAGTAAAAAATCATTTGTTAGGAGACGTCTCCGAGCGTATTTTTTGGAACAGCTATTTCATTAACAACTAGCAAGGCGCTAGGAACTACTTTTATCACAAAATCAATAGTAAACAAATCTTTCCACACAATACTTTTTAACTATTCTTTATCCACAAAAAGCTAAGGGATCTTATATTTCTAAGTTGTAACGCCTTGACTACTCCATTCTTTCTACTCGAAAAAACCATCTCGTTTCTGCATTTCCAAATACACCACACCATCCGGCCGTATATTGCATGCTTTCTATAAGATCAGTGGATTACTTCTTTTTCACACATATCCCTCGAAAATTAACTTATTTGTTGTTTACTTAATTTCATAATAATCTATTTAGGAAACTTCTAATAAAGCTCTTAATGGGCATCATTAAATAAGTTTGGTTTCATGAATTAAATTCGCCACCGTGCTAATTACATGTTTCGAGTATCAGGAAAATTTCTCTAGCTTCACACGAATAATGCATTATTAATCATCCATCCAATATGAGTGGTTAATTTCATAACCTTCTATGCATTAACAACCCCATCATAATTGTTAATAGCGCTCATAGCAACTATCATAGCAAATAACTCATTTATTGCTATCTGATTTTGGTTCCTCCAAAAATAGCGGGATTTCACGGTTTATTTTTTTGTTTTAATATAAATAGCGATAAAATATATGTATACAATAAGACTCTCTCCAATGCTTCAATTGGAGAGGAAGCATTTGGAAGAATGGAGTGGAGAGGAAGCATGCAGGGAAGCACATACTTGGCCAAGTGCACTCAAATGCATCCACTAGTAGGCCCCACATGAATTAAATTTAATTTTTTATTTAAAAAAAGCCACATGCTTTATTAAAAAAAAAAGCCACTAACGGCTCTTTGAAATGTTTTTGAATTTTTTTTCTAACAACTATATTTAGGCTAGTTTTTCCCCTATAAATACCCACTAAAACTAACTCATTTTTCACCCAAAATCTTACAAACTCTCAAACTTTTATTGTTTATTATTTAAATATATTTTTACATTTATTTATTAAATTAAGAATACAAAATAAACGTTTTTAAATAAAAATTGAAAAAGAAATGATGATGTGGAAGAGAGAGGTTGCATGTGGAAAATATGGGTTGGAGTTAAAAAGAGGAGAGAGAATGCATGTAGGAAGTATGAGTAAAAAGCTGATGTGACAGTGATGACTAGGATGCATGTAGTAAATTCAGGCCGTTGCATTGCGGGTAGTCTAACTGGATTTTATGTTTCTTTTAAGAGTAAATTACAAGTTTTGTCCTTTATGTTTACACCAAATTGCATGGGATATCCTTTAGCGCAAAAGTTGACAAGTTATGTCCTTAATGTTCCAAAATCTTGCACGTTATGTCCTTTAGGCCAAACCCAGTTAGATTTTTTGGTTATATATATATATATATATATATATATATAGGGTTAGGATCATATGAGAAGCACTAGGCTAATTGAGAAACTTAAGAAACATTATGGACCACACATTTTCCCAAAACTTTTCGTAATATGCACATATGTATAGTTTAAAACTGACTATATACGTATATGTATATTGGATTATACACATATGTATATAGTCAATTGTAAACTATACATATGTGTATATTACGAAAAGCTTAGTGAAAATGTGTGGTCCAGAATGCTTCTCAAGTTTCTCAAATATGGTGGACTTCTCTTAGGATCCCTACCCTATATATATAACATCGTTTTTAAATATACATATAAGTATTTATAATATTTTATTCTAGTGTATCACTAAACATAAAACAGGGCCCTCTATGTCATCGCTATCGATATGTAGCGTATATGTTGCCATATCGCCTGTTATTCACTGTTAAGAGCTATGAGCCCCACCCCCTTCCAAAGTGTAGATCATGGGTTCGAGTCTCGCCTCGAGCAAATGTGTTATGAGTTTAGCAAGGAGTTTTACCACAACGGACCTAGGGTAGTGGAATGGTGGCGGGTCAACACCAGCGCGTTTGCGTTTGCGGGCGTGGGTGGCCTTTTGCCACTGGGTCTACCCGAATGATCGGGCTTTTTGTTGTCCGTTAAAAAAATCAAGAGCTTAACTTCAGATTTACAAACATAGTAAAAGCCCTAATAGTTGTAGTGAAAACACAAATTTCTCACAAATCCTAATGATACAATTCAAATTTCCCTTTCACATATATGCTCTACACCCATTAAATTAATTAAAAAAGATATAAGAAAAAGTATTGCTTTGGAATTTTTTAAATCCATGCCTCACGTCTATCCAATGGACTTCTTTTTAACGGTAAAAATTATATATTACGTCACTTTTATCACATGCCAGGAATTTAATCTTGATCTTTCCTTAAAAGATATAAAACCTCTATCACCCTGTCAAAGTGATGATGACAAAAAGAATCGAACAAGGGACCTCTTGGAAAAAGGCCAACTAATCTTGTTGTGACCATGCCATAGGCGACATGGTGTTCCACGATTTGGAAGAAGGCCACGTACAACCACACTAAGGTCCATAGAAGTACACCTCATAGCCTTATATATAGTCTAGGGTTGTGGATAAGATGATGTTTTCTTTTCTCTTAGTTTTTTTAAGGGATAATTGCATATTTCCCGTTGAAAAGCTTTTTAATTGCATATTTATCCAACTTCAAATTTAAATTACATATAATCCCTTCCTTAACTAATAAAATTGCATATTTACCCATTTTTATTTATTCTATTAAAAATAAATTATATAATGACTATTTTACCATTTTTTACTAAAACTTAAAAAATTACATGTTTATCCGTTTTTATATTAGTTTCTATGGTTTTTTCATAATTTTTGTTGTTTTTATTTTTATTTATATGTTTTGCTAGTTAGTTTTTTTTATATGATGACATTCTTTATTTTTCTTCTTTCAATTTGGGTGGTATTTTTCTTAAATATTTCCTTCGTAATTGAAGATATATTGCAAACTTGGTGTGTAGATATTAATGAAAACTAGAATTAAAGCACCCCCGCGTTGCGGCGAGGGCCTAAAACTTTGCCAAATAACATCAATGCCATACCGTTGGTAACGATCACCAATACTAAAGTTGCGGCATGTTAATGCGAAGATACAAGGCTGAAACATATAACATATAAAAAAATAACTATGTCGATTTCACGCGTTGCGACGAACTTGTTAAATGAAAAAAAAAATAGACGTAAAAACGTTGAACCACACACGCACGTTGCACCGTGTTAACTCGCAAAATAACGTAGAAAAGAATAAGATGTAGGATCCGTCCGTTGCGGTGAACTTGCCAAAGGGGGAATATAGACACGTTGTGACATACCTGTCAAATGTGAAAAAATAGACCAAAAACGTTAAACCACACACGTTGTGACGTCTTAACTCGCAAAATTTAGAACGAAACATAAAACGAAAAACTTGCGAAAGATAAAAAGTATGAGGGACTAAAGTTGTAAATAAAAAAGTTTGGGTTAAATTACAAAAAAATGAAAGGTTTTGATTAAAAGTAAACAAATTGTAAGTGTTAAAAAACAAAAGATAAAAACATTTGGGTTTAAAGTGAAAAATCACAATTTTTTTTTGAAAAACCCCATGCTAGGGGTACAACAATACAATGCAACATTATGTTGCTAATTATATTATGGAAATGGGCAGTGGTGTGATTTTATAACACCCATTTCAAATTATGTCTCATTATTTTCGAGTGTTTGAGTATTAGTATATATTGATATAGATCTAGAGGTCTTTTTGATTCCAGCTTATCTATAAATATATACAGTAACATACATTAAATAATCAAAAAAGAAAAACGCAAAACAAATAATTTGGTAAAAATGGCAAAAAAAAATCAAAAACAAAAATACTAACTAGCGAAACTGTCACACCCCAACCGATGGCGAAAACATCGAGGTTAGTGGCACTAGACGACCAGATTGATTTCACGAGATGTTCCATAATAATCATTTAACATATCACAACCTGCTTAATATCCCATACTATTAAACATAACATTTAAACAATTATTACAAAACGGAGATTTCTCATAAAATTCAACCGGGTTCGATTTCCCCTAGATTTCATACATAAGTTCCAAATCTGAAATACATCAACAAACTAACTAAGCAAAACAAACTAAACTAAGAAACATCCAAGCATCCACGCTAAATCCTCAACCTGTTACATACGTTAAAATACAAGTTAATACAATTAAGTAAATGTGAGCATACGAGTTTGAATAATACTAGCATAGTCGAGAAAGCGTTTGCGAAACAATCTTATTACATATCATGATACACCAAAACACTTAACATGACATAGGCTCATTTCTCATGCTAACTACTGTGAGAAGGCTTGCGCGTCCATCCTAGCTAGACCCCGTCGGGTGTTAGCCAAACTATAGTACCATCCTAGCTAAGAAGCAAGTTAACGAAAATAAGTCCTAGTCACATGTTTCTAGTATCACGTATTTAGCATACACAATACGATTATTCGCGTGTGATAAACGATTTGGTTTGTGATGTGATTTTAATATAGGAACGTATGTAACACCCAAAAGTTCGTTAAAGCAAAAATGGGTCAAGTATACTCACTGTGGGTGCGTTTAGGTAAGAGTTCGGGATCTGAGGAGAGTCGAGAAGAGCGTCGGATCAGCCTGCATACGCGAACGGAAGTGCATCAGTCTCCGAAAAGCTGAAACGGTTAAGTCTTGGTTGAGCAGTAGCCAAGTTCGGGCGAACTTGTGTGTAAACACACAAGTTCGAGCGAACTTGTATGGTTTGGTGGGTTGTGAGTCAAGTTCGGTCGAACTTGATGAGTTTCCTTAGGAAACTTGTCAAGTTCGGGCGAACTTGTAAGAAACCTTACTGGGATGACAAGTTCGGGCGAACTTGCATAGTTTCTTAGGAAACTAGACAAGTTCGAGTGAACTTGTAACATTTGTAAAAATTGGGTCTCCAAAACCCGCTCCGTTTTGTAATCAAATACCAAGTTATGAAAGTACATTAATTATTTATGATTATTTTGGGTTTAAACATTACATAATTAATAAATAAACTAAACCATAAAAATTATATTTGATAAAAAGTTAAAATAAAATAAATAAAAAACATTTGTAGCTGCCGGGACTCGAACCCGGGTCAGCTGAGGCACTCCAACAACTTATCATTCTGTCCCCAAACCACTCCGCCACCAAGTGTTTTCTGTTAACTTTAGGAAAGCAATTGAATCTTATACGCAAACTCAAATCAACTGTTAATGCCATCTGAATAACGGAAATCGGCAAACCGATCGCCAAATCACTTCGATTTCATCTGGCCAACTTATAACCGATGTATTTCGGTTTCTAATTAAGTCAGTAATGAATGACTTAAAGTTTCATCATTTTCAGTTTTTGAAACCGAAAAGTTATCAAACTCCAATTTAATTCAAGTTCCAATCATTTGTGCGATTCAGAACTGTCACAACAACACTCCATTTCTTTTTCGTCGCGTTTTCAAATCATTTGAGCACCTAAAACTGTTCGCCGGAATTCTCTGCAGAAATCGCCGGAAAACCGTGTTCAACACAAACCGGTAAGATATTCCTTCTTTGCGATTTCAATCTATTGTTAGAACTTTACTAACATTAATCCATCACTCAAAATCAGCCACAGACGACTTTGCTGGATTTTCTGTGTTCGCCGGAGAAATTCTGGAATTTGCCGGAAACTCGCTAGTTAACGGTAAGCACATTCAAACCTACTAATAATCAATGCACCCTGGTTCAATTTCAAATCTAATTCCTTAATTCTGTTGATAGACCCTCTCAGCCGAAGGTTCAAAAACAGAGCTGTCTGATTCTCGCCGGACTCTCTAAGGAAGACAACCTGTCCGGTATCTTCTTTCCCCAAACTGTTCGGTTTTGTACATTCAAGCTAGTCGTCATGTTTATTAATTAGTTAAATCATGAACCAGATGTTTGAGTAAAGTCTGTAATCGTAATGAAGAAGACGAACTTAAAAACGAGATAAGAGTAATTAAAATTCGGATTATAAACGGGTTAGACACACAGTCCAGCGGTGGACTGTGTGCAAAGATCATATACATGTCCCGAGTTCGATCCTTACTACGCACACGCCTTACGTAATAACATTCCTTTTTAAACATGAACTAACCGGGTTAAAACAGGTAGTTGTTAAGTATAATATAAATCAAGAATATAACCGGGTTAGACACACAGTCCAGCGGTGGACTGTGTGCAAGATAAACTTCACGTCGCGCGTTCGAACCCTGTCCCAAGCACCGGTCAATTGAATTAAAACGTTTTTGTAAATAAAGGTATTTTCGGTTAATTCGAATAAGTATATAAATATAATTAAAACTGGGTTTCTAACGGGTTAGTCACGTAGCTCAGTTGGTAGAGCTACGTGCACGTGAACAGAAGGTCACCGGTTCGAATCCCGCTTGGCGCAACATTTACCGCTGACCGAACCGGTCAACGGTCAACGGTCAATGGTCAAACAGTAAAAAAAATAATATTTTTTTATATATTTATTTGTTTATTTTAATTTAAAAATCAATTAAAAATACTTAAAAATAAACATTTTTAAAGATAGAAAATAGCCATAAACTCACAAAAATATATCGAAAAATTCTATTAAAAATCCTTAATAAAATCCATCCATTTAATATACTTTTCCATTATTATTTAGGTTAGTATTCCTCGTCGATCCGCTCATCTAAATCGTGCGCATCTCACCATCCTCAATTCAACGCACCCAATGTGAGTGAACCTTTCAAATTCCCCGTTTTAATCACGTTTTGGGGTGTATCATGTGTCTTGTTTATTTACATATTATAACGAAATTATTGTGCATACATCATATCATGACATGTGTATTAGTTTATTGCTGTTAAGTAGTTATTATTGGATGCAAATTATTATTTCAGTACATGCAATTGCCGAGGCCGCAGCTCCCCATCCATCGAGGTTGAGCTTGATCCCCATTTTATTATGCGGTTGATCTTGGCGTGCCCGCACGATCGGCTCCGTTTGATTGAGCCTTGATCGGTCATTTCATTTTATATTTCAATACATGCAATACGCTCGGCTCCGTTTGATTGAGCCTTGAGTGCACAGTTCAATTTACATTTCCAGTACATGCACTACGTTCGGCTCCGTTTGATTGAGTCTTGAGCGCACAGTTCAATTTACATTTCCAGTTCATGCAATACGATCGGCTCCGTTTGATTGAGCCTTGATCGCACAGTTCATTTATGTTAGTTATCATATGATATTGGTATGTTCATGTATGCTATCAAATGTTAATGTATGTTATAATTGTAACTGATATTTGCCAATGTTTGATTACATACATGTGCTCTTTTATGATTATGCACAATATTTTATTGATAAACTAACCATAAAATCATTATCAAATGTTTATCTATAAGGTTCACTCGCCAACTTATGTTGACCCAAAACCTCCCATTTTACACATGATACAGGTGAACCAGCAGCAGCTAGGAACACATAGGACCTGGATTAGAAGAAATAAAACGATTTAGTATTTGGATTATTATGTTTGGTTATTTTCCCATGTATTGAATGAACATGTTTGGATGTTTGAGAAATGTAACTTTGACTTCATTTAATTATGAAACATAATAGTAAATGTCATGTGCTTTGGTGATAACCCAATTATGCCCCGACTCTTATTTCCGATGCGGGTCGGGGTGTGACAGAACTTGTGAGATATTTGGTGAAAAAGTGCCCAAGTTCGGTCGAACTTGACCCATATGGGTGCAAGTTCAGTCGAACTTGACCAGTGAGCTAGGAATTCTTGAGCGAACTTGATGTTTTCGGGTCCAAAATCTTGCGTTTTCGCGTCGTTTGTTGGGGAAATCGAGTGTTCATCCCTCCAACCTTAAGCCACTGAGTACAACTTAGGCTGGAGAGGTCTTTTTTTGGAGCGAACTTAGCCATTTTACAGAAACTAGGGCTAATCCGGGCGAACCGGTGGGTTCGTACGGGTTAGTCCAGCTTGTGTAAAGTGACGACTTCGTCCTTGTGCTTTCGGATCTGAGATTTAGCTTGACAACGCCTCGTTCCACTCCAAAGTGAACGAAACATACGTCATTAGTCCAAAAATAGTGTAAAAATCAATGCTTTAAAAGTTATACTCAGATCTAAGTATAGATCTGAGTGATAAACAGAAGTTTTAATGGAAAAAGATGAAGATTTTCGTAAACAGAGGAAATTTGGTCATAACGAAGGCTATGCCTTATGCCAAAATCGTTGTAAACCTTTGTGAAACGTTGATGAACGTTGTTGCAGTGAAATCGGGTTGATTCTTACTTAGAACACGAAGGTTTCGGGTTTTGAGAGCTCTGGCCGAACTTACAGCAAGTTCAAATTAGAGGAATGAGCTGAGTATTTATAGGAGAAGGCAAAAAGGTGAGCTGGTGAGAGCAAGTTCGCGCGAACTTGTAGGAATTTGAGAGATTTGGAGCTAAGTTCGGCCGAACTTGTACATATGTGTACAAGTTCGAGCGAACTTTTAGTTAAATAATGATTCTGGTTTTCTTCAGCCAAGTTTGGCCGAACTTGGTAACACCAAGTTCGAGCGAACTTGACTATAGTTGGTAGGTTTTCTTTGTTTTTTCGCGTTAAGAGTTCGGTTCGTATTAGTTAGTTATATTAAGCGTTTTAGTAAAGTGTTAAGCGTTATACTTGATGTAATAGTGCGACTTAGCGATTCGAGAAAGCGAGAGTGATGCGATAGCGAGCGTAATAGTAACCACAAACACACATATCACATAAATAATATAAAACCACATAAATAATTGTAATTAACGATGCGATTTACTAAGCCAGTTAGATGCGATAATAACGTACAATAACAAAATTAACTAACATAAACTTTATTATCACCCGAATCTCGGGAGTACAAAGTGTAACATCTCCAAAAATTTTATTTATAAAAAATCTAAAATATTGAAACTTATATTATTAAACGGGTAGATAACGGGTAAGTTGACTGTTAGAAATATGAGATATTTAGACGAATATAGGAACCGTTTAAAAACTATAATAATAAAAATACATTATAATTAACCTTACTCCGTTTTTAATGAAACATAGGTCAAAATGTAGATAAAAAAATATGCTCGTTCTAATGGCATATTCATCGTTTTATAAAACGTCTTATTTTAAAGTTATAACCAATAAATAAGTTGAGCTGCTTAATTAATTAGAATTAGAATATATAAATAATCAAAATACGAAAATCGTAATATTGGTGTGTACGTGGAACTGAAAGGCTTGGCCTCCAAGCTACTTTTCAATATAAATACAAGGACAACGTCAACATATTTCTCTGCTCACTTCTTCTGCTTCTTTCTCTCGCCATCTCTCACATATATACTCCACTTTTCTTTTAGTATTACAGATATAATAATAATAATAATAATAATAATAATAATAATAATAATAATACAGCCCTGCCTCGTTTTAAGTGTTTTAACCCCTGATCACTGATTCGATACCCTGCTCGATTGATCTTGAACCTAGCAACTGATGCCAAAGTGCTGCCTGATAAAGGCTATGCTTTGTAAACTAAGTTGGGGTTCTTTCTCGGGGTGTATTGATAAAGTTGAATTGGGTTATTATACTTAACACGAGTGCATTATATATTTTATTAAGAGCTCAGGAGCTATACCCAAGATTTTTCCAGAAGGCCTGTAGTTAGACCCTAAAGTTACAAGGTGAGTCATTCTCTCTTTATCAAATTGTTTTACAAAACCCTAAATGTTTTCGAGTTGTATTTACAGTGATTAAGTTTTTGCTAATCTGCAATTACTGCCGGTATGTGGGGTTTTGTATACACCACTGAGTCCAGCGTCACTATTGGACAAAGAGTTAGCCAATAGTGGTATGACCACAGTCATTGTCACTGCCAACGTGACAAATACTGATTGAGTTTTTGTTAGATAAAAGCAATGTAATTGCCCTTGATACTATAAAATATAACAATGTGTCTTTTTATAAAATGGAATGAACTCGCCAGTATTTCTTGCTGATAAAATGTTTTCAAAAAGCGTTTTAGGTAACCTGTTGTGAGATGATACAAGCCAGCTATGAGCACTGAAGGCTTAAATAAAGTGGCTAAAATTACCTGAATAAAAGAAGAAAATTTATATTTTATTATTTGGGGTCTATCCCTATAAAAACAATTAAGTGAAATACGGGTTTCAACCCATTTGTTTATTAATAAAAGTTTGGTTTTTTATAACTCTGAAATTATTTCCTAACTACGATCCTAATTAATAATTTTATTTTTCCGTTGTGTATTTAATAAACACCGGTACCATTTGACTGCTTTGCGGCACCCTCTCCCGGGTCGGGGGCCGTGACAGAAGGTGGTATCAGAGCCACTGGTTTAAGCTATTTAGGTGTTCTTTTAATACCTAAAACTTAAACATTATGTTAGGAAATCTATGTGTTATTCTGTGTATGTAAATGTTAATATTATGATTTTTATGTTTTGAGTTCATAGTATGAGTGACCAATATGATTAAGTGTACCCATAAGCTACCTATATATTATTATATAATACTACAAAAAGCAACTTGGGTTATACCACTTTGTTGTTGCGTCTGTTAGAAATACTATGCATAAAAAAATTGTTAATGAAATATTTCACTACAACTTTTAAAAGTAAACATATAATAATTTTGTTATAATTTTTCTTTTACATAATTTCTACATGCATTTACATTCATGATTTTAGGTTGGAATTCTAACATAAGCATACAATTACTAATCAATACAGGTTACTAATCAGTTTTTAACAAAGAAAGCTAGAGCTATCAAAATACTAAAAACCGTAATCAGTTTCATGAAAGGTTAAAAAAAATTGTTTTGAATGATGGCATTTATGACTATCATGAAAAAAAAATTTAAAATGATACCGTGTTCAAGATAGATAAAAATTTATCTCTTTTACATTAAAATATAAAAGAATACACAACTTTGTATATCAAATGACCGTTAACAGAAAAAAAAATAATTTTTTAAATAATAAAATACTTGTGTAATTTTAAATGTAAGTTAAATATTTCTACCAGAGCCTAATTAGTATATTCCTATAAACTAGAGAAAGTTGTGCGATTTTATTTACATTCCTATATTTATAAGTACTTTATTATATTAAGGTACTAGGGGTGAATCTTACTTACCACGGGTTAATAGAAAAATGTTTTTATTGTAAAGCTAAAATTTGTAGTAAAATAAATATGTATATGGCAACCTGTGAATACCTACAAAAGAAGATGAAGGTGAAGCTAATTCTAAATTACATAAACATAATAAATCAACTTTGTTGGAATTATGTTTTGTAATCATATACCCTACTAAAAGTTTTTATGGTCAAATTAAATATAAAATATGCAGACAAGACTGGTTAACCTTATCAGATATAGTTTTGAATTATAATATTTTTCTATATACTAGAAAGGAAACTGCTTATTAAAAAGTTCATTTAAGATATTATTTACTATTATTATTATTAGTATTAGTATTATTAAATTTAAAATCTTAAGACACATGTAAAACGGAAAGTCATATGAAGGTTTAATGATTAAAATCTATAAATATTTTATTTTACTCGATAAAATGAAAGTAACTAAAATTTTCTTAAGGTGCATACATATTCTGAACTATTTACTACATACATTTCATAATTTAATATTAATAAGATTAGAATATTTATATAAATAATAAATATAGATAAATATATTCTCTTTTAAAAACTGATGGAGAAAAAAAACATTGTATTTTGAGGGTTAATTGTGATGAAAAATTGGTTTTTAGCTATATTATTTTGATTAATTTTAATATAGGTTTTAAAATATAAGGTGTGCGTATTTGAGTGGACGCGTTTTGATATAAGTTTTATTTAAAATCATGTCGGGTTAGATATATATTTTTACTTTGAAATACATGTTTATAATAAACTATTTTTCGGTATTGTAAGTTGTAGCAAACAACCGTGTCGTATGGTATTGTGACGGACCTAAATGATTCCAACCAACATGGATACCAATATCGGAATTATTGAAAGTGATACTGATATTTTATGGGTTTTTCATCAATGATAAACACGTACCGTTACATTTTTTGACAATCGGTGTAAGACACCTGTCGATAAGTTTGTTGGTATATCATGACTTTATGTTTTAGGTTTTCTCTTTTGGTCTTTATAGCAAGTATTGATGACATAACGAACCAAATCAATACTGTGCGAATTACCGCAGTGTAGCGCGAGTGAATCCCGCTAGTTATTACTAGTGTATTAAATATTTATAGTAGTATAATATTCGAAGATACTATTAATTATCTTATATCCATTAAAAAATATTTATATAGTTAATGTTATAACCTTTTTGTATAAAAGAAACCAATTAAAAAGGTTTTCCAAAAAATTTGAGTAGAACCAAGTTGAAACTTTCCTATGCTCCTTCAAGTTGTTAACTTAACATTTTATATTTAGTAAATTGAAATATTACTTTTATATTATTATATATATTAATTGTTAACATATGTTTACGCCAGAGAAGTTGATACTTTTTCTACTTTGGTCATATAATTTCTTATCTTCTCATGTTAAACAAATTATTTTATTAAGGGTAGTGGTGGTGAAAAATGATTACTTTTACTTGAGAAAAAAATTTTATTCTATATAAAGTATTTCTTTTATAACTTATGCAAGTGTTGAATCGGTACCCTGACGATCCAAACTGATAACGATTGAATACCCGTCGCATAGCACGGTAAATTCCACTAGTTAAATTTAAAATATTAAAAGAACTATATATATTATTATAATAACTATTCATTCGTTCTCATTATTAAGATAGAATAATAGGATAATTATTTTAAAAGCATTACAATTCTATTTTATTTGAAATAATATTTATATGAGTATATAATGTAAACTAAAATGTATTTTTTTCTCCGTAGGATATATATAAAATTTTATACATTTACACCTATAATATAATTTAAAGAAAAAGTACGTTCAAAAGATTATTATATATATATATATATATATATATATAAATAATCATGTTTTTATTCTCTATCATCTAGAATATTATTCTTAATGAAATAATAATTTTTATTCTATAATGTATTATAAAAAAAGATGAGCCTAATAGTTTGTACAGTCGGTATATATACAAAAGAAATTAGATAATTAAAATTTTAAGTAAAAGATATTATAAAACGAAAACATCTTTTCTTACCCGACGTAAATCATTAATTTATTATCTATTTATTTATTTATTTTACCTAGCACGTTAAATTTTCCTAAACATTTTAGTTATCGTTTCATTTTCAAAGCTAGAATTAAAATGGATGACCCACATAAAAATAATTGACTCAAATGTGTGTTTAATACATTTGTCCTATCTTTAGTTAAAAAAATCAAATTTCAATTTTAATATCGTAATATCTTTAAACAAATTACTATTATTATTCTTTGAGATATATATCTATATATATTCTAAATACATGTACATTACTTGATTACCTAATATATTTAGAATCAATTTTAAAAATGTCAAAATTTATATTACCTACTGTAATACTTCTTTAAATAAATAATAAAGTATACAATAAATTAAGAGTTAAGTTTTAATATTCTAATTTAATAGGGTTCAACCCACTAGTTAAAAATGAAATTGTTCATATGAATCCAGAAAATTTATATTTTGATAAATTTATGTCTTTAAATTTTTACTTCCAAAATATTATATTCAATAAATTTAACAAAAAGTTTATTCCAATATCCTATTACTATTTTCATTATTATAAAAAAAGGATAAAGTTATAAGAATAAGCTTGATGATTGGTACCACCAGTTATATAGTTAGATTTTTTTATAAATTAAAGATATTACAACATAGTTTCGTATCATATATATCTATATTACGTAAGTTATGATATTAACAAGAGATCTGAAAATTTATGTTTCTAAATGATAAATATACACACATATGCATATACATAATAGAATTTCTTGATGTTATACACAATATAATAATCATATATCTTCTGTAGATAAACATAAGAAAAAAAATAATATATACATATCACTAGTGATTCACATGAAAACATTAAGTCATTATAAAGATGAATCATGAAACGTCTTATGTTCTAGAAATGTCATCTGTCTAAATAAAACATTCCTTACGAAGGAATCTAATGTGTATAAGCATAAACAGAGTTAGCTATAAGCATACTCATCATAACGAACCTAGCCATAGTGTCAACGGAGACAATAATATTTTATCAGAAGTACATTTTCCAAACAAAAGAAAGTCACAACCATAACAATATCTATAACTATAACAAAAGAGTTAGGACATTGATATTTACTGATAACACCCAGGATAGTATTTAGACTTGAACTTAAGAAAAATGCCTTAGTATAAAAGCTTCGAGATAAACTAATTACTTGCATAGATAAAGTGTGATGGGTATTGGTATACTGTGAGGATGATAACTAGAATAGTGCAAGTATGATAAATAAGTGATAACACATGTCCACTGTTGTATCTTGTTTATTAGTACTACTCGATTCTAGAATATGATCCATCATGCGAATACTAATTTCCTTGTTTCTTGCCATAATATATGAGACACTTTTAAAATTATGATTAGAGAAAATTCTATTTATGGGAAATATCATGATAATTACCTCTTCGGTAAAACTGGGCATGGTGCGGTAGACTCTCCAGCTTGTTCGGGTAAGATGGGGTTACCTCTCCGGCAAGACCGGGTAAGATGGGGTTACCTCTCCGACGAAACCGGGTAAGATGAGGTATATGTTATGTTAATGGAATTCCCTAAATAGTACCATGACCTGATGTCTGACCTATTTTTGAAATATGAATCTATTGAATACATTGACCTTGTGAATGGTGTGTATATTATAGTATGTGAAATATATGAGTACATAGATATGTATATCTATAAAGACCATAATGATTGACAATTAGGGATAAATCATGAATAGGTGTGTCAATAATAATTTTAGATTTATTTATCAGGAATCTCTCGTAGACTTCTATAATTCCGATATCAAACACTATTTCGTTTGATCATCCGTCTCGTAACTTGTGTGACAAAATGAATGACGGGAACCCTATAAGTTGGGACGCGTCAAAGTATAACAATTCCCCTTGCGTTACCTTAGAGCATTAATGCATTAGGAAACCTGTAACTAAAAGTTATGCTAAGACACAACATCTAAAAACTTTGTTAATAAGAGGAAAAAAATAGAGAATAGATCTAGTCAAAGTAAAGTAGAATTCAAAGCAAGAACCAGAATATACTTAGGAACTAGGATCAGTGATGAGCTAAAAGTGTTCCTTTATATTTCAGTGAATATCGAGGACGAGATTTAAAACAAGGTGGGGAGGATGTAACATCTTCAAAATTTTTATTTATAAAAATTTAAAATAAAGTATATAGAAACTTATATTATTAAAGGGTAGATCACGGGTAAGTTAACTGTTAGAAATATGAGATATTTAGACGAATGTAGGAACCGTTTAAAAACTATAATAATAAAAATACATTATAATTAACATTACTTCGTTTTTAATGAAACTTAGGTTAAATGTAGATAAAAATATGCTCGTTCTAATGGCATATTCATCGTTTTATAAAACGTCATATTTTAAAAGTTATAACCGATAAATAAGTTGTGCAGCTTAATTAAATAGAATTAGAATATATAAATAATCAAAATATGAAAATCGTAATATTGGTGTGTACGTGGAATTGAAAGGCTTGGCCTCCAAGCCACTTTTCAATATAAATACAAGGACAACATCAACATATTTCTCTGCTCATTTCTTCTGGTTCTTTCTCTCGCCATCTCTCTCACATATATACTCCACTTTTCTTTTAGTATTACACATATAATAACAATAATAATAATAATAATAATAATAATAATAATACAGCCTTGTCTCGTTTTAAGTGTTTTAACCTCTGATCACTAATTCGATACCCTGCTCGATTGATCTTGAACCTAGCAACTGATGCCAAAGTGCTGCCTGATAAAGGCTATGCTTTGTAAACTAAGTTGGGGTTCTGTCTCGGGGTGTATTTATAAAGTTGAATTGGGTTATTATACTTAACACGAGTGCATTATATATTTTATTTAAGAGCTCAGGAGCTATACCCAATATTTTTCCAGAAGGCCTGTAGTTAGACCCTAAAGTTACAAGGTGAGTCATTCTCTTTTTCTCACCGTTTGTGAGTCATTCTCTCTTTATCAATTTGTTTTACAAAACCCTAAATGTTTTCGAGTTGTATTTATAGTGATTAAGTTTTTGCTAATCTGCAATTACTGCCGGTATGTGGGGTTTTGTATACACTACTGAGTCCAATGTCACTATTGGACAAAGAGTTAGCCAATAGTGGTATGACCACAGTCATTGTAACTGCCAACTTGACAAATACTGATTGAGTTTTTGTTAGATAAAAGCAATGTAATTGACCTTGATACTATAAAAAATATAACAATGTGTCTTTTTATAAAATGGAATTAACTCGCCAGTATTTCTTGCTGATAAAATGTTTTCAAAACGCGTTTCAGGTAACCTGTTGTGAAATGATACAAGCCACCTATGGAGCACTGAAGGCTTAAATAAAGTGGCTAAAATTACCTGAATAAAAGAATAAAATTTATATTTTATTAATTGGGGTTTATCCCTATAAAAACAATTAAGTGAAATACGGGTTTCAACCCATTTGTTTATTACTAAAAGTTTGGTGTTTTACAACTCTGAAATTATTTCCTAACTACGATCCGAATGAATAATTTTATTTTTCCGCTGCGTATTTAATAAACACCGGTACCACTTGACTGCTTTGCGGCACCCTCTCCCGGGGCGGGGTCGGGGGCCGTGACACAAAGGTAGATAAACGGGAAAACAAAATGAAAGATAACGATCGAATTTTCGAGTTGTTACAGTCTCCCCTACTTTAGGGAATTTCGTCTCGAAATTAGGCAGCAGCCGTAACAAAGAGATGCGGATATTTCGTTTTCATATCACTTTCGAGTTCCCAAGTGAACTCGGCGCCGCATTTGCCTTCCTAACGGACTTTCACGATAGGTATGCGAGAGTGTCGGAGTTTCTTGGTCTCCCGATCTATGATTTCAACGGGTTTTTTCACGAAATGGAGCGTTTCATTAATTTGCAGATCTTCGAGAGGGACATGCAGATTTTCTTCGGCTAAGCACTTTTTGAGATTTGACACATGGAAAGTCGGATGTACATTATTAAGTTACTCCGGCAGTTCGAGTCGGTAAGCCACTTTGCCGATCCTTTCCAGAATCTTAAAGGGTCCTACGTATCGTGGCGCTAGCTTTCATTTCTTTCTGAAGCGAACCACTCCCTTCTAAGGTGCAACCTTTAGGAGTACGTGATCTCCCACTTCGAATTGCAGGGGCTTGCGGCGTTTGTCGGCGTAACTCTTTTGGCGACTCCGAGCTTTCAAAAGATTGTCTCTGATCTGGAGGATCTTGTCCGTCGTTTCTTGAATTAGCTCGGGACCGGTGATTTGTGCTTCTCCGATCTCGTGCCATGCAATATGCGATCGACATTTTCTTCCATACAGTGCCTCAAAAGGAGCCATTTGAATGCTGATATGATAACTATTATTGTACGAGAATTCGATTAAAGGTAAATACGTATCCCGGTTACCACCGAAATCTATGATGCACGCACGAAGCATATCTTCGAGGGTGCGGATCGTGCGCTCGGTCTGACTGTCGGTTTAAGGGTGAAAAGCGGTACTAAGATTGAGAGTAGTACCGAGGGCGGATTAAAAGGTCTCCCAGAGACGCGAGGTAAAACGTCCGTCGCGGTCAGAAATGATGTCACGAGGCGTCCCGTGTTGACATATAACTTCGTCGGTGTAGATTCGGGCTAACCGTTCGACCTTAAAGTCTTCTCGTTTAGCGATAAAGTGCGCAGATTTAGTAAGACGATCAACGATAACCCAAATGCTATCGTGACCGGATGAAGTGCGGGGAAGTTTAGTCACGAAGTCCATAGCTATACTCTCCCACTTCCACGTTGGGATTTCGGGTTGTTCGAGTAAACCAGAGGGCCTTTGATGTTCGGCTTTAACCTTCGAACAAGTTAAGCACTTTGAGACGTAAACGGCGATATCCTTTTTCATGCCCGGCCACCAATACTTAGGACGAAGGTCCTGGTACATCTTGTCGGCTCCGGGGTGAATGGAATATCGGGATTTATGAGCTTCGGTCATTAGCAACTCACGAAGATTGTCACGACTAGGAATCCAAATGCGATTGAGATAGTAATAAATACCATCAGATTTAGATACAAGCTAAGTTTCGGCACCACATTTCATTTCTTCTTCCAAAGTATTCTCGTTAAAACATGCGTGTTGAGTGGCACGGATGAGAGTTTCAAGCTTAGCACAAGCTTGAGAGTCAAGAATACGATATACATAGCTTCGTCGACTTAGAGCATCGGCGACGGCGTTTGCTTTGTCGGGATGGTAGTGTATCTCACAATCGTAGTCGTGAGAAGTTTAACCCATCGTCGTTGTCGCATGTTTAGTTCTTTTTGATTAAAGATATGTTGTAAGCTCTTATGGTCGGTGAAGACCGTACACTTAGTATCGTAAAGGTAGTGTCGCCATATCTTCAATGCAAAAACAACTGCACCGAGTTCGAGATCGTGGGTTGTGTAGTTCTTCTCATGGATCTTGAGTTGGCGAGACGCATATGCGATGACCTTTTCTCATTGCATAAGCACACAACCAAGACCAAGGTTAGAGGCATCACAATAAACAACGAAATCGTCATTTCCGTTGGGTAAAGCGAGTACGGGAGCGTTGCATAGCATACGCTTGAGAATTTGAAAGGCTTCCTCTTGCTTGGAATCCCAAACAAAAGGCTTGTCTTTATGAGTTAAAGCGGTAAGCGAAACGGTGATTTTCGAAAAGTCGGCGATGAATCGACGGTAGTAACCCGCCAATCCAAGAAATGAACGGATTTCGGAGGCGTTCTTTGGTGTAATCCAACTCTTGACGGCTTCAATCTTTACAGAGTCGACGTGAATTCCTTGACTATTAACGATGTGGCCGAGAAATTGGACTTCTTCGAGCCAGAATTAACATTTAGAGAACTTAGCATAAAGCCGATTTCCTTGAAGAAGTTCGAGGACTTAACGGAGCGCGTGTTCGTCTCTCGACTTCGAATAGATAAGGATATCATCGATAAAAACAATGACGAAACGATCTAAGAAGGCTTTACACACATGGTTCATCAAATCCATGAAGACCGCGGGTGCATTGGTTAGACCAAAAGGCATGACCACGAAGTCAAAATGGCCATAGCGAGTACGAAAGGCGGTTTTCGGAATATCTTCTTCCAATACGCGTAACTGATGATAACTGGAACGAAGATAGATCTTAGAAAAACAAGTAGCACCTTGAAGCTAATCAAATAAGTCGTCAATTCGAGGAGGAGGGTAGCGGTTCTTTATCGTGAGTTTGTTAAGTTCACGATAATCGATGCACATTTGGAACGATCCGTCCGTCTTTTTCACGAAAAGGACAGGTGCGCCCCATGGCGAAGTGCTCGGGCGTATGAAACCTTTATCAAGAAGCTCTTGAAGTTGGCTTGATAGCTCACGCATTTCTGATGGTGCAAGGCGATAAGGAGCTTTAGCAACGGGAGTAGCTCTGGGAATTAAATCGATACGGAAATCAACATCTCCAGTAGGGGTAAACCGGGTAAATCGCCGGGAAAGACTTTAGGAAATTCACAAACAAAGGGAACATCTTTATAAGTCTTATTTTCTTTCTCCGGGTTCACAATGTGAGCGAGGAAGGCAACACATCGCTTTTGCAAGCATTTTTGTGCTCGAGTACATGACAAAAGCATCAACTTCTTTAAGGGAGTTTCACTATAAACATGAAGTTGATCACCGTTAGGAAAAGGAAAACGAATCATTTTATCAAAGCATACAACTTCAGCATGATTCTCACGAAGAAAATCCATGCCTACTATGATATCTAAACTACCTAACTACATAGGTATGAGATTGATCGAGAAGACATGGTTGTTGAGATAGAGATTACAACCACGTAAGACGGAATTGACGGTAACGGTTCTTCCGGTGCCGACTTCCACATCGAAAGTCTTTGGGAGTTTAGCACACTTACATTTTAAAACCTTTTCGAATTCCAACGATACAAAACAATTATCGGCACCAGTATCAAATAAACATGAAGCATAAATACCATTAACGAGAAACGTACCAATGACAACAATATCATTCTGGGCCTGGCGGTGATTGAGATTGAAGGCTCTGCCACGCGCAGCTTGTGGTTGCTGCTGCTGCGGTGGCTGAGGCGGCTGCTGAGGCTGCGGTGCTGGCTGCTCTTGTTTGACAGGACGATTCGGGCAGACATTTGCGAAATGACTCGGATCACCACACACATAGCACACACGTGCTTTTGGAGCTTGCTGCTGATTGGCTTGAGGAGGAGCGGGTAAAGCTGGAGCTGCTGGAGCCTGAGGAGCTGGCTGGCGAGGACCTGATCGGCAACTCACAGTAAAATGGCCGTAGATATTGCAGTTTGTGCAAAAACAGCAGTTGCCACCAACGGCATGATGATAAGTGCACTTAGGGCACAGAGGGTGAGGTCCGGTATACGCACGCTTAGCTGGCGGTGCGTTCGGAGCGGCTGACTGAAGCGGTTGAGGGTTTGTTGGAGCAGCGAGAGCATAGTTCTTACTCGGGTTTCCTCTCTTGCGTCCCTGACGCTTTCCCTTCGGGTCACTTGGTGGTTCGGTAGCAGCGGTTGGTTCGACGACGGCTTGATTGGCAACTTTCGCATGATTCTTGAAATACCCATCTTGGACTCGTTGATCATTGATCTCAGCGGCGAGCATGAAGGTTTCCGCGATGGTTGTAGTACGAGAAACTTTCACAAAATTTGCAACACATTCAGGCAAACGATGGATGTACTTGTTGATAGCTTTCTCAGTCGTATCAACCTGGCTGGGACAGATGATGCTCAAAATTTTAAACCGAGCAGTAAAACTAGCATTGTCGGGACCATCCTGTTTGATATTCCAGAATTCATTCTCTAGTTTCTGGATCTCGTAGGGAGCGCAGAATTCCTTGATCATAATTTCCTTAAGTTCCTCCCAATTGAGTTCCTAGGCTTCGTCGTTCCCACGCCTGTTGCGCTCGGCTGTCCACCAGTCGAGATCCTTTGACTGAAACACGCTGGTGGCGTTGACAGTGCGTAGAGCCTCGGGACATCCACTCTGGCGGAACGTGACCTCGATAGAGTCAAACCAGCGGAACATGGCACTCGGTCCTTCGGTGCCTGAGAAAGTAAGCGGTCCACATGCCTTGAACTGCTTAAAGCTGAAGTGGGGTTTCGGGGCATCTCCCTTGGAGTCAACTAAAGAATTACTGCTAACAACATGAATCTCTGAGACGATTTGCGGGATGACTTTTGCCACTTCCTTGGCGACTAGTGAAGCGATGCGCTTGTTGTCACTGTGGCGCTGAGCAGTACGGCGAGTATGGGATCCGAGTGACGACATCTACACAAAGATTTGGATTAGACGAGATTCGTTAATAATAGAGTTATGTTTAAAATATTTATTATAATTATTCATACAAGGCATAAAACACATAAGCACGTATCCACATAAGCACATAAACACGTAGGCACATAAACACGTAAGTACATAATCACATAGGCACGTAAGCATATATTTTGCACGTATTCACCTCTATTTAACATACTGCGCAACACCACATGAGATGCGAGATATAAGCGAGATAATACCACGTATGTATCCATACGTATAAGAGAGATGAGCGTTTTAGTTTGGTTGGTGTATTAATTCGCGTTTTAGATTACGAGAGTTGTGCGAGTTGTGCATACATTCGATGGAGCGTAATGCGATAAATCGAGAAATCAATGATATGATAAGTCATCAAAGCGAGAAATCGAATAAAGCGAAAATTCTCAAAATTTTAAACACGTAAATACTAATAAACTCGATGATGCGTAAATCGACGATATAGGCTTAAATCAATTGGGAGTGTCCGGGGTTTTGAGACGTTTGACACGCCAAAGTGATTCGACTACCTTTACATTTGGACCCACGCTTTGGCCTAATAAATAAACGTTCTCATCGCAAGCGGCTAACGACGTTTACCCTTCCAGTTAATACGTGTTCCAAACCATCGGCATAACCGAGACTTTGGTGAGATTGAAAATCGAAGCACGTAATTAGTTATTAAGATGCCGGTTTCACCCCTAACTTAACAACATCATTCCTAGTTGTGGCCATGCTCACCGATTGCATCGGGCGTTCCACTAGATAGAAATGGAGATTTTCATCGAGGTTTGGATATCACTCCTAACTCAACGAAGATATCTCATGCGAGAGAATGCGCGGAGTGAATGATCTCATTGAGAGTTCGAGCGAACTTGTATGGTTTGGTGGGTTGTGGGTCAAGTTCGGGCGAACTTGTAAGAAACCTTACTGGGATGACAAGTTCGGGCGAACTTGTAAGAAACCTTACTGGGATGACAAGTTCGGGCGAACTTGCATAGTTTCTTAGGAAACTAGACAAGTTCGAGCGAACTTGTGAGATATTTGGTGAAAAAGTGCCCAAGTTAGGTCGAACTTGACCCATATGGGTGCAAGTTCGGTCGAACTTGACCAGTGAGCTGGGAATTCTTGAGCGAACTTGATGTTTTCGGGTCCAAAATCTTGCGTTTTCGCGTCGTTTGCTGAGGAAATCGAGTGTTCATCCCTCCAACCTTAAGCCACTTAGTACAAATTGGCTGGAGAGGTCTTTTTTTGGAGCGAACTTAGCCATTTTACAGAAACTCGGGCTAATCCGGGTGAACCGGTGGGTTCGTACGGGTTAGTCCAGCTTGTGTAAAGTGACGACTTCGTCCTTGTGCTTCCAGATCTGAGATTTAGCTTGACAATGCCTCGTTCCACTCCAAAGTTAATGAAACATACGTCATTAAAATCAATGCTTTAAAAGTTTTACTCAGATCTAAGCATAGATCTGAGTGAAAAACAGAAGTTTTAATGGAAAAAGATGAAGATTTTCGTAAACAGAGGAAATTTGGTCAAAACGAAGGTTATGCCTTGTGCCAAAATCGTTGTAAACCTTTCTGAAACGTTGTTGCAGTAAAATCGGGTTGATTCTTACTTAGAACACGAAGGTTTCGGGTTTTGAGAGCTCTGGGCGAACTTACAGCAAGTTCAAATGAGAGGAATGAGCTGAGTATTTATAGGAGAAGGCAAAAAGGTGAGCTGGTGAGAGCAAGTTCGGCTGAACTTGTACAGATTTGTACAACTTCGCGCGAACTTGTAGGAATTTGGGAGATTTGGAGCTAAGTTCGGCCGAACTTGTACATATGTGTACAAGTTCGAGCGAACTTGTAGTTAAACAATGATTCTGGTTTTCTTCAGCCAAGTTTGGCCGAACTTGGTAACACCAAGTTCGAGCGAACTTGACTATAGTTGGTAGGTTTTCTTTGTTTTTCGCGTTAAGAGTTCGTTTGGCGGTTCGGTTCGTATTAGTTAGTTATATTAAGCGTTTTAGTAAAGTGTTAAGCGTTATACTTGATGTAATAGTGCGACTTAGCGATTCGAGAATGCGAGAGTGATGCGATAGCGAGCGTAATAGTAACCACAAACACACATATCACATAAATAATATAAAACCACATAAATAATTACGATTTGCGATGCGATGCGATTTAATAAGCGATTTAGATGCGATAATAACGTACAATACCAACATTAACTAACATAAACTTTATTATCACCCGAATCTAGGGAGTACAAAGGTAGATTAAAGGGAAAACAAAATGAAAGATAACGATCGAATTTTCGAGTTGTTACAGAAACAAAAAAAACAACAGAAATTATGAAAAAAAACTCACAAAAAAACTAGTAAAAATGGATAAATATGATTTTTAAAATTTTTGGTAAAAACAAGGGTAAAATAGACAGTATATATTTTATTTTTAATAAAATAAATCAAAATGGATAAATTTGCAATTTTATTAGTCTAGGAAAGGGATATATGCAATTTTAAATTTAAGTCGGGTAAATATGCAGTTAAGAAGTTTTTCAAAGGGAAATATACAATTGTCCCTTTTGGACGCTAAATTTGGATCACTGACGGAACACTAGAGTATCAGCTGAACCACCAGATTTTATCCATCTCCAATAGGCTATAACGCCTATAAACCAATTCAAGAGGAAACTCATTAAATCTGGCAAAAAAAACCCTTTTGTGAGAATCAAACCCAGGACCTAATGGTCTGTAAACCTTATCTCAATTCT
Organism: Scalesia atractyloides; assembly: GCA_947069175.1. Lineage (NCBI taxonomy): Eukaryota > Viridiplantae > Streptophyta > Magnoliopsida > Asterales > Asteraceae > Scalesia > Scalesia atractyloides. The sequence goes on along the minus strand of CAMTDV010000004.1, from coordinate 78,602,235 downwards.
AAGACGTCACTAGGCTTTGTCCCACCCCCAAAATTTCACCATTTTAATATATATATATATATATATTTATATGTATTATTTTGGATAGAATTACATAATAAGGGTATCGGGGTTTTTTCCTTCTTTCCATTTTCCGTATTATCATCTATATCTATACTATATAATTAAAAAAAAACAATGGAGGGACACTTGTCATTATTATAACCATCCTTAATTGTTGATAATTATTATTTAATTTAAATTATTAATTTTAATATATGTTTCAAACATTTAAGAAATTACAGATAAAGTTCCATAAAATATCTTATTATTTATGTATATTAATTACTAGGTTAAAAATTATATCTTAATAATTGAAACAAATATCAAGCATTTTTATAACGAGGGTGGAGGGAACGATTTTCTTGCTTAAAAAAATATTTATTTATTTAATATATTTAAAATGCAAAAAGAATAATACGTACATTTATCATACTAATAAATTTATCTAAAAACAACCATCATTTTAAGATGCAACTCACGTTTAGATATTTAAATTTTAAAGTTATATAATTTAATAATTACCATTTATACTTATATAATTAATTTAAATATTATTTTGTAGCCATAAGTTTATCTAATTGGCTAATTGCTATATGCCTAATTTGGACATTTCAACATTTTTTTAGAACTAATAAATTAAGACCACTATTATTTAAATAAAACTGGGTTATTAAATGTATGTTCACATGACTGTTAAAACTCATGAGAAAGTTGATTAGTTTGTCTTCTGATCGATGGTTCAATTGCTTTCATATTTATAAACTTGACAAACATCACAAATTTTGATTATAAATGACACATAATTTTGTTTGCATATCAGAAAAATGTCTTTAAAATATCGTTTTATAAATGTTAAATCTTCGTTATTAACTATTAGATTTTTATTTACTTTATCTGTGTAATAGACGGAGTTATAGCCTAGTTTTTTAAACCTAGTTTTCTAATAAATTAAATTCATTAATTACAAAATTTAAGAAAAAGTATTAATTAAACTTATATTATATTAAGGCAAAGAAAAGGTTTGGGCTCAAACTTCTGAACCTGCAAAAAACAAAGAGAAAACAAGAGCGACGATGGAAGCACAGGGTGCGCAACAGCCATGGATGATGAGCGCACAGCCACAACCACAATACGCTTACGGAGCCCCGCCGCCGCCACCGTCACAACCCTACCACCAACCGACGTCTCACGAAGAAATCCGCACCCTCTGGATTGGCGACTTACCCTACTGGGCCGACGAGTCCTACCTTCATTCCTGGTTCGCCCCCACTAACGAGGTTCTTTATCCACATCTCTTCTTTTTACGAATTACTGCTTGTGTTTGTGTCTGTTATGGCCTTTAGGGTTTCATAGGTACAGATTAACCATGAAAACATGCTTCTGTTTTTGTCAGTGATTAGGTCACCGAACGAACTAATTTTTTGTATCTGTTTTGGAAAATTCGATGATTAGGATCTCATAATTCGCATCGTGAATTGATGATTGTTTTGTGTAATCGAAAACCGGGATGGCAGCAAGGCGTTTTCCCTGCGCCTTGTCTTGCTTGAGGACCTAGGTGCGCGCTGAATGGCTTTTGCCTAGGTACACATCGGAGCCGGTCACATCATACAGTTCGTATGATAAGGCGTAAATGGTCATAGGGTCCGTGACTTTATTAGTGGTCACATTGTGTGCTAAGCAGTTGTAGCAGTCCAAAATCGAATAGCGGTCAAGGTCCGCTATATGATATATAGGTAATATCATTCCATTATCAAAAACCTGTTGCAAATCTAACATAATAGTAACTTTGAAGTATTTAATTTAAGAATTAACACAATCAAACACCAACCTGCATTACTGTGTTGCTCATTCTACTGCGTCACTGCTATAACCGCTATATAGGTTTCCAAATAGCGGTATTTAGCGCCACTAATAGCGGAACTGCTATAGGCCACCGCTATTTGGACCGCTAACACACCTGAGGTCCGCTAACCGCTATAGCACCACTATTGACTGCATAGATTGTGTGTTAATCAAACACATCATTCCGGCCATATGATTTTGTGAGCACAACCTCGTACGGCCTCTCATACGATCCATATGACCATTTCTTGCATTTACTTTAGTGGCGTTTGGATAGTGCGTGACTGTGTGAGTGCCATTTATATACCTCTGAATTTTGATAATTACGATCCAAATATTTGTTGTTTTTTCTTCCAAAAATAAGTTCAATCATTGCAGAAAGCTGTTTGTTCGTGATCATGACATTTATATACATCTACAGGTCCTTTCAATAAAGGTAATTCGTAACAAAGCAACAGGGCTTCCAGAAGGTTACGGATTTGTGGAATTCGCTTCACACGATACAGCAGAAACCGTTCTTCAAACATACAACGGAACACAAGTTCCAGGAACCGAGTTAACTTTCAGGTTAAACTGGGCGTCTTCAGGGATCGGAGAACGACGACCCGATGCTGGTCCGGAACATTCTATTTTTGTAGGTGATTTAGCACCCGACGTTACTGATCACTTATTACAAGAGACTTTTAGGACTCAATATCCGTCTGTTAGAGGGGCCAAAGTTGTGACCGATGCCAACACGGGTCGATCGAAGGGATACGGTTTTGTTAAATTTGCAGACGAGATGGAAAGAAACCGTGCAATGACTGAGATGAACGGGATTTATTGCTCCACTCGACCCATGCGAATCAGTGCGGCAACGCCAAAGAAGCCCACAGTCTTTCAACAGCAATACGTTGCACCAAAAGGTATTGTATTATCATTTGAATGCGTGTTATTGTAGATAAAAATAATGTTTCATAAAAGAAAGAGGATGAGTTGTCTAGATAAGCATGAGACTGAAGTAAACTGTAAGTGTGTGTTTAATTGTTTGGTGATTTGCTTTTGGATAAAAGATAGAGGTAACAAGTAATCTTAGTTCTTCTTAAGTATGAAACTGATCATTCGTATTAATTATCTGACCCCTAAATAATCAGATAAGCAAAATAATTATATTCAAACATTTATAACAAAATATTGTAAAATTTAATTTCCAGTAATTTCATCATAAAGTTGAGTAAAATGCCAAAATCGTCCCTGAGGCTTGAGCTGATTTGCCTGTTACATCCAAAATAACTTTTTTTTTGTATCTGGAAACCTGATGTTTTGATTTTGTTGCAATTTCCATCCAAATCACAACTCAATTAAAATGTATCGTTAACTCAGGGACGATTTTAACTGGGTCTGGGTTTGAAATTGGATGGAAATGTCAACAAAATCAAAACGTCAGGTGTCCATATAGAAAAAAAGTTATTTTGGATGTAAGAAAATCAGCCAAACCTCAGGGACGATTATGGCATTTTACTCAAAAGACTTTTCGCCACATTTTCATCTTCAATAATGCTAGTAGAAAAAAGAAAGATTATTGTTGGAACTATACATTATTATTTTTTCTAAGTATTAAACGGTTTATAAAAAATATTTGATACTTGATAGAACTGTAGAAAAAATGTTTTTGGTCACTTTATTTGCCTTTAATAATCAGAAATACGGCCTGCCTTTGATTGTTAAATATTACATAATCAGTTTTAAAGCATGCATTCAAACACCCTAACGGATGCTAATTTCTGCAAATTTGAGTTGAAGATGATGATTAATGCACACTTGTATTGTCGTATTCGTTGCAGGGTTGTATCCAGCTTCTGCCATTGCTATGGACACTGATCCAACTAACACGACAGTAAGTTGGGTATATTGGAATATAGTAGTTGTATTCATTCGTGTTTCTTATTAGCATTCTCGTTTTGTATTGCAGGTTTATATCGGCAATCTTGATTCTGCTGTTACAGAGGAAGAAGTGAGGCAGATTTTCTTGCAGTTTGGGGAAATAGTTTATGTCAAGATCCCTGCAGCTAAGGGATGTGGGTTTGTGCAGTTTGTAGCTAGGTTAGTCTTTAGTGTTGGGAAAACTGTTTTCTTTTATGTGTCGATTTATTTACTTGTGAATGGGCCTAATCGGGTTATCTTTTATATTTAAAGGATACATGTCAAAGGGAGAGGATCATGAGAAAACTCCTTTTTCATGATAAAACTCTATCAGACGATTGATATTTGTGTTAAGTTTTTTCTGGGGTTTATTTTTTAGGGTTTAGGGTCTAAGTTTTAGAGGTTAGGGTTTAGCTTTTAGGGTTTAACCTTTGGGATTACGTTTTAGTTTTTTAGGGTTTATTTCTTAGTGTTTAGGGATTAGGGTTTAGTAATTGTTAGATAGAGTCTTCTTGAGTTTTCTCATGATCCCTCCCCACATGTCAAATAGGACTAAGTTGGCCAATGTATAATTCTAATGCATAAAACTAGGGCTGCAAACAAACCGAACAAACACAGACAAAGCCTTGTTCGTGTTCGTTTGTTAAGGAAATAAATGTGTTCACGAACTGCTCATGAACACTTACCGAATGGGGTTATCTATTCGTGTTTGTTCATTAAAGAGATGAATGTGTTCGTGTTCGTTCGTTAACTTTAGGTAACGAACACAAACAAATGCTCATGAACCCAAACATACATTCATGAACACAGACGAATACAAACAAACGTTCATGAACATGTACAATCGAGCATATGTTGAAATGTGTGTAATATACAATACACTAATATTTTTTAAATATTTTATTAATTAGTGGTAGTTTTGAAGTTTTAAATGAAATATAAAAATTAACCACAATGAACTATTGAACATAAACGAACAAGTTATCAAATGTTCGCAAACATAAATGAACGAACGAACGTGGCCTTTGTTCATGTTCGTTGATTTAACTAAATGAACAAAAATTTTTGTTCGTGTTCGTTCTTTAATTAAACGAACGGACACAAACGAACTTCCCGCCAAACGGTTCACGAACTGTTCGCTGTTCGTTTGCAGCCCTACATACAATACCATAAATAGTTTTATTTGAAACTTTTGATTGTTATTGATTAATAAAATATTGTAACCGTAAGTTATTTAAAAAATCTGAACAACAAATGTTACTTGTACTAGAAAGTTACTGTTGTAACTTTTAACCCTTTACCCAACCCGCCCATTTTTTCTCATCTAACTGCAATCTCTCATAACTAGTTAAGAGTACTTGTATGGGATAGTGGGAAGATGTCACTTTATGTATTTTTTTAGAGATCAAGTGGAACTATCTCTTCATGATGTTTAAGAAGATTATATTTGTTTTGTTTTCATGTCGGTGATTGTATGCTATGCAGGACGTCGGCTGAAGAAGCAATTCAAAGGATGCATGGAAGCCAGATTGGTCAACTTGTTGTCCACCTTTCTTGGGGCAAAAGCAAGCAGGTGAGATTGTACTTTTGGCTGTTTTTTTATGTACGATACGCTTCAAATATAGTATATTCATCCGAGTAGTAAACGTTCATCATGGTCTACGCAATTTAAAATTTCAAAGTTTTAAGGTCAATATGCAAAATTTTACCAAAATTGTTTTCTGGATTTATACGGTAGGACCCATCTGGAGTGTGGGCCCCACAAGCCGATCCAACTCAGTGGAGCAGTGCATACTATGGTTATGGACAAGGTTACGATGCTTATGCCTACGGAGCAGCTCAAGATCCATCATTATATGCATACGGTGCATATGGTGGTTATATGCCGTATCCTCAACAGGCAAGCCAATTTTCATATTGCATGTTTTTAGAACAAGTTACATACTTAAATATAACTTAACGGATCTATATCGGGTTCTTTGATTATATGTTATATAATTATTTGTAAGATGTGGTTGATTTTCAGGGTGAAGGTGAACAAGATATGGGAGCAGTGGCAGGCGTTGCGCCACCTGTCGAATATAGGGAGGAAATATATGATCCATTGGCCACACCAGATGTTGACAAGTAAGTTTTACCTATATCATTTTTGTTATTATATTATTATCACAATAATTATTTACATAAATTTTCAAAAGTTGACATAATAAACAAATATGAAACATTATTTTTCATAATGATAGTGGTGGTAATTTTTGTAGGTTGAATTCCGCCTATCTTGCTACACACGGAAGTGCGATCTTGGGCCGTCCTATGTGGCAGAAAACGTCATCTTCCTCGTTACAAGCGTAGCTATAATGTTGTTTGATGAACGAAAAAGCGAGCTAGTTGCTAGTTCACAAGAAGTTTGGTAATAGTATAAGCTACAATGCTGTAGTGGAGGTTGTAGATTTAAGCCGATTTATCGAATGGCGACTTTTATAGATATGGGTTTACTTGCTAATGTGTTTATGGCATGCTTAGTTTCTTTCAAGAAATTTAGGGATTTACATTTTGAAGATCAATTAAGTTTTTGGCTCATTATATCATTGTCAAAATGTCGGTACTTGCACATTTGAAACCAGGGCCGGCCCTGAGAATTCGTGTACCCTGTTCGAGCTTGAAAAAATGTGCCCTTAGGCCTTAACGAAATTGGGTATTGGGCTCATTAAAGGTCTAAACCTAATGCTAATGTGTTAATAACTAATCTAAACCGTAAAAATAGTTTTGTAAGTGAGCCTATGTTGTGTTTGTATGGGGCCTTGGCGGGTGGCTCATTATGTTTGAAACCTTGTCGAAAATCATAGGAATGTGTTTTGTGGTTGGACTCTACTTGATAAAGTAGGTAGAGAAGTGTCTTAAATAGCAGATGGTTTTAACACCGAGGTTTAGAGTTAACAGACAGACAATTCACAAGACATAAATGAAACAGTTGGTTGGTTCTTATTACAGTTATGTACCATCTGTATGTAATTATCATCTCTACTGAACATGTGTGTGTGTAATGCTGTTTTCTAGAACCATCTAGAAAGTGGCTGTTGCCCCCACCGTTTACGTGTAGGGCTGCAAATGAACTGAACGAATACGAACAAGACCTTGTCTGCGGTTGTTTGTTAAGAAGTACGTGTGTTCACGACACTTACCAACAAGATTTGATGTTCATGTTCGTTTGTTACGGAAATGAACTTGTTCATGTTTGTTTATTAATTTCTGGCAACGAAAAAAAAACAAACGTTGATGAACACAAACGAATGTTCATGGAAACAAACGAACACACACAAGTGTTCATGAACAAAATATATAATACACTGACACTTATCAAATATTTAACTTATCAGAATTTTGAAGAAGTTAAATAAAATAAAAACTAAAAACACTAATGAACTATCGAATACAAACGAACATGTTACCGAACGTTCACGAACATAAATGAACGAAAGCGGACTCTGTCCATGTTTGTTCATTTAACTAAATGAACGAAATTTCTTGTTCGTGTTCGTTTGTTTAATAAACGAAGGAACACAACGAACTTCTTGCCGAATGGTTCACGAACATACATGTCGCCAACTAATCTCACTGGAAATTGTTTTTAGCATGGATTTCCAATGATACTCGTGTTTGCATCTTACCTCTCTCAACCATCTTAAAAGCTTCTTTTCAACATACTCGAATACAAAGTTCATGGGCTAAACTTACCTCGTTGGAAGCCTCTCTTTGAGAACTTGGTGTTGGTGAAACTTTAACGACTACCGTATGATATGACCTACCTCTCGGCTAATTATGTCATCCATATCTGACAAAGCATGTGGAACTTGACATTTAATTTGTTAGTGAAAATGTCACACAAACGAAATCTTCAACATCAGTTTATATTGACAAAAAACAATCAAACTGTTGACATCTTTAAAAAGCCGTTACCAAACGATACCAACTATGAGAGTTCTCTCATTACGATCTAAACTAAATATTGTTCTTCTTCCTTAACTTGCTGGCGTATTTGGCTAATTATGTGTAGAGGGCATTCATGAGGATTATCCTTCTATTTATCACGTATATCGCCGCACACAGGGGCTGTGATAAGGGTGTGCGGGGAGGACTAACGCATAGGGCCCGTGATTTCGAAAGACACGTGTTTTTTTTTTAAATCCGATATAGATATATATATATATGTTAATTTTTTTTAAATAGTATACTCATACCAACTCCATTTTTTTTTCATTTTTTACATACGTGTTTATAATTTTTTCATCTACGTTTGTGCAAAAAAAAATTGCCAAACTCGCGCCGGATAAAAAGTTCTCACGGTTCTCGCAACTTAAGGTGGTTCTGATTTTACCCTTTCCCTAGCTACGATATTTATAATTATTTATATGACGATATTTATAATTATTTATATAACTGGCCCATTTATAATTATTTATATGACGATATTTATAATTATTTAAATAACTGGCCCATAAAGTATAATTCTCTGTTCTCTGACATACCTCATGAATATATTATTATAAATAATTTTTTAGTTTTTCTCACATTATCATGCTAAACAATGATAAAGACGTAACAAAAGACTAGTCATCTGAATTTTTTTAAATTGTCTGTTATAGAGTGTTTTCATTTTGTATTTGAGTAGAATTTTGATATTGTTGATGAGACAACTTAAAAAATGTTTTTAAAATATATTTCATTTAAGACTACTTAAAAATGTTTTTAAAATATATTTCATTAAGTTGTTGTATTTTTATAAACCCTAACAACCATGATTTTAATTTCTTCCCGAGTTGTGTAAGGAATATATTTCTTTTCACTGGATCAATTAAATATTCATTGTTCTTTCCGCTTGGTTGATTAAAGCCTCAATACGTTTTTTAAATCACCTTAAATAGTTTTTGGTTTCATTATTTTAATTAGCTATTTAATTATTTCATTTATCACTATTTATTTTTTATCTATTTAATTATTTCATTTATCACTATTTTTTTTATAACTACTATTTAATAAGTTTATGTATAATGTTAATATAATATAATATAATATAATAGTAGACAAAAGATCAAATACAAAGTATCTTATCGTACAAAACGTATGAATTGAGTGGAAAAGTAAAAAAAAACGCGGTGACATTTTCGTAATATTTTACTCATATCGTAATTATCAAAATTACTCTACAAATGATCTTGTAGGGTAATTTTGTAAAATGATCTGGGAGGGTAATTTTGATTTTATAGAGTAATTTTACAGAGTATCATAATTACTCTACAAATGATCTTGTAGGGTAATTTTGATCTTATATGGTAATTTTATAGAGTATCATAATTACTCTAGAAATGATCTTATTAGGTTATTACGAGTAAAATAATTATGAAAATGCCACCACGTTTTTTTACCTTTTCATTTCATTCGTACGTTTTGTACGATAAAATACTTTGTACGGGATCTTTACTAATAATATGTAATATATTTAGTATATTAAATAAAAGTATAATAATGTTGTATAGGCTCGTTTAAATGGGTGAGTCTAGTCAAACTTGATAATAAAGCTTAAGCTCGAGCTCGTTTATTAAAAGAGCTCTATAATAAGCTCGAGCTCTTTAAGTCAGTTTGTTCAAGCATTTAGTGATCTGATGTTGAGTAGCTTATAAAGAGCTTAACTCGTTTACACCCTTAACCAACACCAAAGTAGACGAAACAAAGCGAGGACGTAGGTTTGGATTTTATTTTATTTTTTAATAAAAAAAGAGTAAAATGCTCATTTAAATTTAATATTCATTTTTAACGTTTGATGAGAAGCAAAAATTACTTTTTGACAAGGATTATTCGTGTAAAATTTTCCATTCTTTATTGTGGTACTAGACAAAAGATTTTTTATGGCAAAGAGGCAACACTTAACGTGCTATTAAATGCAAATCCCCATCAAAGTGTTACTTCGAATCAATGAATTGGGAAAGAGACTTGAAAGGCTTGGGTGCATAATAATTGAGTGGGGCTTGTTTTTATGAAAAGCCAAACAAGATGCAATTTTTTTTTGCTAGTATCAATGGTTACTTTCCTCTCACACCTATCTCATTTATTAGAAACTTGGCAACATGTAACAAGTAACTTATGGTTCATGAAAGTAACTAAATATAAGGATGTGTTTGGGATTGGTTAATGCTTTTTGATGTATTCAGGGGCGGACCTAGCTTTATAATAGGGGTAGCCCCCGTTACCCCTTTATGCTCCAGCGGTAGTGTAAATTCTGGAAAATTTGACGTTTTTACGAATTCGTTACCCTTTTTTTATAAATGTTGTCCATATAACGATTTTCTAGATCCGTGACTAGATGTATTATAAGTTAATTAAAAAGTATGTAATCTATATGTCAATTCCTTTTTCCTTACAAGAACTTAAAAGTAACATGTCATTTATATTCCTATTTAGTGCCCCCAAAGTAAATAAAAACGAACACGTAAAAACAAAATTGGATTAAAATGTGTATAGGATCGTGTACGTTGATCAATCAAGACAACTGTTTGTTGTGGTTGTTAGGGAATTTTGTACATTCATGAATGAACCAGGGAACTTGACTAAGAACCTTAATTTCAAATTTAGGGATGAAAGGTTGGTAACTGCGGTTATTATTTTTAAAATTAAAATGCCTAAAATATGACCTTATTTTCCATTATAAAAGGCCGGTAACTGCCTATTCTGCTCTCAGGGGCACTGCCCCAGACCCCCGCCCCTTGGAACCTTCAGTCAGGGCTTCACCCAAACACTTGTAATTATAACAACTCGAATAAACGTGCACTCTCACACCTCCTAACTTGTTCGATGTATATTGTAATTTCCTTTGCTTACCAAGTTAATCTCAATTACACTAAAATATCTAACTTGTTGCGTCAATATGAAATCAAGAATATCATATTTGCATTATAGGTTTGAGTTATACACATATAGTCACTTACTCTCCCATATGTTATTAATTATGTTACTTTTGTTGGGTCGACTTAAAATCAAGATGTGTCATAATCATCACATGTAAGGGTGTGCACCGGCTGTGGATCAAAGTAGATGGAATTGTATGGAAATAAAGATTAATGTCGAACCAAATTATCCAATTTCTTACATCCAAATAGTATACATCACTCTAAAACCTTGGGTTTTCAACGAGTTCTCCATGTTATTTTGCTATAAAAAAAATATTGGTTTTTGATGAATAATATTATAATATTAAAGTGCTGACGCTCTAATTCTTACCTTTTTTAGGGCAAATAATATATTTTGAAGAAGAACTAATATAAAAAAAGGTGACTTATATAAGTGAAAAAGTAGATAGGATGATGTTACCTAGAGGTGTACAAAAAAACCGGTTTTAGAACCGAAATCGGAAAAAAAAACCGAAACCGGTTTTTTTTAACCGGTTTTTTTACAACCGGTTAGTAACCGAAACCGAACCGCCGGTTGTAGACCGGTTATGGTTTTTTGCCTTCGAAACCGGTTAATAATCGAAACCGGTTACCAAAAACCGGTTTTAACCGGTAAAAAAAACCGGTTTTTTAGGTTAAACCGGTTAAAAAACCGACCCTAACCGGTTTGATCGGTTATTAGTTTGAGTAAAAAAAACCGGTTATTAACCGGAACCGGTTATACAAAAAACCGGTTTTTGATTTTGATGAGAAAAACCGGTTCGGTTAATAACGGAAACTGGTTTTCGAAAAAAACCGGTTTTTTAGATATCAAATAAATAAAAAACAATTAATGTAGTTTCAGCAACTTACATAAACTTAGATATAAAATAAAATAAAAAAACAATTAATGTAGTTTTATCAACTTAGATGTAAAAACAATACAAGACAATTAATAAAGATATAAAAACAAGAGTTAAATGCTTGGTTGGTCCCTGTGGTTTACGAAAATTGCAGACTTGGTCCTAGTGGTTCACTAATTACACACTTGGTCCTAATAGTTGTACTTTTTGCACTCGGGTGGTCCTTATCACTAACCAATGTTAAGTTTTTTAGTTAAATATGTGCAAAATTACTAGATTGCCCCTAAGCAAATAAAAAAAAAGAAATGAACCCACCCCTTATCTTTTTCACCCTCCTCTCTCACTCTCTCTCTCTAAAAACCACAGACACCTCCACCTTCAACCCACCTCCACCTCCACGTCAGCCTACCACCACCACCTCCACCGCCACTTTCAACCCATTACCACCACCTCCACCGCCACTTTCAACCCATTACCACCACCTCCACCGTCAATCGACCACCACTACCTCCACCAGGATTTATTACAGGCATCTTCCCCAATTTGACTCACCAGCCACTGTCGAATCCACCCTCTCGAAGTAAGCCGGAAACATCTTTGGAGGTCTCGGTACCTACATCTGACGGTGCTTCCATTCCAAGGCAGCTCTCGAGCTCTCCTTTGACGGAAGCTTCTATTGAACCGCCTCCAGTAGCATCAAGTCCTACTTTGACCCGTGAACTTTCTGATTTCAAAAATCCAGCTGGCATTCATGACTCTAATGAGATGAAAACCATTGAATATTCAGTTGATAGACAAGTTGACGCCTCGGTGGCAACTGATGCTATAGCCGATGAAACCAAGTTTAAGCATCCGACTCATTTGGTGACACCTGCTGAATTGATGGCCACTTCATCATCTGAAATAAGTCACGTTACTGAGCAGAAAGACGACATTGATTATAACGTATTGGATGTGGTTTCAGTTTCTGATCCACAAAATGTTTAGCTGGAGGTCAAGGTTGTTGGCGAAACAGGAAAAGTCAAACTATTGAACCCGTTTCGGTTTCTCAAGCAGAGATTCATGGTTTTGCTTCACAGGCATCAGATTTTGGTCGTGCTGTGTCGGTGGAAACTTATATTGTTAACAAGTCGAAGCAAGTTGACGGGTCAAGCCAAACTTACGATGGTCCAAATGAAAATCAAGATTTGAAAACTGACGCATCTGAGACAGTTGTATCCGAAACGGTTGACTCGACGGGCCACATGCCATCAACCGACGAGCCACCACTGCCCGCACCACCTCAGTTCTCGTGTCGATTTATAGATCACAGGTACGCTTCCGATTATACATTTCGTTTTGTAAGTTTTGTACGTCCGTTGGCTTGGGTCAGTCGAGTCGTGTCGTTTCGTTAGTCGTGTGTCTTGGTGGAGGTGAGATGGTGGTGGTGGGTGTTCGGGGGTGGAGGTGAGATGGTGGTGGAGGTGAGACGGTGGCAGAGGTGATATGGTGGTGGTTGTTCTGCTTGTTTGAGAAGAGATGTCTGTGAAGACATATAATTTGGTGGGTTTTATTAATAAGCAAGGGTATTTTGGTCATTTAACATGGACTTAACTGGAAAACTTAACAGATGTTAGTGATAAGGACCACCCGAGTGCAAAAATTACAACCACCGGGACCAAGTGTGTAATTATTGAACCATTAGGACCAAGTCTGCAAATTTTTGCAAACTACAGGGACCAACCGTGCATTTAACTCTAAAAACAATACAAACAATTAATCAAAACAATAAAAAACAATTAATGTTGTTTTTAGCAACTTAGATATAAAAACAATACAAAACACTTTGTTGTTTTACCTTATTTATATCAATACAACAACTATTTTTCTTAACTTATGGAGGAGAGTTATTTACGAATTTGAATTGAAGATTATTTTTCAATATGTATTTATTTGATTTTAATCTTTTCTTAAAACACCTGTAATTTTTATTAGAACTATAGATGAAATTGTTATTACATCGAAAAAGAAAGTAAATAGACAATATCTTTAACATCATTTATTTGGTTTTCTATTTGTATTGTGCTTCCCAACTATAAAATGGGATCTAGGTTTATTGTTTACTCAGTTTTTAGTTTTATTATTGCTAATTGTTAGCTTTTGAGTTCTATCAAGAACCTTTGAGGTTTCTGTATAATAATGATGTTGTTAAGGTAGCAATCAAATGACTCAAATATTATCAAAAATGATAAAAGGAATCAAAATGTTCAAGTTCTTTAATAATCAATAAAAACAAATTATAAAAGATCATCAAACCACTATTTATATTAGACCCTAACAACTTTAGAGATAAACACTAACAAAATATAAGATAAAACATAACATAAATAAACATTTAAAATTCAAATTAAAGATAAACCTTGCATTAATTTTATTTACCTTGCACGTTAAAACTCCATTTAGTCATAATGTATCGATCACTTGAAAAGTCCTATCCACGCTTATACAAACAAGATACGTGATAAAACAAATGTTATAAACCAATAATATCAAGAAACGTGATAAAACAAATTAGAAAAGTAATTTATAACTGTTTAATTTTGATACAAATTAGACAAAAAAAACATGATTTTAACAACTTTTACAACTAAGTTCTCTATTTTTTTAACCACAAAGAATCTCATGTGTAAACCCATCGTGCTGGAGGCTATGTCCAAAGGTCGACTCCTCGACCGCCATAAGATCGTGTCCCCTGATGCGCAGGAACCAGATGAATCCATAAACCATCACCCCCGTCATGTTTGAACCCGGAACTAAACTCCCGATTCATCCCTTCACCCAAATGTCCATTGAAAATGGCCTAAACGAAAATCGAACATGCGTCTCCATCAGGGAGGACATACCAATTAACCAGTTCATGAAATTCTTAAGACTTAGCTAAGTTATCCAACTCGCCATTCACGCTCGAAAAACAGTTCTCATACCATGAACCAGCTCGCCCAATCCCCTCATTCTTAATCCGACTAACCAGTCCAGTCCGGTTTTCAAAACACTGAAATAATAAAGTAAAACAAAAAGCTAAAAACACCACCCTATATAAAGCTGTGTTTAGAGATAATGGCACCCATTCTCAAAGCAAGAATGCAGTGTAAAAAAGTATCTCTTTTCTGACCAACCGCCGTGACCACCAACACAACACACAAATTCATCAAAATCACCTACACCTTTCGTCCTCTATCATCCGATCAAAATATTCCCAAATCTATTATATCATCCCAATATATTATATTTATATTTCATTTCATTTGTCTTCATATCTGTTTTTTTTTTCACACAACGACACCCCATCCGTGAATATCCCCTGTTTTTTAGTTACTTCCTTAACTTAAAAGCCATTATTGTTCAATGTTCATCCGGTCAACTCCAACTTATAATAATTAAGTTCAACAATTATTATTATGGGTTTGATCATGATGTTCATGTTGATGACATTTCAAGCATTTGTGATTCTGGGTTTGATCTGTGGTGGTGTTGTTGTTGGTAAAGAATGCACCAACACTCCAACAGAGGTTTCTTCGCATACGTTTCGATACGATTACCTTAATTCACAAAATAAGTCATTGAAACATCACTTGTTGTTGTCTCATGACAACAATTATAATCATTTGACACCTACTGATGATGCTGCTTGGGCTAGTTTGTTGCCCAGGAAGGTGTTGAAGGAGGATGAAGTTGGGTGGATGATGATGTATAGGCAGATGAAGAATCAAGTGGGGAGGGGGAAGGTTAGTGGGAGTTTTTTGAGTGAGGTTGGTTTGGGTGATGTGAGGTTGGACCCTGAGTCAACTCATGGGCAAGCTCAGTTGACCAATTTGGAATACTTGTTGATGTTGGATGTTGATAGTTTGGTTTGGAGCTTTAGGAAGACTGCTGGGCTGCAGATGGTTGGTACTGCGTATGGCGGGTGGGAGTCCCCGGATCAAGAGCTTCGTGGTCATTTTGTAGGTTTGTGTCATCTTGTTTAATGATTTTAACATGACTTGGTAAAATATTGAACACATCGTATGGTTATATGATATATAACCATATGATGTATAACCATTATGCAACGCTTGCGATATGCGCATTTAATGTATATATGTGTGGGCCCTGGAGGAAAAAGTGAAAGTGCAATAGTTTTAACGTTATTTTACTAATCATGCATCATGTGGTGGCGTTGATAGCCGAAAGACAAGGGGTACATGCACTAATTGGCCTTTGTCCCAATTGCTGAGTGTTATGTGCCTTATGTCCAAGGCTTGATGCAAAACTACTATCGAGCTGAGGGGTCTGTTTCACTGGAAGCAGCCTCTCTGTTCCTACGGGGTAGAGGTAAGGCTGTCTGCATCTTACCCTCCTCAGATCCTAGCTTAGCTTTGCTATTGTTGGGATTTACTGATGATTAATGGTTATATGAATGTACTTGAATTGATGTGTGTGTTTTTGTAGATGGATTTATGTGTATTTATATATTATAAACATTTACACGTGTGTAGATTGATTATAGTTCTCATATGTGCGAAGCGTTGATTCAGTATAGGTACATTAGTACATATATGTACACACCTATATTTAAGATTCTGACATGACCATTAAAATGTATCATGGTTATATGAAATATGTACTTGAATTGATACACTGCATATGTGCAGATATATTTATGTGTATTCATATATTATAAACATCCACACATGTGTTGATTGACTTTAATTCTCCCATGTGCTAGTTGATTTATAATAGATGCATTTATATATATGCACCTATATCTAGTATTCCAACATGACTATTTGAATGTATCATGGATATGACTGTACTTGTTCTGATACACGCATATGTGCAGTCGTATATTATATATAGACATATACACACGTGTATAAAACTTTTTACGAGGAAAAGAGAGAGGCGAGAAAGTAGGGAAAATGATTAATTAGTTAGAAATATTTTATACAAATGTACCATTATCATTTAAGTTTTAGTAACATATGAATGAATTAGATTGGTTATGTCAGTTATCACGTTATGCGTGGTTTTGTAACACAGTTAACCTGAAGTTGAACACCTTTGAATATTATCAGGGCATTACTTGAGTGCTACAGCTCAAATGTGGGCAAGCACGGGGAACGATGCACTAAAACAAAAAATGACCGCAGTAGTAACTATACTTGGTGAATGTCAAGAACGTCTGAGCAATGGCTACCTCTCGGCTTTCCCGTCTGAGTTTTTTGACCGGTTTGAAGCTATTCAACCCGTTTGGGCTCCATATTACACCATTCACAAGGTTGAAATGATATTTTTACAAAGATTTTTTTTCTAACTATTTTATAAAAAAAAAGTTAATTCATAGTTTTCTTGTAAAGAGCAGATAATGGCAGGGTTGGTTGACCAGTATGTTTTGGCTGGAAACAATCAAGCTCTAAAAATGGTGACTCAAATGGCGGATTATTTCTTCAAACGTGTGCAAAATGTGATTAAACTGTACACTATTGAACGACACTGGCGATCTTTAAATGAAGAAACGGGTGGAATGAATGATGTCTTGTATCGGCTCTACACCATAACAGTATGTCGTTGATCTGTTTGCCTTTTAGGCTGATATTCATATTGGCATTACTCCTTTGTTAACGCGCTTTGTTTTTGTTAATAGGGAGATAGTAAGCATTTGCTGTTGGCTCATCTGTTTGACAAACCGTGTTTTCTCGGGCTGTTGGCTATAAAGGTAACTTATATATAATTGTGAGTTTTTTAATAATAATATCATACCATAAGTAACTTGTGCAAAAAAAAAATCTACTTGCAGGCGGATGAGCTAGCCGGTTTTCATTCCAACACGCATATTCCAATTGTTGTTGGATCACAAATGCGGTATGAAATTACCGGTGATCCTCTCTATAAGGTATTGTTACATATGCGTATTTTTTTTAACAAATCCCGCTTGATTTAAGTTTAGGATAGTATAAAAACGTACTTTTCCGTTATTTGTTTTGCAGGAAATCAGTATGTTCTTCATGGATACTGTGAACTCCTCTCACATGTATGCTACAGGAGGGACATCAGTTAATGAGTTCTGGTATGTAGGGTAAACAATCAGCAATTTTATTCAATATCGAGGTTAGGGGTGCAAACCAGCTGAGCCGACCCAAGCTCGATTAACTTATGAGAGCTCGGGCTCGGCTCGTTTATTATCTATTAATTAATATATTAAATAAAATAAATATAAATAATAGACTCGTTTAGGCTTGTGAGCTCGATAAGTGAAGCTCGGGCTTGGGCTCGTTTACTAAACAAGCTTATTTTTAGGTTCAGGCTCGGCTCATAAACAAGTTTAAATAAGCTCGGCTCGGCTCTTTTACTAGTATCATCATACTCAGTAAATCCCACCAATAGCAAAGCTAAGGTAGGATCTGAGGAGGTTAAGATGTAGACAGCCTTATCTCTACCCCGTAGGAATAGAGAGGCTGCTTCCAGTGAGACCCCCGGCCCGATAGTAGTTTTGCATCAAGCCTTGGACATAAGGCACATAACACTCAGCAAAAGGCCAATTAGTGCATGTACCCCCTTGTCTTTCGGCTATCAACGCCACCACATGATGCATGATTAACCGTCCCCCGCTTTTAACGTTATTTTCATGAAATTAGTAAATAACGTTAAAATTAGTGCATGTACCCCTTGTCTTTCCGCTCGCTTACTAGAAAAACTAATATTACAATAAGGCTCAATAGGCTCGACGAGCCTGACGAGTTTCACATGCCAGACTTGAGCTCGGGCTCGATAAGGCTCGGCTCGTTTCGAGCTTTTTCTCGAGCCGATCTCGAGTAGCTCATGAGCTGCTCGGCTCGTTTGCACCCCTAATCGACATCCGTTAAGGGCGAAAGTTCGACTTTTATGTGACAAATTGGAAGTTGCTTTTCTTAGGTCGGAACCAAAACGACTAGCGACTACCTTGCAGACCGAAAACGAAGAATCATGTACCACCTATAACATGTTAAAGGTACGCCTTAACTATTCAAAAACTAGTTAGTCATCTAATGTTTTCATCATGTCCAATATAATGATAGATCTTACATTTATGTTTTAGGTTTCTAGGAACTTGTTTAGATGGACCAAAGAGATCGCTTATGCGGATTACTACGAACGCGCTTTGACTAACGGTGTGTTGAGTATCCAAAGAGGGAAAGAACCCGGGATTATGATATACATGTTGCCGTTAGGCCCGGGCATGTCGAAAGCCACAGGATATCATAAATGGGGAACAAAGTTTGATTCCTTTTGGTGCTGTTATGGGACAGGTTTATATATTTGTTTACTTACATTCACTAGTATAAATAATGCAAAAAAATAAAATAAAATAGATATCTAACATTCATTCTAACTACAGCTTTATGTTTTTGAAACATTTCTTTAGGGATTGAATCGTTCTCGAAATTGGGCGATTCGATTTACTTTGAAGATGCAAAGGATCCCGGACTGTACATTATCCAGTACGTATCAAGCTCGGTTAACTGGAAACTTGGGCAGATTGTTGTTGATCAGAAAGTTACGCCCGTTGTGTCGTGGGACCCACTCCTTCGCGTAACAACTACCGTCTCTTCGAAGAAGGTAAAAAGTTGTGAATATCGCGAAAGGTTATATTTGTGTTTTTGGTTGTTCGTTTGCAAAATCGACTGTTGTGTTTTATGCAGGAAGGATCGTCGTTTAGTTTGAATTTTAGAATACCGTTTTGGACAACGTCTAGCGCGAAAGCGACACTTAACGGTCTAAGTATACCTACAACATCTACAGGTATAAATCTTGTAACCACAATAATGTACCATATATGTAACCCAAGTATTATAAATGTTGTACTTAAAATGACCCGAATTTCAGAACAAGATTTCATAGTATTTCTAAAAATCTTGTTCTGAAGTCGGGTCTTAGTGTAACATTTTAATGCTTGGTTTAACAAAAACGATATTTTTAATATGGAAAATTACATATATCCTCTTATTTTCAACGCTGCAGGTACATTCTTAACCGTCACAAAAAAATGGAGCTCATCGGACGTTATTACCCTTGAACTACCAATCACACTAAGAACCGAAGCTATTCAAGGTACACTTTTGCGACCGAAACAAAAACGTACTTACGGTAGGGACCGGTATGGCTACAGTTAGCGACTGAACTTTTTTATTTTTTTTTTTTTTTTTTATTTTTCAGATGAAAGGTCTGAATATGCATCACTTCATGCAATTCTATTCGGACCATATCTTCTCGTCGCTTTAACAACCGGTGAATCCGACCTAAAACCGGAATCCGATTCCCTTTCTGACTGGATCACACCGATTCCATCGGAATACAATTCCCACTTAATCTCCCTTTCGCAACAATCCGGTACCAACACCTTTGCTCTTGCCCAGTCATCCAATTCCATCACAACCATCCAATTCCCCGATCCCGGAACCAGCAATTCCGTCTTCGCAACCTTCAGAATCATCCCAACCGATCCCACAACTCGCGTGTCCACCCGCAACGATGTCATTAACAAAACTGTCATGTTAGAACCGTATCTTCTCCCGGGAATGGTAATTGGAAACCAAGGAAAAGAACAGAGTCTCGGAATTGGCGATTACCGTGATAACCGGAATGCGGTATTCCGGTTTGTGAATGGAATTGAAGGGATGGTAAGATTGGAGTCTGAAAGCCAGAAGGGTTGTTTTGTGCATAGTTTTAATGGAACAGTGAAGTTAAGCTGTGGTGGGTCGGAATCGGAGTCGGAATCGGATTCTGGGTTTATTTTAGCGACGAGTTTTAAGGTGAATGATGGAATTAGTAATTACCATCCGATTAGTTTCGTCGCTAAAGGGTTGAATATGAATTATCTTCTGCAGCCGTTGTACAGTTTGAGAGATGAACACTATACAGTTTATTTTAAGATTCACTCTTGATTTGTAAGAGTGTGAAATTACAGAAATGACCCTTTAGAGAAATGGATTGGAGGTTAAATTGGTTAATATGTTGGTGCAGTATATATGCATTTATTGGTGTATATGGTGACTGTTTCTGTTATGGATCATCATTGAATAGTGGTTTATGCTTAAAAGGTAAATGTTATGATTTTTATTTTGGTTGTTTTTAAGAGTTTTGAACTAATTTGCATTTGATAATTGTTTAGAATATTAATCAAGTGAATTTTTATTCTTAAATGGTAATAATTGGGTGTTGCTAAATGCACTCCTCTTTTTCTGTTTTTTACTGATTAAGACTCTCTTTTTGAAGTTTTCAAATAAATACAATCAAACCTTTTGTTTTGTATTTTTTTAAAATTTAATCTACTTTAAGTTTTTAAATAAGTTAAATTCAAAAGGACAATTAAATTATTTAACCAAAACTTATTCAAGAAAGAGGATTCAAATCAATTTTAATGAGTAGTTTTTATTGATAAATATAAAAAAAGGATTTTTTTAAAAGGGTGTAATTTGAAAAATTTTAAACTGATTTTTCTTAGAAAAATGATATAAAAAGTAAAAAGGAGGTGCATTTAGCCTATCCCTATTAATTTTGTCAGATGTTTCATCACAAATCCGTTAAAGCTTGGTTTAGATGATGATTTTACTTAGCCGAATTTAAGTAGCTCTTATCATTTTACAGAAGATTGATTTTTTTTTTGCAAGATGTTAGATCGTTAGGGTTCTTATGGTTGAAGAATATATTCAAACAAGACTATTAAATCGTTAGGGTTCTTCCGATTTTACTTAGCCAAAACTAAGTAGCTCTAAGACTATTGTTATAGTTTTAAATATTTTTATAAGTACCTGCATTTTTAAGAAATGTAATGATTTAAGTGTATGAGTTGGACTTTTTATGTTGTTTTCTTTTAAATGTTTTGAGAGTTAAACACGTCAAAATAATATAGAGTTACTTTCCGTGAAAAGGACTGAAAAACATGTTTGTCTTTTATTTTAAACATTTAAATGTAATATAAACAGCTAAAAAATAAACGGCAGCTTGATAAATAACCCAAAAAAAGGTGCAATTGGAAGCCACTCTTTATCAGAGCCAGGTTTCGATCCTGGGATGTGGGTTATGGGCCCACCACGCTTCCGCCGCGCCACTCTGATTTGTTGATATATTTTCTTGATATTAGCACTATATATTGGTTAATATTTTCTTGCATTTTTTAATGCTTAAATTTGGGCACGTGGGCCACAACCCACAAGTACTGTAAATGGGCTTACCAGTTTCATCAACCATTTTGTTCTAGCTGTAGCCTGTATGGGTGAATTAATTAAGCTGCTCGAAATAAATTAACCTAATCACACTTGGATATTATATAACCGTACAAAAAGTAACTTAGGGTACCTTTGGCTAACAAAAAGTAACTTAATAGGGTACCTTCACATCACACCCCTTGAATAACACTTATAATTTAACCCAACAAATAGTCACGACATTTCAATATAAAAGCAACTTGAGTCATACCTTTTCGTTTAAAAGTTGCGTCAATTAGAATATTGTATTTATATATATTAGACCTGCGCATTCATATATTTTAATTAAACGGAAACCGTACACAAGATCATGTCCTTTCGCTGGTTGTTTCATCTCTACAACAAACTAGAGACGCCGATTCGATTCTTTTACACACCATTTTTTATTTCTTCTAGAAGGCAAATTCAATTCAAAAGGAAATTGTATCATTAGATGATATCCATCCCTTCATTAACCAAGAGATGCAGGTTCGAAGTCCTTCAATGCAGTTTTGCTGCTTCTTTTCTTTCGGAAGGCAATTGGTCTTTTACAAGAAAATCTCATATTTGATCAATTGTTTTTATTACAACCCCTTTTTTTAATTCAGTTGGCTCAAATCCCATGTGTTCCTCAAAGGTGTTATTTTATAAATAACCCTTTTTCTAAACAAAAAAAGTTCAATACTGTGATAAAGAAACGGAAATCAATCAAAGGGTATATGAACACGTCCTGCAAGTTATACCCTGGTGATAGTCTCTGTTTTACGTGTGTTTGTTTCAAGTCGAGTTGATTCTTTTGGTTTCCGACATACGGGAGTATTTGGTTTTCAAAAGAATTGGTTTTATAAAATTAATCTTGGTTCGTACCAACAGTAGGTTTTGGGTAATTATGGAGATCCCGATTCCGATATTTAAACTTGCATTGACTATTCTTGGTCGTATTTGTTTCGTACCAAATGTTAGGCTTGTGCGAAACCGATTTGTAAACTTGAATTTCTTGACAGATCATCTATTATTAACAAACTTTGATGATTAATTTTTCTTTTTATTTGCCATGGATTACTATCCAGTATCCAGAGACTACAAAACCCGAATCAAAACTTTATGTTAACCTATTTGTATGTTTAAAGATCATCACTCATATTGTTCAATATGTTTTTGCAGACACTAAATTTTTAGTTTTGTTTTATGTTGTTGTCTGACATCATTAAAAAAATTTCTTTCAATATTATATGGTTTTTGATCTTCCAATGATAACGAGTAAGTTTTGGTCACCAAAACAAAATTAGAAATCTGGATTCTAGAAAACTAATAATCGTATTCTTTTGTGGGGCATTGTGTGAAAGTGAAATCAATGGATGCAAGATGCCCTTTTACTGATTCTCACAAACCAAAATGAATAAAATAAAAAAATTACTTTGATCGTAACTGTAATTTTTTTTGAAATTGTAAATTGACTTTGATGGTAACTATAATTATTTTGCTGTTTAATAATATAAGAATGGACTTATGGTCATTATCTAAATTAATCTCTGATGATTATTTTTGGTTTATTTATCAATGATGGGTAACATTTCTGCAATGAAGAAACTAAAAATGAAAATTATGCAGTTGAAAGGTTAACATATGGAATTATTTTTCTCACAACCTTTTGTTTTCTATTATGCAGTATGATCAATATTATTTCTAAGAAGCAACAATTTAAATATTGGCCAAATGTTGATAAATTGGTTTAAAGTTTTTAGATCTGTTTGCATCGTTAATAGGCTTTCGATGAACTCGCATCTCTTATATTGATTCTAAAAACATTCATAATCAACAACCGCAGCAAGCGCGGGTTAACGTCAACTCGTTATATATATATATATAATATATATATATATATATATGGTTTCGGTTCAAGAGAGAACCAATCCCAGTTGCGAGAACCATGAGAACTCCTATCATTCAATAGCATATTTACACATCACCCATACACAAATTAAATCAAAAGGATATTTTAGTCTTTTACTTCATGTCACATTTTTTCTCTCACTTCTATTTAAAAGTGAACATGTCACATCTTTTCTATCTCTTCTATTTAAAATTCAACGTGAGAAATCTATTGAGTCGTGATTTTTGGGTGAGTTCTTTTGTTAAGATCCTCAAATTTCGTAAACCTGAAATCGGGGGTCGAGGGCGTAAAAAGATGTTTGGCGTAAAAAAATTTGTAAAAAAGTTTTTTGTAAAATTAAAATATTTTTGTTTGGCGTAAAATATTTTTTGTTTTTTTTTAAAAAAGTTTAAACCCGTAAAAAAATTGTTTTTTTGTAAAAAAAATTGTTTTAAAGTTTAAAACCACGTGTAAAAAAGTTTAAACCCCGCGTAAAAAAAGTTTAAAACCGGCGCGTAAAAAATTTTAAAACCGCGCGTAAAAAAATTTTAATAAACCGCACGTAAAAAAAGGTTCAAACTGATGCGTAAAAAAAGTTATAAACCGGCGCGTAAAAAAAGTTTTAAACCACCACTAAAAAATTTTAAACCGGCGCATAAAAAAAGTTTAAAACCGATGCCTAAAAAAAGTTTAAAACCGCGCGTAATAAAATTTTCTAAAACAATGCGTAAAAAAAGTTTGAACCTGCGCGTAAAAAAAGTTTAAAACCGGCGCGCAAAGAGAAGTTCTAAAAGTTTGAACCTGCGCGTAAAAAAAGTTTAAAACCGGCGCGCAAAGAGAAGTTTTAAACCGCGCGTTAAAAAAGTTTAAAACCGCGCGTACACAAATTAAAAACCAGTGCGTAAATAAAATTAAAAACCGGTGCGTAAATAAAAGTTTAAAATCGGGCGTAAAAAAAGTTTAAACCCGCGCGTAAAAAAGTCTAAATCGCGCGCGCAAAAAAGTTTGAACCCCTAGTAAAATAATTTTCTTACTGCATGATTCAAAATCACATAATTAAATCACAATTAATTAAAGCACAATGATTACAATTTTAATTACCAATCATTAAAAAGCTTAGTAATTTACCTTATCCCACTAAAACCAAAAAGTCGTTAATTAAAGCACAATGATTACAACTACTTGATTCTCTTTTAATCTTATCCATTAAAACACTTTTGATCAATTACTTATATTGGTTTCTATGGTTCTCACAACTCAAGGTAGTTCTCATTTTTCTCATCCCATATATTATATATATATATATATAGTGGTAGTTGGCTAGAAACCCTAAGTTTCCTAGAAAGTCTAGGAAGCAATAAGGAGATGACATGTGGCTTTTATTTTTTTTATTCAAAAGTGCATGATGGTAATTTGATTATTAATTTAATTTTGGAATATTAATAATCCTAAACTAACTATCCAGATATTTATGGAAACGTATATCTCTTTGACAATTTCAAATCATTTAGGATTTCAAAAAGGGCAGTTACTTTAAATTACGAAGTTCAAATCTTTAACAATTTCTTCACGTTGTGTTTTATCAGTTACTGGGTTCATCACAATGTGTTTTAGCAGTTACTGGTTTCAGGTACTGTTTCATCACAATGTGTTTTATCAGTTACTGGTTGATATAGTTTTTGGCATTCTTGATGTTGTGTTTTATCAGTTACTGGTTCACGTTGTGTTTTATCAGTTACATGTTTCATCACAATGTGTTTTATCAGTTACTGGTTTAAGTTACTGTTTCATCACAATGTGTTCTATCATTTACTGGTTGATGTGATTTTGGCATTCTTGATGTTGTGTTTTATTAGTTACTGGTTTCATCACAATGTGTTTTAGCAGTTACGGTTTCTTACTTTCATCACAATGTGTTTTATCAGTTAATGGTTGATATGATTTTTGGCATTCTTGATGTTGTGTTTTATCAGTTATTAGTTCACGTTGTGTTTTATCAGTTACCGGTTTCATCACGATGTGTTCTATATTTACTGGTTGATGTGATTTTGGCATTCTTGATGTTGTGTTTTATCAGTTACTTGTTTTCATCACAATGTGTTCTATCGTTGACTGGTTGATATGATTTTGGCATTCTTGATGTTGTGTTTTAGCAGTCAGCCAATAGTTCGTCACATTGTGTTTTATCGCTAAAACACACCACCATGAACACATCAAGATCTGATTTATCCTTATTTTTTTTTATGATTAGGTGGTTTCAAATGTAAAGGATTAGAGAGAGAAAAAAATTGCGACATTTTTTGAGGTGGTTTTATGATTGGTAGTTATTTCCTTATTTAAAACAACTTAAATGAACATTTACCCCCAATCAATTAAATAATCCTATTTTTAAGACATACATATTACCAAAATGCCACCAATATGATCTCAACCATTAAACACACCCATCGGATGGCCCAGATCACTTCCTAGACTTTCTAGGAAAAACACACTTTGCTCAGGATCCCCACTTATATATATATTTTATTAATGAAAGACCATTTATATATTTTGCCTAAATGTTTGGGAGAGTGGTCAAGTGAAAGTCGGTTTAAACATAAAACGACTAAATCATTTTAGCATAAAATTATGTTTCGACTGATACTTGTTGAAAATACGACTGATTTTTCAGAAAATATCATTTCAACTACAATTGTAGTTTGGTTTGGTCTCATGATTATCAACCGTCTTCGGTCATCTCAACCACATTATCACCTTATATACGCTTCCAATAACATATCCAACGATTCAATTTGATTCAATCTTGTATAGTGTTTGATTTATAATTGGAATTAAGTTTCAAATCAGCTAAATAATATATATTAATTAAGTTTCAAATCAGCTAATAATATATATTTTCACAATGTTGAGATATTATTATGTTTAAATACACACATGTATAATGATATATAATATATATTTATATAAAATCGACCTTTTTTCAAATAGGTTATTTGAATCTTTATTTTTTTTACATTTTCATCAACAAATTGTTTTACGAATTAAAATCATTGTCATTATTCATTCTTCTTAGTAGTTTTGATCTTCTCTTCGGTTAAAGCCTTAAATGGTATCTAAAACAACTGTGGTGTATATATATATTATTATATATTATAAAATTTCTGTTCATATTTTTCATTAAAATGCAAAAACAATAAATTACAAATAAACGGTATGTAAACAGGCAACATGATGTTAGGAATATATTAGCTGTACACTGCTAGTAATGCATTTGCTGTACACAACTGTGCATTCATATATTTAGCATGATTTGTTTATATTTCTAAAATAGATAATCCCTAGTTATTAGCGTAGTCAATAGATTTGCTTGTTTCCTTACTGGTGTATTTCATTGGTTGTATATAAACCCTTATTCTGTGAATAACAAGATCACGTTTTGATACACTTTCATGGTATCAGCAGTCTAAATCCTTGGCAGACGACAGACTTTGGTCTCGCCGCCATTTTTTTCCCGATCCCCTCGTTTAATCGTCGGACCTCTTCTTGTTTCACTACCATCTCGATGGGTGACAAAGATAGCTCCTCCAAAACCTCAAACCTTCACCCAGTTTACACCGTAACAAACATCCAACAGAAGGTTCGCCTTCTTGATGGAGAAAAAGTGTCGTACACATCTTGGGTACGTTTGTTTCATCTTCATCCACCGCTTACCGGGTTCTCACCCACATTGACGGTTCGCCGGCACCCGCTAAGACGGATACGACTTATGAGTCGTGGAAGGAAATCGATGCCGTCGTCCTTCAATGGATATACGGGACTCTTTCTGACGATCTTCTCGTCCGAGTTCTTGCATCGGAATCCACTGCTCATCAAGCTTGGGTGAGAATAAAGAACCTTTTCCTCAACAATAAAGGTTCGCGTGCTGCTGCTTTGGAACACGAATTCGCCAATCTGACTTTAAAGTCCATGCCTACTCTTGAGGCTTACTTTCAGCGCCTCAAGGAACTTGCTGATTGATTGGCCGATGTGGAATCTCCTGTTACCGAACAACGGCTTGTTCTGAAATTAGTTCGAGGCCTGCCCTCTGAGTTCGATGTTACTGGTTCTTACATTAACCAGACAATACCCACTTGGGAAGATGCGTGTGATATGCTACTCCATGAACGAAATCGTTAAAATGCTCGAGAAACCATCATGCCAACTCCAGCCGTTGCAGCTGCCGCCGTTGCACAGCCAACGCCACCGACCTAAAATCAGCCTGGCCGTGATCAGCAGAGGGGTCGTGGGGGCGGCCCACGCAGAGGTAACCAGCAACGTAATCAGCAGAGGGTCGGGGGCGGCTCAAATCAGCCTGCCCCACAGGCTCAATTTCACCAGCCCACTGGGCCAAATGGTTTTTATGGACTCCCCTACTGGGCCCCTCCTCCATGTCCGTTCCCTACTCAAGGTTGGGCCGGCCCATGGCAACAACAGGGCCAGACCTACGGTTACTCGCAAAACACGACCATGGCCCGATCTTTCTGCTAGTGGCCCATCCCAGCACCCTCCAACGGCCCAAGCCCATCTCACATACGACGCAATGGAACCAACTCAACTGGCAGATGCTTTTCAGGCCATGACTATGGAAACCGTGGACGACTCATGGAACATGGACACCGGGGCAACCTCGCATGTCACTCCGGATCAAGGTAAAATCTCAAACCCTTCTCATTATTCTCCCATAGCTTCCGTATTAGTCGGTAATGGCAATCGAATTCCTGTACTTGGATCCAGTAATTCCACCCTTCCCACTACATCTAAATCCTTTCAACTTAACAATATTCTTTACAATCCAAGTTTTATTAAAAACTTAATCTCTGTTAGAAAATTTACAAGTGATAATTTTGTTTCCGTCGAGTTTGACCCGTATGGTTTTTCTCTGAAGGACTTGAAGGATGGTATGCTCCTGAGCCGCCACAATAGCTCTGGCAGTCTCCACCCGTTCACTAAAGATGCTTCCGAAACGGCATTCATTGTATTGTCTTCTTCCCAGTTTTGGCATGATCGTCTCGGTTACCCCGGACGACCCGTCATGGATTTTCTTTCTTCAAATAAATTAATTTCGTGTAACAAACTTGGTTTTCCTTTTGTTTGTCATGCTTGTCAATTATCTAAGAATAAAAGACTGCTGTTTCATGATTCTGTTTCTAATACATATTTGCCATTTTCAATTGTTCATTGTGATTTATGGACGTCACCCGTCCTTAGTGCTGCGGGATACAAGTATTACATGGTATTAATCGACGATTTCACACAATATACTTGGGTGTACCCTCTAAAATATAAATCAGAAACCTTTATAAAATTTACACACTTTTACGCGTTCGTCAAAACTCAATTTCGGTTAAACATCCAAACGTTTCAATGCGACATGGGAGGCGAATTTAATAATAAAAATTTTCAGAATTTTCCTCCACTCATGGCATGGAATTTCGATTTTCATACCCTCACACCTCTCAACAGAATGGGAAAGCCGAGCGCATGATACGCCACATTAACGATATCATGATGTCTCTATTAACCCGTGCCTCACTACCTTCAACATTTTGGGTAGAAGCACTACACACAGCATGCTATCTACACCACATTCTTCCTACCAAGCTTCTCCACAACAAGACTCCCATGGCTATTCTTTATCATCGCCATCCCTCATATGACCACTTGCGCATCTTCGGGTGCGCGTGTTACCCAAACACCTCCGCCACACGACCTCACAAATTGTGTGAACGCTCGACCCTTTGTGTCTTTCTTGGCTACCCTGCCAACTACCGAGGATACCGATGCCTTGAGGTGTCCACCGGTAAAGTTATATTTTGGCGACACGTTGTTTTTTACGAACTCCGTTTTCCATTCCATTCCCCCCAACACCAACCCACCAGACCATTCCTTCTTAGACATTCCACCATCTCCTCTACCTTTTCAATATTCCTATCCGTCACCAACACGGACCCACTCTGACGTTCAGGCCCAACCCAATGTGGTGCCTTCAGCCCAAACACCTTCTACCCTTCAACCCACTACAAACCTAGACAACCTCAACCCACTACAAACCCAAACGGCCCACCCCACTTCACCACATCTATCCACCACCGCTGCTGACACCTCCCCCACCAACACTTCTGATATGCCAACATCACCCTCCACCTCTCACGGTCAAACGCCACAATCACCTCCGAACCACCCCTTAACTCCGCCTCCACCACCTACTCACCATATGGTGACCAGGGCCAAAGCCGGTATCACTAAACCGCGCCACACACTAAATCTTGCCACCATCACTTCCGCACCGATCTCTCCTCTTCCTAAGTCCCATCTTTCGGCCTTAACTGATCCACATTGGAAAAATGCCATGTCGACTGAATACAAAGCTCTATTGGATAACAATACATGGGAATTGGTTCCGAGACCACTTGACGCTCCGATCATTCGGTGTATGTGGCTCTTTAAACATAAGTTTCATTCCGACGGTACCCTTGAACGGTATAAAGCTCGCCTCGTTGTCAACGGTAAAAGTCAAACGGTGGGGGTAGATTGTGACGAGACATTTAGTCCGGTGGTTAAGCCGACCACCATTCGGACCGTTTTGAGTCTTGCTGCTTCTCGTTCGTGGCCCGTGCACCAACTAGATGTAAAAAATGCATTTTTCCTGGAAACCTTAATGAGACAGTCTTCATGCATCAACCGCCCGGGTTCGTGGACCCGAATAATCCGCGTTTTGTGTGTAAGTTAAACAAGTCCTTGTATGGACTTAAGCAAGCCCCAAGGGCGTGGTACCAACGGTTTGCCACATTCATAAGCAAGTGTGGATTTAAAAGTAGCATATGCGACACTTTGTTATTCGTTTATCACAAAGGCAACCAAATGGCATACTTACTACTGTACGTTGACGACATTATATTGACAGCCTCATCCAATGCTCTCCTTCAACAGATTATAGGTGCCTTTCCAACGAATTTGCAATGACCGATCTCGGTACCTTGCACCACTTCCTTGGAATCAAAGTCGAACAACGGATAGACGGATTATTTTTGTCTCAATCTTCATATGCGGCTGACATTTTAAAACGTGCACACATGTCAAATTGCAAGCCCTCTTCCACTCCTGTAGACATTGGTTCAAAACTTAGTGCGGATTCCGGCTCACCCGTTGTCGATGGTACTCTGTATCGGAGCCTTGCAGGGGCGCTCCAATACCTTACTTTCACCCGGCCGGACATCTCTTATGCCGTGCAACAGGTATGTTTGTTCTTGCACGATCCCCGGGAGCCAAACTTATCGTTCCTCAAAAAGATTCTTCGTTACATTAAAGGAACTCTCGAGTTTGGCGTTCACATATCACCCTCCACGTCCATGCAACTCATAGCGTACTCGGATGCAGATTGGGGGGATGCCCGGATTCACGTCGCTCCACATCAGGTTATTGCATTTACTTAGGTCATAATATCATCTCGTGGAGCTCCAAACGTCAACCCACGATATCTCGCTCGAGTGCCGAAGCTGAGTATCGTGGGTTGCTAATGCAGTGGCTGAATCAAGTTAGATTCGAAACTTACTTCTTGAACTTGGTGTCGCCACTCGTCAAGCTACCTTTGTTTATTGCGATAATGTCTCAGCAGTTTATCTCACTCAGAATCCTGTTCAGCACCAACGCACAAAACACGTCGAAATGGATATACATTTTGTTCGTGACAAAGTGCGTGTGGGGGATATTCGCGTCTTATATGTGCCCGCTGATTACCAATATGCAGATATTTTTACTAAATGGTTATCTAAACAGCTGTTCACTCGATTCCGATCCAGTTTATGCCTTCGTCCGGCTACGGCTCAAACTGGGGGCCTGTTAGCAATATATTAGCTGTACACTGCTAGTAATGTATTTTATGTACACAACTGTGCATTCGTATCTTTAGCATGATTTGTTTATATTTCTAAAATAGATAATCCCTAGTTATTAGCGTAGTCAATAGATTAGCTTGTTTCCTTACTGGTGTATTTCATTGGTTGTATATAAACCCTTATTCTGTGAATAACAAGATCACGTTTTGATACACTTTCACATGCTACACTACAACCCTCTTTAGAATTGCAAAACCGATCCTACTAAAGATGAGGCGACTCTTTAGGGTCGAGAAATTACTATTCACGATCCGCTGGACCCTGTTCAGGAATTCTACGGCCTCCGGATCTAGAGAACCAAATGTATCAAAAGCAAATGGGATAAACACGTGTTGATTCTCTAAACAAGCTTTCTTGTGTTTAGCGACTTCGCTTGAATCCGCCTTCAAAGTTTCCTGGCCAGCAACAAACCTATTATTCCTGAGGCCAACAAGAGAGGACACTCATGTAAAGTCCACACAAGTGTGATTTCACCCAACCCACCCAAACACAAGAATATCAGTTGGCCGAAGAGTAGACCTCCCATCAAGCGGATTCGTCAGAAAGTTCACCAGAGCCTCACTTTTAGCAGAAATCTCTACCCGCTTTATAACATCGAAAAGAATATCCCTAACTAAATCATGCATGCATTTAAACCCATATAGCTCCTTTCAATGGACCACATGACTTATCCTCACCAAAAGTATCTAAATAAACCTTACGGCAAACTGGGCATGTTTCATCAACCGGGAACAAAGGGTCTTTTAATAATTTTATGTTTTGAAATGTAACTAAAACTAAATTATAGATTATTTCATTATGATGATTGTAACATATGAGTAATGAGAAAAAATTGTTTATAAATTAGCTAAAATACGTCATTATCTGAATTCTCTAACAACAAAAGCAATTATGAATAAGAAAGTTGAAATCTGCTTCGTAAAACTACTAGCTTTTTTTCTATCACAATCTTTAGCATGCAAACTGATACCGATATATCATATTATAAAGTGTAAAGATAAAATAAAAATAAACTTAATGTACTAAACGTACAAACTGAAGGAAAAGAGAAAAACACGCGGTGACATTTTGGTAATTATCAGCAACTATCAAATTACTCTACAAATAATCCTGTAGAGTAATTTGATCTTTTGTAGAGTAATTTTGTAAAATACTCTTGTAGAATAATTTTGTTCTCGTAGGGTAATTATCAAATTACTCTACAAATGATCCTGTAGAGTAATTTTGATCTTTTTAGAGTAATTTTGATCTTTTAGAGTGATTTTGTAAACTGATCATATAGAGTAATTTTGTTAGCATTTAGTTATGGGGTATAGCTTTATGGTTTAGTTTGGGGGTTTAGTTTTTTTTAGGGGTGGGGTTTATGTTTTTTAGCATTTAGTTATGTTGTTTAGGTTTATGGTTTAGTTTTTAGCTTTTAGTTTGGGGGTAATTTTTTAGGTTTTTGGGGGGTGGGGGTAGGTTTTTTTTTTTTTAATTAAAATTACTCTACAAGAATATTTTACAAAATTACTCTAAAAGATCAAAATTACTCTACATGAACATTTTACAAAATTACTCTACAAGACCAAAATCACTCTACAAATGATCCTGTAGAGTAATTTTGATAATTACCCTACGACCATATATTTACAAAACTGCCACCTCGTTTTTTTTTTTTTTTTTGACTTTTTCTTCAATTTGTACGTTTAGTATGTTAATTTTATTTTCACCGAAACTTAACTCTATTATAAATTTATATAAAAAATATGCAAGTATTTAAAATATTGCATTAAGTCTATCCAAATATTAGAATAATAAATGCACGTTATTTCACCTACCGAGTCTTATTTTAAATATGCTTTTCTATTTTTTTATCTTTTAAATTCTTGAAAGTCACATGTTCAATGCATGTTGCCTTAACTATGTCTCATTTTAATATTTTATAAAATATCTATTACATCTACTAGAATGGTTTTGATGATTCCCTCAGTTTTTTTTTATCACGGTAATAAAAGAAATCTAAGACTTCATGGTCTGATGACATTAGTGAAGGTTGATTATGTAAGTTTAAATTACTATAAGTGAAGGTTGATTATGTGGTATTTAGTAGTTAAAAAAAAGTTGTTCAAAACAATCTAGGGTATTTAAATTTTTAGTTTGTTTTTGATACACTAATTATAACCAGAAAAAACTTTTGCAAAATAAATGTAAACTAACAAGCTAAAAAAATAATAAAACCTCGTATAAATTAATAAAAAAAATTGAGTAGTTTAAGAGTTTCAAAACCCTACGTAACAAAAGCTTTTAGACCATGTGTAGTGATCACCATTCATCATGTGGGGTTATTCGACACGTGACGATTGCGTAAGAGAGGGAGTTATATCACATAGATGTGTAGTGGAGTAATACCAATATGTATGCATATATATGTGTGTGAGAGGACTAGTTTTCACCTCTATCGTACAACACCCGTACAGCGCCGGCCGAGGTGGTGTTCCCGGACGCTATACGGTGTTATGTGGGTGGTTGCGCTATATCCCGTGCGACTACGGGTGCACATACTATGAATTAATGATGTGTTTTTTTTTTTCATTTCTAAGAAAAAAATATCTAAAATTTGATATATTTTATGATATCCAAAGAAATCTTTAATATAGATATATAACTCTTTAATATAGATATATAACTGTATCTATAATATTTATAAGTTAACATATCACATATCTTTGTCGTTACAGAAAACGGTACACACCAAACAACTCCCACAAACTCGATAACATGTATACCATTTCACCAACGATCGATTAACCAATTTTTATTAATTAATCAAATTAATAACAACATAACATTAACAAGCTCTAAGAGGCTTCCCACACAAACAATCATTATTCGTAAACGACGACGCTTCAAGGTGATCAAACCACGAACCAGCCGGTATCGCGCCACACAAATGATTATAACTCAAATCAAGATGCCCAACATACGACGCCGTTGCAATACTTTTCGGAATTGGACCTTTCAACTTATTATACGATAAATCCATAACCATAAAATAAGACCTTGGTCCGAATACATCCGGTATGGTTCCTTCAATAGCATTTTTACTAAGGTTTAATATGCTTATGCCAGAATTTATTAATGTGGCTGGTAAGGTGCCGGATAACATGTTTCCGTCGAGGTTTAAGGTTGCAAGAACCGCCATTTTTCCGAGGGATTCGGGGATTGGACCGGAGATCCGGTTTAATGAGAGGTCGAGGTCGGAGAGACGGTAGATGTGTTGAATTGTGTTTGGGAGTTGGCCGGAGATTTGGTTGCCGCTTAGTAACGCGCGGCTGAGCATTTTAAGCTTGCCGATGTTTTGGGGTAGCATTCCTGTAACCATAAAACCGAATTAACCGAACCGTAACGTAACAGAAATAACTGAACCAAAATAGCCGACAACCGAATGACGGTTTGATCTTTTGTATTTTTAAAGCCGATTTTTTTCGTTTGGTTTTGGTTATTATGCTTTTGTTCATAACCGAACTGAACTAGACCAAACCAAACCGACATATCAATGAAGTTTGTAATATTATATAACTTGCATCCTTTTTTTAATAAGTTTCATTTCACATCATAAAAAAAACTTGTTAAGTTATTCAAAACAGAAGGTAGACGGGCAACAAGCTTGCGCTGCCACTTGCAAACCCTAATCTTCCAAAGTAAAAAAGAAATCTTAAATTTTTTTTTTAATTTGTTCTTATCTACTTAAGTATGATACTTAATTGCAAAATGTAAAAAGTAAAAAAATCTTGTTTTTATAGTAGTAGAGTCATTATAATTACTCTATGGTATTACTCTACTGATGTAAAAACACAACTTTTTTTTTAGATTTTGACTAAGTTGGGAAAAAAGATATAAAAAAATCACTTATTCGACTCTCGTTTTAAGCTCAATTTGTATATTACGACCCATTTATTTATACTAAAACCCTAACCCTTAAATGCATATTTTTTAAAGTTTAAACTAAAAGTTTAAAGTTATTTTTTGACCGACGAATTATTCAATAAAATATAAAGAATTTACTCATAGATTTGTACTTTTGAAATCCATGCATTTTCACTTTACTTAACTACAACCGACACAAAATCAATTAACCGAAACCGAACAATTAAAAAACTCTAATAACCAAACATGTTGATTTCAGTTTGGTTTCGATAAAAGCTCATAACCAAACCGAACCATGCTCACCCCTACCTGATATCATGTTGTTTCGAAGATCCAAATGCATCAACGACGTTAGATTCCCGATCGATCTCGGAATCGGCCCGGTGATTTTGTTATCCGCCAGATTCAAAACTGTTAGCTGACTGAGTTTTCCGATATCCGCCGGAATTTTGCCGGAAATTTGGTTTCCGATGAGATCAAGATGACGGAGGAACGTCAGAGAAGTTATACACGAAGGTATAATACCGGAAATGCCCTTCCAATCGGCAATAATTACATTGGCTAGCCTATCCAAGTTGCATATAGCTGGAGAGATTGAACCGGTCATGTAACCGGTTCGCTTAGCTTTTTGAAAAATCGGGTCTTCGGACTCTCCACGGAGCGCTATATCCGCGACCCGTTTAGTAGTCGGGTCGCAAGTAACGCCGTACCATTTGTTACAACAGTCGTTACCTGTCCACGAGTTGAAAATGCCTAGATAAGGTTCGTGTAACGCGGCCTTGAAGGCCAGTAATGCTGCCAGATCAGACGGCGGGCAGGCGTTCGCCGTCAGAATACTGACGGTGAACGCTAGAATTGTTGTTGTAATGCACCACAAAAAGTTACCCATTTTTACTCTACACACTTTTAATATGTGCCAAAATACTCAAAATGGTAAATATTTGGTTTAGGCTATAGAGTGGTGGTGAAGAGAGTGTAGGGGGGATTGGGTTGATATAGGGGTAATGGTTGGTTGGTGAAATGACGGTTTTGACCCTCACGTGCCATGTGTGATTAACGGTAAGCAAGTCAACGTGGGTAGGATAAGACCAAGATGGAGATTGTAGTCATGTAGAGCGAAGGGAGAAGGAAAGTGAGAGCCAAGACACATGGTAATAGGAAAGTGCATGTCGGTTACTCGGTTATAAATAATTGTGTTTACGGCCTGGTTTGGTTTGGTTCAATTCGGTTTGGTTTGGTTGTTCAGTTCGGTTTGGTTTGGTCAGTCTTTACGACTAGATTGAACTTTTGAATACTATTATGGACGAGAAACCAAAACAGTTAAGTTGATTGGTTGTTGGACGACTGATTTTACCGGTTTAATGGTTTGGTCTTTTTACCGGTTTGATCTGGTTTTTTCTGTATTTTTAAAATCATATTCCATATTTCAAAAATGAAAAAGTATATATAGTAAAAGTTAAACGTCAGTCTTGTTTACAAGATCAGTTTCAAATTTCAAACCAAACCTGCTAACTGTCAAACCATTAAGCACATCGTTTGGATTTCAAACCAGCAGACTTGCTTCGGTTAAATGGTTTGATCGATTTTAATGGTTTATAAACATAGGGATGCTAAACTAACACAATATAGAGAGCTCAAGTTAATAAGTGAATGAAGGGGATTCAATATATATACATAATTGCATATGGTGTGTCCAAATCTGATCAAGCAATGAGGTCGATTATTGTCCTAAGTTATATTATTGGTAACTTGATTACACTTTGTCTTTCACATAATTAAGGTTGTACGTATTGTTAATAATACCCATATTTTTGTATAGTAGGACACTAGGACTTGTATAATATAATTCTTTTTTCGACTTTCAAGTGTTGTAGTCCATGTTGCTTCTTTAATAAACTAATCCAATATTGAAAATAGTTTATGGCAAATTTTTGTACAAGCTCAACCCATATTCTAAATCTTGATTACTAGGTGTTGCCGATAGAAACCTCACGAATAGAAAAATCTAACAATGTGAATACATGTAGTTAGATCATCTCCAACAAGGGAGTCCACCACTTGGTTTGTAGAGTGGACGAAGAGTGGAACGGACCACACCATTGGAATAGGTGGTCGGAGGGTGTTGGTCTGTTTGAGCAGACGAACATTTTGGGGGTGTGATGTGGCAATTGTGAGGGCCATACACTCACAAACCTGTTTTTAGTGTAAAAGGTGGCATGTGATGTTTGTGAGGGTTTGAAATGGTTTATTGTTGTGGGAAAAAGTAGATTTGAAATGATGGTGGTTTGAATAATATGGTATGTTGACTAGGCAGTTTGGAGTTTGGACCAGGTTTGTATTGTGGATGCTCTTAGTCACTATATGTGTCATCTGATTCATGAAAAAATACACCAAATTATGTATTCCGCTTAAATACCTAATCAACGCGCTCACTTCTTCCTAGACTTGAGTCAAGACATACCCTCAACTCTCAAGCCTCCCAAACTTCCATTTTGTGATTGTGATTTCCATCACTCATCAATATCTTCCTAACACCAACACACTATTATCAGTCGATGATGTGACTTAGAACCGTTTTTCTCTCAAACGCGCCCTTTATATCCATACGTCTTTACATTAATTTCAACACCATACACTTGTAACACATGAACAACATACCCTTGTTAAACCCTTTAACCATACTATAGCAATCAAAGTATAAAAGGGCCATATCATATAAAGGCACATGGCATGATTATATGAGAATCTTGATTGTAAATGTTGAGTGTGAAGTTGATAGGAAGAGATCTTAAGATGTATGAATTGATTGAATACTCACACCAAAACCACCACCCATTATGGGTGTCATATGAAATGGGGTCTTTGCATTTATTTACACGAATTAGATTTAACTACTATGTTGGAGCAGAGGCACATTTGTCCACCTAGTGGGCCCACTCTTTATAGTAATATAAATGTACTAATGTCCCAATGACAGACAGCCTGTAGCAGTAAATAAATAATATCTTACATAAATTAAAACACAAATGGTAGATGAATATAGTTAATTCTAACGTCCATACACAAAAAGTGAATGCGTGACATAAATTCAAGATATTTTTAACTATTTTTGTTCACATTGTATATGACAGGTGTTAAAGAAAGATGCATATATGAGAAAATTATAGAAGCAATGTTTTTTAATGTGTTATATACTTATTTCTTTATAATTGTGTTATAATTAACAAATCAATCATTTACACATACTTGAGTAAGGATCATGCATCAACTATAATATGACCTCCGGGCGATGGGTCACGGGTCTATTGCAAACTTCAAATGATTAGTCCAAGAGTTAATTATATGAAAACGTATGTTTCAACGTATTCGGTTCAACTCAACATAACCTATATAAGCATTGCGTTTGAATCAAAATATAAAGTAAATCGAGTTTATACCGAACAGTTATCATTACATACCCAAAAAAAACACGAAGCGTGAATAAAAACCACGAAAGGAAAAAAGAAAACACATTCACATCAAGCGACTACCATAAGTGTTTTGCGAAGCGAAAGGAACAAAGTCGAGAGGTGTAGACATTAGCGACTTTGGTTTTTTGTATACATATATAACAATAATAATATAATTGTAAGTTTACCCGTCTCGCGTTGCGAGGGGTTGAAACGTAGAGTAACTCGAATATATATCGTATAATGAAAATGTTTTATATTTAACATCGCTCTGTTTGGAACAAAACTTACGTCAAAACGTAGACCAATTGAAAATTTACATAGAATAAGCACAAAAACATATTATCTGAGTTGACTCGTTGTGCATAAAGTGTTTATTTTAATTAAAGGAACGAAAGGGGTGAACTCGAAACTTAGACAGTAATTGAAGAAAATAATAGGTTAAAATGTATATTATATATGATACAATGGTAAAGTTGGAATATTAGAAACTTGAGAGATTGATTTATTTTTGTAAAAACAGAGTAGTAGTTTGGGGACTAAAATTGGCATTTTATGAATTTGAAGGT
Source organism: Scalesia atractyloides (assembly GCA_947069175.1). NCBI lineage: Eukaryota > Viridiplantae > Streptophyta > Magnoliopsida > Asterales > Asteraceae > Scalesia > Scalesia atractyloides. The sequence goes on along the minus strand of CAMTDV010000004.1, from coordinate 78,562,691 downwards.
AGCAAAGCCGAGGCTACTTTTTTAGATGGTATACGATTTCACTAGCTTATCAAACTTTTTTTCGATAGAATAATGACTTAAGCTAATGTTATATGATATGGGTAAAGATCTATGCATGTATCATTTTTTTTAACGATCAACAAAAGGCCAATCTCATGGGTAACCCACTAGCAAAAAGCCATTCACGCCCACGAACGTAGACGACGCTAGTGTTCCAGCCAACCACTATTCCAAAGGAAACCTACCGCCTGAATTAAGACACACTCGGGGCGAATCCAAAGGGTTTTTGGGGGTTCCCAAGAACTCTCTCGGTTTGAAAAAAATAGAAAAAGTTAGTGAAAATCTTGTAAGATTTAGAAAAAACAGTGAGAATCTACAAAAGAAACCCCCTGAAAAATATTTCTAGATCCGTTGTCAGACATACCCTGATAAAACCTCTAACTCAACCGATAGTAATTTTGTTGCAGACAAGACTGGAACCTCTATTTTAGAAGTTCATAAGCAAATATAAGTATATGCATGATCAGATATTTACGTAACTCCATCTTTAACATGGATAGTTATTTTGATGTGACAATATATAATACATTGAAAACAATAAATGTATATTTTATACAGATAAAACTTTCAGTTAAATAAATATGAAATAAGATGCAGAGAAAGATGCGGGAGACAATGACAGGATCCTCTTCCAAAATCAGAGTCAAAAGATGGCAGGAAGAAACATGGTATTTCTGGGAGAGGAGGACAAAGATAGACCAGTTAATTATTGTTTTAAAGTCTGTTCTAGATATTTTTTTATAACTTTATATAGTCACATAAAATCTAAGTTTTAGATTTTTTATTTTTATTTTTCTAAATTAATACTATATAAACCTTTTCTATAAATTTCAATATTTAAATAACCTCTACTATATATATATATATATATTATTAAACTATTTTAACAAGAAAGAAAAAAAAATGTCCATCTTTTATTTGAGCTTATCCTAAGCATTTACATATACCGAAACGAAACAAATTTAGCTTCAAATACCATACTTGTTATTCAGAAATGTTGTTGTTGACGTAGTCGTGTTATTGTAACTATAGCAAGTTTGAGATATAGTCGTGTCGTTTGTAGAGAGGTGTGCGGCTTTGCTTGATGGTCACATAGCATTAGTTGAATTTTCGCAGTTGTCTGTCATTATTAGATATCATTTATGGCAGTGATATGTTTTTTGAGTCTAGGTCGATGATAGTGCCATCTAATAGTCAGAAATGATTTCAACGTGTTGGTTATTGTTAGTCTCTTAGTTATTTTGCTTTAAGGGTTTGAAATTCACCCGTTAAAACCATTTGAGATTGTCCACAAGTCTTAGGTGAGATTTGTCTAGAAGTCGTAGTTTAGTTATAACGTTGATAGTATGTAGCCTGACTTTAACATAACATACGTATTTCGTCGATTGTAACTAAACTAGGGTGTGTTTAATTTGAGGATTAATAATATAATGGAAACAAATGTCATAGTATATGTCAGTTCTAAAAATTATGTTTTAACATAGGGATGTGATTGTACACCATCACTATTAAGTATAATACTATGATTAGTGCATAGTTTGCTTGAGAAAACAAAGGTATGGACTCAGGCATGATTCGTGTATAGCTTGAGAAAATATAGACTATTAAAATCATTGTTAACGATTTAAATAAGTAAATAAATTGAATATGGTAAAGTTAATGTATAATATAGTTATGTAAATAAAAATTAGTGATTAGTGCGTTTTATAATTAATAATTATACGCTTAATTTCTTTTAACGGTAAATTTGGATCACTGACAGATCATTGAAGTATCATCATGCCATCAGCGTAATCATCTAATCATATTCATCTCCACTAGGTTATAATACACCCAGGACCTAGTATTTAGTTTATGTATTTTAGGAGATAATTGTGTGGTCAATCTTTTCCATTGTAATATGTATATGCACTCCCTATTTAAAGGGATCTTATCAATGAGAAACACACGAACAATATTCTGAGAACCATAACAATTGTTATGGTATCAGAGCCATAACCCTAGCTATTCATCATCGTTTTCTTTCTTCTGTCTCGACAGAAAACATGACCGACAAATCGTCATCTTCTTCCGATCCCAAAACCCCATCCCTTCATCCAGCTTACACTCTCACCAAATCCACAATAAAGTCCGCACTCTCGACGGCAGCAAAGTTACGTACTCATCCTGGGTTAAGCTCTTCAAATTGCATGCTAAAGCTTACAAGGTTTTGGATCACATAGACGCACCGCTCCTCCAGAAGAAGTCGACGATAACTACAATTCTTGGTATGAACTTGATGCTCTTATTCTACAGTGGATATACGCCACTTTATCTGATGAACTCATGGTGCGGGTTCTCGAACCCGATGCTATGGCACGCTCCACATGGATTCACTTGGAGAATATTTTTCTTAATAATAAAGGGTCACGTGCAACGACTCTTGAGTACGACTTCACGACTCTCACACTTGGAGCATGCTCCTCGTTGGATGATTATTGCCAAAAGCTAAAAGAAATCGCCAATCAACTTGGTGATGTTGGGTTTCCGGTGAGTGAAGCAAGACTTGTCATGCAACTAGTTCGAGGTCTCCCAGCCGAGTATGGGGTTACTGCTGCCATTATAAATCAAAACGCACCTACATGGGATGAAGCAAGGACAAGTCTACAGCGAGAGCAACAAAGACAGGCGGCTAAGCTACAACAAACTCAATCAGTTTTGGTTACGCCACAAAACCCCACTTCCTCGACCCAAGAATCTAACCAAAATCAGCCCACTCAACAACCTGCACAACCCGATCAAGACCGAAACCATAGCTACTATCAAAACAATTATGACCCTAGCCGTGGTAGAGGCCGTGGACGAGGATACCGGGGAGGATGTGGTCGCGGCAGAAATCGTCAACAAACAAACACATGGTGGCAAAATACTCAGCAGGCTCCCTATAGTCAGCAAGCACCACCATCCCAATATGGCACCTGGCATGTCCCACTAATCCCTTATCCGTCCCAAGCATGGGCTCCCTCTCAACCACCAAGCCCATATTCTCAACCACAATACAACCAAGCCCACATGGCTTATCAACAGGCCCAAATACCACAACCCAACCCTAAATTCAATCTTGCCACTACATCCGCTGCTTCCAATATCTCTCCACTTCCGACTTCATATCATAAGGCATTTTTAGATCCTAATTGGCAAAAGGATATGGCTAGTGAATTTAGTGCTTTGCAGGTAAATCAGACATGGGAACTAGTTCCAAAACCGGCTAACTCACCCACTATACGGTGTATGTGGTTATTTCATCATAAATTTAAAGCTGATGGAACTCTTGAGCGATACATGGCTCACCTTGTGGTGAATGGGAAATCACAAATAGTGGGTATTGATTGTCATGACACTTTCAGTCCAGTTGTCAAGCCAGCATCCATTCGCATTGTGTTAAGTCTGGCTATTTCTCGCAACTGGCCTATTCACCAATTAGATGTCAAAAATGCATTCCTTCACGGGCACTTAGAGGAAACTGTTTATATGCATCAACCCTCGGGTTTTGTTTGTAACATCCGTCAAAAACCGGATTTACCAAACCCGCTTCGTTTATTAACCGAACAATCAGTTAAAAATTCCGTTGCGTATTTAATGCCCAAATTAATTTTAAACGATACATAATTAATAAGTATATTGGATTATAAAAGTTATATTTGAAAAAGTGTTAAAAATAATGAAATAAAAATATATTGCTGCTGCCGGGTTTCGAACCCGGGTCAGCCAGGATTCCAAAGCCTTAACACACACGCGCTCAACCACTCCGCCACTTTGGGTTTTTGTTAAGATACCGAAACAATTAATTGAAATAATGAATCTCGGAAATCAAATCCAGTCAAGTCGCGCCCAAAATCGCAGTCGTCGGAAATCCTGCCGATTTCGCCGAGATTGCACGGTTTCTTCTAATTTAACCGAGGCAATTACCTCAACATCGGTTATAACCGATGTCCAGTCCACGACACAAGTCATAACCGCCGGAAAAGTTATTGACCGATGAATCAAGACTGAAATCAGACCACATGCATCTCGATTCTTTCCTATAAATGCATCCTCTAACCTTTGATAGCCTTTTCGCTCACGATCCACCCATTATCGACGAAGTTTCACTCGCCGGAAAGTTTTTGCAACTCGCCGGAAAACCGAACCCCTTCACTTCTGTGCCTTACTCTAAAAACAGAACACCTAGAGCTCATACCGAAGTCACCCACACTCACCTCAAGCTTCCTGAAGACCTTCTGCCACAAGATAAACGTCGCCGGAATAACCTGTTGTTATCGGAAATTTCGCCGGCGAAACAGAGGATCTCTGTTCGGTATATCTTATACCTAATATCTCTCATTCTTTTTATTAATCTCACATGTAATTAATCACAACACACTAAAGAGCTTGATTAAATCGTCGAACCAGTCGGACACCGATTCTGGTTAAGTTTAACGAAGAAGATGAAGTTTTCAGTTGCATATATGTTTAATTTAAATCAAGATATATCTCGGGTTAGACACACAGTCCAGCGGTGGACTGTGTGCAAATAAACACGCATACGTCTCGAGTTCGATTCTTGTCCCGCGCACACTCGCCTTAATAAAAATGTTCTTTTTTTAAACTGAACCGGATTCACTGCAAATAGATGTTAAGTTTAATAAAAACCGGAATAATAACCAAGATAGACACACAGTCCAGCGGTGGACTGTGTGAACGTTTAAATCACACGTCGCGAGTTCGAGTCCAGACTACCGCACCGGTTCTGGCAATTATCAAACTTTTTATATAAGGCATAAATGAAATGATATAGTTTGTATATAAGTATAATAAAAACCAGATTATTTACCAAGTTAGACACACAGTCCAGCGGTGGACTGTGTGCCAAACTAAACCACAGGTCCCGGGTTCGAGACCTGTGGCGAGCACCGAGCCGATGCATTAAAATCGTTTTTAAAATAAATGATTTTCGGATTAATTCAATTAGTATATAAATATAATTAAAAACAGAAATATTTCGGGTTAGACACGTAGCTCAGTTGGTAGAGTTGCGTGCACGCGAACGGGAGGTCTCGGGTTCGAGTCCTGCCCGGCGCATACATTTACACAATAAAACCGGTCAACAGGTCAACGGTCAACAAGTCAATGGTCAAAAAGTCAACATTTTTTTATTATTTTTATTTATTATTTTATTTAAAAATCAATTAAAAATACTTAGAAATAACATTTTTAAAGTTAGAAAATAGCCTTGAACTCACAAAAATATATCCAATAATCCTACTAAAAATTGATCAATAAAATCCGCTTATTTACCGAACCATTATGTTATTATCTAGGTTAGTTTCACTCGTGGTTAAATCAAACTTCGTGCGCATTCAACATCATCAACCGAACGCACCCACTGTGAGTGAATCTTACAACTCCCCTTTTTTTTTAATTACACGTTTTGGGGTGTATTATGTGTCACTAAAACTAACTCGTTTATTTAAACTCGTGCCATACCATATTATGATTTAAACTTAGAATGTAAATATTGGTTGTAGTTATGTATTACTTATTGTCAAAGTTGTATGCAAATTATTTGTTAGGCCCATCAGTTCCTCGTGGGAGACGAGTTGAACAACGCGTGCCTTAAAACTCATTCATTAGGCCCATCAGTTCGTAGAACAACGCGTGCCTCAAAACTCATTCATTAGGCCCATCAGTTCCTCGTGAGAGACGAGTTGAACAACGCGTGCCTCAAAACGATCAATTATTGTGTGTGTGCATTACTAAATATTAAGTGTTTTGTGAATATATTTACATTTACATTTACTCATATGTGGTTGTGCACTTTATTTTTATAATCAATTCAATAAACTTGTTTAAATGTTTTTCATAGGATTCACTCGCCAACTTTTTGTTGATCCAAAAACTATTTTTACACATGATACAGGTGAACAGGATGAAGCAAGAAAAACATAGGAAATGCCTTAGAAGAAAACAATGAAGTCTAGAATGATGTTTAGGACATGATGAAATTAAGATTGTATGTTTCCCTTTAAATTGTAATAATGAATATGAAACGTTATAATGAATGTCATGAGCTTTGATGATAACCCAATCATGCCCCGATCACCTTTTCCGCTGCGGGTCGGGGTGTGACAGATTGGTATCAGAGCCATGACTATAGGGATATAGGATAGGTTATTAGACCCTTAGAGCCTATACTATAGTTGACTAGATTTTAATAGTTTATGTGGTTACATGCAAACTTATGATATTTATTTGTTTCATATTTGTTTATACTTACAGTCAAACATACATACTTACATACACATTCATCATACATATTTCAATGTTCACATATTCAAATCATCTTCATAATTTCGTTATTCAAAGATTTTGTCGCATTTTTCATTTTTCAAATCTCATCAAAGTGAGTTCTGCGACGGGCATGTAGTAACTGTAAGGGTACAAGTACCGGTAGTCGGAACGTCCTGTCTAGGTTGGCATTCGTATAAATCCAATATAACGGACCAATTTGCCTACCTGGGGACTAACGATGAGAGTACGAAGGACCTATTAGGCCAAAGCATGCCACACCAAACGTCGTTCGAACTAACCCCACTTTGAGGTGTCACCGTGTCCACACCTGGACACATTCCGAATGTCATACGTTATATACATATTTCTCGATTTTCTCCGGGTTTTAGTGTACGTAACCAGGCTAACACATGCGAACCATATGAAAAACCCGTTACGAAGGTGAAGTATGGCGCATGCAATGCCCAATTACGAGCAAAGCCCAAGACATCCTATGGATGTAGTAGATTTATTATGTTATATTTATTTTATGAATGTTCATTCCTAAATACAACCCATGATCCCAAAAACATCCAACTCATACTCTTGATATGTATTCCTTATAGATGTCTTCTAGCCGCGCTCGTAGGAAGATGAGAGCAGGAAAAGCCCGCGAGCGCATGGCTGCCCTAATCGCTCAACAAATGGCTGCCGTAATACCCAACATTGTAATCCAAGTCCAACAAGCACTTACCGCTAATCCTGTCAACCAAGAAGATCAAAATGTTATCAACCCTCCCCCAAATACCACTAAATGCACCTACAAGCATTTCAAATCATGCGACCCTCCAAAATATGAAGGGACTGAAGGTGTCACCGCTCTCCTCCATTGGTTTGAAGAAATGGAGAACACTTTTCTAAATTGCGATTGCCCCGATGATCACAAAGTGCGATATGCTACTGGTCGTTTATTTGGAATAGCACTTACTTGGTGGAATACAGAGAAGGCCAAACGAGGTGTTGAAGATGCTATGACTTTGACTTGGGAAGAGTTGAAGGAAATCATGACAAGACGGTTTTGCCCAAGGAGCGAAATCAAGAAATTAGAAGATGAGTTTTATTCGTTGAAGCAAAAGGAAGGAGACCACACCACATACAACAAAAGATTCCTCGAGTTAAATCAAATGGTTCCCAACTTGTTCACTCCCCTCTACCGTTTGATCGAGCACTACATTCGAGGTCTTCCGTCAAAGATTCAGGACTCTGTAATAAGTACCACGCCTGCAACTTTGGAAGCAGCAATGGAGTTAGCTACAGAGCTCACCGAGAACCGCATCCGGAATAAAGACTTCAAGGAGGAGAAGAAGAAGGATAAAGCATCAACTGAAACTTCAAACCCCACCCAAACCGAATCCCCTTCTCAACCCATTTTTAAGAGAAAACGAGATTGGCAACTTTTCGCTGTCACCCAACGTAATCAACCAATTTCACAAGCCATACCCATCCAAGCTATCCCAATCACTCAAGTAGCACCCAACTCAACTTACCCAAATAAGAAACTATACCTTGGACCTCACCCTCGATGTAACACCTGTTTTTATCACCATCCATCTACCTTACCTTGTCGACTATGTGCAAAATGTGGACGCTTTGGTCATTTGAGCAAGGTTTGCCGCACCTCTCAAAACCAAACCTCACCCCCTACTCAAAACATGATCCAAACATGTCAACAACCTCAATATCCCATGTTACCTTATGTTCGAGCTTGCTTTAATTGTGGCGACCCTACCCATTTCAGAAACACGTGCCCTCGATTGGTTAACATCATAAACGCCCAAGCTCAAGCAAACCCAGTTAACCAAGCAAATCAAGGAAACCTAATCCCTAGGCCACCAGCAAGAGGAAGAGTTTTCAACATCAACGCCAATCCTGTTGAAGTTAATGACGGCTCAAACGAAACCACCCAACTAGTCCCCTTCACCGAAAATCAAGATTCAACTCCAACCGCTTAGTTTTATGTTTTTCTTTATGTTATCTCAAGTTTTGGTTGATTGTGTTTGTTTATGTTTTAAAGCCACATAGAACCAATCATAACTTACGGATAAAGCCAATGAAAATTTGACAAAAATATGGTGGATACGCCGCTGGTACTTCCTATATATAAGTATTCTTGCCAAAGGATCAGAGGCATTATCAGGCGGTTATGAGAAGTTCCATGTAGGATTTAGTATTGTCTTGGTTGAGATTTGTGTTACATTCACTGATTTAACATTCATATCATATCATCATCTAAAGAAATTGGATTGTGCTCCATTTCTACATAGACTAACCTCTCCATCACAACAAACGGGAGAGGAACTGTCACAAATCAAACATGTATGCTATCAGAATTGAGACTCAAGTTTTGGTTGTTGTGTTTGTTTTAGAGTCACATAGAACTAATCATAACTTGCGGATAAAGTCAATGAAAATTTGACAAGAATATGGTGGATATGCCGCTGGTACTTCCTATATATATGTATTCTTGCCTAAGGATCAGAGGCATTATCAGGCGGTTATGAGAAGTTCCATGTAGGATTTAGTATTATCTTGATTGAAATATGAGTTATACTCACTGATTTAGCATTCATATCATCTCATCATTGGATTATGCCACCATTCAAACATGTATACTATCAGAATTTGGACTCAGATATTGGTTGTGGTGTTTATTTATGCTTTAGAGTCACATAGGACTAATCATAACTTACTGATAAAACCAATGAAAATTTGACGAGAATATGGTGGATACGCCGCTGGTACTTCCTATATATAAGTATTCTGGCTAAAGGATCAGAGGCATTGTCAGGCGGTTATGAGAAGTTCCATGTAGGATTTAGTAATTTCTTGGTACATTGGTTGTGGTGTTTATTTATGTTCTAGAGTTACATCATAGAACCAATCATAACTTACTGATAAAACCAATGAAAATTTGACAAGAATATGGTGGATACGCCGCTGGTACTTCCTATATATAAGTATTCTTGCCAAAGGATCAGAGGCATTGTCAGGCGGTTATGAGAAGTTCCATGTAGGTTGTAGTATTAGAAATTTTGTTTTAGGATATGACCTTATCTTTCCAAACATATCAAAACTCTTACGCATGAAATCATACTTAGTAAATCAACTCCGCTTATCAATATTTTTACCGTAGGCAACAAAAAGCGATTCCTGTAGCAGGGTACTTAACCCTTACAATGGACGTTACCGCCTCAAACAAAAATTTAAACTCTTACTCTTTTTCTAAGTACGTAACTGTCAAATTAAACACCATCCTTTTTAGACAAATATGCCACTACTTAAATTTCGGGACGAAATTTCTAAAAAGTAGGGGATACTGTAACATCCGTCAAAAACCGGATTTACCAAACCCGCTTCGTTTATTAACCGAACAATCAGTTAAAAATTCCGTTGCGTATTTAATGCCCAAATTAATTTTAAACGATACATAATTAATAAGTATATTGGATTATAAAAGTTATATTTGAAAAAGTATTAAAAATAATGAAATAAAAATATATTGCTGCTGTCGGGTTTCGAACCCGGGTCAGCCAGGATTCCAAAGCCTTAACACACACGCGCTCAACCACTCCGCCACTTTGGGTTTTTGTTAAGATACCGAAAAAATTAATTGAAATAATGAATCTCGGAAATCAAATTCAGTCAAGTCGCGCCCAAAATCGCAGTCGTCGGAAATCCCGACGATTTCGCCGAGATTGGACGGTTTCTTCTAATTTAACCGAAGCAATTACCTCAACATCGGTTATAACCGATGTCCAGTCCGCGACACAAGTCATAACCGCCGGAAAAGTTATTGACCGATGAATCAAGACTGAAATCAGACCACATGCATCTCGATTCTTTCCTATAAATGCACCCTCTAACCTCTGATAGCTTTTTCGCTCACGATCACACCCATTCTCGACGAAGTTTCACTCGCCGGAAAGTTTCTGCAACTCGCCGGAAAACCGAACCCCTTCACTTCTGTGCCTTACTCTAAAAACAGAACACCTAGAGCTCATACCGAAGTCACCCACACTCACCTCAAGCTTCCTGAAGACCTTCTGCCGCACGTCGCCGGAATAACCTGCTGTTATCGGAAATTTCGCCGGCGAAACAGAGGATATCTGTTCGGTATATCTTATACCTAATATCTCTCATTCTTTTTATTAATCTCACATGTAATTAATCACAACACACTAAAGAACTTGATTAAATCGTCGAACCAGTCGGACACCGATTCTGGTTAAGTTTAACGAAGAAGATGAAGTTTTTAGTTGCATATATGTTTAATTTAAATCAAGATATATCTCGGGTTAGACACAAAGTCCAGCGGTGGACTGTGTGCAAATAAACACGCATACGTCCCGAGTTCGATTCTTGTCCCGCGCACACTCGCCTTAATAAAAATGTTCTTTTTTTAAACTGAACCGGATTCACTGCAAATAGATGTTAAATTTAATAAAAACCGGAATAATAACCAAGATAGACACACAGTCCAGCGGTGGACTGTGTGAACGTTTAAATCACACGTCGCGAGTTCGAGTCCAGACTACCGCACCGGTTCTGGCAATTATCAAACTTTTTATATAAGGCAGAAATGAAATGATATAGTTTGTATATAAGTATAATAAAAACCAGATTATTTACCAAGTTAGACACACAGTCCAGCGGTGGACTGTGTGCCAAACTAAACCACAGGTCCCGGGTTCGAGACTTGTGGTGAGCACCGAGCCGATGCATTAAAATCGTTTTTAAAATAAATGATTTTCGGATTAATTCAATTAGTATATAAATATAATTAAAAACAGAAATATTTCGGGTTAGACACGTAGCTCAGTTGGTAGAGCTGCGTGCACGCGAACGGGAGGTCTCGGGTTCGAGTCCTGCCCCGCGCATACATTTACACAATAAAACCGGTCAACAGGTCAACGGTCAACAAGTCAACGGTCAAAAAGTCAACATTTTTTTATTATTTTTATTTATTATTTTATTTAAAAATCAATTAAAAATACTTAAAAATAACATTTTTAAAGTTAGAAAATAGCCTTGAACTCACAAAAATATATCCAATAATCCTACTAAAAATTGATCAATAAAATCCGCTTATTTACCGAACCATTATGTTATTATCTAGGTTAGTTTCACTCGTGGTTAAATCAAACTTCGTGCGCATTCAACATCATCAACCGAACGCACCCACTGTGAGTGAATCTTACAACTCCCCTTTTTTTTAGTTACACGTTTTGGGTGTATTATGTGTCAATAAAACTAACTCGTTTATTTAAACTCGTGCCATACCGTATTATGATTTAAACTTAGAATGTAAATATTGGTTGTAGTTATGTATTACTTATTGTCAAAGTTGTATGCAAATTATTTGTTAGGCCCATCAGTTCCTCGTGGGAGACGAGTTGAACAACGCGTGCCTTAAAACTCATTCATTAGGCCCATCAGTTCGTAGAACAACGCGTGCCTCAAAACTCATTCATTAGGCCCATCAGTTCCTCGTGAGAGACGAGTTGAACAACGCGTGCCTCAAAACGATCAATTATTGTATGTGTGTGCATTACTAAATATTAAGTGTTTTGTGAATATATTTACATTTACATTTACTCATATGTGGTTGTGCACTTTATTTTTATAATCAATTCAATAAACTTGTTTAAATGTTTTTCATAGGATTCACTCGCCAACTTTTGTTAATCCAAAAACCATTTTTACACATGATACAGGTGAACAGGATGAAGCAAGGAAAACATAGGAAATGCCTTAGAAGAAAACAATGAAGTCTAGAATGATGTTTTGGACATGATGAAATTAAGATTGTATGTTTCCCTTTAAATTGTAATAATGAATATGAAACGTTATAATAAATGTCATGAGCTTTGATGATAACCCAATCATGCCCCGATCACCTTTTCCGCTGCGGGTCGGGGTGTGACATTGTTGATACGTCACGACCTGATTATGTTTGTCGTCTCAAGAAGTCCCTATATGGCCTCAAGCAGGCGCCTCGGGCATGGTACACCCGCTTTGCCAGTTTTCTTTTGTCGCATGGTTTTCGCAGCAGTCTTTGTGATTCGTCACTTTTTATTTATCAGCTAGGCTCTCGGTTGGCTTATTTATTATTCTATGTGGATGACATAATTTTAACCGCCTCGGACTCCTCTTTGTTGAGTTCCATTATTACCATGCTCTCCCGGGAATTTGCTATGACAGACTTGGGGACCCTACATCATTTTCTGGGCATTACAGTCACTCGTGACTCTAAAGGATTGTTTTTATCTCAATCCCAGTACACCCGAGACATCTTACATCGAGCTAATATGACAGGGTGTAAACCATGTGCCACCCCGTGTGATACCACGTCCAAACTTAGTGCGTCGGATGGTGAACTCATGACTGATAGCACCTTGTATCGTAGCCTGGTTGGTGCACTACAATATCTTACTTTCACTAGACCCGATATCACCTATGCAGTTCAACAGGTATGTCTATTCATGCATGCTCCACGAGAACCACACTTGCCTTCCTTAAACGTATACTAAGGTATCTTCAAGGCACTGTCAACTTTGGTCTCCATTTGTCGGCTTCCTCATCTAATACCTTCACGGCTTATTCCGACGCCGACTGGGGGGGGGTGCCCTGATTCTCGGCGTTCAACATCAGGTTATTACGTCTTCTTGGGTAACAACCTGGTGTCTTGGTCATCTAAACGTCAACCGACAATATCCCGTTCTAGTGCGGAAGCTGAGTATCGTGGGGTTGCAAATGTTGTTGCTGAAACGAGCTGGTCACGTAACTTACTCCTCGAACTCCACGTTCCTATTTTAAAAGCAACAATTGTTTATTGCGACAACGTGTCCGCTTTATATTTGTCCGAAAACCCGGTTCAGCACCAGCGCACGAAACATGTGGAGTTAGACATTCATTTTGTTCGAGAAAAGGTTCGCATTGGTCATGTCAAGGTTCTTCACGTTCCATCCTCCTCCCAATATGCAGATATCTTCACGAAAGGATTACCTCGCACGTTGTTTGAAGAATTTCGGTCCAGTTTGAGCATTCATTCTTTTCCCGCTCAAGCTGCGGGGGACTATTAGAATGTATATCTCTTATGTATTTAGTTGATGTATTTTAGGAGATAATTGTGTGGTCAATCTTTTCCATTGTAATATGCATATGCACTCCCTATTTAAAGGGTTCTTATCAATGAGAAACACACTAACAATATTCTTAGAACCATAACAATTGTTACCCCTAACCCCAACAAAAAAAATACTATTAAACTATAATGTGATGGACAAATTATACGCTTTAACTGTTTGCAATATTTGAGTTTTCTGCTATATAATTTATTCTAATTTGATCTTTCTTCTGCGTTACTTTTCTCTAAAAATATCTCAACCTTTTAATTTTTAGCCTTTTGGTTCGATTTCAAAGCACAAATCAAAAAGTAAATTTTCAGGGGGCATTTGATTCGCAATTTTAAAGAATTTTTTTATAGGTATTTGAACAAAAATCTACGAAACTTTATAAGTGTTTGGTTAGTAAATTTACGTATGAAATTAGATTATCAAAACCGAAATGACAAGTCCTGAGATGTTGGTCTAGTGGACAAAAGGTCTGCCCTCGTTAGCGGAGACGTAAGTTCGATTCCCCTTGGTGCCATTTTCGATGGACATCTAGGTGAAAGGACGAATATTGAGGCTTTGAACCCGGGTTCGAACCTGACAGGGGACGAATGTTTACAGATTCCATCCGGTTGCCGCGCATAAGGGGGCACGCTCTCATGGCTGTCGAGGAGTCGACCCTGAACATAGCCTCAAACAGGGTGGGTTTACACGTGAGTTTTTTTGCCGTTCAAAAGAAAAACCAAAATGACAAACTTGCCCTCAATACATTTTCCATTCAACCGTCTCTCACTCGCCATATAATCAATCATTAACAAACACCTTAAATTTTATAGAAATAGAAAAATAGTTTGACTCTAAACAAATCATACCTTAAATGTTATTAAAATAAATTAAATTATTTTTGCATGTTTATTAAAGCTTGTGGGAATTGGGGTCAATAAATTGAGTTGCATTTCGTGATAGATTCTTAAACTGCAGTCGTGTGTTACGGGTATCCATGTGATTTTCAGGTGTTATTTGGTGCCGTTCATATCCTCCTAACATGTCACAATTATTATCATCAAAACAATAACCATAAATATATGTGTGCAGTGTGTATGCCGTTTTTTTATACAAAAAATATACGATGTTTGACTAGGCACAAGTATTTTAGACTAATTGTATATGCATCTCTTAAATAATGTTTAGGTTATACGCATTGTTATGATGGTTTAGATGCACCATTATATTTGTACAGTTTATTTATGTGTGGAGACTGTAATTTAGATGTAGTTGGTTCACACGTATTTTTATAACTGAACACTTAGACACCTTGTAACTAGCTTAGATGCGCCTAGGGGTGTAAACGAGGTGAGTTGAGCCAGGTCCGAGTTTGTCTTAGTTCGAGCTTGGTTCATTTAACTTATGAGAGCTTGAACTCAAGCTCGGCTCATTTCGAGTTTTAAATCTAAAGCTCGAGCTTGACTCATGAGTAAGTTTTCAAGCTCGGCTAAGTTATTTATTATTATTTTTTTTAATATTTGCAATTATAGCTATTTGTTATAACATAATATAGTTTTTATTATAAAAAAAAACATTTTAGATGAAACTGGCCACCAAACCTCAAGAACAAAGTGACAGTTAGGAACAAAGTGACAGTTTACTCTATAGCAAAAAATGTCGTATAAAATATACACACACGTATAGACATGATACATTAAAAAGAATTTAATTAACGGGCTCAATTTGAGTTGTTAATATCTCGAATAGCTCACAAGCCCGTTTAACTCGTTTACACGTTACACTTCTAGATGCGCCATTATAGTCGGCATTGCATTAAGATTTAAGAACTTCGTTATATGTAACAACAATCAAACCTTGATTTTATTGTATAATTCTTTATGAAAGATAATCAAGTATCTCAAAGTTATTATAGTTAAAAAAAAGTTAAGGATTGAGGTTGGTTATTTTTGTTTCTTCAATATGTATAACTTTTTTATTTGTAATTTTGTGACTGAATTAATTTTAACCATTAAAAAAACCAACCAACATTCAAATTACTTCATACGTTTAGTATGAAAATTTCACTTTTTATTTGATATTTCGTGGTAATTTCCAAGTCACAAATTTTTGTTTTTAGCAGCACTGGCCTGGAAAAAAAACATATAAAAATATTAAAAGGTATATGTATAATTTATAATTTGTAAATAGGTATATGTATAAGTTATAATTTAAATAACGGATTTGAAACAAGGAAAAATAGAATTTGACGACTAAACTATTTAAAAATTGAATCGCTGTCAATGAAAATATAAAGTTATTGTAAGTTATAATAGGATAGACAATTATTGTTTGGTGTAGGCAGGGTCCATATTGTTAAGACGAAAGAGGAAGAGATACCGACCCATATGCTCACCTCACCGGGTCAGGTTTCCGGATCTATCAGGAGGGGAGCAATCAAACATGATTTCATTTAATATACTTTGGATTTCCGATATATAGAAGGAAAAAAAATGGTAACTTTGTAGAATAGTAACCAAGTTTTAAAAGTGTTTCAATTAGGTCACTCAAGTTTTAAAACTGTTCCAATCAGGCCACTCAGACATTCATTTTTATTAAAATTAAGGGTTTTTTTCATCCAATTCATAGGTTCCATGGTGATGCGGATTTTTGTTTATTTTTTCCCTTTCATTTGATGATAACTCGAGTGATGACGTGGATTTTAACTTGTTTTTTTAATTTTAATGTAAAAGTGTTTTTATTTTAATAAATTAAATTTCATATATCAAAATAATCCGACCCTAGCATCTTATGCTAAATTTTCTCTTGCACATGGAAAAAAGGACATGACTCGATTTGAGTGTTAAGTTATCTAATTGGGAAAAAAATGATACTAGTGACCTAATTAGAACACTTTTGAAACTTGGTTACTATTATATCAAATTTTTCCAAAAAAAAAACCATCAAATATGGATACATATTTCGCAATTATATAACTTTATTATTGTACCTTTTGTGTGAAACTTCCCTTAAACATTAAAGAATTTAAAATTAAGTGACGTAAATGAATGAACTATGCCTTGAAGGCTTTTGAGTGTAATCATGTTCTCGTGAGTTCCCAAACGGATTGTGTATTGATGGCTTTTGGGAATAGCTTAGTTGAAGGGGACGTTTAGCGGTTGAGGGTTCGGGTTTTTTATCGTGTTTGGATTTTGTAGTTTGCCATCCACGAGTATTTTCTTGAACATCAAGTTCTTCAACAGACTTTATACTTGGATCGATTATTTCTTTTAGCTTTTGTACTAAACTTTGCTTTCAAGGCTTAGATCGGTTGTTGAAGGATTTTTAAAACTTTCAAATTTGACGTCACAAGTAATATCCTCACAATATACTCGTAACTCAAGGTTCCGCCAAAATACATCGATCGAACCTAAACGAATACATTGACATGCATTGAATCAGTATTTTTATTATTATCTTAGAATACTTTGGATAATTTATATACCTTAGTTTAATATACTGATCTGCTTTCTTATCTTTGAGATTTCACAAGCACATGGTAATCCATAACACTTGCAACTTGACAACGACAATGTGAAAGCTTTAAACGACGCTATGCTATTATTATATCTTGCCCTCATGGTAGAGGTGTACAAATCAAAAACAAAAACAATCAAACAAAGACTATTATTATTCAAATATAAAAAAGGGGACAACAAGTAGCCAGAATCCCAAAACAAAAACAATCAAACAAAGATACTTATAAAATCAGATCTCAAATATTAAAATCACACCATCTACCCTAAATTAGACTACCATATAATGATCTATTCTTTAACCAAGGAAATGAGTCTTCCTTGATTGTCATCACGGTTCTCTTTACTGATAACTTTGCCTTTACTGTTAACTTAGCATTATTAAAGTTGATGTCATTCCTCAATCTCCAAATTCTCCACATTGTCGCAGAGATTCAATTTTTAAATGCAAGTTTGTGAGTTTTTCTGTTACCAAGTTTATATTTTTGGTATTTTAACCGATACAAACTTTAAACAAAGTCCAGCACATATATCTCCGTTGATGAATGGACAAATATGAAACATGCAAGTGTGCTACAATTCTTTTATTACATAAACCTTTCCATAAAACTTTTTTTTTGAATGGTCTTTCCATAAAACTTTTAGTTATTAATATACTTCTGTTTATATAAATCCTCTATATATTTTTTCTAAAAATATCCTCATCGTGTTTTAAACATTTTTCGGCTAACCTTAGCCCTCATTCGTTCGGTTTACAGAAATTTTTTAAATCAATATTCTATTCATTACTTATATAGTATCATTATATTTTCTGTCAACTAAATGAAGGAAATTACTAGCAAGGTTTTTTCTTTTTTACCCATTTATACCCTATGCATCACACTTTCACCAAATTTTCATTGTATGCAATGATTTTATTAGCAATGGATGCAAGCTTTGACGCGTCATCCGTTTTCACAGACATGACAACTGTTTCACTGATGTGGCACCATTTTTCGTGACATGACGCCTTATGGGGCTGCCATGTCACGATTAAAGTTTGTCACGACAATTTGCTGAAAATCATTACATGTGGGTGAAGTAAACCCGTCACCTTATAAGTCGGATCCACTGAATTGTAAGCTCTGATGCTTAGGATTCAACAAGCCGGTATCGTCTGGAGACATTTACCAGAAAGAATAAATAGACTTTGGCATATGTTTTAACAAATAACATGCACATTTGTCATAGAGCTCATTTAATGGTCTTAGGCCCTAACACATAAATATGTCTAAAAACATAACAACCCAAGACATGTAAAATGCTTCAAAAAAATGTTCAGGCAAAGTAATTCAAGTAAAAATAGAGGAACATTCAATACACATCCAACTTTGTTGAGATGCGAGGAGTCGAGAACCAAAACACTTGTATGGATAAAGTGATTATGTAATTGTCTCTGACACATTTCTCTCAACTATTAATACTCATATAAATAAGCAAAGCACTACGTAAAACTGTATTATGTGGTTGTTACACTTCTCCACTTTAACATTGTTTTGTATTGAATCTGCCCCTATACATGTGGTGTGAAGAGGGATCATAGCAAAACACCAAAATATTTCAAGAAGAAAATAAGCAACTCTAAATCATCTAAAAAAATTATCAATGATTAATGTTTTTAGAATTTTGTGCTTCTTACAAACACATCCGTAGGTTATGTACATATAAAACACAACAAGCTAATTTGTTCGTATATGCTTTAATTTTGTACTGTTTAACCTACATGTGTAGGTTATATACAGAAACAAACAATTAAACTATTTTTTTTTCATTTTTTTTCATTGAATTTTAGGAGAGGTGTGAGAAACATTAACCATTACGTTTATACCATATACTTTAAAAGTATATGATTTTTATGATTTGGAAAATTACACGTCATTTTTGTTCATGCAACAATTTGTGTTCTGCCTTGATCCATCCCCTACATAATATGTGTGTGTGTGTATAGATGCATATGTATATAGGTATAGGTAAAAAGATATATATCAGTTGCAGATAAAGAAGAGATTTTATTTTGAATCAGGACTCTATATACTTGTGCTGTGTTTTCCTGGCATCACTAAATACTAGCACAATGTGAAAATGTATAATTAACCCAAGAAAAAAAATCTAATTCTATTGATAGAGAATGCACAATCATAGATTTATGTTTAAAAAAATTAAAAAAGAAATTCTAACTCTAATGCGGCAGACGAGAATCCTGCAACTGTGCTGAAGTTACATTGTGAAACTGTGTAGATGCTACATTGTGGAACATCGTTGGTACCACACCTTGCAACTGCGGCGGCATCATATTATGTAACTGTAAATGCCTCGCGTTAGGAAGCTCCTGCAAGACATTTATAAAAACAATAATACGGTAAGTTGTAACAACAATGTTAATGGTACATATATGTATGAATTATGATAAAGATTAATAAGCAAGACAAACCATTTGATGAAAACTGGAATCGATCCCAATATTTACAACTTCTGGTTGTGCGGGTACCTGATTCATGTGAGATAAAGCTTATTTAGACAGATGAGAACTTGAAGTCATTAAGAATAGAGTAAAATGCCATTTTCGTCTCTGAGGTTTGGCCAGTTTGCGACTTTCGTCCAAAGGTTTGTTTTTTCGCATCTAGATCCTAAAGGTTTGAAATTTCGCCATTTTCATCCTGCTCGTTAACTCCATCCATTTTTCTCCGTTAAGTCAGTCGTATTTCCATCTTTTTTGTTAAGTCCTTACTAAATAAAAGTTAAGTACCTTGACTTTAGTTAACAAAAAAAAGACGAAAATACCCCTGACTTGACAGAGAAGAAAATTGATGGAGTTAACAAGCCGGATAAAAATGGCAAGATTTCAAACATTTTGAATCCAGATGCGAAAAAATAAAACTTTGGACGAAAGTCGCAAAACTGGCCAAACCTTAGGGACGAAAATGGCATTTTACTCTAGAAATAAAGAGGGAAAATAAACAAACCTTTTCGTTCATAACTGCAGTACCATTACTGTTTGACTTTTCTTTCTCGGACTCTGCTCGCGTAATACGGTTCACATCTAAGTTAGTCACGGTTTCTTTAGAAACTGTGGGGCCTTCATTTGCAACAGAGTTATTCACATTTGCGCATTGAGCCAATGCATCTTTAATCGCACCTAACGCAATTTTGTAACTTTCTTGCGAAATCGAGCCTTCTTCACCCAAAATGATAGCCCGACGACACAAATCATTAAGCCGTCTGGTTTTCGTTTGTACGTTTTCCAGTTTTTCACTAATAGGGTATCGGCTAGTAGCTGCATTTGTCCATCTTTGCAGTACGTATTTAAACGGGATACTACAAACACCCGACATTTGTAGAACGACAACCGCATGCCTACATAAATAGCCTTTAAACTCAAACGAACGACAAGAACAGCATATATCCAATTGTGTTCCATTCCATTCCACCATGTAGTCTTGACCACTTTCGAATTCTTTTACGATAAAAGTTACCGAATCAACGTCTTGTTTGTCGATCTTAAGATGACACGCAGACGCCCCCAAAATCTCAACTTGAAATCTCTTAAAGATTTCATGAGTGTATACGAACGACACCTGTTTTTCAAATGGTGATGGTGATTTCAACTCGGGTGTGTCGTGCCAAGCGTCAAAATTCGATTTCGCTTGTTCTTCGTACAAATCTTCCACCATAAGTTTGTATTGTTCTAGAAACTCTCGCAAAGAAGTTTCTAAATGAATGTATTTATCGATAAAAGAATTCGGGCTCTCGGATCGAGAAGGTGCGTATAATCCAGCAAGCGATATGTTCTTGATAAACGTTGGGGCCCATTGTTTTCGATCATGGTACAAAGATTGAAACCACGCGTCTTCGTTAAGATTAAACTTGTCGACTAATTTGACCCACCTTGTGTCAAATTCTTCTTCGGTCCATGACCGGTGTATACACTTGTTAAATTTCTTCGGGAACGTATCGTGCCATGGGTACAAACAATCAAGCTGCCTCGAAACCTTTTCAAGAACATTCCAGAGATTGTAA
This sequence comes from Scalesia atractyloides, assembly GCA_947069175.1. Lineage (NCBI taxonomy): Eukaryota > Viridiplantae > Streptophyta > Magnoliopsida > Asterales > Asteraceae > Scalesia > Scalesia atractyloides. The sequence continues at coordinate 78,541,597 of CAMTDV010000004.1, read as the reverse complement.
AAATGTCGCGTGTCGGGAAACACTGCTGCAATCGCTGCTTCTATAGAATTGCTTCGGTCCGTAAGTATTACGTTTGGGGCCCGGCTACCCATCGCTAAAAACCATGTTTGAAATAACCAAACAAATGTGAATAACGTTTCGTCTGCGATTAACGCACACCCGAGTAATGTCGGCTGACAATGCTGGTTAACTCCGATAAAAAGAACCAACGGGATTTTGTACTTGTTCGTGAAAAACATAGTGTCGAAAGAAACCACATCGTTAAAGTTTTTATAATCCTCGATGCCTTTTGCATCGACCCAGAACACGTTTCGGAGTTGATGTTCTTCGTTTAAATCCACGGAATAAAAAAAGTTTGGGTTTTCTTCCTGCATTGTAACGAAGAGTTCAAGAAGAATTTGAGCGTCGCCTTCTTCTAGCATTAAACACCGACCCCTGTCGTTTTGATTTCTAATATAACTCTCTAAACCAGTAGGTTGATATACACCGTATTGTTTCGACATGGTTGCTAATATTGTTTTTCTACGTATCTTGGCATCGTTCTTAAGCGGGTCGGAATTCGGTGACTTCGGAAAAAATGTGATTGAGATGGCAGAAGCTCATGGTTATGTTCCTTTACAAAACTATGAATATACCATTTTCCGTTCGGTTTTCTCTTGACGTGCATACTCGCTTTACAACCTATTTTAGGTGAAGGTCTTGGATTGATCGCATCATCAGATTGTTGCTTGTTTCCGTATCGTATGCATGAAAACTTAGCGTCGATGAACTCTTTTGAGGCTCTGGAACGACGACTCTCAGTTTAGCGGTTCCAAACCCTACTGATTTCGCGTATTCTTTATAATACTCATAAGCTGCTTCATTTGAATCAAATTCTATATTGTCTTGAGGTTCTGAATTAGAAGCCACAGAGGCAGTATTGACATCCATATTTGCAGTAACAGATCTTAGCTTTTGTACAACTTAACAACTATACCGGTTCATATTTCGTCCACACATTTACGATACATGAAATTTTATCGCGTTGATCCCTCGGGGGTACCCTAGAAAGACCAAAACTTCAATGAATAGTAGTAAATTTAGTAGTACAATTCCTACTTAACAACGAAACAACTTTTGGGGCGCTTTCAATGCGTAAACCAAATTTAAGAAGAGAGCTAAGAGAACCGCATAATTCACTTTTGCATAGTGCTTCGCATATGTAAATTGTAATGGTAGTGAGAAAAGGAATGTGTCAATGCGGTAAGCGCTTGTTTTTTTTTAACGGCAAGGAACGACGTGCCAACCACCGTGACACCGGCGCTGTGATCAAGGTCGACTACTCGACCGCCACCAGCCCCTTGGCTCTCCCAGATGCGCAGAAACCCGACTTCCACCCGCCCGAAGGCACGACAATGGAATAATCGGTAAAACCTCGCCTCCCATCCAAGACGAATCGGCGCCACCTGTATTCGCCCTTCACCTGGATGCCGCAGAAAATAATGGGGAGAGTGGGAGTCGAACTTGGGTCACTAGGAATACCAAGTCTTTCCCCAACCACTCCACCACAACCTCATTGGCATGCGGTAAGCGGTTACATAATTGTCGCATGTATCACAGTTAACGCAAAAGGTACAAGTGCATTATACCGTTTTCATTGTTCTCGACTTAAAACCGGTCCGTATCGCGCGTTCCTTAACAACTATTCCCTCTTTCCAAACAAAAGGCTACACTTCAATATTTCTCATACCTAATATCATCGCATAAGCATAACTCACATAAAAAGTGATTCAATTAACACAAAATCCACACCTAATTGGACTCTAAATCAATACATTTAAAGTGAAATACAACCTCTATATACAAAGTTTAATATTCAATAATGAGAATCAGAACATTTAACACTTTAACCTACACGCACGAATCCGAGTTGTTTAACAGAATCAATTAACGGAATCTTGTATATGAATGGGAATCTAAATCAAATATAATCAAGTAGAAGAGTTATGATGTGAGATTTTACCGAAATTACGGATGGATCAGAAGATATTTGAATGAATTCTGATTGATTGAAGGCGGAGGCAGCAGGAATTTAGCGTGATATGAGAAGATTGGTTGCAGGTAATTTGAAGGTTTTGGGATTTTAGGGTTTCTTTGTGAGTTAATTTGGGGAAGAAGAGAAGGTTGGTTTTTAATAAACGGGTCATATTGGGTTTCTAGACGCGCGTTTGTATTTGCGTTCAAGGGCACTCGTATTGTGTGAGGTGACACGTCATATACAAAATATTATTTAAAACTACTTGGTGAACCCACTTTTTTTTATCGTTAAATTTAGATAACTGACGAACTACTTGAGTATTATTGTGTCACCAGCAGAACCACCCGATCATATCCATCTCCACTTAGGCATAATGCTTATACACCAATTCAGGAGGAAACCCAACAAATATGAGAAAAACCCTTCTTGTGGGAATCGAACTGAGGACCTATTGGTCCCAAAACCTTATCCCACCATCAAGATGTCACTAAGCTATAAAGCCATGGGTTGATGAACCCACCTGGTTGGTGGAAGGAAGGTGTTGAAATGCATATGGTTAGGTTTTATAGATTTTTTTTACGAAAATTTTGAATCACTAACGGATTACTAAAGTGTCATCGTGTCACCAGCGGAATCACTTGATCGTATTCATCCACTAGGCAATAATGCTTATACATCAATTTCGAAGGAAACCCAATAAATCTGGGAAACTCTCCTTATAGGAATCAAACACATGACCTAACGGTTTTGATGAAATTTACATTAGCATTCATCCCTTGATCTCGAATTATGCTTACGTGAGAACTCAGAGAGTCATGATAACTTTAATTTTATGTATACTTTAATTTTATGTTGAACTTTAATTTTAAACTATATGGTACCAAGGGTATCTCTAGTTAAACTTGAGAGAGTCATGTAACTTTAATTTTATGTTGACTTTAAGGTCGCTCAAGTCACTTGTACACATTTCATTTGACGCATGAATAGTAACTTGTGTGCAAGCACCAACCTTCTCTTTTGCAAGTCACATATTGGTTTTGAAACGGTTATTTAAAAATATAAGTCTTATCATATATGGTGTGTCGAAATTTCCTTAACTCACGCTCTGTTGGCAACCTGGTTTGCATTTCCATGGCCAGCCCTGGGGGTGGACGGGGAGGACCACCGGCCAGGGCCCGATATTTCGAGCGTCACGTTTTTTTATGAAAAATCACGATATGTATATGTAAATTATTTTTTAAAATGATACACCCATACAAACATCAATATAGGCCCACTTACAAAACTATATTTATGGTTTAGATTAGTTATTAACCCCTTTGGCACTAGGTTTAGACCTTTAGTGAGCCTTATACCCAATTTCGTTTAGGCCTAAGGGTACGTTTTTTCAAGTTCGAACAGGGTACACGAATTCTCAGGCCGGCCCTGCGCATTTCCATCAACTAGAATTATGACTCCCCTAGGACAAGCCTCACCATTTGTTTTCAATACTCCTAGGACAAATCTCAATCTCGCAATCCTAATCCGTAGCTTGGATCATGACATCATGTCATACAAGTGTTCATTGGAGGTTGTGAATCGTAAGAAAACACCAAAAATTTTAGATGAACCCGAACCCGAAATCTGTCATTCATATGAACCCAAACACGACCCGAATATTAGCGGGTTAACCCGAACACGTCCCGTTCAACCCGAATTTTTTAACTTTTTTCCACTAATTAGTATATTAAAATTAAAATTTTACTACAAAAACACAAATGTATATTATACAAATGCACTTTAATTATAAAACCTTACGTCACTCTCTCTTAAAAATTTAAGGTATAATTTATAACATAAACATGTAAAAAAATAAAATATAATAAATGGGTTAAACTGGTCAACCCGTCAACCCAATCAAGTTGACCCAAACCCGACCCATTTAGCTAAACAAGTTCGCAAGTTTAACCTAAAACTAACCCGAACCCATATAGACTAAACCTAAACCCACAAAGTTCGTGTTAAGTTCATGTCATGTCTTTAGACTATTTCAGAAACTCACACCCCTAGGATCAAGGTTGTTCAAAAGTCCATGGATAAAAACTTTTTGAAAAAAAAACTTGCTCGAAATTATCTTGGTTGTAAACAAGTTCACTCCCTTTGCTCAGCTCAAATTAGTTTAATTTCATAGGCAATCAAGATTCATATGCAAACAAGATTCAAACGAACAATCATTTAAATTGGATAATAAAGTTCCATTAAGATCCATCACTTTACATAAAAATACCTAACAGATTTGCCAAACAAGAACAAACACATGATCCCCATTACCAAACGGAACACAAACCCTAAGCCCTCTCACCACGAATCCTCCTAGCAAGCTGCATATCTTTCGGCATAATCGTAACCCTCTTCGCATGAATCGCACACAAATTCGTATCCTCAAACAACCCAACCAGGTACGCCTCAGCCGCTTCCTGAAGCGCAGCAACAGCAGAGCTCTGAAACCGTAAATCGGTTTTGAAATCTTGAGCAATCTCCCTCACCAGCCGCTGAAACGGCAGCTTCCTGATCAACAACTCAGTGCTCTTCTGGTACTTTCTGATCTCCCTCAATGCAACGGTTCCGGGCGGAACCTGTGTGGCTTTTTCACTCCTCCGGTCGCCGGTGCTGACTTTCTGGCTGCCTTTGTGGCTAGTTGCTTTCTTGGAGCCTTTCCTCCGGTTGATTTTCTTGCTGTTTGCTTTGTGCGAGCCATTGGGTGCTGATTTGGTTGATTGGGGGTTGAAAAGTGAAATGGGGTTGATGAATTGATGGTGTTGGTGGGTTTTTTGTGGTGGTTTGTGGGTGTATTTATGGTGGGAAGATGGTGAAGGTTTGAAATTTTTGGTGGTGGTGATGGTGGTTTTGAGGCGTTGGATTGGAAGTGGATCGATGGTTGGGAAGGCACGGATTGCGATCCGTGTGATGTGGGTTTTCACCAATGTTGGGGATGCACGTGTCACAAAATATGATTATTTTTTTGAACATGTATTAATACACTTTTAACCAAAATTATGAATATTCTTTTTCTTTTTAAGGCAAACAAAAACCTCCATCATCGGAGCTAACAAATACTAATGGAATTAGGTGGTTTAATGGGAGAAACAAAGCTTTACGAGCACCTAAGGTGGTTTAATGGGAGAAACAAAAACCTCCATCAACTGTAAACCTATGCATTTACCCGGACTTTGCTAGACTTTATGGACTTAATTAATAGTCTAAATGCATGTTGTTCACACATAAACCTATGATTAGGATGTATGGATTAACCTGAGAATTTGTTGTATATGAAAATATAAGGTACCTTGTCGAAGTATTAGAACATAAATTGAGGCAACAATTTTGGTTAGGGATGGACGGGTGTTACGAAACAACCGTGTGTGGTCGGAATGGAATTAAGTCTAACAAAAATAAGGAGAATAAGAAGAACATAACCTACAACCTTATTGCGGATCAAAGGACGAAACTAATGGAGATCACAATGAGTAGTTGTGATGGCGCGGCGTTCGGCGGTGTAACACGACGACATCGTATCATAGCGTTCGATGGTGCCATCTGTCAACTCCGGCAAAAAACATAGGTTGCGGCTAGATTAAGAGATTAATTAGTTACACATAAAGATTGGGTTCAGGCTATAAATTCAACAAGATTATGGATTTGAGATGCTTATAAGATGATATACGGCAGTTAATGTTGTGGATACTCCTGAGTTCTATCTCTAATTTGTTCTAAGAACTTTGAGACGAACAATACCTCATGAACCCAACTTGAAACTTTTGATTTCTTCCTCCGCTTTTAATATATAACATCTGATTCTAACATCATGATGATGACATTATACATTAGTCGTTGGAGACAATCCCAAGATACCGTCGTTGATGTTAGCATTCAGACTCCTCACAAGCAACAGTGTATCAGGGGATGGAGAAAATGTCGCACCCCGATTTCCCGGTGGGCCTGGTCGGTGGGTATATGCGTGACGATCGATATCAATTATCACATTTCACAGCGGAAGATGGGAATAAAGTAAATAAATAAAATAAAAGCTTGAAATTAATGATTAAATTTATACAAGTTGTTTGTACAGAAATATCCACAGGCGGATCGAAGAGAAAATGCGACTTTAGACTAATAGGGTCTTTTCCATGGAGTTGCAAATTCCAATTTTAAAGACCAAGCAACTCCAGCCTATTCCGTATTAGATATATAACATGCGCTTAGTCTTTTGAAAATACGTCAGCTTTCGCTGGTAAATACAATTAACCAACACATCTTGAAAATCTTTTCAGAATCATTTTTATACTATTTGGTATATCATATTAAAAATAACATGGGACAAATTGATATATCTTGTTACCAGTTTTACATGCGTGTCCGTACATATGGCCCGAAACTAATCTTCAATACATGATTAACCGACACGCCACATTAATCCTATTGGATATAAATATATATATAATGACATGATAGCATTAGCGTCTATCAGGTGCATGCCTACACCCCGCGCTAGTCGTGGCTACTTGCAATTAAGTGAGCCATGGATATCCAGGACACGGTCGCATTAACCCCAATTGTTTAAGATATCAAGCAAAACATATCAAAACGGGTTATTTAAATTTTAAGCATCATTAGCCCATGATTTGATACCTGACCAAGCGGCAAATTTGCCGTATCCCAAGCGCGCATAGGGAAAATAGGCTAAGAGTATTTACCTGTGCAAGTCTTTACAAATCAAAGGAATCAAGCGCAACCGTTAATCAAAACAACTAATGCAGGCACAATTTACTGGAGGCTTCTGGTCTGAAATGGAAGGAAATATTATCCTATAAAATGTTCACGGGTCAATATATATCCTTTGGACTTTGATAGGCTACTTAGATTTACACAACGTTACACTAGATTAAGCGTTGACCGAATAGAAAGTGGTTTATATCCGTCCGAGTGCACGGCCTGGTTGGATACGGGATATTTAACCAATCATTCTGATTTAGAATAGTTTTGAAATCATTTGACCCGATTTGACTAGCTTATATATTTAATATTATTAAACTAGTCGTATTCGTAAATACGGTATCAGGTAGTCGAATAGGTCTATGACGAGTACGTTATGTCAAAACATTTTTAACAATGATATATAATTAGTCTTGAGGTCAAATTATATGCCTCATTGGTTTAAAACCATTTTTACGCCATACGAGCATTTTTGACATTTATAAAAGATATAATATTGGCTCGTCAATAAACCCATCAAACGACATGAACTAAAGGTATAACCTCAGAGGGTTATTACCTATAATAGTATGGTCATATAACAAATCCTAATCAGGCCCTAAACTTGACCAAATAGGTCAGAACCGAAAGCCAAAGAAAAAGTCAGTTGTTTGACTTTTGACTACGAAATGAGCTCTAAATAAGAAATGACAAGTTGCACATGATTAAACATGTCCTAGTATGTTTTATAAACTGATATAATGTCAAAATTTAAGTTTTTGGTAGTTAGAAACTTATTTAACGTAATTTGCAAAATTTATATTTTTTTGACTTTTTATTTAATATAAATTTGATTCATCATTTCGCCTACTTAACGTGATTTTCAGAGAGTGCCATCACAAGGAATTAACACCTTCATTATTACGATCACTTTGCAATGTTCGATTCGAACTTTGACTTGACCGAAATGGTCAGAACCGAAAGTCAAAGCAAAAGTCAATTTGCTTGATTTTCAGCTAATAACTAGCCTGATAATGGAAAAAAGACTGAAAAAGAAAACTTGTGTTCAAGAAATGCTTAGAACTTCAGGGAGGAGGCTTCTAATGATTAGGAGCAGCTCCAAAGAGTATTTAGATATGAGAAAGAATGGTATGCATAAACTGTTGGACTCGTGAGGTAATTATACAATCTTCAAGCTCTAGAAATGTGCCAAGTGTCCTAATAGGTGTCAACATGAGATTTAAAGTGGCACTTTCATGGAGGGTTGCAATATATGAAGCAAGGCTGCGGCGAGCAATTATCCTTCTATCAGCGCACCCCTTACGGACCTTCAGCGCGTAATAAATCTTTTTAAATGCCTTACGAACTTAAGGCATATGCCTTGAGGTCACCGATATTTGAGATATCGGTTCGTGTTGGGATATCGGGAATTCTAATATCATGCTAAATCTATTATATATATATAGCAACTTAACGCTAACAATTCAGTATACTCTCCTACCATTAACAAATTAACCTTTTATAACTTGCAAAACACTACCAATTGTAGCAAGTAGGAACTGACTAAGACTTAAAACACTAACATTTAACACTAACAACTAACAATTAAGACGTTAAAAACACTAATAGCAACAATAAGAAGAAAGAAGAATGGTAGATTTAAGATGAAAGGTACTAATATCTGGAAAATCGGTGATATATCGGTCAAATATTGGTCCAATATCAGTCAAATATCGGTCAATATCGTCGATATTATCAGTACTGATATTTTTCACCGATATCTCGGCAGGGGACCGATAACCGATATGTTTACTATATATGTGTATACGAGATATTAACTACATAGCCTAGGATCAATCTATACGTCTTAACTTACATATATAACATGCATTCCTCAAAACAAAAACATATAAAACAGGAGACACGATATACGCCTCAATACATATGACAAAAGGGTCGAATCAAAAAGAAAAAAAATAAACATTTCAAAACATAATAACATTCAGAAATGAAAACTCATACCAAACATTCATAACGTCACAGCCAAACGGTCATAAAAATACTAAGGTCATTTGTATCATACAAGTATAATAATAGGTTATTAGTACCTTAGTAACGAACGTAAAAATTACAATAAATCCTTGAATTAAGTAGAATGTTGAGAACCTTGATGCAATGGAATGTCAAAACAATTCATGGTTGATTGAGATGATTAAGATAGTAAATCAAGTTAGAGATAAATGTCAATGATGATTTTAAGCAGGGTTCAAGACATATACTTTTTAAAGAGGGCGACTCTCCCAGCAGCATTAGAATTCCATTTGTATGTATTGTGGGCACGGAGGGGATGCCATATCACTGGGTGCGGGTGCGAAACACCAGAACGTCGGGGCACGACCGTGGTGCAGGGGCGAAGAAGGTGAGAGTTGGTTGGTGAACGATCGGCTACTAGGGGTGCAGGCGCTAGGTGGCGTAGTTCACCAACATGGCCGGCCCTGAGGGTGGGCGGGGAGCAGTGGCGAAGCTTGAAGTTTTCGTCGTGGGGGTCGAAAACCTATACACCCAAAAATTTCTATAGAACCGGGGGGTCGAAAACGTATATACCCAAAAATTTCTATACGAAAACTACATGTACAACACAACTGAGCGAAAAGTTCGGGGGGTCGGGCGCCCCTCCCGGCCCCTTAAGTGCTACGGCCCTGGCGGGGAGGACCACCGACCAGGGCCCGATATTTCGAAGACATGTTATTTTAAAAAAATCTGATATGTACATGTAAAAAAAATTAATAGAGTATACCTATACAAACACCAACATAGGCCCACTTACAAAACTACTTTTTATGGTTTAGATTAGTTAATGGCCCATTGACATTAGGTTTAGACTAGTGGTGCACAAATCGGGTTTTTTGAATACCCGGTTCCGGGTACGACCGGGTTCTACAAAATCGGGTATTGACAATACCTGGTCCGGGTCTGGGTTTTACACAAAAAATGTATACCTTATATACCCGAGTTCAGGTAGGGTCCGGTCGGGTTTTCTAATACGCGGGTATTAAAATACCCTTTTTCCGGGTTCGGGTAGGGATCAGGTTGGGTTCGGGTATGCCTTGGGTATTCATTTTTTTTTGCATAAAACATAGAAATATAAAATGTAAAACCTTTTTATTTCATAAAACATAGAAATATATGACACATAAATAATCATAGAACCGGGTCGAATAAGATGATGAACATAGATAGCTTCGAATAACTTGATCGTCTTCGTTTATTGTTCATCTCGAGGATAAGACTTGCGGTTAAACCAAACATCAAAGACCTCTTTTGTAGGTTATAAATATACAATATAAACAAAAAAATGGTCAAAATACACTTTCGAACGACTATATAGCCATTACCAAGGTACAAAACTTGAAAAAACACAAAAGAACGAAAAAACCTGAATAGTGTATTGGAAAACCCGGACTGGGTATTGAAAAACCCCGTTCCCGGTTCGGGTTGAAACCGGTACTCGTAAAACCCTGATTGAAAACGGGTATAAAAAAACCCGGTTCCAGGTTCGGGTTTTATAACAGAAATGCATACCCGACCCCTACCCTATGGGTAGGGTTGGGTTCGGGTATAAAAAACCCGGGCCTTATATTACGCGGTCCGGGTTTTTTTTTCGGGTCCAGGTCTAGGTTCGGGTTTTTTTATGCACACTAATTTAAACCTTTAGTAAGCCTACTACCCAATTTGTTAAAACGTAAGGATATATTTTTGCAAGTTCGAAAAGGGTACACGAATTCTCAAGGACGGTCTTCTCCGTCAAAGCCACTGTGTCTAAATGATGCTACATAACATATTTTTTTCTTCATATTTCCCATTAACTAAAATACATATAGTCGTAAAGTATCAAATCATTTCGAAGGGTGTGTAAGGAAAACTAACCCCACCCCTTCCTTCCCTTCACCCTTCTTTGTCCATCTAATTTCTCTTTTATTTTCATTTAAGTATTAAGGATATAACAACACTAACAACATTTAGCATATACAATGAATTCTTTATTCATATTCATATATTTTCAACTAAAAACAATTTTCTTTATTTTTTCTTTTCAATTAAATAATATTTTTATACCTTTGTCATTAATTTTTCTCTTTACTCCACTCACAACCAATTCTAAAAATATTAAAAAAAAATTATACAGTTTCTCTCTATATTTTTTCTCATGTATTTATAGATGAATATTAACTTTCTCATATATTTTCTCTCTCCTCCACTCACAACCATTAAAAAACACTAACAAACCTTCCTTATAATATACTAAACTCTTTCACATATTTTTAAAGTTTTCATTGTGAGTGCTCTTACATCTTATCTTATTATTTTTTACCTTATAATTACACTAAAAATAACTATTTTTTTTCTCTCATTTCAATTAAATAATATTTATTATATTTATCGTTACCTTTTTTCTCTCACTTCTACTCATAACCACTTTCAAAATATATTAAAAAATTATAGAGGATGAACAGTATCCCTAAAATACACTGATGAAAAGTAACATTTCTCTTTTCTCTACTCATAACCATTTTGTATACCTTTTATAATAAGTTGCTTAAATATCATTAAATGTAAATCCTGTTAAGTTAAAGCAATATATTGTTTTATCTAAATTTAAATATAAGTAATTTTAGTCATTTAATTAATTTTTTTATATGTTTTAAGTCCACGATTTGGACTCTAATGGTAACCTTTTTCTAATGTATTTATTTATTTAATTTTAACTATGATCACTAATTTTTAACAAATGTCTTTCTTATTCATTTATGATCACTAAATTTTCATTTTTGTTTAAATAATCTAGCACTTAAAAGTAACATTACAATATTCTGTTTAACTTGCTACAACATTAGACTCAATAAAATTCTAACCATCTCGTTTTAGTCTGTCAATAATTATTGTACTTATTTTTTCCCGAAGATCATGGTGTATTATTGTACCTAGTAATAATATTTTTTTCCCGAAGATCATGGTGTATTATTGTACTTAGTAATAATATTTTTTTCCCGAAGATCATGGTGTTACACTGTTACATAATATAAAGACAAACAGGGTCGTTTCTGGATAACCCACCATGATCATGGTGTTACACTGTTACATCAAAGGAAATGAGCTAATTGACAAAGTTGAACAAACAGATTTTAATAGGGTCTTCTGTGTATAACTAATTATTGTGATCCACACATGTTCTCTGGTTTGGTTATTGATCTGAATTCAAATCTTTTAGAAATTAAATGCTTTTTGCTTATCTTCAAATCTTTGTGGGCCAGACTTTTTGTTTACAAAAGTACTTGTTTAGTAGTCAAGTACAGTCATATTTGTAGCTTTCAGAAACTTGATTGATTTATATTCTTTTTAACTTTTAAGGTTTACTTTGGTTTTTAAAAGTAAAATTTATGTAGTATGCGAACCACATCTGCATATATCTTTAAAAGAAGAGGTAGACCAAACATTTGAAGTCTACAAGAAGAAAGTTGTTTGTGTTTTTAACTATGTAAACTTTTAAAATAAACTGGTGGTGGTGGGTGGTGGACATGGCTGCGGGTGGTGGTAGATGGTGGTGGGTGGTGGACGGTGGTGGTGGTATTTTGCAGATCTTTCAAGATCTAAAAAATAGTTGGGCCAAGTCTGCACCAAGAAGAGCTCGTGCAGACTTTTTTTAATGAAATGTCTTTGAAAAAACAAACAATTTGCAGATGCAATGTTTGCGCGAAGTCTGTGCGACGTAGACAGAAGGGCCTCCAATATATTTTTTAGAAAAACAAACATCACCTGATATACATTAGAGTTAATTACGTGTTTCGTCCCTGTCGTTTGTCAAAAACTACTATTTCAATTCATTAGTTTAAAAATTGTCACAATTCCTATGTTTTTACTTTCGTAACTATTATAGTTCACCCTCACTAACGCCATCCGGTTATTTTGTTCGTTTATTTGAAAGACCATAATACCCATTTTATTAAAATTAAAATTAAAATAAATAAAAAGTTAGTTACGTTTTTAGTCCCTGTGGTTTGTTAAAAATAAACATTACAGCTCTTTAGTTCTAAAAATTATTACAACTGCACAAGTATCATTCACTTTACTTTTTAAAACTAATGGACTATAATGATTAATTTTTGTAAACAACAGGGACGAAAAACGTAGCTAACTCTTCTTTGTTTTAATTTTAATAAAAAGGGCATTATGGTCATCTCAAATAAACTAACAGAATAACTGGATGACGTTAATATGGGTGGACTGTAATCGTTACGAAAGTGAAACCATAAAACTGTTTTGGCAATTTTTAAACTGATAGACTAAAACAGTGATTTTCGACAAACCAAAGAAACAAAAACGTGAGTAACTCTATACATTAGAAACATGAATTTGCTAAACAAGAGGAGGCATGAGGTAAAATTCTTAATATCTGGCTTTATGTGAATAGCTCACTTGAGGTAAAGTTCTTGATTTGTTGTGTTAAAGTGGTGCCTATGTGATATTACTAGTGACTACTACTTTTTTGTGTACAATTTACATTATGATATTACTAGTGGCTCCTACTTTTTAATGTACAATTTACATGATGATATTACTAATGACTACTACTTTTTGTGTCTCGTATAATGGCCATGACAACTAAGGATGCATACCGGTACTTTGCTCAAAATACAAAGGTATAGCGGAATCCATAACTTTACCTTCAAACGGGATGATATGATTTTTTATGATGTCGAACAACTTTTGAGGGATAAATGATCTATATCTATATATATATAACAAACTAAATTAATTTGAGACACATGACAATCATTCAGATTATCTAAAATTCTGTTTTCACTCCTAAAATATAATCCCTATATAATCCTTTTAGTTTCAAAGTTAATCATAAATTCAAAAAAAATCATGAAATCTGATTTCGCTTCACATATCAATTTAATAATAATATTATTATTATTATTATTATTATTATTATTATTATTATTATTATTATTATTATTATTAAAAACATATAAAAGCATATCAATCAAATGTATGATTATAGATTAAGTGATACACGTTTTAGTATTAAATCTGATTTCAACTCACATATCAATATAATATTAATATTAATATTAATATTAATATTAATTATTATTATTATTATTATTATTATTATTATTTTCCGTTTAAAAAGATATAAAAGCAATCAAGTATATGATTATAGATTAACTGATAAGTGATAACGTATTAATAATTAAAAAATTTATTAAAATAAAATTTATACATATAATAAAGTAATCATATTGGGGACACATGCGTGGTAAATTCAAACTATTTTTTTCGTCTAAATAAATAGATGTAGATAATATTTAATAAAATTTAAATAAAAAAATATATTATTTTAGTCCTTAATTTTATCTTTTTATCTTTTACCCTAAACAAATAGATATAGATAATATTTGTTAATAAGATTTAAATAAAGAATATAGCATTTTAATCTATGAATTTTATCTTTTACTATTTTTTTTCATTCATATTTATCATGTCTTTACTTTATAATAAGGATTAATAAAATTGAATTATAATAAAATAAGCATAGGTAACTCATGCCTTCTACTAATGTTTTAGATTTTTAATGTAAAAATATAAATGAAAATACAAGTAATAATTTTATCTTTTTATCTTTTATTGTTTTGTTTTCCATTCATATTTATCCATTTTATTATTTGGTATATAAATTAAATTTATTCATCCCGTGCATTACACGGGGGTTTTTTATTTTTTATTATTATTTAGTATATGAAATTAATTTATTCAAACCATGCAAGACACGGAGTTTTTAAAAATGTAACTTTTTTATTTTTTGATATATAAAATTTCATTTATTCAACCGTACAATACACGTGATTCTTAAAGATATAACTTTTTTATTATTTAATATATAAAATTATATTTATTCAACCCGTGTAATACAAATGACATTTTAAAGATATTTCTTTTATTATTTGCTACATAAAATTACATTATTCAATCCCTGTAATATAGGTTGTTTTTAAATACATAGGGTTTTTAAAGATATAACTTTTTTATTATTTGGTATATAAAATTACATTTATTTAACCGTATAATACACATGGTTATATAATAAAAGAAGTAAAATTGAGACATTTTCTATTGGGTTGAGATGCATGTATTGATACCAAGACTTTTCTTTTCAATAAGTAATGCACACAAAGTAGTAAAAGTGAGTAAAAAAGAATCAAATAGTTGCATGTTTCTTTAAGGAATATTGGATTTCAATCATCCAAACTATTCGTCGTGGCCGCCAACAGTCCTATCCAACTTAAAAAATAACCAATGGCAGTCCCAACTATTAACATATTGGTTTCTAGTGGACCATAACTAACAGAACCCTAACACTGTTAATCCCCGGTCGCTGGAAAAACGTGTTTGGACGGAAAACTCAACTTTTTTGTACCATACCTCTTTGTAACCTTATTACGGACTTTAGGAACCTTTTGTTACTAAAAGCCCCAATTATTGAGGCCGCCTTAAACTCTTTTATCGCCGGAAAACTTCTATTTGTCGGGAAAACTCAAGTTTTTGGCCCAAAAACCCAACATTTTGTCCCAAACTTCTTTGTAACCTTATATTAATTCAACTTTTCCCAAGTTTTGTTGATGTGAATTTTGATGACTTTGTTTTTTATTTTATAATTTTAGAGGTTTGTCTCATGAAATTCAGTGTTATTAAAGGTTTGTCTTATGAAATTCAATGTTATTAATGACAACTTATGAGTTTATATGTATATTCAATCAAAACTATCAAGAGTAGATTAAAAATAATAAGTATTTACAAATAATAAATTTTATCGTTAATTAACACGGAGTCATAACCTAGTTCTATTATATATGGAACAGAAACTCGTGAATGGGAAGATAGTTTGTTAGCATAGCATTATCAAAATCTGACTTATTTTGTATTATATTTTATATAAACTGTACAATTGATTATTTTATTTGGGATAATTTGTACAGTTTTTTGTCAGTTTGTATAAAGTTTTGGTTAGGTTATGTTTGTGTACATTCATGTGAATCAGCTGGATATACTTAGAAATCACAAGGAAATAGCAAAAGTGTGTGTATATAAATAAACTCTTAAGCAAAATTTCATAGCCGGATCCGTAGATAAACCGTTAGCACAATTCCATAGCCAAGTATGTAGCAAAAACCATAGCTAAAAATATCCCGTAGCAAATGTTTCCTTAGCAAAATTTGTAGTGAACATTTCCATAGCTAAAATAGGAATGACTGTGTCGCAAAATGTAGCAAATGCGTTTCCATAGCAAAAATATGTTACAAAGTGATTAGTGATGGATCAAATCTGTAGCAAAAGGGTATTGCTACACATTTGACCGTAGCGAAAAGATTGTCTTATTCATATGGAAATGTTGTTTTGTATACACTTTGGATTAGAAAACCAATTGTGTTAGTATCTTGAACTAAAAAGGTTTGAACCTTTTAATGTTTAATCAATGTTTTGAAAACATGACAAGATTCAACTAAACCAAATATTATTTTGTAAACTATGTGTTGTTATAGGTGTAACCAGCCAATTTTTGTGTTTTCCAGTTCAAATTTCGTGTTGATCATTGGTTATAACTGATTTAATGTTTGGATGACTGAATTTTATACTTGTTTCATGTTTATGATAATTATTAGTTGACTTTTTATCAGGGGCACAAGGGCACAACATTTAAGGGGTCGGGGGGCCGACCTTCCGAACTTTTCGCTCATTAGTATTATATATGTAGTTTTTGTATAGAAATTTTCGGGTATATACGTTTTCGAACCCCCGATTCAATATAAAATTTTGGATATATACGTTTCCGACCCCTGTCAAAAACGTCAAAACTTCACCACTTCTTTTTATTAATAAAAAATGGATGATAAGTATTTTATGCACTTGTACTTTTTAGAAAATTTTATTTTCCACATAATGTAAAAAAATTGAATGTATGATAATGATATCTGGTTGTTAATGTCACACCCCGACCCGCAGCGGAATAAAAGTCGGGGCATGATTGGGTTATCACCAAAGCTCATGATATTTACTAAGATGTTTCATATTTATTAAATTCAAATTACAAACTTAAATATCCAAAACAAAATTCATACAATTACAAAGAAAATGAAACTATATATTTATTCCAAAGCATAAACTTGTTTATTCTTCTAGGCCTTCCTAAGTGTTTCCTGTCTCAGCTGGATTACCTGTATCTTGTGTAAAACGGGGGAGATTTTGGGTCAACAAAAGTTGGCGAGTGAACATTGATAAAACATTTTAACTAATTTCTTGTTTTATTTAATAAGGAAAATTTGTGCATTAATCACATGTGAGCAAACATATATGTAAACAATCACAAACCACTTTGGATGAGTATATGACATGAAATGATGATGTATTTGAGATCAAGGCTCAATCAAACGGAGCCGATCTAATGAGGCTCCTGATGCTCAACCCGTATCCCACGGGGAACTGATGGGCCTAATGAAATGCGTGCACTGAAATGATGAAATTCAATCTACATATAATTCACACAATAATTGATACACATTTGATCACGGATATGATGTATGCACAAGTGTTTAAATAAAATAAAAGAATAGTACGACACATGATACACCCCAAAATATGATTAAAACGGGGAATTGGTAGAGATTCACTCACAGTGGATGCGTTTCTTGATGACGATGAATGCGCATGAATATTATGATTCGACCGGCGAGGGAAAACTAACCTAAATAATAACGACATGATTCGATTAAATAAATAAATTTTATTTGAGATTATTATTTTTAATTAGTGCTCTTTAATGAGATTTTTAGATTTAATTTTACGAGTTTAATGCAAATTTCTAACTTTAAAAACCTTATTTTTAAGTATTTTAATTAATTTTTCAATTAAATAAATAAATAAAAAGAAAACAGAAAATAAAAAATTTGGGTTGACTTATCAGGTTTGACCGGGTCTGACCGGTCAGATTGTATGTATTCTATGCGGTGAGTGAGGTTCGAACTCGGGACCTCTCGTATACGTGCACGCAGCTCTACCAACTGAGCTACGTGTACCCGAAATATTCTCTGTTTTAATTATATATATATACTAACTAACTTTAACCTTATTTAGTTTTTATTAAAAATGTTTTAATATGACCGAACCGGTTACAGAAACCCGGAATCGAACTCGAGACCTTCGGTTCGAGTGCACACAGCCCAACCAGTTGGGCTGTGTGTCTAATCTGCTTAACTACTGGATTATATTCCTCTTATATACATACTGTGAATTGATCTGAATAGGTTTTAAAAATGTTTGTTTTATTTCAGAAAGTCGGAAACATGCGTGATTCGAACCCGGGACGTGTTGCACACAGTCCACCGCTGGACTGTGTGTCTAACCCGGTTAAATACCCGATTTTAATTACATTAATATACAACTTAAACTTCGTCTTCTTCATTAAGAAGAACACAGAACCGTGAACCCGACTGTTTTGCTTAATCGACCAACAAACTTATAATTGATTGAAATAGAATAGAAAAAGAAGATTAAGTAATATGATATACCAAAACAGAGAGTTTTCTTCAGATTTCCGGCAAGTTTTCGTCGACCCTGATTTGCGATTTCCGGCTGAATGAACGTCTGAAGTACAAATGCGGTTTTCTGATCAGTGATTCCGGCGAGTGCGAAGATCCCCGGCGACGAGCTTTGGAAGAATTAAAGCTTCGGAAAGAGAGTGCGGTTCTGAGCGAAATGTTTACCAGGAGTTTGAGTGGGTATTTATAAGGAGGAACAGGCTGATTGGGTTGAATTAAGGTCATGATTCGCGGTCAATGATTTCTGACGGTTTTGACTGAAATTAAGTGCAGGCAACGGTTATAACTGATGTTGAAATCAGTTTATGCGTTTCAGTCAAGGGAAATGGCAACATTTGCTGAGTTTCGGTTTTTTTTCCCGGCGACTGCGAGTTCTGGGCGCGCTGATTACCGGTTTTGACTTTCGGATTTTACTTTAAGTGTTATTTGTTTCTGTATTTAACACAAGTGAAGTGTGTGGCGGAGTGGTGTGGTGTGTGTTTTTGTTTGCGGGAGACCCGGGTTCGAGACCCGACGACTCTATTTTATTTTTTATTTACTTATTATTATTATTATTTATTAATTATGGTTTTTAAATTCTAAAATGTTTATTAATTATGTATTATTTAAAATAATCTGAACAATAAATACGCAACGAACTTATAACGAATACTTGATTATTAAACGAAGCGGGTTTTGAAACCCGTTTTTCGTCGACTGTTATAGTTAACTTGTCCAACCAAGAAACAGTACAGTTACTTAGCATGTGATTGATATTTTGATCGATTTTCAAATGATTGAGTTAATAAATAACTGAATACGTGGTTACCCATAGTCCACATAATATTAAGAGGGTAATTTACTCGCAATATGCATGACGTAATTGTTACGAAAATGCAACCAGGTTTTCGTCAGGTGTTTTGCTTTTATGGTGGCATAACGACTGTCAAGTGGCAGTCGGCGGGTATGATTTCCCGGGGAACGCCCAGGAAAGTTAAACTTTAAAGCCAACATAGACCCGGTAAAGACTATATAGCCTGGTCAGAATGTGGCAATACGGGGCTCTCTCCGATTTTGAGAGTATGGTAACTTTATACATGAAGTTCAACGTAAAAAAATAAAAAATAAAAAAATAACTCATAAGTTGTAACCTCCTCGAAATCAGCTCACTGAATGTTTAAACAACAATTTCGCATCCAAACTTAATTCTTCATTGGATATAAGTTGCTCATTTAATAAACAAGCTAAGACTCGAATTTTATATATCAAGTTTGATATATAATACTTGCGAGCCTAAAGCCTTCTATTTATACAACTTAATTTCTTCAAAATGAAAACATATATTTAGAATATTATTACTATTAGGGATAATAATTATGATTAAATAACGAAACTATATAGAGAGAACAATGATAAAATGATGTAAACGGACTAATTAAATAATTAATAAACAATAAACGGATCAAGTTGAGACAAGCTCAGATTTTAAATACTATTCACAAGCCGATCAAGCTTTAGCTAAAGAAAAAGATCTCGAAACAAACATGTCTTAGAAAAAAAGTTTTAAACTAACCAAAACGGATGTCTTTATACCTCTACTGATCATTGTGAATTTTTATTTTAATTTTTATTTTTTGCTTAACAATAACATAATTATTCATTAACAGATCAATAAGATAAGATTTGTTGCCATTTGATTGATTCATTGCACATGACCTTAGTTACTAACTTGCTATTAATTTAGTGAAATGAGTTGTCTATATAACTGGGGACCTTGAACACACTAAAGAAAAGAAAAAGAAAAAAAAAGAGTTGATCTATGTTTATAATGAAAAATAGAAACTTGGAAAGTTTTTGTAAGTAGGGGCGGGGCGGACCTAGGTTATATCCTGGATGGGCGGGCACACCCCTTGAAAACAAAATTTTATTGTATTTTATAGGCAAAAATCATGCCCGTACCTCTTGAAATGTTAGCTATGACCCATGTTCGCACCCACGGTAAATAATTTCTGGGTCCGTCATTGTCTGTAAAGTAACGTCTTAATTTAGTAATTAGTTATTACCCTTTTCTAACACAATTGTGTATTATATTTAAATAAATATTTTTTACTTGTTTTCCATTTATTATATATCTACAAGCTTGTATGTATGAATTTTATCTTGTATTTATTTGTGTGTGTTATTACATGCACTGCATATCATGTATTTATTTATATCTACAAGCTTGTATGTATGAATTTTATCTTGTGTTTATTTGTGTGTTATTTATCTTGTATTTATTTGTGTGTGTTATTACATGCACTCCGTATCATGTACTTTGTTACATACTAACACGTGAATATTATGGATATTGTTTTTTTCTTTGAATTTAGCATTTAAGAGTTTTATATTTCAAGCACACAACTATCGTGTTTGAAGTGCCTTTACAAAAAGGAATATTGCATGTATGGTTTACTCTATGTGCATACGTGTCACATTCTTCTTCGTTTGTACGCATGTGAATTTTTTTTATTTAATGTCGTAATGTGTGACTTTTTTAATTTAACTAGTTTGATGTCTACGCCCGCGTTACGAGGCGATAGTCTAAAAATTTCTCAACCAATTAAAATAAAAAAAACACTATCATAGTTTTGCTAAAAAAAAAAGCGAAAACGATGGTAAGACCGTTATTTTGAGTTAGGGCAAAACTATAATTTGTCAGGACTAATAAGCAAGTGTTAGACAACTCTTTTTCACGAATAAAAAATTAAATCAAGTCAACTAATTAAAACAAAACACTCATATAGTTTTGCTAAAAAAATCTAAAGCGGTGACAATATTGAAATTTTGAACTAAGGGCAAAATCGTATTTTTTAACCGTATAAAATCCTAATTTGCGAAAAGCTAAAGCGATGGCAAAATCGTAATTTTATACTGGAGGTAAAATCGTAACATACCTGGCCAACGGGGAGTCCCATGCAGCAGCGTAACACTATTTCCCCACGCACCTTTAAAAAAAAACTAAAACGATAGCAATACTGTGTAATTTTTTGCTAGGGTAAAATCGTAATGTGCAAGAAACTAAACGATGGCAATACAATATTTTTTTACCAGGGAGAAAATCGTAACTTTGATCAATGGAAAATTTGTAATTTATTTAGGCAACGAAGTAAAATAAAACACTACTATAGTTTTGCAAAAAAAAAGGTAAAACGATGGCAAGATCACAATTTTTTTACTGGGGGAGAAATCGTAATTTTTGAAATGGGGACAAAATCATAATTTTGGACTGAGGGCAAAATCGTAAATTTTAAGTTGAGGCAAAATCATAACTTTATTTTGAACTGGGGTGAAATCATAATTTTGAACTGAGTGCAAAGTCGTAATTCTGAGGTGGGGGGAAAACATAAGTTTTTTTTAACCAGGGGCGAAAACGTAATTTTGAGCTGAGGACAAGATCGTAATTTTGAGCTAGGGGCAAAAACATAATTTTATTTTGAACTTGGGGCAAAAACATAATTTTATTTTGAACTTGGGGCAAAAACGTAATTTAAGCTGAGGGCGAAACCATAATTTCAAAATGAATAAAGAAGAATAAACTGGTTGGTCCAATAGAAAAGTGCAAGGCAACCTGTCTGACACTATCCCTCAATCTTGTAATTTGCCTCACACGATTCCTCAATCTTGTAATTGTATATGTTGGAAATGTGGTATGCTATGTAACTTTTTTTCTTCTTTTTTGAACAACAAAGACGAAACTTTTATTCATCAAAAAGTCTACAAGCGAGGCGCAAATAGACATAGAAAAATACATCAAGGATACATCCAGAATAAAAATCAAAGTACAACATTATTCAAGTAATCGGAGAATTTTTAGATCGTTTTCTAGCCATCCAGGAATGAGAATGCACACCACTCTTCCAAGTTTATATTCCTGTACCTCGATCTTCTCTTCAAGCATTCGAAAGACTTCCCTGATTTCTTCTACCAACTTCAATGGGTCCATCATTTTATTGTTAAAAATCTTGTTGTTCCTATTCTTCCAAATAGGACATAATGTCATCAAGTAGATTGCGTTTATTACTTTTGCCTTTGTTTTTGAAAAGCCGGTCATGTCTAGTAGCCTCGACTCCACCGATTCCGATTTTGTTTTGGCGGGAAGTAAGACAAAATCAGATCCGCGTATGGGCAATGAATTAAAACGTGATTTTCCGACTCGTTTGCTGAAATTGAATTCATTCCCCTCTTGATCAGTTCTTCAGCGGTCGGTATCCTTCCTTCAATCGCTTTCCAACTAAAATAGTTTGACTTTGGTGTTGCCATTCTGTTCCATAAAAAGTTCACAGGTCTGTTATTTAAGTCGATTAGGCCCATTAGATCCGTTCGAACCCTCTTGATCGGAAAGTCTTCATCACCTCAATCCTTCCATTTCCACATATCCTTCCCATGACCAACCAATTGATGCTGTAAGGTCTGGCTCAACCTCTGAAACTCTTCTTTTTCCTCGTCATCTTCTGGTAGTCTTACCCAATTTCGATCCCACAATGTTTCCCCTATGTTTTCCGTGAAATATTGACTTACCGAGATCCTCTTATTTGCGAATATACTGTACATTAGGGGGAACCATCTTTCAAAGGTCCTTGTGGTGTCCATGAGTCGATCCAGAACATCGCGTTTTCGCTGTTACCGGCTACGCATTTTTAAGGCTTTGTTGTACATCAATACCTCATTTTTAAAGTGCTATCCCACCCCCATGATTGCTCTCCATACGCCAGGTTGTGATTTCTTTCTCGGTATTAGCAACACCACTGTTGAGTTATGGTGTATTGCTTTAATAACTTTTGCCCAAAGTTGATCTGGTTCTTCTTTCAATCTCTACCACCACTTCAAGAGTAGAGCTAAGTTCATTTCTCGTATCCCTCCCACCCCAAGGTTGCCCGTTTTTTTTGCACCTGTGATTCTCGCCCAACTCATCCATCTAATCTTGTTAATGCCACTACCCCCGCCCTATAGAAAACGACGTCTTATACCCTCCAAGGTTTTGATTACGGCGGTAGGTGCTTTGAATAGTGAGAGATTATAGTTTGGGATACTCCCGAGGACCGATTTTATTAGTGTAATTCTTCCCGCAAAAGACAGGCTCCTCGCTTTCCATGTGGACAGTCTTTTATTCAGTTTATCTATGACTTCTTTCCAGCTCTCGTTACGATTCATGTTTGCTCCAACTTTCATCCCTAGATACGTAAATTGCAAAGAACCTCCCCTGCAACTTAGATTTCCAGTCATGTCTTCCACTTCTTCACCAGCTTTGTTTATACCATACAAAAAACTCTTGTTTTTATTCACCTTTAGACCCGATAACAAGTAAAAGACCCGTAGAATTCTGCTTAACGTTTTCAGTTTACCTTCATCCCACTTACCAATAAATATCGAGTCGTCTGCAAAGAAAAGATGTGACAGGTACGGCCCGTTTCTCGGTAGGGATATACCTTCGTAGTACCCTTCCTCTACAGACTTTCTCATGAGTACATGCAGAGCCTCCATGGCAACCGTGAATAAGAATGGCGAAAGTGGGTCACCTTGTCTCAATCCTCTCTTATATTGGAACTCACCCGTTGGCGACCCGTTTACTAGGACCGAGGC
This sequence comes from Scalesia atractyloides, assembly GCA_947069175.1. Classification (NCBI taxonomy): domain Eukaryota; kingdom Viridiplantae; phylum Streptophyta; class Magnoliopsida; order Asterales; family Asteraceae; genus Scalesia; species Scalesia atractyloides. Next base: position 78,517,591 of record CAMTDV010000004.1, on the reverse strand, counting down.
TTTTTCGGAGAATAGAATTCCCATTACCCATGTTTTCCATTTTGAAAGAAATCCCATGTGTGTTAATACAATGATTAGGAACTTCCAGCACAGCGTGTCATACGCCTTTTCGATGTCCGCTTTGGAAATGAATACTTGTTTATTTACCTTTTTCGCGCAACTAACGACTTCGTTCATAATTAGCGGTCCGTCAGTGATATTTCGCCTGCCACGAAGGCAGACTGCACATCCGAAATCACATCATTAAGAACCACTTTCATGCGATTAGCTAAAACTTTCGAAATAATCTTGTTAAAGCTACCAATAAGTGAAATGGGTCTAAAATCCGAAAGGGTTACCGGGTCAGCATTCTTAGGAATTAAGGCGATGAAGGAAGCACTACAGGACTGTTGAATGGATCCATGTCTATGAAATTGAGACAAAATGTCGAAAACGTACCCTTCCAAATTAGCCGAGTATTTCTTTATGAAGGCGAAAGTTATACCGTCCGGACTGGGAGCTTTATCCGACCCGCATTCCCATACAGCGCATGTAATCTCGTCTTTTGAAAACGGTCTCACTAGATTTCTGCTTTAATTTCCGGCAGTCTGGCAAACCCATCGGCCGGCAATCGAGGTCGGTTTTGTATTGGTTCGGCAAACTTTTTTCTCATGGTCGTCTGAATGTATTTTTTAATATCCTTTGGGTCCGTAACCCAGCTTCCCTCGATCCATAAACCGTTAAGTTTATTTCTTGCAACATTGCAGTTGACCAGAGAGTGGATAAAACTTGTGTTTTCGTCTCCTTCCGCTAGCCATGAAACACGAGATTTCTGTTGTAAGTCTTTGGCTCTCAACCATAACCACTTTCTGACCCTTGTTTTGCTTTCTCGCCATTTTTGGATCTCCCCATTGGTAAGTGATCTCTGCTCGGCTTCAGAATCTAACGTATTAAGACAATCTAAGGCTTCTTTATATTCCTTTAGCTCACTCTCCTTTACTTTTTGTCTCCTTTTTTTCACTCCTTTGAACTTTGATCCTCATAAGGCATCCTTGAATCTATTATTCGCCTCCGTGTTTAGACCTCTCATCACTGCCTCCTCAACCCCTTCTAATGTTAGCCAGCTATTGAAGAAGCCAAAAGGTATCGGTCCGAAGTTTGTTTCGCCAGTGGCCAGAATCAATATTTTGTCCAGATAGATATGTTTGTTATGACAGACCCCACATTTTTGTTAATATCCAGTTCATCATGGGTATCTGCAATTGCGGTATTAATGAACTCAGCATGTGATGTCCCAGATGCATTGAGACCCGCGGCTTCAGCAGTCTTCTTGGTTGGTGTTGTAACGGTATTTGCAAAGGTTGGCACAACTATTGGTGTTTCAATTCTCTCATCATGGGACCTTTCCACTTTCAAAGGTGGCTGTTGGCAACCCCCCTTTACTGGTTCCAATGGGATATTCTCCGGTGGTATTCTCGTGTTTTTCCGATGAGCATGCCGTCGAATTTCCCGACTTATCCTTTGTATCTGTCTTCAAAAAATTTGGGATCCAGCAATCATCCTCTGCAATCCACACATCATACGGTGTTCCTTTCCAAACGATAGTTATTTTATCTTTTATTTGTTCCCCATGATCCCCACCGTGTCAAAACACAGGTTTAGATCAAGGATGTCTGCTTCTGAACAGGATATTACTTTGCCGTATTTCCCAGCTATCGTACTGAACACATTATCTTCCCAAAGCTGCACCGGAACTCCTTTAATCGACAGCCATACCACCCTCTGAAAAGGAATTGGTTATCCTTCCCACACCTGTATATGTTTCAACTCCTGACTGAAGCGAGTTTTTGCGTCGTTCGCAGCTTTTAACATTGTTTTCTCGTCCTTGAAAGTTGCCAAAAATCTGAGTCCACCAACATATCTCATGTGACCGCCCATGTTTCTAATGTATTCGCTTTCCTCCAGGTCTGAAATTTTGTAATTCCCCAATAAAAGCCTTGTTATGGCACAGTTCAACCGTTTCCGCATTATGATCAAAATGGATTATGGTACTTTTGCTTCCTACAAGTGTTTCAGCATATGTTTTTGTGTTTCTAAAGTTTTTCACAGATGCATGAACCTTGTTAGCTATTGTGTCTTCCAGTGATGAGATTTTATTTAGCCAGGTCTTTCCTTTTGCGTCGCTTAATCTCTTACCATCCTTTTGCAACGTTTGCTTTTAGTCGGGTATTATTAAAGCATAGTTGGTTAATTGCCTTCACCATTTTCTCCACGTCCTTTACGTATGCATACATGAGGAACCCGAATCGTCTCCCCAACGTGTCTTTCTTCTTTGCAATGTAAGCATCCACTAACCATCCGAGGTTTCTACACTCCGTCCACAGTTCCCCGTCAGACATCCATGTTGGAATATTCCTGACGTAAAACGTGGTTGAGTCCTTCTTTCCTGGTCTAGTTTCCTGCTGATGGTCACCTGCTCTTTCTCCTTCATCTCTCTCCATGAATAAAAAAGCATCAGAAGCCCAAAAGGCGAATGGATGAAAGAAAGAAAACTAATCAGAATGAAAGGTTGAGTCAAGATTCACAACCAATAAATGAATCTAAAAAACCTCGCACGCTAATCGGATTAAATCTTCACCGTCGAGCACTTTTGGCGTTCCTGAGCTTTTGTTATCTGACCAGACGGAATTAACCGAACCATAACCGAATTAACTGACAAAACCGAACCAAATCAAAAACCATTGGGTTGGTTAATGGTTTTTTTTGAAAACCGAAAGTAGCGGGTCGGTTATGGTTATCAATGTTTCCATACCCATCATAACCGAACCGATCCAACATGTAATAAATTTTTGTAGGATTTAAGACTTTTCACCATTTTTTTTAATATTTGATGTTTCTTATTAACTTTTTTTAGCATTTATAGGTTATTTCATATCGTTTTGCGGTTTTGATTTAATGTTTATTTGAATTTATGAAATATATTACATCACTTTATTTGAATATTCGGTAATGATCAGTATTAATATTATAGATATGTATTTTTTAGTACTATGTAATATACTAATATATACAAATATGCAGTAACAATTTATTCAAAGCTTAAAAATATTAAGCTATTTTTAGCTAGGCTAAATACACGGTTAACCACCCACAACCGACCCATTATAACCATCAAAACCGATTAACCATAACCGCCATAACGATCGGTTATGGTTATGGTTATCCATTAACCGACATCGCAGTTATGATTATGGTTTTAGGCCAAAACCGACCAAAACCGACCCATGCACACCCCTAATAAACATAACATTAGAACGTTAAAAGTATTAAATATACTGTAAAACCCTTAGTTAGGAAATCGAAATTTTAATAAAATTCCGCATATAAAAGAGTTTATATGCGATTACACGTCCGTACTATAATCCGAGTCTTATAAAACTTCTCAAAAAGTTAAAACATTTCAATATATTAACTTCGTTTAGTTTCATAATGACTAAACAAATTGCGGAAGCTTGAACTTTGATCGTGTTCGGTTCTTCGTTGAGCTTGATCGTCCTCTGGTGCTTTATTCCATTTCCCATATTTCATAAATTATGAAATATGTTAGTGTTAAGAATTTATAACGTAACTAATCGAACCCGAAAGCTCAAATAACATTAAACAACATTTAGGCGTTTTACCCGCCGTAAGCTACGGCTAGCAAGACATAATCTCAATTGTATTGAAAACTCACATCTTTGTATCAACACATACCACGATTTACATTCGACATATTACAACCCATGTTTACTCTTGCATGTAGTAGTTCAATATTTGCATATGCATACTTGAATATTCAGATTTGCATACAACAGCTCAATATTTGCATGTACATACTTTTATATTCAGATTTGCATACAACAGCCCGTTATTTGCGTATACATACTTTTATATTTAGTTTTGCATACAACAGCTCAATATTTGCATAGTGCAGCTCGTTATTTGCATGTACATACTTTTATATTCAGATTTGCAAACAGCAGCCCGTTATTTGCGTATACATACTTTTGTATTTAGTTTTGTACACAGCAGCTCAATATTTGCATACTGCAGCTCAATATTTGCATACAGCAGCTCATCAGCCATTTTTCTAGTTTGCCGTTTTTGTTACGAAAACTTCCGTAACTTATTCGTTTTTCATCCGTTTTACTTGAAACTTGTTTCTAAATGTCCGTAATATGTTTACCTACATATTTAACCAGAAATCCCAAACCCGGATTCATAATTTTTATGAATTATGCAACCTTTACCCGGTTTATGCGCATATTCATTTTGACCCATTATGGACTTCAAGTACTTAAGCTTAAATCGTCCATAATATTTTCACACCTTTCATTTCACATTAAAAACTATCATTTATCTATTATCTCGACTTCGTTTATGATGGGTTTTCATAGGATAACCATCATATTCCGAATTCACCATCCAGTTTGGCTATTTACGAAAATGACCCGTTAGGAGGCATTAAACCAAAAGATTTATGCTTTTCACTTTTACACTACCGAAAAGGGTCTACTAAATTATAAAACTCATTTATAAGCTACCCTTGAAGGTCGTTTTCTTGTTTTATCATTCACGGGCGATTTGGTCAACTATTGCCCCTTTTTACGACGAAGGACTTTTAATAATATATTTTTGACCGAATGTGCTCATTTTAACCATAATCTATTTAAAATCATTATATTCCTAAGAACATAATGTCTACAATTTAAATTAGTAGATTTACCTTACTTTAGGTAATCCAATGTCCGTTCATGACTCGTTTAACTCTCATCGGACCTCAAGTCCTCAATGAGAGTTTGACCCATTACACATACCTGGCTCGGGTCATAGCATTGACCCGTTTAAACACCTTGCACTATTATTTACTAATTAATAGCAACGCGAACCATACGCTATTTCCTGTGAGCACAAAAACTCGACAAGCGATCATTAGCTATTATTGACAAATGGTGTTGACATCACCATTTGACCCGTTTGGCCTATGTGACCATTTTATCATTATGAGATGGTATTTATTTACCATCTCACCATTTAATCCGTCTCGATTTACACCGTATGATCATATTACATAAAGTCTTTTCTTAATTCGTTCGACCCATTATGGCTTATGCCATTGGGCATCTTTCCAAAATTCAATATTTATTTGTCAACTCATGACCGAATTACCATTTTACCATTTTCACCCGTTATAGTTTACACTATAAGGTAACTTTTCAAAACTCCTTGTTTATTTGTCATTACATGACTAAATTACTGTTTTTTTTCCTTTTTACCATCAATTATGGTTTATTACCATTCTCACTTGTTCCGACCCATATCGATTCGCGTCGGAACATCGTATTTTGAAATCTCATTCCAAATACCAAATCGCTTATTTTAAGTCAAATACATAAGTATAAGTATAAGCACTCTTTTAAAGATGTAAGCGTCACTTACCTTAAAATCTGATTATGCTTTTCCACGCGTATTCGATCTGTTTGACCCGCTTCTTCCCAAGCTTCCACCTAGCTTGTCAAGGATCAAACTACCTTTTATTATTCGCAGGATGGTTAGATTAGTCATCATTTATCAAGACTAATCTACCTTACGGACTTTATATCAAAATTACCATTTGATCATATTATAGGTCGGTTTGACTTTTAAAAAGTCGACTGCCTATTGACATATGCAATGCACTAACAAGTTTAATGAACTCATCTAGGCATTTCAGCGAATACTTGGTGGGCACTATTTTTAGGCTACCATTTAACTAAATTCCCAACCAAGTTAATCTCGTTTCTTTCACTTAAACAAGTTCAAGCGATTATTAAAATCGAGTTAACTTAGCTTTCGATTATCAATGCTAATTTATCCATTCATTAAGCTAATATTAAGGGTTTTCATCTATGTGTAAAACCCATTTCATCATATCGTTAGATATTCATCCGAATATCTAATATAATATAGTTCTACATACAAACTAGCAGACAACATTATTTCAAGCACCTATTAACATTTATATAACATCAATTTCATCATATTATCAAAACCCACTTCAATATCTACTTGTTAATCATTTACAAGTAATCATACCTCAAATATTTCATAATTTCTTTATGTCTAACGAAATCAAGCATACATATACACTTAATTTAATCTTTGGATCATCATCCAACAATCTAATTAAAAGAAATCTACTTGTCTCAAATTACAACCTTCACCAATCTAGGTTTTAAGACATACCTTATGATCCCATAATCAAGGTGATCGATAATCTATGTTCATGCAGGAATTTGGGGCCATATCCTCCTTCAATTTTGATGATTTAGGATGAACAAGGGTTTGCTCCTTGTTCTCCAGCCGTAACCGACACACACACACACACACTTAATGTGTGTGTTTTGTGTTTTAATCTTTATTATACCTAAACTTTAGGCTTCTCCCCTTTTGGCCCCTTAAGTTTAGCTTTGTTTAAGTGAAGCTACTACTATTATTCATTGTTTTATAATTATATACTTGTTATTGACTAGGTTAATTTGTTCCTAGTGATTTTGTTTACGGGTTCACTTTTACCACTAACGGTTTTTTACCCGCTCTTTGTTGTTAACGTGGTTTGATTACCAAACCAATTTTGGGGTGTTACATATACAAATATAAGTCATAGTATAATAAATATGACCAAAGATCAAATACAAATACCCTTATCATACAAAACGTACGAATAGGGTGAAAATGTAAAAAAAAACACGGTGGTATTTTCGTAATTATTTGCTCGTAGAGTAATTATCAAAATTACTCTACAAATGATCTTGTAGAATAATTTTGATCTTGTAAAGTAATTTTGTAAAATGTTCTTGTACTGTAATTTTGATCTTGTAGAGTATTATAATTACTATACAAATGATCTTCTATGGTAATTTTGATCTTATAAAGTAATTTTGTAGAGTATCATAATTACTCTACAAATGATTTTGTAGAATAATGTTGAATTGTATGTTGTTTGATTAACTTGCAGAGTGATTTTGATACACTTGTAGAGTAATTTTGATGCAGAGTAATTTTGTTACATTTGTAGAATATTTTGATAATTACCCTACAAGATCAAAATTACTTTACAAAATCATTTATAGAGTAATTTTGATAATTACCCTACGAGCAAATAATTACGAAAATCTCACCGCGTTTTTTTTTTGTTTTTTCATGCCTTTCGTACGTTAAAGTTATTTGTACGAGAATTTTACTCTAATAAATATTATCAAACGTTTTAGACTTAAAATTATATCCAACCATGTTATCCTGATCAAGAATTGTTACAATAATGAATCCTTGCGTTAAGTCGATATCGTTCAGGTTGTGTTTCGATTAGCCAAACACAATAATGATCCCATACATGAATTTATCCCAAATGAATCATAAATGAATTAATACAAAAAATATTAAATTTCGACCAAACATGGCAATTGAAAACAAATTTCACTATGAATTGTCGGTTTCAATTCAAACGTAGGTCATACAGCATGGTTTAAAGTAACACGAAACTGATGAGGGAGAAAGGAACAATACAATAAGTGTCTTAATCAAGATTATTATGTAGGTATTGTAGTATTATACGGTTAGTTGAGATTTGCTTTTATACATATTTTACAAACAAAAATCATACTAGGTATTTGTAAACTTGTAGAATAATCATTTACTCCCACTCTTTTACACAAATGTGTATGGGCATGGGTTTTGGCGTTGAAGGGAGTTTAACATCGGCTACACCATTCCGGTTCGGCGTTACCCGCTTGATGTGGATATTCTGTCTGGCGGGCTATGATTGGCTGATTCAAAGTAGCTGTCGGGCTTGAGTATTAGTTTGTGGAGCTGGCAACGCCCCACCACGCCCCTAGTTTTTGAGTATTAGCTTGTGGATCCCACCCTCGTCACATGTCGAAGAATGCCCCCAACCCAAATCCCTCTACACCCGATAGACTTATAATCGGTTGATTTGTAGTGATGTGACATACACATTCTTGTAAGTTACATTTTTTAAGGATTTATACAATGGTTCATTCTAATTGGTCTATATATTTAGACTAATAACATATTTTAGCTTTTCTTATATATATTTTTATTTTAAGGTGAGTTGTTACAATGGAGTCCATCTAACGTTTATTTGACTTTTTATTTTTTAATATAACTAAGCTATACTTGCGCATGTTACGACACACTAAACTGAATTGTTAACGATTTGATAACATGGATGTTTGTTTTAAAAATGTTGAGCATACATAGCATGGGTTGAATCATAATTCACATAGTTGGTGGCCCTGCGCTTCGTTTTGTATATAACAAAACCACAAAATGCTAGCTGTAGTATGACTTATTATCAAGAAAATACAACTTGCAATGTCAACTTTAAGTAAAACTGTTTGATTTATATCATGCTCCTATCTTACAAAGCAAACTAATAAAATATGTTTGGATAACAACCAAACGTAGTCCAACACCTATTCATAACTCCAAATATTGTCTATGAATTAACATTTATTCAATTAGAGCTTAAATATGCCAACGTTGTAAATTCCAAAGCCATGGGCAAAAAGATGCCTTTATAGTAAATATTTGTTGTCTATAAAAGGAAAAAAAATCACCTCAACAATATCTCAAAAGCAAGCACTATAAGGGTGCTCGGTATGGGGTCCCATACCATCTTGGGCCGGCACCGGGCCTCAACATCATCCCGGGTGCCGCGTCGTCGTCGTGCATGTCTCCTCCGAGACGTGGAGGACATGCGGTAAAAGACAAAATGTATTCTGTAAAAAAGAGGTTTTTTTGTGAGAAGTGTAAGAAATAATCTACACCATTAGATATTTGATCTAATGGTTGAGATTATAATGACAAAATTGTAAATAGTATTCACTATTAAAATAATTAATTTTAGATTAAGGGTATAAAGGTAAATTTAATATTTTAAATTAAGAAAACTCACATTTAATGCACATGCAAGTTCCCCCTTCTTTTTTAAATATTAATAACTTTTATACGTAACTCTTTTAAAAAAAAATTACACAATAATAACGATTGTTTTTTATCTTTAATATGATTACCATATTTTTATAGTTATGTAGAGAAAAAAATTACATTTCGATTTAATGTTTTAGTCCATGGTGTTTTAATATCTAGAGTATGTAATATTGTACTGTGATTACAATTATTGTGTTATATACTTACTGAATGATGCTATACAATTATTGAATGGTGTTATATATGTGCTGAATGGTGGTTGAAAGTTTTTTTATGGAGATCTTTAAAATGGTGTTATATACTTATTGAATGGTGTTATACAATTATTGAATGGTGTTATATATGTGCTGAATGGTGGTTGCAGTGTTATTCGTAGTATTTTTATAGAGATCTTTAAAAAATCATGTTCCTATAAATAAGGGTGGCAGTTATGGAAGGTTATCAATTAATTAAATTAATGATAAAATTACTTGTTTACCATTTTGAATTAATTTAGAATGGGGACACATGTCATCTCCATAATATTTCTTACACTTCTCACACTTTTAAGATTTTTTACAATAACCTTACCATATATATATATATATATATATATGATTAGGATCAAGAGAAAACCCTTTGAGTTGTGAGAACTTAGAGAACTCGGCCTTCCCGTGTGATTTCGACCCCATTTTTTTCACACCCCTAGATTAAAAAAGTTAGATAACACTGCCGTCAAAAAAACATTTTAAATTTTTTTTTCGAAGCAGGGTTTTTCGGGCCCTTACAGTGGCTGTAAAATGTGATGACATAAGCATGACATCACATTTTACAGCATTTACGGCTGCCGTAAATGAAAAAAACAAGTTTTTTTTAATTTTTTTTATCTTTTGGAAAAGTTGATTTTTTTAGGATTTTTGGTAAAATTTAAAAAAAAAACCTTTCGTAAGGCCGAGTTCTCTAAGTTACTCGTATGAGTTTTCATTTACCCTAACCCTATATATATATATTTATATATATATATATATATATAATATATATATGGTAGGGTTCTATAGTGAACAATGGTTAACTTGTGAACAAAATGAACAGATCTTGGCACTTTATTTGTTAGATGATCAAAATTAATGTTAATGGAAAACTTGTAAATATTAAATTACATATATGAAAGAAATGGGGTTGATAGGGGCATTCATGTAAATGTGTATTATTGGTAATTTTAGTATCCTATCGTAACTGGATATTGCCTTTTTTTAAATATAACACAATCAATTTAAACCAGGGATGTCAGTTATTAATTAAAGATATGAGTACACAAGTGTACAGTTCGTTGTTCCTACAATGTACATTATTGTGCATATGTGTATTGTACTCATGTACACAAGTGTATAGGCTGTGTTCGTACATTGTACACTGTTGTACATCTGTATATTGTACTCATGTACACCTGTGTATATAAACAATAAAACGCTGGAAAACAAAAACTGCGTATGTTGTTCGTTTTTATTAAAAAAACTATAGCAATATCATACTCAAATTAAAGAGAATAAAAAACTTGTTTTTATGGTGTATTCAAATAAAAAAAAATATTAACGTATGAAAAGTTATAACTATTTAAAGATCATAGGGGGTAGTTAGCTTAATGTTAACAAAAATATATTACTTCCTAATTTAAACTGATTAATTACCATCATATCCTTTACATCTAAAAAATGATCAATGGCTCAGATTGGTTTTACACGGTTCACAACCAAGGATGTTGTTCACTCATGATCCTAATCCTCTCTCTCTCTCTCTCTCTATATATATATATATATATATATATATATAATATATGATGAGGTTCATGAGTGAACAACATGTTTGTTTGTGAACCGTGTGAACCAATCTCAACCCCTCATTCTATTACTTGATGAAAAGGTTAAGATGGTAATTCTACAATTTTTTTAAATTCGTTGTTTATATTATATTGACAATTACATCTCCTATTTCTTAGGGATATTTTATGTGATCATAGTTCATAATAGTCAAGATTCTTTCATATAATCAATTAACAATTACGAGTTTCAGCAAGCTTATCGGTTTTTGACGGCGACATCAAATAAAGATGTCGATCATGGATGATGCTCATAGCAGTGAGTATAATAGACAAGATCCACGACTACAATCAGACCACCCAATCATGAATCTTCCAGGTTTTGTATTATTGAAAGTTTTTGTTTCGTTAGGTTAATGAATTGGTCATGTTTTTTTTCGATTAGTTTGTTTGAATCCGCCATGTGTTAGTCGATTATTTTTTAGATCATTGCACTTTTTATTTCAAACCGACGGATGATTTATGTTTCGTTGCGTAACGTGTATTCTCTTTTTATGATGATTTTGCTTATAGGTCCGGGAAATTCTGTGTTTTGTGTTAGTTCTACAAAATCATGCTATGTTTATGTATTCCAAGTATGTTCTATTTTATTTTTTTGTTTTATACGGAAGTAAATATCCTCATCAACACACACCTTGTAGGGTTTTTTTTGCATATAGTATAGTTTAGTGACAGAAGTTATGTTCTTTTCACAGAGGGTCATGAATGTTATGTTTTTATATAACAGCTGAATATACACATATGTACTCTATTATTCAGCAGTTTAGTTTTCAAGATACACTAATTTGTATATACAAAGTTTTATGTATAATAAATAATTATAGTCTTTCGTTCTCTTAATTTTTAGAGTCGATAGTTAGTAACGTATACGAGACACCCAACGGCACTAGGTATTGGACTCCAGTTGTCCCTCCCGGTTGCAAACCCGTTACAAAGTCGAGATTTAGTACAATGGAAGCCGGAATTGCAATGTATGAAGGTTATGCGCAACTAGCAAGGTTTTGTAGACGATTGGGTACCTCTAAAAAAGAAACAGTTGGCGACAAAAAAATTACAAATCTACGATATGTGTTGTGTTCTAGAGCGAACAAACCTAAAGATAAAAACGGTCAACATGCTGATGGTAATATATATCCCCAAAATATCGCTCAAACATTAAAGTTATAGACTGCAAAGCTTGTGTCAAATTTAAAAGTCTGAAAGATACAGATGAGGTTAAATTATATGAGTGGGTAGAACATCACAACCATGGGTTTACGTCTCAAGAAAATCTTGATTTATCGCTAAAGAAGCGGAAACTAGATTTCTCCACGCAAGAGTTTATAGCAAAATGTCGTAACGCTAATATTGGTCCCACGAAATCCCACAAGATCCATGTGGTATTAAAAGGTGGTCATCATAATGTGCCCGGCACGGTTATGGACTATAAAAATTATGGAAGAGACATTCGGGATTTCATAGGAGAAGGAGACGCCCAAATGTTAGTTGACAAACTAAATGCAAGACGTAAAAACAAAGAAAATTATACCTTTGATACACACATTGTGGACACGGAACTCCAGTTGCTTTTTTGGTGCGATAATGTTTCGAAAATGAATTACGATGCCTTCGGGGACGTGGTGGCTTTTGATGCAATGTACCACACGAATATGTAAGTAACAAACTCACAAATACGTATCTTTTGTTAATTACATGTTTTTTATTAATTGAGATTTTCCTAATCAATATATCTTTGTTTGCATATAGGTACGATATGATCTTTGTTCCCTTCGTAGGCGTCGATCATCACAAAAAATGTACGATATTTGGTGCTGGCTTACTTCATAATGAAACAATCGAGTCATACACTTGGCTTCTTGAAAAGTTTCTTCATGCTCATAACGGGAGGCAGCCTTGTTTGGTTTTGACCGTTCAAGATTGTGTAATGAAACAAGCTGTTGGCAAAGTATTTGACAAGTCACATCATAGACTATGTATGTGGCATATAACTCAAAAACTTCCAGCCAAGGTATTTTTATCAAAACGTTATGATATTCAGATTATTGTACACCTGTGTACAATTCACATGATACATCTCAGATTTTTTATTAAACACATGTGTATAGGCGACTTACGGGTTTTTTTCATTACAACCGTGTATCACTATCAATGGACCAACATTCACTAATTTGTTGTTATATTACAGTTCAAAGGAGACAACGAGAGGAATGCCGAAATAAAAGACAAGTTTCACAAACTTGTTTGGAACGTATTCATCAACCAGAAACATTTGAGAAAATGTGGAATTTATTGATTGTGGAATACGATTTAGAGTCCCATTCATGGTTAAAATAGATGTTTTCAATCCGGCAGCAATGATACCAGGATACTTTCGCGACAAACCCATGTGCACTTTAATGAAAACCACATCCAGATGCGAAAGTGCAAACCATATGTTCAAAGCAGATTCCATCCCGCACAATACACTGGTACAATTTATGTTGTGTTATGATACATCCGTAGATGGGTTAAGAAACAAGCAACGGGAACTTTGCCATCATATTGATACCACCAACCCAGAAAAATTCAAAATAAACTGTAGGATTGAACGTCATGCGAACGCTATCTACACACGGAGAATTTTCTACGAGGTTCAGAATGAAATTTCTTGGGTACGGAAAAGAGCTACATTGCAAAACGGTCTATTGTCGATGGAGTCCATTGTTTTACGGTTGCTCACCTAGATCACACAGCAGAAGTTATGAACGAGTTCAAGGTTAGCCAAATATCACTAATTTTTAATAAGAATAACAAATTAGTATTATTGCGCTATTTTTATTACTTTATTATTTTTTCCCGTTCGGTCGTGTTCATATTATTTGGAGTAAACAATAATCACCAATCTTTAATAATTTACCAGGTGACATTTAATAAGACGATCTATCTGTTTCGTGTGTTTGCATGGGTTTCACTCGAGACAGGTATCTATGTCGTCACGTCTTTTGTGTCTTTAGAAGTCATGACATTCAAGAGATCCTAGCCAAATACGTTCATCCGATTTAACGCTCCGTATTTTCGTGTTATTAATTTATTTATTTATTATTCATTTATTTAATCGTTTAATCATTTATTTGTTATTTAATCATTTATTTAACTATTTAAATATTTTATTCATTTATCTATGTAATTAAATACAATTATTAATTAAATAAATCATTTATTTAAATATTAAAATGCATTATTCAAATTCATTTATTAATCATTTTTATTTATTAAATAAGTAATCATGGTATTCATTTATTTAATAATTATTTTTACATTAAATTAATTTTTTTAAAGAAAAAGGATTGTTATTTAAAAGTTAAAAGTCATTTAACTTAGTTAAGTTTTGTTTAAAGCTTCCTCTAACCTAGTTAATTACTGGAGGGACCATATGTGTAATGTTTAAAACTTGAAATAGTGTAGCAAAATTTCAGGGACTAAATTGTAATTTACTGAAAGATAAAAATGTGAAAAAAGAATAACAAATAATTAGCCGGGACTCGAACCCGTGACCTAACCCGGTTCGGGAAACTAACGAAACAACAAGAACCAGTCGGGCTAGAGCCCTCATCCGTCATAACTGAGAACAAAATATTAAAATATGCAAACTAAAATTAAACTAGCTTCCTCTTGCCGCTCAAAACGCATTTAAAAGACAACCATTCGGTTTTCCGGCGATTTAATCACAGACCGATCGATCAGGAACCATCGGTTTCAGCCGTTCGCTTATAAATAACCTCCCATACTCACACTCGCATCCCTCTCTCATTGTCCGAGAACTCGTTGCCACCGTTTAAGCGTGTCGGAATTCTATTCACTCTCGCTGGAAGAACCTGCAAGTCGCCGGAATCTGGCCGGAGTTTGACGAAGAAGACAAATCAACGCCGGAGATCACGTCAGAGTTCATCCACCATTCGGTATACCTCTCTAAACTAATATGCTTTTATACTGTTAACACTATGCATAATACTAAATATATACATTGCGTTTTTTTTAAAAAGATGAAGAAGATGATCTTGGTCCATATTTAAAATTGTAAGAACTGAATTAAAACACAAAACTGGACATCATTCCAGTGGTGTTGATCCAGTTTGATGAACAAAGGAACTTGTGTTCGAAACCCGGTTCCCTAACTCTTCCCAACATTTTCTTTTTATTTTCTGTTTTGTTAAACCCAGAATATTGAACTCGATAAACAGAATACATATATAATTAAATCCACTAATCTTACCGGGTTAGACACGCAGTCCAGTGGTAGGACTGCGTGCACGTAAGCTTGAGGTCCCGAGTTTGATCCCGGTTTTCGCACGATTATGTCTGTTCAGGCCTGTTCTAGGCCGGCCTTTGGGCCAGCATTTACTTTTTGTTGGTTTTGGTTCTTTTTGGGCTTCCTCTTTGGGCAGTTTTCATTTTGGGCCTTCTCCGTTTAGGCTGAATTGTATTGAAATCAGTTTGTTTATTATTTATTATTATTATTATTATTATTATTTTATATTATTATTATTATTATTGTTATTATATTATTATTAATCTCATCATTTTAATTTAATCCTATTATTGTTATTATTATTATTACTATTTTAATACGATTACCATAAACCTTTAGTTACAAGATTGTGTTATCATTAGGATTTTTTACCAAACTTTCCTAACTTACCATCATAACTCTATCTAAAGCATAGCTAACTGAGTTAGAATAACTAATTTATAAACATCGCATAACAAGTTAGTACAATCCAAATCAATAACGAGTTCGTCATTTAATTATTAGGTTAACCATTTCATTCTCTTGGGACGTTCCATTCCTTACTCGTGCGTTATTTCCAGAAATCAACTACGCAACCAAAGGTGAGTATACTTGATTCCCTTTTTGTGTTTAAACACTTTGGGTGCAACATGTATTTGTATCAAAACACACCACCACATGAGACTTATTTATTCACGCTCTATTCATAATTTTAACATGAAAACATGTGATACTTGTTAATCTCATATGCTATGTAAACACTTCATGTCTATATGCTCATTAACTTTGCTAGCCTACTTTAACAATTATAGCGCTATAGGATTAACGCACCGCCCTTGAGTCTTGGGGTATTGTTAAGTAAAACATATTAACCTCCCTTGAGTCTTGGGGAAAGGCACATTGCGTTAGAAACTTGGGTTTGACATATAGTGACATCGTTTCAGCATATTAGTAACTAGTGTTATGTTATCATGTTGGATATGACCATTTAAACATTTTTATTCTATTATGCTATGTATCAAACCTGTATACTCGCCAACCTTTGTTGATTTTTATTTTAATACATGTTGCAGGTTAACAGTCAAGTTGAAGATGAAACAAGCTAGGATGGTCTAGAAACTCATCTTATAATAAATTATGTTTGGAATTTTATGTTATGTTTATTTAGAACAATGTATGAACTTTAGACAATTTATGGAATGGAATTTAATTATATTGTCACATTTAGTGTTATGATGTTTTGAGCAATTTGTTCGTCTCATCCCCGATGTTTCCGCATCGGTTGGGGTGTGACATCCGAGATGGAGAAGAAATGCTCTCCCGAGTGTCGTGCACATTATAGATAACAGGTTATCTATGGATCAATCTAGGAGTGCAATTTTATGGCGCAGGATCTTAGATAACCTAGACATGTGTAGAGATTGTGTGCGGGGTAAAATCGATAAATTAGAGGAACTTGAAGTTCATGTTCAATCACTTAAAAATAAGCTTTTCGCTGAAATTCTGTATGATTCAGAAAACAACAAAAGGGCGTAGTAATACAGGAGATTATGTCCCACTCTCAACCGGACGAGATCTCGTGTACCCCACCAAAGAAAATACGCAATAAAGGATGTGGGAAGCACAAAAGACCAATTGGGCCACATGAAAAAGCAAGGAAAGCTGTCAAGAAGCCGCGAAGGAAATGTAATTATTGTGGAAAAAGGGTTCGAACACACGATAAAAGGAATTGCCCTTTGAAAAAGGTAATCCAACTAAAGATGAATCGTCTACAGATGAGGACGATGAGGAAGAAGAGAACGAGGAGGACATAGTGCTAGGATTGGACAAGTTGGAAAGCGAACCATACGATAGCGAAAATTAGAATATGCTTTGACAATCACACTTTCCAAGATTTTTTTCACTTTTTTTTACATAATACACTTAATTTTGTTTGTAGACAGTGTTTTAATAATTTGCATCTATCATTATACTTTAGTATAATGTTTGTAGTCAGTGTTTTATTAATTTGCAATCTATCATTTTACTTTAGCTAATATTAACTTTTTAACCACCACATTTTCATGCAGTTCTGGTACACCTAACAGCTCGTTACCAAAAGCCTTATAATCTACTGGAGCTACTTACGTGTGTACACTAGATTGTTAAAAACTGTTCACAAATGCACATTATTGTACTACTAAATCTGATTACATTTGTAATTACTATGGTTATACCTAGTTAAAAAGGCATGACAAAAAAGCACCAAATCCTGGTGAGAAGATGCACACATGAACCTTAAAGGTTGTCGCTGTCGTTTGCTGCTTGATATGAAGCTGCACATCGCGTCCGTTGCTTGATATGAAGCAACCGTTCGTGTAGTGGTTTAGTGAACGATGGAGGAAGGCATCGGGGCGTCGGGCGAAGTGATGGTGTGGATGATGCTGGTGGTTCAGTGAGATATGAGGGCGACGGTGGGCAAGAGATGAGGGTTTGAAATGAGATTAGGGAAGACATTGAAGAAGTTCGTGAAGTGTGTTTGGGTGAGCGATGAGTCCGTCACCACCTATATCATCCAGGAAAAACTGGATCAAACGTTGAAGCATGATTAATGTTTGTTAATGCTTTGCTTAATACAACGATTATGATAAGATAGATATCTGATAGTGAATATATACACATGTGTACTAAATCTATAATATGCACAACTGTACTAAATACATGTGTACTTTTTGTGGATCAATTAAGTGTACACAAGTGTACTTACGGAACCTGGGCAATCACCAATTGGTAACAAAATGTGAATAACATATTTTTATACAGTTGTACACATAAATAGGCTACCTTCCAGTTATCCAAAATTAGATTTCCTGTTCAATTTTAGTACCTCAACGTGTGTTTAACCAACCAAACCAACGTGACATAACAGAATCAAAATTCGGCATTCATATCGACCATAAAACGTAACATATTGTCTACAACCATATCCAAGCAAACAAACATTCCATGACAAACCACAAAAAGTAGCAAAAAAATAGACCATAAAATGTATATTATTGTCTACATCCATAAAACCTCCTAATTAACCGTATTTGTGCGCTTTCCCGTATTGTTTAGCTTCCTCCAATTTGCGGTCACGGTGTTTGTTAACGGCAGAAGTCACCAGCTTCACCGCGTACTTCTTTCTTAAACGTGTCAATGTTGCTTTCTTTGGGCCCGCCTCAAGTGGGAAGCCGCTGTCCCATTTATCAACCGTTGCTCCAAACCAAGTTTCCATGTGCCGCATTACAAAAACCCCACAGTCAACGGTGTTTCGGAACGTCTTCCATTCAAAATCCAACATTTGAGGGACTGCATTAGAAATCTCCCAATACTTCGGATGATTAACTAGTTTCAGATACTTTACGAAAACGTCCTTCTGAAAACACAAAAAGGTCATAATCAGTAATTGCATGTCTAATAATTAACATAACTAGATTTATTTATATGTTGATTACCACTTTGTACGGCGTCGAACTGTGGTTATGAATTCATCTAGCAAGAGGTACGAATACATCTGTTTTGAACTGTGGTTACAAATTGAAGAAGCTTTTCATTAGCAAATTTTTGCTAAACATAATTTTTTAAGAGCTCAATTTCATATGCTGAAACAAAATAATCAAACTATGAGTGAATTTTGTGATAAAGCCAAAGATCAGCAGACTCATTACAAGCAGTAGGTGATCCTATAACTGAACACATGCTTGTGTTACAAATCTTAAATGGTTTAAACACTGATTATCGATCATTTGTGACTAACATTGAAAATTCTGACAATAAACCTACATATCATGAATTACGAGCCAAGTTACTCACCTATGAAGCACGATTGAATCAACAACAAGAAACTTTTGCAACGAATGTCCCAATTACAACTATGAATGCCATGAATCTCAATAATTGGCACCAAGAAAAGCCTCAAAACAGCTTGATTTGTCAGATATGTGCTAAACATGGTCATAATGTTGCTAATTGCTATTTTCGATATGCTTCAAACGATTCTTTGTCTATGGGTCGCTATGGTAGTGGTGGTAATGGTGGAAGAAACAACGGTCGAAATGGTAGCTGAAGGGGTATGGTCCCAAAAACCTTGCGCCAAGCAAGGAAACCATACCCACTATTAGCTGTAAAGGAGACCTTGCGCAGGCTTCTCTGCCAAAGAATGACTCACTAAACCCTGCGCTGGGTATCCAAAAAGGGAAAGTATCACTTAACTACCTTGCGCGGGCTCGCACAAGGTTCAAAGTTAACCTTGATTAATTTCCTTGGATAACATTTCACTCATAAACCTTGCGTGGAACTTCCTAGCAAAGCAAGAACTCAGCAGACGTTGCGCTATACATCAAAAAAAAGGAAAAAAGATCGTTTAACTACCTTACGCCGCTCACGCAAGGAAACAGTTAATCCTAAAAGACTTTCCCTTAGTAGAAATCCTTGTTTACAAGAGTTGATGCAGAGGCAAAGGGAATCTTTTCTGTTGTAACAGAATGTACACGTGGCGAGCAACAGATGGGTTACAGCTGTGAGATCTTCTAGAAGCCACTAATACCCAATCGTGCAAGCATCTTTCGGTTGTAACCTAATGCCACATGGCAGCATCTGGGACGTCCAAGAAAGATCACGGTGATAGCATGCTCACATCAATAAAATATAGTGATCTCATGACGACACATGGCATCTCCCTAGCTGTAGATGAGCTCACGATCCGTGTGCACTAACGGACAATCAAAACTTAACGGAGCAGCGAAAGATTCCGTTAGGTTTCCATCTCTCCTTTTGGCGCCCTAACTCTAGCTATAAATAAGTAACTTGGGCTTCAAGTAGAAGGTATTCACTCTCAACTACTCTCTCTCTTACTTCACTTTACTTCCGACTACCTGTACTTATTCTCACGCCGGAGGGTGGTCACGGAGAGAACCCCCTTTTCCCCGTGGCGAGGCTGGCGGTGTTCTGTTTTGCAAGATCAGGCGGAGTATAGTTTAATCACCATTATCGCGAAACTAAACGAAGGATTAACCCCTTTATGAAAGGAACCAAACCTTAGATCTAATCAGAGTTCGATCTGTTAGAACTACGTTTCTTCATTGGCGCCCACCGACTTTCTTTTCTTCTCTCATCTTTCGTTTTGTTTCACCTAGATCTACAGCTTCATGGCTGATGGATCGTCATTTCTAGGTCCTCGATCGGAGATTCGTCGTGTCACCGGCGCTCTTCAGGTCGACGGACAGATTGTTGAAGATTCGTCCGGTGAAGCTGATGTTCCGTATGATCCAGATCATGCGAGCATTCCAGTAACACTGGCGGCTCCTCACGTTGATGTTGCGTCAATTCTCCCACCTGGAGAAACTCCATTATCATGGTTGATTAAGTCTCAAACTGCTTTGAACGGCATGTATGCTCAGTTATGTGCCCAAACCGGGACTCTAGGTTTTCAAGCCCCGGTTGGTACACCTCAGGCCCGTGCTTCGCCGGCGCCTCGAGCGTGGAGTTACGAAACTCAGAACCATGTTCGTGCACCTTCGCATGTATCTGTGGATGGAACTCAAAAGTACTCTAAAACCAGGAATGATTCTGTTCATTCTAGTAACTGAAAGCAAGAAGAAAACGTTCAACGTCGACCATCAGTTCACTCACGTTTGGGCCCGCGATCATCACAAAAGGGGACACCCAACATGATGAGTATGATAAGACCTATGAGGAAGGTGATAATGCAAGTGTTTTTAACCGTCTGTCTGCAGATCATGCTAGTTATAAGCCTAGGATCCGAGCAGTGTACAATCCTGAGGCGGAACATGATTATAACTTGATTTACCGACCTGCTGAAGCTGCAGAACAATCAAATTTGTGAAGGAACCGCTCTAGCCCCGCTAGAACGAGCAAAATTACCATCAAACGTTGGTAAGTTTAATGGATTGTCAGATCCAGACAATCACATGCGTCTGTTCACCGACGCATGACTTATTGGAGGATGGACTCTACCTATGTGGTGCCATCTGTTTGTTCAAACGTTAACTGGGGTTGCGCGACTCTGGTTTTGATAACTTGCCAACAGGTAAACTCTCTTCATGGAATGATCTTAAGGAAAAAAATCCTTACTCATTTCAGTCAGCAGCGTTGTTATGTTACAGATTCGTCGGATGTGATGAACATCTGGTGAAGAGACAAGAGAGTTTGGAAGATTTCATTACGTGATATAACAAGGAGGTGTTAGAAATTGGTGACGTGCATGAAGATCTTATCCGCGCACAGTTCAAGTACGCGGTAAGATGTGACGAAATGATTAAAGTGCTTTCTGGTACTACTGGTTTGCCAAAAAGCTGGGATAAGCTCATGGCAGCAGCCAAGGTTTATGCGCAAACTGAGCGAAACCTTAATGCAAACAGACTCCTCTACCTCAGCATCATCCTGTGGATCTGAGCAAAGGAGGTCGGAAGTTTAAGAAGGGTTGGAAAGACTCGAACCAGAGTTCTTATTCACCATACTCCCCAATGGATGCTCGCGCAACAATTAACAAGATTGCAACTCAGAAAGCCATAAAAAACGAGAATCGAGAGCGATAGTGGACTCCTCTCACCAAATCTCCAGCAGAGGTTCTCCGCACAGAGAACTACCACTTCAAACAACCTCAACCTATGAAGAATAAGAAGGGTCAAGACCTGAACCTTTTCTGTGATTTTCACAAAGATACAGGGCATACATTAACAATTGTATTAGCCTGCGCACCGAAATTGAAAAGGCTTTGAAAAGTGGTAAGTTGACACACTTAGTGCAATCAGTTCGAAAAGAGGTTAGGCAACTCACGCGCGGCGATGTGGGGCCAAGCAATAAAATAATAAAACAAGTTGCCATGATTCAAGGAAGCTCGTCGCGCAAGCGCAACTTTCAAAGGTTCCGAGGGGAGAAATGGCGCGAGCAGCAAGGGATTTTTCTTGTGGTTCCCGGCGGACCTCAGGAAGAAAGACCAGTGGTAATCACAGGTATCTTTGGCCATTACTAGACTGACTATATGTTCATAGACCCGGGAAGTGCTATGGATATCATATACGAGCAATGTTTCAAGCAGTTAGATCCGGAAGATAAGGCACGCCTGGAACCAGTCGACTTCCCGATGACTGGATTCTGCAATGAGGTTGTTTTTCCTCTTGGACAGATAGTCTTCCCTATAATTCTTTCAGACGGTAAACACTCGCGCACAATTCAAGTAAACTTTATGGTAATGCCGGCAACATCCCGTCATGATGTTTTGTTAAGGCGTCGAGCGCAACGAGATTTCAGCATGATTACGTCTGCGCCTCACGCTGCATGTGGTTTCCCAACGCCAACTGGGGTAGCTATCATATTCGCTCGAAAAGAGATTATGTCTATCGAGGAACCAGTTGTTAAGGTTGCTAAACCAACGTCACCAAATGAACTAGAGGAATGGGCTGTGAACAATAAGTATCCAGAGCAACCAATTATTCTTGGTCCTGCAAATTTCTATGGCAATTCGCACAAAGCTCAAAACATTGTTGTTTTGAAATATGGATATCTTCGCATGGACACCTGCAGATATGATAGGGGTTCCGCGCAAGGTAGCAGAGCATTGCTTAAACGTTTTTCCATCAGCACAGCCGGTGGTATAGAAAAAGCGCAGCCTTGGATCGGAAAAGATAGAAGCAATGAATGAGCAAGTAGCAGAGCTATTGAAAGCTGGTATCCTACGCGAAGTCAAATATCAAACCTGGGTCGCAAACCAAGTAATGGTAAAAAAGCATAATGGTGGCTGGCGCATGTGTGTGGATTTCAAAGATTTAAACAAAGCTTGTCCCAAAGATTGTTATTCTCTTCTTGAGATCGACAAGAAAGTTGATTCATTAGCTTCTTTCCATTGGAAATGTTTCCTAGATTGTTACAAAGTGTATCACCAATTGCTGATGAAAAAAGGGGATGAAGATAAGACAGCTTTTCGCACGGAGAAAGGTATTTTCTGTTACACAAATGCCCTTTGGCCTCCGCAATGCGGGAGCTACTTACCAAAGATTAATGGACACCATCTTTGGTGATGACATTGGAAAGAAAGTAGAGGTTTACATTGATGACCTGGTCATCATGAGTAATTCGGAAAGAATATGTTAGAAATATCCAGAAAAACCTTCGAATCCTTGCGCAAGGTCAATTTAAAGTTAAACCCAGGAAATGCTCTTTAATGGACACCATCTTTGGTGATGACATTGGAAAGAAAGTAGAGGTTTACATTGATGACCTGGTCATCATGAGTAATTCGGAAGAGAATATGTTAGAAAATATCCAGAAAACCTTCGAATCCTTGCGCAAGGTCAATTTAAAGTTAAACCCAGGGAAATGCTCTTTTGGCATGGAAGAGGGAAAGTTCCTTGGTTTTGTGGTTACAAAAGAAGGATTCAAGGTCAATCTAGAAAAGGTAGAGGCCATCCAAAAGATGTCATCTCCCACCACCATAAAAGAAATGCAACGATTAGCTGGGAGATTGGCTGCGCTTACCGTTTTTTGGCTAATCACCCTGCAAAATCATTTCCATTCATCCGAACCTTGTGCAATTGTGTCAAAAGTAAAACGTTTTTATGAACTCCTGAAGCGGAGAAAGCTTTTCAAGAAATGAAGGATTGTCTTATACAACTACCCACGCTTACCGCTCCACATAGCAAAGAACCGATGATCCTTTATTTTCTGCATCTCTAATGGTAGTCGTAGCAGTGTTAATGGTGGATCGTGAAGGTGTTCAATCTCCAATATATTACATCAGCAAAATGATGAATGATCCAGAGACACGGTATTCTATAATGGAGAAACTAGTATTAGCTCTTGTTCACGCTTCGCGCAGGCTGAGACGATATTTTTCAGGACACGTCATTACGGTCCTAACTAATTATCATATTGGTCAAGTCTTATCTAAACCGGACGTCTCTAAACGCCTTGCAAAGTGGGCAATTGAATTGGGAGCATACAACATTTGTTACAAGCCAAGACCAGCCATCAAAGGTCAAGTATTAGCCGATTTTATTGCTGAAATTCCAGCAGATAAGGTTGAAGAGTGCGAAGCAATTCAAAATCCAGTTCCCATCGTGGATGACAGATAATGGATCTTGTACACTGACGGCGCATCAAACAATGATGGGGCAGGAGCAGGTTTACGTTTGATAAGTCCAGATGGTGAAGAGTTCACTTATGCAATTCGGCTTGCGTTTAAAAGTACCAATAATGAAGTAGAATATGAAACTTTCTTAGCAGGTTTACGCCTGGCTATTAAAATGGATACATCTAACTTAACTGCTCATGTTGACTCTAAGCTAGTTGCTGAACAAATTACTGGTTCTTATGATGCAAAGGGCGACATTATGGCCCTCTATCTAGAACAAGCGAAAGCACTCATCACTCAGTTTAAGCAATTCAAAGTTGTTCACGTGAATCGAAGTGAAAATAAACATGCTGATGCCTTGAGCAAATTAGCTGCGATAAGTTTTCAGCATTTGGCAAGAGAGATCCGCATCGAAGTTTTGAGCAACCCATCTGTGCCAGTCAAACAGGTAAGCATGGTTGAAATTGGAGATCCATCTTGGATGTCTCCAATTATTATGTACCTGCTATATGGGACACTTCCTGCAGACAAAGCTCAAGCAAGAAAGATACGATGCAAGGCCATTAATTATGAAATGGTAGATGGTATCTTATATCGGAAGTCGTGTTTAGGACCTTTACTTCATTGTGTGAGCAAACATGATGCACAATATTTAGTATGGGAAATCCATGAGGGGTTGTGTGGTATCCATTTCGGACCACGCATGGTGGTTGCCAAGATTATGAGTACAGGCTATTATTGGCCTGGGATGTATGTTGATGCAGTTGAAATTCTGTGCAAATGTACGTCTTGCCAGAGGCATGCTCCGAAGACACTATGCCCAAAGAATCCCCTTGTTCCAATAACCACTGCTTGGCCCTTCCAACAGTAGGGGATTGATCTTATTGGACCATTTCCTGATGCGCCGGGCATAGTCAAATTCGTTATTGTCGTGGTCGATTATTTTACCAAATGGGTTGAGGCTAAGCCGTTAGCATCCACCACAACGATGGTAGTTCGTAAATTTATATGGGAACACATTATCTGCCGTTTCGGCTTACCATTACGAATCGTCACCGACAATGGTCCCAATCTCACAGCTGCAGAGCTACAAGCTTGGATGCATGAAATGAAAATTGAACATGTTTTTGCCTCTGTTGCCCACCCGCAGGCAAACGGTCATGTAGAAAGCATAAACAAACAACTGGTGGAAGGTATAAAGGCACGCCTAGGTACAGCGCGACGCGGCTGGGTTGATGAATTGCCAAGTATATTATGGGCGCATCATACCATGCCAAAAACGAGCACCGGCAAAACACCATTTAGTCTTGTCTACGGTACAGAAGCTGTAATACCTGCTGAGATTGGTCTCCCATCTCCCAGAATGATTGCTCTTGAAAAACAGAATAACGAAGAGCAACGCCGGCTTGATCTCAACCTAGTTGAAGAGAGCGTGAAAATGCAGCAATACGCGAAGTAAAGTACAAATCTCAAATGGAGAAATACTACAACAAACGGGTACGTGTGTGCACTTTCTTTCCTGGTGATTTCGTACTTCGCGACAATGAAGCATCAAACGTCGAAAAACCAGGAAAACTGGCACCAAAATGGGAAGGACCTTACGTGATTCATGAGTTTCTTGGAAAGGCGCGTATACACTTAAACGTCTGGACGGAACGACAGTTCCTAGGACTTGGAATGCGCAACAACTACGACGTTGTTACATGTAATCCCAGAGCTCATTAGCCTTGCGCTTTCTACGAGCCTGTTTACATTATTTCTTGATTGTAATCTTAGTGACAGTTTGCAGCTTTATGCTTTATCAATAAATAAAATACTCCTGTCGCTACTTACATTCTTTTATATATTTATTACAAATGCATGCAATTCCTTTGGATACGAAAAAAACACATACTCATGAGCCACAATCTAAAACGATACTTACGCTCACACATGAGATTGATTGTTCATTTGTCTATCCTAACAAAGCAATTGATCACCTGCAAATTTGCAAACTAACTATATTATATTGCATAAAAAAAGTACTTGCGCATCCGCGCAATGTTACATAAAAAACAAATACAAGCAATCTAGGTCTCTTTTTTTGCTTCTCTGCCACTATGAAGATCTCCTTTAATCTATCAACAAAGTCATCATGTTGCAGCGAAGCATCAACAAGGTCCATGATAGGGATTTCCAAGTGATCATATTTTTCCATCGCAGCTGTATAAATGGCAGAAGTGTCAGTTCCATGGGTGGCAGCTCGGCTTGTGTCCCATTCAGTCTTCAAAGCATGGGCCACATGCAGCGTACATTCTTTGTAGCCCTCAGCATAACCATCATTCCCCGCCGCCACCATTAGTTCTGCCACCCTCTCATCTAACTCCGTAGAGTTTAAGATGGAATTTGCAATATGTAAACAAACACGTCAGTATAAGATATGATAATCCAGCAATACATATATATTTCAACGATAGAGATAATACCTCCACAATCCCGTACTCACGCAACCAGGTGAGTTGGTTCATTAGCGACTCTGTGAGGCTTTCAGCTGTAGCACGGGTGACCTCCGTATCATTAATTTTTTGCTCGCCTTCAGTAAGACGGCGGGTCAACTCAGCCTTCTAAGTACGATGAAGTTTGATATCCTTCTTCAAGGAATCAACTTCCGCCTGCAGACGCGCCTGATCAAATAACATAGAGGTTAAATCATCAATCTCTTTATTCTTAAGGAGGAGAGTCATTTTGGTTGCTACCTCATTCTATTTGCTCCTCTCTCTATGCGAACGAGCTTCCTCTGCCACAACAACTGCATCAACTTTCTCTTTCTTGAGTTTCTCAATTTCATTACGCAGAGAATTTTTTTCATTATTGTCTCGATCACAAGCCTCCACAAAGCGCTTGCGATCTTCAGCATGTTGCGCAGCAGCGGCTTCACATTTGTGCTTCCATGACAACACAGACCACTCCTCAGTTTTCTTCTCCTCCTCAAACTTGGCCTTAGCATCCTCAAAATCCATAACCATCTTCAGAGTCTTCTCCCTTTCCGATTTGGCCTTCGCCTTGTTAATCTCAACCTCATCCCACTCCTTGTTCATGCTGCGCCACTCGCGCACGATTCGGTTCATAGTGGAAGAGGCAAGGGCAGACTCTTGTAAATATGTTTGATAAGTGACATCGTGGTTTTTCTCTTCCTAGCGCTTCACCTCCGCCGGAGGAAAGATGCCCTTATACCACTCCCTGCATGAGTGCCAATCAGTAAAAACTTCGCCTTGTTTGACCTTCCACACAGGCTGATGAGTCTCAGAGGCCCGTTTCTCAGAATATGAGCGATAATAATAATCCCCAGGTGTTTCCTCGGGCGAAACGGTGACTCCTCATCTGGATCATCAAAAGTTGGCATGAAATATTCGCCTTTTGTGGAAGGGCCAGCACCCTTAGAAACAGACGTTGAAGGCTCAGCAATGTGTGTGGATGGTTTATCTTGCCTCGCAACTGCAGACCCTCCCGCAACAACACCTGTGGCAGTATCTTTAACCTGCTCGCCAGTAGGATTCTTAGCATCTGAAGCAGTATCTTTAGCCTGCTCGCCAGCAGGATTCCCAGCAACAAATTGTTTGAGCTCTTCTTCTGGAGCCACTTTTTTAGTTTTTTTCCGGAATAATGGGGTCCGCATCAAAAATAGGTGTGCTGTGGTCCACATCTCCCCCTTCAGTATTATCAAGTCTGCACGGGGATGGTATAGAAGATGATGTGACCGGCGCAACCTTTACAAGTTTCTCTGTAAAGAACAAACACAATTGTCAAGAATGAGGCATTACGCAGCTATTACAATAGTATGTTCAAAACATAGACATACCTGGCGAAATTTTTTTTGCAAGAGCATCTAGATTGCTCTTCTTGCCGTTGCACGACCGGGCAACCTTTTTCGGCGCAGAGGGTGGTGCAGTCTCAGCTTATTTTCTCTTCTTTGAGATACGCTTCAACGCCTCCTCTGGGCTTGAAGGTATCTCCAAAGGTTCATCTGGGTTAGATGCAGGAATAGATGATGTGTCAATAGGCTCTGGCTTTGGTTTCTTCAAACCTACAGGCGCAAGACCTTCTAATGAGTCTGACACCACCACGTAATCACACCAAGAATCAGATACGAGACGCGTACCTTTCTTGCCCTCAGCCTTTGTAGCTGCAGATGACTTAGTTTTTTTATCATCTGGTTTAGAGGAAGGAGGCACAGCAGCAGCGGTTGGCTTCTTTTTCTTCTTCGACTCAGGGCCTACGCCCAAGTTTAGCAAATCACCTACATGATCGATAAATAAGGAAAAACGTTGCGCCATAAGTTACATTGCAATATTACTTAGAGTTGGTATCTACAAGTAATATTGCAATAACTAACTCAGGCATCACGGTTTATGACTTACCAGTAGTAGCAGAGGGCAGCGCGTTGAGATCTTCTTTCTTGGGATTTTCAAAATTTCCCAAGATCTGATCGAACCACGGTTCTTCGTTTTCTTCAAGCGGCACCGCGACCATCTTCCCATTATCTCTCTTGAAAGAGACCAAATGTAATGGCGCAACTGTTAAACAAAGCATAGCAACAAAACATCATCAATAAACAGTTATTGAAGGCTACTCTAAGAAGTTGTGAAGTAACGTACCGACACCATCCTCGGTGTAGACCGGCTTCTCTTGTCGTTCCTTCTTCCACAAAATACTCATTCCAGCAGCAATTAATGCCCTTTCTGGCAGGACAATATTGGGCACATCCTTTATATTCTGGTACCACACTTTGTTGGTCGGAATGGCCAACGTCTCCAACTCTATCTCCTCCCCAGCCCTAAACGTCATTGCCGTCGGGATAACCGCCGCCTTCACATAAAAAAACTTCTGTTTCCAATCGTGATAGGATTTGGGTGGCACTAACAACAACCGTTTAGCCTGTAAACGTTGTTGAAAAGAGTAGAAGCCTAATGAACAGTGGAGTTGATAAAATACTTGAAATTTCTCTAACGTCAGAATGATCTGCATCGACCGGCAAACAAACTTGAAGTGCCAGATTCTGACCATTCCCATGGGATTCAACTGGAAAATATTTAATTTGTAATAATCAAGG
This sequence comes from Scalesia atractyloides, assembly GCA_947069175.1. Lineage (NCBI taxonomy): Eukaryota > Viridiplantae > Streptophyta > Magnoliopsida > Asterales > Asteraceae > Scalesia > Scalesia atractyloides. The sequence goes on along the minus strand of CAMTDV010000004.1, from coordinate 78,488,259 downwards.
ATCTTCAGCATGAAGTAGGTCACAGAAACTCTAAAATTGCCCTCAAGTAATCGTAGAACAGTGTACGGTAGCCGGCCAGAGCATCCGCCGTCGTGGCACCCTCCTTCGGGTAAAAAACCCCCCAAGACTTGGCAAACAGAAAGTTATTAACCAGGGCATCAAATCCTCTCTTTTCCACTTTAATGGTGGAAGTATTGACGTCGCCGGTGTCTCGGCTCTCCCGGAGCTGGTAGCCATAAGTATCGAAGGAGAAGAAAGACAGTAAATTCAACAAAAAAGATGATCGGAATATCACAGGTCGCCGGAAAGTATGAAAGATATGTGCTCTCTCTCTAGAATTTTAACTAGTAAAGAAACAAATGGAGAGTCGATCCCCTTTATATACCAATCGCAATTAATACTCGACGTGACAGCAGCGACTTTTGCGACCATCACACCTTCCCAGGTAACTGAAAGGGCGAATGGGGAACGATAATTACCCTCACGCGCGCGAGTGTCGCTGAATTATCGTTAATGCAGTAAGACACGTACTGTTGACAGCATGTCAACAGTACCACCACGTCTCAGGAATGTGCGTGTTCACCAACTACACTATCTGGATGAGTGACACGTGTCCAAATATATTTGAAATTCAAATAGTCTTCAAAAAGTTCACATATGACACGCCACCAAGAAGCAAAAAAAACACCAAAGGACCAGCACCCATACAGCGCAGCATACTTATCTCAAGTCCAGTGCTCCACCTACTCTTTCCTTTCACATAGGAGCAACACTGGACTGGGGGGACTTGAAGGGGTATGGTCCCAAAAACCTTGCGCCAAACAAGGAAACCATACCCACTATTAACTGCCAAGGAGACCTTGCGTAGGCTTCTATGCCAGAGAAGGACTCACTAAACCCTGCGTCGGGTATCCAAAAAGGTAAAGTATCACTTAAATGCCTTGCGCGGGCTCGCGCAAGGTTCAAAGTTAACCTTGATTAATTTCCTTGGATAACATTTACTCATAAACCTTGCGCGGAACTTCCTACCCAAGCAAGAACTCAGCAGACGTTGCGCTATACAACAAAAAAAGGAAAAAAAGATCGTTTAACTACCTTGCGCCGCTCGCACAAGGAAACCGTTAATCTTGGAAGACTTTCCCTTAGCAGAAATCGTTGTTTACAAGAGTTGATGCAGAGGCAAAGGGAATCTTTTCTGTTGTAACAGAATGCACCCGTTGCGAGGAACAAATGGGTTACAGCTGTGAGATCTTCTAGAAGTCACTAATACCCAATCGTGCAAGCATCTTTTGGTTATAACCTAAGCCACATGGCAGCATCTGGGACGTCCAAGAAAGATCACGGTGATAGCATGCTCACATCAATAAAATATAGTGATCTCATGACGACACGTGGCATATCCTTAGCCGTAGATGAGCTCACGATCCATGTGCACTAACGGACAGTCAAAACTTAACGGAGCAGCAAGATTCCGTTAGGTTTCCATCTCTCCTTTTGGTGCCCAAACTCTGGCTATAAATAAGTAACTTGGGATTCAAGTAGAAGGTATTCACTCTCAACTACTCTCTCTCTTACTTCACTTTACTTCCGACTACCTGTACTTATTCTCACGCCGGAGGGTGGTCACGGAGATAACCCCCCTTCTCCCCGTGGCGAGGCTGACGGTGTTCTGTTTTGCAGTATCCGTCGGAGTATAGTTGCAATGACCATTATCGCGAAACTAAACGAAGGATTTAACCCCTTTATGAAAGGAACCAAACCCTAGATCTAATCAGAATTCGATCTGTTAGAACTACGTTTCTTCAGTAGCTCTCGTGGATGATACGGCGGTCGTAATGGTGGTCAGAGAAATTTTAATGGTGGTCAGCGGTGGTCAAACAATGGTGGAAGAGGGTTTTCTGCTCACTTTGATGAGAACAATGGTAGTCCAGTTTATTTTGGTTATCCAGAATCTACTGCGTTTGACCCACACGTTTTTGGTCAACAAAATTTTAATTTCATGAGCCATCAATCAGGGAATCCTATGCCGCGCCAGTCTTTGTCTTCATGGGCTTCCCCTTCTATATTAGGCCCAGTTCCAAACAATAACCCATCTTTTACTACTAATCCATCTGGAAAGCAAGCTTGGCCTGTTTCATCCGATTTTGGGCCATAACACTTTGCAAATTGGACTGGACAGCAACAATCTTCTCATCGTTTTAGGTTAATTGCTGATTTTTCACGTGTTTGTGAACAAGTTGACTCGTGGATTCTAGATTCTAGAGATACCTCCTATATGACCGCGGATCCGTCTCTTGTTTTTTATGTTGTTTTATACCGGGACTGAGCGTGTTGTTGTTGGAGATGGTACGTCCCTTGCTATCTCTCACATTGGTTATGCCTTACTACATTTATCTAGAAAAACTCTTTTATTAAAACACGTTCTTGTTGTTCCCGGTCTTGCCAAAAATCTTTTATCCATTACACAACTCGTTGTAGACCATCCAATATTTGTTAGTTTCTCACAGTTTGGTTTGACTATACAGACTCTCACTGGACAGTTGCTCCACCACACGCAAGCTAGTCTACATCAGCTATATTCTCTCTTTGTTGCATCCTCTATTTCTCGGGAGACTTGGAATTCTCGTTTGGGTCACCCGTCGGATCATATGCTATCTCGTTGTAGTTTTTTACATTTGTCACATAGAAACTCGAATAATCATTGTAATGCTTGTTCTATTGCAAAATCAACAAGATTACCTTTTGATTCCATTGTTTCACATTCTATTGTGCCTTTACATGTTATACACTGTGACATTTGGGGTCCTTCACCTGTTATATCACGATCTGGTTACCGATTTTTTATTACATTTATTGATGATTTTAGTCGGTTTACCTGGATTTATCCATTGACTCATCGTTCACAGACGGTTGATTCTTTTCGACATTACAAATCGCTTGTTGAAAATCTTTTTTCTTGCACCATTAAACATTTTCAGTGCGATGGTGCTCCTGAGCTCATTCAAGGACCAATGGTCAAATTTCTTTCTGAGTCTTGTATCGCTTATCGGATCTCTTGTCCTTACACACCCCAACAAAATGGGGTTGTCGAGCGGAAAAATCGTCATCTGTCGGAGATTGCACGTGCTTTATGTAACATCCGTCAAAAACCGGGTTAACTAAACCCGCTTCGTTTATCAACCAAACATCCAGTTAAAAATTTCGTTGCGTATTTAATGCTCAAATTAATTTTAAACGATACATAATTAATAAATATATTAGAATATAAAATTTATAATTGAAAATCTATTAAAATAATGAAATAAAAATAAAATACTGATGCTGGGTTTCGAACCCGGGTCAGCCGAGAGTATCACAAAGTCTTAACTCACATCCATCCAACCACTCCGCCACTTGTGTTGTTTGATAACATATTGAAACAATTAATACATAAAATAAATCTGGAAAATCAAACCCAGTCAACAGCGCGCCCAAATCCACAGACGCCGGAAAATCCGACGATTTCGCCAATTATCGTCGGTTACTTTTGACTTAACGTAAGAATTAACGACGCCATCGGTTATAACCGATGTCCAGTCCGCGACATCAGTCATAACCGCCGGAGAATTATTGACCAACGAATCAAGACGGTAATCAGACCCAATTCGTCGATATTCTTCCCTATAAATACACACCCTAGCCTCTGGTAAACTTTTCGCTCAAAATCGCACCGATTCTTGAATCAATTTCACTCGCCGGAAAATCTCTGCAAGTCGCCGGAAAACCGAGACTTTCATCTACATGGTAAATACCTCGACTTTTTCTGTTTTAACCCATTGTTAGACTATTACTAACATCAATCCCTCACCCAGAATCTATTCCAGACGACGTTGCTGGATATTCCATTTTCGCCGGAAAACTTCTGGAATTTCCAGAATCACACTGTTAATCGGTATGATCATCTAAGCATCTTGATAATCGTTGCTCAGTAATTCAATTTCATATCTAATCAATCAAACTGATTATTGAATCCGAACAGAGGGAGTTCACAAAACAGAGCCGACGATCTTTGCCGGATTTCTGAAGAAGACAATCTGTTCGGTACATTCTTTCCCCAAACCCTTCTGTTCAATACCTTTCAATTTCTCATAATATTCGTTAACCGAATTAAACAAGAAACAGTTGGTTTAACCATTGTCTGTGTTTTGAACGATGAAGACGAAGTCGCTTAGGTTATAAGATTAATTAAAATCAATATTATGAACGGGTTAGACACACAGTCCAGCGGTGGACTGTGTGCAAATAAATACGCATACGTCCCGAGTTCGATCCTTGACACACGCATATTCGCTGTAATAAAATGTTCTTTTTTAAACTGAACCGGATCCATACGCAGTAAGATGTTAAGTATAATAAAAACCAGAATATTTACCAAGTTAGACACACAGTCCAGCGGTGGACTGTGTGCCAAACTAAACCACAGGTCCCGGGTTCGAGACCTGTGGGGATCACCGAGTCGATACAATTAAACCCTTTTTAAAATAAATGATTTTCGGATTAACTGAAATAGTGTATAAATATAATTAAAAACAGAAATATTTCGGGTTAGACACGTAGCTCAGTTGGTAGAGCTGCGTGCACGCGTACGAGAGGTCACGAGTTCGACCTCACTCAGTGCAATAATATTCACAATTGAACCGGTCAACGGTCAACAGTCGTGGTCAACGGTCAAAAGTCAACATTTTTTTTATTATTTTTATTTATTTATTTTATTTTATTTAAAAAATCAATTAAAAATACTTAAAAATAACGTTTTTTTAAAGTTAGACAACAGCCTTAAACTCACAAAAATATATCCAATAATCCTACTAAAATTGATTAATAAAATCCACTTATTTACCGAACCGTTATGTTATTATTTAGGTTAGTTTCTCTCGTGGTTAAATCCAAATTCGTGCGCATTCATCATCAATCCAAGAAACGCAACCACTGTGAGTGAATTCTTGCAAACTCCCCTTTTTATTCACGTTTTGGGGTGTATCATGTGTCGCTTAAACTAATTTGTTTATTCAAACTTGTGCTATACCATATTATGATCTAACTTAGAATGTGAATATTGTTTGTAGTTATGTATTACATATTGTCAAGTTGTATGCAAATTATTTGTTAGGCCCATTAGTTCCTCGTGGGAGACGAGTTGAACAACGCGTGCCTTAAAACTCATTCATTAGGCCCATCAGTTCGTAGAACAACGCGTGCCTCAAAACTCATTCATTAGGCCCATCAGTTCCTCGTGGGAGACGAGTTGAACAACGCGTGCCTCAAAACAATCTATTATTGTATGTGTGTGCATTATTTAATATTAAGTGTGTTGTGAATAAATTTACATCCACATTTACTCATATGTGGTTATGCACTTTATTTTATAATCAATTCAATAAACTTGTTAAAATGTTTTTCATAGGATTCACTCGCCAACTTTTTGTTGATCCAAAAACCATTTTTACACATGATACAAGTGGACAGGATGAAGCAAGGAAAACATAGAAAAACTGCCTTAGAAGAAAAATAATGAAGGCTAGAAAGATGAATAGAACATGATGTACTAGTATGATATGATTGTATGATTTCCTTTAATTTGTAATAATAAATATGAAACATTATAATAAGTGTCATGAGCTTTGATGAAAACCCAATCATGCCCCGATCACCTTTTCCGCTGCGGGTCGGGGTGTGACACTTTACTCTTTCATGCTCATCTACCAGAGAAATTTTGGTACGATGCTTATGCTACTGCTGCATTTCTCATTAACCGGTTACCCTCTCCGGTTCTTCATTATTCATCTCCTTTCGAGATTCTTTTCGGAACTCGTCCTGATTACTCTCTTCTGCGGATTTTGGGTGTTTATGTTATCCAGTTCTTGGTGATACACGTATAGATAAACTTTCACTCAAATCAGTTCCTTGTATCTTTGTTGGATATGCTCCATCTCATCTTGGCTATCTTTGTTATGATCCTCTTTCGTCTCGAACTCCTATTTCTCGACATGTTTGATTTTATGAGATGATTTTTGATATTCTAGGGAGTTCTCCTTCTCCCACCACTTCTTGTTCTTCTGCTTCATTCTGTATATCTCCCCCCTCTTCGTCTTCTCCCCCTTCTTCATCTCATCCTTCTGCTTCTCCTCATCCACCTGTTTCTCCTCCTCCTCATGCTTCTCCTCCTCTTCCTCCTGCTTCTCCTCCTCCTCCTCCTCCTTCTGCTTCTCCTCCTCGTTCTGCTTCTTCTCCTCCTCCTGTTTCTACTACTACTAGTGTTCCTACACATCCGATGATTACTTGTTCTCGTGATCATACTTTACATCCACGACAGTTCCCAGATCATGTGTTGTTTCATACTACTATTGTTCCTACACATGATCCTTATAGTTTTCGCCAGGCTCAATAGTGGTCTATTTGGTGGGATGCGATGCGCGCTGAGATTTCTGCATTACACTCAAACAAGATTTGGACACTTGTTCCTCCACCTACTGATGCCAATATTGTTGGATGTAAGTGGGTCTACAGGATTAAGCATAATCCTGATGGTTCTGTCAGCCGATACAAAGCCCGACTTGTTGCTAAGGGCTTTCATCAGACTGGGGGTATTCTGAGATGTTTAGTCCTGTGGTCAAACCTACTACTATTCGCCTTGTCTTATCGGTTGCGTTTTCTCGAGGATGGACTATTCGACAGGTTGATGTCAATAATGCCTTTCTTCATGGAGATTTGTCTGAGTCTGTATTCATGTCTCAGCCACCAGGCTTTGTTGACCCATCTAGACCTCATCATGTTTGTCTCTTGCAGAAGGCTCTTTATGGGATTCCCATAAAGAGCCTTCTTGACATCTAGACCTCATCACCAGTTTCATCTGGTCAACAGTTATCTCGACATTCTGGGATTCCCATGCCTGATCCTACATTGTATAGGAGTACTGTTGGAGCATTGCAGTATCTTGTCTTGACTCGCCCAGAGATTGCTTACGCGGTTAGCAAGGTGTCTCAGTTTCTTCAGACACCTACTGATCGACATTGGATTGCGGTCAAGCGTATTTTACAGTATCTTAAGGGTACCATATCTCATGGATTATGTATTCGCCGGTTAGATTATGTTGATTTACATGCTTATTCTGATGCGGATTCGGTGGGATGCCCGGATGATCGTAGATCGGCTACTGGATATTGTGTTTTTCTTGGGCCCAACATCATCAGTTGGAGCTCCAAGAAACAACATACTGTTGCTCGTTCTAGTACAGAGGCTGAGTGTCGTGCCTTAGCTCATACTATTGCTGAGATTCGATGGATTTTATCTCTTTTACAGGAGCTTCATATTACTTTATCATGTCCACCTACTCTTTGGTGTGACAACACTGGTGCCACTTATCTTGCAGTCAGCCCAGTGTTTCATCAGCGCACCAAACACTTGGAGATTGACTTGCATTTTATTCAGGATATGATGTTGGCTCGGATTTTATGTGTTCGATATATTTCTACTACATTGTAGCTCGCAGATATTTTGACCAAAGGATTGTCTTCCGCTCGCTTTGACACTCTACGGTCCAAGCTTCACGTATTATAGTGACAGTTAGTATTGTTCAGTTTGTTAGTTAGTTTGGTAGGTTGTTATATGAGTTGGTTATGTAGTTAGTTTTTACTACTCCTCTCCCTTCTCTTGTCTATATATAGGGAAGAGGTTATTGTATTATGTAACACAAATTCATTCTAATGATAGTTGAGATTTGATACTAATTCACAGGTTCATTAGTATTCTCCCATTTGACTTCCAGAAAACAAAAACCTCTTTGCAGGGTAAATTAACTTTTGTAAGTATGAACTTGTGTTTTAATAGCTTTTTAAATAAATTAATAATCCCAAACGTTTTCACAGTTATTTAACAAAAACTGAATCCCAATTAAAGCAATATAAGAGTCAAAGCTCTACACATAGAAGCAGTAGCATCAACAGTTGATCCACATTATGCATAGGAGGTTATAGTTTGATTAATGGTATTTTTTTAACATGTAACGATACATATATGTAATGAATAAATCTACCATCAACCGTCTCAGTTAACTCAAATTGGACAACCCTCTAACCGATTGACTCGTTCGATTCCCTTTCGGCTGAATATTTTAGTTAAATGTGTCAGAAAATGTCAACTTTTTTGGGACGGGTCAAGTTGCTTTGACCCGCTAACATCGGAAAGTTACTACTCAGAAAATGATAATTATATGCAATTTACCATGAATCTAGGATCGAATCTAGTTTGGATTATACATGTTTTGTAAAAATATATTTTGTTTAAACATAATATATTACCATTATTATCATTTATCTAATAAATGCTCATTTACTTTATTACCCCCTATATCAATTAATATGTAATTATTTGATGGACGTAATTATCCTTACTAGATACACATAAGATTTCTCCTAGGGTGTATAAATAGAGATTATTTGAGAGGATTAAAGGACAATGAATCACAACATCACCACACCAATTCATCCCTTCCTCTCTCTCATAAAATCGTGAGTTACCAACTCACTTAAAACCATCCTAACCATACATCCTAAACAAACTCGATCAATTATGAACATGTCTCTTTCTATCTCTGCAATTTCTGGATTATCATGTACATGCGATCTATCTTCTAGTTTTTGTCATGTTTTAAAAGAATTGATCAACATCTTGGGCTAGTTGCTTTGTTGTTTAATTTGAATGATGAAGGGTAAGTGGTGGCGTTGTTTAACTCGTTTCATGATCTAGGGTAGGTTTGAAAGTTGAAAAGGATTGGCAAGTTGGGATCTGGAAAGCCATTATACCCTTATACAATTAGCAACTTAGGTTATGTTTTTTTTTAAGTCACACCGTTTAGTTCATTTTATTCACATCCTGTCATTTTACCCTTTGTTTATTATATTACTAGTTTATAGACCCATATATTACATGGGATTGAGGATATAAAATGAAAGGTTTTAATATAATCACGGAGTTGATCGAGTTCTTTGAGAAAATAAATGTATTTTCCATTTATATAAACTTGAATGAGTTTTTTAAATATATATATATATATATATATATATATATATATTATTGTTGAGGTTGGTTGCGTTTGAAGGACATAACGATTATAAGTTTTACATTATTTTTTATATTTCATATTATTCCTTGCATCACACATAATAAATATAAATTTTGATATGAATACATATAACCATAATATGAACTATACATACAAAATTAAAGAAAATATAACATTACTTATTTTAAATGATGCGTTTACGATGTAAGAATTTTGTACAAAATAATTAGTATATTTTATTTCAAATTAATATTTTCTTACTTTAAAAAGTGTTATCAAAGTAGAAGATGTAAAAGAATTAGTTCATGATCTAAGGTTATATATATTTTAAACATATATATAGGGAGAGGATCATGAGAAAACTAGATATAGCAAAAAAACACATAAAAAACAAAAAATTAATTTATAATTTTTTATATAAAAAATCCCTGCTTTTATGTATAAAAAAACTTTTTTTTCAAAAATAAAAAAATAAAAAATAAAACTTGTACTGAACATATGCATTATATGTAAACTACATATGTGCATAATATGTATATGTTGCACATGTGCATTATATGTTTTTTTTTATTTTTTATTTAAAAAAAACGTTTTTTATATATTATATATAGCGATTTTTAATAAAAAAATCAAAAAAAAAAATTGATATGTTTTTTTTTTTTGCTTTTTTAGTTAGTTTTTTGGTTTTCTCATTTAAACTAGTTTTCTCATAATCCATCCCCTATATATATATATATATATATATAATATAATATATTGTTTATACATATATTTAACATTTGTGAAAACGATAACAACAAATTATAAACATGATGAGGTTTTAAATTTTTGGTTATGTCAAATAGTGATGGGGATTGAAGAAACCCTAGATCAATCAGACCAGAATCTGTGTAGATCTATGGATCGGGTTCTGCATGAAAGAGTTAATCCTTCGTCTAGTTTCGCGATGATGATGGTTGTGACTATACTCCGACTGATCCTGCAAAACAAAACACCGTCAGCCTCGCCACGGGGAGAAGGGGGTTCTCTCCGTGACCACCCTCTGACGTCAGAATAAGTACAGGTAGTCGGAAGTAAAGTGAAGTAAGAGAGAGAGTAGTTGAGAGTGAATACCTTTTCCTCGAACCCCAAGTTACTTATTTATAGCCAGAGTTTGGGCGCCAAAATGAGAGTTGGAAACCTAACGGAATCTTTCACTGCTCCGTTAAGTTCTAACTGTCCGTTAATGCACACGGATTGTGAGTTCATCTAAGGCTAGGGAGATGCCACGCGTCGTCATGAGATCACTTTATTTTATTGATGTGAGCATGCTATCACCGTGATCTCCTTAGATGCTGCCACGTGTCATTCGGTTATAACCGAATAGTGGCTTTGCATGATTGGAAATAAATGCTTCTAGAACATTTATACAGCTGTGGCCTGCAGGATCACTGCCACGTATGCATTCTGTTACAACAGAAAAAATTCCTTTTGCCTCTGCATCATTTCCTGGAAATAGGGATTTATGCTAAGGAAAAGTCTTTCAGGATTAATTGTTTCCTTGCGCGAGTGGCACAAGGTAGTTAAATGATCTTCTTCCTTATTTGATGTTTAGCCCAACGTTTGCTAAGTTCTTGTTTTGTTACAAGCGTCTGCGCAAGGTTTATGAATGAAGTACTACCCAAGGAATTTAATCAAGGTTAACTTTGAACCTTGCACGAGCCCGTGCAAGGTAGTTAAATGATCTTTTCCTTCTTTGGGTATCTGGCGCAGAGTTGGGTGAGTCTTTCTTTGGCAACGAAGCCTGCGCAAGGTTTCCTTGGAAGTTAATAGTGGGTATGGTTCCCTTGCTTGGTGCAAGGTTTTCGGGACCATACCCCTTCAAGTCCCCCCAGTCCAGTGTTGCTCCTATGCGCGAGTGGCAAGTAGGTGGAGCATTGGACTAAAGGAAAATAATGTGTTGCATGCTTATAGATAGATAGCTGCGCTGTATGGGTGCTGGTCCTTAAGTGTTTTTTGCTTCCTGATGACGTATCATATGTGAACTTTGAAGACTATTTGAATTCAAATACATTGGACACGTGTCGCTCATCCAGATAATGTAGTTGGTGTAAACGCACGTTCCTGAGACGTGGTGGTACTGTTGACAGGCTGTCAACAGTATGTGTCCCATAATATTAATGATAATTAGGCGACACACGCGCGCGTGAGGGTAATTACTCTTCCCCACTCGCTCTGTCAGTTACCTGGGAATATGTAATGGTCATAAAAGTCGCTGCTGTCACGTCGAGCATTAATTGCGATTAGTATATAAAGGGATCGACTCTTCATTTGCTTCTTTACCAGTTAATGTTCTAGAGAGAGAGAGAGAGAGAGCACATATCCTTCATATTTTCCGCCCGGCGATCTGCGATACTCCGATCATCTTCTTCGTTAGAGTTTACCGTCCTTCTGATCTTTCGATACTTATGGCTACCAGTTCCGGGAGAGTCGACGTGCAGGCACCATCTATACTTCCACCTTTAAAGTGGAAGAGGGAAGAATTTGATACCTTGATTAATAATTTCTTATTTGCCAAGTCTTGGGGAGCATTCTACCCTAAGGAGGGTTCTACGGCGGCGGATGCTCCGGCCGGCTGTATCACTTTATTCTACGATTACTTTGCCGAGGGCAACTTAGACTTCCGATGACCCATTTCATGCTTGAGATTCTTGACTTCTACAAATTCCATATATCTCAATTGAACCCCATGGAATGGTGAGGATTAGGCATTTCGAGTTTGTTTTCCGGTCGATGCAGATCATACCGACGGTCGAGAAGTTTCGGGTTTTCTATCAGCTCCACTGTTCATTGGGCTTCTATTCGTTCCAACAACGTTTGCAAGCAAAACGGTTGTTGGTAGTGCCACCCAAATCCTATCACGATTGGAAACATAAGTTTTTCTATGTGAAGGCGGTCATCCCGACGACGATGACATTCTGGGCCGGATAAGACGTTGGCCATTCCTACCAACGAAGTGTGGTACCAAAATATTAAGGATGTGCCCAATATTATCTTGCCGGAAAGGGCGTTAATTGCTGCTGGGATGAGCATCCTGTGGAAGAAGGAGCGTCAAGAAAAACCAATTTACACCAAAGATGGTGTCGGAATGTTACTTCACAACTTCTTAGAGCAAACTTTGACAATTGTTTATTGATGATGCTTTGTTGCTATGCTTTGTTTAACAGTTGCGCCGTTATATTTGGTCTCTTTCAAGAGAGACAATGGGAAGATGGCCGCGGTGCCGCTTGAAGAGAATGAAGAACCGTGGTTTGATCAAATCTTGGGAAATTTTGAAATCCCAAGAAAGAAGATCTTAACGCGCAACCCTCTTCTACTACTGGTAAGTCATATACTGTGAAGCCTGAGTTAGTTATTTCAATATTACTTGTAGATACCAACTCTAAGTAATATTGCAATGTAACTTATGGCGCAACGTTTTTCCTTTTATCATTGATCATGTAGGTGATTTGCTAAACTTGGGCGTAGGCCCTGAGTCAAAGAAGAAAAAGAAGTCAACTGTTGCTGCTGCGCCCCCTGCCTCTAAACAAGATAAAAAGACTAAACCATCTGCTGCTGTAAAAGCTGAGGGCAAGAAAGGTACGCGTCTCGTATCTGATTCTTGGTGTGATTACGTGGTGGTGTCAGACTCATTTGAGGGTCTTTCGCATGTAGGTTTGAGGAAACCCAAGGAGGAGCCTGTTGATTAGTCATCTGTCCCTGCCTCTAACCCATTTGAACCTTTGGAGATACCTTCAAGCCCAGAGGAGGTGTTGAAGCGTACCTCCAAAAAGAGGAAAGAAACTGAGACTACACCACCTTCTCCCCCAAAAAAGGTTGCGCGGCCGCGCATCGGTAAGAAGAGCAATCTAGATGCTATTGTGAAGAAATTTTCTCTTGGTATGTCTACTTCTTTGCACACTTTGTAGTAATAGCTGCGCACTACCCTGTGTTTGAAACTTGTGTTTATTTTTGCAGAGAAACTTGTAAAGGTTGTGCCGGTCACATCATCTTCTGTACCATCACCGCGCAAGCCTGAAGATACCGAAGGAGATGATGTGGACCATGGCGCACCTACTTTTGATGCGGACCCTTTTATTCTAGAAAAAACTGAAAGAGTGGCTCCAGAAGAAGAGCCAAAATAATTTGTTGCTGAGAATCCTGTTGGCGAGCAGGTTAAAGATACTGCTTCCGATGTCGCTAAGAATCCGGCTGACGAGCAGGTTAAAGATACTGTCTCACATGTTGCTGCGGGAGGGCCCGTAGGTGCAGGGCAAGATAAACCATCCACACCATTACTGAGCCTTCAATGTCTATTTCTAAGGGTGCTGGCCCTTCCACAAGAGGCGATTATTTTATGCCAACTTTTGATGATCCAGAGGAGGAGTCCCCGATTCGCCCCGAGGAAACACCTGGGGATTATTATTATCGCTCATATTCTGAGAAAAGGGCCTCTGAGATTCATCAGCCTGTGTGGAAGGTCAAACAAGGCGATGTTTTTACTGATTGGCACTCGTGCAGGGAGTGGTATAAGGGCATCTTCCCTCCGGCGGAGGTGAAGTGCCAAGAAGAGAAAAACCATGATGCCACTTATCAAACATTTTTACAAGAGTCTGCCCTTGCCTCTTCCACTATGAACCGAATTGTGTGCGAATGGCGCAGCATGAATAAGGAGTGCGATGAGGTTGAGATTAGTAAGGCGAAGGCCAAATATGAAAGGGAGAAGACGATGCAGATGGTTATGGATTTTGAGGCTGCTAAGGCCAAGTTTGAGGAGGAGAAGAAGACCGAGGAGTGATCTGCGCTTGTATGGAAGCGCAAATGTGAGGCTGCTGCTGCGCAGCATGCTGAAGATCGCAAGCGCTTTGTGGAGGCTTGTGATCGGGACAACAATGAAAAAATTTCTCTGCGCAACGAAATTGAGAAGCTTAAGAAAGAGAAAAATGATGCGGTTGCTGCGGCGGCAGAGGCTCGTTCTCATAGGGAAAGGAGTGAACAGAATGAGGTAGCGACCAAAATGACCATCCTTCTTAAGAACAAAGAGATTGATGAGCTAACTTCTATGTTATTTGATCAGGAGCGACTGCAGGCGAAGGTTGATTCCTTAAAAAAGGATATCAAACTACATCGAACTGAGAAGGCCGAGTTGACCCGCCGTTTGACTGAAGATGAGCAAAAGATTAACAATATGGAGGTCGTTCGTGCCACACAGCAGAGTCGCTGATGAATCAGCTCACCTGGTTGCGCCGAATATGGGATTGTGGAGGTATTATCCCTATCTTGAAATATATATGACTTGCCAAATTATCATATCTTATACTGATGCGTTTGTTTAGAGATTGCAAACTCCATCTTAAACTCTACGGAGTTAGATGAGAGAATAGCAGAGTTGATGGTGGCAGCGCGGAACGATGGTCATGCAGAGGGCTACAAAGAATGTACGCTGCATGTGGCCCATGCTTTAAAAACCCAATGGGATACGAGCCAAGCTGCCACTCATAGGACTGATACTGCTGCTATCTATACTGCTGCAAAAGAGAATTACAATCACTTGAACATCCCTATCATGGATCTTGTTGATGCTGCGCTGCAACACGATGACTTCGTTGATAGATTAAAAGAAATTTTCGCAGTGGCAGAGGAACAACAAGGCACAAAGGATGCGGGGAAAGAAGGCTAGATTGCTTTAGTTTTCTAGATGCTTGTATTTTTCTTTCAATGTAACGTTGCATGGATGCGCAAGTACTTTTTTTATGTGAATATAATATATTTAGTTTACAATATTTGCATGTGATCAATTGCTTGGTTAGGATAGACAAATGAACAACAATCAATCTCATGTGTGAGCGTAAGCATCTTTTTATCTTGTGGCTCATGAGTATGTGTTTTTGCGTATCCAAAGGAATTGCATGCATTTGTAATAAATATATAAAAGAATGTAAGTAGCGACATGAAGTATTTTATTTATTGATAAAGCGTAAAGCTGCAACTGTCACTAAGATTACAATCAAGACATAATGTAAACAGGCTCGTAGAAAGCGCAAGGCTAACGAGCTCTGGGATTACATGTAACAACGACGTAGTTGTTGCACATTCCAAGTCCTAGGAACTGCCATTCCGTCCAGACGTTTAAGTGTATATGTGCCTTTTCCAAGAACCTCATAAATCACGTGTGGCCCTTCCCATTTTGGTGCCAGTTTTCCTGGATTTTCGACGTTTGGTGCGTCATTATCGTGAATTACGAAATTACCGGGTAAGAAGGTGCACAAACGTACCCGTTTGTTGTAGTATTTCTTCATTTGAGATTTGTACTTTGCTTCACGTATTGCTGCATTTTCGCGCCTCTCTTCAACTAAGTCGAGATAAAGCCTGCGTTGCTCTTCGTTATTCTGTTTTTCAAGGGCAATCTTTCTGGATGATGGAAGACCAATCTCAGCAGGTATTACAGCTTCTGTACCATAGACAAGACATAAACGGTGTGTCGTCGGTGCTTGTTTTTGGCATGGTACGATGCGCCCATAATATACTTGGCAATTCATCAACCCAGCCGCGTCGCGTCGTACCTAGGCGCGCCTTTATGCCTTCCACCAGTTGCTTGTTTTTGCTTTCCACCTGACCGTTTGCTTGCAGGTGGGCAACAGAGGCAAAAACATGTTCAATTTTCATCTCCTGCATCCAAGCTTGTAGTTCTGCATTTGTGAGATTGGGACCATTTTCGGTGACGATTCGTAATGGTAAGCCGAAACGGCAGATAATGTGTTCCCATATGAATTTGCGAACTACCATCGATGTGGTGGATGCTAATGGCTTAGCCTCCACCCATTTGGTAAAATAATCGACCGCGACAATAATGAACTTGACTGCGCTCGGCGCATCAGGAAACGGTCCAATAAGATCAATCCCCCACTGTTGGAAAGGCCAAGCAGGGGTTATTGGAACAAGGGGATTCTTTGGGCGTAATGTCTTTGGAGCATGCCTCTGGTAAGACATACATTTGCGCAGAATTTCAACTGCATCAACATACATCCCAGGCAGTAATAGCCTGTACTCATTATCTTAGCAACCACCATGTGCGGCCCGGAATGGATACCACATAACCCCTCATGGATTTCCCGTACTAAATATTGTGCATCATGTTTGCTCACACAACGAAGTAAAGGTCCTGAATACGACTTCTGATATAAGATACCATCTACCATTTCATAATTAATTGCCTTGCATCGTATCTTTCTTGCTTGAGCTTTGTCTGCTGGAAGTGTCCCATGTAGCAGGTACATAATAATTGGAGACATCCAAGATGGATCTCCGATTTCAACCATGCTTACCTGTTTGAGTGACACAGATGGGTTGCTTAAAACTTCGATGCAGATCTCTCTTGCCAAATGCTGAAAACTTATCGCAGCTAATTTGCTCAAGGCATCAGCATGTTTATTTTCACTTCGATTCACGTGAACAACTTTGAATTGCTTAAACTGAGTGATGAGTGCTTTCGCTTGTTCTAGATAGAGGGCCATAATGTCGCCCTTTGCATCGTAAGAACCAGTAATTTGTTCAGCAACTAGCTTAGAGTTAACATGAGCAGTTAAGTTAGATGCACCCATTTTAATAGCCAGGCATAAACCTGCTAAGAAAGCTTCATATTCTGCTTCATTATTGGTACTTTTAAACTCAAGCCGAATTGCATAAAGTGAACTCTTCACCATCTGGACTTACCAAACGTAAACCTGCTCCTGCCCCATCATTGTTTGATGCGCCGTCAGTGTACAAGATCCATTATCTGTCATCCACGATGGGAACTGGATTTTGAATTGCTTCGCACTCTTCAACCTTATCTGCTGGAATTTCAGCAATAAAATCGGCTAATACTTGACCTTTGATGGCTGGTCTTGGCGTGTAACAAATGTTGAATGCTCCCAATTCAATTGCCCACTTTGCAAGGCGTCTAGAGACGTCCGGTTTAGATAAGACTTGACCAATATGATAATTAGTTAGGACCGTAATGACGTGTCCTGAAAAATATCGTCTTAGCCTGCGCGAAGCGTGAACAAGAGCTAATACTAATTTCCCATTATAGAATACCTGTCTCTGGATCATTCATCATTTTTGCTAATGTAATATATTGGAGATTGAACACCTTCACAATCCACCATTAACACTGCTCCGACAGCCATTGGAGATGCAGAAAATAAAGGATCATCGGTTCTTTGCTAGCGGGCGTAAGTATCGGTAGCTGTATAAGACAATCCTTCATCTCTTGGAAAGCTTTCTTCTGCTTTAGGAGTCCATAAAAACGTTTTACTTTTGACACAATTGCGCAAGGTTCGGATAAATGGAAATGATTTTGCAGGGATTAGCCAAAAAACGGTTAAGGCGCACTAATCTCCCAGCTAACCGTTGCATTTCTTTGATGGTGTGGGAGAGACATCTTTTGGATGGCCTCCACCTTTTCTGATTGACATTGAATCCTTCTTTTGTAACCACAAAACCAAGGAACTTTCGCTCTTCCATGCCAAAAGAGCATTTCCCTGGGTTTAACTTTAAATTGACCTTGGCAAGGAATCAAAGTTTTCTGGATATTTTCTAGCATCATTTCCTCAAATTACTCATGATGACCAGGTCATCGATGTAAACTCTACTGTTCTTGCCAATGTCATCCCAAGACGGTGTCCATTAATCTTTGGTAAGTAGCTCCTGCATTGCGGAGGCCAAAGGGCATTTTTGTGTAACAAAAATACCTTTCTCCGTGCGAAAAGCCGTCTTATCTTCATCCCTTTTTTTCATCAGCACTTGGTGATACCTTTGTAGCAATCTAGGAAATACTTCCAACGGAAAGAAGCTAATGAATCAACTTTCTTGTCAATCTCAGAAGAGAATAACAATCTTTGGGCAAGCTTTGTTTAGATCTTTGAAATCCACACACATGCGCCATCACCATTATGCTTTTTTACCATTACTTGGTTTGCGACCTAGGTTTGATATTTGACTTCGCGAGGATACCAGCTTTCAATACTTGCGACTTGCTCATTCATTGCTTCTGTCTTTTCCGATCCAAGGCTGCGCTTTTTCTGTACCACTGGCTGTGCTGAAGGAAAAACGTTTAAGCAATGCTCTGCTTCTTTCGCAGAACCCCTATCATGTCTGACAGGTGTCCATGCGAAGATATCCATATTTCAAAACAACAAGGTTTTGAGCTTTGCGCGAATTGCCATAGAAATTGCAGTACCAAGAATAATTGGTTTCCCTGGATACTTACTGTTCAGAACCCATTTATCTGGTTCATTTGGTGACGTTGGTTTAGCAGCCTTAACAACTGGCTCCTCAATAGACATAATCTCTTTTCGAGCGAATATGATAGCTACCACAGTTGGTGTTGGGAAAGCACATGCAGCATGAGGCGCAGACGTAATCATGCTGAAATCTCGTTGCGCTCGACGCCCTAGCAAAACATCATGACGAGATGTTGCGGCATTACCATAAAGTTTACCTGAATTGTGCGCGAGTGTTTACCATCTGAAAGAATCACAGGGAAAACTGTCTGTCCAAGAGGAAAGACAGCCTCATTGCAGAATCCAGTCATCTGGTTCCAGGCGTGCCTTATCTTCCGGATTTAACTGCTTGAAACATTGTTCATATATGATATCCATAGAACTTCCCGGATCTATGAACATATAGTCGGTTTGGTAGTGGCAAAAGATACCTGTGATTACCACTGGTCTTTCTTCCTGAGGTCCGCCGGGAACCACATGAGAATATCACTTGTTGCTCGCGCCATTACTCCCCTCGGAATCGTTGAAAGCTGCGCTTGTGCGACGAGCCTCCTTGAATCATGGAAACTTGTTTCATCTTTTTATTGCTTAGGCTCCTCATCGCCACGCGTGAGTTGCATGACCTTTTTTCGAACTAATTGCACTAAGTGTGTCAGCTTACCACTTTTCAAAGCTTTTTCAATTTCTATGCGCAGGCTAATGCAATTGTCATTGTATGCCCTGTATCTTTGTGAAAATCACAGAAAAGATTTGGATCTTGCCCCTTCTTATTCTTCATAGGCTGAGGTTGTTTGAACTGCTAATTCTCTGTGCTGAGAACCTCTACTGGAGATTTGGTGAGAGTAGTCCATTGTCGCTCTCGATTTTCGTTTTAATGGCTTTCTGTGTTGTGATTTTGTTAATCATTGCGCGAGCATCCATTGGAGAATATGGTGAATAAGAACTCTGATTCGAGTCTTTCCAACTCTTCTTAAACTTCCGACCTCCTTTGCTCAGATCCTCAGGACGATGCTGAGGTAGAGGAGGTCTGTTTGAATTGAGATTTCGTTCGGTTTGCGCATAAACCATGGCTGCTGCCATGAGCTTATCCCAGCTTTTTGGCAACCAAGTAGTACCAGAAAGCACTTTAATCATTTCTTCACATCTTACCGCGTACTTGAACTGTGCGCGGATCAGATCCTCATGCACATCACCGATCTCTAACACCTCCTTGTTATAACACGTAATGAAATCTTCCAAATTCTCGTTGTCTCTTCGCCAGATGTTCATCACATCTGACGAATCTCTAACATAACGACGCTGCTGACTGAAATGAGTAAGGAACTTTTCCTTAAGATCATTCCATGAGGAGACCTTACCTGTTGGTAAGTTATCGAACCAGAGTCGCGTAGCCCCAATTAACGTTTGTACAAATAGATGGCACCACATAGGTAGAGTCCATCCTCCAATAAGTCCTGCGCCATGAACAGGCGCATGTGATCATCCGGATCTGACAACCCATTAAACTTACCAATGTTCGATGGCAATTTTGCTCGTTCTAGTGGGGCTAGAGCGATTTCTTTCACAATTTTGATTGTTCAGCAGCTTCAGCAGGTCGGTAAATTAAGTTATAATCATGTTCAGCCTCTGGATTGTACACTGCTCGGATCTTAGGGTTATAACTAGCATGATCTACAGACAGACGATTAAAAACACTTGCACTATCTCCTTCTTCATAGGTCTTATCATATTCATCGTGTTGGGTGTCCCGCTTCTGTGAAGATCGCGGGCCCAAACGTGAGTGAACTGATGGCTGACGTTGAACGTTTTCTTCTTGCTTTCTGTTACTAGAATGGATAGAATCATTTCTGGTTTTAGAATATATTTCAGTTCCATCTACAGACACATGTGAAGGCGCACGAACTTGATTCTGAGTGCCGTAACTCAACGTTCGAGGCGTCGGCGAAGCACTGGCCTGAGGTGTACCAACCGGAGCTTAAAAAGCTGGAGTTCCGGTTTGGGCACACAACTGAGCATACATAGCGTTCAAAGCAGTTTGAGACTTAATCAACCATGATAATGGAGTTTCTCCAGGCGGGATAATTGATGCAACGTCAACGTGAGGAGCCGCCTGTGTTACTGGAATGCTCGCATGATCTGGATCGTACGGAACATTAGCTTCACCGGAGAATCTTCAACAATCTGTCCGTCGACCTGAGGAGCTCCGGTGACACGACGAATCTCCGATCAAGGACCTGGAAATGATGATCCATCAGCCATGAAGCTGCAGATCTAGGTGAAACAAAACGAAAGATGAGAAAAGAAATGAAAGTCGGTGGGCGCCAATGAAGAAACCCTAGATTAATCAGACCGGAATCTGTGTAGATCTATGGATCGGGTTCTGCATAAAGAGGTTAATCCTTCGTCTAGTTTCGCGATGATGATGGTTGTGACTATACTCCGATTAATCCTGCAAAACAAAACATCGTCAGCCTCGCCACGGGGAGAAGGGGGTTCTCTCCGTGACCACCCTCCGGCGTCAGAATAAGTACAGGTAGTCGGAAGTAAAGTGAAGTAAGAGAGAGAGTAGTTGAGAGTGAATACCTTTTCATTGAACCCCAAGTTACTTATTTATAGCCAGAGTTTGGGCGCCAAAATGAGAGATGGAAACCTAACAGAATCTTTCACTGCTCCGTTAAGTTCTAACTGTCCGTTAATGCACACAGATTGTGGGTTCATCTAAGGTTAGGGAGATGCCACGTGTCGTCATGAGATCACTTCATTTTATTGATGTGAGCATGCTATCACCGTGATCTCCTTAGATGCTGCCACGTGTCATTCGGTTATAACCGAATAGTGGCTTTGCACGATTGGAAATAAATACTTCTAGAACATTTATACAGCTGTGACCTGTAGGACCACTGCCACGTATGCATTCTGTTACAACAGAAAAGATTCCTTTTGCCTCTGTATTATTTCCTGGAAACATAGATTTCTGCTAAGGAAAAGTCTTTCAGGATTAATTGTTTCCTTACGCGAGCGGCACTGTCACACCCTCAATTTCCACCTGCGGAGTATTACCGCGAGGCGTGTGATCAAACCAGAATCTCACACACTAGCAATATCGAACGACTCTATATGATTTATTTAAACGTTTTCCAAAAACATTTGTTGTAACCATTCATAGTCATTTTCAAAATATCATAGTTTCAAAGTTTAGCGGAAGCATTAAAATTAAGGAACGAGCGCCAACATAAACGCCAAAACCAAAATCCCAAACATTATTCGTAAATAAGACTCGATAAAAAATGTCTTGATCATATGCAAGTGAGTGCACCTAGCGCTCCTAGCGTCCTGAGAAACATGTAAAGAAACAAGTGTCAACATTAAAGAAGAGTGAGTTCACAGGTTTTTATAAGTTCACAAGTTCGGTTTAAAAGTTTGTTTTTCCCCGTTATCCCTAACCCGGGATAACGACTTAGTTCCATTATTCCTAACCCGGAATAATAATGTTGGTTCGTAATTAAGTTCAATGTTAACATGTAGGTAGCGAGCCTAAAGTTACGTCACATAAGAGTTCGCGATCGAAGCTGACTGTTGTTGCCTCAGTGTTGCCAGGTCTATCACTGACCATGGCGAAAGTTAGGCCAAATTAATCACCCGTTGACCATTCCCGGTCGGCTAACGCGACTAGCTCGGGTGGGGCTTGTCGGGCCCAGTAGTACTACCATAATTTCCCCGCTATCTAACCCAATACTAACAATGCGAGAGTTGGTTGATGACTTCCGTGATAAAGCTATATATTAACATTAACTTAGTTACCGAATAGTTAACGACGTTAATTTCGCATAACGTAAAAAGATAGAGTTGTAGAGCGTGTACATGTTTCTCCCCCTGTTGTTTAAAACCGGATAAAATAGGGACCGTGAACTCACCTTAAATTGCTCGATTAGAATAACGTAAAAGAAGCAAATGATGGAACCACTAATCGCATCCCAACATGTCAACCGATTTAAAGTTAGTGTGTGAACACACTGACACAAAACCCTACGCATACCTAACACACATTACGGCACACGTCACAACCAATTCGAAACCATAATCATGGATGCAAAGTATCACCATACAAAATAATGATCAAACCAACTTGTCATAAACACAGATTAACTCATACAATACTTAGGTACACACAAACGCAAGTTATCATGTTTCAGCTTGTACGCTCATAATTGGGTTGTTTTCGAGAATTTTTATAAAATAGTTCCAACGTTCCAAAAATTCCAATTTTTTTAACAGGAGATGTCAATTAGACTGTAGAATTTTTTGTAAAATTTTCAAACCTTAAATCTTTACAAATTATTTATAAACATTTATATACTAGGCTGCAGTCAGATTCGTCGCTTTCTGACTGCAGTCCACGAGAAAAATTATTTAAAAATCATCATTCATCCATTTAACAAAATTCCAGTGGGAGATTTCCGGAAATTCCCGTCTCCAGTTACTGTGAAAATTTCGTGACCTAAACCCCTACAGACTATGAGATCCGACTCGATAAACAACCTGCAAATTCTGCAGAATTTACGCAGCTTCAGCAGCCGCACTAAATGACCACTTAAAAATAGTAAACAACCTCAGAAAAATATGAATCCAGCGCCATCAGAAGCGCTTTTCAAAATACACGTTTTAGGCTTCAGAAAATCCACTTTTCGATAAATAATGATCAGGTTACAGCCAATTGAAGTTTGCTGTAAATGTCAATCAGCAAACTGTTTTCGACTTTATCGCATTAGAACATGTTGAAACGATCATGACGCTTAGTAATATTGATTAACAACAGGTTAATGTGTCAAATATCATCATATATATCAATATTCATGCAAACCCTAAATATTTATCATGATCTTTATCGCCAAAACACAGCCTACGATTTTAGTATTCAACATGACATCACAACCGTAAAGCAAAGGAGTTCTTTCTCCGAAGATACTTCTGAGCTTGCATGTAAGAGATGATGTTTGTGACGGCGCCTGCCTTCTCGCCTTGCACCATCAAGACTTCGTCGTTAGAGAGTGGAATACGGATAGCTTTCTCGAAACAGAGAACTTCAGCTCGGACGTCGGATAGCCAGTCCATTCCGGCTACCACGTCAAAACTACTCAGGGTAGTTGTCATCAGATCAATGGTAAAGGTGTGACCCACGAGTTTAAGTTGACAGCCGGTTACTAAATGGGTCACATCTACAGTTTTACCATCGGCTAGTTCTATGACGTAAGGGGTCTGTAGGGGTTTAGGCGTGAGATTTAGGTTCTTCCTAAAAGATTCAGATATAAAACTCTTATCCGCACCCGTATCAAAAAGTACAGTAGCAAAACGATCGTTAAGGGTAAACTTACTAGTGACCACATTCGAGTCGTTTCTGGCCTCTCCACGGCCCAGCGTGAATGCACGACCTTTGGCACCTCCTGTGCCACCATTTCCATTGTTGCCATTGTTGTTATTCTTGTTGTTGTTGTTGTTGTTGTTGTTGTTATTGTGGTTGTTTTTGTTGTTCCCACCATTGTTGTTGCGAAGCTGCGGGCAGTCTCGCTTGAAATGGGCAGTGCTAGCGCACTGATAGCATCCCCGGTTATTACCTTGCTGTTGACCCTGGTGCTGATTCTGATTTTGTCGAGACATGATCTCCCCACGACAATCCTTTGCCGCGTGTCCCGCTTTGCCACATCGTTGGCAGCGATTTCCGGCGCAAGGGCCGTGATGATGGAGGTTACAACGGTTACATTGCGGCTTTCGACCCGCATAGCCGCTCGAGTTCTGGGTGTTGTTGGCAGACTGATTGTTGTGACCCCGATTGTTGTTGAAGTTGTTGGACCGCATCTGGTTTCCTTGTTGTGGCTGGGCTGACGAAGACTGTCGAGCAGGTGAGTCTTCAAATTTTCTTTTGTTGTTGGGGATGATTTCAGTTGCACCCCTAGGTGGCAACTTCCTTTGCTCCACCGCCTTATCGGTGAGTTTATACACCAGCCTAATCGCTTGATACTCCGTCGTAGGGTTGCTAGACATTACCATGCCCTGGATCTCAGGGACCAGACCCCCAAGATAAAACTCAAGTCGTTTTTCGACGATGTTAGCCAAATCGGGACAAAGGAACACCAGGTCATGTGTCTCGCTGTGTACGCTTCAATTTCTGACCCGACCATCTTGTGGTTCCATAACGCCTATTCCAACTGTTGAACTCTGTCTCGCGGACAGTATTCCTCCTTGATTGGGGCCTTAAATTCGGTCCAGGCCATTGCGTTCGCCGCAAGAAGTCCACGCATTTGGACTTGTGCGTTCCACCAGGTCAATGCCCCATCTTCCAACGTTGAGGCAGCATACTTGACCTTATTAGCTTCAAGGCAATTGCATATCTCGAAAACCGATTCAGACTTTTCAATCCAACGGACCAGTCCTATGGGTCCTTCAACACCCGTGAACTTGCTCGGTTTTGCATCCAGGAACATCTTGTAGGGGTTAGGACCCCCTCCTGAAGACAGAGGATAGGTAGTCAGCGAGAAAGTCTACTAGCCCAACTATTAGATTTTCCCATGAAAATTTAATAATGGTTACCTGCTGGTGGGTTAGGAACACCTGCCAGAGCAGCATTCATGTGTTCTTGGATTAAAGCGGCCAATTCTTCAGTTGACATATTGAGGTTTCCGCGACGACCGGTTGCCATTTCAGATCTTCGCAAGACAACACAAACACACACCGATAAGTATATATCCAATATAGTTATCATATTCCACACTTCAATAATCACACAATTTATGTCAACCCAACAAATTAAACAATCAAAAGGAACATTCGATTAAATAAATTGCAATGTCTCACAAAATACCAACCAAACATCTCAGTTTAATTATAAAATTTTCAAGTTCAAACATAAGTGGAAACAAACAAACCAAAGGAAACAAAACGGAGATTGGCGAGACGAGTTAGTCATCTATGTCTCCATCTCCCAAGTCGCTATCACTGCCGTCATCCTCTTCGGCGTTTTCAGCTTCAACAGCCGGGTCCTGTTCTGGCTCTTCTTCCTCCGGATCCTCCTCTGGGTCTTCCTCTGGATCCTCCTTTTCGTCTTCTACGGCGCTGGAGGGGCCGGTGCTGGTGCGGGTACTGGGATAGGTGGTGCTTGGTTCTGCTCCAGTTCGTGAATCCTCCAACTGGACTCAAGAACTCTGTCTTCGAGCCAGTCAGCCCTCAGCCGCTCAGCACGAAAGTCCTTAGCTAAAATGTTTCGAACTCTCTTATTCTCATATTGCTCTTCCTCGAGCTCTCCAGTTTTACCAGTCAGCTGACGTATCAGTCATCCCTGTGCTTCGATAGTCTCCTGCATTCTCTCCAGTTGTTCCTGTTGTTTCCTTAACACATCCCTAAGTAGTTCGTCCCCCACTCCTAAAGAGTTGACCGGTTTGACCGGTATAGCGGTGGTTGGACGGGAGGACGACTCCCCTCCTAGAGCGAGTCTTTTCCTAGCAGCTGAGCGTGTCTCCACGCCACGAGGTGGTGAGGGTTCGACCATGGGTGCCTTCCCCGGCGCCCTTGATTGTCGAGATCTGTCGGATGATGATGATGACATAGCCTGCTGGGTTGGTGTAGTTAGTTACGAGTTACGTATATCACAATATACATATATATCTCACATAGAACAATTATAGTATAACACACAACAAGATATCACAGTTCAGTGCCAACTAAGTCTAGTGTCGTGTAACAGCTATAGTTTATGTCTATTTTTAAATGCAAACCTGGTTCTCTATAGCTAGAGGCTCTGATACCAATCTGTCACACCCTCAATTTCCACTTGCGGAGTATTACCGCGAGGCGTGTGATCAAACCAGAATCTCAGACACTAGCAATATTGAACGACTCTATATGATTTATTTAAACGTTTTCCGAAAACATTTGTTGTAACCATGCATAGTCATTTTCAAAATATCATAGTTTCAAAGTTTAGCGGAAGCATTAAAATTAAGGAACGGGCGCCAACATAAATGCCAAAACCAAAAATCCCAAACATTATTTGTAAATAAGACTCGATAAAAAATGTCTTGATCAAATGCAAGTGAGTGCACCTAGCGCTCCTAGCGTCCTGAGAAACATGTAAAGAAACAAGTGTCAACATTAAAGAAGAGTGAGTTCACAGGTTTTTATAAGTTCACAAGTTCGGTTTAAAAGTTTGTTTTTCCCGTTATCCCTAACCCGGGATAACGACTTAGTTCCATTATTCCTAACCCAGAATAATAATGTTGGTTCGTAATTAAGTTCAATGTTAACATGTAGGTAGCGAGCCTAAAGTTACGTCACATAAGAGTTCGCGATCGAAGCTGACTGTTGTTACCTCAGTGTTGCCAGGTCTATCACTGACCATGGCGAAAGTTAGGCCAAACTAATCACCCGTTGACCATTCCCGGTCGGCTAGCGCGACTAGCTCGGGTGGGGCTTGTCGGGCCCAGTAGTACTACCATAATTTCCCCGCTATCTAACCCAATACTAACGATCCGAGAGTTGGTTGAGGACTTCCGTGATAAAGCTACTTAGTGACCATAACGTATATTAACATTAACTTAGTTACCGAATAGTTAACGGCGTTAATTTCGCATATCGTAAAAAGATAGAGTTGTAAAGCGTGTACATGTTTCTCCCCCTGTTGTTTAAAACCGGATAAAATAGGGGCCGTGAACTCACCTTAAATTTCTTGGTTAGAATAACGCAAAAGAAGCAAATGATGGAACCACTAATCGCGTCCTAACATGTCAACCGATTTAAAGTTAGTGTGTGAACACACTGACACAAAACCCTACGCATAACTAACACACAGTACGGCACACGTCACAACCAATTCGAAACCATAATCATGCATGCAAAGTATCACCATACAAAATAATGATCAAACCAACTTGTCATAAACACAGATTAACTCATACAACACTTAGGTACACACAAACGCAAGTTATCATGTTTTAGCTTGTACGCTCATAATTGGGCTGTTTTCGAGGATTTTTATAAAATAGTTCCAACGTTCCAAAAATTCCAATTTTTTTACGGGAGATGTCAATTAGACTTTAGAATTTTGTGTGAAATTTTAAAACCCTAAATCTTTACCAATTATTTATAAACATTTATATACTAGGCTGCAGTCAGATTCGTCGCTTTCTGACTGCAGTCCACGAGAAAAATTATTTAAAAATCATTGTTCATCCAATTAACAAAATTCCAGTGGAAGATTTTCGGAAATTCCCGTCTCCAGTTACTGTGCAAATTTCGTGACCTAACCCCCTACAGACTATGAGATCCGACTCGATAAACAACCTGCAAATTCTGCAGAATTTATGCAGCTTCAGCTGCCGCACTAAATGACCACTTAAAAATAGCAAACAACCTCAGAAAAATATGAATCTCGGCACCATTAGAAGAGTTTTTCAAAAATACACGTTTTAGGATTCAGAAAATCCACTTTTCGATAAATAATGATCAGGTTACAGCCAATTGAAGTTGGTTGTAAATGTCAATCAGCAAACTGTTTTCGACTTTATCGCATTAGAACATGTTTAAACGATCATGACGCTTAGTAATATTGATTAACAACAGGTTAATGTGTCAAATATCATCATATATATCAATATTCATACAAACCCTAAATATTTATCATGATCTTTATCGCCAAAACGCAGCCTATGATTTTAGTATTCAACATAACATCACAACCGCAAAGATTCGCACATTCAACCGAACTAATCATAAATCACAACACTTTTTTTTTTCATACTAATAATCCTACAAACACATAATCATGATCAAGATTACACAAACCTAGTGTGAATCGCAAAACAATTAAACCTTAACCTTGAAACGATGATGATTAGCGAACCGGGACAGGCTTGGAATCCGGGAGTAGAATTGCGACCGTGAGAGGGGGGCTGCCGTCGACCTCCTTCTAGGGATTAGGGTTTTGTGTTTTCTTTTAAACATCCCATGCATACATACATTTATATATAACAAGGGGGGCGGGGGGGGCGGTTTGGGTAAGTGGCTTGGGCCTCAAGTTTAGGTTATTTCCTTGGGCCGCAAGGAGGTGTGGGTCGCGGGTTGGGTTTGTTTGGTCGCGAAGTCGAAACGTTTCACAAGCTTGGTTCGGTTTATAAATAAAAGTTACTAAATATTATTTACTAAAATATTATTTGCGACATGGAGTTTATAAAATATTAAATCACAAACGTCTAATAACACATAGCACTTAATTCAGATACAACCCGTCTAAATAACACATAGCACGTAATTCAGATACAACCCGTCTAAATAATTCATAGCACGTGATTCACCCTATAGATTCACAAAGTTAGCGTAGTTATTGCGAGCGTGTAATTTAATTCTCCGAATTAAATCAGCGTAAGAGTGAATAACCATAAAGTAGCGCGTTTAAGATACCTGAAAAGCTGGGATGTCACAGGCACAAGGTAGTTAAATGATCTTCTTCATTCTTTGCTGTTTAGCGCAACGTTTGCTGAGTTCTTGTTTTGTTACAAGTGTCTGTGCAAGGTTTATGAATGAAGTACTGCCCAAGGAATTTAATCAAGGTTAACTTTGAACCTTGCGCGAGCCCGCGCAAGGTAGTTAAATGATCTTTTCCTTCTTTGGGTATCCTGCGCAGAGTTGGGTGAGTCTTTCTTTGGCAACGAAGCATGCGCAAGGTTTCCTTGGAAGTTAATAGTGTGTATGGTTCCCTTGCTTGGCGCAAGGTTTTTGGGACCATACCCCTTCAGGTATATAAATTTTTAGTTATCCCATCTTATTTTGATAAATATGTTTTTATTTACTAAAGTAGAGATATCATACTAGAGTAGAGGTAAGTGGATAACTAATATTTATAAAGTAGAGATATTATACTAAAGCATAGGTAAGTGGATAACTAATATTAATTATTAAGAGTTAAGAATATTAAAGAGATATAACCATGAATATAAGATTCTTTCTAATATATATTAAAATCAATCATTTAATAATCTTTTATTATTTTACTTATTATTTATTATATGGTTGAGGTAGAATGATGAATTAGCACGTGACATTTTGATAAAATTTTATTATAAAAGAATGATATATGGCATTAAAGTTACACTAGTATTAGATATATAATATAAATATAGAAAAAGCAACATTGGTCATTCTTTTCTCTAAAAGTTGCAATTACAAGCGTTTAATACTTCGCGAATCGTTGCAACGATATAGCGGTTAAAATTAAGAGTGCAATTTAACCATCGCAACTCTTACATTTCAACCACGAACATTTTATTTATAAAGTTATTTATTTACCCTTCAATACATGTGACAGATTTACAACTTGCTAATTAACCATTGCAACTCTTTTTTAATTGCAAATTAACCATTTGCATTTCCATACACGTGTGATGATTCTTTATTTTATGTATATGGATCAATGATTCAACGACGAATGTATTTCTCTAATAACTACCAAGTGAGGTATAATAGCCACTCAACCGTCGATCTTAACCACCAATAAATCAATCTTCCTCATCCATAACTCTTTTTTTATCAGACTTTTGTATCAACAAAATGGCTCATTAAAACGCAAATGATTTTGAACATATGAAGCAACCATGGAAATGCAATTGGAAACAATGTTTTAGTATATTTCAAATTAAAATTTTGATCTTATGCCTGATCAATTATTGATCATATACTATGAAAATAAATTATCATGATTCATTATTCCTGGGCTTTATCTATTCTCAAATATATGTGACGATTCCATAAAATAAAATATATTCATTAGTAAATAAATGCAATTACACCAATTCTCAGATATCTTTTGAAGACAAGGGTGATTAACTGGGTTGATAACAGGAGATCAAGGATAATAATAAATCGGTATGATATGATAAATAATATTTGGTTCATGTTTATTGTTTTAAATATGATTTATTTGTTTCAGGGTATTATATAAACCCGACAATAGCATAGGATTTTGTTGTTGTCATTGTGTTGTTGGCTAAGGTTAAAGCAACAAGAAAAATGTTTTAAATAAAATTAAGAATTCGCATCTTATATATATGGTGATAATAAAACATTCATAACGCGCGGCTGGAGTCAACTCGTTCGATAACAATTATGAACATTAAGGGAAAACATTGGTTGCGGGAATGATAGTGGTTGGTTGAGAAGGGTGATAAGAATGGTGAGGATAACCGGAGAAGGTGTGAGGGGACATTATTTATTTTCTAGGGGGGGGATTACCTAACTTTTAACTAATTATTTTAAATCTTTCTTGTGCTCATTGTCGTCCCTGGTAGTCGCCCACGCACATACAAGAACAATAAAAACAATTCAAAGTTTATTCAGAATTCAAAATGTTATACAAAATAACGAAATATGAGTATGATTAATACATGATATGAGATGAAAATTGAAATATTTAAAGTGCTATCTGCTATGAACACGTCTAAAAATGAAACTAACATTTTAAGTCAATTTGGAAAAGTAATCTCCATATAGCAATTAAGTTTTATTTATGTTCTAATTAGATTAATTTATTTTAAATAATTATTATATAATTATCAATTTGTAACATGTTTTGGCAACATGGTGTTGTAACATTAGCTTAGGTGGTGTTTTTTTATATTTACACTTTTTCTCATATGAAACATGTTATATATTTATCAATTTGTAATATATTTTGGCAACATGATGTTGTACCATTAGCTTAGGTGGTGTTTTTTATATTTGCACTTTTTCTCATATGAAACATGTTTATATGTTTTTTGTAATTCAACTTGATTGATGTTTTTTTTAAGTTTTGAAATGTCATAGGTTTGTATGGTTAATGTTTTTTTTTATGTTTTGAAATGTCAAAGGTTTTACATGGTTAATGTTTAATGCTATCCAACATTGCCGCCGCAACGTTTGTATACATTGCGTCTTAATTTGTATGCCCTCGGCCGCAACGCGACGGGGTTTCCATCTAGTTATATAAAATTTCAAATATCTAAGAAATGAATCATTCCAAGTCCTACAAAATGTTGATATAAAGTATTTAAGAGTATGTTTCTTATAAAATATAAAATAAAAGATGTAAAATATAAAATTTCACATAATTATATACTATAAATTTGAAACATGATACTGCATATGTGGTTTATACCACATGTTTATTAGTTTGTTATGCTGTATTGGGTTGTATCATGTGCTTAATTTGTAATTTTTTTGGGTGTTAGCTTTGTGTTTTGTTTTGTTTGGCTTCAAAACTAACAGTTTGAACATGTTGATTCAGGTCAAATATAATTGTTTTCGTTCTTATTTTATATGTGTTTCGTAAAAAATTTCGAACCGAGTGGAGTCAAATTATGGTTTCTTTTTTCCCTTTTTTTCGAAAGCTCTAATTGATCCCTTTTGATTACACGTGTAAGTTTTTCCTTCATACCCGTTACATTTTCTATGTATGAGTTAGGTCACATATAATACGTTATGAATTTGATTTACTTTACGTTTTAATCCAATCACAATGTTTATACAGGTCACATCATTTTAATTGGATACGTCCAAACGTATATTTACATATGGTTAATGCATCACATAACATTTAGACTAATTCATTCAATGTTTAAATGTACCCGCGTCGTGCGTAACAAAATCTGATTACTATATTATAAATTTTCTTTTCCTATTAAAATATCAAGTATTATTCATACGATCTGCATGGTCAAATTAGACGGAATAATAGATCAATTGGTTCTAGTAAGTACTACAAAAAAACATAAAAAAATAAGAAAAAAAATGTGAAAACAATGTCTTTTTCAGGGGTAGTTTATGTAACTTAGATCTCTCTCTCTCTTTTTTTTTAATTTCAAACCCTATTTCATCTTCTATATAAGCAATGCATATGCATGGTAATATTCTGTAAATCACTCACCACACAACCATGTTGAAACCTCAACTCAACCACCTACACCGCCACAAAACCGCTTCTCCGTCGTTACTTACGCGGGGAAAGAAGTCGTTTATCGCCGGAGATGCTGCAAACCCTACTTCCTTTCTATCTCACAACACACTGGCTTTTCCGGTCAAGCGACACAATCCTTTTCGTTCCCACCCGAACATCCGAAAGTTTGCGAGCCAAATCAAAGCGGTGGCTAGCGAACCCACTACGGCTCGTACCGACAAAACCATAAGCCTGAAAGTTGTGATTACGGTCCAGATGACGCTGGACTGTAATCACAGCTTTCAGGTGAGATTGATTGGAAAGTCGCTCCTTTTGGAGCTTGTTTATGCTGAGATTGACCCTAGTAAGCGTGCATAAATGTTCTTTTTGTTGGAAATTTAGTGAAAATAGTATTTTTCACAAATATAGGAAATGCGTATTTCCTAATTTTGGACGTTAAATAAATATTATAAACTGAGGTTTATATAGATATTTATTTTCGGGTTTGTGTTCTATGTTGGAAGAGCTTTGCAACAAACTAAACCACGTCCAAAACGGAGCTAAGATGAATGAGATATCGATGCTCAAAGGTTGGTGTTTGAAACATTAAATGCTGAAATAAATGGGAAAGTAGCATCTTGTCCCAAATAGGAGGAGTGATGAAACTTAAATGGGTATTTAAGTGGGAACACTCCTTCCTTATTGTTTCATGGAAGCACACACTAAGTGTACTCGCGAAAGGGTGCGGAGCACCCTAACTCGCACTCGCACTCGCACCAACCGCGCGCGTGGCGTGGGCAATGAGCGCAATGTGGCGCTTTGATGGGCACTTGCACTTCGCACGCACATCGCAACTGCAGGTACACAGATATGTGGCTACACATGGTGCATGGCTGTCCAGGTTGCGCAACAGATGCCTGTACGCGCAGGCGCAGCGCACAAAAGTGAACCAGTATGGCGCGACTGTGTGGCGTGACCAGATGGGTTCCCTGTGACTTGGCATGCGCGCGCAAAGGGCTGGCGCACCAGTAGGCTCGCGCAAGGATGCGCGCGCAAGGGCTTGCACACCAGTAGGCTCGCGCAAGGATGTGAGCCATACTTGCGCACAGCGCAATAGGACTGTGGAGCAAGGATGCGCGCGCAAGGCTTGCGCACCAGTAGGCTCGCGCAAGGATGTGAGCCAAACTGGCGCACAGCACAATAGGACTTGTGGAGCAAGGATGCTTGCGCCAAGGGGTTCGCACCAGTAAGCTCGCGCAAGGATGTGAGCCACACTAGCGCGCCGCACCAGCAGACTGGCATATGGAGGCGACACGCGCGGCCTTGCTGCTTCCAAAGTTAATGACAGATCAGTTACACTTCAGCAGTTGAAACAGACGAGTCAAGGGTCTTTCCTAATTTTGGACGATAAATATAGGAAATGGGCATTTCCTAATTTTGGAGATAAATAAATATTATAAACTGAGGTTTATATAGATATTTCTTTCCGGGTTTGTGTTCTATGTTGGAAGAGCATTGCAACGAACTAAACCACGTCCAAAACGGAGCTAAGATGAATGAGATATCGATGCTCAAAGGTTGGTGTTTGAAACATTAAATGCTGAAATAAATGAGAAAGTAGCATCTTGTCCCAAATAGGAGGAGTGATGAAACTTAAATGGGTATTTTAGTGGGAACACTTCTTCCTTATTGTTTCATGGAAGCTCACACTAAGTGTACTCGCGAAAGGGTGCAGAGCACCCTAACTCGCACTCGCACTCGCACACGCGCGCGATGGCGTGGGCGATGAGCGCAATGTGGCGCTTTGATGGGCACTTTGCACTTCGCACGCTCGCAACGCCGAGAGCCGCCATTATATTTTTTACCGCGTGCGCGCGGCTCAGCAAAGGCTGCAAGGACCAGGTGACGCAGACCCTAGAAGGAAACGTGGCAAGGGGCGCGCAGGTACACAGATAGTGGCGCATGGTGCAGGCTGTCCAGGTTGCGCAACAGATGCCTGACGCGCGCAGCGCGCAGCGCACCAAAGTGAACCAGTATGGCGCGACTGTGTGGCTGACCAGATGGGTTCCCTGGTGACTTGGCATGCGCACCAAGGCTGGCGAACCAGTAGGCTCGCGCAAGGATGCGCGCGCAAGGGCTTGCACACCATTAGGCTCGCGCAAGGATGTGAGCCATACTTGCGCACGCGCAATAGGACTGTGGAGCAAGGATGCGCGCGCAAGGGCTTGCGCACACAGTATGCTCGCGCAAGGATGTGAGCCAAACTGGCGCACGCACAATAGGACTGTGAGCAAGGATGCTCGCGCAAGGGTTTCGCACCAGTAAGCTCGCGCAGGGATGTGAGCCACACTGGCGCGCGCACCAGCAGACTGGCATATGGAGGCGCACCGCGGCTTGCTGCTTCCAAAGTTAATGACAGATCAGTTACACTTCAGCAGTTGAAACAGATGAGTCAAGGTCTTTCCTAATTTTGGACGATAAATATAGGAAATGGGTATTTCCTAATTTTGGAGATAAATAAATATTATAAACGAGGTTTATATAGATATTTATTTCCGGGTTTGTGTTCTATGTTGGAAGAGCTTTGCAACGAACTAAACCACGTCCAAAACGGAGCTAAGATGAATGAGATATCGATGCTCAAAGGTTGGTGTTTGAAACATTAAATGCTGAAATAAATGAGAAAGTAGCATCTTGTCCCAAATAGGAGGAGTGATGAAACTTAAATGGGTATTTTAGTGGGAACACTCCTTCCTTATTGTTTCATGGAAGCACACACTAAGTGTACTCGCG
Organism: Scalesia atractyloides; assembly: GCA_947069175.1. Classification (NCBI taxonomy): domain Eukaryota; kingdom Viridiplantae; phylum Streptophyta; class Magnoliopsida; order Asterales; family Asteraceae; genus Scalesia; species Scalesia atractyloides. The sequence goes on along the minus strand of CAMTDV010000004.1, from coordinate 78,453,128 downwards.
AAAGGGTGCAGAGCACCCTCACTCGCACTCGCACGCCGCAGGCGCGTGTCATGGGCGATGGGCGCAATGTGGCGCTTTGATGGCGCACTTTGCACTTCGCACGCTCGCAACGCCGAGAGCCGCCTTTATATTTTTTACCGAGCGCGCGCGGCTCAACAAAGGCTGCAAGGACCAGGTGGCGCAGACCCTAGAAGGAAACGTGGCAAGGGGCGCGCAGGTACACAGATAGTGGCGCATGGTGCAGGTTGTCCAGGTTGCGCAACATATGCCTGACTGCGCGCGCGCAGCGCACCAAAGTGAACCAGTATGGCGCGACTGTGTGGCGTGACCAGATGGGTTCCCTGGTGACTTGGCATGCGCGCGCAAGGGCTGGCGCACCAGTAGGCTCGCGCAAGGATGCGCGCGAAATGTGCTGCTGACCAGATGGTCCCTAGGTGTTGAGCATCGCACGCGCAATAGGCTGAGCAAGGATGCGCGCAAGGGCTTGCGCACCAGTAGGCTCGCGCAAGGATGTGAGCCAAACTTGCGCACGCACAATAGGACTGTGGAGCAAGGATGCTCGCGCAAGGGGTTGCGCACCAGTAAGCTCGCGCAGGTTGAGTGGCCACACGACTGTGGCGATGCGCGCAAGGGGCAGACTGGGATAGTGAGAAGGCGCGCCAGCGCGATGCGCTGGGCCTGCTGCTTCCAAAGTTAATGACAGATCAGTTACACTTCAGCAGTTGAAACAGACGAGTCAAGGGTCTTTCCTAATTTTGGACGATAAATATAGGAAATGGGTATTTCCTAATTTTAGACGATAAATAAATATTATAAACTGAGGTTTATATAGATATGTATTTCCGGGTTTGTGTTCTATGTTGGAAGAGCTTTGCAACGAACTAAACCACGTCCAAAACGGAGCTAAGATGAATGAGATATCGATGCTCAAAGGTTGGTGTTTGAAACATTAAATGCTGAAATAAATGGAGAAAGTAGCATCTTGTCCCAAATAGGAGGAGTGATGAAACTTAAATGGGTATTTTAGTGGGAACACTCCTTCCTTATTGTTTCATGGAGCACACACTAAGTGTATTCGCGAAAGGGTGCGGAGCACCCTAACTCGCACTCGCACTCGCACACGCGCGCGCGCGTGTCATGGGCGATGGGCGCAATGTGGCGCTTTGATGGCGCACTTTGCACTTCGCACGCTCGCAACGCCGAGAGCCGCCTTTATATTTTTTACCGCGCGCGCGCGGCTCAGCAAAGGCTGCAAGGTCCAGGTGGCGCAGACCCTAGAAGGAATCGTGGCAAGGGGCGCGCAGGTACACAGATAGTGGCGCATGGTGCAGGCTGTCCAGGTTGCGCAACATATGCCTGACGTGCGCAGCGCAGCGCACCAAAGTGAACCAGTATGGCGCGACTGTGTGGCATGACCATATGGGTTCCCTGGTGACTTGGCATGCGCGCGCAAGGGCTGGTGCACCAGTAGGCTCGCGCAAGGATGCGCGCGTAAGGATCCGCGCAAGGGCTTGCGCACCAGTAGGCTCGCCAAGGATGTGAGCCATACTTGCGCACGCGCAATAGGACTGTGGAGCAAGGATGCGTACGCAAGGGTTTGCGCACCAGTAGGCTCGCGCAAGGATGTGAGCCAAACTGGCGCACGCACAATAGGACTGTGGAGCAAGGATGCTCGCGCAAGGGGTTGCGCACCAGTAAGCTCGCGCAGGGATGTGAGCCACACTGGCGCGCGCACCAGCAGACTGGCATATGGAGGCACGCGCGCGCTGGCCTGCTGCTTCCAAAGTTAATGACAGATCAGTTACACTTCAGCAGTTGAAACAGACGAGTCAAGGGTCTTTCCTAATTTTGGACGATAAATATAGGAAATGGGTATTTCCTAATTTTGGACGATAAATAAATATTATAAACTGAGGTTTATATAGATATTTATTTCCGGGTTTGTGTTCTATGTTGGAAGAGCTTTGCAACGAACTAAACCACGTCCAAAACGGAGCTAAGATGAATGAGATATCGATGCTCAAAGGTTGGTGTTTGAAACATTAAATGCTAAAATAAATGGGAAAGTAGCATCTTGTCCCAAATAGGAGGAGTGATGAAACTTAAATGGGTATTTTAGTGGGAACACTCCTTCCTTATTGTTTCATGGAAGCACACACTAAGTGTACTCGCGAAAGGGTGCAGAGCACCCTAACTCGCACACGCGCCCGCATGGGCGTGTCATGGGCGATGGGCGCAATGTGGCACTTTGATGGCGCACTTTGCACTTCGCACGCTCGCAACGCCGAGAGCCGCCTTTATATTTTTTACCGAGCGCGCGCGGCTCAACAAAGGCTGCAAGGACCAGGTGGCGCAGACCCTAGAAGGAAACGTGGCAAGGGGCGCGCAGGTACACAGATAGTGGCGCATGGTGCAGGTTGTCCAGGTTGCGCAACATATGCCTGACGTGCGCTGCGCGCAGCGCACCAAAGTGAACCAGTATGGCGCGACTGTGTGGCGTGACCAGATGGGTTCCCTGGTGACTTGGCATGCGCGCGCAAGGGCTTGCGCACCAGTAGGCTCGCGCAAGGATGTGAGCCATACTTGCGCACAGCGCAATAGGAGTGTGGAGCAAGGATGCGCGTGCAAGGGGTTGCGCACCAGTAGGCTCGCGCAAGGATGTGAGCCAAACTGGCGCACGAACAATAGGACTGTGGAGCAAGGATGCTCGCGCAAGGGGTTGCGCACCAGTAAGCTCGCGCAGGGATGTGAGCCACACTGGCGCGCGCACCAGCGACTGGCATATGAAGGCGCGCGCGCGTGGCCTGCTGCTTCCAAAGTTAATGACAGATCAGTTACACTTCAGCAGTTGAAACAGACGAGTCAAGGGTCTTTCCTAATTTTGGACGATAAATATAGGAAATGGGTATTTCCTAATTTTAGACGATAAATAAATATTATAAACTGAGGTTTATATAGATATGTATTTCCGGGTTTGTGTTCTATGTTGGAAGAGCTTTGCAACGAACTAAACCACGTCCAAAACGGAGCTAAGATGAATGAGATATCGATGCTCAAAGGTTGGTGTTTGAAACATTAAATGCTGAAATAAATGGGAAAGTAGCATCTTGTCCAAAATAGGAGGAGTGATGAAACTTAAATGGGTATTTTAGTGGGAACACTCCTTCCTTATTGTTTCATGGAGGCACACACTAAGTGTATTCGCGAAAGGGTGCGGAGCACCCTAACTTGCACTCGCACTCGCACACGCGCGCGCGCGCGTGTCATGGGCGATGGGTGCAATGTGGCGCTTTGATGGCGCACTTTTCACTTCACACGCTCGCAACGCCGAGAGCCGCCTTTATATTTTTTACCGCGCGCGCGCGACTCAGCAAAGGCTGCAAGGTCCAGGTGGCGCAGACCCTAGAAGGAATCGTGGCAAGGGGCGCGCAGGTACACAGATAGTGGCGCATGGTGCAGGCTGTCCAGGTTGCGCAACATATGCCTGACGTGCGCACGCGCAGCGCACCAAAGTGAACCAGTATGGCGCGACTGTGTGGCATGACCATATGGGTTCCCTGGTGACTTGGCATGCGCGCGCAAGGGCTGGTGCACCAGTAGGCTCGCGCAAGGATGCGCGCGTAAGGATACGCGCAAGGGCTTGCGCACCAGTAGGCTCGCACAAGGATGTGAGCCTTACTTGCGCACGCGCAATAGGACTGTGGAGCAAGGATGCGTACGCAAGGGTTTGCGCACCAGTAGGCTCGCGCAAGGGTGTGAGCCAAACTGGCGCATGCACAATAGGACTGTGGAGCAAGGATGCTCGCGCAAGGGGTTGCGCACCAGTAAGCTCGCGCAGGGATGTGAGCCACAGTGGCGCGCGCACCAGCAGACTGGCATATGGAGGCACGCGCGCGCGCGGCCTGCTGCGTCCAAAGTTAATGACAGATCAGTTACACTTCAGCAGTTGAAACAGACGAGTCAAGGGTCTTTCCTAATTTTGGACGATAATTATAGGAAATGGGTATTTCTTAATTTTGGACGATAAATAAATATTATAAACTGAGGTTTATATAGATATTTATTTCCGGGTTTGTGTTCTATGTTGGAAGAGCTTTGCAACGAACTAAACCACGTCCAAAACGGAGCTAAGATGAATGAGATATCGATGCTCAAAGGTTGGTGTTTGAAACATTAAATGCTAAAATAAATGGGAAAGTAGGATCTTGTCCCAAATAGGAGGAGTGATGAAACTTAAATGGGTATTTAAGTGGGAACACTCCTTCCTTATTGTTTCATGGAAGCACACACTAAGTGTACTTGCGAAAGGGTGCGGAGCACCCTAACTCGCACTCGCACTCGCACACTGGCGCGCGCGTGTGGCATGGGCGATGGGCGCAATGTGGCGCTTTGATGGCGCACTTTGCACTTCGCACGCTCGGAACGCCGAGAGCCGCCTTTGTATTTTTTACCGCGCGCGCGGGGCTTAGCAAAGGCTGCAAGGACCAGGTGGCGCAGACCCTAGAAGGAAATGTGGCAAGGGGCGCGCAGGTACACAGATAGTGGCGCATGGTGTAGACTGTCCAGGTTGCGCAACAGATGCCTGACGTGCGCGCGCAGTGCATTAAAGTTAACCAGTATGGCGCGACTGTGTGGCGTGACCAGATGGGTTCCCTGGTGACTTGGCTTGCGCGCGCAAGGGCTGGCGCACCAGTAGGCTCACGCAAGGATGTGGAGCAAGGATGCGCGCGCAAGGGCTTGCGCACCAGTAGGCTCGCGCAAGGATGTGAGCCATACTGGCGCACGCGCAATAGGACTGTGGAGCAAGGATGCGCGCGCAAGGGCTTGCGCACCAGTAGGCTCGCGCAAGATGTGAGGCAAACTGGCGCACGCACAATAGGATTGTGGAGCAAGGATGCTCGCACAAGGGGCTGCGCACCAGTAAGCTCGCGCAGGGATGTGAGCTACACTGGCACGCGCACCAGCAGGCTGGCATATGGAGGCGCGCGCGCGCGACTTACTGCTTCCAGAGTTAATGACAGATCAGTTACACTTCAGCAGTTGAAACAGACGAGTCAAGGGTCTTGACCAGGAATGTAACTGACGAATTAAAGTGCATTAAAGACGTTTAATGTAATTTAATTCGTTAAGTTAATTCCTTTTGACTGTTTCAACCCAGTTGCAGTATAAATACAGCATCACCTCAACACCAGAAGACACACCGAGTTACCAACGAATTCTCTACAATCTTCTACCTCTTTCTTGCAGCAAGGTATATCTTCGGGTTGAAGTCATCTCCGGCAGTGCAACTGTTTCAGCTGTTGTATCCTGGAAACAACGAGTTCTCCTGGGAGACTCGAAATTTGTTTTAAGGGACCCGTGTCTAACACGATCCTCAGCCAAGAACCTTAATTTTGTTGAATTTTTGTTCTTGTATTTTCTTTATTTTAGTTGTAATCCGTACTGTAATTTACTGCTTTCTTTATTTTTCTGTTTGTGTAATTCAGTTAAATAATTTTTTTTATTTATTTTATGCGAACGGTTCCTACACTTTTTTTATATTTTTGGATGAAAAATTAAAGTATATTCAAGAAGAAAGAACCTAAACACTAAAGTACACATACATACATACATAGGATTCGAATCAAGGAAAAACGCATTCCCGTGCGAGTTTTGTCCTATTTTTTTCACACTCCTAGACTAAAATGTTATAAAGACGGCCGTATAAAAAATTCAAAGTGGTTTTTTAGGCCCATTACAGCCGCCATAAATAGCTAGCATGACATCAGTTTTTTTACAAAATTTATGACTGCTGTAAATAAAAATAACTAGATTTTGTTTTTTAAAGTTGATATTTTCTTAGGATTTTTGGTAAATTAAATTTGGAAAAGAAACATTTCGTAAGATCGAGTTCTCTAAGTTCTCACAACTCGTATAACTTTTCATTTAGTATAACCCACATATACCAACTTTTATATAAGCATATACAATACACATATACATAGACAAGAGACAACGGCGGATAGGAACTTTTTAGAAAGGTAGCAAAAATTGAGAGCTTTTGAGTCCGATAAGAAATAGGACTTTTCTTAAAAAAAATCTACATCGGGTAGAAGAAAAGTTATCAGCAAAAATAAACAGGTAATAATCAAGTAACAAGAATAAACTAAATCCAGAAATAATAGAAAAAACATTCAAACAAAACAAATATTGTGAAGATTGTAAGGTTATGATTTACAACAGTGATAAAGTAATGGGGTGAGTTGTGTGACTTAATTCACGAACCATATGATTGCTTGTAAAAAATCATAGAAAAGTTTAAAAAAATCATAAAAAGGTTTTTAAACGTAAAAACTCATTTTTAAATTATTTTTTTATGGTTTAGATATAAACACATATAATATTTTTTTCAATGGTTTAGATATAAACACGTATAAATCCGTTTTAATAATAAAATTTAAAAAGTTAAAGAAAAAAGGGTAAAAACAATTCCAAAACGTAAAAAAAAAAATAGGTTTCCCTTATTAAAATGCCTTCTAAATAAATGTTTATGTGAAAAAACTTTGGAAAAAATCATATATAATTAGTTTTTGCATTTAAAACTCGTGATTCTTATGTATTTATTTATTTTGTTTCCAAATGAACCTCTCTCTAAATATAAAATATTATATCCGCCCATACACACATGAAAGTGGATATAGGATGAATTTTGAGTGCCATTATAACTAGGTTGTTCACAAACCGAGTCAAGCAGAACCAAGTTAGGGGGTAAGCTCGGGCTCAACTCAATTATAAACCGAGTCGGCCCTGTTCGACTTGGATTTGAAACTGAGTTCAATATCTCAGTTGCATCTATCCATACAAACTGTGACACACACTTGAGGATCATTATAGCTAGGGTTGTTCACGAGCCAAGCCGGGCTCGTGGTAAACTCGAGCTCAGCTTGATTATAAACCGAATCGGCTCTGCTCAAGTTAGATTTGAAACCGAGCTGAATATCTAAGCTCAAGCTCAACTTGGGTTTTAATCATGCTGGCTCGGCTCGGCTTGGTTAGGTTCGAGTTTAAGAAAAAGTTAATACATACCTTTCAAAACTTAATAGTCTAAAATATTATCTATTAAATAAGTTCAACAAATACAAAATAAGTTTCAATTTCAACAAATCAGTATTAGTTCAGTAGAATCATAATCAACCTTCAAATATGTCATAGATATCCAACCATACACTTAAATGCCCGCAAATAATAACCAGATTTTTCATATATTGTATGTATATAAGAATATAATATATTATAGGTAATATAATCAAGCGAAACCAAGCCGAGCTAACGAGCTAGCTAAATCGAGCCAGTCCAACTCGTTACGAACCTAGCCGAGCTAGGCTCATTTTCTAACCAAGCCATATCATGTGAGCTTTTAACAAGCTAAATTCGAATGAGTTTCGAGCAACATTCGAGGCACGAGCTTTTTGGACAACCCTATAACTTTTTTTTTTGTTAATTTATGATTAAAATGTTAATGTTTTGGTCCAGAAAACAAAATTGAATACTTAACCCTAGAAACTCAACTTCGAACCAAGTAGGAAAGTATTTAATTATTCATTATTTAGTGGTGTCATTATTCGTTATAGTATCATACAGTTATTTTCATGGAAACAAAACAACATTATCGAACTTCATAAAACACTAAAACGGTGGTATCATTATATTAAAAAATATGCTAGCAAAATGATATGGAAAATGAAACCATATCATATTAAACATCACAGTGACAATTATAGTGACAGCTGGTCGACAATATTTGGTCACATGTCCCCGTCTCTAAAAGGTGACAAAACTTTGCCTCATGCAAAGCAAGACAACCTATCAATTTTTTAATTGACTTCTAGATGGATTAGGTTTTGTGTTTCATTTAGATCTGATGGTGTGGATTAACATAACATTCCGTCACATAGATAATGGGTTTTAGCAAATTCACTTTTAACTAGTCCGGGCATTTTAAATAGAAATTAATAAATAAAAAAGAAAATGTAATTGGTTGCTTTTTAGTGGCTCCCACAAGACAATTATTAACTCTCGCGAAGAAGCATGACGAGCTCATGTTTAGCGTCCCCTTTAACTAGCCCGGGTTGGTGTTTGAGGGGTTAACAAGGTGATGTGGTTAGAGGTGTGATTACACGTTATCAAGCCTTATTGACAATATAAAGGGTGAAAATGATTATTCATTTTATAGTAAATTACAAATACGAACCCTCTAGTTTTTTTTTCAAATTCTTAATTTGTTTTATTAATTTTTTTTTGGTTTTTTGTGTTTGATTGAATCTCTATAGTTGACGGTTTTTTTGCAACGTTGTTCCAAATGACTAAAGGAGTTAGTTTTTTTTTGTTAAGCTACTTTAAAATTTTCTTTTTAATGTTGCTCATAGAAAATAAATAGCAAACACTGTGTGAGTTGCAAATTAATAATGTATAAATTAATAAACAAATATAGAAATATCAAATTGTCCTAAAAAGCCAAACTGTTGAGAATCGACACAGCTACCACACATGCAAAACACAACAGTTTAAGGTTGTATGCACAAACAACCATAACTCTCAACAAAATATTTAAACACCAAAGCTCAAAGGTGTAGAATGGCGGCAACATATAGTATAAAGCCAAATCCTAACCATCATCACAACTACGACTCTCGGAGGACCAATAGGCCAGTTCCATTGAGCCAAACAGTCACCAATTCAGCAGTGCAACAATAAAGAAGACTGTTTTGAACCAATTAGACTAACTGAGTTGTACATTAGCTAACAACAATATAATATGACCAAGATACAATGTGCAAATAACATCGCAGACTCAAATGGTCATAATCCACATCAAACCAACCATGAAACAAAACTCATTAGTAACAGACGACTGGAATTAAGTTACCAAGCCAAGTCAAAAGCAACATCATAGCTAATGGTCTTCGATGAGCCATAAGTCATCTTCATCGACCCAACAAACAACCAGCACAAAAACTAACAAAAGATGTAAAACCACAAACGATCTTTGGTGAACATTGTCGTTACACCTTCACAGACCTTTAAAACTAACAGCCAGACAAACCGGAAAAGTGAAATCGGACAAAACCGGAAAGAAAAACCCCCTAAAGGTCTCATTCAAACATCCAAAACAAATCTAAACAAAAATCCTAGATAAACAACAACATCATATGTTGGATAATTAGACCTCGATTAATTAACATAAAAAAATGCAGCAACAAATCCTTCATAGCAACACAAAACCACAACATAAAAGTCGAAACATAACCATTGGCGCATAAATTGTCGTCTTTAAGGACGGCAAAACCAAATACAATCGAAACCAACACAACAACAGCAAAAATCTACCTCGAAACAACGAAGAGGCAACTGATGAAGCAAAACCCCAACCAAAAAAGCGTTAAATACCCAAAAACATAACAATTTGCAAAGCCAAGGGTACAAACAAAACATACAAAAAAAGTATGAGGTACAAGACAACATAACCTAGTTATGTGCAAATTGATGATGTATAAATTTTTATATTGCCAAGCCATACTTTTTGTAGTAACGGTTTGTTGTTGTAAATCATGTAAATTGAAATGTATTAATACAAAAAAGTTTCTTATAATCTCTTAAATTATTATTTGTTATAATACAAAGTATCTTGTATAGTTAAATATAGTTAGTATATATTCATTTTATAATCTTCACAAAAGATGTCAATGATTATAAAGAAAACTATAAGAATATATACATGTTTATATTTGTTTAAGTATTAAAGATTGCATACGTTCATGTCAATAACCTTAAGATGTATCAGTTTAGTTATATCGAGATCATGATAAACTTGATAGATAACTGAAATATGACTCAACATTTTCTTTGTTATGAAATTATAACAAAGACATTAGTTTAACTAATTTACATATTTTTTTCATTTTGATTTTTGAAGAGACAGGATTGATGAAGGATCAATAAAGGATTATGCACACCGAACTGCTCAACAAGAAAATGAAATAACATATGTAGCAGAGTTTGAAGTACCAGAGGATTTTGGGTCAATCGGGGCTATTAAGATAGAAAATGAACACCACTAAGAGGCATTCGTGGAATCTGTTGTAATAGAAGGCTCCGCCATTGGCCCCATTACTGTCTCTTGTAACTCTTGGGTTCATTCCAAGTTCGACAATCCTGAGAAACGTGTTTTCTTCGTTGACAAGGTTAGCAACAACTGAACTTATCATGAGCAATAACACAAAACTTATGAATATAGATAACAAAAAGAAAAACAATTTCAATGATATAACAATGAGTGGAGACAAATTTTTTATGAATATAGAGAACGTAAAAAAAAAGAAAACAATTTCAATGATATAACAATGAGTGGAGACAAATTTTTTTTTGTTTTGTTTTTCATTAGAATTAAGTGCATCTTTAAGTCATGGTTAATTGCATGTTTATTATATTCGTAACAATGTCGTAAACACGGTAATGTAACCTAAAAAATATATAGAATGAAAGCAACAAAACAAAATATAAAATTAATGTAATAACAATGACATGTCAACTCAAGATGGGGTAGGAAAGCTGAAGAGTAGAAAAATCCGTTGAGTCTGCTTATAACTCTTGAAACCACCTTTCTAATTACATTTTATACACTAACGGGAGATGTGAATGAATAAGTTAAAACGGGTCAAAAGTTCCATTGAATAGTAAAAAAACAAAAAAATAAATAAAGACACATATATTAGCATGTTTTAGTATCAAATATAGTATTAAATTTAGCAAATATTGACTAAAAGGTTACCTATAAATCTTTAATCATTGGAGTTCTTGATTAGTAGTTGATGAACTATTACGATTTATATTTTGAGAAATTTAGGAGTTAGCAAAACAATTTAATGGAGAGGTTGGCCATAGAGCAAAAATACAGATGTTTTAGAAAACGTTTTTTTTTTTGAACGGGCAACGAATCCTTCAAATGGGTTACTGGCGAAATTCACCACATCGGGATACACTCGCCTACTGAACCGGGGAAAATCCTCACCAAGGGCTGAAGAACGTGAACACTCGCCCAAAAGCACGACATTGCGGTGAGGAAAAACTCGCTCAGTTCAAGGATCGAACTAGCAATCGCCTAGTCTCCCATCATCACCAGGAGCCGTAGAAACTAAATGTTGTGTTTAGTTACTTTCGTTCACCATTTCCTAAATTGGTTATCATGTTTAGCAGGTGATAATCTGATTAAATAAACAGCGATTTACAAAATAAAACAAAAAATTAAAGGATTTGAAAACCTTCAACTTAGAAATGTATTAAGACTCATCCAACATATTTATTAGTTGGAAGGGTCTATTGGCTAGGTTGGGTACATAAAATCATAGTTTTTATCTTTTACAATATTAAGGTTTTGCATGATCTGGTATTTTAGATTTGATGAAAATATTTAAATAGTAGAATTCTATTCCGAAAAGGTCAACAAAGTTAAATAAATATACACCCAACCAATGAAAGCTATAAAATTTATCAAGATCCAACAAAACAAAAGGAACTTGTAAATTTTAACAACATTGAATACTGAAAAAAGTGGATAAAAAAATTAAACAAATTATGAAGTGTACATGTCATGAATTATTGAATTATATGAATACCCATGTTATGATACGCTGGTGACTTAAAAGAAAGTGAAAAAGTGTGGTAAGAATTAGTCAATTAGATATGATAAAGTGATGACGATAATGTTCTGGTGTGTCAGCTTGACCTTTCAAAATAGAGGTTATGGGTTCGAGTCTTAAGCGTCAGCTTAACCTTTCAAAATAGAGGTTATGGGTTCAAGTCTCAACAAGAGCAAAAATGCTCTAGACTAAGTCAGGGTATTACCATGGACCATTGGACAGTGGGTTTTTCCTCAGGGGTTAGGTCACCAACGCCAACTGCATTCACAAAATCAAGAGCGTGAATGACTTTTTGTCATTAAGTTTATATGGGTGATCGGGCTTTTTGTTGATGATAAAAAGAAAAGATGAAAAGAGTAGTGGGAGTATTGGAGCCTAATCAATGGGCCCTGGATTATCTTTTTCATTGACCATCAGTTATAGGCTTCTCACCGGGGCCTTATACCGGCCATGATGATTGATGAACACTAACATACATGAATCACATGATCAAAATGTGGTTTTTAACATATATCACATTTATTATATAAATTATTCATGATTTTTGTTCTTATTTATATTAGCTATTTTTAGAACAGGAATCTGCACAACCTCTAATTCTACTATTATACTACGCATTTACCACATGAAAAAAACAGTCTTATTCAACACCTTGTTACCGGTAAGGCATAGGCCCTTAGGTTCTTTTTATTAGTTACTCATTCAAATAACATATTTAAAGTGCCATTAATTTATATATTTTTATTAATAATTATACATTTGTAATTTTCTAATTAAACTATATATTCACACAGACTAAGGTTCAAACAAGAAACTTAAAATAATTTAGAACAAAATAAAAAGCTTTTTTGACCCTTAATTTGTATATGAAAGAAGAGTGTGATCACTTTTATGTTGTTTTCTTCATTAATCACGGCATTTATCTTCTTATCGTATGCTTCTTGAATGACTGCGTCATTATTTAAACAATCGTTATTTAAACTCACACCCACATATACACACATCTTCTCCTTAAGAAACATATTTGAGATCATGACTCTTCATCGCTATCGCCTATTAGCCTATCACAAGCTATTATGACAATACCATCGCAGACCTCCATCATCATAACCGCCACTCAAATAATGATATAACTTGAACCCACCACCACGTTCTACACACCAGTGGCGGAGCTTGAATGACACTTAGTGGGGTTGAGACTTTTAAAATCCAAATCGGCGGGTGCCGGACTCTTGAAAATCCAATATTTTACAAAAAAAAAAAAAAAAAAAATTAACATTACGAGCGAAAAATCGGTGGAGGACTTCGCTAATGCTACACACCACCTACCTATCTTTCTTTCTTATTATCTCATTCTCTCCTAGCTCGACGTCCAAACCACCACACTCTCTTAGGTGGTATTTGTTTTCTAAAAAAGATTTGCGCAGACTCTTCTGTCTGCGCACCACGCGCAAACTTTGCCATCTGCAAACTGTTTCTTTTCGAATACGTTTCATTAAAAAACATCTGCGTGAGCTCTTCTTAGTACAGACTTGGCCCAGCCACTTATAAGATCTTCTAATATCTGCAGAGGGTTAAACACAACCACCCACCAACACTATCCACCGTCCACCACCACTCACCACCAACCACCGTCCATCACCACCACCACCACTCCCTCCACCATCCACCACCACCACCCACATCGTCCACCATCACCACCCACCGTCCATTTCCACCACCACCGTCTAGCACCACCACCATCCGTACACCCACCACCACCACCACCACCACACCACCACCATCTGTACGCCACCACCAGTTTATTTTAGAAGTCTACATATGTTAAAAAAAAATAAACAGTCTTCTTCTTACATTCTGCAGGGGTTTGGTCCATTCTTCTTCTACAGATATGGTCCGAAGACTGCATAAATTTTATCTCTTAAAAAACAAACACCTTACTTTCTTCAATCTTCACTAGCCAAGACCCTTCCATAAAATCATTCGTCTCTTGCCTTAATGTCTCTTCTAATTAGAGATGGGCATAATCGGGTTTTATTATTATCCGGAACCGGTTCCAATCCGGACCTGGTTCTGGTTGGTTGTCATTGGGACCGGGTATGGTGTGGAACCGGGTCTAGTTCCTACCCGGGTTCACACCCAAGAATATGGAACCGTGTAGAACCGGGTACGGGTATTATGGAACCGGGTACTGTAGGAACCGGTTCCGGGTACTGTGCGGAATCGGTTTCTGACAGTATGGGGAACCGAACATGTGAGTTGTCATTTCAAACCTGCAAGTAACTATTTAGAACCGGTTCCTGACAGTATGATTAGTCAAACCTGCCATTTTACTATTCAGAATCGATTCCTTATTAAAAAAATCGGTTTTTTTTTTATATAAACCCCTTCCTCCTTACTATTTCTATACTTAAAACTCATCATCATCAACTTACAAAATCAATCAAATTCTAAGTTCTTGCAAATAGCTATGGCATGCAATGATGAAGTTGTTTTGGTCTTAGAGACCAAAAGAAACCCTGCTATATGGAAGAATTTTGATCTCTGTTTAATGTCCGATAGCCACGAAAGAAATGTAACAAGAAGAATCGATATGAGAAATTGTATGCTAAACAATAGATTTCTAAACACTATATATAGAATCGATTCCAACGGTTAGGAACCGGGTCCAACGGTCAGATTTGCATTAAATGCTACTGGGAACCGGTTCCAACGGTAACATTACAACGGCTATAATCGGTTCCTACTGCAACTGCATTACCGGGTACTGGTGAACGGGTACTTGTGGAACCGGGTACGGGTAGTAACCGGGTACGGTTAGGAACCGAGTACGACCTGATTCAAATGGTAAAATTGTGGAACCGGGTTGGAACCAACGGGTATTTTGAACCCGGACCCGGGTCTACTTAATGTCGGGTAGGAACTGAAACCGGATCCAGTTCGATTCTACCAGGTCGGGTTCGGAACCGGTTTTTATGCCCATCTCTACTTCTAATTCTGCCTCTTCTCAGGCCCAGTATGACCCATGACCATCTTCCACAGTAATTGACAAGCTAAAAAATGCCGTTCAAAAAATAAATAAATTGACAAGCTAAAAATTTAGTGATGTGGCAAAAATCTTATGATAGTTAATGAAATATAAACAATGTATTGAGATGTTAAAAAATATATATAATAAAACTAGAGTAAAGTTCAGGTACAAATAAAATTAACGTACTAAACATGCGAAATGCATGAAAAAGCCAAATAAACCGGTGACATTTTCGTAAATATTTGGTCGTAGAGTAATTATCAAAATTACTCTACAGATTATTTGTAGAGTATTTGGTCTGTAGAGTAATTTTGATTGTAGAGTAATTTTGTAAAATGTTCTTATAGAGTAATTTTGATCAAAAAACTATACCTAACCAAAAAAACCCCAAACCCCCCCCCCCCCCTCCAAAAAAAAAACCCTAACCCCCCTCCCCCCCCTCCAAAACTAAAAGCTAAAAACTAAACCATAAAGCTAAACCCCATAACTAAATGCTAAAAAATTACTCATTTTACAAAAATTACTCTACAAATAACATTTTACAAATTACTCTACAAGAACATTTTATAAAATTACTCTACAAAAGATCAAAATTACTCTATAGAATTATTTGTAGGGTAATTTTGATAGTTACTGATAATTACGAAAATGTCACGTACTTTTTTGTCTTTTCCTTTAGTTTGTACGTTTTGTATGTTAAATTTATTTGCATTTTATATTTAGTCAATAAAACTAATATATACATGATCTCCTAATTTCTCTCACACAAGTGGGAGAGAAAAAAATATACGAGATGGATGGTGTTATATCTAAGGATTAGCCTTTTTAAATAAAAAGATATAAATAATAAATGTTAAAGGACTATTTTCAAAGATAATAAATGTTAAAGGACTATTTTCAAAGAACTAGTAAATCATAAGGAATATCGGTGTATTTTTTTAACAACTATTTTTTTCCAATAAATACTTACACCTTCTAGGAATTGAATCTTGGTCTGCTCACAAAAGATAACTCATTTTGACTACTAGACTATAACCTAACTGGTTTATTAGTTTACTTAATTGTTAAAAGTAATTTCTAAAACTAATGTGCTTTTTTTTTCTTTTCTTCTCTGAAGCATAGTAAGTTAGTAACCAAGTTTAATCATCCCGATTTTTTTTTCAGAGCTCACTAACTTGCAATATACCATATAGTTTTCATTTAATATGTATTTAAGATATAATTTAGTTTTTGTTATAACAATTTGTGATATTTAATTAATAATTACAATCTGAACATATAGTTTTATTCATTTGTTAGACTTCTATACCACTTTTATTCAACACTGTTTTTAGTTCAAACAAAGCATGTCTCGTAATAACGAAAAATATATTATTGTTGACTGGGTTTGTATTAAAACTATATCCAACTGTAAAAAAAAATCTAAATTGCAAATGTTAAGGATATTGAAAGAATTGAACCCAAGGTACATGAATGAAGATTTTTGGTAAACTAGTTGAAATGTTACGATCAAATTTTATCGTAATAAACTTATGAATAACTAGAGTAATTTTCATTTAAATTAGAATAATTATATTACTATAGTTATAACATTTTATACTAGAGTAATTGTCTATTTATAATTTATTAATTTTTCTACCCCTCACACATTAACTATTCATTTTGGTTTGAGTTTTGTTTACTATTAACATCTACCTTTTAACTTTACAAATTTGTCATAAATTCTTTTTCATTTTTAATCCTAATATTATTAACCTTTCAAAGTTTACAAATTTCTCATAAATTCTTTTTCATTTTTAATCCTAATATTATTCTACTTTCAAACTTTGGTCCCCTGTAGTTTTCACGTCGCAACGCGTGGGTCCTAAGTCGACTTAATTAGTTTTTTCTATGTTTTACGTTTCGATATATTTTTTGCGAGTTAACACGCCGCAATGCGAGTGTGCAGTTCAACGTTTTTACTTCCACTTTTTGTTAGATTTAATGGTCCCGCAGCAAAACGCGGGGTCCTAATACTAGTTATTATTACATTGTAACTAGGCTAATAATAACTACTCTAGTTGAAATGGAAATTACTCTGGTTATCCTATTATTCCACCTTTAATTAATTTAATATCTTTTGCACATCACAAGACGAAATGGTTATGTTTATTTAGAAGTGTTAAATGAGTCGTATTCACGAGTTCATTCACTCTGAAACTTACCTGAGTCCGTTTTTACTAAATCCAAACCCATGCGTAAACATTAGGTATCTTGCCTACCATCCAACACGCCAAGCGGCCTCAAGTCACTCCGAGAGACCGAACTAGCGATTCTTCGAGGCGAAGGAGTCGCCAACAAACCTCGCGAGAAAAAAGATAGAATTTACGACTACGACGTATACAACGATCTCGGCGATCCAGACAAGGATCCCGACTTGGCTCGCCCAGTCCTCGGCAACAAAGACTTTCCTCTCCCGAGGCGTTGCAAAACCGGGCGACCCCCCACCAAAACAGGTATCAATCACTCTCCATCTAATCTCTACAACATGTTAATGAAAGTATCAACCCACATTATATATTCTTAACTGATTTTAAATGCAATCCATTATCAGAATCTAGAAGTAGTGAAGTTTATGTGCCACGGGATGAAGCTTTTTCTGAAGTGAAAAACATGACTTTTAATATCAAGACTTTGTACTCGGTGTTGAAGGCGGTGATACCGTCGTTGGAGACGACGATGATCGACAAGAATCTCGGGTTTCCTTACTTCACAGCCATTGATTCTTTGTTCAATGAGGGGGTTAACTTGCCACCCATTGAAAGTGATAGGTTTCTTAAGAACATTTTGCCTAGACTTTTGAAGTCTATAGAAGATGCCCAGAATAACATCTTGCTGTTTGAGACTCCTGAAATGATTGACAGTAATATCTTGCTTTTGAACATCACTAGTTTGACTTCCGGTTATTCTCGGGGTAGTTTGGTACAGTGGGTGCCCCGAGAGTGCTTGGGATTGATTATGTTGGTCGTTCAAATAAACTAGTTTGACTTTTTTTTGGTAATTTAAGATTTTACCTTTGTTGATTTGCAGGAGATAAGTTTGGTTGGATTAGAGATGAAGAATTTTGTAGACAAACCCTTGCTGGTCTTAATCCTTTGAGTATAACCTTGGTCAAGGTATGCTTTTCGGAATTATACATGTCAATTTGAGTCTCTTACGGGCCGCAACGGGTATCTGCTATTAAACTTATTAACGGGCCACAACGGGTTTCTGCTATTAAAATTATTAACTTGAAACGGGCCAAAATGGGTATCTGCTATTAAAATTATTAACTTAAAACGGTCCAAATGTGTCAGCACCACCCGCGTTCATGGCTAACTTGACCAGAACCTGTTTTGACATGTAACCGGTTTAAGCCCGTTTTGCAAGGCTTATTCCAAGTAAGGGTGTAAACAAGCCAAGCCCAAGCTCGACTAGGCTCGAGCCCTATTTCTAAAGCTCGAGCTTGACTCATATATTGTTTAGTTAATCTATATACATTTATTAATATTTTCTATATAAATTGATAGTTTTTATATGCAGCGTTATTTAGTTATCTTTATGACAAGTTTACATATAATAATTATTATATAATTATTTAATATATTAAATAGAAAATTAATATATTAATAATAGGCTTGTTTAGGCCCACGAGCCAGCTCAAGCTCGGGCTCGCTTAGTAAGTAAGCTTATAATTCATGGCTCGTTTCGATTTTTAAGCGAGTCGTGATCGAGCAGCTCACGAGCGGTTTGGCTCGTTTACACCATAATGCCAGCTATTGATTCCAAATATTTGATCATCAAGAAATGAAACCTTGATTTGAATGTTTGCAGGAATGGCCACTTAAAAGTAAACTTGACCCGGAGGTGTACGGTCCTCCTGAATCAGCAATAACCAAAGAGATTGTCGAGAGAGCGATAAGAGGCTTTTGCACACTTGAGGAGGTACAATCAGTTATTTGAAAGTTTCGATTTTTAACGCGCACAACGTCCTATTTTTTTATATAAACTTGCAAGATATGACTAGAGTTGCATATGATAATATGCAGGCAATAGAGAACAAGAAGCTTTTCATGCTAGATTATCATGATATCTTCCTGCCTTATGTGCACAAAGTTAGAGAATTGAAAAATATGAGAACAACTTTATATGGATCAAGAACTTTGATGTACCTTACTCCGACTGGAACACTGAGGCCATTAGCCATCGAGTTGGTTCGTCCACCTGGCAATGGAAAACCACAATGGAAACGAGCGTTTACTCCTTGCTGGGATGCTACCGGTATGTGGCTATGGAAGCTCGCTAAGGTCCATGTTCTTGCTCATGATAGCGGTTTTCATCAGCTCGATAGTCACTGGTAAGGATGACCTACCCTTTAGTCTATTGGTAGTTGATGACACGACCCGATATATGACATGAACACGACACGGAAACAATCAGGACTTGGGTTGACTAGCATAACCTGTTTATTAAATGGGTCAACTGAACACGACCCGCTAACCTGGCATTCTTCATAAAAAAGTTCATATGAGTCGTAGTCATTCTTTGTTAAAATTGTTACTAAATAACCAACTATTACTCATATTCACAAATGAACATCAAACGTGTCGACATGAAACATGGAACGATTTTAGTTGTGTCCGAGTTAGGGTTGATGTCTATGACATAAATAAAAATGCTGGTCATGATCAAATTCACCCATTCAACCCATCAGTCAACCAACCCCAAATCCTTCAAGCCGCTCACCCCACACGATTTGGACGCGGACCCAAATTGAATCTTTCTTCATTGAGTAAAGTACACGAATGGTCCATGTGGTTTACTGAAAGTTTGGATTTGGTCCCTAGCTTTCTAAAAGTACATGGATGGTCCCTGTGGTTTGCACTTTGTAACGCATTTAGTCCCTAGCCAACAAATCTAAAGGTCATGTCCAATAGGGACTAAATGCGTTACAAGTGCAAACCACATGGATTATCCATGTACTTCTGGGAAAAAAAGTTGAGGACTAAATGTGTTACAAAAGTTTCAAAAACCATAGGACCATATGTGTACTTTTAGAAAGCTAAGGACCAAATCCAAAATTTTGGTTAACGACAGGGACCATCCGTTTACTTTACTCTTCTTCATCATACGCAATAACTTGAGATTATAATTTTTTTTCAGGATGAGAACACACTGCTGCACCGAGCCATATATAATCGCAACGAATCGCCAACTAAGTAAAATGCACCCGATACACAATCTCCTACATCCTCATTTCCGGTACACGATGGAGATCAATGCTTTAGCTCGAGAAGCCCTCATAAATTCCGGTGGGATTATCGAATCATGCTTTACGCCTGGAAAGTATAGCATTGAGTTAAGCTCAGTTGCATACGGCCAACTATGGCGGTTCGACCAAGAAGCATTGCCAGCCGACTTGATCGCTAGAGGTATGGCAGTCGAAGATCCAGACTCACCGCATGGTTTAAAGCTATCTATCGAAGATTACCCGTACGCAAACGACGGTTTAGTCCTATGGGACATTATCAAAGATTGGGTTACTGACTACGTGAACCATTACTACCCGGAAGAGAATCTTGTGGAAACAGACGACGAGCTTCAAGCATGGTGGACCGAGATTCGAACAGTGGGCCATGCAGACAAGAAAGACGAACCATGGTGGCCCGTTCTCGAAACACCAAAAGACCTTATCGGGATATTATCAACAATCATATGGGTGACATCGGGCCACCATGCAACGGTCAACTTCGGGCAGTACGACTATGCAGGCTACATTCCTAACCGAACCACCATAGCCCGGGTCAAAATGCCATGCGAAGACCCGACTGAAGACGAATGGGAAGCGTTTAAACGTAGGCCCGAAAATGAACTTCTATCCGCATTCCCTTCGCAGATTCAAGCGTCGCAAGTTATGGCGGTTTTGGACGTGTTATCGAATCATTCTCCGGATGAGGAATATATCGGGGCGAAGATTGAACCGGTTTTCGAAGCGAACCCGCAAATAAAAGCTGCTTATGAAGTGTTTTCTGGGAGGTTGAAGGAGTTGGAAGGGATTATTGATGCTAGGAATGCTGATGAGAGCAGAAGGAACCGAAATGGAGTCGGGGTTGTACCGTACAACCTTCTAAAGCCTTTTTCGGAACCGGGTGTGACTGGCATGGGGGTTCCTAATAGTATTTCCATTTAAAGGGGGTGCATTGGTGATCAATAATGAAGCATGATTTGATGAATTGATGGATGATGATGATCTTGTGTTTTCAAATGTTGAATCATGATGTAGGTATCAATGTTTTAATAACCGGACAGGTCATCGAACTGGTCGTTTTACTGTCTGAAAAACCGGATGATGCAAAATAATCTAATAATAAAAAATATGAAGTTCTTGATTTACAATGTTGATAAAATGTTAAGCCTGTGGTTTAATATAATCATTAAGTGAGATTTTTAAAAAATAAATATAATATATATATATATATATATAATATATAAACATTGAAATCCTATGATTTCTAACCACCTGGTTGATTCAAATGAAAGGGACACAAATAATAGTTATGAAAATTTTATTTTATGTATCTAATATAAAGCAACGTTTTTTTTCAACCTTTTAAATAATAATTATAACTTTTTAAAATTTTCCAACCTGTAATTTGACTTAGGCTTGAAAATGGAGGCATATAAATTCAAATTTTCAATTATAACATTTCTTTCGGGTTGTCCTTATTTAAAAATGGTAACTTTAATAGTTTAATACCTAAAAAAAATACTATAATTTGAAAATAAAAAAGAACTAAGGTTCAAATTGTGAGAGACAACTTTGAGATGATCAACACCACTTTGGCATGAAAGAAAATATTATATTTATTGAAGAAAAAATAAAAAGACATAGTAGTAACAATACTAAGGTTATTTATAAATTTAGTGATTTTTTATTCTTTCTGTTTATACAATCTAACAATCTTAAATTATACGCGTCGCAAATAACACAACTGAGAGCTTGAAACTTATATGAGTACAGACGAAAAAAATAATAAGAACGAACGGAGAGCTTGAAACTTATACGGGTCAGCTTTTAACTGATAATGTTTTTAACAAGCTAAATTACGCGCTAGTTACAAGTTAATAGTGCAGCCTTACAGTGAGACTATCTTATTCTCAAAATGCAAATTTGGGATCTGCAAATCAGCCAAACAGCAACAGTTTTGGATCAAGGCACCAAACATGAAGAAACCTTGGGTTGTTTTGCCATGTGAAGACTTACACAGCAAGAATAACTTGATAAAATGAGTATTATACCCTCGGAAACGACACAAGCGACGTTTCATAATACTTATGGCCCTACCAAAAGGTGATCAAACAAACAGAACATCGGTACCCTACCATGACTATATGCTGTAAGATCTCGTCACAAAGTGTTTAAACTTCAAACTTTAAAGTCTACAAATTAGTGAAATCTTGCTAGTCTATGATCATGTCTTGGATGTAAAAGAAGCTTCATTGATAGATGAAACTGATTTGGTGAAGGGTATTTTAGTCAATTGACGAAAGATCCACACGAGTTCATATAACATGTTTGCGTATCAAGCTAAAGATTATACAAAAACAAGGCAGAAGTTATAATATATATGCAACCGATATGATGCAAAAATTATAGTTAATAGAGTCAAAACAGAACATATATCGAATGCAAATTGGAATTACCATACAATCATACCATAAACTACTTACTTAGCAAAAAACAAACAAAATAGATACCGGTTACCAAAACGAGACAAGAGATTTACGGATTTCATCTGCATTCGACACCAGCTTCAGCTGCACGACGTGGCTTACTTTTCCTCCTACTTCCTATGTGTCGAAAACCGTTAACCTGTGTCGACCCATTTGCGTTTGGCTGAGTTGCGTCGACACTTTCCTCTTTGACCAAATCGCCCTCTTCTTTCGGCTGCTTGTTTCGTTTTCTCTTCTTTCCGTTTTCAATCACTTTCCCATCTTTGTCTGATACAACATCGTTCGATTTAGTGTTCTCTTCATCTTCTACTTTTTCGATATCTTCATCAATTTCATCGACTAACGGTTTTTGATGCCTGCCCCTTCTTTTTTGTGCATGGAACTCTTTCTTCTTCACCGCTTCCGGTATCGTCATTGTTGGTCAAAGTGAACTTTTTCGCCTTTCCTCTACCCCTACCCATAATTGCAGAAATCGAGATTCAAGAAACACAGAAGCTGTTCTGCAAAATCGGATTAAAAAGATTCAATTTTTATTAAGAATAAACACTAAAGATTCAAATCCAAATAACGGGTATGTAACTAAACTTGAAACAATATCATTTCATATGTGTAAACTCTAAAAAAAGTAATATATAGAAATGCATGAATGATTTGAAGATCAGGGAAGGGCAAAACAGTCAAAGTATAAACCTTAACACACAGTAATTAAATCAAGATCCAAAACATGAAGCTATTCTGCCAAATCAATGAAAACATTCAATTTTTATCAAGAACAAACACTAAAGATTCATATTCAAATCATGGGTAAGTAACAAAACTTGAAACATGATCATTTTAGAAGTGTGTAAACTAAAAAAAGTAACAAATAAAAATGCATGAGCTGATTTAAAGATCAGGGAAGGGCAAAACAGTCAAAGAATAAAAGCTTGACAAACTCAAAGTAATACAATCAAGATTCAAGGAACAGAGAAGCTATTAGAGGCCAAATCAAATGAAAAAGATTCAATTTTTATCAAGAACAAACACTAAAGATACAAATTCCAATCATGGGTATGTCACAAAACTTGAAACAAAATCATTTCAAAAGTGTAAACCCTAGAAAAAGTATTCAAATGCATGAGTGGATTTAAAGATCAGGGAAGGGCAAAACAGTCAAAGAATAAAGCTTGACAAACTCAATGTATTCAAATCATGATTCAAGAAACACAGAAGTTAAATGAAAAAGATTCAATTTTTATCAAGAAGAAACACTAAAGATTCAAATCCAAATCATGGGTATGTAACTAAAAGTTGAAAAAATATCATATCAGAAGTGTAAACCATAAAAAATATGTAACAAATAGAAATGCATGAGCTGGTTAAAGATCAGGGAAGGGCAAAACAGTCAAAAGAATAAAGCTTGAGAAACTCAAAGTATTTAAATCAAGATTTAAGAACTACAGAAGCTATTCAGCCAAATCAAATGAAAAAGATTCAATTTTTATCATAAACAAACATGAAAGATTCGAATCCAAATCATGGGTATGCAACTAAACTTGAAAAAAATCATTTCAAAAATGTATTTACAGAATCAACTGAATAACATAAAGCCCTACAAAAAAAGTAGAAATGCATGAGTTAAAATTAAAGATCAGGGAAGAACAAAAACAGTCAAAAACTTAAAATATAAAGCTTCACAAACTCAAAATCTTCAAATCTAAATGAGTATGTACAAAAACTTAAAAAAATAAAAAAAAACCCTCATTTCATAAGTGTATATGCAGAATCAACTATATAAGCATAAAACCCTGAGAAAAGAAGAAATGCATGAATTTTCTAAAGATTTGGGAAGATATGGAAAGGGATTTTAACTTGAATAAAAGACAAGATCTTGACTTACATTACAAAATAAATGTACAATCTTGAAAAATGACCACAAAAACAAAAATCAGATATATTAAAGAAACTAACCATGTGAGATGTGAGAAGATGCAGTAGTATCAATCAATCAATCAATCTATGAAAGCATCTTAATGACTTGAACATGTAGGGTTCTTCAAAAGTTGAAAGAAAAGATTGAGACTTTAAGCAACAAAACACAAAACCCTGATCAAGATAGATGGTGATTTGGGGATAGAATGAATGAGGATCAGATGAGAGAGAGAGAGAGAGAGAGAGAAAGATTTAGAAATGAAGTGGTCCCAAGGCAACAGGGAATGGGCAGATAGAGCAAGCAGATAATCAGATATGGAGAGAGATTGTAATGTTGAAATGGGTATGGTGTAGTGTGTGTGTGTGTCCACTCTTTGTGAGAAATCTCAATCTTAAAAGAGGTCTGAACTCTGAAGTCTGAAGAGTGGATTTTGACTTTTAGTTAAGGGGTTGGGAAACACAACAATATTTATAAATGCTTATACGAATCTCATAATTACCAGCTTAAAACCGGTTCTGGATTTTTTGAAGAGTCAACTAAATCACCGAATAAGTATCATGGGATACTTTTAATCGAGCAAATGCATCTCCTCCTCCATAACGATCAGAGTTGGATGCATACCCGAGCCATCAAGCCACCAGTTTCGGAGAAAACCCGCCCGCCCGAAGGCCCACTGCGGTAAAACCCGGTTCGGCTCGGTTCCGAACTGACGACCACCAAAGAGGCCTAGTTCTAAACTTCATTGCCACCACCAATGTCCTTCAAAGTGATGCTAGTGAGAGTTGAACTTGAGACCTCAAGAAGCGAACCAAGTGACTAACCACTAGACCAACTTATCAGGACTCTGTATTTTCTAATTATCAATTATGTCGGTCTCTACCTTAAAAAGAAAAGCTTTTAAAAACATTTAGGTAGAGATGATTTCACTAATATATTGCTACTAAAAACACAGATCTTGAAAATTGTCAAAATTGGGTATTATTACCGGTATCGAAAAACTCGATACGACAGAGTAAGGTATTTGAAAGTAAAAATCGGTAAGATACGAGTACCGTACCGAACCGAAAGTACCGATCTCAAAAACACCAAAAAGTGGGTATCGAATTAGTACCGAAAATGATCAACATGGTAAATTCGGTGTCAGTTCGATTTTGGTATTTGGTACCATTTGCGATCATCCCTACATCTAGGTTTCGAGGTCTTAGGGTTTAAGTCCCACGAATGACAGGACTAAAAAGATTCGCCACTCTATTAAGACATAAATAAATGGAAATCTCTTTTATATGTTTAAAAAAGATCTTCGAGAGTTACGGTGGATTGATTTTGAATAAAAGTTTTATTGTAACGTAGATAAAAATAATCGCATTGGGACAATATATTTAAAATTAGATTAAAGGAGTTGGATTATGAAAAAAAATACAATAAATATCTTATATGTTATTAGATTTTAGAGGGTCATAGTTACCAGATGACCCATTTTATTAGATTTTGTGAAAGAAAATATCAAGCTTAATCCAAAGTTTATTACTGATTTAAAAAAAATTACAAGAAATATTTTTGTTCTGTTGTGTTGATAATAATCAAATATTTAATAATGATGGAACATAAATTTATTATGATATTAAATTATAAGAAATTAATTTAGTTGCCTAGAATAATAGGCTGGTTTATGCGAGAAAATATAAACGAAGGAGTTCGTGACGTTAGTAGATAATGGAGAAGACAGAAGCCTCTCCCGCAACGCGCGGGAGAGTGTCGTTTCGGGAAAAAATAGGTTATATTCTAACTTGAAAATTATAACCTCATTCAACATCCAGCCATTTTGAACGAATCTAGAGCTCCCCATAGGCGATTTTCAGAGTTTTGAAACCCGGTTCAACCTGTTTCTTTATGCAAACTCATACCGAATCAAGATTTGAAGCTGTGATGACTACCGTGTGAGGCTAAACTTCTTGTGATTTCCCCTGGATGAACGATTGCTAAGATTTACAAATCAAACTTTGTTTCTGATTCTTGTAACTGTACTTTTAACCACTTTCGTTGATTTCTTGGTAAACGTTTATTATACTTGAATTATTTGTCGTTTATCAAGCGTATTGGCAATTTCCTGCATTGTTAGCAAATTGGTATATTAGTGGGTAATTGGTATAATTTAACGGTGTTAGAAAACTTTAGTAAGTGTTGAAGATAAATCTTATTATTCTGATCAACTCCAAAGATGAAAAAGTCAACAGGTCTCTATGAAAGAAGATACAAGACAATAGAACAACAGAAAGATAAGCATCATCTTCAACAAAGATCAGAAAGTAATCACATTCAAGAAAGGATGATCAGAAAAGACAAATCTGATGGACCTAATGATAAATCTGACATTTATCATCAGAATTCGATAAATTCTGATCATCAGAAATCATCTGATGATCAAGAAACATCAGATTTCTGATGAGTAGCTCATTAGAATTCTAATGTAGCAACTTGACAAAAATATAAGGTTCTACACAAACTTCTAAGTAGCAAGTGGACTTGAACGGATTCAATGAATATGCCAAAAAACTACCTTACACAACCAAGTGTATGAATAAAAAAATATTTATTCATACCACACTTACTCTATAAATAGAGAATATTACTCCGAAGGGAAAATGAGTCAAGCTTAACATTTATCACATACTACAAAACTCCACTATCCTTCATCACAGTATTCTTTAAGTATTTGTTTTTAATAGTCAATAATCTTACAATCACCTTGTAAGCTTTGCAAAGTGATATAAACTTGAAAATTCAGTTTTTGAGTTTCTTGAAAGTTTGATTTCTAGTTCCGCACACTATTTTCATATTTGTTGAAATCATTTGCCAAGTTTAGTTTAAACATTGTTATCTAGGATCAACAATTGGTATCAGAGCAGATTGAATAACCTGTTTTCAAACGATCAACTGCTCAAGTATCTCTTGTTGATACTTTGTTTTTTAAAACTTCACTTTTATCTAAAAATGGCAAACTTTCAAACATGGAGCAATGCTTTCAACATCGGGTCTATGTCAAAGCCTCCAACTTTAGTTAGAGAGGAGTCCTCCCAATGGAGAATCAGGATGATCAACTTCCTTAATGGATATGATCGAGCTTTGTTTCAATCCATTGAGAGAGGCCCACATATTCCCAGTGTTGAAATTCCAGCTGTTTTAGCAACTGATCAAACACCAGCAATACCTTTCTCTTGGGTTCCAAAACAAGAAAGAAATTAGAGCAAAAAGAACAAGGATTTGGTGGAAGCTGATGAAAGGGCCAAATCACTTCTGATAATGACACTTCCAAATGACATAATTTCTCAAGTGGATGCATGTGCATCTGTAAAAGAAATATGAGATCAGTTGGAAAATCTTTGTAAATGAGGGGAAAGATTGAAAAGAAACAAAAGAACTAATTGTGTTTCTTCATATGAGAGATTCAAGAGTCTCCCAAATGAAAGTCTTTCAGAAACTTACAACATATTTGCAAAATTACGGAATGACCTTAAAAAATTTGGTGTTGAAAAATCAAACGACGAAAGAAATGTCAAGTTTCTAGATGCTCTACCCAGGGAATGGGGAAGTCTAACAATGACTATAGCTTCCACCTTAGAGTTAGGTAATCTAAGTGACTCTTCAGACAAACTTGATCCCCGCGGCAAAAAAAGTTGTTTTTGTCGAATATCATAGAATGGTTCGTGACGATTTCTACATCCTACTGAAACCCGAATTTTCACTAAGTGTAGAGGTGAGTTCTTAGAGGACGAACTTCTATCACAGGGATTATAGATAATCTAGTAGATATGGATGAGATCATAACTCCACAAGTAATTGAACCTGAAGCTGAATCAACCCGTCAATAAAGAGTTGTTGAACCTTAGCTTGAGAGGACTCAAAAGACGGTTGTAACACTGGGTGTACATAGAAGTACTAGGAATCCTCACGAGCCCAATAGATATATTGGACTACATGAAACTGACAACACCCTGATATCGGATCAGGCTGAGCCTAGCAATTACAAAGTTGAAGTTGAAGATTCATAATCTAAGAAGTGGCTTGAAGCTATGACTACCGAGATGCTACCCATATACTACAAACTAGTCTAGGACTTAGTTGATCTTCCTCCTGAAAGTCGGACTGTAGGAAACAAATGGGGTTTCAAGAAGAAAACTGACATGGATGGTAACATGTAAACCTTCGAAGCGAGGTTAGTGGGAAAGGGCTTTACTCTGACTCAAGGAATTGATAGGATACCTTCTCGCCAGTAGCCATGCTTAAATCAATTAGGATACTGCTTTTCATTGTTGCATATTATGACTATGATATATGTAACGCTCCGCGTTTCTATACTTTCTATATTTGGAAATCTTGTATCGTACTTCTATTTTTAGTAAGCGTTGTATCTTGTATCTGTCTTTCGTTGTAAACGTAGAAAACCGAGACTTGAATCGTAATGAGAAACTCGTATTTTAACTATAATCATGTTATCCTTATACTTGTTCATACTTTAAACGTGTAAACATATTCGTGGTACTCTCAATCGTAAACGTGAGATAACTCGCAAACTTGGTTTGTATTGCGTAAACGAGACTCAAACGTGAAATTTTTAATCGTTAAACTAAATTCGTTACGAAAATATAATTATCTATTCATTTATTAAGTTAATTAATTAAATTAATTAATTAAATTTAGTTAATTAAATTAATTGATTTATTTTACAAAAATTTAAAATTCTATTTTTTATAAATGTTAATATATATCCTTCTTTAAATAAGTCCAAGGTTTAATGAGTAAATATTGAATTCTGGAACTACAGGGACCATTCCTGCCATTTATGAAACTGTTTAAAAATAATAATAATAATAATAATAATCAAGCAAAACCGAATCCGCGGGACTCGAACCCGGGACCTCCGGTTAACTTACAAGCGCCTTAACCACTCCACCAGCCGCCTCTCATTCAAACAAACCCGGCAACAAAAGCTTCTTATGCTTTGTTTCCGGGCGAGGCTGGTCGCGACCAGCTTTCAAACAGCCCATTTTGGGCGCGGTTTTTTTTGTATTTTTTCGAGTTTTAAGCAATTAATTAACCACCTAAACTTCACCTAACTAACCCTAATCCTTCCCCTATAAAACCCACCTCTAATCCAAGTATTTTCACACTTTAATCTCTCTCAAATCACTCTCAAATCACCTCAAGATCCTTGCAACATCAGATTTTCGAGCAGATTGTATACCTCTTACTAAAGTGAGTGTAACTCACTCATTTCTTAATGAAATCACTCCATTCTTTTTCCTACTTGCTTGGATAAACTTTGGGTTGAATTCCTAGGTTTCTCCATGGAGAATTCAGACCTGGAAATGCCCCAAAATATCCACAAACTTTCTGTTTTGTCTAAACTTTTATCAAACTTGTGTTTTAACTTCAACAAACTTGTGTTCTTGTGCTTGCAATCAAGCTTATGATTAGTAAAGCCTAACCAAGCTTGTTAACATGAACTAAGGGCTGTTTTAACACCCTAAACTTTCTGTTTTTAAAGAGCATTGAGCTCACAAGTGATGCAAGTTCTTAAACTTGTTCTTGTGTGTCCACCAAGGAAGCTTGGGCTATCCTAACTTGAGACCACACATCACTTGATGATTTTTCATCAAGATCCCAAGATAGTTTGCTAGACTTAAAGTGTCACAACCCCACAAAGCCGTTGACGATTGTCCTCGTGTGCTCGTCGGGTTGTTGAATACTTGGCTACTTGGTATCTAGATGACACCTTATCATTCTTGTATAGTATATAGTTCTTGTACCCTCCTTGTTACCAATGGTAACTTGTGTAGTGGTGAACATAATCCGAGGTTCAAAGTGGATGGTTTAACCTCCCACCTCATGCTTGACATACATGACACTAGAGGTTACAAAGTGGATGGTCATCCTCCCACCTCCTACATGATTATAATGATATATATATAACTATATTATAATTTTAAAACCGAAACCTTGATAATGAACTTATAATCACCTATCAAGTTATTAAGTTTAACACTAAAGTATGTAATTCCTTGTCACGATTCTAATAGGCCCCGAACCTATGAAATCACACCCAAACTCGTAAGAGTTACTATAGTGTCAAGAACGAGTGTTACATCTTAGTGAATACTTTCGTATCATAATACTTTATCAAACATATTTTTTTTATCATGCTCGAATACTCCTAATCTCCCGTTGAAACTCTATACTCATACGCCTCATTTCCTCTTGTAGGATAATTCGGCGTCATCCTCGAACCAACGTCTTCACGGATTGTCAAGTGTTGAAAAGACTTAGCAAAACCGTGAGTACACTCGACCCACATTTGTTTTTATCACTTTTTGGGTGTAACATGTTTCCATATACAAAAATCACAAACACTTAAACTTTATGAAACGCACAAACAATCCTATACACATGACTACTTGAATCGTATACTTGTTGCTTGTCTAGGGATAAACGTTGTGCTATGCTTTAGTCATTAACTATTTTTAGCCTTTGTTTGACATGCTTAGCGCTATAGGAATTCACGCATCCACCTCCATCGATTTACACGTGAGGTCATGTTAAAACATCGTGATTGCGTTACGGGTTTGATTATTAGCATTGCATGCCTTGATTTGCTCTTGTATAGATTTGGTTGCCATGAGGATTGTTAAAACTTTATTCGTATACGTATGCTATGCTTAAACTTGTGTACTCGCCTTTGCTTTTGCATTGACTTTATTTTAAAACATGTTACAGGTTGAAGGAGATGACGCTATGAAAACAATATAGCAAGGACTAGATACACACAAATTAGACGTTAGGTTTAATGTCGACGTATCAATTTTGTTATGACTTTGCAATTGTTAGATTGTTCTTTGTTTTGTTACATCGATGTATTTGACAATCCTTATGGAATGAAATATGGTTTAATTAATTATTGTCACTTAATAATGTTGTGAGCAATGAGCAATCTCGTTTTCGTCTCATCCCGATGTTTCCGCCATCGGTTGGGGTGTTACAATATATAGCAAATGGATGTCAAAAGTGTGTTCTTTAGTGGACACTATACTGAAGATGTCTATATGGTTCAACCAGAAGGTTTTGTAAATCCATATCATCCTAATAATGTTGCAAGTTAAATAAATCCATTCATAGATTGAAGCAAGCATCTCGCAACTGGAATCTCCGCTTTGATCAGTAAATCAAAGAGTTTGGTTTTATCATAAGCGAAGATGAGTCGTGTGTTTACAAGAAGGTAAGTCGGAGCTTTATAACATTCTTGATATTGTATGTAGATGACATACTACTCATTGGTAACAATGTTCCTATGCTAAATGATGTTAAGTCCTCTAGTTAGGAAAGTGTTTCCCGATGAAAGATCTTGGCGAAGCTGCATTTATTCTAGGAATAGAGATCTATAGAGATAGATTAAAGAAACTAATAGGTTTGAGTCAAAGTACATACTTTGATAAAGTCCTTCGATATTTTCAATGCATGATCTACGGGAGGATCATTTCCAATGGAAGTCCCCTCAGTCAAACAAGAAACAAAAGAAAATAGAAGGGTTCCATATGTTTCCGCAATTGGCTCCATCACGTCGCCATACTATGTAATAGACCTGATGCGTATGCTTTGAACATGACAAGTAGATACTAGTAGAATCCCGGTAGGAATCATTGGATTATAGTGAAGAACATTCTTAAGTACTTGAGAATGACTAGAGATATGTTCTTAGTGTATGGAGGATTTGAAGAGGAGCTATCAGTTAAGTGTTATACCGATGCGAGCTTCCAGCCAGATAGAGATGATTATCAATCATAAGTTGGTTATATATTCGTTCTAAACGGTGGAGCGATCACTTGGAAGAGTTCCAAGCAAAGCGTGGTCGCTTAGTCCACCACCGAGTCTGAATACATAGTAGCATCAAATGCTACAAAGGAGGCTGCTTGGATGAAGAAGTTCATTGCTGATCTCGAAATGGTTCCTAGCATAAGAAGCCAATCAAGATACCGTGTGATAATTCTGGTGCCATAGCTCAAGCGAAGGAACCAAGGCCACACCAGCAGCACGAAGCACATACTAAGAAAGTTCCACTATATACGAGATATATTGGATTGAGGAGACATCGTTATAAACAAAGTTCACATGGATCATAATATAGCAGACCCCTTCAATAAACCTATGAGTATCACTATACACGGGAGCATGCGAAAAAGATAGGCTTAGATATGCTACAAAATATGATCTTAATTTGTATTTGGTGCTTTCGAATAGTTACATTTTTACTTAATAGTTAAACGCATTATAAACAAATGTTTCATTGTCCGATTTTTGTATGTTTAAACAATCCATGAATAAATGTTATTCTAAATGGCAGTAGTCGATCAGATTTGTGGGAATGAATCTAAACTACGACTATTATGAATGATTGGTTGTTTCATGCGATGGAAGGCTTAAGTGTTAAGATCCAATTTCATAGTTATTCCTTCTCGAATGATATCAGACATAACTCGCTTCAAAATCATCTTCATGGATCATAGTCATAAAATGTTTTGAAATTAGTATGATCCTTATATCCTTAGACCTAAGGAACATATTAGAACTAACTTTAGCTAAAGGTTGTTCTTTGATCTTATCTAAAGCTGTACCTGTGTAAGGCAATAATAAGGGTATTTGATTGTGAATAAATCTGAAGTTAAGTGAGACTCTATGTTGCCAAAGGAATTGTGTTCTCCTTTGTAAAAAAGGGAATTTAATGTTCTGGCTCATTCATTGATGGAAATTGGTGTAAATGCGTGGCCATGCTAAAACTAAGAGTAGTGTGATAAACCGCTTCAAATCAAAGAACTAGAACAAGAACAGTTAAACAACATATGAGAATGAATGCTGATCCATGTCTCATGTTTAACGGATGTTCTAAACAGAAGGGATAACGGATAAGTTTACAATGGCTTTAGTACTTGGTTAAGTAAAGAGTTACTTGAACGCAAGGAACCAGTTGGCGAATATGATTTGTCATACCTAGTAAGGGGCAGTGAGATGCAGCTAGGCGTCCACCACTATCTACGTTAAGTTACTTAATCGATGAATTGTTCAAGTGGGGGATTGTTGGATATGAGATGTCCGACTCACAATTATTTTAATGTTACTAACCAGGTAAGACTCAAAGAGTTACACTTTGGACAACGAACCAGAAATAATATTTATGAGATAAGTATTATAGTTCACATGTGCGCGTTTTGCAACAGTATCGTGGTTCGAGCGTTTAAAGAAACATTTAGTAAATTATTATTTACGAATTGATTAATTAGTATATTGTTGTTTATTTAATTAATTTTTAATTAAATAAATGATGGAAGAGTATTATTTACTATATAAATAATATTAATATATTTTATTTATTAGATAAATAGAATGTTAGGATATAATTATATTATTTATAAGATATTTATATAATATGTATATTTATGAGATAAATATAAAGTGGGATGTATTTGTTTTATGACACAATACATGTGTTGTCGGCTGAGTCTAGATACAATAGGTAGAGTACCTATAAATACAAGAGCTCACAAGGATTTGAGGTTACACCATTCAGTTAACAAAAACAACCAAATCACACCACCGTCGGCCAACCACCGCCGTCCTTGCCGGAGTAGTGCCGTCGTCCTTCGCACCACACTGCCGCCCTTTGCCTCGCCATCTTTTCCGGAGCTACGCGCCGCCTCGTCGGACCTCATTGCACCTCTGCAACCGGCGCCGCCCCTGTGCCGCCTCGCCGGAGCGCCAGTACTGACCGAAAACCAGGTTTGTTGACCCGATTTGACTCAGTCGACATGTTTGACTTCCAGATTTGATCGAGTTGACCTTCTGGCCGTGAAGGAGTTCTCGGGTCTTGCGTTCAGGTGTTCGAGTTTGAAGATTCGGGTGAAGCTGGTGATTCCGGATCGTGGTTCGTGAGCAAACGTCAACGAGCGTGACGGTTTGTTGGAGCAAAGTTTGAAGCTTAGGATTTTCATCAAAATATTAATTTTCGAAGACCCCCTATGGTTGTGTTTGTTTTAATGGTTGCAATTAGACCACTAAAACGGGTTAGTTGGTTTTATTGTACACGCTTTCGCTTTATATAATTAATATGAGATATTGACTGACAATAAATAAAATAAGATTTTATTTAAATTTAAAATTGTACACCGATGAATCCTGATGTGAAAAATGTGGTCTATAAAAACTAACCTAATCTAGACACCCTAGTTTTAAATTTATAAACTAAGACTCTCTAAATGCTAGACCACTAACAGGGAAGTGTACCCATCGTACGTAGTAAAGCCTAATGAAGTCCGAGTATCGAACCCACGAGACACTAGCGACACTAACTAGACTCTGGCTCAACTAATTACTTAACTGGTTTTGAATTGTTTTGAGAGTTTTTATTAAACTAAGGGATTTAACTAAGATAACCAAACTAACAAGACGCAACTAAGATACGTATGGGTGAAATCAAGTATGAGAAAGTACTACCCAGATTTGGAATCCTATTCATGACTCTCGGTTTTCTCTCGGCAATGGTAACTGTGATGGAACCAGGCTCTAATGATACGACACTCTAAGACAAAAGATAAATTGAATCTCCTCCCGGTCTCATCAACTTCTCCTAAGGTCCTAAAGGTCAAATAACGCTCACTGGTATGGGTTGGATCACCTCCCGGTCTCTCCAACAATACTAAAGTACCCAAAGACTAGATCTCCTCCCGGTCTCACTAATCACAATACACCCTAGAGCGTACGGGGTAACCTAAAAACACTTGATAAGACTTAGGAAAGCAAATAATACTAGGCTACTTAGACAGATCTCCTTCCGGTCTCACTGCACCTAAATACCTAGCACCAAAGACAACCCCAACTATCTATCTCCTTCCGGTCTCAATAATAGGTAGAACACTAAACTCCTCTAAATTATCAAACAATGTTCCTATGGAATTCTAGCTAGGAAAACCATAAACTAGTTACAAACACACAGTAAGTAACCTAACATGCATCTATACATGAAAGATATTCACAAAGACACACGAGGAACAATTATAAGATAATAAATCAGAATGAAGTATGTACACATATCTAGTAAAAAATAATTAGGTATCTTACTTTAATATTAGTCCATCAATAAATTACCATAAAAAGAAAAACTAATTATCAATAAATATTCATCACAAACCTAAGTAGAAAAATAACTAGTCAAAAGTCATAGTAAAAAACATGAACCAAGTTTGGAACAATAAATAAATCAAGTTCATAGTTTTAATAACACAAATAATAAAAACTAAACTAACTCCGTTACAAATTCTGATACGAATCTTGAACTCTTGATCTTGAAACTCGAACGAACACCAATCCCCTTCTCCTAAAAGCAACCTTTTTCGTACCTTCTGTCTTGCGTTTTTTTTTTTCAGCCGTCAAATCACACCCCCCTCTAGGATCCTCCGGTACGTTCGCCGTCTATCTTCTCATCAATCTTTCTTTCTATTCTCGTGATATGGGCCTAATCATGCGGATCTCTATTCAAATATGGGCCAAGTTGACGTGCAACTCTAGAAGCCCAAACACAAAGGAAATTGAAAACAAATGACAGTGGCATGCATGGTAAATTCTGGAATTCCTTTACTTTTGTAGCCATCCAAAGTGCTTTCATTATTTCATGTGATCCAAGATTTACAATTAAACTGTAATATACGTTGATTTTAATAACAATTAATTTTTCATAATCAAAATAAGTTGATTTGCAACAAGAGTTTAATATTTATTTATCAACCAATTTAACATTATGATCACATTTTTAAAGTTAAAATCTCATTCGTTTTAGCTTGTTTTCATATAAACCCGTCATATTTCAAATGTGAACCAACTACGAGTGTAATTTAATAAAAACAACCCTAAACCTACTAAAAAATGTAGAAAATATTATATAAAATTATGTATATTTTAGAGCGTATCAAATCTCAACACTAACAAGAATCCCAACACTAACAACAAGTAGAAATATTTTTGTTCATCCAAGTGAGTAAACCTAATCATGTCAACTTATATCCAAAAGATAGTATGTGTTGGATATGGGATCTGATCGATTAATTAATGTTACTAACGAGATACGATCCAGAGAGTTACACTTTGTACGACAAACAAGTAATTAATATTTAAGCGTTAAATATTAAGTTCACGAAATGGGTTTTGCAATACGCGGAATTAAATCTTTGGTGAAAGATTTAATATGAATAACTATTTATTAATTGTTTTGAGAAGTAGTTTATAGATAAAGTTGAGATAAATATACTTGGTTATAATTCTTTAGAGAGAGGATCAAATAGGAAGTTTCTTTTAGCTAGGAAGGATAGAAGCAATGATAGAGTGACACGTAGTCAAAATAAAAAAAACGTTAGAAGTGCATTTTAGTCAAACAACCATAAGATAAAAAACCCAGTTCTATAACAAAAACCCAGTATGTCATTTTCTTTCACGATACATCTCACCCCACCACCACCACCATCACCACCACCACCACCACCGTCGTCAATCCATCGCCCACCACCACCAGAATCGTCTCCCCAACCTCACCACTCTGTCAAATTTAACATAATGCGATGGGACACGAGATTTCTGTTAAAAAGGTACTCTTCTTCTCAAATTTTTAAACATTTTGTATTCAAAGTGAAGATATCTCTGATTCTACTTTTCTCTTGATTTATTCATGCGTAGGGCAACATCATTAGTTCCAATTTCATTGAGAAATCATTAATAAAAAGTTGCATACCAGGTGTTTGACACAATGTCTCAAAGAAAAATTACAAAACACCTTTCAGTTTAAACTTTCATTTAAAATTGTGTTTTACAAAAAAATGAAAAAACACAGCTTTTTGGTGTTTTTTATCCATTGCGTTTTACAAAATAATGAAAAAAAACACTAGTTTTTTTTATTGTGTTTTACAAAAGAATGGAAAACATATTTTTTTGGTGTTTTTTATCCATCGCGTTTTACAAAATAATGAAAAAACATATTTTTTGTGTGTTTTTTGTCCATTGCGTTTTACAAAATAATGAAAAAAACACAGTTTTTTGTCTATTGCGTTTTACAAAAGAATGAAAAAACACACTTTTTGGTTGTTTTTGGTCTATTACGTTTTACAAAATAATGAAAAAACACAGTTTTTTATCCATTGCGTTTTAGAAAAGAATGAAAAACACATTTTTTGGGTGTTTTTTGTCAATTGCGTTTTACAAATAAAATGAAAAAAACACTGTTTTTTTATCCATTGCGTTTTAAAAAAATGAAAAAACACATTTTTTTATGTTTTTTGTCTATTGCGTTTTACAAAATAATGAAAAAACACAGTTTTTTGTCCATTGCGTTTTACAAAAGAATGAAAAAACATACTTTTTTGTTGTTTTTTGGTCTATTGCATTTTACAAAATAATGGAAAAACATGTTTTTTATCCATTGCATTTTACAAAAGAATGAAAAAACACATTTTTTTTGTGTTTTTTGTCTATTGGATTTACAAAATAATGAAAAAACACAGTTTTTGTCCATTGCGTTTTACAAAAGACACTTTTCTTTTGTGATTTTAGTCTATTGCGTTCTAAAAAGTACACTTTCTTTTATATTTTAGTCAATTACTTTTAGAAATAAACTTTGTTTTTGTTTTAATTCATTGCTTTTTAGATAAAAAAACATTTTCCTTTGTGTTTTTTTCCATTGCCTTTTAGAAAAAACACTTTATTTTGTTTTTTAAGTCCATGTGTTTTATAAAAATAAAAAAAATTGTGTTTTTTCATTGGTTTTACGCATCTGGGTTATCGAAAACTTTTTTCAAAAGTATAGCAATAATGTGCTCGTTTTAAAGATAAAAAAACGCTCGTTTTTATGGTGCAATTTTTATAAAAAAATAATGTCGTATGAATGAGTTATTAACGTTTAAAAAATAGGGGGAAATTGGAGGAGAGAGAAACTACTACCTTGGATTGACTACAATGTCCCTCAACAAACTCACGCGTTTCCTTTTCTTCCTTCAATTCCACTCATTTAATCTTAGCAATTGATTAGTAAATAGATGGTCAAAATTACTTCCTATCATTCCTACCAAAGAAACTTCCAAATGTATATTCTGACTCTAATTCTTTATTCATCCCTGACTTATTTATCCAAAAGTTATCTTTAGACCTCGTTAATATGTAAGTAGCTGATATGAATAATTTACTTTTATAGTTGATTTTGAGTTTGTTTAGAATATGAACCGAATTAGGGTTTGCTTAGTTTCATAGTTGAAACCAATGTTTTAAAAACCGGTATTTTAGTTATACCGGGTTAGACTTAGAAATGGTTCAACCGTTGAACCGGGTTGTACCGAACGGTTCAACTGTGTTGACTAATTAACAACAAAAATTTATAAAATATAATTTCAACTAAAAAAAGAATCCAAAACTACATCATTCCATAATAAAAAATATTGCAAAAGTTAATCCATAATCCAAAAATTATCCAAAAGTTAATCATTAAATACCCATTATATAGCAATTCGCAACACTATAACAATTAACAACATGAATGATTGAACAAGGTTAAAAGAAGGTAAATCTGGATGATCGGTTGAGAACTGAATTTGAACAACCCAATGATTTTCTATCTTTGAGTGAGGAAGAAGTTTGATCGACGTGGATTGTCATTTGTGGTGCTAAGTTTTACACTTTAACTAAGAAG
Source organism: Scalesia atractyloides (assembly GCA_947069175.1). Lineage (NCBI taxonomy): Eukaryota > Viridiplantae > Streptophyta > Magnoliopsida > Asterales > Asteraceae > Scalesia > Scalesia atractyloides. The sequence continues at coordinate 78,413,994 of CAMTDV010000004.1, read as the reverse complement.
GTAAACAGTCCCATTTTTTTAGGCACCTAAAAATTAAAAGTTCAAAATTTTGACCTTTGGCCTGGTATGAACTGGTACCGTTATACCGGTTTAAACCGGTATAACCCAATTTACCGGTGGTACAACTTATTTGCCGTTTCCTTAGTTTACCGGTATGATTCGTGTCGGCCAAGCATCCGGCATCCGGTTTAACCGGCCGGTTTAAACCGGTTTTTAAAACATTGGTTGAAAGTGCATGAATTTTCAGTTGTATTTCTTTATTGAATTTTTAGTTTTATTCGATACATATATTTTTTTTTTGCAGAATTGATGCACGTGAGTTATAAAATATTGTTTACTCCTTTTTTCGGAACTTAGGTTTTAGTCTCGATCACCTTTTACAATTTTGACTGGTGTATCAGCGGTTCATAGGATGCCATGTTATAACATTATTTGAATTTCTTGATTAATTAATGTTAATATTATTTATTATTATTAATATTTAGTCATCCGTAAATAGTAACTGCCTAACTGTCCAATATACTTATTTACTTGATGCTTGAGGTTATTCACTTGGAGTAGAACTCTTAGTCATGTTATTTAAGACAACACGCGAATCATTATCGTCTTGAAGTCGTTTATTTTTTACTGTTTTACAAGGCAAAGAGTCCAATGTCTGATATTGTTAACTATCTTCCTACCATTTTTAGTTTCTGCACCACAAACAAACATTTCTGTACGTGTTGGTGCATCGCTCACAGCTGCACCTGATGCCAGACCATGGCTTTCATCTTCTGGTGAATTTGCCTTTGGTTTCCAACACGTTCAAGGCGATGATCGCTTTTTGTTATCCATATGGTATGAGAAAATCCCGAAAAGACCATTCTTTGGTATCCAGAAGGAGGTGCAACAGTGCCTACAGGGTCAAAAAGTCGAGTTAACTAGTGGAAGTGGGCTTTTACTAAGTGATCCTCAAGGCAGACACGTATGGACTTCTGGGCCCGTTTCAGATGCAGCATATGCTGTTTGAACGATACAGGTAACTTTGTGATTTTGGGTAACGATTCTGGTAAGATATGGGAAAGTTTCAATCATCCAGCAGATACCATGTTGCCAACTCAGGTTATGGAGAGAAATGGAGTTATTTATTCGAAAATGAGCAAAGGAAACTTCTCTAGAGGAAGGTTCCAACTTCGTCTGCTTCAAGACGGGAATCTTGTTCTTAATACATGAGATGTAGCATCCGGTTATGCTTTACACTAACTACTATGCCACTAAAACCAATGATCCTGCAAATGAATCAAATTCTGGTGAGCAGTTGTTCTTTGATTCAATAGGATACTTGTATATACTGAGAAGAAATGGAAAAAGATTTGATCTTACTCCAAAACAAGAACTTCCATTCGGAGATTATTACCATAGAGTTACTCTAGATTTTGGTGGGGTGTTTACCCAATATTATCACCCCAAAGATCCCGCTGACAATTCAGGCTGGGGAACTGTATGGTCTTATCCTGAAAACATATGCCTTAGTTTTCATGGTTCTGAAGATAGCGGCGCTTGCGGGTTTAACAATGTCTGAGCCTAAGCCATGGTAATCGACCGAAGTGTGAGTGCCCGAAAGGGTTTTCGTTGGTTGATCCCAATAATCCATATGGCGACTGCAAGCCATATTTCGTTCCAAACTGTCAGGAAGGTAGCCCCAAGGGAGACGCTTTAGATTTCATCGAGCTCTACGACATCAATTGGCCATATACTGATTATGTCATCATGAACCCAACTAGTGAAACCGACTAGCAAAAGTTCCTGCTTGAATGATTGTTTCTGTGGTGTCGCAATTTACAGAGGGAATAAATGTTGGAAGAAGAAGCTTCCGCTCTCGAATGGAAAGGTAGATTATTCACTTGGAGTCAAAGCTTTTGTAAAATCTCCAAAAGGTGATATTAATCCTCCAGGAAACCCTCACATATCGAGAGCGAAAAATGATCGACAAAGTTTGATAATTGTGGGATCAACCCTCTTAGGTACGTCTGTGCTTGTAAACATACTATTGATTGTTGCAATGTGTGCTGGTATGTTCCTAATCGACCATAAAAAGATTAGAAAACTCGACCCAGGTGTTGAAACAAATCTGGTTTGTTTTACGTACAAAGAGCTTGTTCAAGCTACTAACGGGTTCAAAGATGAACTAGGAAAGGGGGCATTTGGAATAGTGTATAAAGGTGCAATACGGACAAATACTGTGGCTGTTAAGAAACTATACAACATGGATCAAGACGGTGAGAAGGAATTCAGAACAGAAGTGAACGCTATTGCAAGAACTCATCACAAAAACTTGGTTGAACTGCTTGGGTTTTGTGATGAAGGTGAGCAACGACTACTGGTTTATGAGTAATGAGCAATGGTACTTTAGCAAGCTTTCTTTTTGGAGACATGAGACCTGGTTGGCCCTGCAAAGGGACATACCTTCATGAAGAATGCAGCACACAGATCATCCATTGTGACATAAAGCCTCAGAATATACTTCTGGATGAGTATTATAATGCTCGGATTTCTGATTTTGGATTAGCAAAGATTTTGTCAATGAACCAGAGTCGAACGAACACTGGAATAAGAGGAACCAAAGGATATGTGGCGCCTGAATGGTTTAGGAACACCCCCGTTACAGTAATGGTTGAATGTATAGCTTCGGTGTGTTGCTTTTTTAGAGATAATTTCTTGAGAAAGAGTGTGACGAAGAATGAAAGTGATGATGAATATGGAGCAATCTTGACTGATTGGGCGTGGGACTGCTATCAAGAAAAGAGACTGGATGTGTTTGTTGAGAATGACTTGGAGCTTTAGATGATATTAAGAAACTAAAATGCTTTTTAATGGTGGGTCTTTTGTGCGTACAAGAAAACCCGTCTTTGAGGCCAACCATGAGGAAGGTAATCCAGATGCTTGAAGGAGTTGTTGAAATGAATGAACCTCCATGTCCGTTCCCTTTCGTTATGTAAGTTGTTTTATATCTTGTTGAATTCGAACCAATTTGTTATGTTTTTGTGACAAATTTACTAGTGAAGAATGATTTTTTTTAATTCAATTTGTTGGAACAGCCGTTATTCGTTGTCATTTACCTTCCTGAACCTTCACTTAGGATGAAATTATTAAAACCGCTGGTTGAGTACTTGAACTTCTTCACTTGAATGTGTGTTGCTTTGAATTGGTTTATGAAATGACAGATAAATTTTGCACTCAAACCTGCAGTCTTTTGCTTTGGTAGTAAAGAGAAAATATAGGTGTTTATCAATCTTAAAGGGTTCTTTTGAAAGCAAGTATAAACTTATACTTCGGTTTGAAAAAGTGCAAAAGATTTATACACCAAATGATCAGTTTGTTACTGTAAAGAGGAAAGACTTTCATGTTCAGTTTGTTATAATCCCAAATGATATAGACAGGAAATGAACACTTGGCCACTTTATCACATAGCTTAAGTCATATAGTCAAATGCATGAACATCAATAAGTAAGCTACCAGTAGCTAAGATCTTAACCACTCTTTTAAGTGTTGTTGATAACTAGAGTGTCAATGTATCCGGTATGCGGGTTGGATTAGAGTTTTAAACGTGTCAAGTTGATCTGAGCTCGCCTAAGCTCGAACTAGACTTGTTTAATTTACAAGAGCTTGACCTCTCGTCATTTTGAACTCTATGTCTAGAGCTTGAGAAAGGCTCATTAATAACTTGTCAAGCTTGATCTTGGATTTAATTTCTTTAATTATTTTATTGTTATACATATACATTTATATATAACAGGCTGTTTTAGGCTAGTGAGGGTTGAGGAGACAAACTTCTTTGTAGTGTTCATTTAGTTCGGAATACTTTGGTTTGTAATGAATGGTTTAATCTATGATACTGTATGTTTCGGTTGGGTCATATAAAAAAAACTAATCAAACTAAATCTTATATAATTCACAAAAGTAAGTTAAACTTTATTACAAAATGCATAATGAAAATTTAAAATCTAATATGATTTACTCTCTATGGGTTTTCATTTTTTTGACTTAATCATAATCATAAGAATTTATTGTTTTAATCCACATTATCTACTTCTACAAACAATGTTTCAAATCTAAAGTTTATAACTTGTATAAATTTTCAAATCCTAATCCCTATTCCCTAATCAAATAAAATAAAACAATAAAACTAAGCATTAGATGAGTAATATACTTATATTACAATTTTTTAACCAGAAGGTCACATTCAATTTGTATGTAACAATAACGTATAATAATTTATTTACCAATACGTGTCAAACAAAGTAACAAAGTTCAAACTGTAATTACTCATCTCAAACAAAGTAATAAAGTTCAAACTGTAATTACTCTACAGTTATTGTAAAATGATTAAAACTTTTAAAAGAAATGGCAATTGTTTTCCCATTATTAGTGTTTAACACTATTAATCTCTAGACATACTTTTACTATTCACTTGGTGAAATAAAGAAAATATCAAGTGCGATGTGGTTTCATTTCATTTCACTGGGCCGTTAAAAAAAAGATTGGGCTCAGTTGCCACCCAAAACACAAACTATACACTAAACCTAAATATACATGCTAAAGCCCAGTCGTTATTTTTGTAACGTTCCGTACTTTTTAATTATTGGAAACTTGTAATTCGTATTTCATTATCATATTTTGTAACCTGAGACGTCGATCATAATGGAAACTCATGTTTTTATATACACGTTACATTCATGCTTAATTGTTATTCAGTCAATCAACAAATACGCGGTTATACGCAAAACAAAGACTTATAATACTATCAAAACGTCAACCATACATGCATCATACTTACACCATACTTGGATACACTTTGGATACCTAAAATAAGTTAAAATACAAGTTTGTACCATAAAATAACCTAAAAACCAAGTACATGGACTAAAGTTGGACAAAACACAAAATTTTGGAAAACATGACCCTTTGCGCCATGCGACGGTGAGTGTTGGGATTGGTCGGGTGGCACGACCAGGCACGGTCCGCATCTGGTTGTTCCTAGCTCACGAGTTGGTCGTTTTTGCCACCTTTTTCACCCCAATCACCTCCTAAGCCTTTATTAACCTAAATCCTAATGCCATGTTATAAATAGGTGCCTCCCACATCCAACATTTACACACGTCAAAAAACAACTCTCAAATATCTCTCAATACATAAATTTTGTCAAGAAAATTATGCTTTGGGTAGAATACTCACTAGTGTTCAAAGTGAGTTCTAACTCACTTCTACCACTTTTCTTATGTTTTTCTTGCTACAAAACCCTTGGACAACATCAGAGGTTGTTACCCAGTGTTCAAAGTGGGTTATAAAATTTGCTTTCATAAAACTTTTACAAACATACATTTTTCATTGCTTTCATATAGCGACAATGGTTATAAAGCCTAGACTTGCCTTGCGAGCACAGACTTTAGACCCTATAGGTATGAAGCCGTGGACATAACTTCTTTGTTTAAAATAAAACTAAGCTCACAAGCATAGTTAAGCTTGGTACATGAAGCTTAAACTAAAGCTTGTTATTAAGTGTAGTTTAGGCTTGGGCTCAAACTTGTTTAAACTCGAGTTGTTTACATCCCTAGGTTGAATGATGAATCAGACCCACATATTTATTTGTGTCAAAGATATCAACAATAACCAAAATACACTTTTAAAATTACGTGAATCATAGTTTAAACATTGCACCCTGTGTCCTTTAGCACTAAGTATATTATTTTTTACGATAAATAGTGTCACATGGACCCATGGTCTTCTGGCAACGCGATACCATTCAGCAGGCGAACAGAAATCAAAACTACTTTGAGCGAAACAAGGATTTTAGATAGAGTTGTAGGGTTAAGACTAGAGATGCAAGTTTCCGGTGAATCGAGGTTGACGACTTGAACTTTCACCAGCGATTAAGGAGCTTCTGATATGTAGTAAAAACTTCAATAATTACACCCTTTCCACACAACTTCAACAACCACGGTTTCTGATTCTTTGGATTTTTAGGTATTTGTGATGTTCGACTTTTGAGTTTCTAGGTTAATTTTGTAATCTAGGGGAAATTTTGATTGCATCGGTGTGACAATTCAAAGAGTGTTAGACTATGGGGTGTGAAGGAGGCTAGTACTTTGAGGATGTCCCTCCACGTCATCCGTCACGTTCAACATCCAAGGAGGATGACCCTCTAAGGAATGACAAAGGAAGTGGAGGATGAGCCTCCCCCAATTTTTTATTTTTAATTTTGGCAAATAAAATATGCAAAATATATATATATATATATATATATATATATATATATATATATATATATAAAATTAATTTTAACTCTAAAATAAATATTAAGTTTTACATTACATTAAAAATACAACCTAAACTTTAAAAAATTACTAAAAAAACAAGTAGTCTTCATTCGGCATGTTGTCATTGGGTTAGTTTCGTGTGTTGTTCCAAATGTATTCCACTAAGTCCGCTTGAAGGTTTTGTTGTGTGTACTTGTTACGTAAGGAGAACCCGTTTAAATCTTGTTGTTCTACACTTACTGGAACAGAATTTCAGTTAGGCGCATTTTCGTCGTACTCACAAATCTATCTTCGTCTTCAATGATTATGTTATGCAGCAAGATACAAGCATGCATACAATATCGCAACTTCTATAGTGTAAAAGCGCGTGCTGGATGTTCAAGGATATGCCATTTTTTTGTAGAACCCCAAAATACCATTCAATGTCTTTTCTCGCTGCCTCTTGAAACTTGGCAAATTTACTTCTTTTATCGTCTATCTGGTGCGGAATAGTTTTAATGATTGTAGAGTACGTTGGGTATATTCCATCCGCAAGGTCGTAACCGCGCCTGTATTCTACCCCCAAAACCGTAAAACTGGTGTCTGGACCAGTTCCTGTTATGACATCGTTAAAGATCTCTGATTGGTAGATGATGTTAAGGTCGTTAAGCGAACCAGGAACACCAAAAAAAAGCATGCCAAATCCACAGATCTTGTAACACTACAACCTCTAATATTGACCTCGCCACGTAGTATGGCAGTTCTACCACGGCCAGTGCATGCAATCATACTTCCGAGCATTCCTGGAAAACCAAGCCTTTCTTCGTGCGCTTGATATAATTTTTGGACATCATTTGTGTTTGGTTTCCGCATATATTTCTTTCTATATAGCTTCATCACCCAATCGCAAAGCTTGTACAAAATTCTCATGCAGTTCTTTCGGACATCCTTAAATACTCGTCCAACAAATCGGGTGCCGTCCCATACGCTAGTTGGCGAATGGACGTCGTGCATTTCTGTAAAGCGGTGAATCCCCAATGGCCCTTAGCGTCGTATTGAAGTGTGAAAAACGGATCAGATCGCGTCAAGTCATCTGCTATACGTAAGAACAGTTGACGACTGATTCGGAACCGACGTTTAAACATCGTGCCTGTATACAAATGTTCATCGGCGAAATAATCGGCCACTAATCTATCATGAGCACCTAAATTATTAACACCGAAAATAAATTAAATTAATAACTAACACCAAAAAGCAAATTTAATAAATTATTAACAACGAAAATAATATAACTAAATTATTAACAATGGAAAAAAATATAACCTTCTCGTCTCGTTTATGGCGGCTTGCCTAGTTCGCGGTTCCGACGTCATTTTTTCCTCTTTCTCCATGATCTTCTGTGATTCCAACACTACGACGTTCGCAAAAAAAGACAAATTGCCCTCGCCCTAAGATGTCACATACCACGATGATGAAGAGGACATGCCTAAAACTTTATAAAAGTAAGGTAGTGTATAAAAAGTGAGAGGGATTGGAAAGATCTGGGTTGAAAGGGGGAATAAAGGGAATATATTTATATAAATGGGAGTGAAAAATATTTGTTTTTTAAACTAGCCGTTTTCTAACGTTTTTATTTATTAAAAATAGGCCCGTTTTGGGTGTCGAGTGTAACATCCGTCGAAAACGGATCCCCAAAACCCGACTTGCTTTGTAAACGGATCCTACGACTAACAAATGAGAACGACATTTTTTTTCTCTATTTTTAAATTTTAAAAGAAATGATTACACTAAGAGACTGTTTGTTTACCTCTTACTGGTTCAGCACTTAATGGTTCAGACTGTTTGTTTCGCGAGCAAATGTCTAAATGGTCGAGACATTTGCCTCTAAATGGTTAAGCATTATACTGAGTCTGAATGGTTAAGACCTCTAATCTAAATTAGTCAGACATTTGCCTCTGAATGGTTAAACATTATACTAGTTCTTAATGGTTTAGACCTCTTACTGGTTCAGTACTTAACTATTCAGAGGTTGCCAAACAGTCCCTAAGTTAGTTATTAATATGAACTTGTTTAAGGAAATTTTTTTTATTAATCTGAACTTGTTTAAAGAAAAAAAATTATGAAGGGAACAAGACTCGGACAAGGGCTCCCTTTTTTAACGTATAACGCGCCAACCAGTCGACCAAGGGACTACTTGATTACATTTTAAGGGGACCCGGCGTGGTAGATTGTTTGCACGTGAAGAACAAGTTTCACGCGTGAAACTTTGCATAAACCCACCGCCGCCCACATTTTATAACGTAAAATTTTTATAACGCGTCAATTTTTTCACGTGTGAAGAATGAAAGGTTGTGAGGGGATGTGAGGGTTTATTATCGGGTGTTGTGAGTAATGAGCATTTCTACTAAAAAGGTTGTGAGTGATGGAATAATGGTTGATGACATGGTGAAACTTGATTGGAAGTTTGAGTGAGTGATGGGTGATCACCACCCCTACCCCTAAGCGCACATTTATATAAACACTCAACCTGAGCGCGAAGACCTTTTCATCTTCTTCACCCAGCCGCCTGCAAAACCTGACCCGAAGATCGACCATTCTGTTTTCGCTCTTTTCTTGAGCAAACGACATTGTTTTGTTTTTGTTTGACTTATATTTGCGGTGAGAATGGTTACCTACCATTTAATCGGTTCATATTATTATCCAATAATGAATCAAATAAACTGATTTTAAGTCTCCATTAATGTCATAAAGAAGACAGATCGTTTGTATCGCATTCATTTCAACTATATTATCGACATCTATCCGCCCCTAACATCTTTTCCACAGCATACCCACACTCTAAATTTTCGTATATTACCTTCTGCGCTTCACCGGAATGCTCACCGGACTTCCACAACTCCGGTCAACACCGTTTTCAGTCTGGTGTCGCCTTTCCGGTAAAATCCCTTAACATTTCATGCTCGTTCTTGTATTCTATACAAAACCCTGTGCTTAATTCTATCAACAACAGCCTATGTGTGTCCAATTGAAAGGATTATATGGTTAGGGTTTTATGAATTGATTTGGGGACTAGGGGATGATTAGGGAAAAGATAAATATGTTCAGAAACCGAAGTAGTTTGAATTTTATTATTATTATTATTATTTATTATTATTATTTTGTTATTATTTAAATTTAAAATCTATAAATAAGCTAACAAGTTTTAGCTTTAGTTGATTGTACTCTTAGTTTCGGTGTTTAAAAAAAAAGATTATATGGTCCATCTTCATACACTTGTCCACAATTCTCCACCATAAAACCCTTCTTTTATCATGTATATATACTTATAAATTTGTTTGAGATGCATATATTGATGCATTTTCTGTTCGTCACTTGTCGAATAGGCTAGATTGAGCGTGTGTTGAATATTGTATAGGTTAGAATGAACACATGACCAAAATACGGAGCGTATAGTGAAATTGGGAACACAAGTTCTCCCGAACTTGTCATGGGATAGCCAAGTTCGCCCGAACTTGTCATGGATGGACAAGTTCGTCTGAACTTGTCATGTGATGGACAATTCGTCCGAACTTGTGTGCCTATATATAGGTGTGTGTTCATTTGTTGTTTAAGTTTTTGCAATTCTTACGAGGAGGTGCTGCCAGGATTCTCTCCAGGAACTCCGGCAGCTGGACTTAAAGATGTATACTCTTTCGGTATGAATTAAGACTTCCGCTGCACTCTACTTCTACTCCTTTCTGTCATAACATTCTACCGAATCGGTTACCTTTACGCACTAACTTCCGTCTAGAACCGCTTGATCACGGACCTTCAATTGGTATCAGAGTTACGGTTATCACCTACGCTCATGAATTTGGATATTTATGGACATTAGGAGGAGTTTTAGACGTAAATCATCAAATAAACATACAATCCACGGATAAAAAGTAAAATTGAACGGATAGGATTGTTAAAAAACTATTTTCGACCAGATCTATGGTGGAATCATCTCGAAATTCGAAGAAATAAGGATTCTGGATCGAAAAATGTGAAAAATGGTTGGATTTGGAGGATCAAGTTCGCCCGAACTTGTATCATTTTGATCAAGTTCGCCTGAACTTCTAATATTTTGATCAAGTTCGCCCGAACTTGTCATATATTGACCAAGTTCGCCCGAGCTTGTCAAAAGGAGCCTATAAAAAAAGGCATGGAAAAATTTTTGTTGATTGTTTTGACGAGACGAGTGTCTAGAAAAATTTGGCGATAGAAATATTTTCGAGTTTTCGAAGACCGAACCGGGATGTTCGGGGACACCGTCTAGAGCTTCAGAGTACAGATTTGGTGATACGGTCACAAAATTTTGAAGATAACGGATAGTCATTGATACCGATGCAGAATGTTGATCATTTGGGTGTCGTGACTAGTAATGGGCCTAAACGTTAAATCCGCATTTGTTAAAAACTGAAAGTTTCGGACTTGAGGGGGAATTTCAGTGAAAATTTCTGACCGATCAGAATTTGCAAAAATGAGGGGGAATAAAAATTTTACAATATATGAAGATTTCGGCATTTTTGAAATTCATGACTACTGCAACAATATCCAGATGGTTACCTATTGCAGATTATCGGGAAATGCAGAGGATTGAGATTCATTGGGTATTTCAAATTGATGTCTAGTTTGAAAGCGGGTGGTTACATAACTGAGTTTGGAGGAGTTGTTTATCAGATTCTGAGGTCATGGTTGTGGATTGCACCTGAGTCGCGCGTATGGTTTGGAAGCACACACGACTGCCTATCTTTAACTCTACTTTGCACATGAATTATTGTCTGGATTAACCGCCAGGAGATAAGGATGCTCTGTATTTCAGTTGCCCCGGGTTGTACGCGGTACCATGATTAAGAAAGATGATATAATGGGTTTTTCAGACAAAGTTGAGTACCGGTTGCTGAAGAAAGAGGCTATATATTTGGGATTCTGTGATGACAGGAAGTTCATATTTTCAGATTATGACACAGAGTGATGCTTAAGGGTTAGAGTCCTGATCTCTGGTGAAGGAACTGTTAGCTGGATTAGCAGTCATTAGTACCAGGGAGGAACTGATAACATTCAAAACGTTCGGTGATGATCTAAGGAATTAATGACTAGCTCCGCAGACGGATGGTTTCAAAATGACCAAGGAGATCTAAAGTTATTCAAGATATAATAAATGATAGCCTTTGGTGGCCATTATTTTTAGTCTTCAAGCAGATGATTCATTCTTCTCTTTGGACTAACCGCCGTTGGATGATGATGTTTGTTGATTAAGTGGCGCTGGTCTACCGGAGATAGCTATATATCTGGCATTGTGACTGAAGAGGAAGAATATGATTTTGATTACGGACATATGTTTCTCAGATTTGATACATTACCAGATTATCTGTTTCCGATGAAAATTTGCTGATTGAGCAGATTACCGATTTGCTGATCAAAATCTTTCTGAAGGGTGCTTAACTGCGATTACGGAAATCAGGCTTTCAGATTTTCTAGGGTATTCGTTGATTTGAAGTTTTCTGGTGCGGTGATTCGAAGTTTCTATCAATTGCCGGTTGAGTTTTTTATATTTTAGGAGGGTGTGAAATAAACTCTCGATGCTCAACGCTTATTCAAAAACTGAACTCGGATGCGGTTTCGAAGTGGAGAAGCTGCTGCATTGATTAGCTTCAAGTTGGTGGTTATTCAAGAAAATTTGTCGGTCAAGCAAATAAGAGGAGGTCGGAAACCGTGCAACCAAAGATGTGAACTGGAGATTTCAGCGGAATTAAAAGTTGATAATGCAAACCGGATCATCAATTAAGGGGGAATCTGTTGACGCGTTTTGACGACATCGGCAGATACCTTGATTAAAGTTGCAGAATATTCAAACACGGCTCAAAGATTTGAAGATCAAGATCAAGCTTCTACAGTAACGAACAAGGGGGAATCTGTTGATGCATTTTGTGTTCGTCACTTGTTGAATAGGCTAGATTGAGCGTGTGTTGAATATTGTATAGGTTAGAATCAAACACTGACCAAAATACGGAGCGTATAGTGAAATTGGGAACAAATTTGCCCGAACTTGTTATGGAATGGCCAAGTTCGCCCGAACTTGTCATTGGACGGACAAGTTCGCCCGAACTTGTCAAGTGATGGACAAGTTCGCCCAAACTTGACCATCCACATTCCAGGCGAACTTGTGTGCCTATATATAGGTGTGTGTTCATTTTGGTTTAAGTTTTTGCAATCCCTACAGGGAGGTGCTGCCGGATTCTCTCCAGGAACTCCGGCAACTGGACTTAAAGATGTATCCTCTTTCGGTATCAATGAAGACTTCGCTGCACTCTACTTCTACCCCTTTCTGTAATAACATTCTACCGAATCGGTTACGTTTACGCACTAACTTCCGTCTAGAACCTGCCTGATCATGGACCTTCAACATAAAAGGTTGTACTATTTGTAGAAAGTTGTACTCTTTGCTTTTGACGTTGGACAATGAATTAATAGAAAAATAATATGCTGCGTTTTGATTACACACGTTGCTTTGACAAGTTTAGTGAGAGAGAAAGAAAGAGTGAGGCGAGAGATATCTTAAACGTCTGGGCGGCGACGGTGTTGGAGACGTGGTGAAGGCCGAATACACATGAAATGGAGATGGTTAGGTTGCGATATGATAATCGTGGCTCGAGAGAGGGTTTCTAATGATAATTGTACAAAAAGTATGTTATTTTTTGTTTATTTTTAAATTCGATATCATGAGTTCATGTACGATTATTGAAGTTGAAAGATCCAAAGGGCTTTGGTTAAATTGGTGAGATTTCTGGTCATTTGACAATTGGTTTGAAGGTTATTTTAAAGGTTTGACAAAATAACATATGTACACAATGGATTTGTTATAATCCGCGCCACATCGGCACCACATTGGGCCCAGGTTTGACAAAATAGTTGTCGTTTGGCATGTTTGTGTCATTGGCATCACGTTTTTCGGCTTCTAGATGATATGTAAAATATTACGCCGCAAAATAGTTATCCTTACTAATGTGAGTACACAATGGATTTGTTATAATCCGCGCTAAATAAAAGCCGGGAGACGCAACGGCTCGGGTCGATTTAACGTGACGTACGCGCGCGCTTTAACGTAATGTCCGTGGCGCAACGTGCGCGGGGTATTATCCTAGTTATTATTATTTTACTCTTTTATTTAACTATTTAATTTAACTAGTTAAGTTCCTACAAACCTCATTTATTCCTTAACCAAATTATAAAACCACCCCGGAAATTTATTTTGTACACAGAAAATACTAAATTTGTTTCTTTAGACTTAGATATCAATTTAACTTAACTAATTAGGTTGTTAGACTATATATATCTATTCCTTTTTGTAAACTCTAAATTGATCTATTTTATTTAACGTACCGAGGCCGAATTGTTGATTCTATAGATGTTATAAAATTAGATTAGTTAAAACCTATTTAACTTGTCTTATACAATTAAACTTTATCAAGTTATGGTTAAACAGGTTATAAACTTTATCTAATTTCTTATACAAGCTAACCAAGTAATAGGTTATTTACTTAAACAATTGAATATAGAGATACTGTTTAGAACACCCGTATTGGGGCGGGACATCATGGCAAAATGAGGCATAGCGCCGCCACACACACTACGGCCGAGCTATGGGTGTTCGATTTTGGGTCCCCACGAGCAATATAGCGGCGTGAACGATGGAGGTTTTAAAAAAAAATGACCGTTGCAACGGTCATATATTTAATAAAAAAATTCCTAAACAATCTATATATCTATAATCTTTCACAATACACTGAACCAAACCTCAAAACACTCTCATTTATCAAAATAATACTTCCACTTTCTTTTAAACAATAATAGGCTCCCCATCCGAAAATTCGTTCACCGATATTTACCGAAGGTTTTTTTCACCCGAAGAAATCGTGGAGGAGGAAGAAGCGGGTACGAGTGCATGTGCTCTCATGATACAAGCCAAGCAACATGTTAGCCGTTCTCCTCCACGCCCCATTTTGAGGCGCACTTTTATCTTGTGAGACTGTGAAGCCGCAAACGAGCGTTTGGTGAAAGACTATTTTGATCCCACACCGGTTCACGGACCCAATGATTTTAGACGGCGGTTTTGGATGAGCCAAAGGTCATTTTTGCGCATTAATGATGATTTGAAAGTTAAGTATGACTACTTTAAACAAAGAATGGATGCGAGAGGATATCTAGAGTTCACCTCAATTCGAAAGGTAACTTCGGCTTTACGTATCATAGCCTACAGAAACACGTACGACATCAACGACGAGTATTTGAAGATGGAGGAGAAAACAACACGAGATAGCGTGGAACATTTGTGCTTTGGTACTTTTTTACTCACTTTTTATATTTATTTTTATTTTAAGTAGAACTTTTATATTAAATTTTATATATTTAATTATATTTTAGGTATAAATGCCATTATATGGAAAACATTAATTGAGAAATCCCACTTGGAACGACCTTCAACAAATATACGAGGTGCATTTAGAAAAGCATGGAGTATCCGACATGATTGGTAGTTTGGTTTGTCGTCAATGGCGTTGGTATGATTGTCCAGCCGCATGACGAGGTCAACATACACGCGGTGACCAGAAAGGACTAACTTTGGTTTTGCAAGCGGTTGCGTCATACGACCTTTGGGTTTGGACGGCTTTCTTTGGTGTAGCCAGGTGTATGAACCACATTAATACCTTCGAGTGTTCACCATTGTTAGAGAGCTACATTTCTGGCACGATACCGAAAGCCAGTTTTCATGCAAACGGGAATGACTACGGCATGGATACTATCTGGGCGATGGTATATACCCGGAGTATTCGAATATTGTTAAAATGTTTTCTGAAACGCTCGATGTGAAAAGACAATATTTTTAAAAACTCCAAGAGTCTTCGCGAAAGGACATCGAGAGGTGTTTCGCGGTTCTTCATCAACGATGGCATTTTATTAGAAATCCTTGTCATATGTGGAATAAGGATAGAATTCGAATGGTCATGTATGCTTGCATCATTATGCATAATATGATCATAGAGGACGATGGAAAAGCGATATGCCAAAACTATTTTCCGGAAGATGTAGTTGAAGGAACCAAAGCAACAATGGAAGAGAGAATCTTAAATGCTCAACTATTGCGATCTAAGGATATACATGACGCGTTAAAGGCGGATTTGGTCGAGCATGCTTGGGCGATTCCCCCGATTCGACACGAACGTGACGACGAAGAAGACTACGAGGAAGAAGAAGTTGAAGAGTTTGAAGTAGGGAACTTTGCAGAGGAGATTTGGATGATGGGGAAAACGAAGAGGAAGAAGGAAAGAACAACGACATTGAAGACGAAGAATAAATGTATTGTTTTTTTTTATTGTAATGGTTTTTAAATTTAATAAAAGTGTTTTGTTAATTAAACTAGAGATTAATTAAAAAATAGAAAATTAATGATTAGGTAATGATGAAGTAGGGCTTTATGACTACACCTTCTTGTGATATAAAGCCCCTCTACGACGTATTTCGCCACTTGTCGTATAACGTTCTCAAAGAGGCTTTATGACTATGCATGATCTTATTGCCAGTCATCTTTTTATGCAACAGTTAAAATCTTTGACATTTGATTGGTAAACTAATGATGCCATATTTTATTTCTTGTAATCACGCTTTAATTATTTTTAATAAAATATTTATAACACTTAAACTAATAAATTATTTATAACTCTTCAAGTATAAAGTGTTTACTAAACCATACAACTTAATAACAGCCCCTAGTTATCCCCAAATTTAATCTAGAATCCCTAATGGCTTATACCTTAGGCACTAATTTAAGACCATTTATTATTGAACTTTATCATTCCACAACTTAGAATAATATCTTTTTCGTGAAGTTTTCCCAAGTTCATGCGGTTAAATCAAGGAAACAAAAGGAACGCAACTTGCAATTTCTTCCACTTTCCCTCTTTTTAACTTTACAAATTTTAGGGTGCATCATGTTATACTTTTTTATTTACTTAACATGCTATGATCAAGTGTTATCATGTGAATGTCTTATGTGTATTCTATTATTGTATATGCTATCTGATGTCAAGTCTATTGCATGCTATTGTGTCTAGTGGATCCACGGCTGACTAGGTTCTCCACGGCCATGGGCTGTAGCCTAGTATCCCCAACAGTATTAGACTCGCTTTTCGGGGCTTGAGACTAATGCACACTATTGTCAGGAGTTTATATTTAGTTGTTTTGTGTGGTTAATTCATTGTGTGTTCTTGTTTGGTGTATTTGGATATAAGGATATGGTGACTATGTTGTTGATATGAGACCATTTTTCATACTAACCTTGAGGTGCATGTTAAAAATGTTTTTTTAAGTAAATATAAAATGGTTTTATATAAAATGAGAAAATTGCTCACGAACATATTTGTTGATCCAAAAATATTTTAGTTACTATTTTATATTATAAAATCTATATATATATATACATATATATATATATAGGAAAGTATCCGTTAGGAATCACTCTTTATTGGGAGAACCGTGAAAACCAGTGTGAACACAAACAATAATACCTAAAAAAATCCAAAAAATTACCAAATTATTTTTCTTGTTTTTTTAATATTTATTTTGACAAAGTCTCTATATTACTCAACAATGAAAAAAATTCAAAAAAAAAAAAAAAAATGAGTACCAACTATCCATGCACATGTGCATTTTCTCATTTATTTGACAAATTCCATAATACATTACAAACATTAGATAATTGTACTTTCATTTACACTACCATGTGTAACACACTACTTTTTACGTTACCAATATTAACAATGCACATGTGCATCTATATATATCAACATGAAATAAGGTGTTTTGGACACTAATTTGAATACATTTTCTCTTTAATCTATCGTACCATCCATAATACACTACCATGCACATGTGCATTTTCATCATTTCTTTGACAAATTCCATAATACATTACAAACGTTAGACAATTGTACTTTCATTTACACCACTACCATGTGTAATACACTACTTTTTATGTTACCTATATAAGAAATGCACATGTGCATCTATATGTATCAACATGAAACAAGGTGTTTTGGTACACTATTTTGAATACACTTTCTCTTTCATCTATCATACCATCCATAATACACTTCCATTACCTCCTACCATCCATAATACAATACCATTACCTCCTACCATTTATAATATAATACCAATACCAATATTTTCACTTTATTACATGTATATCAACACTGTTTACACTATCCAATCAACATATTACATCATAAAGTGACAACTATAATGAACCTATCAACCACTAGATATAACTAACCAAAAAACAGATATATGAGCCTACTTCATCATTCAAAATCACAAACTTTTTGTACCAAAATACGGTATATAATTGGTAACGAAATATAACGATTTTAATTAAAAAAATATTAAAAAATTTTTTGAGTGCTTTTTTGATTTTTTTAGATTTTATTTTGCAATAAATGTGGTTCTCGCGGTTCTCACAATAAAGGTGGTTTTCGCATGAACCTTACCCTATATATATATATATATATATATATATATATATATATATATATAATATATATATATATATAGGGTTAGGGTAAATTGAAAACCTATACGAGTTGTGAAAACTTAGAGAACTTGGCATTGCGAAAGTTTTTTCAAAATATTTTTTTACCAAAAATCCTAAAAAATTTCCAAAAAATAAAAAAAATAAGAAAAAACTTGTTTTTTCTTCATTTACGGCAGCCGTAAATGCTGTGGAAAGTGATGTCATGCTTGTGTGATCACCATTTTACACCTACTGTAAGGGGCCGAGAAACACCACTTTGAAATTTTTTTTTAATTTGTTTTATCGCAGAGTTTTCTAACATTTTAATCTAGGGGTGTGAAAAAATGGGGGCAAGACTCGCACGGGAAGGTCGAGTTCTCTAAGTTCTCACAACTCGGAGGGGTTTTCCCTTGATCTTGATCCCCTCTCTCTCTCTCTATATATATATATATTATTCAAAGGTAATATAAGTTATCCTAAGGTAATATAAGTTATCCTTTGGCACTCACTTGTATATGAACTAACCGGTAGCATAGCTCATCTTTTTATGTTGTACCCAAACTTGCTAAATGCTATCCATTTTGTTTAATCACACGCATTTCAATTGGTTGTGCTCTCTCTTTCCTGTAACGACTCTTACCGGCCTGCAAGACATGTTTGATAGCTGCATGTAAGTTACACGTATTCGTTTCAAGATGAAAGCATGTGTACAAAGTATGACTTTTATGAAAAGAATGCAAAGAATACATTGACAATCACAATATAATGTCAAAAAAAATCAAAGAATATATGCACGCGTTAATATTCTTAGGTTTCAGTTAGTCATGTTAAGTTCCTTGAGGAAATCAATAAAGAAAATGTTTTTTTGTTTTGTCACAACTATTAGTATTCTTAGACGATTAGGAGCAGTAGGTGTTGAAGCCACTTATAATTGACCATCACTAAAAACAACATTGTATAGAGACAAAATAGGTGACCTTTTCTAGCCAGACACATTACTCATAACTATTCCCAAGCAAGAAATCCTAAACATAAAACTTATGAAAAATGACGCCTAGTGTTGACAATCCGAAAACACAGTCAACCTAAAACAAATGTACTAAAAGAAAAATATATAACCAACACAACGAAAAAACAACACATAAGGTAAGACTACACCTTATACACACAACACACATAATTAACATGTAACAAACAAAGAGATATAAAAAACGTCCCTTGAAAGCAGTAGAAACAGTGGTTGTAGAAAATGACAAAAAGAGGCCAACAGAAATGCAGGTTGTTGTTTATATTGATATGTCTGCTAACCAAACCGTCACATAGTCTTGTGCTAAGAAAACCACAACGCTGCAGAACCATTCACAAAAAAAATCTATCCAAAGCTAACTCCAAAAACATTCAACATTCATCCACAAACATATATATTATAAAAAAACAAAAGTTTACTTACAAGTTATGTTTCAGAATAGCATCTTAGACCCAAAGCAATATTGCAAACAAAGTCGTAGAACAACAGAACCATCCTCCACAACCAAATAAAGAATCATCCAACCACAATACCATAAAACTAAAGGAAAAACTGTTATAGTCTCGAACAACTAAAGAGTCATCTTCACCGACCCAAAACCCCTCAATATACAAACACCGAAGAACCTTGAAACACTTGGCAACATGCAAACAATAAAGAAATGCCTGAGGTGAGATAAGACTCACCATGATCGACCTAAACTCTGCGAATGTAACAGGATAACACAAAAAAACCAACACTACATGATTACATAAAGTTTCACAATAATAAACTAATTACAAACCAACTGCGACATAGCAACATAAACAAAATTGTCTCTAATGACACTATAGTCATCACCACCGTACCAAAATGTAAACCCCCATCATCACCGTACCAAAATGTAACCCCCCCCCCCAAAAAAAAAAAAAAATACATGACAAGCAACAACAAAAGTCCTAGCAAAATATCATAGACTAAAACCACAAACGAAAACTAAAATTGTCTCTAATGACACTATAGTCATCATCGCCGACCCAAAATGTAAACCAAAAAAAAAGAAAGAAAACACATGATAACCAACAACAAAAGTCTTACCAAAACATCATAGACCAAAACCACAAACCAAAAATAAAATACTCTCCAATGACACTATAGTCATCATCACTGACCCAAAATGTAAATGATGTGTGTGAATATATATATTAAAATATAAAATTCAGACCAAGTTTTAAAATACGGACTTATCACACAATCAGTGTATCGGTCGTGCAATAGTATAGACACTTAGACAGTAAGACCGAGTATCATACCTAGGGACTCTATCTAGAAAACCTTAATACTTAACCTCTACCGAATTACTAGCCTAATATTGATTTAGATTTTAAGTGGGTTTTTAATTAATTATTTAACCTAATTAGAACTAATGATATTTAACGAAACTAAGACAAAGATTTTGACAACTAGCAGCAAGTGAAGATGTAACAAATGAGAATGAACAACCATCCAGGTAACGAATCCTTAACGACATGCAATGACTATCTATTTGGCAATTAGGCAACTAGGAATGTAACACTTGGTGTTCATAGGAGTACTAGGGTTCGTCACGAGCCCGATAAATATCTCATACTACATGAAACTAACGACACCCTGATAGCAAATTAAGCGGAGCCTAGCAATTACAAAGCTGCAATAAATATTCAAGTGGCTTGAAGCTATGAACTCTGAGATGCTATCCATGTATGACAACCAAGTTTGGGACTTAGCTAATCTTCCTCCTAAAGTCAGACTGTAGGCAACAAAGGGGTTTCAAGAAGAAACCACATGGATGGTAACATGTAAACTTTCAAAGAGAGGTTAGTAGCGAAGGGTTTTACTCAGACACAAGGAATTGATTATGAGGAAACCTTCTCGCCGGTAGTCATACTTAATTCTAGTAGGATACTGATTGTCATTGTCGCATATTATGACCGTGAGATATAGCAAATGGATGTAAAAACCATGTTCCTTATTGGGCACCTTACTAAATGTATGGTTCAAGCAGAAGGTTTTGTAAATTTAAATCATCCTAATAAGCATGCAAGTTAAATAAATCCATCTATGGATTGAAGCAAGCATCTCGCAGCTGGAATCTTCGTTTTGATCAGAAAATCAAAGAGTTTGGTTGTATCAAAAGAGAAGACTGTAAGGATCCGGAACGATGGTTTAGACGGAGTTTGGATTGGATAAAGACTAATTCGGTAGAAATTTATTAAGAAGAAGCACAAGTAGAAGATTTCATTTCATACCGAAAAGAGTATACATCGTTGATAGGCTGGAGAGAGCCAAAACTCCAAATCCCAAAACTTATCAACTTTGAACACAAGACAACCTATTTATAGAGATCAGAATCTTTTGGAGCGGATGTCATCCGTGCGGATGAGTCTCATCCATACAAATCAACACTCGTCCTCCCAAAGTGTCATGTGTTCGAATCTCTCACTCAACTATACAATATTCAACACACGCTCTATCTAGCCTATTCGCACAATGGCGGACACACAAATACGTACTAACAGTTTCCCCAGTGTAGTCAATGTCAAATCTTCGATCTTCAAATATGAAAGCCATGTTTGAATATTCTGCAACTTCAATCAAGCATTTGTTGATGTCGTAGAACGCGCCAACAAATTCCCCTTAATTGATGATTTGGGCTTGCATTTGCAATAGCATATTCCCCCTGAAATGATTCCCCTTTGAATAACACTTCAGTTCTTTGTTTGCACTATTCCTCACCTCCTTTGTTTGCTAAATCACAATCTTCACGAACATTCACCAACATGAAACTAATCAATGCAACATCTCCATTTCAATGTTACCCACATCCGTATTTAGTTTAACGCAAATCCATGCTCGATCACGAATCTTCAAAACCTAACTGACTATGTTTATCGCTATGCATATCCAAGTTTGGTTTAACGCAACTCTCTTGTTTGATCTCACCCATCTTCAAAACTCAACCGGCAATTGATAGAAATTTTGAATACCACACTAATTATTTCCATATCAGTGAATACTCATGAAAATCTGATATATCGTCTTCCTTAACCATCGTTATGCACAACCAATCTTCAAATACTGGTCACTGTAAACGGTAATCTCTTCAATCAACAAATCTTCATTGGTTAACAAATCATCTGGTAACAAACATTTTATCTAAGAAACATTCTTCCACAATCAAATTCATATTCTTCTTCTTTAGTCCGATAGCAAAAATATAGCCTTCTCCGTTAGTCTCGACAACAACTTAATCAACAAACATCATCATTCCCCGTGGGTTAGTCCAAAAAACAACTCATTTGATCGAAGATTAACCATTCTGACACTTTAGAATATCATAAAGCTGTCGTGTATTTAATATCTTGAAAGCTCTCCGACATCTTTTAAGTATCGACAATACTGATGCATCACTATTTGACGCTAATCCTGCTAACCGGCTTGTACGAAGATAAAGACATCAATCTGATCATGAACTTAAGAATCCGAACTTCCTTTGATCACAGGGCTAAAGCATCCAAGATCCTATGCATCCTTAGACAATTTTTATTCAGAATCACCCGAACTGTTGCATGTTTTTTCGGTCTGAATTTCAAAAAATGTTCTAATATTTGAAAAAATTTATTTCCCTCATTTTTGGAAAATTCTCACTTCTATAAACTCATTAATGAACTTCCCCCTCAAAAAGCAAATTCAGTCCTCTATTTTCTTTGAAAAACTCAACTATGTGGAATATGTGCCATTTTGCTCCACAAAAGTCCGTTTTTATCAATGCGAATATTTCGTTTTTGGCACATTAATAGTCACTTAACCAGATGATACATGTTATACACAGTCTTCATGACTACCCCATTATCTTCACTACTCTGTAATCTCATCATCTTAGCCACTCGTCTCATCATCACGATCAAAAATTGCCTTTTTAGACATTTTGACTCATTCACGCGTGAGAGGCTGGTTCGTGCGGATGAATGACTCATTCGCACGAATGTGGCTCATCCCTCGAAAGCTGTTGCTCACGATTTTTTGAACCAAAATCTTTATTTCTTCGAATTTGATGATGATTCTTCCACAGACATGGTCGAAAATCAATTCTGAATGTAATGATGTCTTCAATTTCAAATTACATCCATGAATTGACCTCCAATTTGATGTTTTACATCTAAAAACCATAAATCGTGAGCGTAGGTGATTCAATCAATTGTTAGATCGATTGAATTGGTACCATAGCTCTGATGCCAATTGTAAGGATCCGGTACGCGGTTTAGACTAAAGTTTGGATTGGTTAAAGACTAATTCGGTAGAAATTTTTAAGAAGAAGCAAAAGTAGAAAATTCCATTTCATACTAAAAGAGTATACATCGTTGACAAGGCTGGAGAGAGCGTCGGACAATCTCTCCGGCTGAAACTCCAAATCCCAAAACTTATCAACTTTGAAAACATGACAACCTATTTATAGACATGAGAATCCTTTGGAGCAGGTGACTCATCCCTGCGGATGAATCTCATCCGTACGAATCAACACTCGTCATCTCTCAAGTGTCATATTCGCACAATGGTGGACACAAGAATATGCACTAACAAAGATGAGTCGTGTGTTTACAAGAAGGCAAGTGGGAGCTTTATAACATTCTTGATATTGTATGAAGATGACATACTACTCATTGGTAACAATGTTCCTACGCTAAAGGATGTTAAGTCCTGGTTAGGAAAGTGTTTTGGCGAAGCTACATTTATTCTTGGAATAAAGATCTAAGAGATAGATCAAAGCGGCTAATTGGTTTGAGTCAAAGTACATACATTGATAAAGTCCTTCGACGTTTTTCAATGCATGATTCTAAGGGAGGATCATTATCAATGGCTCGTGGCATAATACTAATAGGAGTTAGTGCCCTCATCGGACAAGGAATGGAAGAAATGGAAGGAGTTCCATATGCTCCAGCAATTGGCTCCTTCATGTACGCCATGCTATGTAATAGACTTGATGTCTCGTATGCTTTGAGTGAGATTAGTAGATATCAGCTTAATCCCGACAGGAATCATTAGACTATAGTGAAGAACATTTTAAGTACTTGAGAAGGACTAAATATATGTTCTTAGTGTATGGAGGACTGGAAATGGATCCATTAGTTAAATGTTATACTGATACAAGCTTCCAGATAGATCAAGATGATTCTCTATCATAGTTGGGTTATGTATTCGTTCTAAATGGTGGAGCGATCACTTGAAGAGTTCCAAGCAGAGCGAGGTCACCACCGAGTGTCTGAATACATAGCAACACTAGATCATGCAAAGGAGGGCTGATTGGAGTAAGAAGTTAATTGCTGATCTCGAAATGCTGCCTAGCATAAAGAAGCCAACCGAGATACTCTGAGATACTCTGGTTACATAGCTTTGGCAAAGGAACCAAGGTCACACCACACCATAACACGAAACAAATACTCAGAAAGTTACACTATATACGGGATATACTGGATCGGGAGACATCATTATAAACAAAGTTCACATGGATCATAATCTAGTAGACCCCTTTACTAAACCTATGTCTATCACTGTACACGAGGAGCATACGAAAAAGGGCATAGATATGCTACAGAATGGATATGATCTTAATTTGTATTTGGTGCTTTCGAACAATTACATTGTACATATGTATTTTGATTTAATGGTTAAATGCATTATAAACAAATGTTTCTTTCCAATTTTTGTATGTGTAAGCAATCCGTGAATAAAATTGTTATTCTAAATATTCGTAGTCGACCAGATTTGTGGGAATCAATTTTAACTAATACTATTATGAATGATTGGTTGTTTCATGCGATGAAAGGCTTAAGTGTCAAGATCCAATATTCATATTTATTCATTCTCTAAAGATATCAAACGTAACTTGCTTCAAAACCATCTTCAAGGATCATAGTCATAAGATGTTTCGAAATTAGTATGATCCTTCTATCCTTAGTCCTAAGGAACATATTAGATTATTTGATCTTATCTAACATTGTACCTGTGTAAGGCAGTAATAAGGGTATTTTATTGGGAATAAACCTGAAGCTAAGTGGGAGTTCTACGTTTCCAAAGGGATTCTGTTCTCCTTTGTTAAAAAGGGAGCTAAATGTTTTGGCGCTCTCATTGATGTGAACTTGTGTAAATGCGTGGCCACACTCAAACTAAGACTTGTTTGATAAACCACTTCAAATAAGAGAACAAGAATATTTAAACAAATATGAGAATGAATGTTGATCCATGTCTCATATTTAATGGATGGTCTAAACAGAAGGGATAATGGATAAGGTAGGTTACCATGACTTTAGTACTTGGTTAAGTATAAAGTTACTTGAACATAAGGAACCAATTGACAAATATATTTGTCATACCTAGTTAGGGGCAATGAGATGAACTAGGCGTCTCCCACTGTCTACGTTAAGTTAGTTAATCGTTGAATCCTCCAAGTGGGAGATTGTTGGATACAAGATGTCCGACTCACATTATTTTAATGTTACTTACGAGGTATGATCCACAGAGTTACACTTTGGAAACTAACCAGAAATAATATTTAAGAAATAATATTTATGAGATAAGTATTATAGTTCACATGTACGCGTTTTGCAATGGTAATGCAGTTCGAACATTTAGAGAAACATTTAGTTAATTAATTATTTGTGAAATGATTAATTACTATATAGTTGTTTATTTAATTAATAATTTTTAATTAAATAAATAATTAAATAAATGGTGGACGGATATTATTTATTAGATAAATCTAATACTAATAAGGATTGTAAATAATGTGACATGACATCTAATACTAATAAAGGATTGTAAATAATGCCACATGACATTTGCTCCTTTAATCTTACAATTTTTATTTTATTTTTAATTTAATTTATAAATATCACTTAAACTTATCTTAATACCTATTATATTATAATAAATATTTTAGAAAATATCATCAAATCTCTTCTCCTATTATTAGTATTATATATAAATCATGGTTGTAAAACAAGGTCTCCAAGGCTGAGTACTTCCCGAATAGTCGATACAAGGTAGGTTGCCGAGGCGATTTTCTTCAACTCTGCCTAATTACTCGGAATCGGATCTAGTAGGTCAACTCAGGCCGAATTTGACTTAAAAAATAAAACATAATTTCTATGCCTATGATACTACATAATGAATATCATTTTCACGTATTTTGTTATAAATATTAGTAAATTTATGTTATTTGACATATATTTAATTTCCGAAAACTAATTTCTTTATAATTTAACATGTCCGAGTACTCCACGAGTACTCTCCGCCTAGGCCGGGTACTCCAACTCCACAGTCAACCGACTAGGGAGCGCCTAGCGACTTTTGCAACCATGATATAAATATCTTCATTATAATATATATTATGAACATATATATTTTTTTATTTGTTTTAATTCGGATACTCAAAATGTTTTAGATTTTTTCAAAGAAGAATAACAAAAATTATGAATTAGTATTAGCAATAAAAATAGTTAATAAAATAATTTTATTGCAACTTCCCCGCGATAATTCGTATGTTACTTTTATTTCAAAATATTGTTATTTATATATTTGTAACAATTTTCATAAATAAGCTTCACGTGATCTCATGGATATGTGTAACATAATTTTTTTAATTTAGAATTCTGTAACCAAAAGCTTTTTATTTACGTAACAACTTTCAATTTATAATCTTATTTAACATTATATATATATATATATATATATATATATATATATAACGATCATGCATCATAAGCATTAATAATCTTTCAAAACTTAATATATAGAAAAAAAATCACCTAAACATATATAATCTTATTTATCATCATAACTAAATGTATTTCATATGAATTCTAATTTTCGTAAGATTATACATTCATGTAACAATATTAATCAAAAGTAATATTTATTTAGAGGTCTAAAGCACTTAGA
This sequence comes from Scalesia atractyloides, assembly GCA_947069175.1. Taxonomy (NCBI): domain Eukaryota; kingdom Viridiplantae; phylum Streptophyta; class Magnoliopsida; order Asterales; family Asteraceae; genus Scalesia; species Scalesia atractyloides. The sequence goes on along the minus strand of CAMTDV010000004.1, from coordinate 78,387,143 downwards.
TAAAAATAAATTTTAATTATTATGTTTATAATTGTTCGTTTTGGAATTATTAACGATCTAGAATTTTATGGAATAAGGATGGGAACATATTTATAGATTTAAATAAGTAATTTAAATCACTATAGTTTGAAGTATGTACTAAAAGTAATTTAATTATGTAAATTTGTGTACATTTTATTATAAAATTACGTAATTCTATCTTTAAATTCATGTATTACACGGGGTCTATAATATAGTAATATTAGTATTTTTCATTTATAAGATATATAAAATGTTAGGATATAATTATATTATTTATAAGATAATTAATGTAATTATGTATATTTATGAGATAAATATAAAGTTGGATGTATTTGTATTATGATACAATACATGTGTTGGTGTTTGAGTCTAAATATAGTAGGTAGAGTACCTATAAATACAAGAGCTCATAAGGATTTGAGGTTACACCATATATTAAATACACACAAACAACCACATCACACCACCTCTATTTCGTCGGCCAACCACTGCCGTCCTTGTTGGAGCAGCACCGTTGTCCGCCGCACCACACTGCCACCCTTCGCCGAGTGTCGCCATCGATTCCAGAGCCTCGCGCCATTTTTCCGGACCCCGTCGCACCTCCGCTGCCAACACCCCCCTTTGACGCCTCGCTAGAGTGCCACTGTTGACCGAAAAACCAGGTTTATTGACCAATTTGACTAAGTTGACTAGTTTGACTTCTAGATTTGACTGGGTTGACTTTCTGACCGGGAAGGAGTTCTCGGGTCTTGCGTTCAGGTATTCGAGTTTGAAGATTTAGGTCAAGTTGTTGATTGGGATCATGGTTCTTAAGCAAACATTAACTAGCGTGACGGTTCGTTGAATCAAAGTTTAAAGCTTAGGTTTTTCGTTAAAAGGTTAGTTTTTGGAAATCCTCCTATGATTGTGTTTGTTTTAACTGTTGCAATCGGATCACTAGAACGGGTTAGTATGTTTTATTGTATACGCTTCCGCTTTATAGAATTAATATGAGATATTTATTGACTTAATATAAGATATTGACTGACCATAAATAAAATTCAATTATATTTAAAATTAAAATTGTATAATAACGAATCCCAACAGTAACAGCTAGTAGAAATGTTTTTCATCATCCAAATGAGTAAATCTAATCATGTCAACTTATATCTCCAAAAGATAGTATATGTTGGATATGGGAAATCTGATAATCGATTAATTCACGTTACTAACGTAATAGGATCCAAAGAGTCACACTTTAGATGACAAACAAGTATTTAATATTTAAGCATTGAATATTAAGTTCACCAAATGCGGTTTTGCGAAATGCGGAATTAAATATCTGATGAGAGATTTATTATAAATAATTATTTATTAATTATTTTGAGAAATATTTACTAGATAAAGGTGATATATTATCTTGAGGAATAGTTACTAGAAATGCGGAATATCGTCGTCGTCGCTTGATCAGGTAAAGCAAAAGGCTGGAAATCCTCCATGTCCTCGTCGTCGGACACGAAATCTGGGTCCTCCTCAGGTTCGGTCTCGCTGTCCGAGGATATGATATGTATGATGGGTCCGATCTCGTCATCGAAAGTAATCTCCATGGGGCCGTGGTCATTGTACACGCCACTCTCTGATGAATACATGATAACCTGGAAAAATTTATTTATACGACATATATATTAATAAATAAATTCCTACTTAATATATATACATGCATTGTATGAATCATATGGGTTCATTTTAAGTTGTTCTAGTTGTGTGTGCGAATTAACTTAATGTTTCATGTCTACTTTATAGGGACTAAGTCACGTAATGTCCTTGCTTTGTTTTTATGAAATGAATTTATGTAGTGGACCTTGCGAAATGTTTTTATGCAACGAAAATCTCTTGTTCTTGTAAAAATTGTTTCTTAGAGGATCAAAGCTCTGATACCAATCTACCACACCCGCTCATAGGCAGAAGCACGATGTGTGATCGCGATTGTTTCTCATTAATATAAGTAAACATATTAAATGAAATAAATAACTTGAATGCCAAATGTCATAGATAGTTTTAAAATGCCACGCAACGTAAAAGTATAGTTTACATCTTCTTCAAAAGATTACAAGTTTAACAAGACAACATTTAACAAAATGAAAGTTCATGGATTAAGGTTTTGGCCATTATATCATCGCAAGGAGGCGGTATATAATAGTCAAATCCCTCAAAAGTGGGATCGAGTTCTGATTCTTGATTTCTTGTCTTGTTCATGCGCATGGTCCACTAATTGCCTAAAATACATGTATGTTTAAAAACGTCAAACAAAGTTGGTGAATTCATGTAGTTATTTTTGTATCAATTGAGTCTGTAAATTGTGAGATGTATTTTATATAAATACCGGTATGTTAAAGCGTCAATGAAATCGTTGATCATTAATGTCTAGCTAGGACATTAATATGTGTGACGACATAGGAAGCAATCCAACCCTTGAGTGATTTTTGTGTCGATTACCCTTGACGGGGACACAAAAGCACTCTTCCGTATGGGTCACATGGACCAAGAGTGGGTCTCGTCAAAACCCGATAGATCTACCCCCTTCCGAAATGTCACACCCCCAAATTACCACTTACAGAGTTTTACCGCGAGGCGTGTGACGTACAGATCTTGCCATTAATCACGTTGAACTAACAATGGATATTACAGACAACTCATCATAACTAATCATGAAAAGTGAAATTTAAATTAAACGATTCCCAAAACATATGTTCAGCGGAAGCAATGTAACCGGTTCAACAATTGAAATCAAAACGTTTTAAAAACAAAAATATTTAATGTTCACAATCCAACATCTCGTCCCATGACACTCCAGCTCCTCAGACTTCAAGTTCCCATATTAGATATCTAACCCTGCAAGCATGCAAAACAAGTGTGTCAGTGATTAAGCCAGCGAGTTCACAGTTTTGTTTAATATAAAACAAGTAGGTGTTTAGTTTAAAGGCATGTTGATAATAACTCGATACCGCAGTGACGTCAATTTGTTTAGTCCTTCCCCAATGCCTATCAACATTGGTCATGTGGTTAAGGTCATTAGTTCACGCCCGTCCTCCCAAGTACGGTGCGAGGTGGTCAAGCCTAATAGCGCTATCAACTAATACCCCGTTGCCCTCCTAGCAACTAGTTCGGTAGTAAGATGGGACTTAAAGTGATAGATTTGAGTGTATTATCCAACATCGAAATTAAAAAAACAGTTATAACAAAGTATTCCTCCAAGGAATAGTAGTCATCCCCTCCAGGGATAAAAGTTTCGCAAAGTATCCCTCCAGGGATATTAGTTTGTTTGTTTGTCCCCACTGGACGCATGCTTGTAAAAGAGCAGTGAACTCACCTTAGTTTGCTCGGTTGTGTTAACGTGTCTTTACACGTTAGGTCTTAGGACGTTACACACGACCTAAGGTACGATAGATGTAAGTATGTATACAAGCGTTTGTTGAATATTGTATAGGTTAGAATCGAACACATGACCAAAATACGGAGCGTATAGTGAAATTGGGAAAGTGCCGAATTGTTAGGAATGCCAAGTTCGCGAACTTGTCTATGGACAAGTTCGCTCGACTCATGTGGAAAGTTCGCCCGAACTTGACCATCCACATTCCGAGCGAATTGTGTGCCTATATACAGGTGTGTGTTTCATTTGTGGTTTAAGTTTTGCAATCCCTACGGGGAGGTGCTGCCGGATTCTCTCCAGGAACTCCGGCCAGGAAGCATGGACTTAAGATGTATACTCTTTGGTATGAATGAAGACTTCCGCTGCACTCTACTTTTACTCCTTTCTGTAATAACATTCTACCGAATCGGTTACGTTTACGCATAACTTTCGTCTAGAACCGCCTGACACGGACCTTCAGCTAGAAGGTTGTACTCTTTGTAGAAGGTGGTACTCTTTGCTTTTGACGTTGGACAATGAATTAATAAGAAATAATATGTTGCGTTTGGATTACACACGTTGCTTTGACGAGTTTAGTGAGAGAGAAAGAGAGAGAGAGGCGAGAGAAATCTCTAACGTCTGGGCGGTGGCGGTGTTGGAGACGTGGTGAAGGCCGAATACTCATGAAATGGAGATGGTTAGGTTGGATATGATAAACGTGGCTCGAGAGAGGGGTTCTAATGATAATTGTACAAAAAGTATGCTATTTTTTGTTTATTTTTAAATTCGATATCATGAGTTCATGTACGATTATTGAAGTTGAAAGATCCAAAGGGCTTTGGTTAAATTGGTGAGATTTTTGGTCATTTGACAATTGGTTTGAACGTTATTTTAAAAGTTTGACAAAATAACATATGTACACAATGGATTTGTTATAATCCGCGCCACATCGGCACCACATTGGCACCAGGTTTGACAAAATAGTTGTCGTTTGGCATGTTTGCTGTCATTGGCACCACGTTTTTCGGCTTCTAGATGATATGTAAAATATTACGCCACAAATAGTTATCCTTACTAATGTGAGTACACAATGGATTTGTTATAATCCGCGCTAAATAAAAGCCGGGAGACGCAAATGGCTCGGCTCGATTTAACGTGACGTACGCGCGCGCTTTAACGTAATGTCCGCGGGGTATTATCCTAGTTATTATTATTTTACTCTTTTATTTAACTATTTAATTTAACTAGTTAACGTTCCTACAAACCTCATTTATTCCTTAACCAAATTATAAAACCACCCTTTTTGTACACAGAAAATACTAAATTTGTTTCTTTAGACTTAGATATCAATTTATTGTACACAGAAAATACTAATTTGTTTCTTTAGACCTAGATATCAACTAAATTAACTAATTAGGTTGTTAGACTATATATATCTATTCCTTTTTGTAAACTCTAAATTGATCTATTTTATTTATGTACCGAGGCCGAATTGTTGATTCTATAGATGTATAAAATTAATTAGTTAAAACCTATTTAACTTGTCTTATACAATTAAACTTTATCAAGTTATGGTTAAACAGATTATAAACTTTATCTAATTTGTTATACATGCTAACCAAGTAATTGGTTATTTACTTAAACAATTGAATATAGAATTACTGTTTAGACCACCCGTATTAGGGTGGGACATCATGGCAAAATGAGGCATAGCGCTTCATAGCGCAGCCGCACACCATTACGACCGACGCTATGGGATGTTCGATTTTGGGTCCCCGCGAGCAATATAGCGGCGTGAACGATGGAGGTTTTCAAAAAATTGACCGTTGCAACGATCATATATTTAATAAAAAAATCCTAAACAATCTATATATCTATAATCTTCAAATACACTGAACCAAACCTCAAAACATCTCATTATCAAAATAATACTTCCACTTTCTTTTAAACAATACTAGGCTCCCCATCCGAAAATTCGTTCACCGATATTTACCGAAGGTTTTTTTCACCCGAAGAAATCGTGGAGGAGGAAGAAGCGGTTACCAGTGCATGTGCTCTCGTGATACAAGCCAAGCAACACGTTAGCCGTTCTCCTCCATGCCCCATTTTGAGGCGCACTTTTATCTTGTGAGACTGTGATAGCCGCAAACGAGCGTTTGGTGAAAGACTATTTTGATCCCACACCGGTTCATGGACCCAATGATTTTAGACGGCGGTTTTGGATGAGCCAAAGGTCATTTTTGCGCATTAATGATGATTTGAAAGTTAAGTATGACTACTTTAAACAAAGAATGGAGCGAGAGGATATCTAGGGTTCACCTCAATTCAAAAGGTAACTTCGGCTTTACGTATACTAGCCTACAGAAACACGTACGACATCAACGACGAGTATTTGAAGATGGAGGAGAAAACAACACGAGATAGCGTGGAACATTTGTGCTTTGGTACTTTTTTACTCACTTTTATATATTTATTTTTATTTTAAGTAAAACTTTTATATTAAATTTTATATATTTAATTATATTTTAGGTATATATGCCATTTATAGGAAAACATTAATTGAGAAATCCCACTTGAACGACCTTCAACAAATATACGAGGTGCATTTAGAAAAGCATGGAGTATCCGACATGATTGGTAGTTTGGTTTGTCGTCAATGGCGTTGGTATGATTGTCCAGCTGCATGATGAGGTCAACATACACGCGGTGACCAGAAAGGACTAACTTTGATTTTGCAAGCGGTTGTGTCATACGACCTTTGGGTTTGGACGGCTTTCTTTGGTGTAGCCAGGTGTATGAACCACATTAATACCTTCGAGTGTTCACCATTGTTAGAGAGCTACATTTCTGGCACGATACCGAAAGCCAGTTTTCATGCAAACGGGAATGACTACGGGCATGGATACTATCTGGGCGATGGTATATACCCGGGAAATATTCGAATATTGTTAAAATGTTTTCTGAAACGCTCGATGTGAAAAGACAATATTTTTAAAAACTCCAAGAGTCTTCGCGAAAGGACATCGAGAGGTGTTTCGCGGTTCTTCATCAACGATGGCATTTTATTAGAAATCCTTGTCATATGTGGAATAAGGATAGAATTCGAATGGTCATGTATGCTTGCATCATTATGCATAATATGATCATAGAGGACGATAGAAAAGCGATATGCCAAAACTATTTTCCGGAAGATGTAGTTGAAGAAACCAAAGCAACAATGGAAGAGAGAATCTTAAATGCTCAACTATTGTGATCTAAGGATATACATGACGCGTTAAAGGCGGATTTGGTCGAGCATGCTTGGGCGATTCCCCCGATTCGACACGAACGTGACGCGAAGAAGACTACGAGGAAGAAGAAGTTGAAGAGTTCGAAGTTGGGAACTTTGTAGACGGAGATTTGGATGATGGGGAAAACGAAGAGGAAGAATGGAAAGAACAACGACATTGAAGACGAAGAATAAATGTATTGTTTTTTTATTGTAGTAAATTTAATAAAAGTGTTCTGTTAATTAAACTAGAGACTAATTAAAAAATAGAAAATTAATGATTAGGTAATGATGAAGTACTTTATGACTACACCTTCTTGTGATATAAAGCCTCTCTATGACGCATTTCACCATTTGTTGTATAACGTTCTCAAAGGGCTTTATGACTATTATGGTCTTATATAATGCCAGTCATCGTTTTATGCTAACACTTGAATCTTTGACATTTGATTGGTAAACTAATGATGTCATATTTTATTTCTTGTAATCACGCTTTAATTATTTTTAATAAAATATTTATAACACTTAAACTATTAAATTATTTATTACTCTTCAAGTATAAAGTGTTTACTAAACCATACAACTTAATAACAGCCCCTAGTTATCCCCAAATTTAATCTAGAATCCCTAATGGCTTATACCTTAGGCACTAATTTAAGACCATTTTTTATTTAACTTTATCATTCCACAACTTAGAATAATATCTTTTCGTAAAGTTTTCCCCATGTTCATGCGGTTAAATCAAGGAAACAAACGGAACGCAACTTGCAATTTCTTTCACTTTCCCCCTTTTTAACTTTACAAATTTTGGGGTGCATCATGTTATACTTTTTTATTTACTTAACATGCTATGATCAAGTGTTATCATGTGAACGTCTTATGTGTATTCTATTATTGTATATGCTATCTGATGTCAAGTCTATTGCATGCTGTTGTGTCTAGTGGATTCACGGCTGACTAGGTTCTCCACGGCCATGGGCTGTAGCCTAGTATCCCCAACAATATTAGACTCGCTTTTCGGGCTTGAGACTAATGCACACTATTGTCAGGAGTCTTATATTTAGTTGTTTTGTGTGGTTAATTCATTGTGTGTTCTTGTTTGGTGTATTTGGATATAAGGATATGGTGACTATGTTGTTGATATGAGACCATTATCATACTAACCTTGAGGTGCATGTTAAAAATATTTTTTTAAGTAAATATAAAATGGTTTTCTATAAAATGAGAAAATTGCTCACGAACATATTTGTTGACCCAAAAATATATTTTTCTAACGTGGTGCAGGTTTTCAATATCGATAAACAAGTAATGGGGACACGTAGCATGGGCATTAGGAAACTAAATTGAAATCTTATGATATGTTTGTTTTTGAACAATGTATGAATAATTTTGACTATTAAATGTTATGTGACAATTTAAATGGACGTGCTCTAAATGTCGTAACAATGATTAGTTTATCAAGAGCTTTCGGCAATCAGTTGCCCCGTACCATTCGGCTGCGAGTCGGGGTGTGACATCGAGGATGTGCCGGAGAAGACGGGGCCGGCCCCTAGGGGGCGTTGTGTTGGCCCGGCGCCGGAGCCCGCCGGCCCTTGACCGGTCCCCGTATACTTTAGCCTTATGGATTTGTTGTTAAATTGTTTTGTTCTATTTATTAAGTTTATAAATTTTGTTTTGTTTTATTTATTAAACTATTTTTAATAGATTTGTAAAAAGACTAAACAATCCTTATATGATCAGACTTAACTCATATTTTTAAGCGGATTAGTGTCAAAGAACATATGATGCAATGTTCTTAAAACGTAAAAGATGATTTTTGATATTTTAAAAGTAAAAGACATCCATTGAAATTAAATATAAATATAAAGGACTATAAAATGTAATTTATCCTATAAACTGATATGTGCCCTTCACAAATATTATGTGCATGGTGAATACATGTAGCTACGTTAAAGCATTCTCATCCGAGTTCTTATTCATATCATTATAAATTAACTAAACACACATTTACTTTGTCAATTTAAAGATTCTAAAAAGAAACCCCATATCCGATTACTTATATCTATTTTTATTCAATTAAATATTATATTTAAACATTTAAACACTATAAATTAGCAACACTTTTATGCATATAGTTGTTGTACTAAATGCCTAGGGGGTTTTAAAAATAAATGGTTTTTTTACTTTTAACTCAAAAGTATTTAATAAATTACTTTTAACCCAAAACTATATTAATTTTTTTAGTTTTAACCCAAAACTTTTCAGCTTTTGTAATTTAACCTCACAACTTTTTACCGTCAACTTTGGTCTCCAATACTTTTCATCTTTCGTAAATTTTTCGTTTTACGCTTTAGTCTAAATTTTCCGAGTTAACACGACGCAACGTGCGTTTGTAGTTCAAAGTTTTTATGTCATCTAAGTTTTCCCGTTTGATAGGTCCATGGGTCCTAGAGCGACTTGATTATTATTTTCTATGTTTTACGCTTCGGTCTAAATTCTTGCATTAACACGCGCAACTTCTGTGTTGGTGGTTCCTGACGGTGATGTGCCATTTGATATGGTTTTACGCCTCGTCGCAACGCGAAGATGCTTAATACTAGTTTTTAATCAATTTTTACTATTATGTCCTTCTCTTCCACTCACAAAATAATTATAAGACATGAAAAGGGTTAATTTCTTATATTTAAGGATATGGATAAGGTTTCTATATAATTTTATAGATATGGTTTAGGTTTAAGTAATGAGTTGTAGGAGTAATTTTAATGTTTTTTTTAACTTAACTATAAAAAGTAATGGGTTATAGGAGTAGTTTTAATCGTTTTTTTTTGTTTAACTCAACAGTCATCATCGCCAATCCGTAAAGTCTTTCTTGGGCCACTGTCGATTGTACATAGGATTTCAACAACTTCAGTTTTGAAAAACTTCTTTATGTCGATGTCACTGTTAACGGAATTGTTAAAAGCACTTTATAGGCATTTATAGCATTAGGAAAATACCAAGCTTCTTGATATTGTTTAAAGCATCAAAAGGGCTAACAATGTGACTTGGTAAGAACGTCTCAATCAACTTAAACTCCAAATAAAGTTCATTAGCATCAATAATCGATTCTTCTCTATATTTCAATGTATCTTGATGACGATAACAACAAGACTTAAGATATTTTTTCATCAATCTTTAGCTTTTTAGGAAACAAAAAACCAAATATATTTTCGAATTTTTGGTATTGATCAAATCTTGGTTTCATTTAGTGTGGTACAATACGGGTACTTGATATATATAATAAATATTATGCTCAAGAGGTTTTCATAAGCATAACTAAATGTAATATACTAAAGTCATAATATTACATTAAACATATAACATTCTTATATTTTTACTCCTACATTTTATTATTAAAGTCACCTTTAGATGAACATATACATATGACTATGTTAAAACAATGGAAAACTAAAATGACAATGTAAAGAAATATCAACAACGTGTATCATATTTGCTTGTATATGTAATTTTGTTTTATTGTCAGATGCACTTATAGATATTGATTTTGATTTTGCATCCTTTTATTTTTATACACAACTCAAAATTAATTAATGTGAATGTAAGAAAACAAAGTTGGAAAAAGGAAGGGAGAGAATCAATACACAACGGCCAATTCTTTATTAATGTGAAATCAATAGCTCAGAAATAATAATGTAGAATTCTTGTGAACACCAATAGCCCATCCTTTATTTGCTTTAGAAAGAAAACATTATGTCAGTTGTAAACAAAGAAAACACAAAAAACATGGAATCGAACCGGAACCGGACTTTATGATATAATACGGACACACTTATGATAGGTGATGGTAAATAACATTTATAGCATCTATAATATATAACATTTAAAAAAAACATTTCGGGCCCTTTGAACATTTGGACGAATTTATAGCTATGGCCTTAGTCCCAATTCGTCTGATCTCTCTAACTATTTTGCTACATTTTGTAGCTATGGCCTTAGTCCCAGTTCGTCACCTCTCTCTAGCTATTTAGCTACATGTTGTAGCTGCAGAACATGCTAATGGTTCTGTATCTGTTGGTGCATCACTCACAGCTACTCCTGATGCCAAACCATGGCTTTCATCTTCTGGTGAATTTGCCTTCGGGTTCAAACAAGTTCAAGGGTTTTTGTTATCCATATCGTATAACAAGCTACCTGACAAAACTATTATCTGGTATCCAGAAGGTGGTCCATCAGTGTCTACAGGATCCAAAGTTGACCTGGTTGATAAGAATGGGCTTGTACTCACTGATCCTCAAGGCAAAGAGATATGGAGTTCTGGGTCCATTTCTGATCTTGCATATGGTTACTTGAATGATACTGGTAACTTCGTGATAAAGGGTAGCAATTCTCGCAATATATGGGAAAGTTTTGATCATCCAACAGATACCATATTGCCTACTCAGGTTTTGGTTAGAGGTGGATCAGCAATCACCTCCAAAATAAGCAAAACAAACTTCACTGGTGGAAAATTCCAGTTACGTATGGCTCAAGATGGGAATCTTGCTCTTAATACCCGAGATATGGTTACTGGTTCTTCTGATTATCCTTACTATGTAAGTGGCACTCATGATGCCTCCAATTCAACGAATTCTGGTGACCAGTTGATCTTTAATGTAACGGGGTACATGTATATATTGAGAGGTAATGGCAAAAGAGTTATACTTACAGAAGACTCACCTCCTTCTGGGGATTACTATCACAGAGCTACTCTTGATTCTGATGGGGTTTTTACTCAATACTACCACCCCAAGAATTCCACTGAGGCTACAAGCTGGGAAGTTGCATGGTTTGTTCCAGAAAACATATGTAGGACTAAAAATAGCAAAGCTTTGGGCTAAACAATGTTTGCAGCCTTGATAACAATCGACCAAAATGTGAATGCCCACAAGGGTTCTCAATGGTTGATCCCACTACTCCGAATGGTGACTGCATGCCTTATTTCACTCCGAGCTGTGATGAAGGCGAGTCAAATCATGCGGAAGATGTGTTTGATTTAATTGAACTCATAAATACTGATTGGAAAGGTAGCGACTATGAGATCCTGATACCGAGTGACGAACAAAACTGTAGAATTTCCTGCTTGAAAGATTGTTTATGTACAGTTGCAACTTACAGGAACAACCAATGTTGGAAGTTACAGTTTCCACTTATCAATGGATTCAAAGATCCCGCGTTTAACGTGAACGCCTTGGTGAAATATCGAAAAAATGGTCTTTATGCACCAGGAGGGAATAGAAATGGAACAGGAGAAGATAGAGAAAATAGACGTGGAACAGGAGAAGATAAACACAGAACAAAATTGATATTTGTGGGATCAGTTCTACTAGGTATGTCTGTGCTAGTAATTTTCGTATTGATTGGTGTGATTTATGTGTGTTTCTTTCAAATCCACAAGAAGGAGGCCGTAAATCCACTTCGATGTAGTACAAGTGTTGAAACCAATCTTCCTCGTTATAAATATCAAGAACTGGTAAAAGCTACCGATGGTTTCAAGGAAGAATTGGGAAGGGGGACTTTCGGGGTAGTCTATAAAGGTGAAATAGGGACAAAACCAGTGGCAGTTAAGAAGCTGGAAACTGTTGTTCAAGATGCCCAAAAGGAATTCCAAACTGAGGTCAACACAATTGCAAGGACTCATCACAAGAATTTGGTGCAACTTCTTGGCTATTGTGATGATGATGAGCACAGGTTATTGATTTACCAATACATGAGCAACGGCACTTTGGCACTGTTTCTTTTCGGAGACCAGAGACCTAGTTGGAAACAAAGGAGTTATATCGCCGTAGGCGTTGCAAAAGGACTCAGATATCTCCATGAAGATTGTAGCAACCAGATCATCCACTGTGATATAAAGCCTCAGAATATACTTCTTGATGATTGCTACAATCCTAAGATTGCTGACTTTGGATTGCAAAACTTTTGAAGATTAATCAAAGTCGAACGAATACTGGAATTAGAGGAACAAAAGGATATGTTGCTCCTGAATGGTTTAGGAACACCCCTGTCACGTTTAAGGTTGATGTCTATAGTTTTGGTGTCTTGCTATTAGAGATCATTTCATGGCGAAAGAGTGTTGTTATTGATTACGATGCTGAAGATGTGGCTGTTTTAACGGATTTGGCATGGGATTGCTATCAAGAAGGCAGGCTGGATGCATTCGTTGAGAATGATATGGAGGCCTTGGATGATTTGGAGAAACTAACAACATTTATGATGGTTGGTCTGTGGTGCATACAGGAAAACCTTTCAAGGAGGCCAACCATGATAAAGGTCATCCAGATGCTTGAAGGAGAAATTGAAGTGATGGAACCTCCATGTCCATTCCCTTTCTCTGTTACCACCACCTAGTCTTCAAAAACTGATCCATCACGTTTTCGTACCTCATTTTATATATTGTTTCTTATGTGTAGTTCATGCAATGTTGAGTTCTAAACCATAACTAAATGATAATTGTAGAATATGATTTGATCTATGTAGCTTTATTATCATGTCTTGAGAGTTATACTATCTAAATGATATCAAATGTATTAAAGTTTTCTCTATATTATTGTTTTCATCTGTTGGAGCAGCCATTACTCGCTGCCGTTTACCTTCACTTAGTATTAGAACCGCTGGTTGAGTATTTCTTCTTCACTTGAATGCGTGTTTGAATTGGTTTAAGAAATGACAGATGAATTTGGCACTCAAACCTGAACTCTTTTGCTTAATATAATAGTAAAGAGAATTTATAGGTTTTTATCGATCTTAAAGGGTTCTTTTGAAAACAACTATAAACTTCAGGGTTGCTTTTAAAAGTTGCAAAAGATCTATACATGAAAAGCGACACCAAATATGACAACTAGAATGATCCAAGAATAGGACAGGTAGATGTTCTATTTATATAATATGAATTAGCAACATGCTAGGACATGTTTTATTTTGTGCTATTATGCTTATTTGTGCATTTGTGGTGCTTTCTGGGCTATACCACTTTTGAAGACTTTATGATCTTATTGGCAAGTGTAGGCGGGGTAATTCATCACAGCCTTAACACACGCGTCACTCCTTTCTTTCATTCTTCACCATGAAGCCAATATAGATTACCCAACTTCACAACCTTCTAAACTTGAGAGAGCGAGAGCAAGCGAGAGCTTCGTATTTACATTCTTTGGAGTTGACGTGTGAAGGGATATGGTTCTAAATCCCGCGCAAGGAATTACAAGACATGCGTGCAGAGGGCCATACTCAGACTTAATAAAACATTACCTAGCTATCACCAGAGCATGCACACAAGCTCTTATCGGGGAATCTAGCGCAGTGACAGCTAATACAAATACAAATAGTAAAGACGGTAGGGTCTGCAGCCAATCAGCTTGTGCTAGGCTTTGCCCCAGACAGCTCTCACGATGGATAATCGTGTAGGTGATCAAAAGTAGTGACGTGTAATCAAAAGTACAGAAGTACAAAAGTTGATTCCTTGCACCAATCATGTATATAGGTTTATTAACGTGACAAATTCATATTACAAAACTTTTAAAGTAACCTGGAATCCAATTTAGAAGCGTAGGCACATACCATAATAGTATAATACCAATGTTGAGATAATGCTACAACTACCTCATCTCCTACCAAATGTATATTGTCTGGGTACAAAGAGATCTCCAGCTTCTCACCCCTACATATATATGATGTTAGCGTCTTAGTTAATCGTAGATGGTAAGGTTTTTTATTCATGTATTTTTACTTACATTTCGTCACGTATAAGCACCTTTCTCAAGGTCTTATTTTTAGATATTGTCTTAAGATGGTTGTCGTCCACTCAGCCTATGAAATTTGGTAAAACATTGCTAATTGTTAATTAAACAATTAGTTAATATGTTATAATAATATTTTTGGTTTATAGATGTAAGTGTCAACAATTTGTAGCTTTTGACTCTGTCATTCAACATCTCATACGATGAAAACTTAAAGTATACATCAGGAACGTCTAGATTTGGTATCGGAGTAAACTTGGCTTTTCTACAAAGGACGAGCGTGACATCATGTTCTATGGTAGCTATGTAATCTCTTTGTCACAACCGCTCATAGGCGGAAGCACGTGGTGTGATTTGATTGATTCTCATTGGATACAATATAAGTGAACATACTAAATGAATAAAACAAGCTCCAAATGCCATTGCCATCGATGTTTCAAAATGCAACATAGCTGAGTATATTTTTACAAACCATAAGATGAATTTAAGTTGTCAAAGTGTTACATGACCAAAATGCAAGTTTTAAAATAATAAGGCTTTGTCCATTATATCACCGCAAGGAGGCGGCATATAACAAGCAAACCCTTCAAAAGTGGCATGGAGTCTTGACACTTGCTTTCTTGACAAAAGTTCCCCGCATGGTCCATTAGTTTCCTTAAATACATGTTAAGTTGGAAAATCAACAAAAGTTGGCGAGTTCATGTGTTTTAGTTTTATGAGATAAATCCACAAGATGTAAGATATTTTTGTATCAAAACCGGTATGTAAAACGTCAATGAAATCGTTGATCATTAATGTTTTGCAAGGACATAATATGTGTGACGACATAGGAAGCAATCCAACCCTTGACGAATTTCCGTCGAATAACCTCGACTGGGACAACAAATGCACTCTTACGTGTGGGTCCATGACCAAGAGTGGGGCTTGCCAAAACCCGCTAGATCTAACCTTTGTACCGTGGTCTTAAACAAATTAATGGTGCTTAATTTCGACCTTATTCGCACATGATCTAAGTTGTTTCATTCCCTAACTTATCATACCATTGTACATGTATTTCCCCCCAATAGTTGTAAAGCTGTAAAAACGTTTAAGATGAAAAGGGGGACATGAACTCACTAGTTTGCGTTCCGTCAACGGTGCTTAATCACGTATCGCAACCTACAAATGTGCTAGGTTTTGTTAGACACTTCGGTCTTTGTAATGACTTATTAATTTATTTGTCTTAAATATTTATTAAGACTTGTTTGGAATTATGTTTCTTTGAGTTGTATTTTAGATGTATGATGTCAATATATATTTCATCAAATGTATATATTCTTGTATCTAGTGTATGATATGTACGGGCCTAGCCCTCTTGTCTCCGTGCCTCGCACGAGTAAGATGTATGTGTCCATGACACGTGTAGGGCCGTGCCCTTCTTGTAGTCGGGTTCCATCCGTTTGCCTCAATGATGCCGTCATCGGATATGTTTAATATAGTTAGAATATTTTTATTTGTTTAGTCGCAATTCATACTCATCGTAGGTGTATTACCCAAATCTTGTATTCTTAAAATAGACATTTTAATATATGTCCATAGGAATATATATCTTATGCTTGGTAAGTGTATGTCGTTATATATATCTTAAAAATAATCTTTTTTAAGATTAGTTCTAGAAAATATATATTTTTAGTTTTCCACCAAAATAATATACTTTTAAGATGTTATGAATATATATTTTTATACATTTCAAGAACAATACATTTTAATATCGACAAAATATGATATATTTTATATACTTATAAAAATATATATATTTTGTCACTTGTTGGGTTTTGAAAGGGTAACTTACCAAGCTTCCATATATTATATATTTTTATTCCGGAATATTTATATAGTTCATCCAATGTCCGAATCGTCCAATAATCGTGTTCAAGTAATATATATATATATATATATATGGGGTGTGTGTGTGTGTTTATATATTCTTGTGTTTCTTTGTTTGTGATTTTTATTTTATTATTTGTGTTCATTTTTTCAAGTCCCTAATTTCTATATAATTAATACAAATAATATACACATAACACACACTTCATATGACCACTAGATATATATTTTCCTAAAATATATATTTATATCCATTTTATTTATGAAAAACCATACTTTCTTAGCTTGCATTTTTATACAAAAATGTGGGAATTTTTACATTTATTATTTTTAAACAAGTTTACTTGTAAGAACCTTGTTAAAAAATATATTTTTCTGAGTGTTTAAATTTTATAAAAATTTCGCCATAGTTTTCCTTGTAACATGGACTTTTCCCATGTTTAAAAACATGTATTTTTATGCTCAAAACTCAAAAATCATCCACAACAATTTTTACAAGTCTAAAATATGCATAAAATGCATTTTTCATGTTATGATGAACTAGAATGTTTATAAAAACTTGTAGCATTTTAAATTTATATCTAACATGTTAATCCATCTTTAAAAACATGTTTTGTTTTTATATTTCAAAGTTTATAGAAAATTATTTTTGATAACTTGTTCATCCACTTTTTCTATCATTTATAAACTACTTAACTACGTCCATTTTTCATGTGTAACAAGTTCATTAACATGTTTATCATGGATCTTGTAAGATCCATGTGTACACTTGTTAGACCTTTACCTCTAGCAAGTATACATTTTATGGGTATCATCCATATCACAAAATAAAAAACTATAACTTCATATCAACTTCAAAATATGTTTATTCTTTTTAGATTATGTTACCAGTTCATGTGTTCATCTCTTTTAAGGTGAAGGTTTTTGATGGTTTTGCTTGTACATTAATAATATACTAGTAATAAGAAGTAAAATGAAGGTTAGAGAACACTTACAACTAGCACTAGTGGCTAGGGATGAACAAGCTTGATGATGAAGAAGAAAAATTGTGGTTAATAGCACCTCAAGTTGGTCCTTTAGCTTCTAGTGCTTGAAACCTTATTTGTTAGCCTTGAGACACCTTTGGGAACCCTTGGAATTATTTGAAAATGGACTTAATATGGATGTGAAAGCGGGGTGGTTGTACCGTAGGTAAGGAGAAGAGAAGAAAGGAGATGTGAGTTTGAATTGGTGGAAAATAATGAAGTGGTGGATAAGGTTTATGGTTCATTGGTTCCTTATAATCACATTTACCAAACCATTAACCAATGGATCATGAAAATGCATCTTTGACTCAACAATATTCAAGTCAACATGAAGAGTGGGGTTGGTCCCTTAGGGACATTTATGGATGTGGGGATGAGTTAAATTGGTGGGTCTTGGTAATTAGAAAGGTTTAGATGTAAGTTGGAGGTTTAGTGGGGCATGGATATTCACCCAACCTTGGATTTGAGTTGGTGAAATCGGTTGAGGGATCTGATGGAAAAGAAAAGTTCTTTTGCACTTATATTATTTGTTTACTCACCAACCCATTACCTTATCTTAATATTTGAAGGAAAACATGTGTTTTGGAATATTATTGTTGGTGCATGTTATGTGACAACAGCTTTGGTTTGGTCTTTGGATATTAAACGAGATTGGATCATGAAGACTTAAAGAATTCGAGTTTGTTATGAAGTCCAATCTAGTCCAAGTTAGTTTGAGTCTAGTTCGAGTTTGTATTTATGTATGTGGGCCTAGCCCAGTTCGCATATGGCTGTGGGTATATAAACAGTTTTATGCTTTAGGGTTTAGGTTACACACTTGAGAGACACTAGAGAGTTTGAGTTGAGAGAATTCGTAAAGAGAGTGACTTGGACGAATTAGTGGGATCTTGAGTGATTGGAAAACGTTTCGATTTGATAATCACAGAAGTCAGTTTGTGAATTCTTCATCTTGTTTCTTGTTTCTGTTCATACGGTTTATCAAGGGGATTCTGCACCCTTGGTAGATTATCAGTTTTGTGACGATCCTTACGTGATAGGGGACCTACAATTGGTATCAGAGCTTTTGCTCTTGTGTTCGGTTCAAAACTAATTTCCATATTCAAGTTTGGTTTGAAGAACAGTGAAGAACAACGAAGAACAGTCTATTTTCGTGGTTTTGATCTTTTTGGTGGTGCTTGGAAGTTGTTTGCTGAATTTTAGGAGTTACAGTTGGAAAGTTTCGAATTGCTGATTTTAGAGATTTCAACAGATTTAATTTGAAAAACGAGGTTGCTACTCAGTCTCGACTGGAGGTTGTTACTCAGGTCTCGACGGAAGTTGCTACTCAGGTCTTGACTGGTGCATTTTTTACTCGAAATCTGTGATTTCGACTCAGTTCTCGTACCGGTGCATTTTTCGCTCGAAATCAGAGATCTCGACTAGTGCTGGTTGACTCGAAATTAGGGATTTCGACTGAGATTCGACTGGTGTCATGTGACTCTAAATCTAGGATATCGAATGAGGTTGCGACTCAAAATCGTTTGGTTTCGAGTGAGGTTTCGACTGAAATAGATTGTTGTGTGGTTGCGACTGGAGATTGCGACTCAAAGAAAAGGTGGAACTTTTCTTGGCTGTCGTAGCTAAAAATTCACGTTTTTGTGAATAGAAAATTATCCGTAGCTTATCTCAGTAAACCGTTTGCACCGTTGGACTCGGTTGATTTTTAGGACAAAAAGACTCTGGAAAACCCCGGAATAGGTATTGGACATCATATATCATTGGAATCGTATCATCGAGACGATTCTAACGGTACATCTTAGTAAAAACCAGTTTCGGAAAATATTTTACCGTTTTTAACCAGCGGGTTCGTAAAATGTCGAACATGTTGAACTTGAATGAACTTTTGAGGATGGAGCATGAGGCTGGAACGACTAACAAACCGCCTAAGATGTTAAAAGTTGAGAATTACACTACGTGGAAGGATCGGTTTCAATCGTTCGTTGAATATCAGGACACATGGATGTGGATCTGTATTCATGATGGATACGTAAACCTAACTCATGACTTCGAAGGCAGACAAACGAGTCACTGCATATGTTAAATGTCAGATGCTAAAAGAGAATGTATGAGTCAGAGAAGAAGGCCTTAGCTGCTATAAAGATGTCTTTACCAGATGTCATCAAACATACATTCATATGTTATACTACCTCAAAGGAGATGTGGGATGCCCTTGAGAAGAGATATGCGGGTAATCCTGACGTAAAAAGAACAAAGTGATCTGCTGAAGAAGCAATTTGCAGTCTTTAAGGGAATGAAAAACGAGTCCCTCGAGGATATCATCACGAGATATTATCATCTTATGTTAGAATTGGATATTATGACATAGACGGATATACAGATGTTGAGATAAATGATAAATTGCTCGATGCTTTACCTACCAAGTGGGATATCTATACTCTTATGATTAAGAAAGATGCAACTTATGAGGAGATGGACTTGGAAGAGGTTGTTAGACAACTAAGAGCTTATGAGCTCAATATGCAGAAAAAGGAAACTGGATATGATCAGGTTCAAGATCCGGGAATTTATAAAGGCCTTTCATCTTCATCTTCTCACAATGCTTCAAGTGATTCGGCAACTGCGTTTCTCTCATGTGAGAATGAGAATGAGCATGTTGTGACTAATGCTGATGGTGATGTATGTTTTGTTGCTGCTTCAGGAGGATCAACAGGAGGCAAGAGACAACACTCTAGAAATCAGAATATCAATACCAAGCCTATGCCTTTAAGTGTCAAGGCTGCTGAAGAGCATCTAGCTTTGCTTGCTTCATTCGTTGCTTCATATGAGAACTACATACATGGGAGGAAATCGGATCCAGCTACTTTTGATGAAGATTATGACCAGATTGACCCTGATGACCTTGAGGAGATGGATCTACAGTGGCAGATGGCCATGATATCTAGACGAGTAAAGAGATTCATGAATAGGACAGGCAAAAAGTTTGTGGGAAAAAATGTTGGTTTTGACAAGTCTAAGGTTAGGTGTTACAACTGTCAGAGTTATGGACACTTCGCCAAGGAATGTCAACGACCAAAAACTGAGTCTCGTCCTAGTAATTCATATCAAGATTCTCCAGGTCATGGATCGAGCAATAGGAACGCATCAAATAACACAAGTTCAAAGGCTTTGATCTCTACTGCAAGAGAAGGTTCTTACGATTGGAGTGTTCATATGGAAGGTGATGATAATGTCACAGAGGCTTTCATGGTTGAGATAACCCCAGTTGAAGATGCAGAAGTGAAAATGATGCTGAGGTAGGGCAGGAGTCTGATGTTGAAAAGGTTGATGCTGATAAGACAGCAGCTGAAGAGGTTGAATTAAGATCTGATGAAGAAAAGGATGCTATAGATAAGAAGATGGCTGCAGACTTTGCTGCTTTCATGGCAGACTTGAGCAAATCTACAGGAGAGGTAAGTTCTAATCCTGTTAGTTCTGTGTGTTTAAAATGTAGTGAATTGCAAGATGAGGTTGACAAGCTGAGCAAACAAAACCAAAGTCTGGTAAATGAGCTCTCAAGCGTAAAGGAATCAAACTTTTTCATAAAAAGAAATAAGTCATTATACTTGAAGAAAATTAAGGGTTATGAAGAAGAAATTAACATTTTAACCTGTAAATTTAATGAAAAACTTCAAGTTATTGATTTAGCTCATGATACGATGAGTGAGAAAACAAAAGAAATTTCTGAAAAATGCAAAGAGTTGTGAGATGCTCAACTTAAAATCTGTGAACTTGAAAAGAAATTGAGTCAATTCAGAGATTCATCTTTTGTAATGAAACACATGATGAATGGCTTGAAGAAAAGTAATGACAAGAAAACTGTGGGCTTCCAGGGCTTCAATGAAGTTCCACCTCCTCTTAGTCATGACTATTCTTTCTTGCCAAATGAAGAAGAGCTAACAGACTTTGGGTCAACTGCAGCTAGTAGTTCCACATCAAGGAATGTGGAGGTGTCTGTATATGATAATGCCAATCAAGATGATAACAGAAAACCGGTTTTGAAAACAAAGAGTACACATCCTAAAAACAAAAACCAAACTTTTGTTAAAAATGTTGATTTTGTAAACGGAAGTGACATGAAAAATGAAACCACTGTTATTGAAAAAGAATCAAATGTGCAGTTTGCTAAAAATAAAAATGAAGAGAAATCTGAAATTGAGCAAACAAAATCAAATCCTTCCAAGGCATCATCATCGTCACCTGATGAATCTAAAACAGAGACTTCGGTTAAGAAGTCTTCTGCAAAAAGATCGTGCTTCAAATGTCACATAAAGGGACATGTAGCTAGCTGTTGTCCTAACAAAAAGAGTGAAGCATAGGTGAGTGAGAGCAAGAGAGAGAAATCACCAGTGAAGGGCCGTGATGGTGAGAAAAAGGTATCTACTCCTAAGCAACAAGTGGGTGTTGCTATTAGTATAGATAAGGCTGAAACAAGAACTCAGCAAGTTCCTCTTTTCAAAGAAATCAACAAAGGTTTCAGCCTGAATCTACATCAGGTAGATATCAGAGACCTAGAAGTTGTTCACCAAGAATGAATAATTTTAATGGTTACTCAAATAATTTCAGCAGTCAAAGTCAGTATCAAAATCGATACCAAAACAATGGTGGTCGAACTTTTTATAACAATGGCTTTAGAAATTACAACTATCAAAATTCTTGGAATCAATCAAGGTCTCAAAATCAAAATTTTGTTAAAAATGTTGATTTTGTAAAAGGAAGTGACATGGAAAACGAAACCACTGTTATTGAAAAAGAATCAGATGTGCAGTTTGCTAAAAATAAAAACGAAAAGAAATCTGAAAGTGAGCAAACAAAATCAAATCCTTCCAAGGCATCATCATCGTCACCTGATGAATCTAAAACAGAGACTTCGGTTGAGAAGTCTTCTGCAAAAAGATCGTGCTTCAAATGTCACACAAAGGGACATGTAGCTAGCTGTTGTCCTAACAAAAAGAGTTTTGCACAAGTGAGTGAGAGCAAGAGAGAGAAATCACCAGTGAAGGGCCGTGATGGTGAGAAAAAGGTATCTACTCCTAAGCAACAAGTGGGTGTTGCTGTTAGTATAGATAAGGCTGAAACAAGAACTCAGCAAGTTCCTCGTTTCAAAGAAATCAACAAAGGTTTCAGCCTGAATCTACATTAGGTAGATATCAGAGACCTAAAAGCTGTTCACAAAGAATGAATAATTTAATGGTTACTCAAATAATTTCAGCAGTCAAAGTCAGTATCAAAATCGATACCAAAACAATGGTGGTCGAACTTTTTATAACAATGGTATTAGAAATTACAACTATCAAAATTCTTGGAATCAATCAAGGTCTCAAAATCAAAATTTTCAAAGGTCACAAAGTTCAAACTTGCTTAGGAAACCCCAAGACCAGAGACCTAGTGGAAATCAAACCCAATTTCCATCAACAAGTCCAAGATCCAAGACTCCAGTTAGGAATGATGGATATTGGATGGATGTTAAAATAGTTGATGAATTTGGTAGACCTAAGACCATTCAGACTTGGGTCCCCCAATCTAACTAATTTCTGTTGGTTTGTGTAGGAGCTGCTAAGGAGGATAATCAACTTGTGGTATGTTGATAGTGGCTGCTCCAGGCACATGACGGGGGATGCGAGATTGTTGACTGAGTTTGAAAATATAGATGGTGGATATGTGAATTTTGCGGGTGCTAAAGGAGGTCACATTACGGGTCGAGGAAAAGTGACCAATGGGAAGATCACTCTGGACAAAGTGAACTATGTTGAGTAGCTAAAGCACAATATGATGAGCGTGTCTCAAGTCTGCGACAAGGGTCCCTCGGTCCATTTTACTAAGTCTGAAGCATTGGTGTTGAAACTCGGTTTGGTGATACCGGACGATTGGATAGTAATGAGAGCGCCGAGGAGGAATGACACTTATGTCATGGATATGGGTGCTAAAGATTCTTCCACAGTGGTGGCGTGTTTGTTGTCAAAAGCATTTGAGGTTGAGTCAATGTTGTGGCATAGGCACATGGCACATATTCACTACCGCAAAATAAACTATATAACTAAAACCGGTTTAGTGATAGGGGTGCCAATGCAGAGGTTTCACGTGGAAGATAAATGTCTTCCATGTCAAAAGGGAAAACAAGATAAGAAACCTCATAGGTCTAAAACAGTAAATTCCATAGATGCCCTTTATGAATTACTTCATATAGATCTTTTCGGTCCAGTGAATGTAAGGAGCATAGGTGGAAAGTACTATTGTTTAGTTGTCACAGATGATTACTCACGTTATTCATGGGTTTTCTTTTTAGGTACAAAGGATGAGACAACTGAGTTGCTGATTGATCTTTTTACAAAATTGGAGAACGTTCATGATGCACGCCTCAAGAGGATTAGGAGTGATAATGGCACGGAGTTCAAGAATCGGATTCTGGATCTCTATTATCTGCGAAAGGGAATTGAACATCAATACTCTGCTCCTTATACACCTCAACAGAATGGAGTTGCTGAGAGGAAGAACCGGACGTTGATTGAAGCCGCTAGGACTATGCTGTCTGATTCCAAGCTTCCAATTCTTTTCTGGGGAGAAGCTGTGAACACAGCTTGTTATGTCCTAAACAAAGTTTTAACTGTTAAACGGTTTAATAAAACTTGTCACGAGCTATTGTTTAACCGGAAACCGAACTTGAAAGGCTTTGAACCATTTGGATTACCCTGCACAATTGTGAAAAATAAAGATAAACAAAAATTCGGTAAGGTGGCTGACGAAGGTTACTTTCTAGGTTATGTACCTTGATCACCGAATAAAAGGGTTTTTATCTAAAAACAGGTAAAATTGAGGTTGTGTTTAACGTTGAAATCACGAGTTATTCGCCTCAACAATCAACAAGTGGTCCTGCTATATTATATGATAATGATAGTGTGTTTAAATCATTTAATATTCCTGAGTTTTCCAATGCAGATGAGTCTCAGCTGATACAAACAGTGATAAGGGAGGATGAAGAGGGTGACTTTATGTCGGGATCGAGTATATCGATGACAGATGCTCCAGAAACTTCCTCAAATTCAAACGCAAATGCAATTGCAGAAGCAATGAATTCAAGTGATAGTGAGTCTGAACCTATTCAGGAGGAGGATTTCACTAATCCGTTTGCAAATCAGAACATTCAGGGAGGTTGGATCTAATCTGGGTGAAATTTAGAAGTTGGTATCATTGCTACTACACTAGCAAACAGAGATCACCCAGTTGAGAACATTATAGGTGATGCTGCTGCAGGTGTTCAGACAAGAAGAGGTGTCATTGAAGGTTCCTGTTTGTTTGCTTCAATTGAGAAAACGGGAATTATAAATGAGTGTTTGTATAGTTGCTTTATTGCCCAAGAGGAGCCGAAGAATGTGCATATGGCTCTAAAAGATAATTCATGGGTTGAAGCGATGCAAGAGGAACTAGCTCAGTTCACGAATTGACGGTCTGGGAGCTAGTTGATCTACCAGAAGGAGAGAAGGAAATAGGAACTAAGTCGGTGTTTAAGTGCAAGAGAGATGATCAAGGGATTGTTACAAGGAACAAGGCTAGATTAGTTGTGAAGGGTTTCAATCAACAAGAAGGGATAGACTACAATGAAGCGTTTGCACCAGTGGCAAGGTTGGAAACAATTCGTTTGTTCCTAGCCTTCGCTTCATTCAAGGGCTTCAAAGTTTACAAATAGACGTGAAGAGTGCATTTCTTTACGGGAAAGTCCAAGAAGTGGTGTATGTCTCACAGCCAGATGGGTTTACTGATCCAGACTATCCAGATCGAGTGTATAAGCTGAATAAGGCTTTGTATGGATTACATCAGGCACCTAAGGCGTGGTATGAGACACTGTCAAAACATTTGCTGAAGAATGGATTTGAAAGAGGTCAAATAGACAATACACTATTCATTAAGGTAAAGAAGGAATATTTTATGCTGGTACAAGTATACGTGGATGAAATCATATTTGGTTATCCGATGAGAGCATGTGTCATGAATTTGAGAAGGTTATGAAGAGCACGTTTGAGATGAGTGCGATGGGTGAGCTGTCCTACTTTTTGGGTTTGTAAGTTGAACAGAAGAAGGATGGGATGTTTATACATCAGACAAATTATGTGTATGACATTTTGGTTCGTTTCAAAATGGAGGATTGCGCTACTTTCAACACACCTATCTGCGAGAATCACAATCTTGGTCCAGATCATGAAAGTGTGGAGGATGTTGATCCAACTCAATACAGGGCAATGATTGGTTCTCTTATGTACTTGACTGCTTCACGACCAGACATCATGTTCGCAGTGTGCCTTTGTGCCAGATATCAAGCGAATCCAAAAGAGTCACATATGAAAGCGGTGAAGCGTATACTGCGTTACTTGTAGGGGAAACCTAAACTTGGGTTGTGGTACCCTGCTGATAGTGATTTGAAGTTTGTCTCTTACACCGATTCAGACTTTGGAGGATGTAAATCTATCAGAAGCAGTGTAAAGAAGCAGTCTTACGTGTCTACCTCTACATGTGAAGCTGAATATATTGCTGCGGGTAGCTGTTGCTCTCAGGTTCTCTGGATACAACAGCAGATGCGCGATTACGGTTTGAATTTCACTCGTACTCCTATTATGATAGACAATAATCCACTATCTTAATCACAAACAATCCCGTAAAACACAGTAGAACAAAACATATTGACATTCGTCATCATGTTATACGGGATTGTGCTGAAAAGTGAATGATTGAACTTCACAGAGTCGACACATTAGATAACCTTGCAGATCTTTACACAAAAGCGTTTGACAGGGCTTGTTTTGAACATCTCGTTAAACTCAACGGGAAAGGAACCCTGAATAACCAGTTTTTCATAAGAATTTTTGTAAATAATTTATTGCTTTCTTAAAAATTCAAAAAAATAAAAAATAGAAAACCATAAAAATGAAAAACAAATAGAAAATAAAAAATGAGTTCTCACTATGTGAAAAAGAAGAAATGATAGTACATCAGCAAGTTAGATTGTCACACTGAAACTGAAATTAAAATGCTCAAGAATTTTTGTAAATAATTTATTGCTTTCTTAAAAATTCAAAAACATAAAAAATAGAAAACCATAAAAATGAAAAACAAATAGAAAATAAAAATGAGTTCTCACTATGTGAAAAAGAAGAAATGATAGTACATCAGCAAGTTAGATTGTCACACTGAAACTGAAATTAAAATGCTCAAATGTGATAGCAGCTCCATCATATGATGTACCAGTAGGCAAAAGACATGAAATAATCAACTTACCAACGTGATATAAACTTAAAGAACTGAATATGAGTGGGTAACATATCAGTGGTGTATGGTTTTATAAACTTAAATCTTGCGTTGAGAGATTGCCAAAATCTGACGTTTTGGGTCTTTATACTGTTATTTTATCCGGGATATCAGGGTTGTCCTTCTGCTGCATCCAGATATATGCTGACCTAGGTACAACCAGGATATCTTAAAAGAGCTAAAATGCCAAAAACCCAGATATGAAGAAGCTCTCCTAGAGAGTCATTCAAATGTGCAAAATGCATGAATCGTACCAAAATCTGTGGTATTTGCCCTAACCCTCATTTAGATATTGATCTCTTTGCTGTACGGAAGTACTGACCTGATCACCAATTATCTAATGTTGTAGAACAAAAGGATGAATTTCGGTATACTCACCTACTACGAGGAATCTTTGTGCATACCTTGATCGTGGGGGTATGTCCTGAGGTGGGGACACTAATATAATAGTATAATATTACCTTAATGTATCACAAGGTAATGGAACTTGAAATGTTCGTGCATTTTGTTTAAGTGGACAAACATACTGGTAATCGTCTTGGTCTGCTTTTCACGAAAATTACTTTAAGAATTCTCTGATAGTGTGGAGACAGTTTGATTTTGCTGATATGATCTTCTTACCGGTGACTCTCACAAAATAGAGTGTTTATGTTTATGTTATTATTTGCTTTCAGAAAATATAAAATCCAAAAAATATTGTCTTTTTCGTTAAAATTCTTAATGTATGGAAAATGGTTATTCATGGAGGAGTTGTTACCGACAGGGGGAGACGGTGTTAGAAGATGAGTTTTCAAAAATTTTAAACCTTGCAGGTTATAGTGTGTTGGACAAAAATTGTTTGAGTGTTGTGTTGAATTGGAAATTGCTTAATCTGTGATACAGTTTTACCATCTCTTGATTAATAATAATTTGAAAAATTCTTATGGTTTCTCGAGATGTTTGTTCTATAGTATACAGATTGAAGCATTGTGTTGCTGAGAAGTTGATGTGAAAAGATGAGAGTTTGTTGCTGCTTGGTAGAACCTCCTTTCTACAATGCAGAATGGATGTGGTAAGACTTACTTGGAAGATTTGGTGATTGGAAGCATCAGCTTAGGGGGGAGTCTGTTGCTGACAGAATTCATGTTGAAGCTGACGTTGTCCAAAGACCACAGACTGTGAGATTCTGAAGATTAAAGTTTACCTTTATGAGCTATTGTCAAGGGGGAGTTTGTTCGTGCATGTTATGTGACAACAACTTTGGTTTGGTCTTTGGATATTAAACGAGATTGGATCATGAAGACTTAAAGAATTCGAGTTTGTTATGAAGTCCAATCAAGTCCAAGTTAGTTTGAGTCTAGTTCGAGTTTGTATTTATGTGTGTGGGCCTAGCCCAGTTCGCATATGGCTGTGGGTATATAAAAGTTTTATGCTTTAGGGTTTAGGTTACACACTTGAGAGAAACTAGAGAGTTTGAGTTGAGAGAATTCGTAAAGAGAGTGGCTTGGACGAATTCATGGGATCTTGAGTGATTGTAAAACGTTTCGGTTTGATAATCACAGAAGATCAGTTTGTGAATTGTTTGTGAGTTCTTCATCTTGTTTCTTGTTTCTGTTCATATGGTTTATCAAGGGGATTCCGCACCCGTGGTAGATTATCAGTTTTTTGACGATCCTTACGTAATAGGGGACCTACAATTATAATACATGTATGCATGTATGTCTTGTACTTGGGATGATCATGTTTGCAAGATATGCTCATTTCTTATTCTTACCTTTCTTGGGAACATGCAAAATGGATGGAGAAACATGAAAAGTTTAAAGCCTTATCACATTTGACTTTTATGTTACATCCTAATTATTAAATAAAACATGTGTAAATTTTTTATTTATTTATTTATTTATTTTAATAAAAATCGGTTGTGATCTGTGGGATCAAAAGTTGATGGCAACTTTTCATGTATACTATTTTATTAATTAGACAACATAAGTGTTGTCTAATCTTGTCGTTGGGAAGGAAGCAAGGAAAATTGTAGGAACTTTTATTTATTTATTTATTTTATTATTATTATTATTGTTATTATTATTGGCTAAAACCAATTTTCATATGATTCATACATATCTATTATCCTTGCTTTCCCTATTGGGATTTAGTATATCATTGGTGTTGAACTTAAATCTAAGTCCTAAATCTATCGTTTAGCTGAGTACCAGAACCATGCCAACACTGTTAGACTAACCGGTAAGTGTACTAGTTGTCTCGGTGCATTGTCTAAACTGATTCGAGTTGCGACACATAAAATGAATAATATGATTTGTTCAAATGTATTTCGTGATATGTCTAGATTTATGTCATGTGATCATGCAGTTCAGGAGTTCAAAACACATAATAACATAATATAAATGTTGGAACCTGAAAGGTTTATGCATAGTGGGTTGCTATTAGTGGTTGTGGGTTGATTTTGTAATTATGTTTAGTTGTGTTTTGGGTTGAAAACATTGTTGGGTGAGTGGTTTCGGCTGGGCTTTTAGGGGTTTCGGCCCATATGTGTTAGCTAGTATATAATCACCTCTTTTATGTTGATGAGAGGTTGATCAGTCTTGGGAGTCTAGATAGAGCCAGTCGAAACCCTGTGCTAGGATTCATGTATCAGTCATCTTACTCAGTGAATGCAAGTTCCTGTTTGATTCTAATATTCATCTTATTATTGTTTCAGTTTGCTTTGTTCTTGAATCATCTTGTGTTTGGTTTCTGCACTTACACAAGATTGTGTTTGATATCATTGAAAGATCCATTTTCGGGACTTACAATTGGTATCAGAGCCAAGAAACCTATATCTTGGTTCGGTCGATATCATCCGGATTCAAGAAAGATTAATTGTTTACTGATCTGGTTTGCAAGTTTTGAAGGTTTCGACTCAAGTCTGTTCATCCATGTTCACCATTTTTCTGCGTTTTTTGTGCACTTTTGGATAGGTGGAAAGTTGAAATCTGTTTGCTGTTTTTTCGGGTGTTAGTTGCTGATCGAAGATGGGGATAAATCTTGAATTTTTGGAATTTCTGAAATTGACGGGATTGCGAGTCAAATTTTATCTCTTAACAGGTTGTTTTGCAGGTTACAACTCTCAATCGGTGATCTCGACTCGAAAGCTGCTGGTCTCGACTCGAAATCAAGTGTGTTTTCGAGTTACTTCTTCAATACTCGAGACCGAGGTTTCAACTCATCATCAGTTCTTGTGTTCTCGACTTTCGTTCCGACTCATCAACTCAGAAGGTGGTTTCGACTCCAGTTTCGACTCGCAACTAGAGATTTCGACTCAAGGTTTCGACTCAGATTGTTTGGAATTTAGACTCGAGATCTTTGATTTCGACTCAGTGATTTCGACTCGAAACCACTCTGTTGACTTTAATTGACACTGATTTGACCTGATAGTTAAGAATTAATAATTAAAAAATGATTTCCACAAATCAGACTGCTGAATTAGCTGCCATGAACAAACACCAAGAACTTGACTCTAAAATTGGGACCACAACTAGAATTCCTCGACTGCTTGAGGGAGATGACTTTCAGGAATGGAAATATCGTTTTGAAAAATATGTCAAGGTAAAAGATGGTAAGACATGGAGAAGCATCATGCATGGACCAAGAGAGATTACGATGAGAGAGAAGACGCTCCTGGTATGAAGATTAAGAAGCCTGTTGAGCGATACTCCCATGAAGATTTTGATAGTGTTGAAGAGGATGAGAAGGCACTGGCTTACTTGACCATGGCTTTGGGACCAGACATTGCCATTGGTTTTAGAACTGATAAATCAGCCAAAGAGTTATAGAATTCATTACATGAAGTGTATGAAGGTAATGAAGATATGAAAGAGAGTAGACATAATTTGTTGAGTCAGAATTTTAACAACTTCAACTACATCTATGGTGAAACAATAGAAAATCAGCTTCAGAGGTTTATGAAGCTAATCACTCAGATGACTATTGCTGAATTGCCACTTTCCAATGCCTTGGTGAACAGACAACTTTTGAATGCATTACCAAAGAGTTGGGATCATCATGTGGCTATGATCAAGAAAACGAAAGATCTTACTAGATGCAGTTTGTATGAGATGATCTCTCACATCAGATCGTGTGAACTGGATGACAAACAGAGGGAAACATTTCACGAGAACAGCTTGCTTGCTGTAGGGTTCACTACAGCACCCTCTGCTTCAAACAATGCTGCTCTTGTGTCACAAACTGGATTCCAGATGTTCGAAAGCTCATCATCCGCTAGAGCTACATCAAAACCTCCATCAACAAATATCTTCTTTCCAGCAACACCTGCTTCATCATCCTTCAATGCTACTTCATCATCTTTTAATGCAGCTGCTTCAAATTCCACTGTCAAAAACGACATGATTGCTTTCTTCTCCCAACAGTCCAAGGAAAATCTCGACATAGCTGCATCTATTATAAATTGTATGAATGCTTTTGCTGCAGGTAAATTAGAACCTCCAAAGTTTTCTATGGATGATTTGGATCAAATTCATCCTGAAGATGTAGATTAGATGAACATCACATGGCAGATGGCTATGACAGCGTTCAGGGCGAAGTTTTTGTGAGAAAAACTGGAAGAAGTAAGTGGCAAGGTCTCACCTTTAATGGACCTGCCAAGATGCCGTTTGAGAAGATGCACTGCTACAATTGTGATGAACCTGGACATTTGGCACCTAATTGCACCAAGCCGCAAGTCAACAGGAATCAAACACCAGCACAACCTGTTCCACCTAACCCTGAGAGAGCTAGGTTACTACAACTAACACTGCAAATGCTGCTAGTGGAAGTACTCCAACTTCAGCCTTGGTAGTTCAGCCTGATGCTTCATTTGATTGGAACTCAGAGATGCAACGACTAAATATTTATGCTCCAGAGAATCAGACTGCCTCAGACAACATTGTCACACCCCGACCCGCAGCGGAATAAGAGTCGGGGCATAATTGGGTTATCACCAAAGCTCATGACATTTACTAATATGTTTCATATTTATTAAAGTCAAAGTTACATTTCCAAATATCCAAACATGTTCATACAATACAAAGAAAATAAACCAAACATAACAATCCCAAACTCTAAATCATTTTATTCTTCTAGTCCAATCCTATGTGTTTCTGGCTGCTGTTGGTTCACCTGTATCATGTGTAAAAATGGGGGTTTTTGGGTCAACATAAGTTGGCGAGTGAACCTTGTTAGATAAACCTTTATTATTGATTTACTTGTTAGTTTATCAATGAAAAATTGTGCATAATCATAAATGAGCAAATGTAAATAATCAAGCAGTGGCAAATAGCAATCACAACTATAACATACAATAACATATGATAGCATACATGAACATACCAACATCATACGATAAATAACATAAATGAAACTGTGCGATCAAGGCTCAATCAAACGGAGCCAATCGTATTGCATGTACTGAAAATGAAAATGTCTGTGCGATCAAGGCTCAATCAAACGGAGCCGATCGTATGTGGGCACGCCAGGTTCACGCTCATAATGAAATGGGGAAACATGCTCAACGCTCATAATGTAATGGGGAGCGGCGGCCTATGAAATTGCATGTACTGAAAATAATAAATTGCATCTAACAATAACTACACAACAGTTGAAACAAACTGAATACACAAGTTCATGATATGATGTATGCACAAT
Organism: Scalesia atractyloides; assembly: GCA_947069175.1. Classification (NCBI taxonomy): domain Eukaryota; kingdom Viridiplantae; phylum Streptophyta; class Magnoliopsida; order Asterales; family Asteraceae; genus Scalesia; species Scalesia atractyloides. Next base: position 78,354,794 of record CAMTDV010000004.1, on the reverse strand, counting down.
GGTTTAAATATAATATATATAACAAGACACATGATACACCCCCAAAACGTTATTAAAACGGGGAATTTGTAAAGATTCACTCACCTTGGGTGCGTTTGAATGGAGATGATGAGATGCGCACGAATCGGGAGAATTGAACAATGGGAATTTCTAACCTAAATAATAACGGAAAAATATAGTAAATGAGTGGATTTTATTAAGGATTTTAATGAAATTTTTAGATATATTTTTGTAAGTTTAAGGCTATTTTCTATCTTTAAAAATGTTATTTTTAAGTATTTTTAATTGATTTTAAAATTAAATTAAATAAATAAAAATATAAAAAAAATTGTTTATTTTGCGTTGACCGTTGACCGTTGACCTGTTGACCTGTTGACCGGTTCGGTCAACGAAATTGTTTGCGCCGGGTGAGGCTCTAACCCGAGACCTCCCGTACGCGTGTCACGCAGCTCTACCAACTGAGCTACGTGTCTAACCCGAAATAATCTTGTTTTTAATTATATTTATATACTAATTCGGTTTAACCAAAATTCTTTTAATTTCAAAAACATTTTAATTCAACGAACAGGTGCCAGTATCAGTTTTCGAACTCGTGACGTGTGATTCAGTGTTGCACACAGTCCACCGCTGGACTGTGTGTCTAACCTGATTAATATCTCGGTTTTTATTATACTTAACAACTAACGGAGTTAACCCGGTTTAGTTTTAAACAAAAAGGCATTTTATTACATAAGGAGTGCGTGTATCAGGAATCGAACTTGTGACATGCGACTATGTTTTGCACATGGTCCACCGCTGGACTGTGTGTCTAACTCGTTCATATTACTGATTTTAAATAAACTTATAACTTAACTAACTTCGTCTTCTACATTCAAATTACAGTCAACTGATTCACTAATCCGTTTCTTGTTTTTACGATTAACAAACATTCTTAAGGCTAAAATGAAATGGCAGAGACGGTGTTGGAAGTAACATACCGTAGGAATGATATATCACAAAATTTTCCGGCAATGCGTCGGCTCTGTTTTTGTGCACCTCAACTGAACCAAACAATTAACCATTTTGATTAGCTAATCATGAAATTGAGGTGGTCAGCAAATGTTAACGAGGGGTTTGAATGCCGTTACCGATTCTCAGATGAACATAGAGATTTTCAGAACTTTTCCGGCAAACTGAAATTAGCTGAATACAGTGCCTGAATTCGATTTCAATTGAAAGGTTTAAGTTAGAAATAGCCTAACAATTGTTGAACTACAACGTTATTGAAAGATTTACCGTTTTGAGGATGAATACGGTTTTCCGGCGAATCTTGCAGAAATTTCCGGCGAGTTGTTTTTAAGCGCTCTGACGGACTGAAAGTGTGACGAAAGTGAAATGGAATGTTGGTATGATGTTTCTGAGTCGCGAGAGGGTCTTGAGTTGAAGTAATTGGGACTTGATTATTTTCGGTTATAAAAACCGATGATGATGACAATTAACGTTCATTCAATCTGAATTGATGAGAAAACGTCGGTGCATCGGTTATAACCTGAATGTGCGAGTAAACAAACGATTTGACGATTGAATTGCCGATTTCCGTTTCTTAATTGGCGCAACCGGTTTAAACGAGTTTGAGTATAAATGTTATTTGTTTCCTAGAGATGACAGAAAACAACAAGTGGCGGAGTGGTGATGTGTGTGTGTGTTAAGTCATTGAAACTGTGAAGCGGCTGACCTGGGTTCGAGTCCCAGCAGCAACTTTTTATTTTTATTTATTTTGTTTTCACTTTTTATCAAATATAATTTTTATAGTTTAGTTTGTTTATTAATTATGCATCATTAAAAATCAAAATAACCATAAATATACAACGTGACATTTATAACTTGATATTCAATTACAAAACGCAGCGGGTTTTGGAAACCCGTTTTTGACAAATGTTACAGTATCCCCTACTTTTAGGAATTTCGTCCCGAAATTTAAGTAGTAGAAGTAGTAGGAAAAAAATGCGGGTATTTTTCGCGCATTGAGTCTTCACGTTCCCAAGTAAACTCAGGTCCCCGTTTCGACTCCCAGCGTACCCTAACAATTGGAATGCGACTTCATCGTAAACGTTTCTCCCCGAAGTCCATGATTTCTACTGGTCTTTCAATAAAATGCATAGATTCATCAATCTGAATATCTTCCAGAGGAATGTGGAGGTTTTCATCAGCGAGGCACTTCTTCAAGTTCGACACGTGGAATGTGGGATGAATCCTGTTGAGTTCTTCTGGTAGATCAAGCTTGTATGCTACAGGTCCTACTCTTTCGAGTATCTTGAAAGGTCCTAAGTAGCGTGGTGCTAGCTTGCCTTTTTGACCAAAACGAACTACTCCCTTCCACGGTGACACTTTTAGAAGTAGATGATCACCAATGTTAAACTCTAAAGGCTTCCGTCGTTTATCTGCATAACTCTTTTCACGACTCTGAGCCGCTAGAAGATTGTTTCGGATTTGATGGATCTTGTCTGTGGTTTCTTGGATCAATTCTGGACCAGTGATTTGAGCTTCCCCAATTTCGTGCCAACATACAGGAGATCGGCACTTATGACCATATAAGGCTTCAAAAGGTGCCATGCCGATGCTTGAATGATAGCTGTTGTTGTACGAAAATTCAACTAATGGTAGGTGGGCGTCCCAATTTCCCTTGAAGTCTATGACACATGCTCGAAGCATATCTTCAAGAGTTTGAATGGTGCGCTCAGATTGTCCATCAGTTTGAGGATGATAGGCGGTACTGAGATCTAATCGCGTACCCATAGCGGATTGTACTGCTTGCCATGTTCGTGAAGTGAAACGACCATCACGATCAGAAATAATACTTAACGGTACCCCATGTCGGCTTACGATTTCGCTGATATAAATACGAGCAAGCTTTTCGTTCTTGAAATCTTCGCGGATAGGAATAAAGTGAGCTGATTTTGTAACCCGGTCTATAATTATCCATATAGTGTCATACCCACCAGAAGTGCGAGGTAACCCGGTAATGAAATCCATGGTTATATTTTCCCACTTCCATACGGGTATTTCAGGTTGAACCAGAAGTCCTGAGGGTCTTTGGTGTTCAGCTTTCACCTTGGAACATGTAAGGCACTTGGAAACAAAAATAGCAATATCCTTTTTCATTCCAGGCCACCAATAGGTATATCGTAGGTCTTGATACATCTTATCGGCTCCTGGGTGTATAGAATATCGCGTTTTGTGAGCTTCATTCATAAGAATTTCACGAAGATTGTTGTGGTTAGGAATCCAGATACGATCTAGGTAGTACAGAATACCGTCAGATTTAGTTTCAATTTTTAGCTCAGCTCCACAGAACATCTCCTTTCGTACATCTTCTTCCGTTATTGAAACATGTTGGGCGTCTCGAATTTGATCTTTAATGTCGGTTATAATTTGCGAACATAGAAGACGAATGGAGTTCGCATAACCCTTTCGACTAAGTGCATCAGCCACCACATTTGCTTTACCAGGGTGGTATCTAATTTCACAGTCGTAATCATTTAAAAGTTCGACCCATCTTCGTTGCCTCATGTTTAACTCCTTTTGATTGAAGATATGTTGAAGACTCTTGTGGTCAGTGTATATTTCACACTTAGTACCATAGAGATAATGCCTCCATATCTTAAGAGCGAACACAACGGCTCCAAGTTCTAGGTCATGAGTGGTGTAGTTATTCTCATGCGTCTTGAGTTGTCTCGAAGCATAAGCTATAACTTTTCCTCTTTGCATTAGAACGCAGCCTAATCCTTGCCCTGACGCATCGCAATAGACCACAAAATCATCACAACCTTCAGTAAGAGTGAGGATTGGTGCATCACAAAGTTTTTGTTTAAGAGTTTGAAAGGCTTCTTCTTGCTTGGGCCCCCATATGAAAGGTTTTTCCCTTATGAGTTAAAGCCGTGAGTGGTACAGCAATGCGAGAGAAGTTTGAAATGAAACGACGATAATAGCCAGCTAGACCAAGGAAAGATCTTACTTCAGTTGGTGTACGTGGAGCTTGCCATTCTTGTACCGCTTTGATCTTTGAGGGGTCGACATGTATTCCCTTATCATTGACTACATGTCCGAGGAATTGCACCTCTTTTAACCAGAATTCGCATTTGGAGAATTTGGCGTAAAGTTTTCCATTCTCTAGAAGTGTAAGGATGAGTCGAAGATGACGCTCGTGATCAGATTTAGACTTTAAATAAATAAGAATGTCGTCGATGAAGACTATAACGAATCGATCAAGATAAGGTTTGCAGACTCTGTTCATTAGGTCCATGAAGACAGCTGGTGCGTTGGTTAAACCAAATGGCATGACCATGAATTCATAATGGCCATAACGAGTTCGGAAAGCAGTCTTTGGGACGTCTTCTTCATGTACTCTAAGTTGATGATAGCCAGATCGAAGGTCGATTTTTGAAAAGCAGTTGGCACCTTGAAGTTGGTCAAGAAGATCATCAATGCGAGGTAAAGGATAGCGATTCTTGATTGTTAACTTGTTGAGCTCTCTGTAGTCGATGCACATACGAAACGATCCATCTTTCTTCTTTACGAAAAGAACAGGTGCACCCCAAGGCGATGAACTAGGACGTATGAATCCCTTGTCAGTCAACTCTTGTAATTGACTGGCTAGCTCTTGCATTTCAGAGGGGGCTAACCTATAAGGAGACTTTGCAACTGGTGTAGCACCAGGTATAAGATCAATACGGAATTCGACTTCTCTAACTGGAGGAAGTCCTGAAATGTCGTCAGGAAAAACTTATGGGAAATCTTTTACTACAGGAATGTCTTCAAGTTTCTTCTCCTTGGTTCTCTTTTTGATGATATGAGCTAAAAACGCGTCATAATTCTTGCGAAGATATTTTGAGCTTGAAGACAAGACATTAAGCTGAGTTCTTTCAACGAGGTTTCTCCAAGAATTCGAAGAGTCTGACCGTTTGAAAGAGGAATACGTATAAATTTTTCGCGACATACAACTTCTGCCTGATGTTGACTGAGCCAGTCCATACCAATTATGATATCAAAACTTCCCAGCTTCATAGGGATAAGGTCGACTGAGAATTCGTGGTCGTTTAGGGTAAGAGTACAGTTGCATATAATAGAGTTTAATGAAACTGGTTTCCCGTCAGCAACTTCTACCGTTATGGATTCCGTGAGCTTATCCCGATTTTTGTTTAAGATAGGTTCAAATTCTAAAGACACAAAACTTCTATCCGCACCAGTATCAAATAACATAGATGCATATCTACCATTTATAAGGAACGTACCGTTAACCACATTGTCGTCGGCCCTAGCCTGATTAGCGTTGATATTGAAAGCTCTTTCTCTTGCAGGTGGAGGGGCTTGGTTTGCTTGATTCACCGGGTTGGCTTGGGCCTGAGCATGAATAATGTTTACCAACCTTGGACAAGTGTTCCTGAAATGGCTTGGGTCTCCGCAATTGTAGCAAGCCCGCATAGGTTGGCCCATAGGATAATTGGGTTGGTAATATGTTTGGGCTAGGTGTTGGGTGGGTGGTAATAGTAGGGGTTGTTGGGCTTGACCCATTATTTGTTGGTGGGTTTGGGTGGAAGGTTGGTGGCGGTTCGTTCGCTGAGGCATGCGGCAGGTTTGAACAGTATGACCTGCGCGACCGCAGCCGGTGCAATATTGGCAAGGATGATCAGGAGAATGGTGATATTGGCAATGGTTGCATTTTGGTAACGGGCCAGTGTAAGGTCTTCTGTATGGTGTGGGTGAAGGGGCGACTTGGGTAATGGGTGCAGCAGGAATTGGGAGGTTGGTTTGAGTAACAGCGAAATTTCTGGTGTTGCGCTTCCTCTTGTTGGCAAACTTAGAGGAAGAGATGGGATGGTTTGAAGTTTGACCCTCAACAGGGGCTTTCTTTTTCTCTTCTTTGAACTTCCCGTTGCGAATTCGGTTCTTGGTCAGTTCAGTTGCTAGCTCCATAGCAGCTTCAAGTGTTACTGGTGAAACGCTGAGAACTGAATCTTGGATTTTCGAGGGAAGTCCTCGAATATAATGCTCGATCAGACGATAAGTTGGGGTGAACAAATTTGGAATCATTTGGTTCAACTCCAAGAACCTCTTGTTATAGGTGGTATGATCACCCTCCTTTTGTTTTAAAGAATGAAATTCGTCCTCCAACTTTTTAATTTCACTCCTAGGACAGAAACGCCTAGTCATGATTTCCCTTAACTCCTCCCAAGTTAAGGCCATTGCATCTTCAGTTCCCCCCTTCCCTTTTTCAGTATTCCACCAAGTGAGAGCTACCCCAAATAGTCTCCCGGTGGCGTATCGAACCTTGCGATCCTCAGGACAATCGCAGTTGAGAAAGGTGTTTTCCATCTCCTCGAACCAATGTAGGAGAGCAGTGACACCCTCGGTCCCTTCAAATTTAGGAGGATCACAAGATTTGAAATGTTTGTATGAGCACTTGCTGGTAGGAGGGTTGTCGATGTTCTGGTCATGTTGTTGGGGAGGGTTAGTAGGATTTGTAGCGAGGGCTTGTTGTACTTGGACCACAATGTCAGGCAGTATCGTGGCCATTTGTTTTGCGATTTGTGTGGCCAAGCGTTCCTGAGACCTTCCTGATCTTTTACCCCTTCGTTGTTGTCTGGACGACATCTACAGGAACATACATGAGAAGATTGTGAGTTTATGGTGTCTTTTTAGGTGTCATGTGTCTTTAAGAAAATCAATAATGCAACTACATCCATAGGATGTCTTGGGTTTGCTCATGTTGGGCCTCAAATGTCCCCCATACCTTCACCTATATGTCATGTGGGCCCCCATGGCTATTGGCTTGGTAGGATTCACATTAGTATTGGCAATTTAACACTCGCATTACCCGAATGCAAACCACAAAATATGTTCATGAGTTGTTTGGTCGGAACGTGTCCAGGTGTAGACACAATGACAACTCAAAGTGGGGTTAGCTCACACGACGTTTGGTATAGCATGCTTTGGCCTAATAGGTACTTCGTACTCTCATCGTTAGTCCCCAGGTAGGCAAACTGATCCTTTATTTTGGATTTATACGAATGCCAGCCTAGACAGGACGTTCCGACTACCTGTACTGGTACCCTTCTAGTTACTACATGCCCATCATGAGAACTCACTTTGATGAGATTTGAAAACACAAAAATCATTGTAAAAGCAATCATGATGTGGTGTGTGCTTTCATGGATGTGATATGTTATGAGTATATGATTCATGATAGGCATTATATGATAATACATACTTATGAACATGCTTGCATAATATTAAATGTAACATTTAACATAAAACATATAAACATCATGAAATTTGGCATGTAACACACAAAAATCTTATAAGTTTCTATTCAACTATAGTATAGGCTCTAAGGGTCTAATAACCTATCCTATATCCCTATAGTCATGGCTCTGATACCAATTTGTCACACCCCGACCCGTAGCGGAATAAGAGTCGGGGCATAATTGGGTTATCACCAAAGCTCATGACATTTACTAATATGTTTCATATTTATTAAAGTCAAAGTTACATTTCCAAATATCCAAACATGTTCATACAATACAAAGAAAATAAACCAAACATAACAATCCCAAACTCTAAATCATTTTATTCTTCTAGTCCAATCCTATGTGTTTCTGGCTGCTGCTGGTTCACCTGTATCATGTGTAAAAATGGGGGTTTCTGGGTCAACATAAGTTGGCGAGTGAACCTTGTTAGATAAACCTTTATTATTGATTTACTTGTTAGTTTATCAATGAAAAATTGTGCATAATCATAAATGAGCAAATGTAAATAATCAAGCAGTGGCAAATAGCAATCACAACTATAACATACAATAACATATGATAGCATACATGAACATACCAACATCATACGATAAATAACATAAATGAAATTGTGCGATCAAGGCTCAATCAAACGGAGCCGATCGTATTGCATGTACTGAAAATGAAAATGTCTATGCGATCAAGGCTCAATCAAACGGAGCCGATCGTATGTGGGCACGCCAGGTTCACGCTCATAATGAAATGGGGAAACATGCTCAACGCTCATAATGTAATGGGGAGCGGCGGCCTATGAAATTGCATGTACTGAAAATAATAAATTGCATCTAACAATAACTACACAACAGTTGAAACAAACTGAATACACAAGTTCATGATATGATTTTTGCACAATGGTTTAAATATAATATATATAACAAGACACATGATACACCCCAAACGTTATTAAAACGGGGAATTTGTAAAGATTCACTCACCTTGGGTGCGTTTGAATGGAGATGATGAGATGCGCACGAATCGGGAGAATTGAACAATGGGAATTTCTAACCTAAATAATAACGGAAAAATATAGTAAATGAGTGGATTTTATTAAGAATTTTAATGAAATTTTTAGATATATTTTTGTGAGTTTAAGGCTATTTTCTATCTTTAAAAATGTTATTTTTAAGTATTTTTAATTGAATTTAAAATTAAATTAAATAAATAAAAATATAAAAAAAAATTGTTTATTTTGCGTTGACCGTTGACCTGTTGACCGGTTCGGTCAACGAAATTGTTTGCGCCGGGTGAGGCTCGAACCCGAGACCTCCCGTACGCGTGCACGCAGCTCTACCAACTGAGCTACGTGTCTAACCCGAAATAATCTTGTTTTTAATTATATTTATATACTAATTCGGTTTAACCAAAATTCTTTTAATTTCAAAAACATTTTAATTCAACGAACCGGTGCCAGTATCAGTTTTCAAACTCGTGACGTGCGATTCAGTGTTGCACACAGTCCACCGCTGGACTGTGTGTCTAACCTGATTAATATCTCGGTTTTTATTATACTTAACAACTAACGGAGTTAACCCGGTTTAGTTTTAAACAAAAAGGCATTTTATTACATAAGGAGTGCGTGTATCAGGAATCGAACTTGTGACATGCGACTATGTTTTGCACACGGTCCACCGCTGGACTGTGTGTCTAACCCGTTCATATTACTGATTTTAAATAAACTTATAACTTAACTAACTTCGTCTTCTACATTCAAATTACAGTCAACTGATTCACTAATCCGTTTCTTGTTTTTACGATTAACAAACATTCTTAAGGCTAAAATGAAATGGCAGAGACGTGTTGGAAGTAACATACCGTAGGAATGATATATCACAAAATTTTCCGGCAATGCGTCGGCTCTGTTTTTGTGCACCTCAACTGAACCAAACAATTAACCATTTTGATTAGCTAATCGTGAAATTGAGGTGGTCAGCAAATGTTAACAGAGGGTTTGAATGCCGTTACCGATTCTCAGATGAACATAGAGATTTTCAGAACTTTTCCGGCGAACTGAAATTAGCTGAATACAGTGCCTGAATTCGATTTCAATTGAAAGGTTTAAGTTAGAAATAGCCTAACAATTGTTGAACTACAACGTTATTGAAAGATTTACCGTTTTGAGGATGAATACGGTTTTCCGGCGAATCTTGCAGAAATTTCCGGCGAGTTGTTTTAAGCGCTCTGACGGACTGAAAGTGTGACGAAAGTGAAATGGAATGTTGGTATGATGTTTCTGAGTCGCGAGAGGGGTCTTGAGTTGAAGTAATTGGGACTTGATTATTTTCGGTTATAAAAACCGATGATGATGACAATTAACGTTCATTCAATCTGAATTGATGAGAAAACGTCGGTGCATCTGTTATAACCTGAATGTGCGAGTAAACAAACGATTTGACGATTGAATTGCCGATTTCCGTTTCTCAATTGGCGCAACCGGTTTAACCGAGTTTGAGTATAAATGTTATTTGTTTCCTAGAGATGACAGAAAACAACAAGTGGCGGAGTGGTGATGTGTGTGTGTGTTAAGTCATTGAAACTGTGAACCGGCTGACCCGGGTTCGAGTCCCGGCAGCAACTTTTTATTTTTATTTATTTTGTTTTCACTTTTCATCAAATATAATTTTTATAGTTTAGTTTGTTTATTAATTATGCATCATTAAAAATCAAAATAACCATAAATATACAACGTGACATTTATAACTTGATATTCAATTACAAAACAGAGCGGGTTTTGGAAACCCGTTTTTGACAAATGTTACAAACATTGCTTTCATGACTTCAGCTCCTGAGGATCAGACTTCTGAAGACAACTTTGCCTTTATGACTCAGATCTTGTCAACTCCTATTCACAGACTCACTGTTGAAGAGGTAAGTTCTGTTTTCTGTACTCCTGAATGTCGTGGTAAAGTTGAGTCATATCGTTTACACAATGCTGAGTAATTCGAGATTATGATGACATGAGAAGAAGTAATTCTACTCTAAAGAAAAATGAAAAACTTTACAAAGAAAAGATTGAAGCTCAGCGAAAAGATATCGCTAAACTTTAATAAGATCTAAGTGTTAAGTGTTGTGTATATGATGATGCAAAAGAAACCATACTTGTCTTGACCAAGGAGCTAGAAGAGATAAAACAAAAATTTCAAACAAACGAAATAAAGATTAAAATGTTTGATACTTCTAATAAATTGGTCCAAGATCTGTATAGTGAAGAGTTAGAATACAAAAAGAAAAGGGATAGTGGTCTGGGTTACAACAATGTGCTTCCACCGTTTAACGGTAACTACACGTTTTTGCCATTGATTGTAGAGGAATTGGAAAGGCCAGAAAGTATGACTTATGGTCCAAAAACTAATAAGTCATCAACCAATAGCAAACCAGTCAAAAATCAGAAAACTAAGTTTGTGTCTAAAGGTATTTTTGATGTTAATGCTTCATCTTCCTGTGCAGATAAAGTTACTGAAGTAACGTGTGAAGATGTTCTTGGGGATGAACCAGATTCAAATTCTGATTTTTCTAAAAACTCAATAAATGAAACTGTTTCCAAATGTATTTTTGGACAAAGTTTTCTTAATTCGTTTCATAGTTATGAGTCGTCTTTTGCGCCTGATGTTTTGGACAAAACAGTTGGTGCTTGTGATGAACATTTGAATGATGTGTCTAATGATGGTTGTTTTTCAGTTGTTAATGATTGTGATTGTGATGCTTCTGATTCTACAGCTACTGATAGTGTGACAGGAGAGGTCCCTCAGGACACATTCAGTGAAACCACTGAAACTTTTTCTCAAGAGGATCAAAAATGTTCTGATTCTTCTTCTGATACGGTCTCAGTGGAAGTCCCTTATGTTGAATCTAGTGGGACCACACTGAAAACCGAAGTTGAATGTGAACCATTAGTAAACACACCTAAAACATGTGCTGATGAAACTTCCACATTTTCTGAAACTAAAACTGAACATTTTTCCAAAGATGAAAAAGTGATTACATCAGATATCAAGTCGCAAGAAAATGTTTCTGAAAAGAAAATTAAAACTGAATCGTCTTCTGAAAAGAAATTTGCTAAAATAACTAAAGACGAAAAACATCATCCGTCAAAATCTCATGCTTGTGCTAGTTCTGATCAGCAGGTTCCTAAATGCTCAGAAAAAGCACAAGCTAAGCAAAAAAGAAAACCAAGCAAACTCATTCTTCAAGACCCAACAGATCTGTTTCTGGAACGAAGTACCAAAATTTCCACACATTGAAACGGAAAACTTGTTTATATTGTGGAATTGCTGGACACATTGACAGAAACTGTGTTCATTTCCCAAGTGTGTAGGGACGAAGAATGCACAAAATCAGAGGGTCGAGCCAAACCAATCAAGTTATTCAGAGTCAAATACGACTGCAAAGTCAGAGACAGTGAAGAGTAACTTTCGTAAAGCTGAACCCTCTGATCAAGATTGGAATGCAGCAAAGCAAAGAAATCAAAATCGTCAAAATGGTTTTCAAAACAATCAATGTAAAGCTTTTTGTAATCACGACTATCAACGGTCATATAAACATTGGAAACCTAAAGCTAAGGCTGCCCAATCTCATACATCTCAACAAAAATCTGCCATTAACAAATCTTCAAAGTTTTTAAACAAAGATAATATAGTTTGGCAGAAAGTGACATACATTGATGTTCAAGGAAAACCCAATCCACCATGGGCCAGGTTCCTAAATCTAACTGATCCCGCTATTCATGCAAGAACAGCTGTGGAGGACTACCGTGAGACTTTGGTACATGGATAGTGGCTGTTCCAGGCACATGACAGGAGACTTGTCCCAACTTATCAATATTAAAGAATTTGATGGTGGACATGCCTCTTTTGCGAGAGGAGAATCTGGTAGAATCACCTTGAAAGGAACAGTGCGAAACGGCATACTAAGCTTCGAAAATGTGAACTACGTCCCTGAACTGAAACACATTCTTTTGAGCATTTCACAAGATCTGTGATAGAGGAAATTCGGTCCATCTCACAATGAAGGGATGTTATGTGTTGAAGCCAGGAATTGTGATACCTGAAGACTGGTTCTTGATGACTGCTGAGCGACGAGGAAATGCGTATGGTATCGAGATGAACAAGAAACCTTGTGAAGAAATTACTTGCCTTTTCTCGAAGATTTCAGAACATGACGGTCAATTGTGGCATCATCGCCTCGGGCATGTGAAATGAAGAATTTGAATGACTTGCAAAAGGTCAACTGGTCTGTGATCTGCCAATTAAAGATTCATGTTGGTAGAGAAATGTGTTGCTTGTGCAAAAGGAAAAGCACATTGAAAGCCTCATAAATCCAAGCATGCACCCTCTACCAGTTGTGCTCAAGTGCCTCACATGGATCTCTTTGGTCCTGTGAATGTGCTGAGCATTAGCAAGAGGTCGTACTGTCTCGTGATAGTTGATGACTATTCACGTTACACCTGGGTTTACTTTCTGAGCCATAAGAACGAGACTGCGAGCTTAGTCAAGCAGTTCATCACTCTGGTTGAAAATCAAGCAACTACAAAAGTGAAGGCTATTTGATCAGACAATAGGACAGAGTTCAAGAATATCACCCTGGATACATTCTGCGCTGAAAAGGGAATCGATCGACAGTATAGTGCACCTCGAACTCCACAACAGAATGGAGTAGCTGAGAGAAGAAATCGTACTCTTATCGAGGCAGCTCGAACCATGATGGCCAACTCGAAGCTTCCTAGTTTCTTTTGGGTTGAAGCTTTCAGCACGGTTTGTTACGTCCAGAATCATGCTTTAGTAAACAAACGTCATATGAAAACACCTTTTGAGATTCTGGAGGGACGTAAACCCTTGGTCTCACACTTCCGTATTTTTGGTTATCCATGTGTACTATTACTCATGGACTCAAATGGGAAGTTTGAGGTCAAGGGGGATGCGTGTTTCTTTATTGGATATGCTAAAGGGTCATCCTATATAGTATACAATAAAGTAACTAAGAAAGTCATCGAGTCGTGCAACATCGAATGGCTTGAAGAGAATGCTACGGATGCTAGAGTTGGTCCAGACTGGCTAAATGATTATGCTGATTTATTTAAATCTTTTAACATTCTGTCTAGTGTTCCAACAGATGCAGGCGTGTCCACTTTGAAACAACCAATTTCATTCGATGATACTGAAGAAGATGAACAGGATGAAGGGAGCTCCAAGAATCATACCATAGACCCACCATATATGGTCTTTACTGAGCACCATACGATTTCCCATCAATTCCCGAAGTTGCTTCATCAAGTGGTGTTACTTCTAATGGTTCAGGATCTGGACTGTTTGATGATTCCATCCCTGAAGACTGTACGATTACTACTTGTGTAGGTCACAACACTACAACATCTAATGAGGGGGAGTCAAGCAACACCAATTCAACTCAAGACGAGACCGTACCTAAAGTGGCTATTCCAACAAGTGTTCAAAGAGATCATCCCATTACCAATGTGATTGGTCCTGTTAATGCAGGAGTTCAAACCAGGAGCCAATCTGGAACCACAAATACTTGCTTATACTCATGCTACATTTCTCAAATAGAACCTAAAACTATTGAGGTAGCTTTGCAGGAACCAGGCTGGGTAGATGCTATGCATGAGGAGCTGAACCAGTTTGAGAAGCTAGGAGTATGGAAGCTTGTTGAGTTGCCAAAAGGGAAACACAAACTCGAAACTTGATGGGTATTCAGAAACAAGCAAGATTCTGCTGGAGTTATTGTACGAAATAAAGCAAGACTGGTGGTACAGGGATTTAGACAGATTAAGGGTCTGAATTATGATGAAGTTTACGCCCCTGTTGCTCGACTTGAAGCCATCTGAATCTTCTTAGCTTATGCCTCCTACTTCACTGTCTATCAGATGGACGTCAAGACTGCATTTCTATATGGAGATGTGAAGGAAGAGGTTTTTGTTGAGCAACCACCGGGTTTTATTAATCCAGATCATCCAGATTATGCTTTCAAACTTGACAAGGCATTGTATGGATTGCACCAAGCACCAAGGGCTTGGTATGCAACCATGACTGAGCATCTTCTGGCTCATGGATACACTCGTGGCATGATTGATCAGCACTGTTTATCAAGAGAGTGGGCAAGGATCAGATCTTGGTTCAAATTTATGTCGACGACATTATTTTCGGATCGACAAGTGAGGATCTATGCAAGAAATTTGAGGGGGTAATGAAGAAGTTGTTCGAGATGAGTGCTCTTGGGGAAATGACTATGTTCTTGGGTCTACAAGTTCGACAAGATTCTCGAGGCATTCTCATCATCAAGGGAAATACGTGGATGACGTGCTGGCAAAATTTAAATTCTCTGACGCAAAATCGGTTGAGACACCTATGGCAGAAAGACCGTTGTTGACTGAAGATGCAGAAGGATTCCCTGTTGATCAACGTGGTTATAGGTCTATGATCGGATCACTGATGTATCTGACTGCAAGCCGTCTAGACATTATGTTTGCTGTTTGCAATTGCGCGTGATATCAGGCTATCCTAAATCGTCTCATCTTACTACTGTTAAACGAATCTTTCGATATCTTAAAGGCAGACCTCGGTTTGGCTTATGGTATTCGAAAGATTCTAATATTGACATGTTTGCGTTTTCAGATAGCAATTTTGGAGGCACTGACAGTGACAGGAAATCCACATCAGCCGGTTGTCAATTTTTGGGTGACAGGCTCATTTCTTGGCAATGCA
Organism: Scalesia atractyloides; assembly: GCA_947069175.1. NCBI lineage: Eukaryota > Viridiplantae > Streptophyta > Magnoliopsida > Asterales > Asteraceae > Scalesia > Scalesia atractyloides. The sequence continues at coordinate 78,339,757 of CAMTDV010000004.1, read as the reverse complement.
AGAAACAACAAACGGTGGCAATCTCCACAGCTGAGGCTGGATAAGTTGCGGCTTCTGCGTCTTGCTCTCAAGTGGTGTGGATGCAACATCAATTGCAGAATTACGGTTTGACTTATCTTAATACTACCATTTACTGTGATAATGATGCTGCTATTCAAATTGTGAAAATCCTGTCTTCCACTCAAAAACCAAGCACATTGATATAAAAGTTCATTTTATATGAGATTGTTTTGACAAAGGTCTTATCAAACTGGAACAAATCGAGACAGACGCAAATGCTGCCGATTTGTTCACAAAACTTGTCAGCAGTTTAAAATTTTGGTGCTTGTGAATTTTCTGAAAATGATCCGATACACTGACTGAGCATTTTTTTGTAGGTAAATTTGTACATAAATTTTTCTATTCTTAGGTAGTTTTTATTTACGCGTAAAGTTTCAAAAGCTCCAATGAATGAACATTAATAACTGACCTAAGATTTTGGTGAAAGTATGAGGAATTGTCAAAATTAGTCACAAGGAAATTGAGAATACAAAATTCTATATATTAGGTAAGGATTTTTTTGTTACTTCAAAAGTAATCATCATTATAAAACTTATATTTTTGTTACTCCAAAAGCAATCATCATTATACAACTTCTATTTTTGTTACTCTTTTTTACCATTCAATCATATTCCTATGGCCTTAGTCCCAATGTGTGTCATCTCTCTAGCTATTTTGCTACATTTTGCAAAAGCACATCACACTAATGGTTCTGTACCTGTTGGTACATCACTCACAGCTACACCTGATGCCAAACCATGGCTTTCATCTTCTGGTGAATTTGCCTTGGGTTCCAACAAGTTCTAGGCACTGATCGCTTTTTGTTATCCATATGGTACGACAAGATACCGGAGAAAACCATCATCTGGTATCCGAAAGGTGGTATAACAGTAGCTACAGGATCCAAAGTTGACCTGGTTGACAGGCATGGGCTCGTACTCAGTGATCCTCAAGGAAAACAGGTATGGAGTTCTGAGTCCAGTTCTGATCTTGCATATGGTTATATGAATGATACTGGTAACTTCGTGATCGTGGGTAGCAATTCTTCAAATATATGTGAAAGTTTTAAGCATCCATCAGATACCATGTTGCCTACTCAGGTTATTCCTATAGGTGGAGTAATCACCTCCAAAAAAAGCCAAAACAAACTTCACTGGTGGAAAATACCAGTTACTTATGCTTGAAGATGGGTATCTTGTTCTTAAAACTCAAGATTTGTTTACTGGTTCTATTGATAATGCTTACTATGTTAGCGGCAAACGTGACGACTACAATCCAATGAATTCTGGTTCCCAACTGGTTTTTGATGCTACAGGATACCTGTATATATTGATAAGTAATGAATCAAGAGTTAAACTTACTAGAAAAGACTCGCTTCCTTCTGGAGATTATTATCACCGAGCTACTCTGGATTTCGATGGGGTTTTTACTCAATATATCTACCCCAAGAATTCCACTGAGGCTACAAGATGGCAAATTACATGGTTTGTGCCTAAAAACATATGTACCAGTAGATAGCAAAGCTTGTGGGCTAAACGGTGTTTGCATCCTTGATAACAATCGACCAAAGTGTGAATGCCCACAGGGATTCACATTGGTTGATCCCAATACTCCAAATGGTGACTGCAAGCCTAATTTTACTCCAAGCTGTGACGATGGCGAGTCAAATCATGGGGGAGATGTGTTAGATTTCATCGAACTCAAAAATATTGATTGGATGGGGTCTGACTTTGCGAGCCTGAATCCAAGTGATGAACAAACCTGTAGAACTCTCTGCGTGAATGATTGTTTCTGTGCGGTTGCAATTTACAGGGACAACCAATGTTGGAAGAAGCAGCTCCCACTTAAAGATGGATTTAAAGATCCTACATATATGTGAAGGCCCTCCTGAAAACTAGGAAAACCGATGGTGCTTCTCATATATCTGTTGGTACATCACTTACTGCTACACCCAACAGCAAACCATGGCTTTCATCCTCTGGTGAATTTGCCTTTGGGTTCCAACGAGTTGAAGGCAGAGATAGCTTCTTGTTATCCATATGGTACGACAAGTTACCAGAGAAAACCATCGTCTGGTATCCAGAAGGTGGTCCAACAGTAGCTACAGAATCCAAAGTTGACCTGGTTGATAGGGGTGGGCTCGTACTTACTGATCCTGAAGGCAAAGTGTTATGGAGTTATGGGTCCAATTCTGATCTGGCATATGGTTATATGAACGATACCGGTAAGTTCGTGATCGTGGGTGGAAATTATCGCAAAATATGGAACAGTTTTGATCACCCAGGAGACACCATATTGCCTACTCAGGTTATGGCTAGAGGTGGATCAGCAGTGCAGTCAACTCCAAAATGAACAAAACAAACTTTGTGGGTGGGAAATTCCAGTTATATGCTTGAAGATGGAAATAGTCACACAACTGGCCATTCCAATTCAACGAATTCTGGTTCCCAACTGGTTTTTAATGCAACAGGATACATGTATATATTGAGAGAAAATGGTGAAAGAGTTGCTCTTACTAGAAGAGGCTCTGGAGATTACTATCACAGAGCTACTCTTGATTCCGATGGGTTTTTACTCAATACTACTATCCATAGAATCCCACTGAGGCTACAAGCTGGAGAGTTATATGGTTTGTACCAGAAAACTGTTACGTGTCAAAATAAGTAGAAGGACCCAAATGTAATTGTTGTATAGTGTAGGGGGTTATTGGTTGGTTAGTCGCTATATAGTATGTGCGTTGTAACGGATTGAACCATCGAATGAATTGAGTTTTCCTCTTCTCCTGTGTTCTTCTTCTCTATCTTTCTATCATCTACCGTGATTACGAAATTGTTCGTAACAAAAACGTATGTGCAACTAAAGATAGCAAAGTATGTGTGCTAAACAATGTTTGAAGCCTTGATGAGGCCAAACTGCAAATGCCCACCGGGGTACTCATTACTTAATCCCAATACACCAAATGGTGACTGCAAACCTGATTTCACTCCGACGTGTGACAAGGGGAGTCAAATCATCGGGGAGATTTGTTGATTTAATTGAGCTCACAAATATTGATTGGCCAGCATCCGACTATGTGACCATGAACACAAGTAACGAACAAAACTGTAGAATTTCCTGCTTGAAAGATTGTTTTTGCCAAGTTGCAGTTTACAAGGACAACCAATGTCTGAAGAAGCAGCTTCCACTTGCCAATGGATATAAAATCCTTCACATAACGTGAAGGCTTTCCTGAAATTTAGGAAAATCCTGTCTGAAAATAAATTTGGAAAAATTTTGATATTTGTAGGATCACTCCTCTTAGGTACGTCTGTGTTTGGAATTGTCGTATTGATCAGTATGACTCATGTGGGTTTCTTTCAAATCCACAAGAAAGTCGTCAATCCATTTCCAGGCAGTACAACTCTTAAAACTAACCTGCCTCGCTTTACATATCAAGAAATAGTCAAAGCTACTAATGGTGTTCAAGGATGAACTGGGAAAGGGGGCTTTCGGGATAGTATATAAAGGTGTAATAGGGACAAAGAGCGTGGGTTAAACTGGAAACTGTGGTTCAAAATGGCCAAAAGGAATTCGAAACTAAGGTCAACACGATTGCAAGGACTCATCACAAGAATTTGGTGCAGCTACTCAGCTATTGTGATGATGGTGAGAAGAGGCTATTGGTTTATGAATATGTGAGCAATGGCACTTTGGCATTTTATCTTTTTGGAGACATGAGGCCTAGTTGTAAACAGAGGAGTTATATAGCTGTAGGCATTGCAAAGGGACTCGCATACCTCCATGATGATTGTAGCAACCAGATCATCCATTGTGACATTAAGCCCCAAAATATACTTCTTGATGATTACTACAATGCTAAGATTGCTGACTTTGATTGGCAAAGCTGTTGAAGATTAATCAAAGTCGAACAAACACTGGAATTAGAGGAACAAAAGGATATGTTGCTCCTGAATGGTTTAGAAACACCCCAGTCACATTCAAGGTTGATGTCTATAGCTTTGGCGTCTTGCTATTAGAGATATTTCATGCCGAAAGAGTCTGGTTTTTGATGATGATGCCGAAGATGTGGAAGTTTAACGGATATGGCATGGGATTGCTATCAAGAAGGCAGACTAGATACCTTTGTTGGGAATGATTTGGAGGCTTTAGATGATTTCAAGGAAGTAACAACGTTTATGATGGTTGGTCTTTGGTGTGTACAAGAAAACCCTTTGTTGAGGCCAACCATGAAAAGGGTCACCCAAATGCTTGAAGGAGGAGCAAAAGTTACCAAACCACCATGTCCATTTCCTTTGTCTGTTACCTGGTAATACCACTCTGATAATCTTAAGATCCAGCTGCCATGTTTTATAATTGTTTTTCCTTAAGCGCAGTGCATGCCATGTTGAGTTTTAATCCATAAACAAAGATTGTTAAATACGATTTGATTTATGTAGCTTCCTTATCATATCTTGAGAGTTATACTATTTACATGATATTGAATGCATAAACCTTTCCTTTATACTATTGTTTTCCTTTCTTATAATTACCTGGGCTTACTAGTTTTTAGTAAGAGATTGATAAAGAGGGTACAGCGGTAGTGATTTTAAGCGAACCGTTATTGCAACAGTGGAATGACCGGTGGAGAAACCATGTTTATAGTAGTGTAATGCATATTTCCCTATCTTAACCACACTTAGTAGTACCATAATTTAAAAACTAGCTCATTTTTATGCACACAATTCAGAAAAAACATTCTTCGCAGTGCACTAACCAAGTCACTATATAAAACGATTAACAAGTGGACGATCAAGCAATTTATTAGTTGATGTGATAATATTAGTACAACGAGGACGATGCAGTTACAAAGACATCCCATAGAAAGTAAAAGATCAGATCACTAAGAGGGTAGAAGGCATGGTCATTACATTCCATCAACCATTACACTATCCGACTCAATCACCAATTGACAACTCACTCCATCACATTTGCAATGGTCACCACTAAACTTTTTTTTATAAATAAAATAAACTATGCAAAAAATAATAAAATAAATATAAAAAGTAGACTAATAATTTTAAGATTTTTTTTTGAAATGAATGAAAAAAGTGAAACAGGGAAAATATGTTTTAAACTAAAGGGGCTAGAAATGTTTAAAAAGTTGGAGGTAATAACTTTTTAAAACTTGAGGGGTTAATTCAGTAAATTAATATTTTTCAAATAATTTTCAAATAAGCTATCAAAAACACCATTGTTACCAAAATTCAAACCTGCAAATCGATCCAAAATATTTCATTTGTTTATTGTTTTATCAAGTCAAACAGGCAAATTTCCAAACATCAACAACCATCACGTTGTGATACACATCACTAGATCGAGGCCATAACGCGTGATACACATCACTAGAATGCGGGGGTGTATCACGGTATTAAATATAAATCAAGTTCGCCCGGACTTCATTATTAGTCTTCAACAACCTAGAGCGAACTTGATCTGCGAAATAGGCAAATTGTGAAATTGGCATTCATACGACGAAGTGTTGCCCGATTGTTGAGTGACTAGTGGTGATTTACACACTACTCGTCATGGCAATGGTGAGAATTTGCGAATTGGACCATAGATTGAGTGTGTTTGAATGTTCTAGATCTGTGTTTAACGATTGGACATGTTATAAATCATTAATGAACAAATTGAACTTTAAAACATAATAACCAATCATAAACGACCTTATACATGATAAAAATTTGAATCAAAACGATCTTGTAATGATGTTGCAGGATTGGTGAACATGATGATAAGTTCGCCCGAATCATCAAAGTTCGGCCGAACTTGTCCTGAGGTGTTTCAAATGTTTTAAAAATCCATAAGTTCGCCCGAACTTACATAATAAAATTCAAACATGTTTTTTTGACAAGTTCGCCCGACTTGTCTGAATGAGAATTTAATTGTTAAACATTTACAAGTTCACCCGAACTTGTATGGAAATTAATCAAAACTGATTGGTAAGTTCGCCGGGACTTGATGCTTGTTATGTTTATATGATATGCAAGTCCGACCGAACTTGTAGTAATGAAATGTGTTATTGTCAATCAAGTTCGCTCGAACTTGATGGAAACATGTGAAAATTGAAAAATTTCGACTAATTTTGTCTCGATCTACGTGTTTGCAGAATATTCAGCTCTCGTTCAATAAATTTCATAACACATGCATCACGCTAGACAAAGCCATCTGTCCATCTCTTGGAGCATTTGATGATATTCTCGCATTCATGGAACGGATTCCGATACATAAGGCGATCACAGAAAAGACAGTGGTCTATAGGTCGCATGTCTTTAGATTTTGGAGTTCTGCGGCTATGAATGATGATGATATGGCGATTACGTCTGTGGTTCGTGTTGGTGAAGAAGATAAGGAAATTACTGTAACAGAAGCCGGTATTCGAAAGGTTCTGAACATCAACGACAACAAAGAGGATCCTATGATGCTGGATGAAAGGATGGTTAGGGGATGCTTTTGCCGAATGGGTACAAGAGGCATGTTAATGAATCTATGCTGAAGAAAGGATCAGTCCCTAATCCGTACAAGTTCCTGATGCATGCGATTATTCACGCCTTTAGTCATCGAAATGCCGGTTTAGATGATGTGCAAGATTATATGGCCTGCATGGCTACAGCGCTCATTCTCAACAAAAGATTCAACTATTCGAAGCTGGTTTTCACGTATATGAAGAACAATATTGGATCAAATAGATTGGTGATGTATCCAAGATTTATCCAAATGTTGATCGATGAGAAATTCAAGAAGATAACAAAGGATCCCAACGACATCGTATATCTGACTCATCTAGATGATACTACAGTGAAGAAGCTTATCACTTTTCAGAAGCAATCATCTGCACCTGTTGCTGAGCCTTTATTCGGTGCTATTGCGTCCGAAAATTACATCGCGCCACGGAGTATAAGTGGAGGAAAGATGACAGCGGTGATGAAAAGGAACGAAACGCTGAGATTGAATGGTTATCGACCTTCAAAGAGAAAAGAAGTGATTGGTTTTTGAAGATGGTTGTTGTTCAGAAAAGAAAAAAGGTTCACGTAAGCCGAAGAAAGTCGATACTATGTTGATTGAAGAGGAAGAGCCTGAAAACGTTCAACATGAGGCTGGTTCTAGTGCTGCTGTGGTTATATAGAGTCAAGAACTGAGAAAACAACGCAGGAAGATGATGTGATATCTGCAACTTCTGAGAATGATGATAATAGTGATGATTCGTTAGAAAAGGTCCACTAAGAAGTCCATTGCTGAAAAAGAGGCCGAGAAAGTCAAAGAAACAGATGTTGATTATGAGCCTGAACACGAAAAAGATTATGAAGAGAGAGATAAAGAAGAAAACGAAACGAGTAACTTCAATCTACAAAGACTACTGGTTCTCCTAAGACGAAAGGCAAAAAGAGTCAGAAAGCAAAAAGCGTCGATATGTGGGACAAAAGAAAGGCACAGAAGTTACACAAGAACCTTCTATGCACAACAAACAGGAGTTACACAAGAACCTCCTGCGGCAACAACAATTCAATCATCTGCAGCTCAAGAAACATTAGTACAGACAGGAGTCACACAAGAACCTCCTGAGTCTGAATTACTTGAAGTTCCAGTCATTCAATCTCCAGATCCTCCAAAAGCTTCTCAACCTGAAGGATCAACACCTAAAGCATCTACACCTAGGAGTACGCCAAAGTCTACACCAAAAACTACTCCAAAGTCGAAATTATTCGGTGATATTCCTAATGAGCCAGTTGATATTCAGGATTTGAATGATTTCTTCCTAGAATCAGATGTTGTTGAGCTCGAAAAACGTGTAAAGATTCTGGAAGACAAAGTTGCTAAGAACAGACAGAGAAAGCTGAGTTAGAAAATTGGTGAAACAAAGCGAGGTTGAGATAAGAAATTCTAAGCGACAAAGTCAAATTCTTAGAAGGCGATCGAGGGTATCTAAAGGCCCTAATTGAAAGTTGCAAGATGCAAATGAAAGATTACAGAATGAGATTGCAGAGCTAAAGACTGAAAGGGATATGAATGATTGTAGGTTAACAAACTACAGAAAGTTCTGACAAATAGTTTGGGCATTGATTTTGATGCTGAGTATGCAGGATAGATCTGCAGGAAGCCAAAGAAAAGGCAGACAAAGAAATGGCTGAACAGGACAAGGGTAAGAATGTTATTGAAAGCATGCCAGAGATTACTGAAACAGTGATAGAGTCTGCTAAAGCTTCTGAGTCTGAAGTTGTTCCAGAAACAGAAACAGAAAAGAAAGACGATGACAAAGCTGAAGATAAAGATGATGATGAACAGGCAGACGATACTAAAATGATTCTGACAACGATGATGGTAATAACGTTGATGATCAAGGTGGAGTCGGTATGAAAATTGTTGACGCCAAAGTGACAGAAGAGTTTGATTTTACTTCGTTGCTGAATGGTGAAACAAATAGAATGGATGATCAAAATCAGGGGGAGCAAACAGGGGAACATAATAGAAGAGGATGTTGATATGACAGATGCTATTACAATTGCTATGCCTGTTGCTGCGATGCCTATAAAGCCTTTGATCTTGATGCTCGAACATAATGTTGAGGAAGGCGAATATGTGCATAACTATTCGAAGGAAGATTTAGCGAAGCTGATTGATGTTGACGTTAAATCATTTGATTTTGATTTCAAAGAGCAAGTTCTGAATGTGAATACATTTGAGCCGAATGAGTACCATTACAAACATAGATATGAAGCAGACGATTACAACAAGGTTATTGTTGAAGATTGGTCTTCGGATGATGAGAAAGATGAAGCTGAGAAGTACGTTGGTCCGAACACTGATAGTTTTCCAACTTTTGAGGAAATGTACGAGCAGCTTAACGAAGACATGTTGAAAGAAAAGATTGAAGAGTTTGTACGACAAGGTAAAATCCCTAAACCGATGACAAAAGAAGAGATTTCGCAAACGAAGAAGTCCTGGTTTAAAGAGATGCCAAGAGAACGAAAGTTTCAACGTCCATTAGCATTCTTTACCAGAGATAAAGATGTGTCGTCGGGAGATATACTAAGCTGGGGATGGTTTAAAGAGTTGAATGTGTATGACATCAAAATGGAGTTTGGAGTACAATACTTCAGATACTTGGCAGACTTTAAAACATTGCCTTACTGGGATGTTGAGGAGCTAGTACAGACACGTAACATCACATAGCATATGAAGTTTATTGATCAATTGCTTTGGAAGAAGATCAAGTTCGAAGCGACAAAAGGTTTCAGGTATTGGAAGCCATTCATTCCTAAGCGCCGCATCAAAACAGATAAGAAGACTGGGGTTAAAGATATCACGTTGATAATGAAGCGTCCACGAGCGATGAGGAATATGCCCTAATGCCTATCGAACATAATTTTTATCCTCTATTTAAGTGGTGGCAGGTTGATCCTAATACTTGTGAAGCAGTGATTGTTCTAAAGTTTGAAGATCATTTGGATATCACTCAGGAAAGGGTTGAAATGTTTGGGATGGAAGGTTTGAGAGGACTGTGGAGAACGATTCGGATACTAGACCCGATGTGGCTAGTGAACTGCTCAAAGGAAGATATCAAATGTTTATTCTATAGCAAGATTGTTATGAAGAACGTGAAAAAGAGCAAGCGATGCAATATCAGAGAGTTGTGAATGTCTGTTATGCACATGAAGTTAACTCTGGAAGAATGTGGGAATCCATCTGGAAGAACTGCAAAGAGTTTTTGAAGGAAGAAGCACGTATTGAACATATACATGAGATGGGTAGGGAGGCGAGACTTAGAAGGTTTCAATTCATGACAAAAGTGCCACCTACAAATCAAACGCCAATTCCAGAGCAAGAATGTTGTAAAAAGCCAATCCAAGAACTTCTTTGGGCGTGTCAGACAAAAGTAGAGCTTTGAAGATTGATCAAGACGAAGACGATATCCAAGGGGAGTCGTACATAATGTCTATGTCTTAGTCTTGGATCGAGTCTGTATAGTTTTGGCTAGAAAATGAAGGGTATTTATGTAATTAGTACACAAGTTCGCCCGGAAATCTTTATGTAAGATCAAGTTCGGCGAACTTGATTAAGACAAGTTCGCCCGAACTTGATCACATCCCAGCGAACTTGTGTCTCTATAAATAGGTGTCTTGTTTCCTTCATTTGTAACTTCTGCAACTTTGTCACTCTGACGGCGAAGCTCTGCTGGATCTGGTTTTGACATGTATTGAACTTTAATTGATCAATAAAACAACGATTAAACAGTAAATCTTGCATATTCGGTTAATCTTGTCATATAATTTCCGCTTGTATGAACAATAGATACAATTTAGGTTCCTATGTTTACAATGGAGCGATCTAACAAGTACGATAAAATAGATGTATCAAATCACCTTTGGAAGAAGTGAAACATTAAAAGCTCAATCAAGTTAAGCTATTATAGTTTTGTAAAAAAATATTTAATTTTTTTAAGTATTTACAAAACCAGTAAGTTAATAGCAAACCATAAATTTAGTTCACAATCACAGTTCATGAGATAATAGTTTCCAAGAAGTAACAAGTTCTCGAGTTTATGAGAGATCTCGAAATATTTGAGTTTTCTAAAATGATGAGTGTTCTCGATATTTTTGAGTTCTCGAGTTTATAAGCGATCTCGAGTTTGAGTTTGACTGAGTTCTTGAGAATCATAAGTGATTTCGAGAACAGTTGATTTCTTGAGTATCATAAGAGATTTGAGATTAATGAGGTCATAAGAGATCTCGAGTTTAAGTGACTTCTCGAGAATAATAAGTAATATCGAGAACATAAGAGTTTTCGAGAATCATAAGGATTCTCGAGTTAGTGAGTTCTCTATCTTGTGAGATCTCTAGTTCTCGAGTTTTCAAATTCTCAGTTCTCTAATACTTATGAGATCTCGAGTTTGTTATGAGATCTCGAGTTTTATTCTGAGATTTCGAGTTCTCTTATGGTTTCAAATTTTGAGATTTCGACTCCTCTTATGAGATTTCGAGTTTAGTTATGAAATCTCGAAGGTGAAATGTCAAGTTTTATTGAGATTTCGAGTTAGTGATGGTCTCGAATTTACCTGAATCTTTTGAACCAATCTCGAAAAAAAATTATTATCTCTTATGAATTTGTGATAAGATTTGGATGATTTCGAAAAGTTAGAGATTATTTAGTTTCCTAAATTTGTGCTTAGATAATCATTATCCTTTGATTTCAAAATCTTTTACTGATATACCATATCACTTATTTCAAAATATTGTGGATAAAATATAATCAAACTTAGGAAAAAATAATCTCTTAAATCGATTCAACCATAGTATTAAAAATTCTTCGAATTTTATGATGAACACGAAGAACATCATCGAAGAATTTTATGACTTTTCATCTGGCATCGAAACCTTAAACGAATTTTGTGTGTAGATTTCGAGTAGTAACAAAAATTCGGATTTTAATAATGCACAACTCGATTGAAACTTATTCTTTTTTTTTTTCTAGATTTCTTGGCTGTTAAAACCTGAACATCATGTCTAAAATGGTTTTCATCAAAAGTCTAGTTTTCGGTTTTAACTCCAAAGTTAAGGAAAGCTAACAGAACTGATTTGAGCAACATACGCTCTGATACCACATGTTGTTCAGTTCTGTAATTACGTAATGAAAAACATGTAAAAGTAATACCTGTTACAGCATTAGGCCAACAGAGAATCCAGAAACAAATGTAGTCATTGAGTTTGACAAGCCAGTCAGCTTGGCTTTAGATTATGTGTTCCGATTTTAAGTGGAATAGTATATAGATTGAGGTAGTTCGAGTTTTACGTGAAGAACTCAGTTTATGAGATAGAGAGGAGGTCGAGATGTGTGTGATGGTATATGAGAGTCTACCTAGAACCCTCTCTATTATCTCCTTAAATACACCCAAAGGGAAACCTTTATTAGTTAATAAGGGTAATATGGTCCATCAACAGTTACCAATAATATATTATAAGGTATTATATATTTTGATCTAATATTACATAAATGATGATAATGACCATATATATTAAATATAATAAATTATATTTAATCTTGCAAGAAACCTGTCTCTAAGACCAACCATGAGGAAGGCCATATAGATGATTGAACCTGAAGGAGTTATTGTAGTTTCTATCCCTCCATGCACATTCCCTTTCTCTATTATCTCAGTCTCATCATTTAATTTGTTGGTTATTTACAGTCTTCATGATAAGTTTTAGCTCTAACTGCATCTTATTAGTTGTTATATATATCTCAGGCTATAATAGAACTCGAATGCCCATTTGTTCATCGTTATATTTACCAACTTGAACGTGTAGAATTTGGGTGCCTAAGAACTTTAATATATTTTGTTTAAAAATTAGAAGAAAACAACAATGTAAAGAAAACCTTAATACACTCCATATCTTTTAGATGGTATAACTCTTTAGATGTGATAATGAAGATGCATAGATCAAATAATATTCTACAATATTTATTTCGTTGTTATGGTTTAGAACTTATCAAGGCATGAACTACACTTAAGAATCAATATATAAAACAAGGTATGGAAACGTGCTTGGCAATCAATTTGAAGACTAGATGGTGGTAACAGAGAAAGGGAATGGACAAGGAGGTTCCGTCACTTCAATATCTCCTTCAAGCATCTGGATGACCTTTTTCATGGTTGGCCTCATTGAAGGGTTTTCTTGTACACACCAAAGACTAAGCATCATAAACGTTGTTAGTTTACCGAAATCATCCAAGGCCTCCATATCATTCTCAACAAATGCATCCAACCTGCCTTCTTGGTAGCAATCCCATGCCAAATCCGTTAAAACTGCCACATCTTCGGCATCGTCACCAAAAACTACACTCTTTCGGCATGAAATGATCTCCAATAGCAAGACACCAAAGCTATAGACATCAACCTTGAACGTGACAGGGGTGTTCCTAAACCATTCAGGAGCAACATATCCTTTTGTTCCTCTAAATTCCAGCATTCGTTCGACTTGATTAATCATCAAAAGTTTTGCCAATCCAAAGTCAACAATCTTGGCATTGTAGTAATCATCAAGAAGTATATTCTGATGCTTTATATCACAGTGGATGAATCCGGTTGCTACAATCTTCATGGAGATATGTGAGTCCTTTGCAACACCTATGGCGATATAACTCCTTTGTTTCCAACTAGGTCTCTTGTCTCCAAAAAGAAACACTGCCAAAGTGCCGTTGCTCATGTACTCGTAAATCAATAGCCTCTGCTCATCATCGTCACAATAGCCAAGAAGTTGCACCAAATTCTTGTGATGAGTCCTTACAATTGTGTTGACCTCGTTTTGAATTCCTTTAGCACATCTTGAACCACAGTTTCCAGCTTCTTAACCGCCACGGTTGTTTGTCCCTATTTCACCTTTATAGACTATCCCGAAAGCCCCCCTTCCCAATTCTTTCTTGAAACCATCGTAGCTTTGACTAGTTCTTGATATGTAAAAGGCGGTAGATTAGTGTCAACACTTGTACTACATGGAAGTGGATTTACGGCCTTCTTCTTGTGGATTTGAAAGAAACACAATAAATCACACCACTTAATACAACAATTACTAGCACCGATTACCTAGTAGAACTGATCCCACGACTATCAAATTTGTTCTGTTTTTATTTTCTCCTGTTCTACTTCTATTTTCTCCTGTTCCAGAAGGACCATCACTTTTTCTATATTTCAGGAGGGCCTTCACATTATATGCAGGATCTTTATATCCATTGGTAAGTGGAAGCTGCTTCTTCCAACATTGGTTGTTCCTGTAAATTGCAACAGCACAGAAACAATCTTTCAAGCACGAAGTTCTGCAGTTTTGCTCATTACTCGGGTTCAGGCTCACAAAGTCGGATGCTGGCCAATCAATATTTGTGAGCTCGATGAAATCAAATACATCTTCTGCTCGATTTGACTCGCCTTCATCACAGCTCGGAGTGAATACGGCTTGCAGTCGCCATTTGTAGTATTTGGATCAAGCAATGAGAACCCCTGTGGACATTCACAGTTTGGTCGATTGTTATCAAGAATGCAAACATTGTTTAGCCCACAAGCTTTGCTGTCTCTTTGCCTACATATGTTTTTTGGTTCAAACCATATAACTCTCCAGCTTGTATCCTCAGTGGGATTCTTGGGGTGGTAGTATTGAGTAAAAACTCCATCAGAATCAAGAGTAGCTCTGTGATAATAATCTCCAGAAGGAGGTGAGTCTTCTGTAAGAATAGATCTTTGGCCATTTCTTCTCAATATATACATGTACCCCGTTGCATCAATGTTCACCAGAATTCGTTGAATTGGTGGCATCACGTGTGCCACTTACATAGTAAGCATTGTCAGGAGTGCCAGTAAACATATCTCGAGTATTAAGAACAAGATTCCCATCTAGAAGCATACGTAACTGGAATTTTCCACCAGCGAAGTTCGTTTTGCCCATTCGGGAGTTGATTGCCGAACCACCTCTAGCCACAACCTGAGTAGGCACTATGGTGTCTGCTGGATGATTAAAACCTTCCCATATATTGCGAGAATTGCTACCCACGATCACGAAGTTACCAGTATCGTTCATATAACCATTGGCTAGATCAGAAATGGACTCAGAACTCCATACCACTTTACCTTGAGGATCACTGAGTACGAGCCCACGCCTATTAACAAGGTCAACTTTGGATCCTGTGGACACCGTTGGACCGCCTTCTGGATACCAGATGATGGTTTTATCAGGTATCTTTTCATACCATATGGATAACAAGTAATTATCTGTGCCTTCAACTTTCTGAAACCCCAAAGCAAATTCACCAGAAGATGAAAGCCATGGTTTGGCATCAGGTGTAGCTGTGAGTGATGCACCAACAGGTACAGAACCATTTGTCTGCTGTGCTGCTACAAAATGTAGCAAAATAGCTAGAGAGATGAGACGAATTGGGACTAAGGCCATGAATATGCTTGAATGGTAAAAAAAAACAGTAACAAATTAAAATGGAACCTTTAAATAATTAAGATGATTGTTTTAAAGTCAACTGAAAGACTTTTGAAGTCCATCCATATATATTAAAATAGGACAAAAAAGTCCTTACCTAATAAGTAGACTTCTGTGGTCTTTTGGTTCCAGAGATGATGAATAATCCCAAATTCTCATACGCGGCAGGAAGCATTCAATGTGGAAATGTTCCACGCTAGAGACTAAACTAGACGATATTAATATCAAAACTTCATGAAGCTTTTGAAATTTCTCACGTTGAAGTTAAAAGCATGTTATGTATATTAACTAGATGATGTCCCGTCCGCGTTGCGGGACGATGGCCGAATAATTCTCAACCAATTAAAAAAACAGTACTATAGTTTTGTTATAAAAAAACTAAAACGATGACAAGACCATAATTTGGAGCTCAGGGCAAAACAATAATTTGTCAGGACTAATGAGCGAGTGTTAGGCAGCTCCTGACACGAAAAACAATTAAGTCGAACTAAATCGAGTCAATAGTTAAAACAAAACACTTTTATAGTTTTGCTAAAAAAACCAAAACATTGGCAATTCTGTAATTTTTAACTAAGGGCAAGTTGTGTTTTTTTACTGGGGTAAAAGCGTAATTTCCAAAAGCTAAAGTGATGGCAATACTATAAATTTGAACCAGGGGCAAAATCGTAATTTTGCGCAGGGGCAAATTCGTAATTTTGAACTTGGGGTAATATCGTAATATAAATTTGAACTAAGGGCACAATTGTAATTCGGAGTTGGAGGCAAAACAAAATTTTATTTTTTAACTGAGAAAAAAATCGTAATTTTAAGTTGGGGGCAAAAGGATAATTGTATTTTGAACCGGGCAAAAAATGTAATTTTGAACTGATCATAATTTTTTAAACATGGGCAAAATCATATTTTTGAAGAGAAGGCAAAATGGTAATTTTAAGCTGGGAGCAAAGTCATAATTTTATTTTGAACAGGGGGCAAAAACATAATTTTGAACCAATGGCAAAGTCGGAATTTTGAGCTAGGGGAAAACATAATTTTATTTTGAACTTGGGGCAAAAGCGTAATTTTGAACCGATGGCAAAATCGCAATTTTAAGCTGAGGGTAAAAGCATAATTTTATTTTGAGTTTGGGGGCGAAAACGTACTTTAAACTGGGGGTAAAAACATAATTCTAAAATGAGTATAAAATATTAAACCGGTTGGTCCAATTGGGGAGTGCTGCCTGACACTATTCCCCTATATGATGTTTGTATATGTAGTAATATATGTAGTAATATTATAGTTTTAACTTATATAATAGATACCGGTATGTATAAAACTAGGGAAATTGATATTAATATTATAGTTTTAATTTATATAATAGATATTGGTATGTATAAAATTAGGGAAATTGGGGTATGTATAAAATTAGAGAAATTGGATTCTAATAATCTCAAACAGTCATCATTGGCCACTACTGATCTCACCTTTGAATATTCTTATTAGCAGTCCCACCTTGCCTTCAACAGTCCTTTGTTAAAAAAACTTAACCAAGTTAAGTTTTTTTTAATTACAAACTAATGCTTCAGGGTTTTTTATCAGATTAAGGATACGAATCAACTGATGTGAAACTTATATGGAAACGATGCTCCAAACGACTTGATTTTTGTTAATTGGAAGTTTAAACACCCGGATTGAAGCACCATTTTTGTTGTTTGGAGCATTGTTTCGAGATAAGTTTTAGTCAATCGACTCGTATCCTCGTTCTGTTCAAAAGCCCTAAAATATCAGTTTGTAATTTGGAAAAAAAACTTAACTCTGTTAAGTTTCTTTAACTGAGGATCGTTGAGGGAAAAAAAGTTAAAAGGTGGGATTGCGAGTGGGTTTATTCAAACATGGGATTGCCAGTGGCCAACCACCTCTAGGTGGGATTATTAAAATATATTTTCCCTTAAAAGTATGATAAAATGATTGTACAATAGATATCGTTGTAACCCTCGTAAAAATTTCGAGCCTTAATTTTCATACTAAATATTTGTTAATACGAGCATTATAAGAGCAAGGAGGAGTAGTGTCATAGTGCCTTTCAAATCTGGAAAAATGCCAGATCAGTGGAGGAGTAGTGTCATAGTGCCTTTATATAAGAGCAAGGGAGACGCCCAATGTTGTGAGAATTATAGAGGGATAAAGCTGCTAGGTCATACTTTTAAATTATGGGAGAGGGTAATCGATAGGGGTGTGCAAAGTCGGTTAATCACCGATTCGGTTAATCAAAGGTCCGTTAACTGTTGATTCGGTTAATTTGAAAGTGTTAACCGTAACCATAACCGATAGGCGGTTAACCGTGGTTCGGTTAATCGGTGGTTATGGTTCGGTTACCGTTATTTCGGTTATTAACCGATTTTTTTTGTGTTTTTAGATAAAAATGCGATTGTACTTTTGTATATAGTTTATTGATGTTTCGATAAATAAAACCTGTTTATGTTCTTATACGAGCTATTTTAGCTTACAGAACATATACCGTATACTGAATAATGAATTACTTAGTTCATAAGTAATTAATATAACCATGATTTTGGATATAGATATTTAGTTCGCTAATACAATAAATAAAAAAGGGACACAAATAAATAGAGACAAGAAGTGTAAGAGGAAGATAATAAAAAAGATAACTCTAATGCTTACTAGACATTTAACTTCAACCATAAATACAAAAAGCACAAATAAATACAAAAAAATAAGGTTTGGTTCGGTTCGGTTAAATTCGGTTAATGAAGATACATTAACCGTAACCCGTAACCGAAAAGTCGGTTAATCATATTCACTTAACCATAACCGTTTAGTTTGGATGGTTTCGTTACGTTAATTTTTCGTGTTAACGTTTCGGTTTTCGGTTGTGATTCGGTTTTTGCTCAACCCTAGTAATCGAGACTAGAATTAGAAGTGAAACCCAGGTTACGTTAAACCAGTTTGGTTTCATGGTAGGGTGGTCAACTATAGAAGCGAACACATCCTAAGAAGCTTGATGGAAAAATACAGGGAGAAGAAGAAGTAGGATCGACATATGGCGTTCATTGACCTTGAAAAAGCATATAATAGTGTACCACGTAGATTAATTTGTGATAGTTTGGGGGATAGAGGGGTTCCTGGGAAATATGTTGACATAATTAGAGATATGTATGTTAGATCTGAAACTAGTGCCCGTGCCCTTAGGGGATACCGATTTCTTCCCTGTAGAGATAAGATTTCACCAAGGGTCTGCGTTAAAGTCTGTTTCTCTTCACGATAGTGTTGGATGAGTTATCTAGGTTGATTCAAGAGACAATTCTATGGTGCATGCTTTTCGCAGATGATATTGTGTTAGTGGCGAAGACTAAAAGAGCTTGAATGCAGAGGTTGGAGGAGTGGCGAGCAGTTTTAAAGGGTAAAGGTTTAAGAATTAGTCGCCCCAAGACTGAGTACCTTTATTGTAATTTCAGTGGTGCGGGCGTTGGCGATGACGCTCAAATTACTATTGACGGTCAAGGGGTTCCACAGGTTACTAAGTTCAACTATTTAAGATCATTTGTACAAAGGGAGGGGAGATAGATAGCGATGTAGCACATCGCATCCATGCTGGTTGGTGTAGGTGGAGAGCAGCCACTGGGGTTTTTGCAATAAAAGGTTCCCAACTAAATTAAAGAGGAAATTTTATAGGGTTGCGATTAGATGTAACATCCCAAAAATCAGAAGTTTTATTTCGTTAGTATATTCTTCAGAAATGGAAAGAAATAAAATAACTGAGTTCTTTAACTTAATTAGGATATGTAGGTTAGGTAGTAAAGACAAGTTTTGTGACCAAAAAAGAATTGCAAACATGAGGGGCTAAACTTAGCAAAAAGAATGAAGGTTTTATAAGACCAACTAAGTGTGTGTAGTGTGTATGTGTGTGTACGATCAGAGAAGAGAGAGTGGAGGAGAAACTTCCCTTCAACTCAAGAATGGCCCAAATTGATCAAATTAAGATGGAGATTGGAGCTATATCGGATGCATGAGCTTAGATTCTTAGTCATCTAGACAAGACAAACATGTGGTAAGTTATAAATTGTGATTTGGTGATCTTGTATGAAGTGGTTTGTGATCAATCCTTGAAATTTTGAAATTGAGCATGAATATGCGTTAGAATGATCAACTAGGACTATTCCATGTATGATACCAAGTAATTTGATGTTTAAAGGTGAACCCATTTGGGTTAGTGAAAGTGGGACATGGGTGTATCACCCATGTCCAATCCTTGTTCAAAATTTGATGTAGTATATTGCATGTTATAATTGTTGTTAGTTAGGTTGAGTATGATACGGAAATTTCTTGATGTTTACTTGCTTGATGAATGAAAGTGATCAGTAGGAAGAATGCATGAAATACTTGTACAATACGCTTAAAAAATAGTACGCACACAAATTGTTTGATGAAATGCACAGGTGAGATTATTAGAAGAAATTGGATGTAACAACGAATGAATATGTATAGAATGTATAAATGATGTACTAAATAGTAAATTATCATGAGAAATATGTTCTTAATGGAATCCATGTGCAAATGTAGTTAAATTTTGATTGAGTAGAAGTATGATTCAAGAGTTGTGCTAGATGCTTGGTTGATGTAATGTACACCTTGTAAATTGTTGATTGTCTATTGGTGATTGATAAGTATGGGTGAAACTTATGAGATCCTAGAAAAGGGGTAATGCTGGAATGATGTCGGGTAAGCTAATTATATGATAGAGTACTAGTTGGGAAGTTATAAATATGCCAACTTGATGAAATGATTATCAATATGGATGAACGTGCATACTAACAAGTTATGAAAATGATGGCATGAAAGAATAGAAATTTCATTAGCAAGGACTCAAGCACGGAAGGCTAACGAGTCGAAGGGAGGCAAGAAGACGAACATGAACATGGACGCTAAAGGTAAGTGATTCCCAACTCACTCATTAATAATTAATAGAAATCGTTGTACGTGTATGTATTGGTAGTAGTGTAGGAATGAATGATTACTAGAAGTACTTGTTTAAGCCTTGTTGTAATGGAAGAAAGTAATTAACTAGGTCGGTAGGTGATTTCCGAATGAAATGATTATGAATATTTTTACATAATGAGTTATGTATTGTGAAAAGAATGGGAATCACCGACGAATGGGTAAATTATAATGGAATGACCACAAGTAGGATTGTTTTGGGTGAATGGTAGTTTATTTATAGTTGGAAATGTTTAGTACGATCAAACGAGTCAAAACAAGAAATCAACTCATGGCGGGATTCGCCCATGGACCCTTTCTCATGCCCGTTTAATATGAGTTTCGTCTTGGTACTCGTAAGGTGTCCGTAAGGCTCCTTTTACTTCACTAGACATGTATAATTCATATTTATGTAAAAGTATAAACTTAATGGAATAAATATCAAATGTAAGCATGCATGAGGAAGGAAATGGTAGACGGGTATGTGTGGAAAACGAATATATCATTTATCAAATAATCATATGCATTAATGGGTATGTATGTTGAATGCGTTTGAGTGAATAGGATAATATGTAGGTAAGTATATGTGCAATCGTATGTGCGTTGTAGTCAAATGAATGTTTACCAATGGTAGGTAGTTCCGTGAAAACATTGTGTATTCAATATGTTAAGAATATGGGATCGCTAACCATGTTATTGTAATTGAGAATGAAATGAAAAGTGCAGGTATTAACGTTGGGTCCGAGTGAGTCGATGCCAGAAAGTAATAGATTTGAAGGATGAACGAACAGGATATTTTGCGTTGCTAGAATGCAATATGGTCTTTTAGCCAAATGTTTATATTATATGTATGATGTCGCCATTTACTAACGTGTTGGTTGTTTATGGTGTTCACAGGTTATACTGGTCATTATTAATTATTCCGAAGGACAAATGGTCGAAAGTCGAGTCAAAGAGCAAGGATTATACGGGAAGAGCAATCATATAGCTTGTATTACGTATTACATTTAACGCGTTAATCAAGAATGAATGTTGTAAATCATTTTCAAGAAAATGTTGAACTTTGAAGTATGTCATATAGATAATAAAGAAAGAATTTTTGAATCGGTATTTCCGCTGCGTCTTTATGGTTAGCTTCTCGGGGTGTTTCAAGTTGGTATCAGAACGGAGGTTCGAGGGATTCAAGCATGAATCGTAGTGCTTGAACTCGAACCAAAAGCTCATGCAAAAGTGTGTGTTCGCTCCGAGACGTCATTCAAGTAAGTGCCTAGGGATAGAGGTAAGGTGCTGCCTACATCTCGCCCTCCCTAGACCCTACTAGTAGTTTTGCTATTTGTGAGATTTACTGTGTACGATTGAATTGATTGACCAACATTATAATTTTAACTTAGCGTCCTTCCAGAATAGATCTAAGTATCACATATGAAACCTTCCTAAATTTAAATGAGGGATTAGATAGTGTTGTTGCATTATAAGGCATAAAAGAAACACAAACGAATTGTGGTTTCGTGTTTTGTTACAAAAGATTGCAAGGAAAGAGTGCAGGGAATGCAGAGGAAAAATGAAGCAGTGAAAATGTTAGGAAATACATGTAGTGAATGTAGAATCTGATGTAGTGAGTGCATAAACAAGTGTTGCGAAATTAGGAAATTAATGCAATGAGTGCAGGGAAAATTTTGGACCCGTAAGAAAGAAGATAGTCAGTTTGTGAGGAATCAATGGAACGATGGAAACCGTGTGATGCAGAGTTAACCTGTGAAAGGTGACATAAAACAATCCACTGGGTGGATCGGGTATAAGTGAAGAATCCAGGAGGGAACAATCAATCAAGAAGACCCATTCTGAGAGACAACCGTGAAGAAGATAAATCAAGAGAAGACACGCGTGTGAAGGATCCAAAATAATCTTATGACTGGATTAGAAGAAGAAATTATACAACCGCTATAGAAAAATTTTACTGGGTCATATTGTCTAAAAAATCTATGTAAGATGTATTCAAGTCATGTGATATGATGGTGGGCAAGATAATCAAGACCAGGTGGAGTTCGTGTTGAGACAACTGCAAAAGAAGAGATTCGTGTGATACAAATGAAGTGCAATCAAGACAAGTGTGAAACAATGTGTTCATGTAAAACAAGTTTGTGAGGAGCCAGGTTCGTAAATCAGAAGATCCACGTGGAGCCTTGGATACCGGAGAGACTCAACAAGTTGCTTGAAGTACAAGACCTACAAGTTTGAAGATGTTCGAGATTAAGGGGGAGAATGATGATATAATCTCTCACAACAAACTACAAGGGTGTTATTGTAAATAGTCAAAAGTATAGTTAGTATGTAATTAGAACATATGTATAAGTATAGGGTGTATTATGTTAAAACCTATAACTTGATATAGGCTCTCACAACAAACTACAAGGGTGTTGCTGTAAATTGTCTAAAATATAGTTAGTATTCAATTAGAACATATGTATAAGTATAGGGTGTATATGTTAAAACCTATAACTTGATTAGGCATCAGAATTAGATGCAACGCCTCAGATAGATTCGAGAATCACAAGGGCGCAAAATTAGAAGACATGTTGATTGGGAACTATGGACACAACGATTCAAAAGGGCGCCAAGATTAAGATGTATGTCGATACAACAAGGTCACATTTATTCCCGAAGGGCTGTGATGGTTAGATGGTTCTATTGAAATAGTATAAATAGGGTTTGTATTTCAGTTGTATATAATCACATCAATTCACACTCTATCAGATTCAATTGAAGTTCTTGTTGTTTTCTTTCTTGTTCTTGTTTCTTAGGCCATTGTAGTGGTAACCCCTTGCGATGCGGGGTATACGACATGTGTCAAATGCGTAAGAAAAGAGGGTTATAAAACTTGAGTGTGTAGTGGTTAACCCCTTCAATTATATATATATATATATATATATATATATATATATATATATATATATATATATATATATATATATAAGTCTGGGGTAGATTCATGCGACAACCACCTTTATTGCAAGAACGAATGTGAACGCAAAAAAATACCTAGAAAAATCTAAAAAACATACAATTTATTTAATATTTTTTTTAAATCGCTATCTTTCCTTACCAAAAAAAATTTCAAGTAACAATTATCGATACATATTAGGGGTGTTCAAAATCATCCGAATCCGAAAACCGAATCCGAATTATCCGAAATTTCGGATATCTTTCGGATATCCGAAATTTCGGATAATTCGAATTTTCGGATTCAGATTCGGATAGTGATTTCGGAATTTTTCGGACATTTCGAATATCCGATATCCGAAATATAAAAATAATTAATTTTTAAATATTTATTATAAGTAAATATATATACCATATTTTAGAAACCCTAAGCAACATTCACCTATTTTGCCTTCAGTTTCACCCACGCATACCACGCCCCACCCTCCTTCATCACTCTCGCTGCTGCTGCCGGCGGCCTCCGTTCGGCGACTCCAACCGATGGCCTGCAAGCTTTATACCTTCACTGAATCTTCGCGACTCACTGTTCAACAATCTCCTTCAATTGCGAACCATCGCCCTGCTCTAGAACCTAATCATTCTTCATCTACTATGTTGTGATAATAAATTGTTGATTGTGTGTTCATCTCTTTTTATTGTTCTGTGATGAACAATCCCTATTATTTGTGGCTATTTATTTGATTTCGGTATAAAAAAATTAGCAGCAAAGTTTGTTCTTATAAGGCATTGATCTATTTATCAAATGCACGAATTGACTTGGAATTATTTTGTTTGTTTTTATGTCAGAAGATTCCATGTGTTCATTACCCTTTCATATATGTTTACTCTTATATTTTATTGATTCAATTTCTTGTAGATCTGGTAACTAAACTTGAGATGCTCCAAATATTTACTAATTTTGATTCAATTTCTTATAGATCTATTATTTTTGTGGTCTTCAGTTTGTTGTTTTAGGTTGTCGACACAGAGGTAGTGGAGATAATGTTCTAACTCTCAAGTATTTTTGATATCCGATTCAATATCCGAATCAGTATCCAAAATTTCGGATACCGGATTCGGATAGTGAAATCCGAATTTTCGGATATCCGGTTTTGAAACACCCCTAATACATATGTGCATATGTATCATTTCTTGGAGAAATTCCGTAATACATTACTAGTAGTAGACAAATGCACTTTCATTTACACTACATAACGTCATACACTACTTTTTACATTACAATATTAAAAATGCATCATTATGTATAAACATGATATAACGTGTTTTGGTACAAAAGTTTCAGATTTTGAATGATGAAGTAGGCCCATATACATGTTTTTTGTTAGTTATATCTAGTGGGATGGTTTGGTTATGAATGATGAAGTAGGCCCATATACATATTTTTTTGTTAATTATATCTAGTGGTTGATGGTTTGGTTATATTTGTAACTTTTTGATGTAATATGTTATTTGGATGGTATAAAGGGTGTTGATGTATATGTAATAAAGTGAAATATTGGTATATGGTATTGTATTATAGATGGTAGGTGTAACAACTCGCGATTTTCGTTGTTAATTTTGTTTTATTTTATTTCCGTGTATTTCGTTCATACTCGTCGTTGTACTCCGGGATTCGATTATGGAAAAGTTTATGTTAAAATAAGTATATTTTGTCACAATGATACTTTATCTAATCGCTTATTAAACGCAACGGTAACACAATACAATCACACGTAACTATGTTACTTCAAGAGCCGAGTGTGTTATTGTTTAATAAACACTTGTGCCATCGCATCGTATGCAAAACGCAGTCAATTATGTGGAATTATGTTCTATGTGTGTTGTATTTTGTTTATATTATTGTTTGTTATCGCTAAAACGCTCACGCAACTCGCTCTCTCTCGATTCAATGGTAATATAACGCTTAACGCTTTGCTAAAACGCTTAACATAACCATCTAATACGAACCGAATCGCCAAACGAACACCTAACGCGAAAATAACGAACAAAACTTAGACAATAGGCCAAGTTCGACCGAACTTGATCATACCAAGTTCGCCCGAACTTGACCAGGCCACTAATATCACCAAAACTCATCAAGTTCGCTCGAACTTGTGCTCATTCAAGCAGAACTGGCCAAGTTCGCCCGAACTGTGCCAAGTTCGCTTGAATGGTGCCAAGTTCGGCCGAACTTGATCTCAACCAGCTCATTCTCTCTTTACCTATAAATACCCAACACCTCCATTCGTGCTCTGCTTGCTGCAAGTTCGCATGAAACCTCCCGAAACCAAAAACCTTTGATTTCCAAGTAAGAATCAACCCGTTTTCATACAAACAACAACGTTTTACAGCGATTTTGCACAAGGTCTTACCTTCGATTTCATCAAAACTCTTATGTTTACGAAAATCTTCATCTTTTTCTACAAAACTTCTCTTTTTCACTTAGATCTACACTTAGATCTAAGTAAAACCTTTTAAACATTGATTTTTACACAAAAATACGGACTAATGACGTATGTTTTGTTCACTATGAAGTGGAACGAGGCGTTGTCAAACAAAATCTCAGCTCCGGAAGCACAAGGACGAAATCGTCACTTTGCACAAACTGGACTCACCCGTACGAACCATCAAGTTCGCCCGGATTAGTTCGAGTTTTTGTAAAATGGCTAAAAACTCGCTCCAAAAGACCTCTCCAGCCTAGGTTTTGCTTAGTAGCTTAAGGTTGGAGGGATGGACACTCGATTTCCTCAGCAAACAACGTGAAAACGCACGATTTGGATGCCAAAACAGCCAAGTTCGCTCGGAAAACATCAAGTTCGCTCGAACTTGTCACCAGATTGTGACCAAGTTTGCCCGAACTTGATCAGTTTTGACAGAAACCACACAAGTTCGCCCGAACTTGTACTGATTCCAAGGAATCAGGACAAGTTCGCCCGAACTTGTACCCTTCCAGAGAATAATAGCACAAGTTCGCCCGAACTTGTCTACTGTTCCTTCAATCGTTAACCGTTTCAGCATTTCGGAAGACTGATGCACTTCTGTTCGCTTACAGGCTAAACCGGCGCTCCCTTCAATCCACATCAGATCCCGTCTCACTCTCTAATCGCACCAACTGTGAGCATACTTGAACCCTTTTACGCTTAAACGCATTTTTGGGTGTCACATATGTTCGTATATCAAAACACATCACACAACTCAAAACGCTTACTCGCAACCCGCATTTACATGACTAACGTGAAATCTGCTGAATTGTATGTGTTACTTGATTGCTAGTACGCCACCCTTAACATGATAGCTTGCTAGAGGTTAACCCGCCACCCGGAGGCCCGGGGTTGTTAAGGCTCGCATTTTTATTTCTCATTTATTTTCTCTTTAGGACGTGGACACTTGTTCGCGTGTCTCGCACTCGCGGTTTGTTGGTTTACTTGAATCTAAGTAGTTACATAGTTCACATCTCTTACGTATGTCATGCGGTGTATGCTAAATGATTTTATATCTATTATGTACGCAAACCTGTATGCTCACCTTTACTTAATTGTATAAACGTTTATTTTAACATATGTCGCAAGTTGATGACTTCTCGCTGAAATGGATTAGGATCTTACTTTTAGAAACGCATTGTAATAAAATCTAGGGGAGATCGAACTTGAATTTTTTATGAGATTACTTGGTATTTTGTAACTTATTTGAGGATTGTATGTTGATAGTATGGGATATTGACGCTTATATATTGTCGCTTAAATAGTGTTATGGAATTTCTCATGAGACAACCTGGTTCGCCTAGTGCCACTACCACGATGTTTCCGCCATCGGTTGGGGTGTGACAGTAGGAGGTAATGGTATTGTATTATGGATGATAGGAGTTAATGGTAGTGTATTATGGATGGTAAGGGAAAGTGTATTCACCAAAACACAAAGTAGTGTACCAAAACACGTTATATCATGTTCATACATATGGATGCACATGTGCATTTCTAATATTGTTAATGTAAAAACTAGTGTATTATGGATGGTAGTGTAAATGAAAATGCAATTGTCTAATATTGGTAATGCACTACGGAATTTGTCAAAGAAATGATATACACTACTAGAAAACTAGGCAATTGCGACCATAATTTGCGAACAACATAAGACGGTTGCAAAATTAGCGACCGAGTTGCGACCAATATCAAAACAGTCACATAGTTACAAACCAACCTGGATTAGTTGCAAGATGATTGCAAATTTTGTGACCGCATTTTTCCGGTGGCAAATCTGTTGAATAGTTGTCGGAAAACGGTCGCAATTATGATAAAAAAATAAATCGAAAGTCGCGACCATCTAAAGCGGTCGCAAATACGAGACATATATAAGAAAAAACAAAAGTTGCGACTGTCTAAAGCGGTCCAAATACGAGAAACATATAAAAGAGCAAAAGTTGTGACCGTATAAAGCCGTCGCAAATACGAGAAATATAAAGATGCTAAATTGCAACCGTCTAAAGTGATCGCTAATAAGAGATTATCTAAATATACAAAATGTATAAGAAACATTAAAAAACCATTGCGGAAAATTATTGTACATCTCCTCTTAATTTCAAACATTTTTATACTTTGTTTTTACTTCAACTTGGATTCAGGAACATGAACAAACTCATTTTAGTCAAAAAAGAATTATATTAAATTGTATTCTTAATCAAAATAAATAGATTATATCTTTCTATGAAAATTAAATGGCAATATTCAAAATCGAAAAAGAGAAACAAACTAAATTGGATGCAATTACGGTGAAATCTAGGGATGAGCTCGGTACCGGACCGAAAGTACCATTTCCGAAAATTGTCAATAATGGTTATTGGTATCGGTACCAAAATAATAGATACGGTACCGGTATTTAATGGTTATATAGGTTAATTATTTAAAATACTGATATTGTACCTAACTGATAGTGTACCGATCCCCTAAAAACGAATAAAATAAGTATTGATTCCCTATACCTAATAACTTTAACCGTTAGAATATAAAAATCTTTATGATAAAAGAGAAAAAAATTGTATCCAGTTGTCAATAACTTTTGGGTTTTCTAGAGTAAATAAAACCATCCACACGTCCTGGAGCATGTTTATCATTTATTATTTTTCTTTTAAACCATCCACACGTCCTGGAGCATGTTTATCATTTTTAAATTTTCTTTTAATAAAATAATAGAGAATGATTAAATTGCTAAAATCGACTCTGAGGTTTGGGCATGTTTGACAGTTTAATCTAAAACAACTTTTTTTGCCATATTGCCCTTCATTTTTGGGATATTTTGTCATTTTCATCCAAACCACCAACTTTTTTTTTTTTGCCAAAATAGTCCCTAAGATTGAGAATTTTTTTTCATTTTCATCCAAATGTTTGACAAAAAAATAAAGCAAATTAGACGTTTGGATGGAAATGAGAAAAAAATTAAAAAGCGAAGCACCATTTAGCACAAAAGTTATTTGGATAAAAGCGACAAATATACCCAAACCTTAGTGACGATTTTTGCAATTTACTTTAGAGAAAAATTAAACCAATCATCGGAGAAGAAAAAATAGATAAAAACCGAATGATAACAGATCCAATCTCCGATTATCCCCTAACCCTAGAACAACAAGAACTAGATGACAAGCAGCAACAGCAGCGTTCTCTGTCTTCACCATCGCTATTGCCGGAATTCTTTTACCGGCGGTGAAACTCCGTTATATTCAACGATTTTTACAGGTATATCACCGGTTTCTCCTTCATAATTCACGATATTATGTTTAACAGCAGATCAGTCAATCATTCATTCATCAATGGCGAATCACGAGATT
Organism: Scalesia atractyloides; assembly: GCA_947069175.1. Classification (NCBI taxonomy): domain Eukaryota; kingdom Viridiplantae; phylum Streptophyta; class Magnoliopsida; order Asterales; family Asteraceae; genus Scalesia; species Scalesia atractyloides. Next base: position 78,310,936 of record CAMTDV010000004.1, on the reverse strand, counting down.
CTTCCCGTTCCAGATTACTCCAAACTTGATGAAGTTTATGGTGATGGATCACAACTCGAAGAAGCTCAACTTCGTATATCTGTTCTCAACTCCAAATTCGAATAGTTATTCAGTCATCTTCATCAAATCTTTGCTCATGCTCCAGGTTATTGATCTTTTAACTTGACTGATTGTTCGAATACCTAATTTTGTGTTTGATTTAAGCGCATTGCATAATCATCGATGTAATTTAAGTGGATTTAGGTTAGGTTATGGACTTACTCTGGTTTAACTTCGCTGATTTTGTTTTGTGTGCGATTTGTGATTCATATACCTAATTTTGTGTTTAGTTGAATCAAATTGCATAACTATTGATGTAATCAATGTTTAGGTGAACTAAGATTAGGTTATTGCTCTTTTAACTTAACTTATTTGTGTTTGGTTAAAGAGCATTGCGTAATTATCGATGTATTCAGTGTTTTGTTTGTGACTGTTAGTTATATCATATGTTTATTTTTGTACTGATTCAGCTATATTTGCTACAAATCCTCCTGAAACGAGACGCACATTTGTGCCTGTTGCTACCCTCTTGGTTTAACCGACACCAAACAAGTCAGGTAATCAAATTACTAAAGTTATTTCAAATATGTAAAGTAATGTCCACTAAAAGATGAAACAGAGGAATCTTTGATTTACTGGATCCATTTGCACTTATGGTAATACTAGTTAAATATAAGAAACCATTTGGACTTATGGTAATACTAGTTAAAATATAAGAAACGGACTATAAAGTGTTGATGGGTCAACCTAACCGTTTGACCTGTTCGTGTCTCCTGCAGATCTACAAGGGGTGCTGGAGCTCAACCATATTTGATCTCTCTTGCTCCTATTACAACCAACGGACAGTCAACACCTCCAGCCGATTTTGACCTTTTGAGTGGAGATGCTTTTTGACACATCAACTGCTATGTTATATACCCTTTTATGTAAAAAAAATATGATATTTTACATTTTCTCATCGAAGCGATGCTAAAGGTTAGGTTTAAAAATGTCTAATCATCAAGTTAGATTATAAACAATTATTTTAAGTATGTATTTTGTTGTTATAGCGTGAAATTTTAAGTGGAATGTTTTATATGACTGAAAATTTGATAAATGTTTAAACTTAAAAATATGACATTACAAGCAGGTTAAAATAGAAAATGGCCAATAAAGCTTTATCATACAAATAAATAAAAACTTTTTGCGACTGTAAAGAGGGTCGCAATTTTGTAAAAAGCAAGCGGTCAAAAACTGGTCGCAGTTTGTAAAAAGCATGCCGTCGCAACAAGACCGTCGCAAACAAAGTCTCACATAACCAGGAGCAGTCGCAATATTTGCGATCAATCTTACGGTCGCAAAACTCGCGTCGCAAAAAGGAACAGCGGTCGCAACCCAGGTGCAATAGAGCACTTGCGACGTGTGTTTTTCCAATCGCATTTCCGGTCGGAAAATAGTCGCAACAGGGTTATTGCGACTGTTTTGCGACCGTGTTATTGCCTAGTTTTCTAGTAGTGATATAAACATGTGCATAGATAATTGTTACTCGATTTTTGTTTTTTTTTGTTTTTTTAGTAACGACATATAGCCAATTTTAAAAAAAATATATTAAAAAAAATTGTGTGTGTTTTTTTTTTATTTTTTAGGTATTTTTGGTTCTCGCGGATCTGCAATAAAGGGTGGTTCCTAACGGATCCTTCCCTATAAGTTTGTGTATATATATGTGTGTGAGAGAGAAAGCTTGTTGTAGTGCCGTTATGATTTTCGCATCCATCGAACAAACCCGCCGCATAGAACCCCCTGGGGCGGTGTTCCCCGGCGGCACAGGGGGATGCGGCGCTATATGCTGTGCCACTACATATAGTCTTATAATCAATATCACAATGAAGATTGGCCAACATCCAGCCGGTGTAGGTGCCAACTTCATTGTGACAACACGTTATCAATGTCCTTCAGCTTTTTCTGAAATTCATGATTTCTTGTAGTCAAATTAGATGCAGTGGATCCCCACTTGTACTACAAAGAGGACACTGACTGATACCAGCGTTAAGTCTAGATTTATCAATTTTCAAGTCACAAAGATTTCAGAGAGGGAGTAAAGAGGTCAGGAAGAGAAATCAGAAATAGAGATTGATATCTTGTTCTAGTAACTTTTCATCAGCTCAATATGTATTTAAGTATGGGATTCGAACCGACAGTTAAATCCGTTTCATGGAGTTAAATTATGTCATTTCAACCTATGCAGTTAAATTAAGTTCGTTACACAATTTCATTCCATGGTCTATTTGGTATTTTTTAAAAAGAAAAAAAAATAAATGTGTGTCGATAACTTCAAAAGGATGATAACTGATTTGATATTATGGTCCAAGTGGGCTCGAGGTGAACATTCCGCAATGAACATTGCTTCCTGCCGTATATATTTATTTGAGATTCTCTGTACGGAACCAAATAAATTTTGGTAGATGACGAGGTATGACCCGGAGTGGCTAACCCAACCCAATCATCACCTATTATTTGATTATAAATAATTGAGTAAACTTCCGTTTTGCTCTCTTTGGTTTGGTTACTTTAACGGTTTTGCCCCAATCATTTAACAATAGCCATTTTGCTCCAATAGTTTACTATGTTTTTTTCATTTTGCTCCCCCATCTAACTCCATCCAAATTGTTTGTTAACTGAAAGGGTATTTTGATAACTTAAGTATAAAAATCATTTATTCAATTTTTTAAATATGTTATTGTTTTTAATGATATTAAAAATCAAATTATAAAAATCATTTATTCAATTTCATTAAATCCTTAAATTTGTACTTGTATTTACTGATATATATCATCATCACCTTCAACAATATTCAGCAATCTCACTATTGAAGATTGCTGCATACAACGACCACCGCTGCCAGACCTCACTATTGATGATTCATCGTCGTCGTCGAACCTCACCAACTACCGCCGCCGCCACTTCCACTTAAGGATCTTATAATCAGCCAAGGTTAGTTGTGATTTCCGGTCTGCAAAGTTCGCCGGAACCCTAACGCCGCCAGCAGCGAGATTCGACGGAACCCTGACGGCTACACCAAACCACCACTCCACTGCCCTACTTAACCTAAAACGTCGCACCAAACCTCCGTCCCAAAACCCCCAAATTGCTGCCCCAAACCTCCGTCCTAAAACCCCCCAAATCGGCCGCCGATCTCCCCTCTAATCTCTCTCTAAAACTCGTAGTCTCTCTCTCCTTTCAAGGCCAAGAACAGGAGGTGATTATAGTATTTGTATTTGTAACCCACATATTATATTCAACGTATGGAATTTGTAATCAATCAATCAAATATATAATATTTGGAAGCTGATGTTGAAATTTGGCAGGATGAACACTAGAACAAATTGTTGTGGCATTTTGTTGATAACGATTCTTATAACGGGTGTTTCTTGGTGTGTTTCTTCCAAGTTTTTTAAGAATGAACAATGATGAAGCCATGAAGATGAAATTTTGAATCTGATTTTTTATGTGAATTTGTTTGAATTTTGAATCTGATTTGGTTAGAGAGAAGAGATAATATGGGTTTTGTTATATATATATATTATATATAATTATATAATATAATATAATCTTTATCTTAGTTTTACTAAAATATCCTTTTTTATATTTGAAGTTACCAAAGTACCCTTTCAGTTAACAAACAATTTGGATGGAGTTAGATACAGGGAGCAAAATAGAAAAAACATAGTAAACTATTGGAGCAAAATGGCTATTTCTAAATGATTGGGGAAAAACCGTTAAAGTGACCAAACCACAGGGAGCAAAACGGAAGTTTACTCTAAATAATTAATTACACACGTTTATTCTAGAATCTTCTATTCGTCATGGATAAACCACATAACTAAATCCCTAATATTTTGGGAAGATCATGCAAATCCCTAACTTATCGGAGCCCATCCTAAGTTAGAGGAAACCATAATGGTAAATTATAAATAGAGGTAAACATCAAAGGTATGATGAGCTGACTCTCTCTCAATACATATTATTACTCCCAATACCGAGACTTATTCTCACGCCGGAGGGTGGTTACAGGAATAACCCCATTCCTGTAACGAGTCCTAACGGTGTTACTGTTTTGCAGCCAGCTATTCGAGTCGTTTTAGGGTCCAAGTTCTTGTTGGAGCCTTACCGTCAGGTGAGTGTTTCTTCATTGGCGCCATCCGTGGGACCTGTTACAACGCCAATAAACTTAGACCCAATGGCGAACGATCAGAGGGCGGCAACAACACCAGAAAACCAACCATTTATGACCAGCGAACACAACATCGGCGACAGTACCGGCAGCTACGGCCACTCCAACATCACCCGCAGTAACCAGGTCCCTGGACCTGGAGTTTGAAGCGGAGGTCTCGCCGGGATACCAGAGGCTCCCAACCGTTTCCTATGGATCGGTCGCAGGGAATCCACAGTCCTATACTTCCTGGCAGACTCGACAGGTGGCATCCACCTCAGCCCCCGTCGCTGTCTATACTCCTTAATCAAGCACCACCGCACAGACCCTGAATCCCGGGAGTGTACTAATAGCTACATCTGCGACACCCAGGAGCGGTGTACAACCGTCAAGTACGATCCAGTACCATCAGACATCTCTTACCCATTCCATGCCGCCGCTGTATTCCGCGGCACTCACAGCAGCACTGTCCACACCACCCCATCAACCAGTAGTCATGCCGGCGGGTGTCATGAATGCCCAAATCACACCCGAGAATCAGGCTTATTTTCCGGGTTATTACTATGCACCTCCATATGGGTATCTTCAACCATACAACAACCAAACCTACACCCCTCAGATGACGATACAAAGTTATGTTCAACAGCCGCCATACGCAGCTTGCATGCCAGCTTGGTGGACGTATCCCGCATCACAGCAGGCACATAGCCAAAGTCAGCCAGCCGCGGAACCTGTTTAAATAGAGGAAACGCTTCCAGGCCTCGTTTCTCACCCAACGAAGGCCCCACCAGCACATCTCAACCCCCGGCTACAAAAATCTAACGGTAGGATCAATGGACACAACCACCCAATAACAACCCGATACACTGTTGGGAAGATGATGAACTCACCAGACCTTACAAACCCGCCGATGCCGCGGATAGGTCAAAGTTCACAAGAAGAATCGCCGAAGCCCCGATCAAGGAGAAACCAAAGATGCCCCAAACAGTGGGAAAATACGACGGGCTAGTGACCCAGATGACCATCTCAATTTGTTCAAAAGCGCCAGAGAAGTCGCTTGCTGGCCAATGCCCCTTTGGTGTAAAATGTTTGTCCAAACACGGTGGGGGCGGCACGAGTATGGTGGGATGGTCTTCCCACTGGGAGATTGATAGCTTTTGAGGACTTGGTGTCCAAATTCCAACTGAAATTTAGTCAGCAGAGACGACACACCAAGGACCGAAACGAACTTCTCCACATCCGTGGGCGGGAAAATGAGACGGTTGAGAACTTCATCGTCAGATTCAATAAAGAAAGTTTGGCAATCCCGGGCATAACGAACGATTTGGCTTGCGGTGCTTTCCTACAAGGAGTAAACGACGATGAATTGTTAAGAACACTTTATGGAAGAAACGGCGTACCCGTGACCATTGATGAAATCTTGAGAATAGCCAATGTGTATGTTACACAGGAAAAAACGGTGGCGGCTAGTCACGCAGCCAACCGAGAAAAGGAATCACAGGGACAAGATGACAAAGAGCACCGAAACTCGAAAGCTAAAGGTAGAGGCGAGAGGTTCCATAAAGGCGATCGTTCTGACTCTCGATATGACAAATCTAAGAGTTCCTACTCAAGAAATGACTCGTCCTCGAGGTCCAGGTCCGACTACCCCAACTTGAGCAAAACACCAACAGAAATCCTGGCCTCTGAGAATTTAAAATCAACCCTCCAAAACCGCTGAGAGATACGTCTAATAAAGACACTGGTAAGTACTGTGAATATCACAAGGGCAATGGTCATGATACAAATGATTGTTATTAGCTGAAGAAGCAAATCGAGTACTATGTGAAGAATGGAAAGTTGGCCCATTTGGTTCGAGACATAAAGCAAGGCCCGCCCCCCATCAAGGAAGACCCAGATAAAGGAGCGGGCAAAAGGCAGCGGGAGATGAATATGTTATATGCCGACAAGGCAAAGGGGTAAAAAGAAGTTTCTCCACCCTGGAACCTTGGATGTTGGCTACCATGACGGTGGAACCGCGGGCGGAGGACCTAGACCTCACTGTCGACCCTCTCATCATATCAGCCGTTGTTGGCGATTATAACATGAGAAGGATACTGGTTGACGCAGGAAGTTCCAAAGACAAAATATACGAATACTGCTTCAACAGAATGCAACCGGAGGATAAGAAACTCCTTGAGCTAGTGCACGCCCCCATAAAAGGTTTTACCGGGGAGAAAGTTGATCCAATCGGGCAAATCACTTTTCCGGTAACCTTCGGCCTAGCGCCTCGTTAAAGAACCATACTTCTCACTTTCCTCGTAGTACGCGCCGACTCACATCACAACGTGATAATCGGAAGATACACTTTGGGGAAACTAGACGTTGTGGTATCCACAGCACGAGGCCTCATGAAGTTCCCCACGCCGGGAGGAGTTGCCACAATCCGCCGGAAAAAATGGGGGAGGTACTTAACGCCAAAAGATGTCGTCAGGGACCTAGCGGTGCAGTTGGTTTGGAAAGATGGGTATTAAGCACACGTTACCCTGAGCAGACAGTTACCATAGGGGATAGCCAATCCCCGCAAATCAAGAACAGCTTAAAGCAGCTGCTGAAAAGAAATGTCGATGTCTTCGCTTTCGAACATTCTGACATGACCGGCATACCCCGGGACAAGGAGGAACACAAGTTGGCAACATTCCCGGGCATCAAACCGGTGGCCCAGGGAAAGCGAAACATGGCTCCCGATAGGAAAGAAGCAGTGATCAAGGAAGTGAGAAAGTTGGTCGAGGCAGGCATTCTCCGGGAAACAAAATACCACACATGGATATCGAATCTTGTAATGGTCAAGAAACCAGACGATACATGGCGCATGTGCATTGATTTCAAAGATTTAAAAAAGGCATGCCCAAAAGATGCCTATTCGCTGCCGGAAATAGATTTCAAAGTCGATTCATTGGTCCCATTCCGGTATAAATGTTTCCTGGACGCGTATAAAGGATATCATCAGATCAAGATGTCACGTGAAGATGAGGAAAAAACAGCGTTCCATACTGATATAGGCATCTTCTGTTACACGAAAATGCCTTTCGGTTTATGCAATGCAGGTGCCACCTACCAGCGGCTCATGGAAAAAGCCTTTGAAAAGCAAATCGGTAGAAACCTGGAAGTGTATGTGGACGATTTGGTGATTAAAAGCAGGGAAGAAAAACAAATGCTCAACGACATCGAGGAGACCTTCCGAAAGCTACGAGAATACAACATCAAACTCAACCCCAAGAAGTGCTCTTTTGGGGTAGAGGAAGGCAAGTTCCTGGGGGTGGTAGTCACTCGGGAAGGCTTCAGACACAATCCTGAAAAAATAGATACCATAACGCGAATGCCGTCACCAAGGACCCTAAAGGAAGCACAGACACTAAACGGGCGATTGGTTGCTATAAATAGATTGTTAGCAAGGCACGCGGAGAAGTATCTGCCATTTATAAAACTTTGAAAGATTACCTCAACAAGAGCAACTTCAAATGGACCAGTGACGCAGAAGAAGCCTTGCAAGACATGAAACGGTTTATTGAAAAGTTGCCCACATGGCAGCCCCTCGCCCTAACGAACTCTTAAAGATGTACCTAGCGGAAGCTCACAACGCGGTAAGCGCAGTACTCATGGTCGAAAGAGATGGAAAGCAAACGCCGATCTACTACATTAGCCGCGTGTTGGCAGGCCCTGAAACGCGATATCCTATGGTAGAAAAGCTAGTACTCGCACTTTTTCATGCTACCCGGGCCTTCGAAGATATTTCCAGGCTCATCGTGTGCAAATCCTAACAAATTACCCTTTACAGCAAGTCCTACATAAACCAGAAATCTCTGGAAGGCTGGCAAAATGGGCAATTGAGTTAGGTGCCCTGGACATCGAGTATCAAAAACGAACGGCGATCAAGGGACAGGTAATTGCCGATTTCTTAGCTGAAATTCCTTAAGGAGAGGTCGTCGATGACCCAGTGGTGGACAATAGGTCAGAAGCTAGCACATCCTCACAAGCCTAGAGGTTGTATAAGAGAGTCCTCCAGTGGAAAGGGGGCTGGCGCGGGTTTCATGCTGATAATTCCTGATGAAGTGAAGCTGATGTATGCATTGCGTTTCGATTTTGAATGCTCCAACAAGGAGTCGGAGTATGAAGCCCTATTGGCAGGCCTAAGAATGGCACAATCCATTGGGGCAACTAGGGTTGAGGCGTATGTTGACTCCTTACTAATCAACAACCAGGTAAATGAGACACACGATGCCAAGGACGAAACGATGGCAAAATATTTGGACAAAACCAAAGAGCTCATAGCCTCCTTTGAAAGCGTCACGCTCAGCCATGTTCACCTCGGTAGAAACCAAATAGCTGATGCTTTGAGTAAGCTAGCAACGTCGGGCATGGAAAAAGAAGTAAAGGTGGAAACACTTCAGTCACCTTCAATTGAACACTGGGAGGTTTCCACGGTTACGGCGAAAGAACCTTTTTGGTATACGCCCATTCTAAACTATCTTACAAATGAGCGCTACCGTCTGCCAGAGGTGAAGCTAGAAAAATACAAGTAAAGGCTTTACAATACAAGTACAGAATGGCACCCTCTACAAGAAAACGTATTTGGGACCGTTATTACGGTGCGTATCCTCGTCGAAAGCCACATACTTGATCCACGAAATACATGCCGGCATATGTGGAATCCACGCCGGACCCCGCGCAACTGTGGCTAAAATTCAGAAGGCTGGGTACTATTGGCCTGGAATGCATGAAGACGTTGTGGTCAAAAGTATGACCCACAAACGCTGCGCCCCAAAAATAACTAATTCATGTGACAGCGACATGGGCCTTCTAGAAATGGGCAATAGATATCGTGGGACCATTCCCTCCAGCCCCGGGAAAACTCAAATATCTGATTGTGGCAATTGACTACTCACCAAGTGGGTGGAAGCGAAACCGTTGGCAAAGATAACGGCCGAAAACGCTAAAAAGTTCTTATGGGAACATATCGTCTGCCGATTTGGGATCCCGCTATATCTGGTCAGCGATAATGGTACGCAATTCAAGGATCGGGTACTGCAGGATTGGTGTGCCGAGCTACAAATTCAGCAAGTTTTCACGTCAGTGGCACACCCTCAAGGAAATGGCCAAGTGGAAAGGGCAAACAGAAGCATGTTGGATGGAACTAAAAGAAGACTAGATCATCAGGGAAGCTCTTGGGTGGAAGAATTGCCAAACGTCCTCTGGGCACACCGAACCATGCCTAAGACAAGCAACAATGAAACCCCATTTAGCCTAACCTAGGCACGGAAGCAATGATACCAGCAGAGGTAGGACTACCGTCGCTAAGGCGCCTAACAGCTAACGATAACGACCAACTTTTGTGGAAGGCCTGGATGCCTTGTAAGAACGGCGGGAGGTAGCTGCCATTAGCGAGGCAAAGTACAAGAAAACTTTAGAGAAATTTTATAACAAACGCGTGGCTCAACAGACTTTCAAGGAGGGCGATTATGTTATGAGAGATAATGAAGCCAGTCGAGTGGAATCCACCGGCAAGCTAGGCCCTACCTGGGAAGGACCCTACGTAGTTCAAGAAGTTTTGGGGAAGGGGACCTACCACATATCCAAACTTGACGGTACAGTAGTCCCGCGTAGTGGAATATAGCCCAGTTAAAGAAGTGTTATATGTAGACATCCGCCCCTAACGGCGAAGTAGGTTTTCCTTGATCAAAATAAAGTGTAATCCATCATTTCGATGTCTCTTATTTTTAATCATTTATTAATAAACATTTATGTTCAGTCTTTAACGACATACACGACAACTTTGATGCGAAATACTATTTCATAAATACCAAAGTTATATTTATACAGCGCTAAAGTGGGTATCTTCGTAAAGATACATCAACCACTACAAAAGATAGGTATTTTGGTAATAAATACATTCAACTATCAAACAAAACCAAGTACTTGTCCGTGTGAACAAAAAACAACATACGGGGTCACCAAAAAACGAACATGTTATAACCAACTAAAAATCGGCAAACATTGCCAACACCTCTGCAGGGTATGCAGTGCCTCGCCATACCATTCCAGTGGGTGAGGATCCACAATTAGATCTTCATCCTCAGCCTCGCCGACCGGAATGGCTACCGGCCCTTGAATGTGAGACAGGTTTGCCTAGTGAGCTCTACCACGCGATTAGTACACCATACGGCACTGGCTTAGGGACTCAGGGGGAAACCATGGCATTAATGCGTCAGCATTCAATACAACAGGATCAGGAGCGGCAGGTGCCTCGTCCACAGGATGGACGCCATCGTTGACATTTTCGTCAGACAACGCGGGATAGGGCACAACCTCTGAAGAAACAAGCCCCCCGTCATCTACTTCGCCTCTGGGCATTTGCTCATGCATAACGAGCAAGGCGGCAGCTGGTCGAGAGTCCGAAGAACGTCGGAAACTTCTCGTAAACGATACCTTCACTCATTTTGTTTTTTTACCAAATCATGTAAAAACAAAGGAATGAATATATAATGGGAATTTGCCAAGGGGGGGGGGGTACAAAACTTTGATGACCAAATGTCAAATCACAACAGGCATTAATTAACTGCAAACAGTCATGATGGCACGTCAAATCGCCGCGTAGAAGACGATGGCGCCGCCCTAATCATGTGTTTCATTAATTACAACTAGTACCAATACACGTCCCATTAAGGCATCGTTTTACAAAACGTTTGAAACTAAAAACAAAAGCAAACAATTAAAGGGTTACTTTACTCCTCTGCTACCTCCAACATCTGGCGTAATGACTCTACACCTTCTTCAGCCACCTTGCTGGACAGGTCGACGTACGCGGGCAAGGGGTCATTGCATACGGCTTCCAGGGCATCAGACATTTGAGATGTCAGCTGGCCTCCTTCCTCCTGGAATTGCTGGGTAACATTATCTATCCGTTGGCAGCTGATATAGCTCTCATAGACTCCATCATGTTGTCCCGACTTATATGCAGTGGTGGATAGACGATCCAGCAGCGCAACAAATGGCTCTGACTGTCGCAAGTATTCAAACGCACTGACCAAACCTTGGGATATTAGCCAGTTCCTATTGCCACGGACACTCTCCAGTTGGTCTGTCAGATTATCCACTTCAGCGCGGGACTTATCTAAGGCATGTTCTGCCTCATTGAGATGAGATAGTTGAAGGGCAGAGGCTTGTGTAAGTTGGCTCTTTTCAGCAAGAAGAGCATCACAAGTTTGTTGCAGATTTCTAAGCTTCTCTTCGCACTCTTCGAGTTCAACCTGTCTCGCCTGGGACTTGGCTTCAGAGGCTTGTAGCTCGAGGGTCAAGTTTTGGTATCTTTCCTGCACGTGATCAACAAAATCAGCGTCAATACGATACTTTCTTATTTCGGAAGATAACTCGGACCTAACCTTTTGGGCCTCCACAACTGCTTTCCTTTCTAACTCTTGTTGAACGCTTATGGCGCGGGCAATCACACGATCTTTTTCAGCCATGTCGCGGGACCAAACCAGTCTCTCCTCAACCAAGTTAGCAGTTACCCGTTTAAGATCGTCCTCCGCCTTGTTTTTCTCAATCAAGAAACGGTCTTCCCTCACGCGAGCCACTTGAAGTTGACTCTCTATTTGGTTCTTTTCGTCCACAAGCTCTTGAATGGACATACGCGCTTGGCGCAGCTCGTGGTTATCATGCATCCACCGGCACCTGATCTCTGCAAGTTTCCTTGGAACACTAACAATCTCTACCATGGTTGAATTCATCAAATGCTCACTGTCTAATCCCTCCACATATGAAGACTCGGCCGGCGGATAGGACCGCTCCACCCAATGGTGCACAATAGACGGAAATACAAGCCTGGTCGACTCAGCAACCTTCCATTTAGGTTGGTAGCGTTTGTCTTGGGCATTTGAATCCCAACACACATAGGAAGATAGAGATCATCGAACAAGAAGGCCTCGTCCTCAGGAAAGTTATCGTTGGACCTCCCGTCTCGTGAGGGACATTTATCTTCTCACTGCTGGATTACGTTTTATTGGATGAAGCGGGCGTATCACCAACTACCCCTGAACCACCTATTCCTGGGTCACTCGTCCTGGGGGAATCAAACATTAGGGGCAATGTCATACTAGCAACTGGTGGGGTTGAGGCAGAGACGGTGGTGGCAACAACAGAGGAAGTAAACAAGGGGGAAGATTGGAAAGAGCTGGCCTGGAAAATGAGATCAGCAAGCGAAGGGCTCTGCATGCTTGTCGCCGAGACACGGATATCTGCAAGGGGCCGCGACAGCGGGATTATATCCTCCAAAGGAACCCCGGGCACAACGCCTGTAGATGATTATTGTTCATTAGACAAGGACACGCCACACAACACACATGTTAGGGAACAGTAAAATACATACGCGTAGTTGTTGGGCCGCTTTCGTTGCTTGAAAGTTCGTTAACAGAGGGATTCTCTTTCGCTTCTTTGAGGCAGTACCAGAGTTACTTCCAATGAAGTTGGGGTCACATCCACATTCCTGGGCAACCCGGACACATTGGCCTCCACTGGAGTAACACCCACACTGGAAGCAGGTTTCTTCACAACCACCTTTAGACTGGGCGTTTTCTTCCTCCCTTCTGGAGGTGCTACATGTCCACCACTGGGGGAGGAGCGGCTATCTCACCAGATGACGTCACTAAAGCAGGTGGAATGAGAAATCGTTCAATGTGCAGGGAGAGCACGTTAGGCTCTTGCTCCCCTACCATGTTGTCAGTGGCCCGTAACGCAGCATTCCGGGGAGGGTCCACAAAGTCAAAAAGCGACCATTCACCTATGCTAATTTAATTAATTCAGTCCATGTAATTGCAAAACACAACATGAATACGATAAGGAAGGAAGTATCACTCACCATTGTTAAATCTTTGAAATGCTGGGAAGAATCGGCTGTCACGCCATAATAAACTCATCCCCACAAGTACAACTGCCCCCTCGGGTATAACTTGACATTCAGAAGGGTGCATGCATAACTTTTTATGAAGGGGATTCTCAGCATACGCCTCAACGGCGGGACATTCATCTGGGTATTTTTCTTTAGAGCCCATATCCCTCCGTGCATCTCGCCAGGGATAACGCTGGCGTCTATATAAAAGAATTTCTTCCTCCAATCTTTGTCCCGTGAGCTGGCGGGAACGTTTCTCAAGCAAGAGTTATCAGTGTCCCTTCGGTCAAACGTAAAGAATGGGGACTTCCAAACAAGAACGAAGAATGCCCTAAACACCGGAATCTCAGGCTCATGACCTAAGGCCAGGCAGGCGAACTCGAAGTGACGGAGTTTCGCCAAACCCAGAGGGTGCATCTGAGAGATATAAATTTGGTACTCATCTAGAATGGACTTACAAAATTTGGTGGTAGGCAACCGGAAGTTGCAGAACTTGAAGAAATCACTAAACAAGGTGATTTTACCGTGCTTCAGCGGGAACGCCACATTTGTTTTTGATGGTAACACTGGGTTCCACTCCGGTCTAATATCATAATCTTGCAAAAGATTATTGAAGAACGACGTTGTTCCCCACTTGCAATACAAGGCGTCGGGAATCGCAGGGGCCGATGAAGACTCACCAATTTTAGAAGCCTTGGGGTGCAATTGAAAAATAGTGGAAGATGAAGTAACAAAGGGAAATGGTCAAAGCCCTAAGGGGGAGATCTTTTTATAGGTAAAAAATGAAATGAACTTTTTGAATTCAAAAAGACACACAAGTTGGGAACGCGTGTCAGAACAGGGTAAGTACAACTGTCACCCTAATGATGACCCCACTGTCATTTCCTTTCATATCACCGTCACAATTCAAATTTGCGTCGGTACTTCCATTTGAGACAAATGTACTCATAGAGGGTATTTTACTTGACTCCTTTAGTCCGATTTTATGAATTTCATTTCATAACTTCGAACTGGGGGGACATGACGAGGTATGACACGGAGTGGCTAACCCAACCCGGATATCACATATTATTTGATTATAAATAATTAATGACACACGTTTATTCTAGAAACTTCTATTCGTCATGGATAAACCACATAACTAAATCCCTAATATTTTGGGAAGATCATGCAAATCCCTAACTTATCGGAGCCCATCCTAAGTTAAGGAAACCCTAATGGTAAATTATAAATAGAGGTAAACATCAAAGGTATGATAAGCTGACTCTCTCTCTCAATAAATATTATTATCCCAATACCGAGACTTATTCTCACGCTGGAGGGTGGTTACAGAAATAACCCCATTCCTGTAACGAGTCCTAACGGTGTTACTGTTTTGCAGCCAGTTGTTCGAGTTGTTTGAGGGTCCAAGTTCTTGTTGGAGCCTTACCGTCAGGTCAGTGTTTCTTCATTAGATATCTCATCAAAGTTAATTCCATGGAAACTAAGAACACCAAAGCGTAGTCATCGGGGTAAGGACTTTTATAACCCAACAAAAGACATCCTGCTTATGGGTGGAGTTATGTTTCGTAGTTGACTTAAAAGATATCATGTTTATTATTTAAAGACTCCCAATTTTGTTAACTAGTCAAGCAATTTCCTATGGCCTTAATCCCACTGTGTCTCATCATCTCTCTAACTATTTTGCTACATTATGTAGCTGCACAATAGAGTAATGGTTCTGTATTTGTTGGTACATCACTCACAGCTACACCCGATGCCAAACCATGGCTTTCGTCTTCTGGTGAATTTGCCTTTGGGTTCCAACAAATTCAAGGCAAAGATAACTTCTTGTTATCCATATGGTATGACAAAATACCAGAGAAAACCATAATCTGGTGTCAAGAAGGTGGTTTAACAGTAGCTACAGGATCCAAAGTTGACCTGGTTCATAGGCGTGGTCGTACTCAGTGATCCTCAAGGAAAAGAGGTATGGAGTTCTGGGTCCAGTTCTGATCTTGCATATGGTATGAATGATACTGGTAACTTCGTGATCGTGGGTAGCAATTCTTCAAATATATGGGAAAGTTTTAAGCACCCGTCACATACCATTTTGCCTACTCAGGTTATGCCTATAGGTGGATTAGTCAAGTCTAAAATGGGCAAACAAACTTCACTGGTGGAAAATACCAGTTACGTATGCTTGAAGATGGGAATCTTGTTCTTAAAACTCAAGATTTGTTCACTGGTTCTATTGATAATGCTTACTATCAAAGTGACACAAGTGATGACTCCAATCCAATGAATTCTTGTTCCCAACTGGTTTTTGATGCTACAGTATACCTGTATATATTGATCAAGAAATGAAACAAGAGTTGATCTTACTGCAAGAGACTCGCTTCCTTCTGGAGATTACTATCACCGAGCTACTCTTGATTCCGATGGGGTTTTTACTCAATACTTCTACCCCAAGAATTCAACGGAGGCTACAAGCTGGGAAATTACATGGTTTGTGCCAGAAGACACATGTAGGAGTACAGATAGCAAAGCTTGTAGGCTAAACGGTGTTTGCATTCTTGATAACAATAGACCAAATTATGAATGCCAACAAAGATTCTCACTGGTTGATCCCAATACTCCAAATGGTGACTTTAAGCCTAATTATACTCAGAGCTGTGACGATGGCGAGTCAAATCATGGGGAGATGTGTTAGATTTCATTGAGCTCACAAATATTGATTGGATGGGGTCTGACTTTGCGAGCCTGAACCCAAGTAACGAACAAACCTGCAGAACTTCCTGCTTGAAAGATTGTCTCTGTAAGGTTGCAATTTACAGGGACAGCCAATGTTGGAAGAAGCAGCTTCCACTTAAGAATGGATTTAAAGATCCTTCGTATAACGTGAAGGCCTTGGTGAAATTTAGTAAAATCGATGGTCCTTCTGGAACAGGCGGAAATAAAACTAGAACAGGAGGAAATAAAACTGGAGCAGAAGAAGGTAAAAGTGGAACTGGAGAAGATAAAAGCAGAAGAAGTTTGATATTCGTTGGATCGGTCCTTTTAGGTACGTCTGTGTTAGGAATTGTTATATTGATTGGTGTGATTTATGTGTGTTTCTTCCAAATCCCCAAGAAGAATGCCATAAATTCGTATCAATGCAGTACAACTATTGAAACCAATCTGCCTCGTTTTACATATGAAGAACTAGTCAAAGCTACTGATTGGTTCAAGGATGAACTGGGAAAAGGGGCTTTTGGGATAGTATATAAAGGTGTAATAGGGACAAAGATCGTGGCAGTTAAGAAGCTGGAAACAGTGTTTAAAGATGGCCAAAAGGAGTTCCAAACTGAGGTCAACACGATTGCAAGGACTCATTACAAGAATTTGGTGCAGCGTCTTGGCTATTGTGATGATGGTGAGCAACGGTTATTGATTTACGAATATATGACCAATGGCACTTTGGCAGTCTTTCTTTTTGGAGAAATGAAACCTAGTTAGAAACAGAGGAGTTATATCGTTGTAGGCGTTGCAAAGGGACTCACATACCTCCATGAAGACTGTAGCAACCAGATCATCCACTGTGATATAAAGCCTCAGAATATACTTCTTGATGATTACTACTTTGCTAAGATTGCTGACTTTGGATTGGCAAAGCTTTTGATGATTAATCAAAGTCAAACGGATATGTTGCTCCTGAATGGTTTAGAAACACCCCATTCACATTAAAGGTTGATGTCTTTAGTTTTGGTGTCATGCTGTTAGAGATCATTTCATGCCGAAAGAGTGTGGTTTTTGATGATGATGCAGAAGATGTGGCGGTGTTAACGATTCAGCATGGGACTGTTATCAAGAAGGCAGACTAGATGCATTCGTCAACAATGATTTGGAGGCCTTAAATGATTTAGAGAAATTGACAACATTTATGATGGTTGGTCTTTGGTGTGTTCAAGAAAACCCTTCGTTGAGGCCAACCATGAAAAAGGTCATCCAGATGCTTGGAGGAGTCATTGAAGTGACTGAGCCTCCATGTCCGTTCCCTTTCTCTGTTACCTCCAGCAAGTCTTCAAATTGATTTGCAATGTTTTCGTACCTCGTTTTATGTATTGTTTCTTAAGCGTAGTTCATGCCATGATGAGTTCTAAACCATAAATAAAGATTGCAAAATACAATCTGATCTTTGTAGCTTCATTGTCATGCACATCTTGAGAGTTATACTATCTAGATGGTATCGAATGTGTCAGTGTTTTCTATATAATGTTGTTGTCTTCTCATTAAGGACAAAATACTGTTAATATTCTTTGAAACCAAAATTCTATACAATCAAGATGGTAAATAAAATGATGAACAAATTGACATTTGAGTTCGTTAATAGCTAACGATACACTGTACAAAAGGAAGTGGGTCTCTGGAGTAGGGTCCAAACTCTGACCATTTCTTCTTAATATACATGTACCCCATCACATCAAAGATCAACAGCTCACCATAGTTTGTTGAATTTGATGAATCACGAGTGCCACTAATAAAGTAAGCATCTACTGGATCACGTGAATACATTTCTAACAAGATTCACATCGTGGAATCTTCAACCAAAGAAGTTTGTTTCACTAATTGTCAGATTCAATATCACTCTACCTCTATTTATAATCTGAGTAGGTAACGTACCATGATTGAGGACTAGATGGATGATAACATGCTTCACACCAATACATAATGAAATTCCAACAAACTTGATCAATGAAGTACTAACCGAAACAATCATAGAACTTGTACGCTTCGATATATTGAAACGTATGATCGTAACTTTGTGGATACAAGAAACTGAGACTTGAAACCCTACTTATACGTGATGAAACAACGTGTCTTGAGAGTTGTGATGTTTCTCTCATACCGTTACGAGATAACTGCATGGCAGTTATTTCTTTCACACGCATCTCTTCATCTAAACCCAACTAAACAAACCTGAAGAAACCCTAGATCAACTAGACCAGAATCTAAGTAGATCTATGGAATGGGCTCTGCATAAAAGGGTTAACCCTCCGTTTGGTTTCACGATGGATGATGAATAGAACAATATTCCGGCTGATCCTGCAAAACAGAACACCGCTAGCTCACCACGGGGAGAAGGGGGTTCTCTCCGTGACCACCCTCCGGCGTGAGAATAAGTACAAGTAGTCGGAAGTAAGTATTGTAAGAGAGAGAGTAGTTGAGAGTGAATACCTTTCCTTGAACTCCAAGTTACTTATTTATAGCCAGTGTTTGGCGCCAAAAGGAGAGATTGTTAACTTTAACGAATCTTTTGCTATTCCATTAATGTTTGTTGGCAATCCGCTAGTGCACACGGATCATGAGCACATCAGCGGTTAGGGAGGTGCCACGTGTCAACATGAGATCACTACATCTTATAATTGTAGCATGCCATCACCGTGATCTTCCTCGGCCGTCCAGATGCTGCCATGTGGCAATTGGTTATAACCGAAAAGATGCTTGCACAATTGGTGTTAATGGCTTCTAGAAGGTTTCACAGCTGTTACCCATCTATTATTCGCCACCTGTACATTTTGTTATAACAGAAAAGATTCCCTTTGCTTCTACACCAAGTCAAGGATAAGGGAAAGTTCTCAGGATTTACTGTTTCCTTGTGCGAGAAGCGCAAGTTAGTTAACTGATCTTCCTTTTTCTCCTTGCTGCTTAGCGCAACGTTTGGTGGATAATTGCTTTGATATAAATATCTGCGCAAGGTTTGTGCATGAAGCATTATCCAACGAGAATGTTCAAGGCTAACTTTGAACCTTGCGCGAGCCCCGCGCAAGGTAGTTAAATGAAGGATTATCAAACGAGAGTGTTCAAGGTTAACTTTGAACCTTGCGCGAGCCCGCGTAAGGTAGTTAAATGAAGCATTATCAAACGAGAGTGTTCAAGATTAACTTTGAACCTTGCGCGAGCCCGCGCAAGGTAGTTAAATGAAGCATTTATCCAAAGAGAAGGTTTAGGCTTTTAACTTTGAACCTTGCGCGAGCCGGCGCTAGGTAGTTATATGATCCTTTGAACCTTGCGCGAGCCCGCGTAAGGTAGTTCAATGAAGCATTATCAAATCGAGAGTGTTCAAGATTAACTTTGAACCTTGCGCGAGCCCGCGTAAGGTAGTTTAACATGAAGCATTATCAAACGAGAGTGTTCAAGATTAACTTTGAACCTTGCGCGAGCCCGCGCAAGGTAGTTAAATAAAGCATTTATCCAAAGAGAAGGTTTAGGCTTTTAACTTTGAACCTTGCGCGAGCCGGCGCTAGGTAGTTATATGATCCTTTCCTCTCTTGGATATTTGGCGCAGAGTTCTAATAAATCTTATTTTGGCAAAGAAGTCTGCACGCAGTTTTCTTAAAAGTTATTAATGGGTATGGTTTCCTTGATTGGCGCAAGGTTTTTGGGACCATACCCCTTCAAAACCTAATGGACTTAATGTTTGTGACCAATTCGACATGTTGGCCTACAGCCCAAACATAAATTAAAATATAAACAAATTGTTCGACCCATTAGCGATTAACACCACTAAAACAGAAACGTAAAATGGCTGCAAAAGGCTCGAGATCTCTTTGATTACTTCTTGATTTGTGACTTTCATTCTCCTCCCTAATCTAAGCAGCTTTGATTTGAGACATCATGGCTTGCTACTCGTCCTTCTTTCCGGTGATCTCTAGTATGATCACCAAGTGTGGTTCTTTGTCACTCTCTTCTATCTTCACGCTTGCATCTTCTCTTGTGTTACTTGGACTGGCTTCTTGGTTGTTGCTCCCATCTTTGTTGTTCTTCATTCGTTTGTTCTTCATAACTTGGAAATACCATTAAAAAAGATCAACATACCTCACGTATGATATCTTCACGTTGTGGGCATCATCACAATCAAGCCCGCATTGCACTGCAACCTCACTCCAAGCATCATCTTCAACAACCTTCTTAAAAACACCTTGATCATTCAACACTTGGTAGAGTGTGATCAAGTTTAAATCTCTTTGCCGTTGAGTAAAGAAGGAGGCATTTCCTCTCCCTTGCAAATGCCAAGGTAGCATGGCACGACCACTTTAGAAGTTCTTTGAAACTTGCTTCATAGAGCAACTCATGTCACCAATTCTTCATGCGTCATTATTAACTCGACCAAATCTAGGCAACTTTTGGTTTATTAAGTCATTCTCAATAACTTCTTTTTATCTTGTGAGATTACCAACGTCCTTTCGTGTGATGCGTATAGTGACTCTAGTGGATGATCTCCCAAACGTTCTACATAAACCATGAACCCTATTTTCTCTTTCTTGGAATACACTATTTCGTTTTTTCTTGGCACCGGATGTGCCTTCATCAAATTTCTCCCTATTCTTTTGCCTTTCAACTTCAACTTGTTTCTCATAAAAATCTGCGACGTACTCTTGCAATTTTTCCTTCTCGTTGAGATACCGTTTTCAACATCTAAGTTCTCGTAGAGCTGTTGCAAATCCTCCTCGGATTTGTTTTCAAACACGTCCACACCTTTTGCTCTATCACCAAACACTTTTTCAACCTACACGAAACACTTGATGTAACCACTTCAATTATTGTTCTAAACTTAGAACGTCACGCTTCATATTTGGCACATAATTCACCCAAGGAATTGTTTTATTCTTTCCATCAACCGGAACCCTAATTTCTCTGATACCATGGATGAACGAGAACTCCTTTCGTTTCTAGTTGCATATGTTTCAAATAAAAAAATTCCAATTCGTTCCAAAAATTCAACAAAAGATCTTTTTGTTAGATATCCAACACACCTAATTGCCTCTAGCACACCCTATCACAAACAAAAAAGATATGTTTCAAAATAAAAAATCAAGTAGATCATTACATAAGATCAATCATGTTTGAGAAACACGTCTTAACAAATTCATAACATTGTCATTTCAGATATTTCATAAGACATCAAAATAAAAGGTCAATCCAAACTGCTCTATCCCTAAATTTCAACGTTAAAGTTTCAATTCCATAAAACTTTCAACAATTTTAAGTTCGTCATATGATGAATCGAACTATACACATAAAAAAGGTTGATTAAATCATGTTATGCTCTTCTACTTCCAGTGCACTAACGACCTAGACACAATTTTGAACTAGCTTCCTGATCACAAATCAAATTTCTGCCCCCTTTATAACAACCAGATAAAATCACATCAGTAGTAATTTGCTTTCCAAAATAATAATCTTAAGTTTGAGTGGTTTATGTTCTTCAAGCGTTTTATCGAACAACTTGTGAGAATATGTTGTTCATAATTTCAATTAGACTTTGTGGGATATAAACTTATTCTCTAATTTAACTCAATCACCAATACATGGTGGTTTCTTTCCTCTAATAGCAGACTTTGAGCATAAGCCATAAAACACATATGACCTACAAAAGAAAATGTTGATTTTGAAAACCTAGCTTGAAAGAATTACGAACGAATTGTTTGCTTACCGAGAAGGGGATCATACATCTAGATCTCACAATTCCAAATAAAACTACAAGAATATTTTACAAAATCATACATGGCTTTCAATCGAAGAACACAAATAACAAACATAATTCAATAGACGGTTCTGCTAACCGCTAGAGTAGCTCCATGGCCGAATATCACGAACTATTGAAGTTGTAGGACATACATATCTGAAGTCGAATAGATGCTTATTGCTAGATGTTTGATAGTGAGGACAGTAAGAGGGATGTTGGATGGAAGATGCTCCATTTAGGTTTTGCACTATGTTCTCGGGTCTCATTTAACAGGGGGGAAAGAAAATGAATTAACAGAGAAAAGGAAGGAAAAGATGTGATTTTTTTCGTGTTCCCGAATTTAATGAAAAGTAAAGGAAAAGAGAAGAAATCAAGCATTTTATGTGTTTCCAAGTTGGGAGGAAAAGAAAAGAAAGGAACAATTTTACCATAACAAGGATTAGATATGAGGGTAATTTAGTAATTGATAAGATTTTCTCTCCTAATCTCTCCAATTTGGGAGGATAAATATATGTACAAATTTTCTTGCCTTTTTCCTCCTTTCCTCTCCCCTTCTATCCTTAAAAAATCTCGGGAACATGGTTTTTTTATATTTTCATATCTTTTCTCCCCCCTCCCCCCTGTTAAATGAGACTCGGGAACAGAGTGTTGAGGATTAGAAGGAATTTGGGTTTTTGAGAAAATATGAAAAATTTGGGCGGGGATGATATTGGTGGAGATGAAAACCTTAAAATTTTTAATGAAACTGAAAGTGTATTAAAATTCGAAATATGAAAACCTTACAATTTTGAGAAAATATGAAAAATTTGGGCGGGGATGATATTGGTGGAGATGAAAACCTTAAAATTTTTAATGAAACTGAAAGTGTATTAAAATTCAAAATAGAGAAGTAAAAATTTTATAATATAAATAAGAGCATTCAATAGGGATGAGACTTGGTACTGGTACCGTACCGAATTTCCGTTCTGGTTTTTTCGGTACCGAATCGGTACCCACTATTTGTAGTTTTCGGTACCAGTACTTTCGGTATGGGTACTGGTACGGTACAGTACCTGTATTTTATCCTTGAGTACCGGTACCGAACCGAACATTTTCGTAACGTACCGTATTTCGTACCGAAAAATTCAGTATTGGTACCAAGCTCATCCCTAGCATTCATAATAGATCTTTAGAGTGGAACCTCATATTTGTGAGAATGGTTGTAAATTGTTGTGAGTGAAGGAGAGAGAAAATAAGAAAAAATTATTGTTTATAGTAAAGTAAATATGGAGGAGATATTGTTCATCTTTATAATTTTTTAACAGTTTTATAAAGTGGATGTGAGTAGGGGAAAGAGAAAACGTAATATTAAAAGTATAAAAAAATATTATTTGATTGAAAAGGAAAGTGAAAAGCCAATGTATTTTAGTGTAATTAAAGTGATGGAGTAAAAGATTTGATTGCAATGTAACATCTCGACCGATGGCGAAAACATAAGGGCATCACTTTGGTAGTTTGTTTGAAAGCACATGATATTCCTTAGGTATACTTTCAAAGAAAACTCTGATTATATCAGCAGCTTGCAGAATTTAAAAAAAACAAACAGTCTTCTTCTTGCAGACTGCAGAGTTATGGTCCACCTCTTCTACTACAGATGTCGCAGATTTGGTCCACAGATTGCAGATATTTTACCTCTAAAAAAACAAACAGTACCTAAAATAAAAAAAATTGTTCAAATAAAACAAATAATCCATATTAAAAGTTAATCTATGTCCAAAAGTGTCCTAAGTGATAACCAATCTTGTAAAGCATCCTTAAGCATTATTAACTGTCACATGCGCAAAATATGAGTCAACTACAAAGAGCTGGCGAGCACATAGAGTGAATACGTATAGTAGGTAAGAAAAACCATAATTCATGGTATAGTAAGTATCATAAAGAAATTGTATAACTTAAAGAGGACAGATAAGTGGTACACTCAACCTTAATTTGACCGGATATAAAAGTCATTTCTATCATTTCTAAAAAGAACTCCCCCTAAAAAGGACAAGGAGTGGGAATGTGGTGTCAGACCAATAGATCTACCATATACTCCCATTCCGCTTGTACAGAGTTAATGAATGTACGTGGTATTTAAAATATTTGGCAAGTAAGTACAACAACAGCAAAAAGATAACAAAAAACCACGAAATTGAATTGTGTAGTACGTATGTAAAAGTAGTGGTGTGTTTTGATAGTAGGCACTAAACATCCCAAAAATGTGAATCCCAAAAATGTGTATAAACAGTAAAATGAGAACTATAAACTCACTTAAAACCTAAATCAAAATTCTCACAAAAGCGTGTGGTAGGTATAGGAATTCCAAGCCTAGTCTATTGTAAGCAAAAAGTAATTTTAATTGGTATGGTCTAAAGGTGGGAGGAATTTGGAGAATTCATTGTTCGGATTTGGGAATGTTGGGGTTTAGTCATAAAAACTTGTAAAATAATGTTTATTAAATTTTTATATTAAGAAAAAATAAAGATTTTTATTTATAAGATTAATGTAGGTAAATCAATATTTTAATGATTATAATAAATGTGTAAAGATCAAATAAAAATAAACTTAACGTACTAAACGTACAAACTGAAGGAAAAGAGAAAAACACGCGGTGGCATTTTGGTAATTATCAGCAACTATCAAATTACTCTACAAATGATCCTGTAGAGTAATTTGATCTTTTGTAGAGTAATTTTGTAAAATGTTCTTGTAGATAATTTGTTCTTGTAGGGTAATTATCAAATTACTCTACAAATGATCTTGTAGAGTAATTTTGATCTTGTAGAGTAATTTTGTAAACTGATCCTATAGAGTATTTGATATTGTAATTTTTGTTAGCATTTAATTATGGGTTATAGCTTTATGGTTTAGTTTTTAGCTTTTAGTTTGGGTTGGAGGGGGTTTAGGTTTTTTAGCATTTAGTTATGGGGTTTAGCTTTATGGTTTAGTTTTTAGCTTTTAGTTTTTTTTTTTTTTTTTTTTTTGGGGGGGGGGGTGTTAGGTTTTTTTAGGTTATTGGGGGGTGGGGGGTTAGGTTTTTTTTTTAGGTTTTTGAGGGGTGGGGGGTTAGGTTTTTTTTTTTTATCAAAATTACTGTAATAAGAATATTTTACAAAATTACTCTACCAGATCAAAATTACTTTACATGAACATTTTACAAAATTACTCTACAAGACCAAAATCACTCTACAAATGATCCGTAAAGTAATTTTGATAATTACCCTACGACCATATATTTACGAAAATGTCACCGCGTTTTTTTTTACTTTTCTTTCAATTTGTACGTTTAGTACGTTAATTTTTATTTTCACCGGAACTTAACTCTATAATAAATTTCAATTAATTAATAAACTGATTTATAATTGAATTAGTTAAAATAAAAATTAATTAATTAAATAAAATACATGATTTCTTTTAGAAACCGAAAGAAAACCTGTTTCATTTATCCTTTTTCCCAAAACATCAAGATGATTTAATATTAATTGTTTATATGATTTTCTTTTGAACAGAAATTGTTTATATGATTCTTTTCGAACGGAAATTGTTTATATGATTAAATCAAACATTGTTTGTTTTTTTATTTTGAATCCTTTTCTGTTGTCTCTCTGGGTTTTTTTTTAGAAAAACAAACTGTAATTTGTTCCCACAACCAAAATCGAATGGTATAGAATTTGTTCACTAAAGTCAAATTTGTTCACTCAGAATTTATTTTCTGAGCTCGGTTGATCAGAAAATAATAATGAGACGACCGGAGTTAGGCTTTTCTGGCAAGGCAAGAGGTGATCGCAAGGCACAATCTGAGAGTGGTAACTGGTAATAGAGTTATGGCGGGTTGGAAAAGAGTCCAGAACCTATATTTACCGAATGAAGTCAGTTTTCGGTGGTAGCCTTCTACTATGAAACGGATGCTATAGTGGGTTTTGAGATAACTATCAAGTTCGCCTGAATAACGGAAAGATTTTAGTTGGTTTGGTTGTTTAGTATGGAAATAAAGTTAACTCTCGCTAGCATCACTTTGAAGGACATTGGTGACGGCAATTGAGCTGAAAACTAGACCTCTTTGGAGGTCGCCAGTTCAAAACCGAGCCGATCCAGGTTTTACCGTAGTGGGCCTTCGGGCGGGAGGGTTTTTCCCGAAACTGGTGGCTTGATGGCTCGGTTTGCCTCTAACTCTGACCGTTATGGAGGATGTGATGCATTTACTCGATTGAGGGCATCCCATGATGCTTATTCGAATATTTAGTTGGCCGTTAAAAAAAGTATGGAAATAAGAGTTATTACTAAAAGAACGGCTTACAAACATTCGTATACATCGTTCCGGACTTGCCGGAAGTCCGCCGGAAAATCCGTACGGAATTGTGAAGATGATGATACTGTTTTGTTGTTTTAAAAGGGTTTGGACTTTTACAACACTAGTCCTTGTAGTTATAAGTAATTTTCAAAGTAGTAGTAAAGTTTTAATCCTTTAGTTTTTATCTTTATAGAAAGAGTTAACTGTCATTTTTTTCTTTGTGGTTTGCTCGCTTTTGCCATTTCAGTCTAATTATAAAAAATGCGTCATTTTCCTCACCGACGTTGAGAGTGTTATCGGCCAATGGGTGAAAGTTGAGATTATTTAAATCCAATATCCCAACTTATTTTTTAAAACTTTGTAACTATAGAAAATATCAAATAAAAACAGTTAATTTGTAAGTGTTTTCTTATAATAAAATAGAAAAATTATGTGTTACTAAGTTTTTATATTAAAAAAAAAACATGATGATGTGAAAAAAATTGAAATGTTTTTATTGATGGATGATTGGTTACAAGTACAAAGGGAAAGAAAATAATGTAGCTAGAAATACCGGATATTACATGTGAATGCTCTAATATGAGTAAATTAAAAAAATAAAGGTTAAATGTCCTTAAAATAGGGCACTAAAAATATATGGTGTTAACAGTTCGGTTTTAAACCGTAAAACCTTCTAAACTGGTCAATTGTTTGGTTTCAATGTTGTTTCTTTATAGAGTTTCAGTTGGTCGATTTATATATTTTCAAACCATATGGTACGGTTTGGTTTATGGTTTCCATAAAAAAACCAGCTATAAAAAAAACAAACTATACCATGAGAAAATCGATAATTTTAAATGCCTAAAAGAAGCCAAAGTTATGGTTTCATTCTTTTAATAGTTGTTATAAGTATTATCTATGGCTAGGTACATTTCAATAACATGTAATATTAAGTAGCCTGCTTTCGATTGAAGGCAAATACTATACTTTTTACTAGGTCTACCCTATGCTACTAAATTTATAAAACAATATAAATTAGAAACTCAAATGGTAAACAATAAAACCAAACTGTAGCAAACAATTAGAAAGGGTCTGATTTTCAGCGGTTTAATTTTGGTTATCAATGACAAAAAAGTCATACTAATGGTTGGGTCCAAAGTTTAACCTAAAAACCCTTTAAACCGGATCGTGAAAACCCCCTAACAAATATAGCATACGTAAAGTGTTACTAAAAACCTAAATTAGTGGCATAAAAGCTAATTCTAATAAAGGTGTAAGTCAAGTAAATATGGCATACGCAAAGTGTCACTAAAAACCTAGATTAGTGGCACAAACCTAAATGTCAATAGAAGTGTGTCCCATTGAATGACATTTTTTGTAGTAATGTAACGTTATACCTGTTTCAAGAATAAAAATCATATTACGTAATTACGTACGCAATGCTACAAAATCATGTAACGTTGTAACTTGTAAAATAAAAATTAAGAAAATTATTACAATGGCCTAATCGAATTAAAGAGAATGAAAATGCTCATCATAATATGATGTAATTGTTTTTAAACACTATTATGATATGAAAAACTTATAGGCAATTGGAAATCATGGGAAGTGGGTTTTATGAGTCACCAATATTGGATTTTTCTATTTTATCATTTCCCCACTTATTTCCCTTGTTTTGTGTCATGTGAATTCTACATTTAGGAAACGGCTTATCTCAACCTATTTGGATTGCTTAACCAACTCCTCATATCTTCTCCTACACTTCGCAGGGTAAAACACTCTTTACATGATCCTTCGGCCGTACATATATAGTTTTTATATATTATATATATATATATATATATATATATATATATATATATATATATAATCTGATGAGTTAAAATAGTAACCACATTTAGTTGCAATAACCATCGAAACCATTATCCACCCTAGATCTCTCACGTATGAGTGGTTCAGACTGAATTTGTTTAAGTTTGATTTGTCTTTTAGTGATTTTATTTTGATTAAAAAGAATATATATATTACAAGAAGGGTATTTTAGTAAATTTAATTTATGTACTATTCATGTCAACTTGTCAAACTAACAATCAACATTATAAACTACATCACTCTTTATGTCAACATTAACTACGTTTATCTATTTAAAAAAAAAGAATTAATTATAACACAAGATTTTTTTATAGAAAAAAATTACATTACATGTATAAAAGAAAACTTCTTCAATCTTTGATCCTGATCTTCATATTTTGTTCGTTATCCCGTCATTTGAATGTAAAAGCCCCAACACCTACGAAAATCAAATAAAAAAACAGTGCGTTCACATTTCACAAACGTTTAGAGGAGCTCGGACTGGCAATTAGGGGCGTACAAAACATCGTGTGTAATAAAAAAAAATTTTACATTCGACACCGTGCATGACATTTTTTACATTCGACATCGTACGAGAAACAATTTTCAAATGTATTTAAAAACTAAACATTTACTCGTGTCGTTTTACAACGTTTGAAAAAAAAAGATTTACGCATGACGTTTAGAGAATCTTGGACCGACGATCAGGGGCGTAAAACATTTTCCAAACGTACGTATGTAAAAACTATTTTACGCCTTCCGTTTTTACAGACGTTTGAAAATTAGATTTACCCGTGACATTTGAAGGAGCTTGGGTCGACGATCAGGGCTGTAAAAAAACTTTTTTTACGCACGTTGTCAAAACATTTATTTATATATTCTTTACATAGTGATGTTCTCATACTTAGTTCATGTAATATTTTCGCACATTGTCAAACTTTTTTTACGCACGTTGTCAAAACTTTTTCGCACAATGTCAAAACTTTTTTACGCACTTTGTTAAAAAAATTTTTACGCACGTTGTCAAATGTTTTTTATGTGTGTTGTCTTTGTCAAAAGTAAACGTTTTTTGTTTATTTTTTACATAGTGGTGTATTGCGTAAAAACAAACGTTTTTTACCCATGTTGTCAAACATTTTTTAACGCACGTTGTCTAATGCTTTTTAATGCACGTTGTCGAATGTTTTTCACATAAAAATTATGATCGAAACATAGAATAACCGAAAGCTCGCGCGGCTCGCAAATAAAACTGAAATCTCGAGCTCGGTTTGACTTGAATTTAGCTCTAGACATGATCTTAATACATCAAGCCAATCACCCAAAAACAACCAAAAAGAACAATATTAAAGTTTTTTTGGGATGTTGGTGGAAAAAGAAACGTAACTCATTCAAATAAATACAAACCCAAAATTTAATTTGATAAAAAATCTAAGATAAATGTGAAACAACCATGATTCTTAAAGTATAAAAATGGAAAATACATAGATGCTTGACAAAATTTTTATTTGAGTTTTCTTTTTAAAAACCACAACAGAAATAGATAAAATTCAGTTGGGGAAATTTGAAACCGATAAAAACAAGCAACAAACTTTTCAATAAAACATGTAAACAGTATATAAACAAAAATCAAAAAGTGTTATTCTTTAGTCCCTTAAAGAAATTTGGGGCTACATATAAAAATCAAAATTTTAGTGTATTATTCTTTAATCCCTCATCTAAGCTAAAAACTTATGGAAAATATATAAAAATCAAAACTTTTAAAAAGAAGATACAGAGAGAGAAAGAAAGAAAATGAAAGTGAATTTTAAAAAGAAGAGAAAAAGAAATGATTTGACATCGAGAATAAAAGATTACATTGTCCTTTTGATTTAATTTGAGTACAAGTGATGTGTTAAAATCTTATTGCATGATAAGAGTTCTTATAGTTCTTACAACTACTAGTGGTTTTTCCTTGAACCGAATCCTAAATATATATTGTACATAGTTATATCTAGATTTTATATATTATTATTAGTTTTTATGTAATTATATACTTATTATATCAAATAAAAACTATAATATTCATATAAATAGCATGCTTTTTACTTCAACGCAAGAAATTTCAAATGCATCATAATGGTTTTGATATTTTGGGTCTAGTTTTGTGATCTGTAGCGTGTTACATTTCCACATCATGATTGCTTCTTGCCGTGTAGGAAAATTTGAGATTCTTCATCTCGAACCAAATGAGAATTCGGGGAACTGACAAAATTAATCACAAGAAATTTGAGACCACATAAATCTATTCATTATGAAAGCATTTTTCATCACCACAAAAGACTTCCTGTATATGGGTGGACTTCAAAAGTCTTTCAGTGACTTAAAAGCAATCATCTTCATTTTGTAAAACAAATTTGTTACTGTTTTTTTTATCGTTCAAGCATTTTCCTATGGCCATGATCCCAATTTGTCTCATCTCTCTAGCTATGTTGCTACATTTTGTAGCAGCACAGCAGCCTAATGGTTCTGTATCTGTTGGTGCATCACTCTCAGCTACACCTGATGCCAAACCATGGCTTTCATCTTCTGGTGAATTTGCCTTGGGGTTCCAAAAAGTTCAAGGAACAGATAACTTTTTGTTATCCATATGGTATGACAAGATACGTGATAAAACTATCATCTGGTATCCAGAAGATGTTCCAACGCTAGCTACAGGATCCAAAGTCGACCTGGTTAATAGGCGTGGGCTTGTACTCAGTGATCCTCAAGGAAAAGAAGTATGGAGTTCTGGGTCCAGTTCCGATCTTGCATACAGTTATATGAATGATACTGGTAACTTCGTGATCGTGGGTAGAAATTCTTCAAATATATGGGAAAGTTTTGATCATCCAGCAGACACCATATTGCCTACTCAGGTTCTGGCTAGAGGTGGACCAGCAATCAACTCCAGAATGGGAAAAACAAACTTCGCTGGTGGAAAATTCCAGTTACGTATGCTCCTAGATGGGAATCTTGTTCTTAACACTCGAGATAGGTTTACTGGTACACCTGATAGTGCTTACTATACCAGTCTCACTCATGATGACACCAATTCAACGAATTCGGGTGACCAGTTGATCTTTGATGTAAGGGGGTACATGTATATATTGAAAAGAGATGGCGAAAGTGTTATTCTTACAGCAGACTCACCTCCTTCTGGAGATTACTATCACAGAGCTACTCTTGATTCTGATGGGATTTTTACTCAATACTACCATCCCAAGAATTCCGCCGAGACTTCAAGCTGGGAAGTTGCATGGTTTGTTCCAGATAACATATGTAAGAGTATAAACAGCAAAGCTTGTGGGCTAAACAATGTTTGCATCCTTGATAACAATCGACCAAGCTGTGAATGCCCGCAGGGATTCTCATTGCTTGATCCCAATACTACAAATGGTGACTGCAAGCCAAATTTCAATCCGAGCTGTGATGAAGACGAGTCAAATCATGGGGACGATGTGTTTGATTTCATCGAGCTCACTAATACTGACTGGCCATTTTCTGACTTTGTGAGCCTGAACCCGAGTGACGAACAAACCTGTAAAACTTCCTGCTTGAAAGATTGTTTCTGTGCAGTTGCAATTTACAGGGACAATCAATGTTGGAAGAAGCAACTTCCACTTAACAATGGATATAAAGATCCTGCAAAAGTAGTGAAGGCCCTCCTGAAATATAGAAAATCTGATGGTCCTTCTGGAACAGGAGAAAATAGAGAAAATAGAAGTGGGAAGGAACAAGATAAAAGCAGAACAAGTTTGATATTCGTGGGATCAGTTCTACTAGGTATGTCTGCTCTAGTAATTGTTGTATTAATTGGTGTGATTTATGTGTGTTTCTTCCAAATCCACAAGAAGAAGGCCGGAAATCCGCTTCCATGTAGTACGAGTGTTGAAACTAACCTACCTCGTTTTTCATATCAAGAACTGGTCAAAGCTACTGATGGTTTCAAGAAGGAATTGGGAAGGGGGGCGTTTGGGATAGTCTATAAAGGTGAAATAGGGACAACAACAGTGGCGGTTAAGAAGCTGGAAACTGTGGTTCAAGATGTCCAAAAGGAATTCAAAACTGAGGTCAACACAATTGCAAGGACTCATCACAAGAATTTGGTGCAGCTTCTTGGCTATTGTGATGATGATGAGCAGAGGCTATTGATTTACGAATACATGAGTAATGGCACTTTGGCAGTGTTTCTTTTTGGAGACAAGAGACCTAGTTGGAAACAAAGGAGTTATGTCGCTGTCGGCGTTGCCAAGGGACTCACCTATCTCCATGAAGATTGTATCAACCGGATCATCCACTGTGATATAAAGCCTCAGAATATACTTCTGGATGATTACTACAATGCTAAGATTGCTGACTTTGGATTGGCAAAACTTTTGATGATTAATCAAAGTCGAACGAATACTGGAATTAGAGGAACAAAAGGATATGTTGCTCCTGAATGGTTTAGGAACACCCCTGTCACGTTCAAGGTTGATGTCTATAGCTTTGGTGTCTTGCTATTCGAGATCATTTCATGCCGAAAGAGTGTTGTTATTGATGATGATGCCGAAGATGTGGCTGTTTTAACGGATTTGGCATGGGATTGCTATCAAGAAGGCAGGCTGGATGCATTCGTTGAGAATGATATGGATGCCTTGGATGATTTGGAGAAACTAACAACATTTATGATGGTTGGTCTTTGGTGTGTACAAGAAAATCCTTCAATGAGGCCAACCATGAAAAAGGTCATCCAGATGCTTGAAGGAGAAATTGAAGTGACCGAACCTCCATGCCCATTCCCTTTCTCTGTTACCACCATCTAGTCTTCAAATTGATCTGCCAGGCACGTTTTCGTACTCTTTTTATGTAATAATTTCTTAAGTGTAGTTCATGGCATGTCGAGTTCTAAACCATAACAACTTAGATGGTGTTTGGATTTGCTTTATTTAACTCCAAAAGTGCTTCTCGTCAAAAAGTTTTCTGACTTATGAGTTTTCTAAAAGGAGTTCATAAAAATAGTGTTTTGATTAGCTTTTCTGATGGGAAAAAGTAAAATGGCCAACAAGGATAGTTAAGTTTACATATTTAGTTGTTATTTTGAAGGATGAGGTAGATTGGTAATTTTATGTTTAAAAAACCAAAAGACTTTAAAAAGTCAGATTTTGTGGCTTTTAAAAAACAACTTTTACTGTTTTTCAAAAAGTCAAAATAAAAAAAAGTTTTTTTATCAATACCAAACACTTTTTTAACTTATTGATTATTTCAAAACAGTCATTCATTTCCAAACTCAATCCAAACACCCTCTACATAAGTATTGTATGTAGCTTCATTATCACATCTAGAATTATACCATCTAAATGATATAGAATGTATTGAGCTTTTCTCTACATTCTTGTTTTACTCTTATTTTCAAACAAAAAATTGTAAAGTTTTTAGGAGCCAAAGCTCTACACGCTCAAGTTGGTAAATAAAACAATGAACAAATGGCCATTTGAGTTCTATAGTAGCTCACAATATACTGAACAAATAAGAAGATGCTTAGAGCTAAAATTTATTCCAAAAACTGCAAATAACCAACGAAATTAGATTATGAGACTGAGATAACAAAGAAAGGGAATGGACATGGAGGGTCAAAAACTTCAATAGCATGTAATAGCCTTCCTTGGGTGGTTTTAGAGGCGGTTTCTTGGACACACCAAAGACTGGGGTGTCAATGTGTCGAGTTGGTGGGTTGATTTCTACGCTAACATGACACACATATTAATTGGTGTCCTTTCGTTTCGTCTCGAACCTGCTTAAAATCCTGAATGTTAATTTTGATACAAGTTTGAAGATCAATACTTTATATACCAAAACACTTTGAGAACTATGCATTAAGACTTGTTTTAAGATTAATGATATAATTTATATTTTACTAGATTTGGGATAAGATGGTTAGAAGAAAATGTGATATGAGAAAAAAAAAAGAGTAAACGTCTTTCTAACCTAACTGTTTTTATATTAATTTTCTAATTGAGTCCAAAAGTTTATCATTTACCGTTTTTGTTTTTATCGCGTAGTTGTTGTTTTTATCACAAAATTGCCCACTTACACTTACCACTTTTCACCCAAAAATGTTTCATAAGTTGGTAATACTTGTGTTTAACTAGACAAACTCTAAATACATAAAACACATGATATAAATTACCAAATCTTGCAAGTACTCTAGACCATGATTACAACTCACCACCCCCTTAACCCCCCCCCCCCCCCACAGACACACGCACACTCGGCTGTAAGGCCCTTACCATCACCACACATTGGTGTGGTAATGGGTTGGCTAATAGTTGGCATCTTGGGAAGTGTAAGATGGCAAGATCCTTAATTACCATGTGTTAATTAGAAAATACCTTCATCCTAACACTCATCATCCTACAATATTCAAACTCACACACAACACTCCCTTCTCTCTCTTTTTCGGTCATCCAATAAGAAACCCTTACATTCATCCAAGAATCACCAAACTTTAGCCTAAATACTTCATTGTTTTGAGATTTAAGGAGCGTTGGAGCTTAACCTTGGAATTGAATCCCAAAACCTAGTCTCTTGCTATCATTTTGAAGTGTGTTTTCAACCGTAGCTTGTCTGGTGGTAAAATCCTTAAACTAATATTGTATGTTGTTTTAAAAGCTTACTTTGTGCAAGAAAACTTCACCAAGTGGCAAGTGACATGTTTTGTGATTTTATCGAAACAAACTTAGTTGTTAAAATGGAAGTTTTGAAGGGTTTGGGAAATGGGTTTTGGACCATGGGATTGTGGATGGTGGTTGATGATCTTGTTGTTGATTTAAAGTGTATACAAATGCTTAACTGATGATTGTTTGGATGATGATTGTTGTATGATGAGGATGAATATGTTCATATGGTGATTTAAATTAAGAATGGATGTTATGTATGTATGATGTTAAGCTGTGAATGATGAGGATGTTAGTGTGTTAATTTAGTGCTTGATTGAGATATAAAATCTAAGGATGTGTATGTTTATGTGAATCTTGCATGATGATACTTGGAAGATGTTAAATGCTCGGTTTTACATGTGTTAGCATGTTGAATGTGTACATGATGTTAGATGGTTTAACATGTGCAAAGGGGTTATTTTGGTGGATCAAAGTACGTATGCTGACATTTTAATGTTGACATATTTTAAGGATGTATCTTATAACATGTGCAAAATACACAATTTGATCCCCCAACTTTATGCTGACGTTTTAAGCATTTTTTCAGGTAAGTGAACGACGATTCACAACTCGTGGAGTCTTTTGCATGCATCTTTTGGGCAACGCCTTTTGTTGGGTTGTCTTATATTTTTCCATTTACTTGGATGTATGAGTCAAACCGTTGGTTGTTTAAACATTTTTGTTGGATGAATATTTTGAACTTATTCGTTTTATTTAAGTCATATAGACCCTAAACTTGTTACTATGTCTTGTAATCTTCTAAGAACTATGTATCACTTTAAATGTTTTAATCATAATTAGATGTTTGCTAATGGATGCTTGAAAACCTTATGTGTCACGTCTTCTGTTTTCGTCTTTGGCGGGGTCTGACACAAACATCATGTTTGGATTTATCAATTTAAGTTGCAAACCTGCGAGCTCTCCACTTCAAAATAAGTTCAAGTTAATTTTGTTTTACGCTTTTCAAATTTCATTTTGTTAAGTTAAATAACATTTTATTTGTTTAACCCTAAGTTATACATCAATTTATTTTGTATTCGATGTACTTACCTTTGATAATTTAATTAAACATTAACATTTTTAACAAAAAAATTACCACCTCATAATAACACTATTTATGTGTAGTTTTTTTAGAACTGCACATTCTTTAAATTTACTATTAAATTAAACCTATCTTTACTATGGGGTCCCCACCACTTGAAAAGGCAAAACTTTATTCAACATCAAGGTATCACTAGGCCTTTGGTAAAAGGTTTTGGGTGTCAAATATTATATATTGCTTTGTTGTTATATATTATTTATTTATTCATTATTAATGCTAAATTTGAATATTCAGGCTAATGCAACAAGAACCCTCAACCACTTACGACCTATAGATTTTTATCAAGCAATTCTTAAGGAATTCTATTAACTTCAATGGTTGTTTTTATATGTTGATGCAAAATATTTATGGCATCCGGAAGGATCCAAAAGAAAGACACTGAGATGTTAAAATACTAGCAATAGACTTTCACGTGTAACTTTTTTAATCCAACAACTTCAGTCATTAGTCCAATGAATTAACATCAACTAAGATTTTCAAAGCGTAATAGCAATTTTAATACTTTGGTCTAGTTGGTCTCATGGGGTGTGGAACATATTTCCACGATGAATGCTTTCTATCAAAACTAATCATGAGGAAACAAGATCTCGCGAAGCGTATTCATCAAGGTATGGAATTGTTTTGTCTCCACAAAAAACTTCCTCTATAATGGTGGACTTCAAAATTCTTTAACTTGACCTTAAAGCACTCATCTGCATTATTTAAGAAACTGACATTTGTTATTGTTGTCAATCATTCAAGCATTTTCCTATGGCGTTGGTCTCACTGCGTCCCATCATCTTTCTAACTATTTTGCTACATTTTGTAGCTTCACAACAGACGAAGGGTTCTGTATCTGTTGGTGCATCACTTTCAGCAACACCCGATGCCAAACCATGGCTTTCGTCTTCTGGTGAATTTGCCTTGGGGTTCCAACAAGTTCAAGGTAAAGATAACTTCTTGCTATCTATATGGTATGACAAGATACCTGAAAAAACCATCATTTGGTATCCAGATGGTGGTCCAACAGTGTCCACAGGATCCAAAGTTGGCCTGGTTGATAGGCGTGGACTAGTACTCAGTGATCCTCAAGGCAAAGAGGTATGGAGTTCTGAGTCCCTTTCTGATCTTGCATATGGTTATATGAATGATACTGGTAACTACGTGATTGTGGGTAGCAATTCTCGCAATATATGGGAAAGTTTTGATCATCCAGCAGATACCATGTTGCCTACTCAGGCTATGGCTAGAGGTGGAATAATGAACTCCAAAATGGGCAAAACAAACTTCGCTGGTGGAAGATTCCAGTTACGTCTGCTTCAAGATGGGAATCTTGTTCTCAATACTCTTGATACGTTTTCTGGTTCTCCTGCTAATGCTTACTATACCATTGGCACACGCGACAGCTCTAATTCAACAAATTCTGGTTTCCAACTGGTTTTTGATGCGACAGGATACATGTATATATTGAGAAGAAATGGAGAAAGAGTTGGCCTTACTACAAGAGGCTCAGTTCCTTCTGGAGATTACTATCACAGAGCTACTCTTGATTTCGATGGGGTTTTTACTCAATACTACTATCCCAAGAATCCCACTGAGGCTACAAGTTGGAAAGTTATATGGTTTGTACCCGAAAACATATGTGCAACTAAAGATAGCAAAGCATGTGGGCTAAACAATGTTTGCAGCCTTGAGGACAATCGGCCAAACTGCGAATGCCCACAGGGGTTCTCATTGCTTGATCCCAATGCTCCAAATGGTGACTGCAAGCCTGAATTCCCTCTGAGCTGTGATGAAGGTGAGTCAAATCATGGGGAAGATGTGTTTGATTTTGTCGAGCTCACTAATATTGATTGGCCATCTTCTGACTATGTGCACATGAACCCGAGTAATGAACAAACCTGTAAAACTTCCTGCTTGAACGATTGTTTCTGTGCGGTTGCAATTTACAGGGACAGCCAATGTTGGAAGAAGCAGCTTCCACTTGCAAATGGAAAGAAAGATCCTTCACAAAATGTGAAGGCCTTCCTGAAATATAAGAAAGTCGATGGTCCTTCCGGACCAGTAGAAAATAAAAGTGGAACACCAGAAAATAGAAGAACTTTGATATCCGTGGGACCAGTCCTCTTAAGTACATTTTTGTTAGGAATGTAGGAAAATTCGATGTAATACATATAAAATAAAGTTAAGGTCCCTTAAAACTTCCGCTGGCACACGAAACCATGACCCCAAGGTACAACATTCAAAGGATTTTGACCATGTATTCATATCCGTGACCCGTGGGAGCTGGAGTAAAACAGAATTAAAGTAGATGAACAAAACATATTGGCCTCTTATAATATATATATATATATATATATATATATATATATATATAGGGTTAGGTATATAGTAGAAGGATCCGTTAGAAACCACCCTTTATTGCGAGAACCGCAAAAACCATCAAAAAATACCTTAAAAAATCTAAAGTCACCCCAAAAAAAATCAAAAAAAAAAATTGAGTAACAATTATCCATGCACATATGCATTTTTATCATTTTTTTTGACAAATTCCGTAATACATTACAAACATTAGACAAACACTACTTTTTATGTTACCAATATTAGAAATGCACATGTGCATCTATATGTATTAACATGAAATAAGGTGTTTTGGTACACTACTTTGAATACACTTTCTCTTTCATCTATCATTCCATCTATAATACACTATCATGCACATGTGCATACGTATCATTTCTTCGATAAATTCTGTAATACGTTACAAATATTAGACAATTGTACTTTCATTTACACTACCATGTGTAATACACTACTTTTTACCTTACCAATATTAGAAATGTAGCATGTGCATCTATATGTATCAACATGAAATAAGGTGTTTTGGTACACTACTTTGAATACACTTTCTCTTTCATCTATCATAGCATCCATAATACATTTCCATTACCTCCTACCATCCTTAATATAATACCATTACCTCCTACCATCTATAATACGATACCAATACCAATATTTTCACTTTATTACATGTATTCAACACCATTTATACCATCCAATCAACATATTACATCATAAAGTGACAATTATAACCAAACCATCAACCACTAGATATAACTAACCAAAAAACATGTATATGGGCCTACTTCATCATTCAAAATCACAAACTTTCTGTACCAAAACACGTTATATAATGATTATACATAATGATGCACATGTGCATTTTGAATAATGGTAATGTAAAAGTAGTGTATTACGGATGGTATTGTAAATTAACGTGTAATTGTCTACTACTGATAATGTATTACGGAATTTGTCGAAGTTATGATACATATGCACATGTGCATGGATACCTGTTACTCGAAGAAAAAAAAAGTTTTTTTTAAACGAAATATAGCGATTTTTTTTAAATATTAAAAAAAATTAAGTACTTTTTTGATTTTTTTTTAGATTTTATTTTGCAATAAATGTGGTTCTCGCATGAACCTTACCCTAGGTGTAATATATATATATATATATATATTATATATATATGTGTTGTGTGTGTGTGTGTGTGTGTGAGTAAAATGCACGGATAATCCATGTGGTTTTGTAAAATAACACCTATAGTCCTTAACTTTTGGAAATTACACCGGTGCTCCCTATGGTTTGACACTTTGTTACTCGGATAGTCCCTGGAGTGGATGTCCATTAGTTTTCTCCGTTAAATCTATGTAAAATGACAAAATAACCTCTTGCTTTTATTAAAATATAAGAAAAATTAATTAATCATTTGAAATATCAGTTGGTCCCTACAATGAATTATTAATTATTAAATACAATATATAACACCTCACACCCACCCCCACCTCCATCTCTAAAACTGTGAATCCTTCTTCAAAACCACCACTACCACCACCATGCCACCACAAAACCACCGGTCACCACCACCATACCACACCACATCTACCAAACACCACCAATCAACCACTGTAACAACCGTAATCACGACGCCACCCCCACCACCACTACCCAATCCCTCATGTGAACCCACCACCGTAACCACCGTTAACCGTCCTTCACCACCACCGTAACCACCGTTCACCATCCTTCACCTACCACTGTAATCTTCGTTCACCATCATTCACCCACTACCATAACCACCATCCATGGGATTGTTCATAAAAAACAATAACGACACAACCCATCAATTAATTCATCGATAATTTCTATAAAAAAGATCATCTTGAAATGGAAAAAAGATCACCAGTAATTTCCTTAAAACAATAAAGACAATAGCCCATCAGTTAATTCATGTATCCAATCATAACAATTCTTGAAAAAAACAAGAAATAAAACTGAAGGGCTTTTTGCCGACCAGACAGTGCCATATAACAGACAAATATGAATTCCAGTGAGAGAAAAAAAAAGAATGAAGAGAGTGAGAAATTGGGTGGGGGTGTTTGTTATAAATCCCACCAAATTACAAAGCCTTAAGTATTGCGGTATAGACTCTATCCATAGTTATTAAATAATTCAACGAACTTTGGAAACGGCGTCAGTGGGAGCCGCCACCACCATCTGAACCACCGCCACCACCATCTATTTCTCTCTTTGATCGATCTCTCTCTCGAGTCGTTTCTCTATCTAAATGTGGTGGATGAAGGAATCTGAGATGAATGAGAGAGTTTAAGTGGCGGAAATGTTGATGTTGGTGGAGTCGCAGGTGGTGGCTGCTGGTGGTAAGTGGTGGAGGCAGATGGGGGTGAGTGAGTATGTGTGAACTGTGAAGGGCTCAAAAGGGTGAATAAGTGTTACACCCCAACCGATGGCGGAAACATCGGGGTAGTGGCACTAGGCGACCAGATTGTCTCACGAGAACTCCATAACAATTATCTAGCAACATTACTTAACGTTTAGCATCCCATACTATCAAACATAACATTCCAAACAATTATTACAGAACTTGTTTTCTCATAAGCACTAATCAGGTTCGATATCCCCTAGATTTAATACATGAGTTTCCAAATAAAAACAACAAAAACAACTAAACTAAGCAAAATCCAATGCATCCAATGCTAATCCTCAACCTGCCACATATGTTGAAATAAGACGTCAATACAATTAAGTAAAGGTGAGCATACAGGTTTGCGTACATAATAGATATAAAAGCGTTTAGCATACACCGCATGACATACGAGATAGTTGTGAATGATGTAACTACTTAGATTCATGCAAACCAACAAACCGCGATTGATCGAGGCATGCGAACAATGTTCACATCCTAAAAAAGAAAATAATGCGAAATAAAAATGCGAGCCTTAACAACCCCGGGCCTCCGGGTGGCGGGTCAACCTCTAGCATACTATCATGTTAAGGGTGACGTACAAGCAATCAAGCAATACATACAATTCAGCAGATTTCACGTATAATCATGTAACAGCGGGTTGCTAATAAGCGTTTGAGAGTTGTGTGATGTGGTTTTTGATTTACAACATTGTGACACCCAAAAGTGCATTTAAGCGTAAAAGGGTTCAAGTATACTCATAGTGGGTGCGTTTTAGGAGAGATGCGGGATCTGAGAAGAGTGGGGGAGAGCGCCGGATCAGCCTATAAGCGAACAGAAGTGCATCAGTCTTCCGAAATGC
Organism: Scalesia atractyloides; assembly: GCA_947069175.1. Lineage (NCBI taxonomy): Eukaryota > Viridiplantae > Streptophyta > Magnoliopsida > Asterales > Asteraceae > Scalesia > Scalesia atractyloides. Next base: position 78,269,734 of record CAMTDV010000004.1, on the reverse strand, counting down.
TGAAACGGTTAAGTTTGGATAGGGCAGAGGATACGTTCGGGCGAACTTGTATGTTTCCATACAAGTTCGGGCGAACTTGTGTAGAACCTGTTGAGATTTGAGACAAGTTCGGTCGAACTTGTGAAGTTTCTTAGGAAACTTGACAAGTTCGAGCAAACTTGTTTGCATTGGTAACAGAAGAAGCAAGTTCGGTCGAACTTGTGAAGTTTCTTAAGAAACTTGACAAGTTCGGGCGAACTTGTTGGGTTTTATGAGGATTTGACACAAGTTCGGCCGAACTTGACCCATAAGGTGCAAGTTCGAGCGAACTTGGCCCTTGAGCTGTACAAAAATCAGTTAAATCTCGAGCGAACTTGATGTTTTTCGGGTCCAAAGTCTTGCGTTTTTCGCGTCGTTTGCTGAGGAAATCGAGTGCCCATCCCTCCAACCTTAAGCTATTGAGTAAAACTTAGGCTGGAGAGGTCTTTTGGAGCGAGTTTAGCCATTTTACAGAAACTTGGGCTAATCCGGGCGAACTTGATGGTTCGTACGGTTAGTCCAGCTTGTGTAAAGTGACGATTTCGTCCTTGTGCTTCCGATCTGAGATCTTGCTTGACAACGTCTCGTTCCACTCAAAAGTGAACAAAACATACGCCATTAGTCCGAATATTGTGTAAAAATCAATGTTATCAAAGGTTTTACTAAGATCTAGTATAGTCTGAGTGAAAAACTAGAAGTTTTGTAGAAAAAGATGAAGATTTTTGTAAACGGAAGAGATTTGATGAAAACGAAGGCAAAGCCTTGTGCAAAATCGTTGTAAAACGTTGTTGAACATCATTGTAGTTGAAATCGGGTTGATTCTTCCTTAGAAAACAAAGAGTTTCGGGTATGGAGAGCTCTGGGCGAACTTGCAGCAAGTTCAAATGAGAGAATGGAGCTGAGTATTTATACGTGAAGGCAAAAAGTGAGCTCGTGGGAGTCAAGTTCGGTCGAACTTGCATGATTTCATGCAAGTTCGGGCGAACTTGCTAGATATTCAAGAGATTTTTGTCAAGTTCGGCCGAACTTACTGATTCTGTGAGTAATCAAGGCAAGTTCGAACGAACTTGAGGGAAATTGGGGGTTTTGTGTTGGCCAGTCAAGTTCGGCCGAACTTGGTAACACCAAGTTCGAGCGAACTTGACCCAAATGTTGGGTTTTCTTCGTTTTTCGTTCGTTTATCGATTGTTCAGCGATGTAATCGAGTTATAAAGTAATGTTAAGCGATTAAGCGATGTGTCAAGCGTTGTAATAGCGAGTCAACACGTGAGGGCGAGTTGCGTGAGTTTGCGAGTGATTTAATTATAACAGTAAAACAAACATAACACATAAATAACATAAAACCATATAATTAACTGCGTTTTGCGATGCGATGAGATAAGCGATGCGATGGCACAAGTGTTTATTAAACGATAACACACTTGGCTCGTATAGTAGTATAACTACTTGTGATTGTGATTAGATTAGCGATGCGTTTAATAAGCGATTAGTTGCGATATAATTGAAATAAAACATAATTAATTAACATAACTTCTTATAATCCGAATCTCGAGAGTACAATAGGAATAATTGAAATGAACAAAATAACAACGAAATTTAGAGTTGTTACAATAAGAAGGTTGGTGGATCCTACCTTTGATTTTAATATATCTATTTTAGTGTTTTAAGTTAATACTAAGGACATGTTGGTCATTTTACATGGAGTTAACGGAGAAAATTAACAGACATCCACTCTAGGGACTATTCGAGTAACAAACTGTCAAACCACAGGGAGCACCGGTGTAATTTCCAAAAGTTGGGGACTATAAGTGTTATTTTACAAAACCACAGGGACTATCCGGGCATTTTACTCTATATATATATATCTATATATATATATATATAGGGTTAGGTTCATTAGTGAACAATCCTCTTACTTGTGAATACTAGTTAACTAATCCTAGCCATTGATTATCAATACACAAGTGTATACACAAGTGTAAATCAATGGCCAAGATTTGATGATGAAAATACACTAGTGTAATTTACGATTTGATGATGTAAATCAATGGCCAGGATTTATTCACTCAGTTCACAAATACACTAGTGTTCACTCTAGAACCCTACCCGGTATAATATAAATATATATTATAATATATATATATATATATATATATATATATATATATATATATATACATTGTCACACCCCGACCCGCAGCGGAATAAAAGTCGGGGCATAATTGGGTTATCACCAAAGCTCATGATATTTACTAATATGTTTCATATTTATTAAAGTCAAAATTACATTCCAAATAATCCAAACATGTCCATACAATACAAAGAAAATAACCAAACAAAATAATCCCAAGCTCTAAATCATTTTATTCTTCTAGTCCAATCCTATGTGTTTCTGGCTGCAGCGGGTTCACCTGTATCATGTGTAAAAATGGGGGTTTTTGGGTCAACATAAGTTGGCGAGTGAACCTTGTTAGATAAACATTTATTATTGATTTACTTGTTAGTTTATCAATGAAAAATTGTGCATAATCATAAATGAGCAAATGTAAATAATCAAGCAGTAGCAATAGCAATCACAACTATAACATACAATAACATATGATAGCATACATTAACATACCAACATCATACGATAAATAACATGAATGAAACTGTGCGATCAAGGCTCAATCAAACGGAGCCGATCGTATTGCATGTACTGAAAATGATAAATGTCTGTGCGATCAAGGCTCAATCAAACGGAGCCGATCGTATGTTGGCACGCCAGGTTCACAGCTCATAATGTAATGGGGAACTTGCTCAACGCTCATAATGTAATGGGGAGCGGCGCCTATGAAAATTGCATGTACTGAAAATAATAAATTGAATCTAACAATAACCACACAAACAGTTGAAACAAGCTGAATACACATGTTCATGATATGATGTATGCACAATAATTTAAATATAATATATACAAGACACATGATACACCCCAAAACGTGATTAAAACGGGGAATTTGTAAAGATTCACTCACATTGGGTGCGTTGGATTTGAGATGGTGAGATGCGCACGAGTTGGAAGAGCTAAACAACGAGAATTAACTAACCTAAATAATAACGGAAAATATAGTAAATGAGTGGATTTTATTAATAATTTTAATAAATTTTTAGATATATTTTTGTGAGTTTAAGGCTATTTCCTATCTTTAAAAACATTATTTTTAAGTATTTTTAGTTGATTTTTAAATTAAATTAAATGAATAAAAATATAAAAATATGTTGACTTTTTGCGACCGTTGACCGTTTAACTTGTTGACTTGTTGACCGGTTTATTGTGTAAATTCATGCGCTGGGTGAGGCTCGAACCCGAGACCTCCCGTACGCGTGCACGCAGCTCTACAACTGAGCTACGTGTCTAACCCGAAATAATTCTGTTTTTATTATACTTATATATTAACTCAATTTATCCAAAATCCTTTTATTTTCAAAAACATTTTAATTCGTTGAACCGGTGCCATGTACAGGTCTCGAACCCGGGACCTGTGCTTTAACGCTACACACAGTTCACCGCTGGACTGTGTGTCTAACTTGGTTATTATACAGATTTTTATTATACTTAACAACTAACGGAGTTAACCCGGTTCAGTTTTAAACAAAAAGGCATTTTATTACATAGATGGTGCGTGTATCAGGGATCGAACTCGAGACGTATGCGTGTTTTTGTTCGCACACAGTCCACGCTGGACTGTGTGTCTAACCCGTTCAAAATACCAACTTTAATTATTCTTATATTGTTAGCGCAGTTCATCTTCTTCGTTGATTTTTACAGACCGCAGATTACATCATTATATCTTGTTAATTCGATTGTTAAACATTGCACAGACTAATATGAGTTTAGCAGAGATGATAATTAGAAGTAAACATACCGGTGAACGACTTATTACAGAATTCCTGGCAAGGCGTCGGTCTCTGTTTTTATGAACTTCAACTGAGCAAATCAATTAATCGTTTTAATTAGCTAATCATGGAATTGAATGCTAAACAAACGTTAACAGTGTGTTTGAAGGTCCTTACCTTTCACAGACGAAAATAAAGATTTCCAGAAATTTTTCGGCGAACTGGAATTATCCGATAACGGCGTCTGAATTCGATTTCAAGTGAAAGGTTTTAGTTAGAAATAGCTTAACAATTGTTAGACTAGCGACGGTATTGAAGGACTTACCGTTTTGATGAAGAATACGGTTTTCCGGCGAACTTGCAGAAATTTCCGGCGAATAAAATAAACTTCTCCGGTGGACTGTAGAGTGTGCGGAAATGTAATTGGAGGTTTGTGGAATGTTTCTGAGTCGCGAAGGAGTACAAAGATGGAAGTAAAACTGGAATTGAAGATTTTCGGTTATAAAAACCGATCCACTTCTAGAATTCAAGTTCATTCAAGGCAACTTGATTAAAAACGTCGGTATATCGGTTATACTCATTGAACCGTGAGTATCCAGATCGCCTTTGCGCGTTTAATAACCGATTTCAGTTACAATTGGCGTAACCGATTTATTTACATTCGTCTATAAGATTTATTTGTTTCCTATAGATGACAGAAAACAAACAAGTGGCGGAGTGGTTAAGCGTGTGAGTGTTAAGTCTTTGAAGTTACAACCTGGCTGACCCGGGTTCGAGTCCCGGCAGCCCCATTTTATTTTTAATTGTTTTAGTTATACTTTTTATCAATTATAACTTTTATGGTTTAGTTTGTTTATTAATTATGTATCATTAAAAATTAAAATAAGCATAAATAGGCAACGAACATTTATAACTTGATATTCGATTACAAAATGGAGCGGGTTTGGTAAAACCCGTTTTCGACAAATGTTACAGTATCCCCTACTTTTAGGAATTTCGTCCCGAAATTTAAGTATAGAAGTAGTAGGAAAAAGATGCGGGTATTTTTCACGCATTGAGTCTTCACGTTCCCAAGTAAACTCAGGTCCCGTTTCGACTCCCAGCGTACCCTAACAATTGGAATGCGACTTCGTCGTAGACGTTTTTCTCCGAAATCCATGATCTCTACTGGTCTTTCAATAAAATGCATAGATTCATCAATCTGAATATCTTCCAGAGGAATGTGAAGGTTTTCATCAGCGAGGCACTTCTTCAAGTTTGATACGTGGAATGTGGGATGAATCCTGTTGAGTTCTTCTGGTAGATCAAGCTTGTATGCTACAGGTCCTACTCTTTCGAGTATCTTGAAAGGTCCTACGTAGCGTGGTGCTAGCTTGCCTTTTTGGCCAAAACGAACTATCCCTTCCACGGTGATACTTTTAGAAGTACATGATCACCAATGTTAAACTCTAAAGGCTTCCGCCGTTTATCTGCATAACTCTTTTGACGACTCTGAGCCGCTAGCAGATTGTTTCGAATTTGATGGATCTTGTCTGTGGTTTCTTGAATCAATTCCGGACCAGTGATTTGAGCTTCCCCAATTTCGTGCCAACATACTGGAGATCGGCACTTACGACCATATAAGGCTTCAAAAGGTGTCCATGCCGATGCTTGAATGATAGCTGTTGTTGTACGAAAATTCAACTAATGGGAGATGAGCGTCCCAATTTCCCTTGAAGTCTATGACACATGCTCGAAGCATATCTTCAAGAGTTTGTATGGTGCGTTCAGATTGACCATCAGTTTGAGGGTGATAGGCGGTATGAGATCTAATCGCGTACCCATAGCGGCTTGTACTGCTTGCCATGTTCGTGAAGTGAAACGACCATCACGATCAGAAATAATACTTAACGGTACCCCATGTCGGCTTACGATTTCGTTGATATAAATACGAGCTAGCTTTTCGTTCTTGAAATATTCGCGGATAGGAATAAAGTGAGCTGATTTTGTAAGTCGGTCAATTATTACCCATATAGTGTCATACCCACCAGAAGTGCGAGGTAACCCAGTAATGAAGTCCATGTTATATTTTCCCACTTCCATACAGGTATTTCAGGTTGGACCAGAAGTCCTGAGGGTCTTTGGTGTTCAGCTTTCACTTTGGAACATGTAAGGCACTTAGAAAAAAAAACAGCAATATCCTTTTTCATCCAGGCCACCAATAGGTATATTGTAGGTCTTGATACATCTTATCGGCTCCTGGGTGTATAGAGTATCGCGTTTTGTGAGCTTCATTCATAAGAATTTCACGAAGATTGTTGTGGTCAGGAATCCAGATACGATCTAGGTAGTACAGAATACCGTCAGATTTAGTTTCAATTTTAAGTTCAGCTCCACATGACATCTCCTTTCGCACATCATCTTCTGTTACTGAAACATGTTGGGCTTCTCGAATTTGATCTTTAATGTCAGTTATGATTTGCGAACATAGAAGACGAATGGAGTTCGCATACCCCTTTCGACTAAGTGCATCAGCCACCACATTTGCTTTGCCAGGGTGGTACCGAATTTCACAGTCGTAGTCATTTAGAAGTTCAACCCATCTTCGTTGCCTCATGTTTAACTCCTTTTGATTGAAGATATGTTGAAGACTCTTGTGGTCAGTGTATATTTCACACTTAGTACCATAGAGATAATGTCTCCATATCTTAAGAGCGAACACAACGGCTCCAAGTTCTAGGTCATGGGTGGTGTAGTTCTTCTCATGCGTCTTGAGTTGTCTCGATGCATAAGCTATAACTTTTCCTCTTTGCATCAAAACGCAGCCTAATCCTTGCCCTGACGCGTCGCAATAGACCACGAATCATCACAACCTTCAGGAAGAGTGAGGATTGGTGCATCACAGAGTTTTTGTTTAAGGGTTTGTAAGGCTTCTTCTTGCTTGGGTCCCCATATGAAAGGTTTTCCCTTATGAGTTAAAGCGTGAGTGGTACAGCAATGCGAGAGAAGTTTGAAATGAAACGACGATAATAACCAGCCAAACCAAGAAAAGATCTTACTTTAGTTGGTGTACGTGGAGCTTGCCATTCTTGTACCGCTTTGATCTTTGAGGGGTCGACATGTATTCCCTTGTCATTGACTACATGTCCGAGGAATTGCACCTCTTTTAACCAGAATTCGCATTTGGAGAATTTGGCGTAAAGCTTTTCATTCTCTAGAAGTGTAAGGATGAGTCGAAGATGACGCTCATGATCAGACTTAGACTTTGAATAAATAAGAATGTCGTCGATGAAGACTATAAAAAATCGATCAAGATAAGGTTTGCAGACTCTGTTCATTAGGTCCATGAAGACAGCTGGTGCGTTGGTTAAACCAAATGGCATGACCATGAATTCATAATGGCCATAACGAGTTCGGAAAGCAGTCTTTGGGACGTCTTCTTCATGTACTCTAAGTTGATGATAGCCAGATCGAAGGTCGATTTTTGAAAAGCAGTTGGCACCTTGAAGTTGGTCAAGAAGATCATCAATGCGAGGTAAAGGATAGCGATTCTTGATTGTTAATTTGTTGAGCTCTCTGTAGTCGATGCACATACGAAACGATCCATCTTTCTTCTTTACAAAAAGGACAGGTGCACCCCAAGGCGATGAGCTAGGACGTATGAATCCTTTGTCAGTCAACTTTGTAATTGACTGGCTAGCTCTTGCATTTCAGAGGGGGCTAACCTATAAGGAGACTTTGCAACTGGTGTAGCACCAGGTATAAGATCAATACGGATATCAACTTCTCTAACTGGAGGAAGTCCTGAAATGTCATCAGGAAAAACTTGCGGGAAATCTTTTACTACCGGAATGTCTTCGAGTTTCTTCTCCATGGTTCCCATTTTGATGATATGAGCTAAAAACGCAACATAATTCTTGCGAAGATATTTTTGAGCTTGAAGACAAGACATTAAGCTGAGCCCTTTCGACGAGGTTTCTCCAAAGATTCGAAGAGTCTGACCGTTTGAAAGAGGAATACGTATAAACTTTTCGCGACATACAACTTCTGCCTGATGTTGACTGAGCCAGTCCATACCAATTATGATATCAAAACTTCCCAGCTTCATAGGAATAAGGTCAACTGAGAAGTCGTGGTCGTTTAATGTGAGTGTACAGTTGCGAATAATAGAGTTTAATGAGACCGGTTTCCCGTCTGCAACTTCTACGTTATGGATTCCATGAGCTTATCACGATTTTGGTTTAGGATAGGTTCAAATTCTAAGGACACAAAACTTCTATCCGCACCAGTATCAAACAACATGATGCATATCTACCATTTATAAGGAACGTACCGTTAACCACATTGCCGTCAGCTCTAGCCTGATTAGCGTTGATATTGAAAGCTCTTCCTCTTGCAGGTGGAGGAGCTTGGTTCGCTTGATTCACCGGGTTGGCTTGGGCCTGAGCATGAATAATGTTTACCAACCTTGGACACGTGTTTCTGAAATGGCTTGGGTCTCCGCAATTGTAGCAAGCCCGCATAGGTTGAACCATAGGATAATTGGGTTGGTAATATGTTTGGGCTAAATGCTGAGTGGGTGGTAATAGTAGGGGTTGTTGGGCTTGACCCATTATTTGTTGGTGGGTTTGGGTTGAAGGCTGGTGGCGGTTCGTTCGCTGAGGCATGCGGCAGGTTTGAACAGTATGACCTGCGCGACCACAGCCGGTGCAATGTTGGCAAGGATAATCAGGAGAATGGTGATATTGGCAACGGTTGCATTTTGGTAATGGGCCAGAGTATGGTCTTTTGTATGGTGCAGGTGAAGGGGCAACCTGGGTAATGGGTGCAGCAGGAATAGGGAGGTTGGTTTGTGTAACGGCGAAATTTCTGGTGTTGCGCTTCCTCTTGTTAGCAAACTTACAGGAGGAGATGGAATGGTTTGATGTTTGACCCTCAACAGGGGCTTTCTTTTTCTCTTCTTTAAACTTCCCGTTGCGAATTCGATTCTCGGTCAGTTCAGTCGCTAGCTCCATAGCAGCTTCAAGTGTTACCGATGAAATGCTGAGAACTGAATCTTGAATTTTCGAGGGAAGTCCTCGAATATAATGCTCGATCAGACGATAAGTTGGGGTGAACAAATTTGGAACCATTTGGTTCAACTCTAGGAACCTCTTGTTATAGGTGGTATGATCTCCCTCCTTTTGCTTTAAAGAATGAAATTCGTCCTCCAACTTTTTAATTTCACTCCTAGGACAGAAACGCCTAGTCATGATTTCCCTTAATTCTTCCCAAGTTAAGGCCATTGCATCATCAATTCCCCTCTTCCCCTTTTCAGTATTCCACCAGGTGAGAGCTACCCCAAATAGTCTCCCGGTGGCGTATCGAACCTTGCGATCCTCAGGACAATCGCAGTTGAGGAAAGTGTTTTCCATTTCCTCAAACCAATGGAGGAGAGCAGTGACACCTTCGGTCCCTTCAAATTTAGGAGGATCACAAGACTTGAAATGTTTGTATGAGCACTTGCTGGTAGGAGGGTTTCCGATGTTCTGGTCATTCTGTTGGGGAGGATTAGTGGGATTTGTGGCGAGAGCTTGTTGTACTTGAACCACAATGTCAGGCAGTATCGTGGCCATTTGTTTCGCGATTTGTGTGGCCAAGCGTTCGTGAGACCTTCCTGATCTTTTACCCCCTCGTTGTTGTCTGGACGACATCTACAGGAACATACATAAGAAGATTGTGAGTTTATGGAGTCTTTTTAGGTGTCATGTGTCTTTAAGAAATGAAATAAAAAATATGCAACTACATCCATAGGATGTCTTGGGTTTGCTCATGTTGGGCCTCAAATGTCCCCCATACCTTCACCTGTATAGTCATGTGGGCCCCCATGACTATTGGCTTGGTAGGATTCACATTAGTATTGGCGATTTAACACTCGCATCACCCGAATGCAAACCACAAAATATGTTTACGAGATGTATGGTCGGAATGTGTCCAGTGTAGACACAATGACAACTCAAAGTGGGGTTAGCTCACACGACGTTTGGTATAGCATGCTTTGGCCTAATAGGTACTTCGTACTCTCATCGTTAGTCCCCAGGTAGGCAAACTGGTCTTTATTTTGGATTTTACGAATGCCAGCCTAGACAGGACGTTCTGACTACCGGTACTGGTACGCTTCCAGTTACTACATGCCCGTCATGAGAACTCACTTTGATGAGATTTGAAAACACAAAAATCATTGTAAAAGCAATCATGATGTGGTGTGTGCTTTCATGGATATGATATGTTATGAGAATATGATTCATGATAGGCATTATATGATAATATATACTTATGAACATGCTTGCATAACATTGAATGTAACATTAACATAAAACATATAAACATCATGAAATTTGGCATGTAACACACAAAAATCTTATAAGTTTCTAATCAACTATAGTATAGGCTCTAAGGGTCTAATAACCTATCCTATATCCCTATAGTCATGGCTCTGATACCAATCTGTCACACCCCGACCCGCAGCGGAATAAAAGTCGGGGCATAATTGGGTTATCACCAAAGCTCATGATATTTACTAATATGTTTCATATTTATTAAAGTCAAAATTACATTCCAAATAATCCAAACATGTCCATACAATACAAAGAAAATAACCAAACAAAATAATCCCAAGCTCTAAATCATTTTATTCTTCTAGTCCAATCCTATGTGTTTCTGGCTGCAGCGGGTTCACCTGTATCATGTGTAAAAATGGGGTTTTTGGGTCAACATAAGTTGGCGAGTGAACCTTGTTAGATAAACATTTATTATTGATTTACTTGTTAGTTTATCAATGAAAAATTGTGCATAATCATAAATGAGCAAATGTAAATAATCAAGCAGTAGCAATAGCAATCACAACTATAACATACAATAACATATGATAGCGATACATTAACATACCAACATCATACGATAAATAACATGAATGAAACTGTGCGATCAAGGCTCAATCAAACGGAGCCGATCGTATTGCATGTACTGAAAATGATAAATGTCTGTGCGATCAAGGCTCAATCAAACGGAGCCGATCGTATGTTGGCACGCCAGGTTCACGCTCATAATGTAATGGGGAACTTGCTCAACGCTCATAATGTAATGGGGAGCGGCGGCCTATGAAATTGCATGTACTGAAAATAATAAATTGAATCTAACAATAACCACACAAACAGTTGAAACAAGCTGAATACACATGTTCATGATATGATGTATGCACAATAATTTAAATATAATATATAGCAAGACACATGATACACCCCAAAACATGATTAAAACGGGGAATTTGTAAAGATTCACTCACATTGGGTGCGTTGGATTTGAGATGGTGAGATGCGCACGAGTTGGAAGAGCTAAACAACGAGAATTAACAAACCTAAATAATAACGGAAAATATAGTAAATGAGTGGATTTTATTAATAATTTTAATAAGATTTTTAGATATATTTTTGTGAGTTTAAGGCTATTTCCTATCTTTAAAAACATTATTTTTAAGTATTTTTAATTGATTTTTAAATTAAATTAAATAAATAAAAATATAAAATATGTTGACTTTTTGCGACCGTTGACCGTTGACCGTTTGACTTGTTGACTTGTTGACCGGTTTATTGTGTAAATTCATGCGCTGGGTGAGGCTCGAACCCGAGACCTCCCGTACGCGTGCACGCAGCTCTACCAACTGAGCTACGTGTCTAATCCGAAATAATTCTGTTTTTAATTATACTTATATATTAACTCAATTTATCCAAAATCCTTTTATTTTCAAAAACATTTTAATTCGTCGAACCGGTGCCATGTACAGGTCTCGAACCCGGGACCCGTGCTTTAACGCTACACACAGTCCACCGCTGGACTGTGTGTCTAATTTGGTTATTATACAGATTTTTATTATACTTAACAACTAACGGAGTTAACCCGGTTCAGTTTTAAACAAAAAGGCATTTTATTACATAGAGGGTGCGTGTATCAGGGATCGAACTCGGGACGTATGCGTGTTTTTGTTCGAACACAGTCCACCGCTGGACTGTGTGTCTAACCCGTTCAAAATACCAACTTTAATTATTCTTATATTGTTAGCGCAGTTCATCTTCTTCGTTGATTTTTACAGACTGCAGATTACACCATTATATCTTGTTAATTCGATTGTTAAACATTGCACAGACTAATATGAGATAGCAGAGATGATAATTAGAAGTAAACATACCGGTGAACGACTTATTACAGAATTCTGGCAAGGCGTCGGTCTCTGTTTTTATGAACTTCAACTGAGCAAATCAATTAATCGTTTTAATTAGCTAATCATGGAATTGAAGTGCTAAACAAACGTTAACAGTGTGTTTGAAGGTCCTTACCGTTTCACAGACGAAAATAAAGATTTCCAGAAATTTTCCGGCGAACTGGAATTATCCGATAACGGCGTCTGAATTCGATTTCAAGTGAAAGGTTTTAGTTAGAAATAGCTTAACAATTGTTAGACTGCGACGGTATTGAAGGATTTACCGTTTTGATGAAGAATACGGTTTTCCGGCGAACTTGCAGAAATTTCCGGCGAATAAAATAAACTTCTCCGTGGACTGTAGAGTGTGCGGAAATGTAATTGGAGGTTTGTGGAATGTTTCTGAGTCGCGAAGGAGTACAAAGATGGAAGTAAAACTGGAATTGAAGATTTTCGGTTATAAAAACCGATCCACTTCTAGAATTCAAGTTCATTCAAGGCAACTTGATTAAAAACGTCGGCATATCGGTTATACTCATTGAACCGTGAGTATCCAGATCGCCTTTGCGCGTTTAAGAACCGATTTCAGTTACAATTGGCGTAACCGATTTATTTACATTCGTCTATAAGATTTATTTGTTTCCTATAGATGACAGAAAACAAACAAGTGGCGAAGTGGTTAAGCGTGTGAGTGTTAAGTCTTTGAAGTTACAACCTAGCTGACCCAGGTTCGAGTCCCGGCACCTTTTTTTTTGCTTTTTTTTTTATTTACTTTTTATCAATTATAACTTTTATGGTTTAGTTTGTTTATTAATTATGTATCATTAAAAATTAAAATAAGCATAAATAGGCAACGAACATTTATAACTTGATATTCGATTACAAAATGGAGCGGGTTTGGTAAAACCCGTTTTCGACAAATGTTACTATATATATATATATAAAGGGTTAGGGCAAAATGAAAACTTATACGAGTTGTGAGAACTTAAAAACTCGGCCTTACGAAAGGTTTTTTCAAAAAAAAATTACCAAAAATCCTAAAAAAAATCAACTTTTCCTAAAAAAAAAACCTTGTTTTGTTTTTCATTTACGGCAGCCGTAAATGCTGTAAAAGGTGATGTCATGCTAATGTCATCACCTTTTACAGCCGCTGTAAGGGGCCAAAAAACACCATTTCGAATTTTTTTTATATATTTTTTACGTCAGTATTTTCTAACATTAATCTATGGGTGTGAAAAAATGGGGTCGAAACTCGCACGGGAAGGTTGAGTTCTCTAAGTTCTCACAACTCAGGGTGGGTTTTCCTTAATCCTAATCCTATATATATATATATATATATATATATATATATATAGAGAGAGAGAGAGAGAGAGAGACTAATTGTAATGGAAAAACTCACTCCAGTCTAGAAAACTTAAGAAACCCATTGTGTGGACATAAGAATACCACGTGTTACACTTTTGACAGTCAACTTTTTTTTGTTTTTTGTGCACATTTTTTTGCAGAAGATAGAGGAGAGAGAATGTGTGAATGTGTTACATTTTTTTAGTGCTACATTTTTTTGAACTTCACCTGTTACATATTTTAATAGCAGTTTTTTTCAAAAATTTTGAACTTCAAGTGTTACAATTTCCAATTTACGAAGGTTTAGTTCTGCAGTGCAAGTAACATTATGTTACATTTTTTAGTAACTTTGTTTTGTGTAATACTTATAGACATATACACTTTTGTGTCAGCCTCTGTGTCGATGTAACAAATTATGAGAAACACCTTTTACAGTCTTTTTACCCTTTTTCTGAAAAAGTAACTTTTGTACTTGATTTAATCTATACCATAGATTAAATGGATGGATGGTGGAGATGAGGTTTCCTTGGTTTTCTTAACTCAACAAGGTTTTCAATTTATCATTCTCATATATATATATATGTATATATATATATATGATTCAGTTCAAATGAGAACCACCACGAGTTGCGAGAACCGCAAGAACTAGGTCATCCAAAGGTTTTTCCGAAAAAAAGAATTCTCAAAAGCCGTAAAAACAATCACTTGTTTCAGCAAAAAAAAACTGAAAAAAAATGTCATATATCCACGTTTACATGAGGCGTAAAAAAATATTTATTTTCTTCCAAAATTACGTTTGCCATAAAAAAAACTTGCATCAGTCAAAACTACCAACTCGACAATTTTTTTACAGATGTGTTTATAATTTTTTCATCTGCGTTTGCACAAAAAAAATTTGGCCCAACTCGCGCCGGATTAAAAAGTTCTCGCGGTTCTCACAACTCAAGGTGGCTCTCATTTTATCCTTTCCCTATATATATATATATGATTTGAATCAAGAGAAAACTCATACGAGTTGTGAGAAATTAGAAAACTCGTCCCTAGATTAAAATGTTACATAGACGACCATAAAAAAAATTGAAAAAAAAATTCTAGTGGTGTTTTCGGCCCCTTACAGTTGCTGCAGCTTTCTACAGCATTTACGATTGCTGTAAATGAAAAAATAATAATTTTTTTTTGTTTTGGAAAAGTTGCTTTTTTAAGGATTTTTGGTAAACAAAAATTAAAAAAAAAATCTTTCGTAACGCCAAGTTCTCTAAGGTCTTTAAGTGAAACGGTGGCAAACAACGGTGAATCGGTGGATTGTGTAGACGCGTCGATTTGGTTCTTTCCGAAAGAAGCATGAGTATAGTTGTCGAATGTAAAGTGACGACGTTTGAAAGGTACATGCGTTTGAATATTTAATATTTCAAATGTAAAGTGACGACGTTCAAAAGACGCGTTGGTTTGAATATTTTTCCCATTCCATTATGAGTTTTATTGTCAATCTTCAAAAGGCACGTGGGTTGGAATATTTTGTCGGTTTAACCTTTTGGTAATTTAATGTGGGTATGTGGCGTTGATGAAACGATGCGACGGATGGCTAGTATCTTAGGTTGCTAATTGTATTATATAGTAATATATAGAATAAAACGTACGAATAGCCTGTATTTCTAGTATTTTGTAGTGGTATTATCGTAAATATTCTATTAGTAGAGTAATTATCAAAATTAATCTAAAAGTTCATCAAACAATACACAATTCAAAATTATTATGCAAGTGCATCCATAATTACTTTACCAGCTCATCATTAATATTCTACTATAAGATATCATTCAAAATTACTCTACAAGTACATCAAAGAACTAGTCATTCAAAAAACTCTACAAATGTATTATAATTACTCTACTAATTTATCACAAATACACTACTACAAGATATTATTCAAAATTACTCTACAAGTGTATCATAATTACTCTACTAATTCATAAAAATAACATAACATACACAATTACTCTACAAGTTCATCAAACAACATACAATTCAAAATTACTTTACAAATGTCTTATAATTACTCTAAGAGTTCATCAAAAAATATAACAAACACATTCACTCTACAAGTTCATCAAACAACATAAAATTCAAAATTACTCTTAAATTACACCAAACAACATAAAATTCAAAATTACTCTATAAGTGTATCATAATTACTCTACTGGTTCATCAAGATAATTACTCTACTTAGAGAATAATTACGAAAATGTCAACACGTTTTTTTACTTTTCCATGTCAACAATAACTGTGATTAGAGATCGGCAAAATCGGGTCTTTTGAATACCCGGACCCGGTTCCAACCCGGACCCGGTTCCTCTGTGGAACCGGTTCCAGTTCGTACCCGGGTATAAGTTTTTAAATGTGGAACCGGCTGGAACCGGTTCCGGGTAATTTGGAACCGGGTATGGTAGGAACCGGGTACGGATAGGAACCGGTTCTGTCATAAAAAGCTGCATTTACTATTAGGAACCGGTTCTGTCATAAAAAGCTGCATTTACTATTAGGAACCGGTTCCTAATAATTGAAACTGAATATTACTCTTAAAATCGGTTTTTCTTATAATTTAACCTCATTCTCTACACCACTTCCAATTTCATTTACTTACTACAAAAAAATCAACACTTTAACCACTTCAAATCTAATACTATCAAAGAGATAACGATGGCTTGCAACGATGAGGTCGTGGATGTTTTCGAAACCAAAAGAAACTCCGCTATTTGGAAGCACTTTGACTTGTGCTTGATGTCGGATAGCCATGAAATGGCTAGATGCAAGGGGTGCGGGAAGTTCATGAAGGCGTCGGCCAACTCGACGCTCAAGAAACACACCGACCGCCATTGTCCGGTGACAAAGGCGAAAAACAATGAAAAGGGTGAAGCATCCGGGACCGGGTCATCGAAAGTTTAGTTTGTTTTATGTATTGTAAACCCATTTGTGTTTTATGATTAGTATGTTTAGTGTTTCATGTGTTTTGTTTAACGTTTCTTGTTTAGGTTGTTTGTGTAACCGGGTACTTGTTTCTCGTAATAAATAGTTTTATGTTTATGTATTATACCTTGTTCTAGCAAAGACTTATAAAAAAAACTCACATTAAAAATATATTGACGCCGGGTCTGGAAGGTTATCGTAGGAACCGGGTATGATAAGAACCGGTTACGGGTACAACCCGGGTACGGGTTGGAACCGGTTCCGAAACTTATTTTTTTCCAAAAATGTGGAACCGGGTAGGAACCATCGGGTATTTTGAACCCGGAACCGGTTCTACTATATGTCGGGTAGGAACCGGAACCGGTCCCAGGTAGGTTCCACCAGGTCGGGTTTGGAACCGGTTATTATTCCCATATCTAACTGTGATTGTTTTTGATCTTTTGTCTCTAGAATAAACAATTCGCAAATTAGTTATATACTTTTTATAAAAATATGACTAATTTTATTTATTACAAAATAATTCTTGTGACTAAAATAATAGTTCCTTTTAAGTTGTCATAATTATTTAGTTGTTGGATTACTTAAAACTTCCTAATAGTCATAAAAATATAATATATATATATATATATATATATATATATTATATATATTATATGTTATTATTACGTAATAATACATTACATTAAGTAACTCATATTTATTCGTGAATGGACTTATAAATATAATTAGTTAATTATTGTATATGTATTTATCTTGTGTGGATGGAAAATTTATATAAGGAAATTCAAGACTTTCGTATTTAATTAATTCTAATTCTCTTTGAAATGATAAAACCTATTCAAAGTTACATTTATTTACATATATAAGTTTGGTTAAGAATATTTACATATATATTTTTCAAAATAATATTTTATACAAAAGTCCCCAAATCAAGAACCCGAATCATTAGTCCCATTTTTTATCGTTCCATTTATTTAGATTTTAATTTATATATTTTTAGAGTGATTTTGTCGTTGGATTCTTTTGGATATTTATTTTATTATGCGGACTCATTCGTGCAAAGTTTCGTCAAATGTGAGTAGATCTTTTCCCTCTTTTTATAATTAAACTTTTTTTAGAGTGTATCACGTGTCACATAAATTTTCAAGTTTATCCACTTTATTGATCAACATGCAAATATAATATGTGGTTATGTGTTACGTGTTTGTTTACTCGCTTTGTGTCTCAGTTTCATATTGTGGATCCACTGGCTGACCAAATTCCCTACGGACATGGGTTGAACCTTGTATCGCCATCATCATTTAGATTCGCTTTTCGGGGCTTGAATATCTCTTGTGTCCCATTGGTTGGTTTTATTTATTGTTGTGGTATTTGTTGTGATTGGGTATTTGATGTGATTATCGGTTGTGATTGTCTTACTAACACATTATTTGCATATTAAGTTTTTAAAATAATAAAACAAATTATTTTTATTTAAATATAGATTTACTCACCAACTTTTTAGTTGATTTAAAAATATTTTACGCATGGTATATAAACAAGGTATGATGATGCATGGATAAAGACATGTAGGAATTGTCGACAGATAAACGGGATTTTATTAATGATTTATGTCACACCCCGACCCGCAGCGGAAAAGGTGATCGGGACATGATTGGGTTTTCATCAAAGCTCATGACATTTATTATAATGTTTCATATTTATTATTCCAATTTAAAGGAGATCATACAATCAAATCATACAAATACAACATGTTCTATACATCTATCTAAACTTCATTATTTTCTTCTAAGGCACTTTCTATGTTTTCCTTGCTTCATCCTGTTCACCTGTATATGTGTAAAAATGGTTTTTGGATCAACAAAAGTTGGCGAGTGAACCTTGTTATAAAACATTTATTATTTATTTCTTATTGTGTTTAATATGGAAAAATTGTGCAATATTCATATATGAACAAACATAAATAAACATACAATAACAAACAAATAGCATAAAATAACAAACCAATAGCATACAATATCAAACAACAACAAAACAATAACATACAATAACATACCATAACAACCCAACTTGCATGAATATATAACATGAATGAAACTGTATATGTTGGCAACGTCACGTTCACGCTCATAATGTAATGGGGAACGGACGGCCTATGATAAATGTCTGTGCGATCAAGGCTCAATCAAACGGAGCGATTGTATGTTGGCAACGCCTGGTTCACGCTCATAATGTAATGGGGAACAACTCAACGCTCATAATGTAATGGGGAGCGGCGGCCTATGATAATGTATGTGCGATCAAGGCTCAATCAAACGGAGCCGATCGTATGTTGGCAACGCCTGGTTCACACTCATAATGTAATGGGGAACAGCTCAACGCTCATAATGTAATGGGGAGCGGCGGCCTATGAAAATGTGTGTACTGAAAATGATAAATTTAATCTAAACAATAACCACACAAACAGTTGATACATGTTGAATACACATTTGTTCATGGATATGCTGGATGCACAATAGTTTAAATATAATAAATAATAAGACACATGATACACCCCAAAAACGTGATTAAAACGGGGAATTTGTAGAGATTCACTCACCTTGGGTGCGTTCGGTGAATGATGTTGAATGCGCACGAGATTTAGAGGATTGATCGACAGGAATAACTAACCTAATTAATAACGAAAAGGTACTGTAAATAAGCGGATTTTATTAACCAATTTTAGTAGGATTACTGGATATATTTTTGTGAGTTTAAGGCTATTTTCTAATTTTAAAAACGTTATTTTTAAGTATTTTTAATTGATTTTTAAATAAAATAAAAAATAAAAATAATAAAAAAATGTTGGCTTTTTGACCGTTGACCATGACTGTTGAACGTTGACCGGTTCGGTCGTTTGTATGTGTGCGCTGGGTGAGACTCGAACCCGTGACCTCCCGTACGCGTGCACGCAGCTCTACCAACTGAGCTACGTGTCTAACCCGAAATATTTCTGTTTTTAATTATATTTATATACTATTTAACTTAATCCGAAAATCATTTATTTTTAAAAAGGATTTTAATTGCTTTGAACCGGTGCCGTCAATCAGTCTCGAACCCGGGACGTATGAGTTAGTGTTGCACACAGTCCACCGCTGGACTGTGTGTCTAACCTGGTTAATAATCCGGTTTTTATTATACTTAACATGATTCTGTGAGTTATCCCGGTTCGGTTAAAAAGAACATTTTTATTACCGAGAATGTGCGTGTGTCAAGGATCGAACTCGGGACGTGTATGTATTTGTTTGCACACAGTCCACCGCTGGACTGTGTGTCTAACCCGTTCATAATACTGATTTTAATTAATCTTATAACATAAACAAACTTCGTCTTCTTCGCTCAAGAACACAGATGATGATAATTCAACTGTTTCATGTCCAATTCGATTGACAAACATTCAAATGATTAAAATGAAATGGCAGGGAAGATTTTGGAAGTAAACATACCGGAGAAATGATCTTTCTCAGAGTTCCGGCGAAGTCGTCGGCTCTGTTTTTATGGACTTTGCCTGAGCGGACCAATTAACAATTTTGATTAGCTAGATGTGGAATTGAAGTACCGAACAAGAGTTATCAGAATGTTTAAAGGTTTATACCGTCTCACAGCGAGTTCTAGAAATTCTCAGAAATTTTTCGGCGAGTGATGATTATCCGATATCGTCGCCTGGAACTGATTCTGATTGAAGGGTTTGAGTTAGCAAAAGCTTAACAACTGATAGAAGATAGAAGAATTGAGAAACTTACTGTTTTAATGGAAGGCACGGTTTTCCGGCAAAGTCCGGCGAGTTCAAAAAGCTTTTCCGACGAACTGAAAATAGAGCGAAAGTGAAATTGAAGGTTATGCGGATGATTTTGAGTCGAGAGAGGAAGCAATTGTTGGAGTAATTCAGGGATTGAATACCTTCGGTTATAAAAACCGAACATCACCAGAATTCCAGTTAATTCAAGACTGAATTGATTAGGATCGTCGGTGCATCGGTTATAATCTAGAATCCGCGATCACTCAAACGTTTTGGACGGTTGAAAGCCGATTACGGTTTCAGTTTGGCGCGGCAGGTTGATTCATGGTTGTTCATAAGTTTTAATTGTTCCCTAAAACTTACAAAAACATCAAGTGGCGGAGTGGTGGAATGTGTGTGTGTTAAGTCGCTAAGCTTAATCCGGCTGACCCGGGTTCGAAACCCGGCATCAGCATTTAATTTTTATTTCACTATTTTTAACAAATTTTCAAATATAAATTTTATATTCTAATATACTTATTAATTATGTATCGCATAAAATTAATTTGAGCATTAAATATGCAACAAAATTTTTAACTGAATGTTCGGTTAATAAACGAAGCGGGTTTGGTTAACCCGGTTTTTGACGGATGTTACAATTTATATATGGATTATTTGAAATTTATATGATTATGTGACATTTTTAATTATGACATGAATAAATATTTAAACTTTTAATAGTTGTCATAAGTATTGGACAATAATCTCGCTCCGATCAATAACCCGTTACAGGTCAGGGTGTAACAATTTTGAGAAAAAAAGTTATATAATTTATTAAAATCTGTTGAAATACCCATTAAAGTTTTATATGACCCGAACCGAGTCGCAGTGGCGGACCCAAAAATTATTTTTACTTTAGCGAAAAATTTTAAGCTAAATATTAATATTCTTTTGTTAAGTCCAAGGGGGTCGGGTAACATAGTAAAAAACAACTAAATTAATTTTCAAAAGCAAAATGAAAATATAAAAAGACAACTAAATAAATTTTAAAAACAAAATAAAAATGCCTTAGGCGAGGCGGTGTGGGGGTCGGCATAGGGCCGGCTTGGCTCGACGCCGCCCCCAACACCATCCCCCCCCCCCCCCCCCCCCCCGGCCACGGCATGCCCGGCCTCCCCAAGCCGGAGAAGACGGGAAGAAAAGGACAAAAAAAGTAGTCGTTGGCCCTAAAAAAATTCAATTCAATTCAATTCTAAATAATCAAACTTTTTAAATAAATATCACCCCTACACTCCATTTTTTACCCACCTCGATATCATCTCTCTCAAACTTCACACTTTTATAAAAAATTAGTCATGGATTCATCTTCTTCATCGTGGTATTCGTTATCTTCGGGTGAGAACGAAGCGTTTTTTGCAAACGTCATTATGCTCGCAGCTCAGATGTTCATCATTGAGGATGACGAAGACTCTGATACGTCGTCTCAACGGCTAACTAGGAAGGCCGCCTTAAATCGAGACCGAGAAGGTAATTTTAATTATTAGAGACTTTTTATTCAACTTTAATATTGAATTTAATTTACTTTTTTTAATATATAGCCGGTCATGATCATTTGGTGGCCGATTATTTTGCCGACATACCTGTGTATACGGAGGAGATGTTTCGACGTCGGTTTCGAATGAGCCGTCGACTTTTTTTACGTGTCGTTGACGACTTGGCCAGGCTGATCCTTTTTTCATGCTGCGATACGACGCTAGGGGCCAAAGAGGATTTACTACTTTACAAAAATGTACGTCGGCCGTTTGTCAACTAGCGTATGGTACGCACCCGATGCATTGGACGAGTATTTGAGGATGCCCGATATAACAGCACGTGCATGTTTGCACAAGTTTTGCAAATGGGTAGTGAAATTACATAGCAAGAAATATATGCGAAAACCGAACGCAAACGATGTTCAAAAACTATATCAAGCTCACTTGCAAAGACATGGTTTTCCAGGAATGCTTGGGAGCATTAATTGCATGCACTGGGCGTGGCAGAAATGTAGTGGTCAAAAACTATATCATGGTCATCCAACTATAATTCTAGAGGCTGTTGCGTCACAAGATCTCTGGATCTGGCAGGCTTTTTTTGGTTTATCTGGTTCACTTAATGATCTTAACATCATCTACCAGTCACAGGTATTTGACAATGTAGTGGCCGGTACAGGTCCAGACACCAGTTTTAACGGTTTCGGGGGTGGAATACCAGCATGGTTACTACCTTGCAGATGGAATATACCCAACGTACTCTACAATAGTTAAGACTATTCAGCACCCGACAGACGAAAAAAGAAAGAAATTTGCGAAGTTTCAAGAGGGTGCCAGAAAAGATGTTGAACGGTGTTTTGGGGTTCTACAAAAAATGGCATATCATTGAACATCCAGCACGATCAGCTACACCAAAGAGGTTTCGACACATTATGTACGCTTGTATCTTGCTGCATAACATGATCATAGAAGACGAGGGTAAAGCGATTTGTGAGTACGATGAAAACGCGTCTAACGGGAATACTGTTCCAGTTAGTTTGGAACAAGACTTAAACGGATTCTCTCTACGTAATGACGCATCATAACCTACAAGCGGACTTGGTGGAGTACATTTGGAACAACGCACCTAACGACCACATGACGGACGAAGACTAGTAGTCTTAGGTTTTTTTTATTATTATGTAATTTTAGTTAATTTGTAATTTTATTTAATACTAATTTTAGTTTCATGTAATATTTGGTTAATGAATTTTATGTAGTGTTTGTTTTTTTAATATTAATGAATTTAGTTTTATATCCTATTTAAAATGTTTAAAAAATAGATGAAGTTTAAAAAAATAAAAAAATAAATTTGGTGGGGTAGGCTCATCATCCAAAGGATGCCCATCATCCATTTCCACCAATTCTAGTTTGGAGTGGCATCATCCATGATGTCCCATGTGACGCCTACGTGAAGGGTCATCCTCCTTTGGAGGCTCATCACCATACCATGTGGCCTTAGTCGTCATTAGAATTTCGTAAGATATAAAATACTTACAAAACAAAGATGAAAATTATTACTGTATTTTAACCGTAAGTTTTACAAGTCAAATAACCATTAATCAATATGATCAAATAATTAAAATTTTCCAAAAATTCACCTTCAACTTCTTGACTATTTTAGTATCGATTTCATTGGTATTAAAAAATATGATGAAAGCTTAATGTTAATTAGAAAACTAGAAAGGAATTCTATAAATTAATAAATATTGAAGTAAGTAGAGTTATAAACAGTATAAAATAATTAAATAAGAAATACTAATCGTCTTGCAACATTGTTTGTGTTGTTCCCAACAAAGTGGCTCAAAGTATTATATAACCGAGTGGCGGATCTTAAAAATTTTCGTAGCGGTAACGTTTTATAAAATAAACGGTAACAAAATAAAAAAAAACGTCAAAAAAAGGTAAATTTTTTTCAAAATTTACACTACCGACGAAGCGTCAAGCGGTAGCGGAGGCTACCCTTTGTCATAGGGTAGATCCACCCACCTTCTTTTGAATTCCCTACTATACTAAAAAGCGTCATCTCCAACTTATACACACCGGGCACTGCTGCAACTGCTTTGCACTGAAACAAATCCGGCCACATCCCTAGCATATTCACTTGGGGGGAGGGGGCGATCAAGATTTTTGCTCAAAAACTACATTAATTTTTTATGAGGGGGTGATCGAGATTTTCACTCAAAAAATATACTGATTTTATATATTCATGGGGCCGGCCGCCACCCCACCGCTAAGTGTAGGTCCACCCCCTTCCAAGTCGAACCGGATCGAAAATACTATTACATAGCGATAGACGGATGACACCTAAAAATTTTGAATCCTAGGTTCCCCACTGGTGATATCTATATAGACATCTTTAATGTCATAGTTTTTAGTCATGTGTAAGAAACAAACTACTAACGAAGATGAAATAAATCCTACTAAAAACAAACTATGAAACATACACATAATTGGTCATTGACTTAATCGAGTTTTAACATGAAGCGAGAAATTGAACCATTAACAACCCACCATTTGTGAGAGATTTCAGCAAAGGATTTTTCTTAGGAAATTTTAAGGTGATACAAGGACCAGAAATAAGGAAATAAAATTAGGGTCATAACAACAGAGGAATGGTTTTGGCAGCCATTAATAACCCACAAATCGCGACTTCAGCAAAGGAATTTTCTTAGGAAACTTGATGGTGATATAAGGGCCAGAAATAAGGATACAAAATTAGGGTTACAATTTGATAGTGATATAAGGGCCAGAAATAAGGAAATAAAATTAGGGTTGCAATTAGGGTCATAACAAATGGTTTTGGCAGGAAAAAACAAAATGTGGAGGCCTGGCTAAATGTGGGGGTCTTACCCGACACTTTTTTTTATACACTCAAGCCACTAGAGGCTAAGGGTGTAGCGGACATGGTTGGGTTATGACTTGCCACATAAGAACATTATTCATGCACTATACTACCCTCCCCCTCCCCCCATTCAATCATGGTGGTTCGCATAAATTAAACCAGCCATGACCCTTCCATTTGATGATTTTAAGACAAAAATAAATTAAAATAATAAAGGAGATAGTGGTTTGGGTCATAACCACACCCGTAGGATAGCAGTTTTGGATAGTGGATTAAAGGTAGATGAGATGGTGCCTATGTGAAGGGTCATGGTGGTCATGAGGGTTATGACCACACATCCCTTCCTTATCTTCATTTCTATAATTACAGCAAAAATCATTAGAGTACCCGGGGCGCCGCGTTGTGGGGAAGCCACCACGCGTGGAACACTGTTATACACCACCGCCACTCTTTATATAACGGGTTGAATCCATAACTCGTTACCGGCATCACGCGTGAATTTTGAAATGTTTACGTTTTTTTGACCGTTGATGATGATGGGTTTTTTATATACACCGTTGATGATGTTGGGTGTGGTGAGTGATGGGCATTTCCACTAAAATCCATCACCAGTGATGGAATAAAGCTCGATGATGTGACGAAACTTGATTGAAAGTTGTGAGTGATAGGTGGGTGGTGAGTGATGGGCGCCCCGCCCACCCTTACATTTTCTTTCTACTTTCAATTTCAATTGAATAATTTTTTCTACCTTTATTATTGCATTTTCTTTCACTCATAACCGATTTCAGAAAATATTAAAGATGAACACCAATATTTTCTCTGACCTCCACTTATAACCACCTTTTATAATATACAAAACTCTCTTGCATAAAAAAAATTGAGAAGTATGCGAATGCTCTAAAACTTTATCAATCCCAAAACTTCAGTCTTTACATCCAATAAATTAACATCAATATTTCAATTTTTTTGAACGGCGATGAAGAATATATTATAAAAAAGAAATCTAGCAGGCAGCTAAAAATAGCATATACAAATACATGAGTTAAAGAACCAAAGTTAATCAAAACGACACCATTGAACCAATCCAATACAAATAATTGAGCTACCACCAGCTAAGATTTTAACCACTCAACGGTAGTTGAAAACCCAAAAATAACACTCGATCGATCCAAACTCCGAAGGACTAGACTCAGGCTCGACTCTCGACCGTTACATTTATATAGGAATATTTTTTAAATGACAAAAACACCAAAAACAAATGTGAATATTTTTAGTGAAACTTCGAAAACATTTTTTATAGTTTTAGTCTAACTGGTGTGATGCGTTGAAAATTTCCGCCTTGAATGCTTTATGCCTAATTATTACAAAGAAATTAAGACCACAGAAGCGTTTTCATTAGGGATAAGGAATTTATTGCCACCACAAAGGACTTTTTCTAAAATGGGTGACTTCAAAAGTCTTCCAGTTGACTTAAAACAAATCGTTTTTATTATTTAAAAAACTCCTAATTTTGTTATTGTTGTAACTTGTAAATCATTCAATCTTTTTTTATGGCCTTAGTCCCATTGTATCTCATCATTTTTCTAACTAGTTTGCTACATTTTGTAGCTGCACAACAGACTAATGGTTCTGTATCTGTTGGTGCATCACTCACAGCTACACCCGATGCCAAACCATGGCTTTCGTCTTCTGGTGAATTTGCCTTTGGGTTCCAACAAATTCAAGGCAAAGATAACTTCTTGTTATCCATATGGTATGACAAGATACCTGATAAAACTATCATCTGGTATCCAGAAGGCGGTCCAACAGTGTCCACAGGATCCAAAGTTGACCTAGTTGAGAAGCGTGGGCTGGTACTCAGTGATCCTCAAGGCAAAGAGGTATGGAGTTCTGAGTCCCTTTCTGATCTTGCATATGGTTATATGAATGATACTGGTAACTTCGTGATTGTGGGTAGCAATTCTCGCAATATATGGGAAAGTCTTGATCATCCAGCAGATACCATGTTGCCTACTCAGGTTCTGGCTAGAGGTGGAGTGATCAACTCCAAGATGGACAAAACAAACTTTGCTGGTGGAAGATTCCAGTTACCTGTGCTTCAAGAAGGGAATCTTGTTCTTAATACTCTTGATATGTTTTCTGGTTCTGCTGGTGAAGCATACTATAATAGTAGAACGCAGGACGAATCCAATTCAACGAATTCGGGTTTCCAACTGGTTTTTGATGAGACAGGATACATGTATATACTGAGAAGAAATGGTGAAAGGTTTGATTCTACTGTAAGAGGCTCACTTCCTTCTGGAGATTACTATCACAGAGCTACCCTTGATTCCGACGGGGTTTTTACTCAATACTACTACCCCAAGAATCCCACTGAGGCTGCAAGTTGGAAAGTTATATGGTTTGTACCAGAAAACATATGTACAACTAAAGATAGCAAAGCATGTGGGCTAAACAATGTTTGCAGCTTTGATGACAATCGGCCGAACTGTGAATGCCCACCGGGGTTCTCTTTACGTGATCCCCATACTCCATATGGTGACTGCAAACCTGATTTCACTCCGAGCTGTGACGAAGGTGAGTCAAATCATGGGGGAGATGTGCTTGATTTCATCAAGCTCAATAATATTGATTGGCCATTTTCCGACATGTGCACATGGACCCGAGTAACGAACAAACCTGTAGAACTTCTTGCTTGAACGATTGTTTCTGTGCAGTTGCAATTTACAGGGACAACCAATGTTGGAAGAAGCAGCTTCCACTTGCCAATGGAAAGAAAGATCTTTCACTAAATGTGAAGGCCTTCCTGAAATTTAGGAAAACTGATGGTCCTTCTAGAACAAGAGATAATAAAAGCGGAACAGGAGAAAATAAAAGTTGAAAAACTTGGATATTAGGGGGATCAGTCCTCTTAAGTACGTCTGTTGTAGGAATTGTTCTATTGATTAGTGTGATATATGTGTGTCTCTTTCAAATCCACAAGAAGGTCGGAAATTCATTTCCAGATGATACAATTGTTGAAACTAATATAGCTCGTTTTACATATCAAAAACTAATCAAAGCTACTGATGGGTTCAAGGATGAGTTAGGAAAGGGGGCTTTTGGGACAGTCTATAAAGGTGTAATAGGGACAAAGATTGTGGCAGTTAAGAAGCTGGAAACTGTGGTTCAAGATGGCCAAAGGGAATTCAAAACTGAGGTCAACACGATTGCAAGGACACATCACAAGAATTTGGTGCAGCTACTTGGCTATTATGATGATGGGAGAAGCGGTTACTCATTTACGAATACATGAGCAATGGTACTTTAGCATTCTTTCTTTTTGGAGGCATGAGACCTAGTTGGAAACAGAGGAGTTATATTGCTGTAGGCATTGCAAAGGGACTCACATACCTGCATGAAGACTGTAGCAACCAGATCATCCATTGTGACATAAAGCCTCAGAATATACTTCTTGATGATTGCTACAATGCTAAGATCGCTGACTTTGGAATGGCAAAGCTTTTGATGATTAATCAAAGTCGAACGAACACTGGAATAAGAGGAACAAAAGGATATGTTGCTCCTGAATGGTTTAGGAACACCCCTGTCACAGTCAAGGTTGATCTCTATAGCTTTGGCGTCTTGCTATTAGAGATCATTTCATGCCGAGAGAGTGTGGTTTTCAACGATGATGATGCTGAAGATGCAGAAGTTTTAATGGATTTGGCATGGGATTGCTATCAAGAAGGCAGATTGAATGCATTCATTGAGAATGATTCGGAGGCCTTAGATGATTTGGAGAAACTAACAATATTTATGAGGGTTGGTCTTTGGTGTGTACAAGAAAACCCTTCACTGAGGCCAATATGAAAAAGGTCATCCAGATGCTTGAAGGAGTCATTGAAGTGACCGAACCTCCATGTCCATGCCCTTTCTCTGTTAGCTCCTGCTAATCTTCAAATACATATACCATGTTCTCGTTCTGTATAATATCTAGATTTTAAAATAAGAGTTTGGTCTATGTAGCTTCATTATCACATCTTGAGAGTTGTAATATCGAATGTATACATGTTTTCCTGTATATTAATTCCATTCTTGTATTTAAATAAAGTACTGTAACCAAACTTAAACATAAAATGATTCCGTACAAAAAACAATGAATTAACCTTAGATCTCTCACACAGTTTCAAGCACTCATATACTTAACACTTTTTCAATAAAACAATGAAATTAACATTACAAAACAAGGATTCATACCTAACAATATGAAGAATCCTAATGAACAATAACTTTGACTTCTGTATGAGACAGAATAGGGAGATTGGATTAGGAAATTAAATGCTCAGTTTGATATAACAAAGAAAGGAATGGACATGGAGGTTTAGAAACTTCAATAACTCCTTCAAGCATCTGTATGACCTTCCTCATGGTTGGTGTCAGAGACGGGTTTTCTTGGAGACACCAAAGACCAACAACCATCACAAACTTTGTTAGCTTCTTGTAGTCATCTAAGGCCTTCGAATCGTTATTAACAAATACATCCAAGGTCTTTTCTTGATAGCAGTCCCTTGCCAATCAGTTAAGATTATTCCATATTCATCACCACTCTCATTGTCCTTCTTCACACTCTTGGGGCAGGAAATGATCCTCCAGTAGCAAGACACCATAGCTGTAGACATCAACCTTCGACTGTTACGGGCGTGTTCCTAAACCATTCAGAACATATCCTTTAGTTCCTCTGATTCCAGTATTCGTGAAACGCTTCATCGCCAAAAGCTTTGCCAATCCAAGTCAGAAATATGGACACTATAGCAGTCACCAAGAAGTATATTCTGAGACTTTATGTCACAATGGATGATCTGGATTCTACACCCCTCATGAATATATGAGTGTATTTTCATTATCCAATGCTATATTGCTTCTCTGATTTCATCTGAGTCTCTATTCTCCAAAAAGGAAGCTTGCCAAAGTACCGTTACTCATGTACTCATAAACCAATAAGCACTGCTCACCTTCATCACAATAGCCAAGAAGCTGAACCAAGTTGTTGTGATGAGTCCTTGCAAAAGCATTCACCTCGGTCTGGAATTCCTTTTCGCCATCTTGCAACACCCTATCCAATTTCTCACCGCCACCATGTTTGTCCCCACTACACCTTTATAGACTATCCCCAAAGCCCCCTTTCCTAGTTCAACCTTGAACCCGTTAGTAGCTTCGACTAGCTCTTGATATGTAAAGTGAGGAAGATTGTCATCAACAACTTTACTTCTTTGATATGGATTTTTGGCCTTCTTCTTGTACTGTAGAAAGAAACTCACACAAATCACACAACTAATACAAAAATTACAAACACATATGCACTCAATAGGACTCGTCCCACGGATATCAAACTTCTCTGATTTTTGTTCGCTTCTAAAATCGAGGAGGGTTTTATAGAGGACCGTCACCTTTTCAAAATTTCATGAAGGCCTTCACTTTAAGTGAAGAGTCCTTCTTTCCATTAAAGAGTGGGAGTGTTTTCTTCCAACATTGCCTATCCTTGTAAGTTGTAACAACACAAAACAATCTTCCAAGCATGATCTTTTGCGGTTCTGTAGTTGGGTTTATGTTTGCATAGTCAGAATCTGGCCAATCAATAATAGTGAGCTCAGTGAAATCAAACAGGTCTCCCCGTAACCTTTATCACAAATTGGAGTAAAATCTGGTGTGTAGTCTCCATTTGGATAATTGGAGTCAAGTAGTGAATACCCCGTTAGGAACTACACCGTATTGTGTTATTTGCACTGAATTTTGTTTATACAAACGCATTGTTAGCATTGTGTTATTGCCATTGTGTTAAGAATAACATTGTGGTTTTGTGAAACATTGTGATATACATTGTGTTTTTGTTCAACGTTGTGTTATTGACCCCATTCCCACTTTGGACATTTGTTAACAAGGTTGCAAACATTGTTTAGCCCACTAGCTCCACTGCCTATTGTGAGACCAAGCATGTTACGTATGTTTTTTAGCACGAACCATGTAACTCCCCGCCTTGTATTGTTAATGGAATTCTTGGGTGGTAGTATTGAGTAAAAAACCCCATCAGAATCTAGAGTAGCTGTATTATAATAATCTCCAATAGGAAGTTCGTCTCATGGAGTAAGGTCAAATCTTTAGCTATTTCCTCTCAATATATACATGTACCCCGTTGCATCAAAGATCAACTGGTCACAAGAATACGTTGCATTGGAGGTAATAAAAGTGTCATTGGCATAGTAACATGAAGTGGATCACGTGAAAACATGTCGATATTACTAAGAACAAGTTCCCATCGTCAAGCAGACGCAACTGAAATCTTTAACCAGAGTAGTCCGTTTCACACATCAACGAAATGAACCCTCCACCTCTCTTCATAATCTGAATAGGTAACATGGTATGTGCCGGAGAACCGGAACCTTCCCACATTTTGTTTACAATGTTTTCAGCAATTATAGAGTTGTATGTATCCTTCATAACACCATATGCGATATCTGAAGAAGCCTCATCGCTCCATACTTCTATGCCTTGAGGATCTCTTGTCACAAGTCCACGTCTGTCAATTAGCTCTTTGATCATCTAAAAACCATAGGATTTGTAACACTTTGTGGATACCAGATGAATGTCTTGATAGGTACTTGTCATACCATATATATATAGATAACATGAAATCATCTTTTCCCATAATTTGCTTGAACCCAAAGGCAAAATCACCAGAAGGTGAGAGCCATGGTATAGCATCGTAAGTTGTTCTTAATGGTGTACCAAACATTACAGTTCCATTGTTAGTTGTGATAATACTGAAAATGGTAGGAGAAAGGTTACAAGAATGAAGCACAATAGGAAAAGCATACTCCGTAAGAACATTTCTTATATATATATATATAGGACAAGGATCCGTTAGGAACCATCCTTTATTGCGAGAACTGCGAGAACCAGTGTGAACACAAACAGTAATACCTAAAAAAATCCAAAAGAAATACCAAATTTTTTTTGGTTTTTTTTAATATTTTTTTGAAAAATTCGTTATATTTATTCAACAATAAAAAAAATTTGAGTACCAACTATCCATGCACATGTGCATTTTCGTCATTTCTTTGACAAATTCCGTAATACATTACAAACATTAGACAATTGTACTTTCATTTACACTACCATGTGTAACACACTACTTTTACGTTACCAATATTAGCAATGCACATGTGCATCTATATATACCAACATGAAATAAGGTATTTTGGTACACTAATTTGAATACATTTTCTCTTTCATCTATCATACCATCCATAATACACTACCATGCACATGTGAGTTTTCATCATTTCTTTGACAAATTCCGTAATACATTACAAACATTAGACAATTGTACTTTCATTTATACTACCATGTGTAATACACTACTTTTTACGTTACCAATATAAGAAATGCACATGTGCATCTATATGTATCAACATGAAATAAGGTGTTTTGGTACACTACTTTGAATACACATTTCTCTTTCATCTATTATACCATCCATAATACACTTCCATTACCTCCGACCATCCATAATACAATTCCATTACCCCCTACCATTTATAATACAATACCAATACCAATATTTTCACTTTATTACATGTATATCAACACCGTTTATACCATCCAATCAACATATTACATCATAAAGTGACAACTATAATGAACTCGTCAACCGTTAGATATAACTAACAAAAAAACATATATACGAGCCTACTTCATCATTCAAAATCACAAACTTTTTGTACCAAAACACGGTGTATAATGGTTGTACATAATGATGCACATGTGCATTTAATGTAAAATTGAGTGTATTATGGATGGTATTGTCAATTAAAGTGCAATTATCTACTAGTGATAACGTATTACTGAATTTGTCGAAGTTATGATACATATGCACATGTGCATGGATAACTATTACTCGAGAAAAAAAAGTTTTTTTTTGTAACGAAATATAACGATTTTTATTAAAAAAAATTGAGTGTTTTTTGATTTTTTTAGATTTTATTTTGCAATAAAGGTGGTTCTCGCGGTTCTTACAATAAAGGTGGTTCTCGCATGAACCTTACCCATATATATTTATATAATATATATATATATATATATATATATATATATATATATATATATAGGGGACCGCTAAAATGAAAACCACCACGAGTTGCAAGAACCATGAGAACTATACCATACGGGACGAGTTGGGCCAAAAAAAATTTACGCTACCGTAAAAAAAAACTTGTGGTGGTCAAAACTACATACACGACAATTTTTTTTTGAAATTTTTTTTACAGATGTATTTATAATATATTCATCTACGTTTATAAAAAAAATTGGCCCAACTCGCCACGGATCAAAAAGTTCTCACGGTTCTCGCAACTCGTAGTGGTTTTCATTATATATATATATATTATATATAATATATATATATATATATATATATATAGGGAGATGATAATGAGAAAACTAGATATAAATGAGAAAACTAAAAAAGCCTAAAAAACATACAAATTTTTTTTACAATTTTTTTATAAAAAATCCCTAATTTTTATATATAAAAAATATTTTTTTTCAAAAAAAAAAACTTGTATTGCGCATGTGCATTATATGTATATGTTGCACGTGTGCATTATACGCTTAAAGTTAGCTTTTGAGTTTAATTTAGCTTTTAGGTTAGGTTTTTTGGAGATTTAGGATTAGCATTAGATTTTTGGGTGTGGGGGAGGGGGTTTAGGTTTTTGGGAGGTGCGGCAAGGGGTTTAGGTTTTTTTGAGGGGTACGGGTGGAGGGTTTATGATTTTTGGGGTTTATGTTTACGGTTTAGTTTTAGGTTTTTTTGGGGGTGGGGGGTTTAGGCTTTTGGTGGGAGGGTGGATTTAAGTTTTTGGGGGTGGGGGTTAGGTTTTTTAGGGGTGTCGGTGGGGGTGGGTTAGGTGGTTTAGTCTTTTCCGTATTAGTCCACATGTGCAGTACAACTTTTTTTATTTTGAAAAAAAAATTATATATTATTTTGAGCGATCTTTAATAAAAAATTCAAATAAAAAACAATTTTGATATGTTTTTTTGGCTTTTTTTAGTAAGTTTTTTGTTTTTCTCATTTAAACTAGTTTTCTCATAATCCATCCCCTTATATAGGGATTGGTTAAAATGAAAACCACCATGAGTTGCGAGAACCGCGAGAACTTTTTAATCCGGGGCGAGTTAGGCCAAAATTTTTT
This sequence comes from Scalesia atractyloides, assembly GCA_947069175.1. Classification (NCBI taxonomy): domain Eukaryota; kingdom Viridiplantae; phylum Streptophyta; class Magnoliopsida; order Asterales; family Asteraceae; genus Scalesia; species Scalesia atractyloides. Next base: position 78,235,917 of record CAMTDV010000004.1, on the reverse strand, counting down.
TGCACAAACGTAGATGAATATATTATAAACATATCAGTAAAAAAATTGTCAACTCGGTAGTTTTGACTGATGCAAGTTTTTTTACGCCTGGCGTAAAATTTAAGTTTAAAATTTACGCCTGGCGTAAAAAAAACTTGTGGTGGTCAAAATTACCAATTCGACAATTTTTTTCAGATGTGTTTATAAAATTTTCATCATCTACGTTTGAGAAAAAAAATTGAGCCCAACTCGCCCCGGATCAAAAAGTTCTCTCTCGCAACTCATGATGGTTTTCATTTGAACCGAATCTATATATATATAAGGATAGGGTTCATGCGAGAACCACCTTTATTGCGAGAACCAATGTGAACACAACAAAATAAACCCACTACACCACCACCCAAAACCTAACCCCCCCCCCCCCCCCCCGCCCAAGTTAAATGTAATACCTCACCCGAAACCCGGGCGATCATGCCCAGTTGATACCTGACTTAGCAACGGAATTGAAACTTTCCTTGTGAACTTGCTAATCCTGTGACATGTGTTTAAAAAGATTTTTACGTCAACTTATGCTGGTGAGCTCATGCATTGTTATATAAAAACAATCATTTATAGTTCTATTTACATGATACACATAGGTTGGCACATGTCATGCTTACCTTAGCACGTCCACATTTACTTTTACAGGTGTGGGTATACATCCCCACCACCTTACTTACTAAACAGATACCCATACTGGACTGGCGTACTGCCATTATATAAGACAGTGGCATACTGCCTATTATGAGCGTATTTTACTACTGGGCAACCCATACTGAGAAGGATCACCGCGTGTCACACCTCAACCGATAGCGGAATCATCGGGACAGACGTAATAGATTGCTCGAGACTTCATAACACTAACGTGACAAGTATTTAATAAACGAATTTTCATTTCATTGCTAACATTGAGTACATTGTTTGAATAGAATTACAACAAGTTTGAAACAAAATAAATTACAACATGAACCGTATGGCTAATCTATAAACATAAATTCACGGTTGGTGTGTTTTTAGGCATCCTACTAAATTATGTGCATCATCATCATAATCATGCAAATACGTTTAAAGTATAGTTCAATACAAAGGTATTGGCGAGCATACAAGTTTTAATATAGCATAAGTATGAAAAGGTTTAAACGAATCCACATGGCAAAAATAGTTTACTAGATTAATGTACCAAGGCATGCAACTATACATTGTCAACCCAAATTACCGCTAGTATAAGCTTATCGTCGCAACAATAAGACTATTATGAATAAGTTAACATGACCTCTAGAATATGGGTGGTGCGTTACTCCTATAGCTCTATACATGTTAAGGGGAGGCTTTAAACAAAGTTAATGACAAGTGTACCACATAAGAATGTTACAAGAATACAAATCAAGTATCACGTATCTAAGCATGTATGCTTGGATTGTTTGTGTTTGCATAAAGTATAAGTGATTGTGTGGGTTTAATAGTACGTATTGCACCCAAAAGTGTAAAAAGAAAAAAGGGGTCAAGTATACTCACAAGATTGCAATGCTTTCCGATTATCCGAGTATCAACGAGTTGATGAGAAAAGGAGAATGGAGGTGGGTGAGTATTCGGGATGAAAACGGAAGATTCAGATTTGGAATGTGAAGTATGAAAAAGTATGTATTCGAAAGTAATTACCTAGACTTAAACACTCATTTTTGACACTATAACAACCCATATGGGTGAATATGGTTTCATGGGTTAAACTACCCATTAGAATCGTAACGAGAGATTCAAGTCTTAGATAATATAACTTACTACCATGACAAGTAACCATGTTGGTTAATGTCATGGATTCGGTTATGTATAGTTTAATATATATTATATAGTTTTATAGTAAGTCTATCATAAGTATCATAGATGTCATGTAAGTCAAGTATTGAGGTTTAACCTTATTGTATGATTCACCAATACACAAATTGTCACAAGGACAATTCGGATAGTCATGAATGAAATAAAGAAATATAAAACTTCTCACTATACTAAGTGGCCAAATCATCAATCCGGGTGTAACACCTCATGTTTTTACGTCCAATATTTTTCCAACACGTGTCCCGGTAATCCCCGAATGCCGTGAGCTTTAATAGGAGGGACCGAAGTCGTTGAAATGACAAATTATATCCATTTCATGCCTTGGAATGAAGTTGAGGGGCCAAATATGAAAAATGTCAATTTTTCATGTTCTGGGAGTTGGTTGCGGACCGCAAGGCCCAAGCCATACGGTCCGCAACCGATTCTAAAACAATAGGCGCCTTAGGTCCTTACGGACCGTAAGGCATAACCCATACGGTCCGTAAGGACCTGCCAGCGAGCAGAAACATGGCAGAGCCATGTTCTGCCACCTCTTGTCGTTTTTTGCCACCTTCCTTGCAGGCTTGACACATCTAGGAACACTTGTAAACATCCCTCAACAGCTGGCAACACTCCTGGACCCTCCTTACCTATATATAATGAACTTTGGTGGTGTTGCAACAACTTTCATTCACTTAAACACACCAAGTTCATCCAGAGGAGCTCCTGGTCATCTTGAAGCATTCCATTCTGTTCCTAGCAACCTCTAAACATTATGTAAGTGTTTCAATTCGTGCTAAGTTGATTCCATATGGTTTATAGCTTAGATCAAAGTTCCATCGTAAAAATGTCTTGAGTTTGAGCCAAGTCCATGATAATCCAGCCATTGATCGTAACGAAAGTGGCTATGTGATCGTAATAAGGTAGGTGTTAACCCCTAAAAAGGGTTCCTCCTGATTACCACGAATTCTTGATCAATTTACGAGTCAAAGTAAAAGTCAACAAAAGTCAAACTTGCTAGATTTTTATAAAAATGCATAACTGATTATATAGAGGTTATAAAATATGTTTTGATGCCTAAATAACTTAATAATAAGTATTAGAACTTATATAAATTAATTTGGCTCGTCAAGACTCGGTCTAGAATCGGTTTGCAACCGAAAGTCGCAAGATTTGACTTCTGCTTTGACTTTCAGTTCTGACCCGATTTAAATGTTTAGGCTACTGACTTTAGGTCATTTTGGGACCATGTTTAAGTATAGTATAACCTCTTAAAGTCATACTACATGGTTCATTAGCAATATGAATCTATATGCAAGTTCCGTTTAATTTCTTAAACAATTGCAAAAAGGTCATTTTTGTACAAATCAAGGTTTTAAACATCCATGCATGTAAAAATATGTTATAAACTGATTGTAAACATGATTTGAGTATTTTGATGTCAAGAATCTGACCATGAACCAAGTTTTGATAAAAGACGTAAAGTGTGCTTTTAAATGGCTAAAATGCCCTTTTCGGCATTTTAGAAAGACTAAACATGGTTTTATCACTAAGATGAAACACTTACTCATGTAATATGATATGTAGGACATATTGGGATATTTATTCAGATTACCAACTGAATAAAAGTCTATGATTCGTTAAATGCCGATAAATGACCAATTTACCCTTTTACGCATAAAATGATTTAAACCAAGCTTTTTGTAACCAAAAATTTTACCTACTGATATAATAGTTAAATAACATATTTTAGTTGAATATAACAGACCATAACGTCGATTTACCTCAAACATTGAATTTAACGGCATTTATCGACTTTTACGCCTTTTCGGCGCATAGAATGGTTTAAAACCATAACTATGAGCCAAGACTTGTTACCTAATGTTTTATAAACTTATTTTTCAATAATTTTACAGTAAGAACAAGTCCCAAACTCAGAATCCCAATTATGACTTCAAAACTATGTGTGAAATTACCAAAATGCCCCTTCGGGACATAGTTTGGTTTAAAACTATCAAAAACACATAGACTTGATATCCTATTGATGTAACATCATAAAATTTATATTTTTATTGAATAAATATGACCTTGACATCAGATTTACTATAAACACCTTTTATAAGTTATAAAATGACCAAATTGCTCTCCTGAGGCGTAAATCAAGTTTATAACCAAAGCGTACATACATATTGATATCCTACTGATATCAAAACATATTTTAAACATAAAGGCATATGGAACTTGTATATGACTCTTCCGGTTACCCGGTTTCGCTTATACGCTTATGATTAAGCATACGTAACTAGTTTACGTAAAATAACCGAAACGGGTGTAACTTCGTCATTTCCCTATCAAAATCCAGAAAGTTATTGGTATACCCATATTGTACAAGTATTAATACTTGTCGGGTCCAATTAACCTTCTATTCCGGTCACCGCTTAATCTAGCATACCGCACCGTATTTATTTTAAGGTAAGACTAGCCGGTTCAAGTCTAAGACTTAATTAAGGACCCGTTAGCATTCTAATTTGGTTAATAATACCATCACTCCAGACTAAACGCCTCTGCGGTAGATTGCATGTACTTGTTATCTTGATTTACGGCTGAGTTGTGACTTTCAGAAGACTTAGCTCAGGTAAATACAATTAACTAAAATACATAACCCAGTTTTAATCTGTTTTGTCTGAAACTCAAACATTGGGAGTGGGCTTGACCGTTTCTGGGATATCCTTGGCTCACTAAAGTGCTAGTGGCCACGATTTAAGCAAGGTGTAGGCATAAACCGGTAATTGCTGTATTAATTTATGTCTGCTTTCTGTGTGAAAGTTCAGTAGTGGTGTGTCAGTCGATCATGTCTTGGTTTCTGTACTGGGCCCCATATGTAAAAGACGGACATGTAAATCTGTATACAAGATCAATTGTATTGTCCCAAGTTATTTATAAAATGTGCCTAGTGCACCTAAAATCATTTCAAAAAGATTTTAAAATGAGTCGGTTGATTGTATCTACCAGTGTAAACTGACGTATTTTCAAAGATCGAGTTACAGGTACAAGTACGTAATAGGCCGGGAGCTGCGGGGCAATTATACTAAGGAGTTGCAACCTTGTGGAAGTGCCTGTGAGTCTGTTATCATTTTGTGTATGTATACTTTCGATCCGCCTATGGATCTTATTACAAGCCATGTATATGATTGAATATTTGTGTTTCAAACTCTGGACACTCTATGGTTTGTAATAGTTTATTTTTACTCCAAGCCTTCCGATGTGTTGCTCTGTGTTGTAATTGGTTATGATGATATCAACTATACGTCACGATACTCCCCTCCGGGCCCACCAGAATACACGTGGAAATCGGGATGTGACGGGTTGGTATCAGAGCCAACGTTTGAGGGAATTCAATACTAGTCTTTAGTGTTTGATCTCAAACGACACAGTAACACATTCCTTAGACTCTCGAGTCTAGGCTATGACCTAGGATTATTCATTACCTTACTTTGATATTATTATCCTGCCTTATTCTGTGAAGCAGGACAATGCCGCCTAAGTTTTCACAAGGAGCAAAAGGAAAGGGATTAATGAGGAGTGGATCCTCAAAGCAAGGGCCTTCCAACACCCTCGTTTACAACCCTTATGAAGGATCGGATGACTCTTCGTCACCATGGGAACCTTACCCTCACCCACTACCTCACGAGTACTCACCACCTTCTGACTCACACCATACCCAACGACCCCAACATTCACACCATTCCCACACTCCAACCACTCTCAAAACTCCCAATCTTACCAAGGAGAACTTAACCCCCCACTTCTACCTACGATCACTCTCTGAAACCCCTCCTGAAGACTCCCCTAAACCAATGGAGGAAGACTCTGACCCGAGATGCCTCAAATAGGGTCAATGGGGCACCCGATTGAAATATCCAGTGGATCAAACTCATACGCTGGGACCCACAACACTACCCAAATAACTTTATGGAAAGATGGGGATAATATGTCTTTTATAACACCCCATCATACCACAACACACCTTCATACCATACTCCTCAACTGGAACTACCTCCGCCTGAGGAGATACCAATACAATAGGTGGAGCAACCTCAACCACCACCTGTACCCCAACCATCAAGAAGACGTGGGGCGCGCATGTCAGTGCGCCTAGGACTTAGAGTAGGGTCAATCTCACCTAACCCTTACCCTACTATCCCCGAGGACCCACAAATGGGTGGACCCTCTCATACTTTACCATTCATGGAACACCTTCCACAACCAACTGTTGAACCCTTGCCTCAACCGCCACAATCCACTGTTGGGCCTTCGACCCAACTACCACCATTGCCTCAGGGTTTTGAAAACCCAATTCCTACCTATCTAGATCCATATGGATACCATCATATTGACACCTCTAACTGGCCCAATTACATTCATGATGCACCTTCCAATGATCCATACTTGGAGGCAACTGCGTTTAACGCTCTTTATCCTAACTCTTATCAGCTTCCACCTCACCAAGCTAGTGGATATCCTTATCATGGGTACTGTCCTTCTGGTGCACCCCCACCCTATGTATACCAACATCCGGGTACACTGCAGCCACAACCTCCACCCCAACTTCAACCACAGCCGCAACAACCACCAGTACTGGAGGTTGTGAACGAAGCCATAAAAAGGATGGAAGAACAACAGCAGCAAACGGCCAAATCCGGAAGGAAGGCCAGTAAGCTATTACAAGGGCTTATAAGAACGATTAAAGGAAAGAAGGATTAAAATTTTCACCTTTATCATTATGTAATTTCATTTAAAGAAGTCCCTATGAGGACATTTCATTTAATGTAGTCCCTGCGTGGACATTTTAATTATTTCAAGTGTAGTCCCTGCAAGGACAATTTTCCTTTATTTAGAGTCCTATTTATGAACACTATTGTATCGCACCTTTATTCTTAATGAATTTTGGATTTTTTTAATTTATGTGTTCCCTGCACCAGTTGTTCAAGCGATCGTCTCGATTTTAATTCGAAATTTATGATCTGCGAAATATTCCAAAAGATCCTTTTGATGATTTACACCCGCCAAGTGATTAGGTCACATGCATTAGCAAAACGGTAGTTATATGGTCTTCTACCATGATAGTTAAGGTTGAGATTTCCCTTCTATCCAGGGGTGGTGAACTACGTTCTAAGCCCCCCTAGTCTGCCTGATCTGGACTAGTTATTTAAATCATTTCAAGAATTTTATTCTAAAAGTTAATATGTTCAAGAATATTAACCTCCTGGTAAGTGTGACTTGAGGAACCACACGAGCCGTCAAAGTAAAGGACTACGTCACGATCTATATTGATCCTGATCAATCGTCAATACGATGATCATTATACTTAACACCCATTAGTGGTGAAATGCTTACGAGCTGTAATTATGTCCATTAGTGACAAATGACAGTTGTAGTCTGCGACTCCCTGTCTCAAGGTAGTAAAACTACATTCGAACCTCAAAGCTTTGCGATCCTTTTGTGATCTTGGCATTATATAATTCAAGTCGTAACGACAAAGCCTTTGGTGCTATTCTTATGTTGTCCTTTGTGACAGGCCGTTTGTGCCCTATTGTTCACCCCCACAAACTTTACAAGTTTACATGGTTTAATTATACCATACCCCACATTATAATGCAAGTCATCAGGCGTATGACTAATTAAAGCTTATATTATTATTATAGTTTCATCGGACAAGATGGCAGATTCTAATGAGTGAATAGTCAAAGAAAGGATGATGACGTGAATGAGAACATTGTTATAACAAAAGGAGGTCTTCAAGCACTTATTGCCACAAAAGTTGAAAAGACAATAAAGAATCACGCTGAAAAGCCATTAGAGTCGAGTGCTTCGCACTCTAAACATTCGTCAAAGCACACCTCCAAGCACACCATCAAACAATTCTCAAAGCCTCCTTCAGAAAAGAAGGAACACTCGGAGCACTCCTCGAATGTGAGGAGAAAGAGGGAGGAATACCAGAAAAAATACTAAATTCTCGAAAGATGGTTGCTCATATAAGTACTATGTGTCTTGCAAACCACGAGACTTTACTAGAGAAAAAGGAGCTGTAGAAACACTGAGATGGTTGGATGAGATTGAGACAGTTGTAGAGATTAGAGGATGTGCTGAAAAGGATGTCGTGAAGTATGTTGCACAGTCATTCAAAGGTGATACTCTGATATGGTGGAAGTCAATGATTCAATCATCTGGGAAAGTTCATTTGTATAATTTGAGCTGGGAGAAATTTGTAGAATTGATAAAAGAAACCTATTGTCCACCTCACGAGGTGGAAAAGATTGAAACAGATTTTCTGGTGTTACAGATGAAGAATTTGGACTGTAGGAAGTATTTGTCTGACTACAACTCCATGTCAAGATTGGTACCTTACTTGATTACCCCTGAATCTAAACGCGTCACGCGTTTTATTGGTGGTTTGGAACCAGAGATCACAGGGAACATAAGGGCTTCAAGGCCAGAAACTTTCAGATCTACAGCAGAGTAGGCTTTAACACTTACCCAGGACTTGAAGAGGCAGCAGTCCATCAAGTCTGAAGAAGAAGGAAAAAGAAAGAGAGAGGATGACCGAAATTATCGGTCGAACAAGAATCGAAGGTTTGGATTAAATCGAAATCAACAGAGGTCGGATGATAGGCCTAAGTGTAGGAAGTGTAATCGACGACACCGGGGTGCGTGTCGGGACGAATCCCAGTCCAAAGCGTGTGGAATATGCAAGAAGTTTGGGCACAAGGCCTTAGATTGTAAGGATCTCAAGGACGCCACATGTTACAACTGTGGAGAGAAAGGGCACATAAAACCCCACTGCCCTAAATATAAGAAAGACGACACTGCTAGGGACGAGGGAACGAAGAAAGGAAATGCTCGTGCTTTCTAGATGAAAGCTAAGGAAGCCGTGAACGACGGCAAGGTGATAACAGGTACGTTCCTTATTAATGATTTTATGCTAGAGTTCTCTTTGATTCGGGGCCCCATAAATCTTTTGTAGATCATAAGTTTAGTGCCTTATTAAACTTGCCTATAAGAACTCTAGACGTAACCTATGACGTAGAACTCACCGATGGAACACTTGAGACCGCTTCTACGATTCTAGATGGATGTCCCATATCCATCAAGGATCATTCCATTCCTGTTTCACTTATGCCAATGAAATTGGCATGATTCGATATAGTTCTTGGTATGGATTGGTTGTCTAGTAACCAAGCCCATATAGCATGTAACAAGAAACTCATCGAGATTAAATCCCCAACTGGAGATGCACTCACTATACAAGGAGACCGGTATTATGGATTGTCGGAAAAAGCATCGTTACTCAAAGCATCGAAGTGTTTGAAGAAAGGTTGTATCATTTATATGGCACAAGTAACTATGAAAGAGCCTAAGCCAAAGATAGAAGACCTGCCCGTTATCTCTGAATTTACAGAAGGTTTCCCAGAAGACTTGCTTGGTCTGCCTCTAGACAGACAAGTAGAGTTTAGAATTGATATCATATCGGGAGCCGCTCCTGTTGCAAGAGCTCCATACCGATTGGCACCTACAAAAATGAAGGAATTAAGAACCCAGCTGGATGAACTCTTGGAAAAAGGTTTTATACAAACTAGCTCTTCACATTGGGGAGCTCTAATCTTGTTTGTAAAGAAGAAGAATGGTTCAATGTGGATGTGCATTGACTACCGTGAACTGAATAAGTTAACAATCAAGAACCGCTACCCTTTACCCAGGATCGATGACCTATTTGATCAACTTCAGGGAGCGAGCTACTTCTCAAAGATTGATTTGAGGTCAGGTTATCATCAGCTCAAGGTTAGAACGGAAGATGTCCCGAAAACAGCATTTAGGACCAGGTATGGTAATTATGAGTTTTTAGTGATTCCTTTTGGGCTCACAAATGCGCCTGCAGCCTTTATGGACTTAATGAATAGAGTCTGCAAACCTTACCTAGATAAGTTCATCATTGTCTTCATAGACGACATTCTTATCTATTCTCACAGTCAGGCTAACCACGAGAAACATTTGAAGTGTATTCTAGAATTGTTGAGACAAGAGAAACTCTACCGAAGTTTTCAAAGTGAGAGTTATGGTTACGTGAAGTTCAGTTCTTAGGACACGTTGTCAGTGAACGTGGAATCCAAGTGGATCCTGCTAAGATTGAAGCCATTATGAACTGGCAAGCTCATAAGACTCCATCAGAGATATGTAGCTTTTTAGGATTAGCAGGTTACTACCGAAAATTTATTGAAAATTTTTCAAGGATAACTACTCCATTAACCACACTAACCCGCAAGGATATTAAATTCGTTTGGGGATCGAAGCAGCAGGAAGCCTTTGAAATTTTAAAGCAGAAACTAAGTAATGCCCTGTGCTAACCTTACCTGAAGGAATTGAAGACTTTGTGGTCTATTGTGATGCATCGCACACAGGGATGGGTTACGTGCTTATGCAACGAGGTAAAGTGATCGCCTATGCCTCGCGACAGCTAAAAGTACATGAAAGGAACTATACCACGCACGATCTGGAGTTAGGCGTCGTGGTGTTTGCACTCAACTTATGGGGGCATTATCTTACGGAACAAAGTGTATTATATACATTGATCATAAAAGTCTCCAACATCTATTCAACCAGAAAGATTTGAACATGCGACAACGACGATGGATGGGAACGCTAAATGATTATGACTGCGAAATTCGCTATCACCCAGGCAAGGCAAATGTGGTTGCCGATGCCTTAAGTCGCAAGGAAAAGGTTAAACCCATTTGGGTTAACGCCAAAAGAATGGAAGTAAGGAATAACTTAAATGAAAAGATTTTAGATGCGCAGAACAAGCCTTGTTAGAGGCGAATCTTCCGAATGAAGAATTAGGAAAAGTTGTGGAGCAACTCCCGCCGGGAAATGACGGAATCCTTAGATTCTGTGGACGAATTTGGATTCAATTCTTTGGATGACTTAGGGATTTAATTCTCCAAGAAGCACATAGTTCAAAATACTCCGTTCACCCAGGTAGTGATAAGATGTACAAGGATTTGAGGCCCAACTATTGGTGGGCAGGGCTAAAGAAATCCATAGCTACTTACGTAGCTAAATGCTTAACGTGTTCGCAAGTTAAGGCCGAACATCAGAAACAGTCGGGACTACTGCAGCCACTAGAGACCCCATGTGGACATGGGAATGCGTAACTATGGATTTCATTACCAAGTTACCAAAGACAAATCACGGAAATGACACGATATGGGTTATCGTGGATAGGTTGACCAAGTCGGCTCATTTTCTACCCCATTAAAGAAACCTATAGTTCCGATACATTGGCAAAACTTTATGTGGATGAGATCGTATCTTTACACGGCGTACCGGTATCCATTGTGTCCGATAGAGACACAAGTTATACTTCACATTTTTGGAAAAGCTTCCTACAAGCCTTAGGCACGTGACTAAACTTTAGTACGGCATATCACCCGCAAACGGATGGACAAAGTGAACGTACTATACAAACATTGGAAGACATGTTGCGCGCATGTGTAATCGACCTAGGAGGAAGTTGGGACAAACACTTGCCCCTAGTCGAATTCTCCTATAATAATAATTATCACGCAAGCATACAGGCTGCACCATTTGAAGCTTTATACGGGAGAAAGTGTAGACCGTCCGTTTTGTAACATTCGTGAAAACCGGGTTTCAAAAAACCCGCACCGTTTATCAATCAAATATTCAGTTAAAAGTTCGTTGCGTATTTAACGTGTCGGATATTTAAAATAATACATAATTAATAAATATTTTAAAGATTTAAGACCACAATTAATAAATAATAATAACTAATGAAAAATTAAATAAAGAAACAGAATGGGGTAGCCGGGTTTCGAACCCGGGTCTCCCGGATATACACATACACAACATACCACTACACCACTTGCCCACATCTGCTACATCTCAAAACAATTATAGTTTTGTAATCACATTCCTTTGATCCGGATTCAAACAAAGGAACAGCCGCGCTAAGTCACCGGCTGTCATCAAGATATCTCGGATCCCTCTCAATCATCGAATGTAACCGATCACGTAATAGACTCAATCAGGGAGTCAACAATCCCCAAATCGGTTATGCAATTATCTCGACAATTACATCTTGACCGAAATTCTTGAAACCGAAATCGGTAAGCTACTGATTACTATATAAATACCAATCGACTTCACCACAAACGAATTCGTTCAATCCCTCAAACTCTCTCTTAAACTCTCGCTAAAACACTCTAACGTTGTCCCTGCAAGTCGCCGGAATTCTCAGTTACTCGTCGGAAAACCAAAGAATCCATTTCATTATTGCCTTACTCTATAAATAGGACTTCTAGAGCTCAGACAGAAATCACCGCACTCACCTCAAACTTCTGGTAGAGCCTCTGTCGCAAGTTAAACTTCGCCGGAATTTCTTTTCAGTCGCCGGAGTTTCTGCACATTACCGGAATCCAATTGGAACTTCCATCGGTATGAATTCTTAATCTTTTCTGTCAGTTTTATTCAGTTCATTTGTTTAATCTAAAACAGTAGATCAGTAAAATCAAAATGTTTAGTAAATCTGTTTTCAATTCCGAATTAATGAAGAAGATGAACATCGAGTCGTATATGAATATAATTAAAATCGGTATTTTAAACGGGTTAGACACACAGTCCAGCGGTGGACTGTGTGCATTTCATACTATCGATACCGAGTTCGATCCTTGACACAACCCTATCCACTGTAATAAAAATGTTCTTTTTAAAACCGAAACCATATTAACTCGCTGTAAGATGTTAAGTATAATAAAATTACAATATATATCGGGTTAGACACCCAGCCCAGTTGGTTGGCTGGGTGCAACACAACACTTGAAACGCGGGTTCGAGTTCAGGCTCTCACAACCGGTTCGACAGTTTAAATCCTTTTTAAAAATTGAATAATTTCTGAATAATCTAAATAGTATATAAATATAATTAAAATCAGAAATATTTCGGGTTAGACACGTAGCTCAGTTGGTAGAGCTGCGTGCACGTATACGAGAGGTCCCGAGTTCGAACCTCACTCAGCACACAATTAAACACAGTCCGACCGGTCAACGTCAACAGTCAACGGTCAACGGTCAACGGTCAAATTTTTTTTCTTTTTAGTTATTTATTTAATAGAAAAATCATTTAAAAATACTTGAAAAAATAAGATTATTAAAGTTAGAAAATTTCCTTAAACTCACAAAAATAAATCTGACAATCCCATTAAGAGCACTAATTACAAATGTTAATCACAAATAAAGTCTATTTATTTATCGAATTATTATTATTTAGGTTAGTTTCTCTCGTGGTTAAATCCAAATTCGTGCGCATTCATAATCAATCCAAGAAAACGCACCCATTGTGAGTGAATCCTTACAAATTCCCCTTTTTATTCATGTTTTGGGGTGTATCATGTGTCGCTTTAATTATTTCGTTTATTCAAACTTGTGCTGTTACCATTATATGACCTAAACTTGTGATGTAAATATTGTTTGTTGTGATGCGTGTTTATATTCTTGTCAAGTTGCGTGCAAATCATTCATTAGGCCCATCAGTTCCTCGTGGGAGACGAGTTGAGCATCAGGTGCCTCATTAGATCGGCTCCGTTTGATTGAGCCTTGATCTCATTATTCATCATTTGGTGTGTGCGTGTGCATTATTTGATATTATGTGTTTTGTGATTAAATTTACATTTACGTTTATTCATATTTGGTTATGCACAATTTTATTCAAATAACCAACATAACTAATCCTTTCAAATATTTAAATAAGATTCACTCGCCAACTTTTGTTGACCCAAAACCCTATTTTACACATGATACAGGTGATCCGGTTGAGAAAAGAAACACATAGATGGCCTAGAAGAATAAACAAGTTAATGCCTTTGAATGAACGTTTAGTTTTTTTTTCCTTTGTAATTGTACTCTAGTTTGTAATTTGAATGAAAATGTATTTGAACATGTTGTGTTTGTATGTTTATTGTAACTTCTTCTTTAAAGAGAAATAATAAATATGAAACTTTATAGTAAATGTGTCACACCCCGACCCGCAGCGGAATAAGAGTCGGGCATAATTGGGTTATCACCAAAGCTCATGATGTTTACTAAAATGTTTCATATTTATTAAATTCAAATTACAACTTAAATATTCAAATCAAATCCATACAATTACAAGGAAATGAAACTAAGTAAAACAATCCAAAGCTTAAACTGATTTATTCTTCTAGGCCTTCCTATGTGTTTCTTGCCTCAACTGGATCACCTGTATCATGTGTAAAACGGGGGATATTTTGGGTCAACAAAAGTTGGCGAGTGAACCTTGAGAAAACATTGTTATTAATTTCTTGTTGTATTTAATATTGAAAATTTGTGCAATAATCACATGTGAGCAAACATTATATATATAACATAAACACAAACCACATTGGATGAGTAAATGATATGAATGATGATGTATATGAGATCAAGGCTCAATCAAACGGAGCCGATCGAATGACATGAATGATGATGTATGTGAGATCAAGGCTCAATCAAACAGAGCCGATCGAATGAGGCACCTAATACTCAACCCGTATCCCACGAGGAGCTTATGGGCCTAATGAAATGCATGCACTGAAAATGATAACTTCAATCTAAACATAATTCACACAACAACAATTGATACACATTTGATCACGGATATGATGGATACACAAGTGTTTAAATATAATAAGGAATTAAACGACACATGATACACCCCAAAATGTGATTAAAACGGGGAATTGGTAGAGATTCACTCACATTGGGTGCGTTCTTTGATGACGATGATGCGCACGAATATTAGGATTTGATCGACTAGGAAAACTAACCTAAAATAATAACGAAATGATTCGGTAAATTAGTACTTTTAATTTATACTCTTAATGTGATTTTTAGATTTATTTTTGTGAGTTTAAGAAGGTTTTCTAACTTTAAAATCTTATTTTTAAGTATTTTAAATGATTTTCTGATTAAATAAATTAATAAAAATAAATAAAAAAAATTTGACTTTTTGTCTGTTGACTGTTGACCGTTGACCGGTCGGACTGTTTGTAATTATGCACTGAGTGAGGTTCGAACTCGGGACCTCTCGTATGTGTGCACGCAGCTCTACCAACTGAGCTACGTGTCTAACCCGAAATATTCTCTGTTTTAATTATATATATATATACTGATTAACTTTTATCTTATTTAATTTATTTCAAAAGTGATTTACAATGGCCGAACCGACTTCAGTGACCCGGAGTCGAACTCGAGACGTTCGGTTTGAGTACGCACAGCCCAACCAGTTGGGCTGTGTGCTTAACCTGTTTAATTACTGAATTATATTATACTTATTAACTTTCGGTGACCTGATCCGATTCAGTTGTAAAAACGTTGGTTTTAATTCGAAATTCGGTAACGTGTGCGATTCGAACCCGGGACGTGTGCATTGTTTGTGCACACAGTCCACCGCTGGACTGTGTGTCTAACCCGGTTAAATATTCAGTTTTTAATTAAACTTATACACATGTTCGACTTCGTCTTCTTCGTTTACAAAGACACAGAGCAATGATGTCCGACTGTTCTTGTTTAAATCGGTCATCGAACATATAATTGATTGGAATGAAATGGATAAAGAGGGTTACGGAGTAAAATGTACCGAACAGAATGTTTTGCTCAGCTTTCCGGCAAGGGTCGTCGGTTCTGATTGGTGACTTCCGTCTGAGTGAATCAATTAACAGTTTTGATCAATGAGTTGTGCAATTAAGTTACTAAACAACGGATATCAGGGGGTTTAGATGATTGTACCGATTGACAGTGAGACTTCGGAATTTCCAGTGATTTTCCGGCGAGTGCAGGAATTCCCGGCAACGTTGTCTGAGACGGATTCTGGTTGAACGATTTATGTTAATACTTGTCTAATAATGGATTGCAAACAAAAGAGTCGAGAATTTTACCGATTTGGTGTAAGTCTCGATTTTCCGGTGAAAGTCCGGCGAATGCAGAATATCTCCGGCGAGTGCTAAAGCTTCGAGAGATTGTGCGATTTTGAGCGAAAAGGTTACCAGAGGTTTGGGTGGGTATTTATAGAGAAGAACAGGATGTATTGAGTCCGAGTTTTGGTCTTGATTCGCGGTCAAAGATTTTCCGGCGGTTATGACTAAAATCTAGGGTCAGACATCGGTTATAACCGATGTCTTAGTCGGTTAGCGTGTTTCGGTCAAAAGGGAATTGGCCAAAGTCGCGGATTGCGGGATTTCCCGGTGACTGCGAGTTCTGAGCGCGGTGATCTCCAGTTTTGAATTCGGGTTTCACTTTAAGTATCATTTGTTTCATTATATTCACAAAGAAGGCAAGTGGCGGAGCGGTGTGTTGTGTGTTTGAGTTTGTGGGCGACCCGGGTTCGAAACCCGGCAGCTTCATTTTATTTTTTCTTCACTTATTTTTATTATTTATTAATTATAGTTTTTAAATTCTAAAATGTTTATTAATTATGTATTTTAAAATTAAAATGAACAATATATACGCAACGAAAATTATAACTGAATATTCGATTAATAAACGAAGCGGGTTTTGGAAACCCGTTTTTCGACGGATGTTACAGTATCCCTACTTTTAGAAATTTCATCTCGAAATTTAAGTAGTAGTGGTAACAGGAAAAAGATGCGGGTATTTCTCGCGCATTGAGTCTTCACGTTCTCAAGTAAACTCAGGTCCTCGTTTCGACTCCCAACGTACCCTGACAATTGGAATACGACTTCGTCTTAAACGCTTCTCTCCAAAATTCATAATTTCTACTGGTCTTTCAATGAAATGCATAGATTCATCGACTTGAATGTCTTCTAGAGGAATGTGGAGGTTTTCATCGGCGAGGCACTTTTTCAAGTTTGATACGTGGAATGTGGGATGAATTCTATTGAGTTCTTCTGGTAAGTCAAGCTTGTATGCTACAGGACCTACTCTTTCGAGTATCTTGAAAGGTCCTACGTAGCGTGGTGCTAGCTTGCCATTCTGGCCAAAACGAATCACTCCCTTCCACGGTGATACTCTTAAAAGTACTTGATCCCCAATGTCAAACTCCAAGGGCTTTCGTCGTTTATCTACATAACTCTTTTGACGACTTTGAGCCGCTAGAAGATTGTTTCAAATTTGAATGACCTTGTCGGTTGTTTCTTGAATTAACTCTGGGCCGGTGATTTGTGATTCCCCAATTTCGTGCCAACATACTGGAGATCGGCACTTACGACCATATAAAGCTTCGAAAGGAGCCATGCCGATACTTGAATGGTAGCTATTGTTGTACGAAAATTCAACTAATGGTAGATGAGCGTCCCAATTCCCTTTGAGGTCTATGACACATGCTCGAAGCATGTCTTCAAGAGTTTGGATGGTGCGTTCAGATTGTCCATCAGTCTGAGGATGAAAAGCGGTACTGAGGTCTAATCGTGTACCCAAAGCGGTTTGTACGGCTCGCCATGTTCGTGAAGTGAAACGACCATCACGGTCTGAAATGATGCTTAAAGGTACATCATGACGGCTTACGATCTCGCTGATGTAGATACGAGCTAACTTCTCGTTCTTGAAGTCCTCGCAAATCGGAATGAAGTGAGCTGATTTTGTAAGACGATCAATGATTACCCATATGGTGTCATACCCACTGGAGGTGCGAGGTAACCCGGTAATGAAGTCCATGGTTATGTTTTCCCACTTCCATACAGGTATTTCAGGTTGGGTTAGAAGTCCTGAAGGTCTTTGATGTTCAGCTTTTACTTTGGAACAGGTAAGGCACTTGGAAACAAAAACATCGATATCCTTTTTCATGCCCGGCCACCAGTAGGTGTATCGTAGGTCTTGATACATCTTATCGGCTCCTGGGTGTACAGAGTACCGTGTTTTGTGCGCCTCATTCATAAGGAAATCACGAAGGTTATCGCGATCAGGAATCCATATGCGGTTTAAATAGTATAGAATACCATCGGATTTGGTTTCGATTTTGAGCTCAGCTCCACATGACAGCTCATCGCGTACATCATTTTCTGTCACAGAAACATGTTGAGCTTCTCGGATTCGATCTTTGATGTCGGTTATGATTTGCGAACATAGAAGACGAATGGAGTTCGCATAACCTTTTCGACTGAGTGCATCAGCCACTACGTTTGCCTTGCCAGGATGATACCGAATTTCACAGTCGTAGTCGTTAAGAAGTTCGACCCATCTTCGTTGCCTCATATTCAACTCCTTTTGGTTGAAGATATGTTGGAGACTTTTGTGGTCAGTGTATATTTCACACTTGGTACCGTAGAGGTAATGTCTCCATATCTTGAGAGCGAACACAACGGCTCCAAGTTCCAGGTCGTGGGTGGTGTAATTCTTCTCATGAACTTTGAGTTGCCTAGAAGCATAGGCTATCACTTTTCCTCTTTGCATTAATACACAGCCTAGCCCTTGCCCTGATGCGTCGCAATATACTACAAAGTCATCGCAACCTTCAGGAAGTGTGAGGATAGGTGCGTCACAAAGTTTTTGCTTTAGCGTTTGGAAGGCTTCTTCTTGTTTAGGTCCCCATATGAAGGGTTTTCCTTTATGAGTCAAAGCTGTGAGTGGTACAGCAATACGGGAGAAATTGGCAATGAAGCGGCGATAGTAACTAGCCAAACCAAGAAATGACCTTACTTCGGTAGGGGTACGTGGCGCTTGCCATTCCTGTACTGCCTTGATTTTCGAAGGATCGACATGTATTCCCTTGTCATTAACGACATGTCCAAGGAATTGTACTTCTCTTAACCAGAATTCGCATTTTGAGAACTTAGCGTAGAGCTTTTCAGTCCTTAAGAGTGTAAGGATGAGTCGAAGGTGTCGTTCATGATCGGATTTAGACTTGGAGTAGATGAGAATGTCGTCGATGAAGACTATGACAAAGCGGTCGAGGTAGGGTTTGCATACCCTATTCATTAGATCCATGAAGACAGCTGGGGCGTTGGTTAAACCGAACTGGCATGACCATGAATTCGTAATGACCATAACGAGTCCGGAAGGCGGTCTTTGGGACGACTTCTTCATGTACTCTGAGTTGATGATAACCAGAACGAAGGTCGATTTTTGAAAAGCAGGTGGCGCCTTGAAGTTGGTCTAGGAGGTCATGATGCGAGGTAGTGGGTAGCGATTCTAAACCGTTAACTTGTTGAGTTCTCTGTAGTCGATACACATGCGAAACGTTCCATCTTTCTTCTTCACAAAAAGAACAGTTGCACCCCAAGGCGAGGAGCTAGGACGTATGAATCCTTTGTTAGTCAACTCTTACAGTTGACTGGCCAGCTCTTGCATTTCGGATGGGGCTAACCTATAAGGAGATTTTGCGACTGGTGTAGCGCCAGTACAAGATCGATGCGGAATTCGACTTCTCTCACAGGAGGGAGTCCTGAGATGTCGTCGGGAAAGACTTGTGGGAATTCTTTCACTACTGTATATCTTCGAGTTTCTTCTCCTTGTTTCCCTTCTTGACGACATGAGTTAGGAATGCGACATAGTTCTTGCGGAGATATTTTCGGGCTTGAAGGCAGGACATTAATTTGAGTCCTTTCGAAGGGGTTTCTCCAAAGATACGTAGGGTCTGACCGTCTGCAAGAGGAATGCGAATAAACTTTTCGCGGCATACTACTTCAGCGTGATGCTGGCTGAGCCAGTCCATACCGATTATAATATCGAAACTTCCCATCTTCATAGGAATGAGGTCAACTAGAAAATCGTGATCGTTAAGAGTGAGGGTACAATCTCTATAATAGAATTTAATGAAACGGGCTTTCCGTCAGCAACTTGCACCGTTAGAGATTCCACGAGACTATCACGAGTTTGGTTGAGGATAGGTTCGAATTCTAAGGACACAAAACTCTTATCCGCGCCAGTATCGAATAACATGGATGCATAACTACCATTGATGAGAAACGTACCGTTAACCACGTTGTTGTCAGCTCTAGCTTGATTGGCATTGATGTTGAAAGCTCTTCCTCTCGCAGGTGGAGGAGCTTGGTTAGCTTGGTTTACCGGATTTGCTTGAGCTTGGGCATGGATGATGTTCACCAAGCGTGGACATGTGTTCCTGAAGTGGTTTGGTCTCCACAGTTGTAACATGCTCGCATGGGTTGCATCATGGGGTAGTTGGGTTGGTAGTAGGATTGGGTTATATGTTGTGCAGGTGGTAGAAGTAAAGGTTGTTGGGCTTGACCCACTATCTGATGGTGGGTTTGGGTTGAGGGTTGATTGCGGTTCATTCGTTGAAGCGTACGCAAGTTTGAATAGTGTGACCCGCACGGCCACAGCTGGTGCAATGTTGGCAAGGAGTTTCGGGGAGGTGATGGTATTGACAACGGTTGCATTTTGGGTATGGGCCAGTGTATGGCTTTTTAAATGGTGCAGCTGAGGGGGCAATTTGGGTAATTGGTGCGGCAGTGATAGGAGGGTTTGTTTGTGTGACGGCAAAATTTATGCTGTTTCGTTTCCTCTTACCAGCAAATTTCGAAGAGGAGACGGATGGTTTGAAGTTTGGGCCTCAATGGGGGCTTTCTTTTTCTCATCCTTGAATTTGCTGTTTCGGATGCGATTCTCGGTAAGTTCGGTAGCTAATTCCATTGCGGCTTCAAGTGTTGCAGGCGAAGTGCTTAGAACCGAGTCTTGAATTTTCGAGGGGAGGCCTCGAATGTAGTGTTCAACCAAGCGGTGCACGGGGGTGAACAGATTTGGGATCATTTGGTTCAGTTCGAGAAATCTTTTGTTGTAGGAAGTGTGATCTCCTTCCTTTTGTTTCAACGAGTGGAATTCATCTTCCAACTTTTTGATTTCGCTTCTAGGATAGAAGCGCCTTGTCATGAGTTCCCTTAACTCATCCCATGATAAAGCCATGGCATCTTCGACTCCTCGCTTACCCTTTTCTGTGTTCCACCAGGTAAGGGCTACTCCAAACAGTCTCCTTGTTGCATAACGTACCTTGCGATCCTCAGGACAATTGCAATTGAGGAAAGTGTTCTCCATTTCTTCGAACCAGTGGAGGAGGGCAGTAACACCTTCGGTCCTTTCATACTTTGGGGGATCGCAAGATTTGAAGTGTTTGTAGGAGCACTTTTTGGAGTGAGGGTTGGCGACGCTCTGGTCTTCTTGATTGGGAGGGTTGATAGGATTTGGGTGAGAGCTTGTTGAACTTGAATCACGATGTCAGGAAGTACCGCGGCCATTTGTTTAGCAATTTGAGTGGCCAAGCGTTCATTGGATCTTCCTGACTTTCTACCTCACGTAGTTGCCTAGCCGACATCTACAGGAACATACATAGGAAGATTGTGAGTTTAAGAAGTTTTTAGGTGTCATGTGTCGTTAAAAGAAAAAAAATAACATAACTATCAATAATGCAACTACATCCTAGGATGTCTTGGGTTTGCTCATGTTTGGGCCTCCAATGTCCCCCATACCATCGCATGTATAGTCATGTGGGCCCCCATGACTATTGGTTTAGTAGGATTCACATTGGTGTTGGCGGTTTAACACTCGCATCACCCGAATGAAAACCATGAAATATGATTGCGAGATGTTTGGTAGGAGGGTGTCCAGGTGTAGACACAATGACAACTCAAAGTGGGGTTAGCTCACACGACGTTTGGTATAGCATGCTTTGGCCTAATAGGTCCTTCGTACTCTCATCGTTAGTCCCCAGGTAGGCAAACTGGTCCTTTATTTTGGATTTATACGAATGCCAAGCCTAGACAGGACGTTCCGACTACCGGTACTCGTACCCTTCCAGTTACTACATGCCCGTCATGAGAACTCACTTTGATGTGATTTGAAAAAATACAAACATCGTTAAAAAATCATGGAATTGTGAGGTGTGTGCTCTCATGGATATGAAATGTTATGAGGATATGATTCATGATGAGCATTGTATAATAATATGTACTTATGAACATGCTTGCATAACATTGAATGTAACAATAAACATAAAGCATATAAACATCATGAATTTTGTATGTAACGCATAAACAATTTAAAATTTTAATCAACTATAGTATAGGCTCTAAGGGTCTAATAACCTATCCTATATCCCTATAGTCATGGCTCTGATACCAATCTGTCACACCCCGACCCGCAGCGGAATAAGAGTCGGTGCATAATTGGGTTATCACCAAAACTCATGATGTTTACTAAAATGTTTCATATTTATTAAATTCAAATTACAACTTAAATATTCAAATCAAATCCATACAATTACAAGGAAATGAAACTAAGTAAAACAATCCAAAGCTTAAACTGATTTATTCTTCTAGGCCTTCCTATGTGTTTCTTGCCTCAACTGGATCACCTGTATCATGTGTAAAACGGGGGATATTTTGGGTCAACAAAAGTTGGCGAGTGAACCTTGAGAAAACATTGTTATTAATTTCTTGTTGTATTTAATATTGAAAATTTGTGCAATAATCACATGTGAGCAAACATATATATATAACATAAACACAAACCACATTGGATGAGTAGATGATATGAATGATGATGTATATGAGATCAAGGCTCAATCAAACGGAGCCGATCGAATGACATGAATGATGATGTATGTGAGATCAAGGCTCAATCAAACGGAGCCGATCGAATGAGGCACCTAATACTCAACCCGTATCCCACGAGGAGCTGATGGGCCTAATGAAATGCATGCACTGAAAATGATAACTTCAATCTAAACATAATTCACACAACAATTGATTACACATTTGATCACGGATATGATGGATGCACAAGTGTTTAAATATAATAAGGAATTAAACGACACATGATACATCCCAAAATGTGATTAAAATGGGAATTGGTAGAGATTCACTCACATTGGGTGCGTTCTTTGATGACGATGATGCGCACGAATATTAGGATTTGATCGACGAGGAAAACTAACCTAAAATAATAACGAAATGATTCGGTAAATTAGTACTTTTAATTTATACTCTTAATGTGATTTTTAGATTTATTTTTGTGAGTTTAAGAAGGTTTTCTAACTTTAAAATCTTATTTTTAAGTATTTTAAATGATTTTCTGATTAAATAAATTAATAAAAAAATAAAAAAAATTGACTTTTTGTCTGTTGACTGTTGACCGTTGACCGGTCGGACTGTTTGTAATTATGCACTGAGTGAGGTTCGAACTCGGGACCTCTCGTATGTGTGCACGCAGCTCTACCAACTGAGCTACGTGTCTAACCCGAAATATTCTCTGTTTTAATTATATATATATACTGATTAACTTTTATCTTATTTAATTTATTTCAAAAGTGATTTAAAATGGCCGAACCGACTTCAGTGACCCGGAGTTGAACTCGAGACGTTCGGTTCGAGTACGCACAGCCCAACCAGTTGGGCTGTGTGCTTAACCTGTTTAATTACTGCATTATATTATACTTATTAACTTTCGGTGACCTGATCCGATTCAGTTGTAAAAACGTTGGTTTTAATTCCGAAATTCGGTAACGTGTGCGATTCGAACCCGGGACGTGTGCATTGTTTGTGCACACAGTCCACCGCTGGACTGTGTGTCTAACCCGGTTAAATATTCAGTTTTAATTAAACTTATACACATGTTCGACTTCGTCTTCTTCGTTTACAAAGACACAGAGCAATGATGTCCGACTGTTCTTGTTTAAATCGGTCATCGAACATATAATTGATTGGAATGAAATGGATAAAGAGGGTTACGGAGTAAAATGTACCGAACAGAATGTTTTGCTCAGATTTCCGGCAAGGGTCGTCGGCTCTGATTGGTGACTTCCGTCTGAGTGAATCAATTAACAGTTTTGATCAATGAGTTGTGCAATTAAGTTACTAAACAACGGATATCAGGGGGTTTAGATGATTGTACCGATTGACAGTGAGACTTCGGAATTTCCAGTGATTTTCCGGCGAGTGCAGGAATTCCCGGCAACGTTGTCTGAGACGGATTCTGGTTGAACGATTTATGTTAATACTTGTCTAATAATGGATTGCAAACAAAAGAGTCGAGAATTTTACCGATTTGGTGTAAGTCTTGATTTTCCGGTGAAAGTCCGGCGAATGCAGAATATTTCCGGCGAGTGCTAAAGCTTCGAGAGATTGTGCGATTTTGAGCGAAAAGGTTACCAGAGGTTTGGGTGGGTATTTATAGAGAAGAACAGGATGTATTGAGTCCGAGTTTTGGTCTTGATTCGCGGTCAAAGATTTTCCGGCAGTTATGACTAAAATCTAGGGTCAGACATCGGTTATAACCGATGTCTTAGTCGGTTAGCGTGTTTTGGTCAAAAGGGAATTGGCCAAAGTCGCGGATTGCCGGATTTCCCGGTGACTGCGAGTTCTGAGCGCGTGTATCTCCGGTTTTGAATTCGGGTTTCACTTTAAGTATCATTTGTTTCATTATATTCACAAAGAAGGCAAGTGGCGGAGCGGTGTGTTTGTGTTTGAGTTTGTGGGCGACCCGGGTTCGAAACCCGGCAGCTTCATTTTATTTTTTCTTCACTTATTTTTATTATTTATTAATTATAGTTTTTAAATTCTATAATGTTTATTAATTATGTATTTTAAAATTAAAATGAACAATATATACGCAACGAAAATTATAACTGAATATTCGATTAATAAACGAAGCGGGTTTTGGAAACCCGTTTTTTGACGGATATTACAGTATCCCTACTTTTAGAAATTTCGTCTCGAAATTTAAGTAGTAGTGGTAACAGGAAAAAGATGCGGGTATTTCTCGCGCATTGAGTCTTCACGTTCCCAAGTAAACTCAGGTCCTCGTTTCGACTCCCAACGTACCCTGACAATTGGAATACGACTTCGTCTTAAACGCTTCTCTCCGAAATCCATAATTTCTATTGGTCTTTCAATGAAATGCATAGATTCATCGACTTGAATGTCTTCTAGAGGAATGTGGAGGTTTTCATCGGCGAGGCACTTTTTCAAGTTTGATACGTGGAATGTGGGATAAATTCTGTTGAGTTCTTCTGGTAAGTCAAGCTTGTATGCTACAGGACCTACCATGTTTAAGTATAGTATAACCTCTTAAAGTCATACTACATGGTTCCTTAGCAATCTGAATCTATATGCAAGTTCCGTTTAATTTCTTAAACAATTGCAAAAAGGTCATTTTTGTACAAATCAAGGTTTAAAACATCCATGCATGTAAAAATATGTTATAAACTGATTGTAAACATGATTTGAGTATTTTGATGTCAAGAATCTGACCATGAACCAAGTTTTGATAAAAAGACGTAAAGTGTGCTTTTAAATGGCTAAAATGCCCTTTTCGGCATTTTAGAAAGACTAAACATGGTTTTATCACTAAGATGAAACACTTACTCATGTAATATGATATGTAGGACATATTGGGATATTTATTCAGATTACCAACTGAATAAAAGTCTATGATTCGTTAAATGCCGATAAATGACCAATTTACCCTTTTACGCATAAAATGATTTAAACCAAGCTTTTTGTAACCAAAAATTTTACCTACTGATATAACATGTTAAATAACATATTTTAGTTGAATATAACAGACCATAACCTCGGTTTACCTCAAACATTGAATTTAACGGCATTTATCGACTTTTACGCCTTTTCGGCGCATAGAATGGTTTAAAACCATAACTATGAGCCAAGACTTGTTACCTAATGTTTTATAAACTTATTTTTCAATAATTTTACAGTAAGAACAAGTCCCAAACTCAGAATCCCAATTATGACTTCAAAACTATGTGTGAAATTACCAAAATGCCCCTTCGGGACATAGTTTGGTTTAAAACTATCAAAAACACATAGACTTGATATCCTATTGATATAACATCATAAAATTTATATTTTTATTGAATAAATATGACCTTGACATCAGATTTACTATAAACACCTTTTATAAGTTATAAAATGACCAAATTGCTCTCCTGAGGCGTAAATCAAGTTTATAACCAAAGCGTACATACATATTGATATCCTACTGATATCAAAACATATTTTAAACATAAAGGCATATGGAACTTGTATATGACTCTTCCGGTTACCCGGTTTCTTATACGCTTACGATTAAGCATACGTAACTAGTTTACGTAAAATAACCGAAACGGGTGTAACTTGGTCATTTCCCTATCAAAATCCAGAAAGTTATTGGTATACCCATATTATACAAGTCTTAATACTTGTCAGGTCCAATTAACCTTCTATTCCGGTCACCGCTTAATCTAGCGTACCGTACCGTATTTATTTTAACGTAAGACTAGCCGGTTCAAGTCTAAGACTTAATTAAGGACTCGTTAGCATTCTAATTTGGTTAATAATACCATCACTCCAGACTAAACGCCTACGCTGTAGATTGTGCCTGTACTTGTTATCTTGATTTGCGGCTGAGTTGTGACTTTCTGATGACTTAGCTTAGGTAAATACATTTAACTTATTTTCCCTATACGGGCTTGGGATACGGTAAACTATTACCGCTTGGTCGGGTATGGAAATCATGTTTTATCCAGTTGTGATAATTAACTAAAACATTGGGGGTGGGCTTGAAACTCAAACATTGGGGGTGGGCTTGAAACTCAACATTGGGGGTGGCTGATCATGTCTGGGATATCCTTAGCTCACTAAAGTGCTAGTAGCCATGATTTAAGCAAGGTGTAGGCATACACCGGTAATTGTTGTTATTAATTTATGTCTTCTCTCTGTGTGAAAGTTCAGTAGTGGTGTGTCAGTCGGTCATGTCTCGGTTGTACTAGGCCCCATATGTAAAAGACGGACATGTAAATCTGTATACAAGGTCAATTATACTGTCCCGAGTTCTTTATAAAATGTGCCTAGTGCACCTAAAACCATTCCGAAAAGATTTTAAAATGAGTCGGTTGATTGTATTTACCAGTGTAAACTGACGTATTTTCAAAGACCGAGTTACAGGTACAAGTGCGTAATAGGCCAGGAGTTGCGGGGCAAGTATACTAAGGAGTTGCAACCTTGTAGAAGTGCCTATAGAGTTTGTTATCATTTTGTGTATGTATACTTTCGATCCGCCTGTGGATCTTATTACAAGCCATGTATCTGATTGAATATTTGAGTTTCGAACTCTGGACACTCTATAGTTTGTAATAGTTTATTTTTACTCCAAGCCTTCCAATGTGTTGCTCTGTGTTGTAATTGGTTATGATGATATCAACTGTACGTTACGATATCCCCTCCGGGCCCACCGGAATACACGTGGAAATCGGGGTGTGACACTGGGTTTCCACTTCCGACATGGAAAGAGTTAACTAAGTGTCGGTGGTTAAACGGGGCTAAGTTACCTTTAGGTCTAGCAAACCACCTACGATAGCAAGGTGAAATCATTAAGTGAGGTGGTGGATTGAAAGGTAGGATAGCCAAGGCTTCCAAGTAATCACATCTTTACTAAAACACAAGTCTTGTCATAAGGACAAGCTTGGATGGTTTCAACACTTATGGGTTAGAAACCCTTTACAAAACAGAAAGTTCACCTCCAAATTTGTATGAATTCATCTTGGTCAAGCTCACTAATTATGGACTTGATTAGTTGCATAATAGACACAAGTTTGAATGAGAAAACAAGAGTTTAAATAAAAGTTATAAGGATTTCTTCCAAAACAGGAAGCTTGGACCTCAAATGTGGTGAGGTTCCACCTTAGTTTGCCATGAAAAACTTGTGGAAACCTTCCTAGAGGTTATCTGAGAAGTTTAGAACATAAAAGAAAGAAGAAAAGAAGAGTAAAAGAGAGAAGAAGTGAGTGGAAACTCACTGTGAACAATTTGAGTTTACTATTCTGCAACTTGAATACTTGAGAGGATATGAGAATTTGTGAGTGATTTGAGTGTGGAAAGGATTTAGAGTGAAAGGGAGGCTGGTATTTATAAAATAAAAAAATTAGGGTGAAGAATTTAATAAAAGTTGGCGGTAGTTAGAAGTTGAGTTTAAGATTAAACAGGGTGTTAATAATGACTTCTGTGGTGTTTGCGCGTAAAGAGAGAGGGGACGAAACACTTGAGAAGGGGCGAAAGACATTTTTCATGGGGGGAGTCGGGCGAAGAACCCCTTTTGGGTTTCTTGGTTTTTCGTGAGGAAAAGGGGGGGGTGAAGAACCTGGGGTGAAGAACCTAGGGGCGAAGATCTGCTTCTTCGTGGCTAAGGTTCTTCGTGAGGGTGAAGAACCTAAGAGGTGAAGAACCTAAGGGTTGGTTCTTCGTGTGGGAAAAAGGGGTGAAGAACCTCCTTGGTTCTTCATGAGAAAAAGGGGTGTAGAACCCCTTTGGTATGGTTCTTCGTGAGCCACCTTGTGGCATAAGCCACATTTATTTGTTGCTTTTATTTATTTTATTATTATTATTATTATTTTATTATTATTATTATTATTTTATTATTATTATTTATTATTATTATTATATTACTATTTCTATTATTATTATAATAGAATAGAATGTAACCATATATTTAATAGTTACCAAGCGCGTATAAGTTATGAGTACAAGTATTCGAGTTTCAGGCTGGCGTATGCAGTCAAGATTGATAATGTATAACCCAAGTATTGACGTGTATGAGTATATATAAAAATAATAATCAAAGTCTCATAATACAAGGTCAAAATGAATACGAATACAAGTTTCCATAAATAGAAAAATACGATTACTCATTCTAAATAAAGAAAGTACAAAAAATGTGAAGCGTTACACCGCGGTTTCTCCAGCCTCAATACCATAAGAAGGTGGCATACTGCCTATTATGAGCGTATTTTACTACTGGGCAACCCATACTTGGAGGGCTCACCTGGGTTTCCCCGCTCTCAATACCTCATTACGTATCCATGATCCGAAATACCCCAATGCCCATACATATATGATACCCCAATGTCATACACATTTGTATGCCCTTAGTTCAGCCATAATTTAAAGGTACTTTTTTTCATATATAATAATACATGTTCTTTGTTTAGTCTTCGCTTTATTTATATTTGTACTTGTGTGATTCAGATTTTAGCAAACCACTCACGTCAATATTAAGAACATCAAAGAGTTAATGATCACTCTTCTAAGTAGGGTACGATCTAGCTAACATGACCTACAATAATATACTAAGTGACTCCTCTATTAAGTCCCATTATTACTTAGTACTATGAATCCAAGCAATGAAGCTTCAGGCTTCCATTATTAATGCTTAAGTATTCTTAGGACGACCAATGTAATTAAGTCTTAATGTCAAAGTCTTAGTCATCTTGATCCCTTAGATGTTCTGGTTAAAGCCTAGGTATTCGCTATGCAATTACCTAATACGCTAAAACCTCAGGCTCTGATACCAACTGTAAACTCCACCCGAAACCTGGGTGATCATGCACAATTGATACCTGACTTAGCAACGGAATCGAAACTTTCCTTGTGAACTTGCTAATCCTGTGACATATGTTTAAAAGGATTTTAACGTCAGCATAAGCTTATGCTGGTGAGCTCATGCATTGTTATATAAAAACAATCATTTCTTTTATGAACAACTTACAATACTAGTTTTATTTACATGATACACATAGGTTGGCACAAGATGGTGGCATACTGCTTATTATGAATGTATTTTACTACTGGGCAACCCATACTAGGAAGGCTCACCGCGGTTTCTCCAGCCTCAATACCAGTGGCATACTGCCTATTATGAGCTTATTTTACTACTGGGCAACTCATACTGGGAGGGCTCACCGTGGTTTTTCCAGTCTCAATACCTCACTACTTATCCATGGATCCGAAATACCCAATGCCCATACATGTATGATGCATCACATTCATTTATTTATTAGGTTTGGGTGTGTTGCAGGCCTTACATGGTCTGAACACCTCCTTCACATCATATATATTTATTACATTACACGAACATATAGAACAGTGTTGGGAAAACAAACATGATACTCACCTGTTTAACACTTGCTAAACAACTACTAGTATGATTGGGTACTATCTCAAAGTCCTGACACAATTACATAATCCTAGGTTAGGCAATGGTACACCTTACTAGTCATTATCATGTTGGATATTGGTTAGCGCTGCCTTGTTTAAGCATGGTTGCTCAGTCCATGCCTAACTAAGGCTAGGTTACCCAATACCCGCTCCTGATAATAACCCTAGTACTTAAAAGCAATACTACTACTAATAATTTATTACTACTAATAATAATACTAATATTACTACTAAAAATAAATAATAAATAACTAAACATAAACTTAAACAAGAGCATACCTTAAACTATCTACGGTACGTTGATGTAGAGTTTTCCTACTTCTGCTCCTACTCATGCTCAAGAAAAACGACTAATAACAACACCCAACGGGGTATCATATACTCGGGATTCTCTATACTAAAGTGTTCCCAAAAAACTGATATGAAAAATGAAACTATGAAGCTGTATATATACAGAAAGGCAAGTATCTCAATTTTATCAAAGTTTCGACATGGGATAGATTGACGTGTGTGGGTGCTTGCTTCCTCACAACACGTATTGTTTTGAAATGTTTTATTTTAAATATTTTTATTATACTATTATAATTAATTCAGCTGCTTTACTCGTTTTTCAGGTATAACTTTTTAATATAAGTTTTATAAAACGACGAATATATCATTGAGAATAGCTCATTTTTATCTACGTTTTATCCTAAGTTTCATTAAAAACGGAGTAAGGTCAAAAATAATATAATTTTTATTATTAATATTAAATGGTCTCCTAAAATAAGCTAAGGCTCGTCTCCATATCTCATCTTACTCGTTACTTACTCGTTCGACAACATATGAAGATATGTTAGTTTTATATATTTTTATTTGTCTACAAATTGGGGTGTTATACTAAATGCTAAAAACTAAACCATAAAGCTAACCCCCCCCCCCTCCCCCAAAAAAAACTTACAAAAAATATAAAAAAACACACAAAAAAATTATAAAAAAATCGCTAATTTTCATCATCAAAAAATAAAAAAATATATTTTTTATGATGAAAAGTAGCGATTTTTTTATAAAAAATATTTAAACAAAATGGTGTGTTTTTTAGATATTTTTAGGTATTTTTTGTTGTGTTCACGTTGATTCTCGCGGTTTTCGCAATAAAGGGTGGTTCCTAACGGATCCTTTATATTATACTTGATCATTGACCTTATCACCCTATTCATTAAATGGTAAATATTTGATGGGCGTATTTACCCTTACTAGAGAATAAGGCTTCCCATTGGGTATATAGACCTTATTAGAGAAGGTTTGAGGTTGGTCGCCACCTTTACATCACCACAATTATTTCACATACTCTCTCTAAAACCATTATCAACAAGATCACATATACCCTCATAACCGTACACCCTATAGGGGAACCCCATCAGTAATCATCATCCTAATCTTCATCAATATGGTACACCGGCTAAATTGGGTACACACGTTCTAACTTATTCTTTCTATTATATTTATCTAAAGAATTGATCAACAAGTGATATCAGAACATATATTGGTTAATCAATTCGTTTTTTGTTAAGAAACAAAAAGTTTTGATGAAAACCCAGGCATATAAAAATCGGTTTTTATGAACTTTTATGAAATTTTCGGATTTGATGTTCATTGTTTTGTTTTATGGATTGTTAAATCCAGTTAAAACTTGTTTAACCACTAAAAACCATTGATTTTTATGGTTTTTGATAAAATCAGTCAAGAACAAGTTTGAATGTTCATAATTTATTCTTTGTGTTCTTGATGTTCTTGATGATATTCACCCTAAATTTGATGAAAAACACATAACTTGGTGTTTGATTTGAATTAGAACTTGTTTTTAGATATTTTGGGTAACTTTATCCCAACTTTTTTAATTAAAATTAGTTAATTGATTTGAAATGTTGAGAGTGTCTTGGACTTATCTTAAAACCCTAAAAGTTTGAAAATTAGTACACTTGTAGTCCCTTAATTTTGGATATGGTGTTTGTGTGAAAAATATGCATGGATGACACTCTTCTAAAGTCCTAACGCAAGTTTACGCATGTCAGCCAACACTCAAAATTGTCAATATCATGTGACACTGATGCTTGGCGACAATAAGACGGCTGGTACAACACCGTCAAGCGACACTCATAGTGTCGTCGGCAGGAGACACTCATGTCGAGGGACATGACTGAACCTTAGGTGAAACTTTGTCCCTCGACGTTGTGCTGGCAACACTCTCATTCGACTGACGTCAGCAGTCGCACTGATAGCAACACTAATAGTTGGTTAACTGTGCTGATACTAGCGACACTATATTTGGCGACACTAAGTGTCTTACTGTCGTCACTGTTAGTTCACTAGAGACACTATCATTAACCCGCTGCCCAGTGACATTGTTGTTACATTGGCGACATTGTCATTAGCCCGGTGCCTAGCAACACTCGCACTAAAACTGATGCCATTGCCTTAATTCCTCACACAAACCTAAATGGGTCCTTTAAGTCACATAAAAAATTTGCTAAACCCTACATATCAAATGTTTTGCAAAACTAAAATAGCTTAACTTGAATAACCTTTTGATATTCCACTTCTGCCCACAGGTGATGCGTTACGTTTACCCTGTTATTCGAGTCTTACTAAGCATTGTCACTTAATGAAAATACTTAAATAATGAATAAGCATAGTCATGAAATGTGTGTCCCTATAACAAGTCATCCTAATATTGACATAGGCACACATGTGACATTACTCCTATATACATGAATATTGCGCTTCTACCCAAAGGTGATGTGTTGTACTTATGTTGCACACTTTATTAAAAGATTTTCATTGCTATTCACATGACATTTGGCCTATTATACATGAATGTCTCACTTCTTCCCAAAGGTGATATGTTATATTTATGTCTTGCAAAACTAACTTTTGCCAAATAAATCGATTGCCTCGCTTCTGCCAAAAGGTCGTGTGTACCTAAGCTTGAATACTTTCACTTCTGCCCAAAGGTGATGTGTTATTGTTTAAGTAGAACTTTACCTAGACATATAAGTTTTGGTGTTTATAATAGACATTATCACATCTTCACTAATACAATGATCCTACATCAATGATTTAGTCTACCTTACTTGATTACCCCATAATGTATTTCACTCAATTTTTTTTCTTTAAGTTTGTATCTCATCTATATATCATCCACTCTAAT
The DNA here is from genome assembly GCA_947069175.1 of Scalesia atractyloides. NCBI lineage: Eukaryota > Viridiplantae > Streptophyta > Magnoliopsida > Asterales > Asteraceae > Scalesia > Scalesia atractyloides. The sequence continues at coordinate 78,202,876 of CAMTDV010000004.1, read as the reverse complement.
TTCAAAACTTAAGATCTTTTTGCTTCACTAAAGAATTACTTTAACATTTTCTCTTAGTTGGGTCTTTATTATCCCTCAAGACATGACAATCATGTTGCTCTTTCTGATGAAAGTATTGCAGAAGAAATCTAGAGAATGATAAGTAGGGTAAGTTAAACATTATGTCTCTTATGATAATCAGGAACTCCTTTCATAATTTCTATCAGGGGAACTATTCCAGATTTTGAATTTCCTAAGACTAAATTGTTTTCTTTGGAGGAATCATAGGAACTCCCAGAACACATGCATTTACTCTAGATTCTAACCATAAAGTTGAGCGGCTCTATGAAGACATTATAACGTATAATTGTCACACCCCGACTCGCAGCGGAAGACAATTGCGGGGTGCGGCAGACACATGGTAGTTCCTCATAATTTAAAAACGTGATAATATATAAAGAGGGAACATCGGTTACAACATACTTAAAGTATCATATTACAAACCATAAGTTTAAGTGCGGTACTACAAGCCACTATAGCTTTTATTCTGCTACTGTCCGCTACTCTAGCCATTCCATACGCACATTCCTTATTCCTGTTTCGCTTTGCCTGAAATGCATGTTAGTTTTAAAAAGGGTCAACTAAACGAGCCAGTGAGTTTCACTGGTTTGGTTGTTTCACATCAAAATGTGTTTACAATTTTAATTAAACGAGTCACATATCACAGATGGAATTACACGAGTGCTCAAGTGAAACCTTTACTGTTTTTACTGGACCGTGTCATCACAGACACCTCGGTACCCCGGGCCGTGTCACAACAGACACCTCAGCCCGCCAGGCAGTGTCACCACAGACACCCCCAGCCCACCAACTGTGTCACGTGTGTGACAACCGGTACTTTTCGATCCTTAATTACACGAATAACGAGCATTATGACATTAACACGTGGCGTAATTAGACTTAAATTAACTTAATTAGGCCTTTGGAGTGCCTAGGAACGCCTAACTAACTTTACAATGCGCGAATGTTGATTTGCAGCAAAGATTGCTGAACGATAAGCGGTAACGAACTGTCACAAGACAAAATACTGACGACGCCAACAAATACGAATTTTATACGCCTAATTTACACATATGAACACGGTTTTGCGAATGTATGGTGCTTTCGAACGTCACAAGACGCAAACGTGAGCGATAAACGCGACTACATGAAAGCAACGACAACGAAACGGAAGCATCGAACGCAGGTATTGATGACTGTCGTTAGTGTCATGCAAAAACCAACTAATTCTATAGAAAGGGTAAGTCGGATATCGAACCAGAGGAGGATTGTGGAAAGTGCAATAATGCTAAGTTCTATCTAACAACTATGAAAAAAACAAATTCTTGATTGTTTGATTGCGGAAATTATCTAAATTTAACGAATGAAAGCGAATTAAAATGAGATTGTAATCAAATGGAGGAAGAATGGTTCCTCCGGAATTCAGGTTTATAAACGAGTGACAGTTATGTGCTGATCAAAACATTCACATAGACATAAATGTCTAACCTAACCGATCAATTGTGATAAATAAAGACTAAGTACTCCGATTAATAACTAACGGGAGGTTATCATATGATCATCAACTACAATTACCAACCCTAATCCCATGTCAAATATATCCTGATTACTAGAACTCTCAGGAATTGAATGCTTAAGAATTAAGGAAAAATAAATGTAATCAGTTACAATCAATCAATTAGATTCATGGTGAAAAGCATCGAATGCTTAGATCACCAAGTTACAATGATCAAAAACACATAAAAGTACCAAGTTATGTAAAACCCTCCAACCGGAGGAAACCACAGAAGTTTAGCCACTCATCTCGCACACGAGATCAACAAAAGTCTTGATTGAAGATGAACTCATGATCTTGATCTTGGAATGATGGAAGATTATGATGATATGGATGAGAAAGCCTCGAACTTTATGCTCTGGGATGCCAATTTTCGTTCTTTGAAGTAATAATAATGAATGAAGGCCTTGGAAACCCTAAAATACCTCCAACATCAACAATTTCACGTTTTTCGTTAACCGGACCGTAACTGACGGTTCTGGACCGTCGGTTACGGTCCAGACTTTCTGCTCAACTGCTGTCAACCCAACCGTAACTGACAGTTCTATGGCCGTCAGTTACAGTTCAAACTTTATGTGTAACTTTTGCCACAAATACCCAACTGTAAGTTACAGTCGCAGCTCCCATCTTCTTTCTTTTCAACATCAACTTTGATCTAATGGCATTTAGGCCCCTTGAAGTTTAGTTCTTCATAATTCTTGCATATTGAGACATAAAATAACTTTCAAGTAAATGCCAAATGCCCCTTCTACTTCCCTCTTCCTTGTATCTTGTACTCTTAAGCATTATTATTATCCGAACACGCTCCAAACTCAAGCCACAAGCTATGCTATCCTTTCCAATTCATTCCACTTCTACTTTAACTCCTACAATTTCGCCATTTTATGCACTTTACCTGCAATATACCAACTTCTCATAGTTATCTCATTCCAAGCAAATAACCACACAAAGCATACATAACACTCACAAATTAAACACTTTAAGGTTCGGATTTCACCCGCTCCATCACATTCCCACACTTACTTTTGATTGTCCTCAAGCAAACCAACTAGAACTAATCACCACTGTAATCAACACATCTAAACCCTTGACCAATTCAACCTGTTAAGTTCCCAAGTCATACCCATCCCATAGACTGATACACTCAAGATTTATGGCCTGACAAGCAATTCATTCAATTTGAAAACATAAGACTTATCTATCTAAAACTAACATATTTAAAATACTACACATGCTACACACCTCTCACAATATTCTCTCCTCTCGGGTAAATATCTGGACTAGCATGTAATGTGCTTGTATATAAACACTCCAATCAAGCGCACATGAAATCCTGCAATCATAAGCTTCTATGACGATCACACCTCCACTGTATCATCTAACATGGCACATATCAAAAGGACTTTTCGGTTTTGGACTTAGGCTAAGGTAGGGAAAATTTTTATTTTTCTTTTCTAATTGGCTCACAAACAATAACCAACCATAACAACTTATTCAAATTCACATTTAGGTTGGTATCTACCCCACAACAAATAACAATCAACTTTCTTTTTGTTCTTTTCTTTTCATTTTCTATATTTTTGCAATTTCCTGATTTTCTCTTTCTTTTTTTTTCTTTTTTTTCACTATCATCACGGTCAGTCTTCACAAAACAGCGAGTGAACAAACGAAAGGTAATTAGGCTCAACAGGGCTACTAAAGGAATTTGGTGAACACAGAATAACACATACACGAATGAGGAACAAATATCCTAATGCCTTTATCACCTATGTGCACATGTCAAACCCACAATCTTTGCATGCATCAAATCACACAAATTCTAACACATAATAACACATAACCTGCACTCAACAAACGAATTCATCATAAAATGCATCTTATCCATCTACAGGCTCAAGATCTCACCAATAAAAGGTAGAAAAGGTTAACGACATGTAGCATATGCAACTAGAAACATGTTACCCCTAGATAGACATCTCCTTTTACTCAATTCTACAAAAACACTTGCCAAGCCTACTCTCATGAAACTTAAAGGGACAACCATGAAAAGGGAACTAATCTAATTTACTACCGGTAAGAAATCTATTAGTGATTGAAACTTAGGTGTTCGTATCCAATCAGCAAGCTTAAGGCGATGAAAATTCAAAATTTTCAATTTTTCCAGTTTTCATCGATTTCCAATCACTAATTCATCTCTTCAAACTTTTATTCGCAAATCCCTTCCCAGGCTTCCCATCCCCACACTTGGGATACATTGTCCCCAATGTATGGTACTTTTAAAACTTTGCCCGGGAATCCAACCAAACATACCTAGCTGAGCGGCTAACTCCTAACAAATAAATAACACTCATTCCCATAACACAACATAATAAGTTTAAACACCACCAAAACAAAAACACACCAAAATAAAGCAGTAAATTGTTCAACACAAATAGAAAAAGCACATGGACCTGAACGGGTCAGAGAGTGCTCACTGGTACGATGGACCCGGTGGTCCACCATAATACTCGCCAAGATGTTCATAAAAGGAGCTCATGTCAAAAATATCCGCTAAGCCTCCTGCTTGCGGGTTCTGCTGAGATGAAGATGATGACTGAGCTCCTTGCTGATGCTGCTGAGACGGGTACTCGTAAGGCGGTGGCTAGTATGGGTAAGAGCTCTGAAAGTGTGGCTCTGAATACTCTCTCGGCAACCACATTGATTCGTGAGCTTGAGGCATTGGATGACGGGGGGTACCAGGCTCATAGCGAGGTAACTCGCTATAATCCACATATGGGGGGTACCAGGCTCATCGTACGCCCGCATATTCAACTCCATTTCCCCACTAATATGGCGTACCTGATCGGATCGCCTCACAAACCCCATTAAGTCTTTGTGTTGCCTTTCCCTCGTAACATCCAATTGCGAGCCCTGATCATATATAATGACTGCTGCCATGTCTCCCAACCTGTATACTCTGGTGGTTGACTACTCTACACCCTCGCCTGCATGTCATCATCAAACACCCCCCATGAATAATCGGACTGCCTTGGCTGTTCATGTTGCCTGCTCGACCCTGTACCTACATCTATTCCCGTTTCTCTTCTTCTTCTCAACAACTCCTCATCACTTGAATCCTGGTCATCCATCTCTCCTTGACCAGGTCTCTTCTTACCCCACTGCAAGATTTTTAACTTAGCTCCATCCCCGAATTTCACCTTGTGCCAAAACTTGGTCTTTTTATACGCCGTTCGATCACCCTTTGATGCGTCCTCAATTGAAAATGTATTATGAGCTTTTTTAACAGGATTATCATACTGTGGGATAACGCCTTGCTTCACAAGGAATGCACTGATCAAACGAACGTGCGGGATTAGCTTCTTCTTCTTTGCATTACGCGCTTGCCAAATATGCATCATGACCAGCTGCCAAAAAGACAAGTGAATCTGTCCTGTCATAAGCGCATAAAGAACCGCCAATTCTGGTTTCCGGACTGCAACTCTATCTCCCAACCTTGGGGTAACATTAATTATGCATAACATCAGTAAAAGCCTCACCAACGGCTTAAGATTGTTCTTCTTCAATTCCACACTTCTCTCCATCAAAAACAACTCTGAATACATAACAGGTTCTGCAACGAGATTTCTTTGTTCATTGAAGTATTCATCCTCGTTGATATACGTGTAAAAGCTATCCTGCTTCGAATCAAACTTGCACAACTGATTCAGCGACGCTAATGACATCGTCGCCTGCTTCCCATTGACTTTTCCCGTTAGTTTGACAGTCTTTGGCGGATTAGCTCCATCCTCTTTCGTCAATGTACTCAGCCACGCCATTACACTTTTAACGTATACATCTCCATTCTGAGCCCCGCAAAAATCCATCACATTCTCCTAACCGAGCGCTGAAACTTCTCATAAAACCCCAAGGCCCTCATATCATCCTTCTTTATCAACTTCTCAAAACACATATTATCCCGAATTGATCGGGCGTCACCCATCTTCACATAAAACAACTCCGCTTGGTACGCCGCTTCTTATTTGTTAAGCGGTCCTTCTCTCCATGTAGGAAGATAAGGGACATCACCATGCCCCCTTGTAGGTTCAACAACATCCTCCATAGCTTCATCTTGTATTTCTATCCCATTACCTCGTCTTGCTCGTTTTGGAGCATTCGACGAAGCTTCAACTGCAGGTTCCTTTCCTGGCCTTGATCACACCATCTGCAATCACACACACAAAAATTTAAAAAAAACTTCAAATTAGTCCAATCAATTCACAATCAAATCAGAACAAGTGTGTAGTTCATGAGACCTCCCCACACTTTTACAAGTGTGTAGTTCATGAGACCTCCCCACACTTGTTCTATGCCATGACTATACCTTGATTATTAGCTAAATCCTTACCAACCAAATTTAATCTTTCGATTCAATTATAGAAATCAGGATGTGGTTCATTAACTAATATCAAACAAGTTTTATAATGTCCTACTAGCAATACATCTATCCAAACCCTCGTACCATTTCCTTTTATCCCATTTCAATTCATCAAACAAGATAACAATCACAAACTCATGCTCAAAACATGTTTAATCACTCATTGAATAACTAAACAAAACATGAACAAAGCATAAACTTTAACAGTAATACCTTGTCTTCATCAAATTGGAGCAAACTCGTAATAAAAATCATACCTTTCTGCTTGTATGGGTTTGAAAACAAAATAATAGCTTGAAATTGAAGTTTAAACAAAAAACCCCCAAATTTGGAACCTAGGGTTCCTCGTATGCGAACTGAATTGGACGAATCTGGGCGTTTTCGGTGAAAACCAATGGTAGGGTTTTGTTCCTCTCGAAAAAATAATCAGAATGGGCTCTTGAATCGCTCGATTTGGTTGAGGAACGAAGCTTTTGTGAAGCTTGGTGGCTATGGAGTTTTGGGTGTTTCGGTGAAGAAGGAGATGAAGATGAAGGAAAGATAGGGTTTTTGTGGTCAAATTGTAAGAAGGATCTGTCCTAAAGTGGTTCGATATGGGTTTTGTCCATTGAAAATTCAGGTCAAAAAGTTGGCCCCACCCGACTTGACACGCTGACCACCTCACGACCGTAACTTACGGTCTGCTGACCGTCAGTTACGGTCACGTGTTGCTAAACTTTTATCGACAGAAACTCCCAACCGTAACTGACGATTGGGAGCCGTCGGTTACGGTCCATCCCATTTCAAAAAAAAATTGGTAGTTTAAAGGTTTTGTTTAGAGCACGACGTACGGAGACATAATTCATCTTTAACAATCGAATAATAATCACTCCACCCCCCTTTTACAATGCGTGTCGACCGCGACACATAGACCGAAAACATATCTGGGCGTCTTCAACGTCCCCACACTTGCTCAAAGCTGTGGGTATACTCACAACAAACTTTTTAAACCACTTGTATAAGAATAAAAAGGAAAGAAAAGAATTATGTACCAACATCCAGGTTGCCTCCCGGTAGCGCTAAGTTTTAGTCTTGAGCCGGACTTCTCATGCCTCTCCATTAGTCATATATTTCGGTGAACCTGCAAGAAAGCTCACCTCCTCTGGTAAAGGATTCAAATCATCACCATCAAGATAGGGCTTCAACCGGTGACCATCACCACCTGTCTTCGCTGGTCCCTCAGGTCCTCAATCTCCACATCCCCAAATTGACCCACTCTCGTGATAACAAACGGACCAATCCATTTGCTCTTCAATTTACCTGGAAACAATTTAAGACGTGAGTTATATAACCAAACTCGCTGACCTATCGATAACACCGAACGCCGCAGTTTTACGTCATGCACCGCTTTCATTTTTTCTTTATATGCCGCAACGGTATCATACGCCTCGTGACGTAATTCATCAAGCTCACTTAGCTTCAACAAACGATGAGCACCTGCATCAGAGTAATCGGTATTGACTTGTTTAACCGCCCAAAGGGCCCGATGCGCGATTTACATGGGTAAATGACAACCCTTTCCATACACCAATCTATAGGGTGTAGTGCCGATAGGAGTTTTATAGGCAGTGCAATAGGCCCATAAGGCGTCATCCAATTTGGACGACCAATCCTTACGGTCAGTTCGCACCGTCTTTTGTAAAATTTATTTAATTTGTCTATTCGACACTTCAACATGTCCGCTCGTTTGTGGATGATACGGTGTAGCAATTTGATGGTCCACGCCGTACCGTTTAAGCAGTTTGCCAAAATTAAGGTTTTTAAAGTGGGATCCCCCATCACTGATGATCACTCGAGGAATCCTAAATCTGGCAAAAATCTTTGATTGGACAAACCTAAACACAACGGCATGGTCATTCGTCTTAGTGGCGATTGCCTAAATCCATTTCGAGACATAATCAACCACCACTAAGATGTAAAGATTACCATTTGAATTGGGGAAGGGACCCATAAATCGATCCCCCATACATCAAAAATATCAACAACCAAAATTGGTTGCAATGGCATTTCATCTCTTTTAGATATCCCACCCATCTTTTGGCAATTTGTACAATGTTTAGCAAATTCAAAAGCATCTTTAAATAGAGTGGGCCAATACAGACCACACTCAAGAACCTTATGACCTGTCTTCTGACCGCTAAAATGTCCACCACATGCGGATGAGTGAGCATGCTGAAGCACTTCCTTAATTTCCGTATCGGGAACACATCGTCGGATTATCTGATCAATACCAATGCGAAACAAATCTGGCTCATCCCAAATATAGTTCTTTACCTGCGTGAGGAACTGCTGCTTCCTATGCTTGTTCCATGCATCTGGTACAGTACTTGTACAGAGATAATTGGCAAAATTAGCATACCATGGTCCAGAACTTACCGACATAATAAACTCATCGGGGAATTGCTCATTGATTTCCAGTGTGATATCCTCCACTTCAGCCGGAAGCCGTGACAGATAATCGGCCACCACGTTTTCACACCCCATTTTTATCTCTGATTTCCAGATCAAACTCCTGCAGTAGTAGGATCAACCGAATCAGCCTTGGTTTGCATCCTTCTTTTCCGTTAAGTACCTAACTGCACTATGATCAGAGTAAACAATCACTTTACTTCCCCAAATATATGCCCGGAATTTGTCTAAAGCATAGACAACCATAAGCAACTCTTTCTCCGTTGTAGTGTAATTCAATTGTGCATCGGAGAGAGTTTTGCTTGCATAGTAGATAACCACCGGTTTCTTATCTACTCTCTGCCCTAGTACTGCCCCGGTAGCGAAATCACTTGCATCACACATTATTTCAAAAGGTTTAGTCCAGTCTGGTGATTGCAAGATCGAGGCTTGTACCAGTTGTTCCTTCAACACATTAAAAGCTTTTAACATTTATCGTCGAATTCAAACGGAACATCTTTTAGCAATAGGTTACACAAAGGTTTTGTTATGACACTAAAACCCTTAATAAACCTACGGTAAAACCTGGCGTGTCCTAAAAAGGAACGGACGCCTTTCACATTCGTAGGGGGTAATGTAGAGATCAGTTTGATTTTAGCCCTGTCGACTCAATCCCCTTACTCGACACAACATGTCCAAAAACTATGCCCTCCTGAACCATGAAATGGCTCTTTTCCCAACTTAGCACTAGATTTGTTTGGACATAACATTCTAATACCCTAGATAATTCATTCAAGCAAGTATCAAATGATGACCCAAAGACTGAAAAGTAATCCATAAAAATTTCTAGGGCATCCCTGACCATATCTGAAAATATGCTCATCAAACCGTTGGAAGGTGGCTGGGGCATTACACAGCCCGAACGGCATTCGCCTGAATGCGAATGTGCCATATGGGCATGTGAATGTTGTCTTTTCTTGGTCATCGGGGTGGATAGCAATCTGATTGTACCCCGAATAACCATCAAGAAAGCAATAAAATTTCTAACCTGATAGTTTTTCGACAATTTGATCCATGAAAGGCAAAGGAAAATTATCCTTTGAGGTGGCAGCATTTAATTTCCTGTAGTCAATACATACCCGCCACCCGGTTACCGGCCGAGTGGCTATCTGCTCGTCGTTTTCGCCTTTTACGATCTGAATTCATGCTTTCTTTGGAACCGTCTGAGTTGGACTGACCCAAGGGCTATCTGAGATGGGATAGATAATCCCATTGTCCAACCACTTAAGCACCTCTTTCTTCACAACTTCTCGCACGTTTGGATTTAGTCGCCTTTGTGTGTCGCGTGAAGGTTTTGCATCTGTATCAGTTATAATTTTATGCCTACAAATAGACGGGCTAATACCTTTTAGGTCCGCGAGAGTCCACCCTATCGCTGCACGATGGGTCTTCAGCACCTTCAATAGTGCTTCATCTTGTCCCTTCCCTAAATTTGCTGCAATAATTACCGGAAGAGTCTGATTCTCCCCCAAAAATGCATACTTCAAATGCATCGCCAGCTCCTTCAACTCAACCTGAGGTGGGTCGATAAGTGACGGTTTAATACTTGAAACAATCTCAGCTGGAAGGCTCTCCACATGATGAGTCCATGGAGGCCTTCTTTCCTGCACCGCATGTGCTTCAATTTCTGAACCTCTGTCTCCAAATCACACATGTGATTTTTCTCTACCCTGTCACAAAGCAAACAAAACTCTGGTGCGTCCTCATCCAGATGAGGACAACATCCATCTATAATATCTGCCATGAAACATTCATCACTAGCAAACATGTCAGAAACGTTAGAGAACACATTTAATCGGACCTTTCTATTGCCAAAAGTCATATCGACCATGCCGGTACGACAGTCGATTTGTGCATGTGCAGTGGCTAAGAAAGGTCTGCCCAAATCACATTCGGTTGATTAGTTTGATCAGACAAAACATAATCAAGCACTAAGAAATCCACTGGAAAATAGAGTTCTTCCACCTTCACAATCACGTCGCGAACTATTCCTCGGGGGAGCTTTGGGGTCAAATCTGCCAAGACCACGGTGGTGTCGGCACGACGAAGTGGACCAAAATCGTATTGGTCATACAAGCTCCCGGAAGAATGCTCACACTAGCTCCGAGATCCAATAACGCCCTGCTCATTTTAAAATCACCTACTTGAATTGAAATCAATGGCGTTCCCGGATCTCGTAGCTTTGGTGGAAGGATTCCATTCAAAACGGCACTCACTATATCTGTCAAGTCAATTTTTTTAGGAACCTTCTGCTGCCGTTCTGAGTGCACAAGTCCTTGAGGTACATTGCGTAAGCTGGGACTTGCTTAATAGCATCAATTAAGGGTAGATTGATTTTTACTTGTTTAAATACCTCCCAGATTTCCTCCGGTTGAGGTCCCCTTTTGTTGATTATTTTTGTGTTACCCGGATCTTTCAAGGCTTCAGGAAAGGGGTGTGGAATTGGTTCCCCTTCCTTAGCCTTGGTTGGCTCAACTGTTGTAGCACGGGTATTGTTGTCAATTTTTATTTCGTTAGGTCCCGACTCGTCACTACTCTCACCATCCTCACCCAGATCCTCCAACACACCCTCAACAAACTGTGGTGGAATATCGACTCTATTATATTCTTTTCCACTATGAAGAGTACTTACCTGGTTGACGGAATTTCCCTTTTTCTGATGAGCAGGATTTGTGGTTGTGTCACTCGGTAATCTTCCGTTTGTCTGCTTCAGATCTCTCATTTCTGTTGCGAGTTGGCCCATCTGTGTAGTCAACTTTTGGATGGCCTTATCTCTCATCTCATCCATCTGAGTCCTCTTCTATAGATCTTTCTGAATCGTTTTTAGCATTTCCATTACATCATTACCCCTTGAGCCATCTGTATTACCACCCGATTTGTTTTGTGCATTGTTATAGTTTCCTTGAAAATTGTTCTGGAAACGATTCTGATTGAAATTTTTGTGACCACTCGACTGATTATTTCCTTGAAACCCGGGATTGCTCTGGTTGTTCGCATTCCCGTAGCTCAAGTTTGGATGATTCCGAAGGCCCGGATGATATGTGTTCGATTGCAAGGTAAAATTTCTACCTCCACCTCCACCTTGAACAAAGTGGACATCATCACTTCCACCTAGAACCACTGTACACTGATCGGCTATATGCCCAAAATCTCCACAATGCCCGCATACGGTATATTGTCCACTAACCGTATCAGGTGTGTCTCCGACCGCTCTTACCACATAATGTCGTGAACTCCTTAAAGATTGTGCTTTCCGTTTCAAGTTTCTAGCAGTCCGCTCCAGAATTTCCCAATCTACCAGTTCATCATTAGTACCAAAAGTTCCATTAGAAGTAGAACTAATTTCTCTCGCGTCTTCTCGGTTAAACCCTCATGGAATGCATTAAGAAGCTCCCACAATTGAATTCCATGATGTGGGCAGTTCTTGAGCATCATCTTGAAGCGATTGAGTGACTCATGAAAGAGTTCGCCTTGTTGTTGTCTAAAACCAAGAATGTCCTTCCTTGCATTGTTTGTACGCAAGGCGGTATAAAATTTGTCCAAAAACGACTGCTGCATTTCTGGCCATGTGAAGATCGAGGCCGAAGGTAGAGAGTGAAACCATTTCTGAGCTTTGTCTTCTAGTGTGAATTAGAAGAGTACCAATTTCACGTCATCAACTGTAAATCCTTGACTTACTATTGTGTTGCATCGAGCGTCATAAGCTGCCAAGTGAAAGTAAGGTTCCTCATGTGCATTGCCATGGTACTTTGGTAAACTAGCGATCGATTGTTCACGCACCTCGAACGATCTTCCTCCTCTTAACTGGGGAACCACTATAGGTGAAGGATTATTGGCTATCGCTGGTTTAAAGTGGCTCTCCACCCCTCTTAATGGTCCCTGATTGTATCCCATAGGAATTCCTTCCGGTGGATTAACTTGGTGAACTAAATTTCGAGGAAGAGGTCTTGCCTGACCTTGCATCTGAGGTACTGGTGGTGGCAATGGAATGTCCAGTCTATACGAATGCTGATTTAATGGCTCTGGTTGCTGAACTGGCTGCTGTTGTTGTGGAACTTGCTGATACTGTGGTAAAGTGCTACCTAGTTGCTGGTTCAGCTGATGTGTTGTCTGAAAAGACTGCTGATGTCCTACTGGTTCATACATTCCCCTACCACTTGATCGAATTCCTACATCAGTCCCAACTTGAATTCCCAACCCCATCATTTGCCTATCGATCTGATTTCCTATATACTCTTCGTATCTGTCATATTCGTCCTCACGACCATTCATACCTTCTTGTGGATTCAAAACTGTAGGTCCTGCCGAATAATGTTGTGGCATTTGTGAAGGCTGGAAGTATGTATATTGAGTTGGTTGAAGGCGGTTGGTAGTGGGGCTAGATGGTCCGGTTTGGTATGGTAAAGCTGTAGTACCACTAGTTAAAACTCGAACATATGGTGAAGAGTGCTGGAATGTCAAAGTCTGTTTGTAGGTTTGGCTGGGGTGAGGTGGAAGGTCACTCAGGTTCGGAAACAGTGATGGTGGCATAGGTGGCATTTGCGTAACTGCAGGTTGTGTGGTTTGAGTTTGTGATTGTGGTTCAGGTGGTATTGTTGTATTTGGAGCAGGTTGTGATGGTGTTGGTGTAAACTGGGTTTGTGGAGAGGGAGTGACTGGTTGCGTATCGTAACTACTTGAGTTCTCCATTGTTTTAGAGGTGGTTGCTGGTGATTGCAAAACTCTGTTTTCCCGATGTACCACTCTAGTTTGTCGAATTGTTCTCTCGATTTCCGGATCAAAAACTAGCAGTGATGAGTTCCCGGAGTTCCGAGTATGATGCGTACACGGTTGTGATCACCTGCACACACACCAAAAAAACCTCGCGTAATTCCGAACAAAATACAAATAAAATAAATATTTTTGGATTTTTTATTTAAGTCTAACTAAACTTAACACTTAAACACTTTGTGCATGCCTCCCCGGCAACAGCGCCATTTTGGTGAATGTCGTTCGTGTCATGCAAAAACCAACTAACTCTATAGAAGGGATAAGTCGGATATCGAACCAGAGGAGGATTGTGGAAAGTGCAATAATGCCAAGTTCTATCTAACAACTATGAAAAAAACAAATTCTTAATTGTTTGATTGCGGAAATTATCTAAATTTAAAGAATTAAAGCGAATTAAAATGAGATTGTAATCAAATGGAGGAAGAATGGTTCCTCCGGAATTCAGGTTTATAAACGAGTAACAGTTATGTGCTGATCAAAACATTCACATAGACATAAATGTTTAACCTAACCGATCAATTGTAATAATCAAAGACTAAGTACTCCGATTAATAACAAACGGGAGGTTATCATATGATCATCAACTACAATTACCAACCATAATCCCATGTCAAATAAATCCTGATTACTAGAACTCTCAGGAATTGAATGCTTAAGAATTAAGGAAAAATAAATGTAATCAGTTACAATCAATCAATTAGATTCATGGTGAAAAGCATCGAATGCTTAGATCACCAAGTTACAATGATCAAAAACACATAAAAGTACCAAGTTATGTAAAACCCTCCAACCGGAGGAAACCACAGAAGTTTAGCCACTCATCTCGCACACGAGATCAACAAGAGTCTTGATTGAAGATGAACTCATGATCTTGATCTTGGAATGATGGAAGATTATGATGATATGGATGAGAAAGCCTCGAACTTTATGCTCTGGGATGCCAATTTTCGTTCTTGGAAGTAATAATAATGAATGAAGGCCTTGGAAACCCTAAAATACCTCCAACATCAACAATTTCACGTTTTTCGTTAACCGGACCGTAACTGACGGTTCTCGACCGTCGGTTACGGTCCAGACTTTCTGTGTAACTTTTGCCACAAATACCCAACCGTAAGTTACGGTTAGGTAACCGTAACCGGCGGTCGCAGCTCCCATCTTCTTTCTTTTCAACATCAACTTTGATCTCATGGACTTTAGGCCCCCTAAAGTTTAGTTCTTCATAATTCTTGCATATTGAGACATAAAATAACTTTCAAGGAAATGCCAAATTCCCCTTGTACTTCCCTCTTCCTCGTATCTTGCACTCTTAAGCATTATTATTATCCGAACACGCTCCAAACTCAAGCCACGAGCTATGCTATCCTTTCCAATCCGTTCCACTTTTACTTTACTCCTACAATTTTTCCATTTTATGCACTTTACCTGCAATATACCAACTTCTCATAGTTATCTCATTCCAAGCAAATAACCACACAAAGCATACATAACACTCACAAATTAAACACTTTAAGGTTAGGATTTCACCCGCTCCATCAGGTATCACCTTCAAAACATGAATATTATGACAAATCTAACTCCGTAATAGAATTTAAATAATCGTAGACGAAATCGGATCGAAAAACGGACAAAAAAGGACAAACGTGTCAAATTTCGCGATTTCAACGCAACCGACGAACAAAGACGTCAAATGAGGACTACCGAAGCCATTTTACATAGTTTTGACCCTAAAACTTGATAATACGACGTTATACGACGCTCGGGAGTGAAAACAAGCTTCAAAAAAGCGATCGGGCTGCTTGAAAATGCTAGGAACGGGCTTATGGGCCTTGGGCCAACTTACACAAACCCTAGCTATTTAAAGGCATTCACACACACAAACACCATATCACACACTTCAATCTCTCTCTCCTAACCAACTCTCTCTCGTTCTCTCTCTCATTAGAAAACTTCCGGCCGGAGCACGGCGGAGGGTGGTGGCCGGTGATGATTCCGGCGAAGCGGAGACGGCGGCGCCGCCGTGAGCGGCGGCGGCGATGGATTTTTCCGGCGCGTGAAGGTGTACCCCACCTATATAGAACCACGTGAACCCAAATCCGACGACCGATTTCCAATCGGAGCATCGGGGGTGGTTGTTTTCGCTACGACAGCCACACGATGAGGGTTTTCTCCTCTGGTAAACGTCCCTAATCTTCTTCCCCTCCTTCTCATTCTAGATCTGGGTTTCTTTCGGGGGATGTTTTATGTTACAGGTGGCAGTGTGACGGTGTTGGCGGTGGTAGCTCCACACGGAAGTGGGAACGACGGTGGAGTGGTGGTGTTGGGGCAACGGGTGGTGTCACACCCCGACCCGCAGCGGATAAGGTGATCGGGGCATGATTGGGTTATCATCAAAGCTCATGACATTTATTAAACGTTTCATATTCATTAATACAAATTAAATGAAAGTTTACAATGATTGCTACAACATGATCTAACTAACAATCTAACTCCTTTGTTCTCTTCTAAGGCATATCCTATGCTATCCTTGCTTCAACCTGTTCACCTGTATCATGTGTAAAAAGGTTTTTGGATCAACATAATGTTGGCGAGTGAATCCTATGGAAAACATTTGAACAATTTATTTAAATTGATTATGAAATATGTGCACAACCAAACATGAATAAAATTAGATGTACTTGATCAACAATCATAATATGTTAAATGAAACACTCATGAATAATAATGGAACAATTAAAGGCACGCGATGCTCAACTCGTCTCTCACGAGGAGCTGAGGGGCCTGATGAATGAATTGCATAAACATGATTATATGAATAACACAACCACAAACAATATAAACTCAATGATACACACATGAATAATAATGAATTTGAATTGAAGCACGCGATGTTCTACTCGATTCCCATGAGGAACTGATGGGCTTAGTGTATGAGTTTCATGTAATTTGACAAACGGTATATAAATAAATCACAACGATAAATCAATCTAAGTTTAAGTCATGATGTGGTATGGCACAAGTTTAAATAAATAAATTAATTAATTCAAAACACATGACACACCCCAAAACGTGTAATTTAAAAGGGGGAATTGTAAGATTCACTCACAGTGGGTGCGTTCGGTTGATGATGATGAATGCACGCGAAGTGGTTTTAACCACGAGTGAGATTTAACCTAGATAAATCGCATTATGGTTTGGTGAGTAAACGGATTTTATTAAACTATTTTAGTAGGATTGTTGGGTGTATTTTTGTGAGTTTGAGGCTATTTTCAAATCTTAAAAATGTTATTTTTAAGTATTTATAATTGATTTTTACTTAAAATAATTAAATAAAAATAATAAAAATATTTTATTTTTTTCTGCTACAGTAACATTGACCAGTTGACTTTGACTGGTCGTTGACCGGTTTTGAGGCATATTGTTGTGCGCTGAGTGAGGCTCGAACCCGAGACCTCTCGTACGCGTGCACGCAGCTCTACCAACTGAGCTACGTGTCTAACCCGTTATATATCCGATTTTAATTACATATATACATTAATTAACATTAACAGAAAATCATTTTTATTTTAAAAACAATTTAAGCGGCTCGGCGGTGCGCTCCACAGGTCTCGAACCCGGGACCTGTGGGTTAATATAACACACAGTCCACCGCTGGACTGTGTGTTCAACATGTTATATAACTTGATTTTTATTATACTTAAAGACAATTTAGTTGTTTCCTTTTTCTGCCTTCTTTAAAAAAAATAGATAATTGTCCGAGTCGGTGCTGATGACCGGACTCGAACTCGTAACCAGCGATATAAACAAACACACAGTCCACCGCTGGACTGTGTGTCTAACTTGGTTATTATTCCGGTTATTAATATACTTAACATATAACTAATGTGACTCCGGTTCAGTAACAAAAAAAAATGGATTTTTATTAAGGTAGCGTGTGTGAGACGGGATTCGAACTTGAGACCTTTTGCGTTTTATATGTGCACACAGTCCACCGCTGGACTGTGTGTCTAACCCGATTTATTTCATGATTTTAATTAAACTTATATGATAACAAGTCTTCATCTTCTTCACTGAAAGAATAACCAGAAATCGGGTCTGACTGGTTCGAGCTTTTGATCAAGTTTCATTAGCGTTTTAGGTTAATTACAGGTAATATAGAAGTAAAAAGAAAGGAAAATAAGCGTGAGGTATACCGACTCGTTTCCTCTGTTTTCCGGCAGAAACTCCGGCGACAGAATTCACCTCCGGCGACGTGTTCCTTGTAGCAGCTAGTCTCCGAAAAGTTTGGAAAAGGTAAGGGTATCACCGGTATAAGCTTCAGAGGTTCAGAAAAGCTCGGCAATGGGGAAACCGGTTTTCCGGCGACGAACAGGGAAATTCCGGCGAGAGAAATTACGCCGTGAAAAGATGTGATTTTTAGCGAAAAGGTTTGCAGACGATTGTGGTTGAATTTATAGGGAATAATCGAAATGTATTTGGTCTGATTTTTGACTGTGTTCGTTATTTAAATTTTTCCGGCGGTTTTGATTTTGGTCGCGGACTTCAAACATCGGTTATAACCGATATGTGATTAAAGATTTACGTTATAACGTAAATTGGTGTTAAGACTTCGCGAATAATCCGGGATTCCGACGACTGAATCGTTGGGCGCCGGTTTTGAATTCGCAAAGACACTTTATGAATTAATTGATTCTATTATATCACAAACGGAACAAGTGGCGCAGTGGTTTGTGTGTGTGAAGATAAGTCACTGAGTGACTCGGTACAGACCCGGGTTCGAAACCCGGCAGATGTAATTTATTTTTATTTGCGATTTTTGATGGTTTTTCAAAAACTAAATATATATTCACGTATAATAATTGATTACGGATCGTTTAAAAATGTTTTGGACATTTAATTCGAAACGAAAATTTTGACTGACTGTTCGGTTACTAAACGGAGCGGGTTTGGTAAATCCGTTTTTGACGGATGTTACAGTATCCCCTGCTTTTTAGAAATTTCGTCCCGAAATTTAAATAATGATATATTTTGACTATAAGAATGATGATGTTTTGTTTGACAGTTGTATGCTTTAGCAAAAATGAGGGTTTAAGTTTTTTGTTCGAGGCGGTAACGTTCCTTGTAAAGGTTAAGTACCCTATTCAGGAATCGCTTTTTGTTGCCTACTGTATGAATATTGATAAAGAGGAATGATTCTCTAAAAAATGATATCATGCATAAGAGTTTAGATACGTTTGGGAAAAATATGGTTATATCCTAAGGCAAAACTTCTAACACTACAATCTACATGGAACATAAATAAAAACACAACAGCTGATATCCAAACATGAATGAACACATCAGCAAATATTTGAACATGAATAAACATAACAGCAAATATTCGAACATGAATGAACACATCAGCAAATATTTGAACATGAATAAACACAACAGCAAGTATTTGAACATGAATAAACACAACAGCAAAAATTCGAACATGAATAGACACATCAGCGAATGAATAAACACAATAGCCAATATTCGAACATGAATAGACACATCAGCGAATATTTGAACATGAATAAACACAACAGCAAATATTTGAATCCATATATGTTTGAATGATGGAAGTTCCTCTCTCGTTTGTTATGATGGAGAGGTTAATTTATGTAGAAATGGAACACAATCCAATCTCTTTAAATAACATGATGATATAAATGTATCACAAATTCCAACCAAGGCAAATAATAAATCCTACCTGGAACTTCTCATAACCGCCTGATAATGTCTCTGATCCTTTGGCAAGAATACTTATATATAGGAAGTACCAGCGGCGTATCCACCATATTCTTGCCAAATTTTCATTAGTTTTATCCACAAGTTATGATTGGTTACCAAGAAACTAATAAATCCTACATAGAACTTCTCATAACCATCCGTTAATGCCTCTGATCCTTTGACAAGAATACTTATATATAGGAAGTACCAGCGGCGTATCCACCATATTCTTGTCAAATTTTCATTGGTTTTAACAGTGAATTATGATTAGTCCTATAACTCTACAATCAATATAACATACATAAATTACCGAAATGAAACATATCTGTGCGATCAAGGCTCAATCGAACGGAGCCGATCGTATTGCATGTACTGAAAATGAAATTGTGTGCTCAAGGCTCAATCAAACGGAGCCGAACATATTGAATGTACTGAAATTGAAATTGTGTGCTCAAGGCTCAATCAAACGGAGCCGAACATATTGAATGTACTGAAATTGAAATTGTGTGCTCAAGGCTCAATCAAACGGAGCCGAACATATTACATGTACTGTATATGAATAACTTAACCACACAAACAGCCTATGCATGGAACCTCTCATAACCGCCTGATAATGCCTCCGATTATTTGACAAGAATACTTATATATAGGAAGTACCATCGGCGTATCCACCATATCCTTGTCAAATTTTCATTGACTTTATCCGCAAGTTATGGTTAGTTCGATGCGACTCTACTACAAACACCACAACCACAAGATACTGATAATGAAATTGTATGTGTGCTCAAGGCTCAATCAAACGGAGCCGAGCGTATTGCATGAACTGGAAATGAGAATAAATCTGTGTACTCAAGGCTCAATCAAACGGAGCCGAGCATATTGCATGAACTGAAAATGAGAATAAATCTGTGTACTCAAGGCTCAATCAAACGGAGCCGAGCATATTGCATGAACTGGAAATGAGAATAAATCTGTGTACTCAAGGCTCAATCAAACGGAGCCGAGCATATTGCATGTATTGAAATGTAATATTACGTAACCGATCAAGGCTCAACAAACGGAGCCGATCGTGCGGGCACGCCAAGATCAACCACATAATAAAATGGGGATCAAACTCAACCTAGATGGATGGGGAGCTACGGCCTCAGCAAAAGCATATACTGAAAAACAATATATAATATATAATATGCCATAATTTCTCTAACAGTCTACACATGTGATAAAGAAAACATAAGACTAAACAATAGGAGTTGAATCTGTATCTTCGGCGAAAAGGACTAGCTGAGTATCTTCGTTTGGGCCGTCATTATCTTCGACAGGGTTGGCGTTGATATTGAAGACTCTTCCTCTTGCTGGTGGCATAGTGGTTGGGTTTTCTTGGTTTACTTGGTTAACTGGGTTTGATTGGGCTTGAGTGTTGATAACGTTTACCAATTGAGGGCATGAGTTTCTAAAGTGGGTAGGGTCGCCACAATTGAAGCAAGCTCGAGCATATGGGAACATGGGGTATTGAGGTTGGTGATAAGCTTGGGCCATGCTTGGAGTAGGGGAAGAGGTTTGGTCTTGAAAAGTGCGACAAACATTGCTCAAATGACCATAACGTCCACAAGTTGTACATAGCCGGCAAGGTAAAGTAAGGGGATGGTGATAAAAACAGTGGTTGCATTGAGGGTGAGGTCCAAGATATGGTTTCTTATTTGGGTAAGCTGAGTTGGGTGCCACTTGGGTGATTGGGACAGCTCGGATGGGTATAGCGTGAAAAACTGGTTGATTTCGTTGAGTAGCAGCGAAAAGTCGCCCGACTCTTCTTCTCTTAGGTTTGGGTTGAGTAGGGGATTCGGGTTGAGAAGGGGATTCAGGTTGAGAAGGGGATTCAGTTTGAGAAGGGGATTCGGGTTGAGTGGAGTCGGAGGTTTCAGTCGATTCTTTATCCTTCTTCTTCTCCTCCTTGAAGTCTTTGTTTCGGATTCGGTTCTCGGTGAGCTCTGTTGCTAGCTCCATTGCTGCTTCCAAAGTTGCAGGCTTGGTACTTATCACAGGGTCTTGAATCTTTGACGGAAGACCACGAATGTAGTGCTCGATCAAACGGTAGAGGGGAGTAAACATGTTGGGAACCATTTGATGTAATTCGAGGAACCTTTTGTTGTAGGTGGTGTGGTCTCCTTCCACTTGCCTCAATGAGTAAAATTCATCTTCTAGCTTCTTGATTTCGCTCCTTGGGCAAAATCGTCTGGTCATGATTTCCTTCAGTTCGTTCCAAGTTAAGGACATAGCATCTTCAACACCTCGTTTGGCCTTCTCTGTATTCCACCAAGTAAGTGCTATCCCATATAGTCGACCGGTAGCATAACGCACTTTGCGATCATCAGGGCAATCGCAATTTAGAAAAGTATTCTCCATTTCTTCAAACCAATGGAGGAGTGCGGTGACACCTTCAGTTCCTTTATATTTCGGAGGGTCGCATGATTTGAAATGCTTGTAGGTGCATTTAGTGGTGTTTGGGGAAGAGTTGAAAATGTTTTGGTTTGCTTGGTTGACAGGATTATTGGTAAGTGCTTGATGAACTTGGATTACAATGTTGGGTATTACAGCAGCCATTTGTTGAGCGATTAAGGTAGCCATGCGTTCGCGGGCTTTTCTTGCTCTCGTCTTCCTACGGGCGAGGTTAGAAGACATCTACAATGAATACATGACAAGGGTATGAGTTGGATGCTTTTGAGATCGTGGGTCGCATTCAAGAATGAACATTCATAAAATAATTATACAAAAATACTACATCCATAGGATGTCTTTGGCTTTGCTCGCTGTTAGGCCCGTCATGCCGCCATACTTTACCTTATGTAATCATGTGGGCCCCCATGAATTACCGGTTTTTCATATGGTTCGCACGGTTTCTGCCTGGTTGCGTACACAAAAACCCGGTGAAAATCGAGAAATATGTATACAACGTGTGATGTTTGGAATGTGTCCAGGTGTAGACACGGTGACACCTCAAAGTAGGGTTAGTTCGAACGACGTTTGGTGTGGCATGCTTTGGCCTAATAGGTCCTTCGTACTCTCATCGTTGGTCCCCAGGTAGGCAAACTGGTCCGTTATATTGGATTTATACGAATGCCAGCCTAGACAGGACGTTCCGACTACCGGTACTTGTACCCTTCCAGTTACTACATGCCCGTCGCAGAACTTACTTTGATGAGAATTGAAAATTGCATAAAATCTTTGGATAATGAGAATATGAAAATAAATTGAACACATGAACATCGATATATGTATAATGAATATGTATATATGTATAATGTATATGAGCATGTATGTTTGACTGAAATGTAAACAAATATGAAACAAATAAATATCACAAGTTTGTATGTAACCACTTAATCAATTTAAAATTTTAGGCAGACTATAGTATAGGCTCTAAGGGTCTAATAACCTATCCTATATCCCTATAGTCATGGCTCTGATACCAATCTGTCACACCCCGACCCGCAGCGGATAAGGTGATCGGGGCATGATTGGGTTATCATCAAAGCTCATGACATTTATTAAACGTTTCATATTCATTAATACAAATTAAATGAAAGTTTACAATGATTGCTACAACATGATCTAACTAACAATCTAACTCCTTTGTTCTCTTCTAAGGCATATCCTATGCTATCCTTGCTTCAACCTGTTCACCTGTATCATGTGTAAAAAGGTTTTTGGATCAACATAATGTTGGCGAGTGAATCCTATGGAAAACATTTGAACAATTTATTTAAATTGATTATGAAATATGTGCACAACCAAACATGAATAAAATTAGATGTACTTGATCAACAATCATAATATGTTAAATGAAACACTCATGAATAATAATGGAACAATTAAAGGCACGCGATGCTCAACTCGTCTCTCACGAGGAGCTGAGGGGCCTGATGAATGAATTGCATAAACATGATTATATGAATAACACAACCACAAACAATATAAACTCAATGATACACACATGAATAATAATGAATTTGAATTGAAGCACGCGATGTTCTACTCGATTCCCACGAGGAACTGATGGGCTTAGTGTATGAGTTTCATGTAATTTGACAAACGGTATATAAATAAATCACAACGATAAATCAATCTAAGTTTAAGTCATGATGTGGTATGGCACAAGTTTAAATAAATAAATTAATTAATTCAAAACACATGACACACCCCAAAACGTGTAATTTAAAAGGGGGAATTGTAAGATTCACTCACAGTGGGTGCGTTCGGTTGATGATGATGAATGCACGCGAAGTGGTTTTAACCACGAGTGAGATTTAACCTAGATAAATCGCATTATGGTTTGGTGAGTAAACGGATTTTATTAAACTATTTTAGTAGGATTGTTGGGTGTATTTTTGTGAGTTTGAGGCTATTTTCAAATCTTAAAAATGTTATTTTTAAGTATTTATAATTGATTTTTACTTAAAATAATTAAATAAAAATAATAAAAATATTTTATTTTTTTCTGCTACAGTAACATTGACCAGTTGACTTTGACTGGTCGTTGACCGGTTTTGAGGCATATTGTTGTGCGCTGAGTGAGGCTCGAACCCGAGACCTCTCGTACGCGTGCACGCAGCTCTACCAACTGAGCTACGTGTCTAACCCGTTATATATCCGATTTTAATTACATATATACATTAATTAACATTAACAGAAAATCATTTTTATTTTAAAAACAATTTAAGCGGCTCGGCGGTGCGCTCCACAGGTCTCGAACCCGGGACCTGTGGGTTAATATAACACACAGTCCACCGCTGGACTGTGTGTTCAACATGTTATATAACTTGATTTTTATTATACTTAAAGACAATTTAGTTGTTTCCTTTTTCTGCCTTCTTTAAAAAAAATAGATAATTGTCCGAGTCGGTGCTGATGACCGGACTCGAACTCGTGACCAGCGATATAAACAAACACACAGTCCACCGCTGGACTGTGTGTCTAACTTGGTTATTATTCCGGTTATTAATATACTTAACATATAACTAATGTGACTCCGGTTCAGTAACAAAAAAAAATGGATTTTTATTAAGGTAGCGTGTGTGAGACGGGATTCGAACTTGAGACCTTTTGCGTTTTATATGTGCACACAGTCCACCGCTGGACTGTGTGTCTAACCCGATTTATTTCATGATTTTAATTAAACTTATATGATAACAAGTCTTCATCTTCTTCACTGAAAGAATAACCAGAAATCGGGTCTGACTGGTTCGAGCTTTTGATCAAGTTTCATTAGCGTTTTAGGTTAATTACAGGTAATATAGAAGTAAAAAGAAAGGAAAATAAGCGTGAGGTATACCGACTCGTTTCCTCTGTTTTCCGGCAGAAACTCCGGCGACAGAATTCACCTCCGGCGACGTGTTCCTTGTAGCAGCTAGTCTCCGAAAAGTTTGGAAAAGGTAAGGGTATCACCGGTATAAGCTTCAGAGGTTCAGAAAAGCTCGGCAATGGGGAAACCGGTTTTCCGGCGACGAACAGGGAAATTCCGGCGAGAGAAATTACGCCGTGAAAAGATGTGATTTTTAGCGAAAAGGTTTGCAGACGATTGTGGTTGAATTTATAGGGAATAATCGAAATGTATTTGGTCTGATTTTTGACTGTGTTCGTTATTTAAATTTTTCCGGCGGTTTTGATTTTGGTCGCGGACTTCAAACATCGGTTATAACCGATATGTGATTAAAGATTTACGTTATAACGTAAATTGGTGTTAAGACTTCGCGAATAATCCGGGATTCCGACGACTGAATCGTTGGGCGCCGGTTTTGAATTCGCAAAGACACTTTATGAATTAATTGATTCTATTATATCACAAACGGAACAAGTGGCGCAGTGGTTTGTGTGTGTGAAGATAAGTCACTGAGTGACTCGGTACAGACCCGGGTTCGAAACCCGGCAGATGTAATTTATTTTTATTTTGCGATTTTTGACGGTTTTTCAAAAACTAAATATATATTCACGTATAATAATTGATTACGGATCGTTTAAAAATGTTTTGGACATTTAATTCGAAACGAAAATTTTGACTGACTGTTCGGTTACTAAACGGAGCGGGTTTGGTAAATCCGTTTTTGACGGATGTTACAGGTGGGAGTTTATGGCAGCAAGCAAGCCGTCGTCGGCGGCACTGTGGCCGGCTGGCAGCGGCGGTAGTGGAGGGATGACGGGTGGCTCAGATTTGGCTTGGATTACGTGGCCATCTTAGCCAGATCGGTTTAGAGGGTTGAACTCGGTTCAACTCAACACCACCCGGTCTGACTCGGTACAAACCCAATTCGACTCGGTATAACTCAGATCCACTCGGTTCAACTCAGTTGATCCGAGTCAACTCGGCTCCTACAACTCAGACTCGGTTCAATTAACTCAGTTTGGTTTGACTCAGTTTACCAAGACAACGAGTCAACTCAGTTTCGGTGCCAGTCAACATGACTCAAACTCTGTCAACGTTGGTCAACTGATGGTCAAGGCAGTCAACAGACTGTTTCGGTTCAGTTTTGGTGTTCGGGTCAAACCCGGTCAACGCGTAACGTGGTAAAATAATATTAACGTATTATTTTAATTAGCTTATTATTTCATCTCTAGTTTTAAATCCGAGCTCTAAACCGACCCGTTTATTAAAAACGACAAAATTATACATGAAAATCACTAACTAGTTTATATATATTGGACTTGTAGTCGACGAAAAGTTATATAAATATTGTTGTTACATAGATGTTTGTGTTTTGAAAATATAACGACAACTCTAGTTGTCCGGTTATTCCAAAAACAGAGGAAACTCTGTCCGTTTTCCGTAAAAATTCGTAATACGAAGCGTATTATTAACACCAAAACGACATTTAACGAGGTTGAGGTATTTTTATAAAATAAATATGAAAGTGTAATTATTTTGGCGACAATTTATAACTTATAAATCAAGTTTTTAACGTATCAACAAATCACGAGTTATTAGCCAATGAAGCTCAAAAATTAGTATAAAATAAATATAATAATTCCTATTTATTTCAAAATGTTTTGAAACTCGAAAACCCTTTTAGAAATACAATTAGTTATATTTATTCCAACGTCGATAAACCAAGTACTTTTATTATTTTTAATCTCAAACGTCGTAATTTCAAACAGTTTTATAATACGGATGTAATTGGTTATATATATTACGATCATCGGAAATTCGTTTACTTCTACAAGGTAAACGTAATCGTTTATAGTTATTTCAAATATTGTTAGCTCGTATACTTTCACAAGGTAAACATAATCGTTTACGCATATTTTAAAGGTTGATGATTCGAATATTTTATAAAATAAATATAATTATTTATATTTATTTTCAGCGTCTAAACAAAATACGACATTTCATCGCGAGATTATGACAAGAGTAATTCTATAGTTTTTATTAATTATAAACGACACGTAAGACATCCATTTCGGACACATAACGTTTTACATATATTAAAATACATACATATGTATATATGTATGTATACGTGGACATCTACGAAAAGCTACGGAGAGTCGTATTATCTTTACTCTTCTACGTATTTTAATACGGCAACTAACATGACTTCTTAAGTATGTTTATATTAAATATATAAATATATGCATCCCAAATCATTCGGAAATTAAGTCGCTTTTCTAGACTTAGTTTCATCCCGATTATGAACGGGATCGAATAACCATAGATCGGTTATTCTAAGTTAAGATAACAACACCTTTTAGGATCGTTGTTAACGATTCGGTAGAGCTCGGACACGTAGTTTAACTACGTTGTCATATTAGAAACTTATAAGCTCGATTTCTTAATAGGAAGGCTATAGTTGCACGCTAGCGAGTTCACGTTCTTGGAACGACACTATGGAATTCACATTTAGCTAGCTTTGCACAAGAATATCAAAGTGAGTTCATAACCCCCACTTTTCATGGTTTTACATTTTCTTAAATGTTTTCGGGGGTGGAAAGACATGCAAGTTTTGACAAAGTACACAAAATTTCGAGAAACAAAAGGATTCATATTTCTAAACCATGTTATGAAAGGATTTTAATTAACTCAAATGGTTTATAAAAGTTTTATACTCAATATACCGGTTTTACAAAACACACGCGTATTTTCAGAACGTGCATAAGTTTCATGGCTAGAGACGGGAATGTCCTAGCTACAACGGGACTGGATTGTCCTACATACAACTAAGGGGACTGGTTGGTCCTGCTTACAGACTCAAATGGGCTAGGCCCATTCTCATTTGTGCAAGGCACAAAGAAACTAGTGGGCTAGGCCCACACATACTCGTGCGAGGCACGAAGACACAAGGACTGGTTTGTCCTGCATACAAATAAGAGGGACTGGTTGGTCCTGCTTATAGACACAATGACTGGATTGTCCACTACTCAACACTAAGGGCCGCAGGGTCGCTTAAAACTGTACAGTGAAGTCCTCGCTACATACTAGAACTATGACCGCCTACTAGTCTACCGTCTTGAGTAAACGGTTTGGCGAGGAACTTACTAGCTTGGGGTGGATTATAGGCTCATGCGGGGCATGTTGTCTTTGTCGTACGCGGACATGGACGGTTATTCAAACATTACAAAAACAAGATTTTCAATTAACATGCCGAGAAAACTGGTTTTATTATGTTTTCTCAACAATATTTAAACCGGTTATCAAAAAGATTTGTTTAAAATCTTTTTCAAAACAAACTATGAACTCGCTCAACTTTATGTTGATTTTTCGCATATTTCTTTCTCAGGTTTTCAAAAGCCAAACTATGGCACGGTTGGAATAGGTGAACCCATTTGGAACCCGAGTACTTAGTAGGCGTTCACTTTTTAGAAGTCTTAGCACTGTTTTAAACTTCCGTTGTGCAATGAAGATACCAGTCAGATCACGCTCGGCTCTGATGCAATCGATCTATCAGGGTGTGACAGATTGGTATCAGAGCTATATGTTTCAGCAAATTAGGTTTCTGTAGAGATACCTAGGCTTTAACCTCACTTTCCTTTGGGAACCTAGCTTATTAAGACTTGAACACATACAGAACGCCTAGAATAAATACATAGGTTCCAACCGTGGCCGAAAACAGTGAGTCAACATATTGATTTCTAAACACACATTAGTGATGTGTTTTATGCACGGTACACAAAACAAATACATACGGAAGCAAAACTTTGAAAGTTTTGAGAACATACAAATAAGACCTTTGGTTAACTTATGTCGAAAATCCATTAAAGGTCATTTCGTAGGAATTGCGACAATTAACTCAGGCAAACGGTTTTATCTATATCATCTATGCTATTTTACTAACCGAGCAGGTAACCTACGACAAACAGAATGTCGACGTGCATGAATACATGAAACTTAGCGTATACATCACGGATGTAGAAATACAAAACGTACGAAAATCGAGGCAAGGCCTTTTGGGAAAACATGAACGAACGATTACAGCAGCGATGCAAATTCCGTCAGCGGAATGACTGTCGGTCAGAATGCAGCTATTGTCAGTAGACCTGCAAGCTGTGTGAAACACGCCAAGTTACATCAAAATAAGTACTTTACGAACTAATGGAAAGCATGACTATGCGCATCGCAACAGAAACTATGAGTCCTCACATCTCCCCACTCTCCTAATGGTGACTACGCCAAGATTGACATCTCGTGGTGATGTCACATAACGCCAGGTCATTGCAAGAAATTCGAGGTAAGTCGTAAATTCTTTTATTGGAAATTCCGACTTTTGCATATAGTGAGTAGATTTTTGTGCCTCTACCCCTCCTAATGGTCGTCTTATCGCGGAAATTTCATTCATGATTAATGAACACCCAATTACAGTTCCTTGACAAATTCATATGTTACGCAGCATTGTTGTTTCGCATGTGGTTAGCTTGATTCGTGGAAACCATCAGGGGCTCCACATCGAAGGGTTGTTCTATCAATATTTCAATTATTGTTTTCGCCATACCGATTATTGCATTGAAACCTTGATGACCTATATTATTGCAAGGGTTGATTCGTTGATATCGAGTCAACGAAATTCTTTGAAACATTTTTTTTTCTCTGACAAGCTACATACATGGTTTTTGTATGGCCATGATAAAACTTCCTTGGTGATACATATATCGTTGTTGGTCGATATCTAAGTCAAGTTTAGTTGGCTAAACTTGCTCGCTATACATATTCAATTCAAGGATTTCATATGATGGATTGAGGCCATCATATTCAAAGTAATATCAACAAGCATTTCATTTATGTAACGCCTCGTAATTCCTAGATTTATTATTTTTATAATAAATTCACGCTCGTTTTCTATTTCCTGAGTCGCAATTTCAATCAGATCGAAAAACGGTTTAAAATCGGAAAACTACGCGTTTTTACGCGTTTTAACGAAACGACAACTGAACGCAATCATTTTCGAGCGCCGACGTTTAAATCGCGTGTTTAAACCTAAAAATGATATTATACCCTGTTATGTCACGTTCGGGTTCGAAAACGGTTTCAGAACCATAACGGGCCGCGTAAAACACATGAACCGGGCCTTAGACCCAACACACTCAAAACCCTAGCCTATATATACCTAACCCTCATCTTCTTCATTTTTAGAAAACCCTAGCCCCCACCTATTTTCTTGCTCTCTCCCGTACGTGAACCCGCCACCAGATTTTGGGGCTCCGGTCAACTTCCGGCCGTCTTCTCCGGCCACACACTCCCTTGAACCAGTAGACACTCCACTCAAGGCCAACCACTCACCTCCCTCTCCCCACTCTCGCGCGGACAAACGAACAGCGACCACCATCATCGGTGGCGGCGCTCGGTGACGGCGGTAGGACCACCACCGCAGCGGCAGTGTGGTGGGTGGCGTTCTGTGGCGGTTGCGGCCAAGAGACGATGGTTACGGGCGGTGGCAGCGGCGACGACAAAGACGACAGTTCTGCCATTCTTTTCCGGTGAGTTCAAATTCTTTTTCGGCTCACGCTTCAGTCTCGGTTTGGGTCTCCATTCAGATTCGGGTTCGGATCGAACCCGGGTCAGCTTTGGTGTTCACTCCAGCAGCAGCGGCGGCGGCAGGAATTCCGGTTTCAGTCACTCTCGGTTCGGTTCTCCCAGTCTCGGTTCAGGTTAGGTTCATTCGTTTCAGTTTTAGTTCGGATTCGTGTCAGGTGATCATGCTCTAACTCTCAATTTCAGGTTGGTTTGTTTCAGTTTCGGCTCATGTTCAGTTCGGGTCAGTTCTGGTTCGGTCAAACCAGGTCAAACCTGGTCAACTGTGGTCAAACAGTCGCGGGTTCGAGACAACATCAGTAAACAACAGTTCCTGTTCAGGTTCGCTCCTTTTGCTTCAGTTTTGATTCGGGTTTTATTTTGTTAAAGTCTCGATCCAAGTTAGATTATCTTGCTGTTTCAGGTTCATGTTTGGTTCAGTTTAAGTCTAGTGTCGGTCAGCGGGCTCGGGTCAAAGCTGGTCAAAGCTCGGGTCTCGGTCAAACCAGTCAAACTTGGTCTACATTCCGACATGAGACGGGGTATAGGTTAAACGACTCTTTTGTTTATAATTTCTATGTTTATGTTAATCTAATCGCGGACCGACTTGATGTGTTTATAACCAACTTATACATAAATAAGGATACATTGTTTCGGCTATTGTTGAGTTTTGAAAGCATTTAATCGACACTTGGCGTTGTCGGGATCGTCCTAAAACAGGGGAAACTCTGCCCGTTTTCTGACAAAAATATACATATATTTATTATACTTCCCGACAAAGACATATTTAGTTAATACGTTTTTTCGACAAAATATATTATCTAACGACAAAAGAGATATACTTATTCGTTACATCTTTCGACAAAATATATGTTGATTTATTATGCTTCCGGCAATACATATATTTACGCATTTCTGCTTTTCGACAAAATCCATTTAATTATTATACCGTTCGACAACATATCTAATTATTATTCTTTTCGACAAATAAACATCTATTTAACGACAAGATAAAACAGTATTCCTTCCGTCAAAATAAATATATATTATATACTTTTCGAAAATGATACTTCTCTAACGACAATGTATATATATAATATGTGTTTCTGACGAACAATATATATATCTAGCTACTATTCTTTTCGTTAACATGCATATATATCTATTATCCCGTTCCGTCAAAATATACATTTATCTATTTTCTTTTAGCCAAACTATATATTTATCTAGTAATCTTTTTCGTCAAAATATACCAATATTTATATACATTTACTTGTTAAACCTTTCGACAAGGGTGTATTTATTCGCTAAACCTTTCGACTAAATATGCTCCACGATTATACTTTTTCGCCAAAAATATATATATTTATTGTATTATTTTGATAACACTTTTTGACGAATTTAACTTTAGAGTCGTTACACAAATCCCGTGCTAAACGTACACGTATCTTCAACTCCGATTCGATTATTCATCCATGTTCGTTGTCATTTAAGGTGGCATTGGTGTCCCTTTCTCCCACTCATCAACTCGTCGTGGTATTTCCAAAGAAGACTTAGCAATACTGTGAGTACACTCGACCCACATTTGTTTTTATCACTTTTTGGGTGTAACATGTTTTCCATATACAAAAATCACAAACACTTAAACTTTATGAAATGCACAAACAATCCTATACACATGACTACTTGAATCGTATACTTGTTGCTTGTCTAGGGATAAACGTTGTGCTATGCTTTAGTCATTAACTATTTTTAGCCTTTGTTTGACATGCTTAGCGCTATAGGAATTCACGCATCCACCTCCATCGCTTTACACGTGAGGTCATGTTAAAACATCGTGATTGCGTTACTGGTTTGATTATTAGCATTGCATGCCTTGATATTGCTCTTGTATAGATTTAGTTGCCATGAGGATTGTTAAAACTTTATTCGTATACGTATGCTATGCTTAAACTTGTGTACTCGCCTTTGCTTTTGCATTGACTTTATTTTAAAACATGTTACAGGTTGAAGGAGATGACGCTATGAAAACAATATAGCAAGGACTAGATACACACAAATTAGACGTTAGGTTTAATGTCGATGTATCAATTTTGTTATGACTTTGCAAATGTTAGATTGTTCTTTGTTTTGTTACATTGATATATTTGACAGTTCTTATGAAATGAAATATGGTTTAATTAATTATTGTCACTTAATAATGTTGTGAGCAATGAGCAATCTCGTTTTCGTCTCATCCCGATGTTTCCGCCATCGGTTGGGGTGTTACAGATTGGTATCAGAGCCATAACTATAGGGAATTAGGCAAATTGCTATGCTTTGACCTAGTCTATAGTTAAGTACCATACTTGACCATACGTGATTCACATGCTAATTTCTTAAAACGTCTCTTATATGTTAAATTTATGAAATGCTTTACGTGTTCATACTCGTTACATTATTTCAATCGTACGCCTTCCCTAATGCATCTTACTCGATTATACTAAACTCGAAAACACTCGTATTACACAAGTGAGACGACTTCACCGAAATAGGCGTGATATCCACAATTTGGTGAACGATTCTCATTACGCTTATTCTTTATATTTTTACGAGGTTACACCATCAAGTTAGGAGTGACATCCACACCTTGATGGAAAACTTCCCATTCAAACTCTAGTGGACTCTCGTCAAAGTGTCGAAATTAATTTTGACCCGAAGAGTGCCAACCACACTTAGGGTACGAAATCGTTGAGTTAGGGGTGAAACCCGCACCTTGTCGATTAAGTCCCATTCCTCGATTTTCAATCTCGCCAAAGTTTCGATTTTCCAATCGATTAGAGACGTGTAATAACTGGAAGGGTAAAATGCCGTTAATCGCTTCTCGACGAGAGCGTTTTACCTATAGGCCAAAGCACGTTTCTCTAATTCGAAAGGATCTTCGATTCACTTTGGAATAGTCGACGTTTCTCTACCCGAAACAGTCTAATGTTTTCTGAGACTCTCTTTTATACCATTTCAATTTATACATGACTTTTTATATACTTGTTACCCTTTCTTTCAAGTTTCTAATTTATTTTAAGGTTTTTACACAATTCATATTAAACCTTTCCATCCACTTATACCTTAATTGCATACATGATTTCAAAACGTCATCAACTAGACTTATATTTCTTGAGAAGTCCGAAATGGAGACCGTCGTCGAGATAGGAGTGAATTCCTTACCAGACGATCAAACTTCGTGTCCTTCCTTCCTTAAAACGACCTCACCAACGGATTAGGGGTGATTCCCATATCTCGGTGATCGTTACCAACCCTCCTTCTTGGAGACTTTATTACACAAACCACATGTTCAAATTGTATACCTAAATCTTTTACCATGTTGTCAAAATTCTTACTTAGACGAATTTCAAAACGTACTATTTTATCAAACGTATTTCCCATCCGGTAATCTATTTCATATAAATCCCATACGCATATACTTGGTCACCACATGAAACGTTTTGTTTTACGATTTTCAAAGCTCGACAGAATGCTACCTACCAACTTAATCGGTCTAACGGATACCTTGCCCACAAATCTTATGTTTAACTTAATCACTAAAACACGCTCACGCAATAACTTTATGTTAAAAATTTTCGTTGTAAAAAAAAAAAAAAAAAAAAAATCAAACCAATATCTTATAGGCATTATGGGATCGTTGTACTACAGGTGTGTTTGGGATTGTTCTTGCAACCTAATATTTTGTTTTGTGTTTGGAGGCGCAAATATTAAATAAATAAATAAAAATCTATTTTAGTGTTTGAAAAAAAAAATATATATATATATATATAATATAAAAAAAACTGATTTGTTTTACTTATTTTAGAGATCAAAGCTCATCTATTTACAACTCTATATGTACATGTATATATATTATTTTTCAAATTTCCTGATTATTGTGATATCAAATAACATAATCAAATCCAAACACTATCTTCCTACAGTATGTTTTGTTACAACTAATTATCTGATTTTAATTATTCAGAACGCATAATCTATTTTCAAAACTCAACCCCAAACACCCTCTAAATCTCTCATCGCGATTAAGAAAACATTTTGCTAAACGTTTTTCAACGGTCATTGAATCAATTAACACGGATTTCCTCTCAAGAGTCAACGTTTCCCAAGCACCACTAAATTTCAAATCTCTTAATCCTTTGAAAACAATGCGAACTTACTATTTTAATACCTTATCATACACCTCCCGAAATGTCACGTAAGTTTCAAAACACGTGGGCAAGAAAACTTTATGAGGACCAACCATTTTCGACCTACTTAAATTCTTTTAAAACAAATGGTAGCACTCCCGTCTTTTACAAAATACGTAACGCATAATCAATAAGTACCTTATATTCCTTTATATTCACACACTAGATCCTATATTCTAAGTTAAACTTAAGCCTATTTTAGAAGCGATAACCTCAAAGTTTTGCTCAAACAACAATACATGCTTATCCTCGTACATGGTTTAGTCAACTGTTGCATAACATTTTAAACGTATCATTCGTTTTACATACCCTGATTTCTCGACTATTTTATGTAAGTAAATTCGTAGCATTCAATTCATATCATACGCACCATTATCGTCTGTTACACTTGTTGACGTTCATAATTATACACATATTCATGTTCATGAAAATAACGTGTCATTTTTCATGCTTATTATAACACCTAATGGCATACCTCCCAACATCGTCCGCGGACAGGAGAGATTCCTGGCTCGTAAGTAATGCCCTACCTCTAAAATCACCAACGCGTTTTGGGCTTAATGCTAGTGGATGAGAGGAGAACTCCACAGTTAAGCGTGCTCAAGTGGGAGTAGTACTAGGATGGGTGACCTCCTGGGAAGTCTCCACCAGGGCAACCAAAAACAAAGTCGTGAGTTCCTAGATAGGGCCACCCATCAAGGGCAAAGCGGACAATATTGGTGATAACGAGGGGCAGGGGTGTTACAGGGGTATTACACTTATACTTATCATCACATTCATGCATATACGTCTTATATCCATGCTTATACTTATTTCCATACTTATGCTTATACTCATACACATACCTATACTTGTACTCGTATTCATATTCGTGCCTATGCGCGAGCGAAACCCGAGGGATTCGCTTACGTGGGCCACAAGCTATTTGCACGTAAACATGCCTACGCACTACATTCTTACACGCACGCAAACTTATTTTCAGAATTTATGTACACCTTTATTCATGCGCTGATAGTACAAGCTATGCGGATCATGCGATGATCGGTATAATCGCGGGTGCACACGGGATTATAGCGATAAGCGCATGAGAACCATAGAGTGTACTACCGCATATGGTAACACACGGAACGTAACATTGCATCGAGTAACGAAACGGTCGCAACGTGGTCAAAACATGGTGGATACGCCATTGGTGCTTCCTATATATAAGTGTTTTCACCATGCTGCCAAACTTTCGTAATACGTGCCATGAGAAATTCGGTGATTTACAGACCATAATACGACCTAACACGCCAGCTTTAAACAACTCACAACTGCATTGCTAAGTGCGCGCTACCCGATTATCCACGACGAGTCTTAATCCCTAACGTAACATTTTCGTTTGTTCGTATACATATGCCATCCTTACACGAGTATTCGTTGATCGAATAAATCGTCCGCTCTTATGCCTCCGTTACTCCCGTTAACCTTGTCTTTTATGCAGCCTCGCTTATAATCAATCGTGTAAGCATTCAAACCCTAAATGCCTTCTTACTCTAAAGTTATCTCCCATTCTCGTAGATAGCAACACACTTGATTGGCCGCTACCTCGATAACTAGCTTATTTTAAATACCTAACCTTCTCGTTTTCCATCATTAAGCAACTCTCTACAAAATCGAGATTTATTAACGCTCTTCAAAGTCGATAGAACTTTGTAACAACCTACGGTTCGACCACACTCACCATTAAACTGCATACCACTTCTTACGAGAGTTTTTCTGCTTAGATGGCATATCATTTGAGTTATTCAAAGCTCGTTTAAACCTTTCTCCTATACGCATACTTACGCGCTTTACTTACGCTTGATGGCTTTAATCTTTCTAGTCAAGCGACTTCTTCTTGCAAACCTAACTCTTCGATGCTCTAAACTTCATACTTTCCCTCATGTGTCCAAACATCCAAGTCTCAATTTTAGACGATCATTCTATATCTAAATCGTTCTAGAGTCTTCCTCTTGAATAAATTTCGGGACGAAATTTCCTAAAGGAGGGGAGACTGTAACGCCTCGTAATTCCTAGATTTATTATTTTTATAATAAATTCACGCTCGTTTTCTATTTCCTGAGTCGCAATTTCAATCAGATCGAAAAAACGGTTTAAAATCGGAAAACTACGCGTTTTTACGCGTTTTAACGAAACGACAACTGAACGCAATCATTTTCGAGCGCCGACGTTTAAATCGCGTGTTTAAACCTAAAAATGATATTATACCCTGTTATGTCACGTTCGGGTTCGAAAACGGTTTCAGAACCATAACGGGCCGCGTAAAACACATGAACCGGGCCTTAGACCCAACACACTCAAAACCCTAGCCTATATATACCTAACCCTCATCTTCTTCATTTTTAGAAAACCCTAGCCCCCACCTATTTTCTTTCTCTCTCCCGTACGTGAACCCGCCACCAGATTTTGGGGCTCCGGTCAACTTCCGGCCGTCTTCTCCGGCCACACACTCCCTTGAACCAGTAGACACTCCACTCAAGGCCAACCACTCACCTCCCTCTCCCCACTCTCGCGCGGACAAACGAACAGCGACCACCATCATCGGTGGCGGCGCTCGGTGACGGCGGTAGGACCACCACCGCAGCGGCAGTGTGGTGGGTGGCGTTCTGTGGCGGTTGCGGCCAAGAGACGATGGTTACGGGCGGTGGCAGCGGCGACGACAAAGACGACAGTTCTGCCATTCTTTTCCGGTGAGTTCAAATTCTTTTTCGGCTCACGCTTCAGTCTCGGTTTAGGTCTCCATTCAGATTCGGGTTCGGATCGAACCCGGGTCAGCTTTGGTGTTCACTCCAGCAGCAGCGGCGGCGGCAGGAATTCCGGTTTCAGTCACTCTCGGTTCGGTTCTCCCAGTCTCGGTTCAGGTTAGGTTCATTCGTTTCAGTTTTAGTTCGGATTCGTGTCAGGTGATCATGCTCTAACTCTCAATTTCAGGTTGGTTTGTTTCAGTTTCGGCTCATGTTCAGTTCGGGTCAGTTCTGGTTTGGTCAAACCAGGTCAAACCTGGTCAACTGTGGTCAAACAGTCGCGGGTTCGAGACAACATCAGTAAACAACAGTTCCTGTTCAGGTTCGCTCCTTTTGCTTCAGTTTTGATTCGGGTTTTATTTTGTTAAAGTCTCGATCCAAGTTAGATTATCTTGCTGTTTCAGGTTCATGTTTGGTTCAGTTTAAGTCTAGTGTCGGTCAGCGGGCTCGGGTCAAAGCTGGTCAAAGCTCGGGTCTCGGTCAAACCAGTCAAACTTGGTCTACATTCCGACATGAGACGGGGTATAGGTTAAACGACTCTTTTGTTTATAATTTCTATGTTTATGTTAATCTAATCGCGGACCGACTTGATGTGTTTATAACCAACTTATACATAAATAAGGATACATTGTTTCGGCTATTGTTGAGTTTTGAAAGCATTTAATCGACACTTGGCGTTGTCGGGATCGTCCTAAAACAGGGGAAACTCTGCCCGTTTTCTGACAAAAATATACATATATTTATTATACTTCCCGACAAAGACATATTTAGTTAATACGTTTTTTCGACAAAATATATTATCTAACGACAAAAGAGATATACTTATTCGTTACATCTTTCGACAAAATATATATTGATTTATTATGCTTCCGGCAATACATATATTTACACATTTCTGCTTTTCGACAAAATCCATTTAATTATTATACCGTTCGACAACATATCTAATTATTATTCTTTTCGACAAATAAATATCTATTTAACGACAAGATATAAACAGTATTCCTTCCGTCAAAATAAATATATATTATATACTTTTCGAAAATGATACTTCTCTAACGACAATGTATATATATAATATGTGTTTCTGACGAACAATATATATATCTAGCTACTATTCTTTTCGTTAACATGCATATATATCTATTATCCCGTTCCGTCAAAATATACATTTATCTATTTTCTTTTAGCCAAACTATATATTTATCTAGTAATCTTTTTCGTCAAAATATACCAATATTTATATACATTTACTTGTTAAACCTTTCGACAAGGGTGTATTTATTCGCTAAACCTTTCGACTAAATATGCTCCACGATTATACTTTTTCGCCAAAAATATATATATTTATTGTATTATTTTGATAACACTTTTTGACGAATTTAACTTTAGAGTCGTTACACAAATCCCGTGCTAAACGTACACGTATCTTCAACTCCGATTCGATTATTCATCCATGTTCGTTGTCATTTAAGGTGGCATTGGTGTCCCTTTCTCCCACTCATCAACTCGTCGTGGTATTTCCAAAGAAGACTTAGCAATACTGTGAGTACACTCGACCCACATTTGTTTTTATCACTTTTTGGGTGTAACATGTTTTCCATATACAAAAATCACAAACACTTAAACTTTATGAAACGCACAAACAATCCTATACACATGACTACTTGAATCGTATACTTGTTGCTTGTCTAGGGATAAACGTTGTGCTATGCTTTAGTCATTAACTATTTTTAGCCTTTGTTTGACATGCTTAGCGCTATAGGAATTCACGCATCCACCTCCATCGCTTTACACGTGAGGTCATGTTAAAACATCGTGATTGCGTTACTGGTTTGATTATTAGCATTGCATGCCTTGATATTGCTCTTGTATAGATTTAGTTGCCATGAGGATTGTTAAAACTTTATTCGTATACGTATGCTATGCTTAAACTTGTGTACTCGCCTTTGCTTTTGCATTGACTTTATTTTAAAACATGTTACAGGTTGAAGGAGATGACGCTATGAAAACAATATAGCAAGGACTAGATACACACAAATTAGACGTTAGGTTTAATATTGATGTATCAATTTTGTTATGACTTTGCAAATGTTAGATTGTTCTTTGTTTTGTTACATTGATATATTTGACAGTTCTTATGAAATGAAATATGGTTTAATTAATTATTGTCACTTAATAATGTTGTGAGCAATGAGCAATCTCGTTTTCGTCTCATCCCGATGTTTCCGCCATCGGTTGGGGTGTTACAATTTATTTCAAACCATAGTAGACTTGTTTAATCTTAACCTCGTTTGTTGTTTACGACACCTTGTGGTGGCGTATTTAATTTGAAGCTTGTGCTGATGTTGTATACAAACTTCACATATAGATTTAATTATTTGTTATTTATTTATTATTAAATCCACTTTTTTGATTCATTAACTGAAAACATTCTTAATACAATCGTGTATTAAGAAAATGGTACACAAATTCATGGCTTGTTTCGATGTACCTCTAGCGGTTATTTCAACGCCACTTGCAAACTCGATGACTTTCAATTGTTATTTATTTATTTATTTTGTCATCGACTCGAATTTCTATGAAATTCATTTGAAGTAAATTTTTGAATTTACTTCGTCGAACCTCCTATTCTATTGCAAACACGGTGAACTTGTTTGGTCAACGCTATTGTTAAATTATTTCAATCACTACAACGCCTTGTGGCGTTGGCATAAACTTGTAGCTTGGGCTAATTATGATCAATCGTTTCTTGCAAGACTACGTGAGCTTTTCGTTTAAATTATCATTTTTCATTTTTCATGGTCCTATTCTATTTGAGCTTTTTTATTCTGAAATTCAATCATACTACAACTAACGTAAGGTACGTACATTTCTTGCTTCCAGAATTCATTTGCATACCATGAACGTCCATTTGAAATCTTATTGGTTGAATTCCTCTTTTGTTGGACTCCAACAAACTTAGTCACAAAGGTGACTGTATCATAACATCTCGCTCACTTGACATCAATTCAGGGTACAAATTCAATTGAACCGTTGAGTTATTATTGTCGTAGTAAGTCATTGGATTCGTATAATGCGGAACAAGTCTTGATTCATTCTCATAGTCAATTACCTTTGAATTATTCATACATACCTGTGCATGACAAAACTCTAAGAAGATAACAAAGACTAAATTTCGATGACGAAATTTCTTTAACAAGGGGAGAATGTGACAACCGCTACTTTTCAATCCTTAATTACGCGAATAACGAGCATTATGACATTAACACGTGGCGTAATTAGACTTAAATTAAATTAATTAGGCCTTTGGAGTGCCTAGGAACGCCTAACTAACTTTACAATGCGCGAATGTTGATTTGTGGCAAAGACTGCTGAACGATAAGTGGTAACGAACTGTCACCAGACAAAATACTGACGACGCCAGCAAATACGAATTTTATACACCTAATTTACACATATGAACTTGGTTTTGCGAATGTATGGTGCTTTCGAACGTCACAAGACGCAAACGTGAGCGATAAACGCGACTACAGGAACGCACCGACAACGAAACGGAAGCATCGAACGCAGGTATCACCTTCAAAATGGGAATATTATGACAAATCTAACTCCGTAATCGAATTTAAATAATCGTAGACGAAATCGGATCAAAAAACTGTAACATTTGTCAAAAACGGGTTTCCAAACCCGCTCCGTTTTGTAATCGAATATCAAGTTATAAATGTCACGTTGTGTATTTATGGTTATTTTGGTTTTTAATGATACATAATTAATAAACAAACTAAACTATAAAAATTATATTTGATAAAAAGTTAAAACAAAACAAATAAAAATGAAATGTTGCTGCCGGGACTCGAACCCGGGTCAGCCAGAACTGAAATCCAAAGACTTAACACACACACAACATCACCACTCCGCCACTTGTTGTTTTTCTGTCAACTTAGGGAAACAAATAACTCTTATATACACATATAGTTACACCGGTTGCGCCAACTGAGTAACTGAAATCGGCAATTCAATCGACTAATCGTTTGATTAATCGCACATCCAGGTTTATAACCGATGCACCGACGATTTTAATCAATTCGGAATTGATTGAACATCAATTTTCATCATCATCGGTTTTTATAACCGAAAATAATCAAAGTTCAGATTACTTCAATCAAAACCCTTCTCGCGACTCAGAGACATCAGGCAAACATTCCATTTCACTTTCGTCACACTTTCAGTCCATCAGAGCGCTTAAATCAACTCGCCGGAAATTTCTGTAAGGTTCGCCGGAAAACCGTATTTGTCCTCAAATCGGTAAGTTCTTCAATACCATCGTAGTCTAACAGTTGTTAAGCTGTTTCTAACTCAAACCATCCACTTGAGATCGAATTCAGGCACCATTATCAGATAATTCTAGTTCGCCGGAGAGTTTCTGGAAATCGTTATCTTCGTCTGTGAAACGGTAAGGACCTTCAATCACACTGTTAACGTTTGTTTATCACTTCAATTCCACGATTGGCTAATCAAAATGGTTAATTGTTTGATTCAGTTGAGGTACAAAAACAGAGCCGACGCATTGCCGGAAATTCTGTGATATATCATTCCTACGGTATGTTACTTCCAACACTGTCTCTGCCATTTCATTTTAGCCTTAAGAATGTTTGTTAATCGT
The DNA here is from genome assembly GCA_947069175.1 of Scalesia atractyloides. NCBI lineage: Eukaryota > Viridiplantae > Streptophyta > Magnoliopsida > Asterales > Asteraceae > Scalesia > Scalesia atractyloides. Next base: position 78,161,189 of record CAMTDV010000004.1, on the reverse strand, counting down.
AAAAACAAGAAACGGATTGGTGATTCAGTCGATTGTAATTTGAATGAAGAAGACGAAGTTAGTTAAGTTATAAGTTTATTTAAAATCAGTAATATGAACGGGTTAGACACACAGTCCAGCGGTGGACTGTGTGCAAAATATACACGCACGTCACGAGTTCGATCCCTGATACACGCACCCTCTAAGTAATAAAATGCCTTTTTTTTATTAAAGCTGAACCGGGTTAATCCCGTTAGTTGTTAAGTATAATAAAAACCGAGATAATAACCAGGTTAGACACACAGTCCAGCGGTGGACTGTGTGCAACACTAAGTCACACGGCACGCGTTCGAAACCTGTTACTGGCATCGGGTTGTTGAATTAAAATGTTTTTGAAATTAAAAGAAATTTGGTTAAATCGAATTAGTATATAAATATAATTAAAAACAAGATTATTTCGGGTTAGACACGTAGCTCAGTTGGTAGAGCTGCGTGCACGCGTACGGGAGGTCTCGGGTTCGAGCCTCACCCGGCGCAAACAATTTCACTGACCGAACCGGTCAGCAGGTCAACAAGTCAACGGTCAACGGTCAACGATCAACGGTCAACGCAAAATAAACAATTTTTTTTATATTTTTATTTATTTAATTTAATTTAAAAATCAATTAAAAATACTTAAAAATAACATTTTTAAAGATAGAAAATAGCCTTAAACTCACAAAAATATATCTAAAAATTCCATTAAAATCCTTAATAAAATCCACTCATTTACTATATTTTTTCGTTATTATTTAGGTTAGTTATTTCTCGTTGTTCCGCTCATCCAAATCGTGCGCATCTCACCACCTCCAAATCCAACGCACCCAATATGAGTGAATCTTACAAATTCTCCGTTTTAATCACGTTTTGGGGTGTATCATGTGTCTTGCTATATATTATATTTAAATCATTGTGCATACCTCATATGATGAACATGTGTATTCAGTTTGTTTCAACTGTTGTGTGATTATCGTTAGATGCAATTTATTATTTTCAATACATGCAATTTCATAGGCCGCCGCTCCCCATTACATTATGAGCGTTGAGCATGTTCCCCATTTCATTATGAGCGTGAACCTGGCGTGCCCACATTCGGCTCCGTTTGATTGAGCCTTGATCGCACAAACATTTTTATTTTCAGTACATGCAATACGATCGGCTCCGTTTGATTAAGCCTTGATCGCACAGTTTCATTCATGTTATTTATCGTATGATGTTGGTATGTTAATGTATGCTATCATGTGCTATTGTATGTTATAGTTATGATTGCTATTGTTACTGCTTGGTTATTTACATTTGCTCATTTATGATTATGTACAATTTTTCATTGATAAACTAACAAGAAAATCAATAACAAATGTTTATCTAACAAGGTTCACTCGCCAACTTATGTTGACCCAGAAACCCCCATTTTTACACATGATACAGGTGAACCAGCAGCAGCCAGAAACACATAGGATTGGACTAGAAGAATAAAATGATTTAGAGTTGGGATTGTTTTGTTTGGTTTATTTTCTTTGTATTGTATGAACATGTTTGGATATTTGGGAATGTAATTTTGACTTTAATAAATATGAAACATATTAGTAAATATCATGAGCTTTGGTGATAACCCAATTATGCCCCGACTCTTATTCCGCTGCGGGTCGGGGTGTGACAAAAACGGACAAGAAACGACAGAAATGTCATATTTCACAATTTTAACGCAACCGACGAAAAACACGTCAAATGACGACTAACGACGCCATTTTGCATAGTTTTGACCTTAAAACTCGATAATACGACGTTATACGACACTCGGGAGTTAAAACGGGCTTCAAAAACGCGATCGGACTGCTTGAAAACGCTAGGAACGTGCTTGTGGGCCTTGGGCTCAACCTACACAAACCCTAGCTATTTAAAGGCATTTACACACACAAACACCATTTAACACACTTCAATCTCTCTCTCCTCACCAACTCTCACTCGTTCTCTCTCTCATTAGAAAACTTCCGGCTGGAGCACGGCGGAGGGTGGTGGCGGCGATGATTCCGGCGAGGCGGAGACGGCGGCGCCGCCGTGAGCGGCGGCGGCGATGGATTTTTCCGGCGCGTGAAGGTGTACCCCACCTAAATCGAACCTCCTGAACCCAAATCCGACGACAGATTTCCAATTGGAGCATCGGAAGTGGTTGTTTTCGCTACGACAGCCGCGCGACGAGGGTTTTCTCCTCCGATAAACGTCCCTAATCTTCTTCCCCTCCTTCTCATTCTAGATCTGCATTTCTTTCGGGGGATGTTTTATGTTACAGGTGGCAGTGTGACGGTGTTGGCGGTGTTGGCGGTGGTAGCTCCACACGGCAGTGGGAACGACGGTGGAGTGGTGGCGTTGGGGCTACGGTGAGAGTTTACGGCAGCAGGCAAGCCGCCGCCGGCGGCACTGTGGCCGGCCGGCAGCGGCGGTAGTGGAGGGATGACGGGTGGCTCAGATTTGGCTTGGATTACGTGGCCATCTTAGCCAGATCGGTTTAGAGGTTTGAACTCGGTTCAACTCAACTCGACCCGGTCTGACTCGGTACAAACCCAACTCGACTCGGTACAACTCAGATCAACTCGGCTCCTACAACTCAGACTCGGTTCAGTTAACTCAGTTTTGGTTTGACTCAGTTCACCTAGCCAACGAGTCAACTCAGTTTCGGTGCCCAGTCAACGTGACTCAAACTCGGTCAACGTTGGTCAACTGATGGTCAAGGCAGTCAACAGACTGTTTCGGTTCAGTTTTGGTGTTCGGGTCAAACCCGGTCAACGCGTAACGTGGTAAAATAATATTAACGTATTATTTTAATTAGCTTATTATTTCATCTCTAGTTTTAAATCCGAGCTCTAAACCGACCCGTTTATTGAAAACGACAAAATTATACATAAGAATCACTAACTAGTTTATATATATTGGACTTGTAGTCGACGAAAAGTTATATAAATATTTTTGTTACATAGATGTTTGTGTTTTGAAAATATAACGACAACTCTAGTTGTCGGGTTATTCCAAAAACAGAGGAAACTCTGTCCGTTTTCCGTAAAAATTCGTAATACGAAGCGTATTATTAACACCAAAACGACATTTAACGAGGTTGAGGTATTTTTATAAAATAAATATGAAAGTCTAATTATTTTGGCGACAATTTATAACTTATAAATCAAGTTTTTAACGTATCAACAAATCACGAGTTATTAGCCAATGAAGCTCAAAAATTAGTATAAAATAAATATAATAATTCCTATTTATTTCAAAATGTTTTGAAACTCGAAAACCCTTTTAGAAATACAATTAGGTATATTTATTCCAACGTCGATAAACCAAGTACTTTTATTATTTTTAATCTCAAACGTCGTAATTTCAAACACTTTTATAATACGGATGTAATTGGTTATATATATTACGATCATCGGAAATTCGTTTACTTCTACAAGGTAAACGTAATCGTTTATAGTTATTTCAAATATTGTTAGCTCGTATACTTTCACAAGGTAAACATAATCGTTTACGCATATTTTAAAGGTTGATGATTCGAATATTTTATAAAATAAATATAATTATTTATATTTATTTTCAGCGTCTAAACAAAATACGACATTTCATCGCGAGATTATGACAAGAGTAATTCTATAGTTTTTATTAATTATAAACGACACGTAAGACATCCATTTCGGACACATAACGTTTTACATATATTAAAATACATACATATGTATATATGTATGTATACGTGGACATCTACGAAAAGCTACGGAGAGTCGTATTATCTTTACTCTTCTACGTATTTTAATACGGCAACTAACACGACTTCTTAAGTATGTTTATATTAAATATATAAATATATGCATCCCAAATCATTCGGAAATTAAGTCGCTTTTCTAGACTTAGTTTCATCCCGATTATGAACGGGATCGAATAACCATAGATCGGTTATTCTAAGTTAAGATAACAACACCTTTTAGGATCGTTGTTAACGATTCGGTAGAGCTCGGACACGTAGTTTAACTACGTTGTCATATTAGAAACTTATAAGCTCGATTTCTTAATAGGAAGGCTATAGTTGCACGCTAGCGAGTTCACGTTCTTGGAACGACACTATGGAATTCACATTTAGCTAGCTTTGCACAAGAATATCAAAGTGAGTTCATAACCCCCACTTTTCATGGTTTTACATTTTCTTAAATGTTTTCGGGGGTGGAAAGACATGCAAGTTTTGACAAAGTACACAAAATTTCGAGAAACAAAAGGATTCATATTTCTAAACCATGTTATGAAAGGATTTTAATTAACTCAAATGGTTTACAAAAGTTTTATACTCAATATACCGGTTTTACAAAACACACGCGTATTTTCAGAACGTGCATAAGTTTCATGGCTAGAGACGGGAATGTCCTAGCTACAACGGGACTGGATTGTCCTACATACAACTAAGGGGACTGGTTGGTCCTGCTTACAGACTCAAATGGGCTAGGCCCATTCTCATTTGTGCAAGGCACAAAGAAACTAGTGGGCTAGGCCCACACATACTCGTGCGAGGCACGAAGACACAAGGACTGGTTTGTCCTGCATACAAATAAGAGGATTGGTTGGTCCTGCTTATAGACACAAGGACTGGATTGTCCACTACTCAACACTAAGGGCCGTAGGGTCGCTTAAAACTGTACAGTGAAGTCCTCGCCACATACTAGAACTATGACCGCCTGCTAGTCTATCGTCTTGAGTAAACGGTTTGGCGAGGCACTTACTAGCTTGGGTGGATTATAGGCTCATGCGGGGCATGTTGTCTTTGTCGTACGTGGACATCGACGGTTATTCAAACATTACAAAAACAAGGTTTTCAATTAACATGCCGATAAAAATGGTTTTATTATGTTTTCTCAACAATATTTAAACCGGTTATCAAAAAGATTTGTTTAAAATCTTTTTCAAAACAAACTATGAACTCGCTTAACTTTATGTTGATTTTTCGCATGTTTCTTTCTCAGGTTTTCAAAAGCAAAACTATGGCACGGTTGGAATAGGTGAACCCATTTGGAACCCGAGTACTTAGCAGGCGTTCACTTTTTAGAAGTCTTAGTACCATTTTAAACTTCCGTTGTGTAATGAAGATACCAGTCAGATCACGCCCGGCTCTGATACAATCAATTTATCGGGGTGTGACAACGTGCAGTTCAACGCCCCGTGTAGTTATGCCTAAGAACATAACAAAGTTTAGGACGCGTGCAGTTGCAAGTATGCCGACACACAGTCCGGCCGTAGCAACTGGGTTTGTCAGACCAATTATACTATCCACTGCCCCAGGCTTACGTTAATCACTCGTAGTGGGGATAATTCGTTCGTGTGTTAGGTAATTCACATCATCACAAGTTGGTGCAATTAACACAGCTTGTAACATGCAAATCACCCCAGAAAACAGTAAAATAGTTTAAAAGTGGGGGAGTGAAACTCACAGTGAAAGTAGTAGTCCCAGACAAAGAGTGGTCAATCAACTGGATCAACTTTAATGACACGCATGCAAGTAAGGACTCAAATCTTGGACTTGGTCATGAGTTTTCACCCTGGATTGAACCTATAGTATACTGGTATGGTGATGGATGTCAGGGTAGTATCAGTTTCTAGTTTAACTTCCGGGCACCGTTTCGCGTGCCAGCCAAAGTCGGTAGTTGGACATGTTCGGTCAATGGTACGGGAATACCAATAGTGTCAACATGTTGTTATTTAAGAAAGATTAACTTTCCGTTAAGGGAGTTTGAGTGTTTGGGGAGTCTAGTTTGCCCAAAATTGAGTTTCCGTTTTCACCGTCAGGATTCTCCCGAACGGTGGTGGAACACATCCAGAGTGTCCAGCTTACCCTGGAACTTCCCAGAATACCCCCGGTGTTCCACTTATAGTCACAATAGGGTTTGGTCCGTTCCCAATTCTGACGGGTTCGTTACACGGTAAACCGTCGAATTTAGTTTAAAATAAATGTTTTAAAAGCCGAAAAATCCTATTTGGTCAGGTATTTTATAAAATTATGGAAATTTTTGTAGTAATCATTAATAATATATAAATTGAAGGAAAATATTTTCGGAATTTATAAAGTTATTTTTATAACTTAAATAATTTATTTGTAAAACAGTATTTAACCGAATAATTCACATTACTTATCATCCGATCTATAAAAATTCTCAAAATAATCCAGTAAGTCCCTCATATGTCCAGGAACTTTCTGAAAAAATTTGGGATTTTTCCGATTTCGTTTCAGTGCGTTTCCGGCTACCGAAAACTCCCAAAAACGCGGATTTTTAATCCGAATCAAAATTCAACCAGTGGACTCCCAAACTTCCCAGAACATTCCCTATATGTTCCTTAGTGTTCATATAAATTTTGGTGATTTATTGACTTTGTTTGGTATTTTTTTCTGGATTTCTTTTGGTAAAACAGTTAAAAAAATCACCAAGAATCGTAGAAAATTCCAAAAGTTCTAAAATTTTACGTGGACATTCCTGTCAATACCTACATCACCACACCAAATTTCAGCTCAATCCAATTATCAAGGACCAAGTTATAGACCAAACAATAATCTGCCTACGCTAGTTTAAGGTTTCGGGCGATATACCTAGCGCAAGCTTCGATTCCGGGCGTTTCTATTGAGTCCAGAAGTGTGTGGCTGCTATATTCAGTACCTACATATCAAGCACAATCCAAAGATGCCATAGTTCATGTCAATCAAGCTTTGTTTCATTGTTTTTTGGTTAATCGATTTGTTATGCGATTTTGGTCGATTAGGGTATCAAAATCCGAAGTTTGGTGATCATGGCTGCCATAAAACATCAAGGAATCCCTGATGTGATCTTGTTTAGCCAAGAACCATGTTTGAATCATCCATAAACATGGATTAGAAAGAGTTTTCATTGTCTGGATCAAGTTTTCTCAAGAAATCACAATCAAAACCATGAAGAAATTAGATTTATACCTTTGATTTGATTGGATTAAGGTGAAGATCAGCTGAGATTTGAAGCTTTTTGGCAGATTTCTTGTGAAAAATAAAGAAAATGAAAAAGAAAATATTATAAAAAGGGAGGTGGCGGTTCACAAGGGGGTACCCCTACCCCACTTGTGTTTTGTCGTGCATCGTTTTACATGTTAAAAGATGATGTATATCTTCGGTTTGGCGTTTAGGTTCTTTTTCGGGTCCCATACGCGTCCCCGATTTGCGAAACGGACTCCATTTTTCGTGTTTTTAGTGTTAAAAGACTCGGTTTTTAAAACCGTGCATAACCGTCTCGAAATCTGAACCCAGTTACCTTTTAATCATAAAAGCCTCGTATTAGGGTAGTTTAAGTGTGTTTAAGCTTGGTTGACAGTTCCTTGCATGTGTGGTTGCCTTTTGTTGTATTCAAAACGAAGGCATTTCCCTAACCGGGAAGCTGCTTCGTTTCGCGTGCCCGAGCTTCGATTAGCTTCAAATCTTATGTCATGGTCTATGACACATAACTAAGATGTTTCGTGAACTCAAAATTTTAAATAGCCCTACCGATAGCCTAATGATCAACGTCAAATGTTTAATGCGCTGTTAAACAGAAATCTCCCGTTTAACACGTTGTTACAGGCTAAGGACACCAACCTCACACCGTTGGCCCTTAATGGTGTCATGTTATCCATGACGTGCTCTCGGATTCCTCCGAGACATAACAGATATCGTTTAGCATAGCACACAAGTCATGCATGTGTTTAGGGTTTTCACACAATTATTGTTTTAAGCATGCTTTAAAGTTTAGGACCATTCAAAGTGTACCTGGTTTCGCCCTGGGTATCACAATAATACCATGACCCATAAATCTAAGGGCTTATACATGGAAATCATTACACTTTTACCGTGCGTTACATACTAACTTTTCCACCGATACGCTAAGTTGCCTTAATAATCAACTACAACGCTCAGAAGTACTAAAGGAAAAGGAGTGTGTCGTTCAGCAACATACAACATACGTACATGAAAAGAAATGCCAACTGGAAAACAAGATGCTCTTCACCTTACCGCCACTAAACCTAAAAGGAGGATACTTCTAAGGTCCTGAGATAGAATACAAGTACTACTTCCAGCACTAAGTTTCATAAAGGGAAAATCTCACTGCAACAAATTTTCTAGAGTTGTCCAAGCTTCATAGGCGTAGAACCGGGTTCGAGAATGGTGTGAAGTAAGTCCGTGGATATGGTGCCGTAGATCCATTGAAGGACTATGGCATCAATCCCAGACCAAAAGGAGATGTTTCTTTCTTACCGTCATCTTTAAAGGAGGAAGAGGCACCAGTAGTTGGCTTTGGACCAAGGTGGTCCAAAAACCTGATAAGCACGACAATGGACCTGAAATAGTTCAAACCAGGATGAATAGTGCGTCGTCTCGTCTTCAAGGGTGATGGGGATGAATTTTTTTATGTTGGAAACTGTCATAGTGGGGTGAAGTTTGGTGTCCATGTTGTAGAGAAGGAAGAAAAAAAACTCAGATTGGAGCAGCGTATGATTGGAGCAAAGGGGGGTCGCGGGCCCTGATGAAGAAGAGACGAAGATGATTAGGGTTTTAGCAATGGTCTTGTGATACCATGTTAAATTGACTATTTCCAAACTTAATTCTATTCATTGAAAACATCGTGTATATAAGGATTACAAGTATATCTCCTAGTTTGGAGATAATATTTACAATAATTATCTAACAATCGGTTCCTAAAATACGATATATGCGCTATATGTTATATGTGCTACCGAAGATATGATGCGCATATACTTCATATGTGATACAATCAAAATGAAAACATAACACATAATTGGTCATTTGACTTCAAGTTTCTAATCTGAGGCGAGAAATTGATTATTTGAGTTTGACGAAGGATTTTCCATTGGAATCTTCCTTGTGATAGTCGAAGGACTAGAAATAAGCAAATAAATTAGGGTCCATAACGAGGAATGGGTTTGGGCGGGAAAAACAAAACGTGGATGTCTATTAAATGTGGGGCCTTAAGCAACAACTTTTTTATACATTCGAGCCACCCAAACTTTAACAATCCCAAAACTTCAGTCTTTTCGTCCAATAAATTAACACCAATAATTCAACGTCTTTTTTAATAGGAGCTTTTTTCCATACGTTTATCAAAATAGGTGATTTGAAAAATATTTACTTAATTAGGTGTTTTCTTATTTTTTTAACTAACCTACTACAAATCTTCTCTTTTTTAACTCAATTATCATTTTTATACTTTTTTTCTTCAATCAACTCATTATTTTTTATATATTGCTAACTTATTATATTTTCTTTTTATTTTTATGATCAAACCATGTTAAAACAAATTGAAATTGTTGAGAAATAACTCCTACTTTTTTTAGATAATATTTCATTCACTATTTTGTTTGTATTCATGATTATCAATTCAATACTATTTTTATTTTAAGTTTATTAAATTAATAATGGCAGAGCAAACTGTTTACTTGATTTTAAATATTATTGAAATAATAATGACAGAGCAAATTGTTTACTCGGTTTCGCAGATATGTTGGTTCATTGGCGTAATTTAAACTCGAAACTAATCTCTTTTAAATTATTAACTTGTTTTTTAAAAAAGTCACGAACAACATTTTTTTATTTCGTTAATAAACTAACATGAACATACGTTTCATTCGTTTATTTATTTTCGTAAATGTTTGTTTATGTTCGTTCATTTAAATCCGCTTAACCCACCCTTCTTTATGTTTGCTTGTTTACGTTAACTTATTTTCGTTAGTTTGCGTAAATTTAAATTCATTCATTTACGTTTCTCTACGTATTCATTTATTTTTTTAGTTACGTTACAATTTAGTCTAGTTTTGTAAGTTAAAGTATTGCTCATTACAGATTAATCTAGTTTTTTTTTCCAAAAAATTGATGTTCGTGCTTGATAGGAGTAATATTATCATTATCTTCGTGTTCGTTTATAATCCTGGAATTACATGAGCAAACTTTATATTAAAATTATTTATCTTACATAAATATAAAGGGAAAATAAAAGAGAACATAAAAAACAAAAAAGAAAGAATTAAAATAAGTTAGTTAAAAAATAAAATAAAACATATAATGGGTTGTTTGGTAAAAACAGGATGTGGAATAAAAAACAAAAGCAAAAAATGCAATATATTAGTTTAAAATAAAGAAAAAAATGAAAACACTCATCTTGGTAAATTATTATTTAAAAATGTAATATATTAGTTTAAAATAAAGAAATAAATGAAAACACTCATCTTGGTAAATTATTATTCTAAATAACCTATTTTGGTAAATATTTTTTGCACCATCACCATTTTAGGAAAAAAAACTTAAAAGAAAACACCTATTTTGGTAAATATTTTTCAAATTACCCATTTTGGTAAATATTTTTTCCATCACCACCCTTTTGAGAAAAAAACTCTTTTAATGGCGATGAAGAATATATTATAAAATATCTAGCAGGCAACTAGAAATAGCATATACAAATACATGAGTTAAAGAGAAAAACAAAGTGAAAACTACACCATTTAAACCAATCCGATACAAAAAATTCAGCTACTACCAACTACGATTTTAACCACTCAAGGGCAGTTGAAAATCCGAGAAATAAGGCACTTGATCGATCCAAAATCCGAGGACTAGACTTAGGTTCGATTCCGTTTCATATATATAAGGAATATTTTTGGAATGACATAAACACCAAAAACAAATGTGTATTGAAGCTTTGAAAATGATTTTGATATTTTTGGTCTAACTGGTGTGATGCATTAAACATTTCCGCCTTGAATGCTTTATTCCTAATTAATTACAAAGAAATTAAGACGTTTTCATTAGGTATAAAGATTTTTTTTGTCACCACAAAAGTCTTTCCAGTTGACTTAAAAGAACGTTTTTTTATTTAAAAACTCCTAATTTTGTTATTGTTGTAAATCATTCAAGAATTTTTCTATGGTGAAAGAGTTGATCTTACTGTAAGACGCTCACTTCCTTCTGGAGATTACTATCACAGAGCTACTCTTGATTCTGATGGGATTTTTACTCAATACTACTACCCCAAGAATCCCAATGAAGCTACAAGCTGGAAAATTATATGGTTTGTACCAGAAAACATATGTAGAATTAGAGATAGCAAAGCATGTGGGCTAAACAATGTTTGTAGCCTTGATAACACTCGGCCGAAATGCGAATGCCCACAGGGGTCCTCGTTGCTTGATCCCAATTCTCCAAATGGTGACTGCAAGTCTGATTTCACTCCTACCTGCAATGTAGGTGAGTCAAGTCATGGGGGAGATGTGTTTGATTTCATCGAGCTCACTAATATTGATTGGCCATATTCCGACTATGTACACATGAACCCAAGTAATGAAGAAACCTGTAGAAATTCTTGCTTGAACGATTGTTTCTGTGCAGTTGCAATTCACAGGGACAACCAGTGTTGGAAGAAGCAGCTTCCACTTAACAATGGATTTAAAGATCCTTCATTTAATGTGAAGGCCTTCCTGAAATTTAGAAAAACCAGTGGTCCTGCAAGAACAGGAGAAAATAAAAGCGGAACAAGAGAAAATTAAGGTCGAAGAACTTGGATTTTAGGGGGATCAGTCCTCTTAAGTACGTCTGTTGTAGGAATTGTTCTATAGATTAGTGTGATAAATGTGTGTTTCTTTCAAATCCACGAGAAGTTTGGAAGTTCATTACCAGATAGTATGTAAACTTAATTATGTATATTATTTGTGTATGCATTAATTATGTTACTAAGCTTAGGATAATATTAATACTAGTATGTTGGACAGTGAAGTGGCGGATTGGGATGTGGTTGACAAACGCTTATTCAAACGGTTGTCGGCACCAAAAATCCTAACCATCCTCTTAACTGTCTACTATCGTTTGTATATATATGTGTGTGTGAATACAGCAAACTATTCTGGCACCAAGATATTATCCAACAATATCTTAAACAATAAGAATTCTCTGGAAATCATTGTGTTTGATTGTTAATATATTAGTGTGTGTGATTTTATATCCAACAAAACACTAATCAAAGCTACTGATGGGTTCAAGGAAGAGTTGAGAAAGGGAGCTTCTGGGACAGTCTATAAAGGTGTAATAGGGACAAAGATCGTGGCGGTTAAGAAGCTGGAAACTATATTTAAAGTTGGCCAAAAGGAATTCAAAATTGAGGTCAAAACAATTGCAATGACACATCACAAGAATTTGGTGCAGCTACTTGGCTATTGTGATGATGGTGTGAAGTGACTATTCATTTACGAATACATGAACAATGGTACTTTAGCGTTCTTTCTTCTTGGAGGCATGAGACCTCGTTGGGAACAGAGGAGTTATATTGCTGTAGGTATTGCAAAGGGGCTCACATACCTGCATAAAGATTGTTGCAACCAGATCATCCACTGTGACATACAGCCTCAGAATACACTTCTTGATGATTACTTCAATGCTAAGATTGCTGACTTTGGAATGGCAAAGCATTTGATGATTAATCAAAGTCAAACGAATACCCCTGTCATAGCTTTGGTGTCTTGAATGGTCTAGAAAGATGATTAACAAAAGGATATGTTGCTCCTGAATGGTTTAGGAACACCCCTGTCACAGGCAAGGTTGATGTTTATAGCTTTGGCGTCTTGCTCTTAGAGATCATTTCATGCCAAAAGAGTGTGGTTTTCAATGATGATGATGCTGAAGATGCAGAAGTTCTAATGGATTCAGCATGGGATTGCTATCAAGAAGGCCGACTGGATGAATTCGTTGAGAATGATTTGGAGCCATTAGATGATTTCGAGAAACTAACAATATTTATGAGGGTTGGGATTTGGTGTGTACAAGAAAACCCTTCTCTGAGGCAAACCATGGAAAGGTCATTCTTATGCTTGAAGGAGAAATTGAAGTGAAAGAACCTCCATGCCCTTTCCTTTTACCTCCTTTCCTTTTACCTCTTACTAATCTTCAAATCATGTTCTCGTCCGTATAATATCCAGATTTTAAAATAAGAGTTTGATCTATGTTGTTTCATTATCACATCTTGAGTGTTATAGTATCGAATATCAGTTTTTTCTCTGTATTATTGACTCCATTCTTGTATTAAATATTGTTAAAACTCTTAGAAACCAAGACTAAACATAAAATGATTCGGTACAAAACACAATGAAATTAACCTTAGATCTCTCACACACTTTCAAGCACTCATATACTTAACACTTTTTTCAATCAGATAATGAAACTAACATAACAAAACAAGGATTCAAACCTAACAATTTGAAGAATCCTAATGAACAACAACTTTGACTTCTGTATTAGACGGAATAGAGAGATTAGATTAGGAAATAAAATGCTCAGTTTAATATAACTGAAAAAGGGAATGGACATGGAGGTTTAGAAACTTCAATAACTCCTTCAAGCATCTGTATGACCTTCCTCATGGTTGGTCTCAGAGACGGGTTTTCTTGGACACACCAAAGACCAACCATCATAAACTTTGTTAGCTTCTTGTAGTCATCTAAGGCCCCGAATCGTTATTAACAAATGCATCCAAGGTCTTTTCTTGATAGCAGTTCCATGCCCAATCAGTCAATATTATTCCATATTCATCACCACTCTCATTGTCCTTCTTCACACTCTTGCGGCAGGAAACGATCTCCAGTAGCAAGACACCATAGCTCACTACTAGAAAAATGGCAATTTTCAACGCCCCTTTCCGTTACAAATGCGTTACAAATTCCGATTTGTTACGGATTTGCAACAAAACTTGATGTTGGAAAAAAGCCCCATTGAAAACCATTTACAACGCATTTACTACACTACTTCCTTATTTTATTAGTAAATTTGTGACGCATTTGCAACAAAATATTTGGAAAAAATGCGACGCATTTGTAACAGAATGTTTGAAAAATTGCAACCCATTTGTAACGGAATGTTTAAAATTGCAACATATTTGGAATGTTTAAAATTGCAACCCATTTATAACGATATCATAATTCTTTTGTGTTTGTTTACAAAAAATAAGTTTTGATTACAAATGCGTTGAAAACGGCGTTAAAAATTTCAATTTTTCTAGTAGTGGCTGTAGACATAAACCTTCACTGTTACGGGTGTGTTCCTAAACCATTCAGGAGCAACATATCCTTTAGTTCCTCTGATTCCAGTATTTGTGAAACTCTGATTCATCGCCAAAAGCTTCGCCAATCCAAAGTCAGAAATATGGGCGCTATAGCAGTCATCAAGAAGCATGTTCTGAGGCTTTATGTCACAGTGGATGATCTGGGTTCTACACCCCTCATGAAGATATGAGATTGCCTTTGCAATATCCAGTGCTATATTGCTCTTCTGATTCCAACTGGGTCTCTCTTCTCCAAAAAGGAAGTTTGCCAGAGTACCATTACTCATGTACTCGTAAACCAAAAGGCGTTGCTCACCTTCATCACAATAGCTAAGAAGTTGTACCAAGTTTTTGTGATGAGTCCTTGCAATAGCATTTACCTCGGTTTGGAATTCCTTTTCGCCATCTTGCAACACCCTATCCAATTTCTTCACCGCCACCATGTTTGTCCCCATTACACCTTTATAGACTATCCCCAAAGCCCCCTTTCCTAGTTCAACCTTGAACCCATTAGTAGCTTCGACTAGCTCTTGATATGTAAAGTGAGGCAGATTGTTATCAACAGCTTTACTACTTGGATATGGATTTTTGGCCTTCTTCTTGTACAGTAGAAAGAAACTCACACAAATCACACCAACCAATACAAAAATTACAAACACATATGCACTCAAGAGGACTGGTCCCACGGATATCAAACTTCTCTGATTTTTGTTAGCTTCTGAAATTCCACGAGGGCTTTGCAGAGGACCGTCACCTTTTCGAAATTTTACAAAGTCCTTCATATTAAGTGAAGAATTCTTCATTCCATTAAAGAGTGGAAGTGTTTTCTTCCAACATTGGCTATCCCTGTAAGTTGCAACGACACAAAAACAATCTTCCAAGCATGATCTTTTGCACTTTTCTTCTGCAGTTGGGTTTATGTTTGCATAGTCGGAACCTGGCCAATCAATACCAGTAAGCTTGGTGAAATCAAACAGGTCTCCCCGATAACCTTTGTCACAGATTGGAGTAAAATCCGGTATGCAGTCTCCATTTGGATCATTGGAGTCAAGTAATGAAAACCCTGGTGGGCATTCACACTTTGGACGGTTATCAACAAGGCTGCAAACATTGTTTAGCCACAAGCTCCACTGCCTATGGTCTCACTGGGCCTGTTACATATATTTTCTGGCATGAACTGTATAGCTACCCTCCTTGTATTGTCAGTGGAATTCTTGGGGTGGTAGTATTGAGTGAAAACCCCATCAGAATCTAGAGTAGCTCTGTGGTAATAATCTCCAGTAGGAAGTTTGTCTCATGGAGTAAGGTCAAATCTTTTGCCATTTCCTCTCAATATATACATGTACCCTGTTGCATCATAGATCAATTGGTCACCAGAATTCGTCACGTTGGAGGGATCAAAAGTGACACCGATATAGTAAGCATGAAGTGGATCACATGAAAACATGTTGATATTACTAAGAACAAGATTCCCATCGTGAAGCAGACGCAACTGGAATCTTCCACCAGAGTAGTTCGTTTCACTCATCGTGGACATTAACCCTCCACCTTTCTTAATACTCTGAGTAGGTAACAGGGTATGTGCTGGAGAATCGAAACTTTCCCATATTTTGTTTAAGCTGTTTTCAACAATCACAAAGTTGCCTGTATCGTTCATAACACCATATGCGATATCTGATGAACCCAAACTGGTCCATACTACTTCGCCTTGAGGATCTGTTAGCACAAGCCCACGCCCATCAATTAGCTCAACTTTCGATCCTTTAGAAACCATAGGATTTGGAGCAGTTGTTTTTGGATACCAGATGATTGTCTTGTCAGGTATCTTGTCATACCATATAGATAACATGAAATCATCTTTTCCCATCATTTGTTTGAACCCAAAGGCAAAATCACCGGAAAGTGAGAGCACCCATGGTATGACATCGTCGGTTGCTATGAGTGACGTACCAACCTTTATTTGTTGTGATAAAACTGAAAACGGTAGGAGAAAGGTTAAAAGAATTATACATATGAGTCTGGCCATTGCAAACCGCTAGAATGAAGCACAATAGGAAAAGCATACAAATTTTATGAAAAAAAGAATATTGCTTACAAGACAACAAGGACTGTTGGAATAAAAAAATTGCTTGACACGTCATTGAACCTTTTTAGACATTTAAGTGAACTTAAAGACAGATTTCGGTCAACAACATCTAAACTTAATTAAAATATATAATAAAACCAAAATTATAAAACAAAACCTAATTTATTAATCAGGTCTTAAGAATTGAGATTATTGTTTAGTTATGGCTCCTTTTTTGTTCACTATTTCTCCTCATTTTGTCATAAACGTATCACTCATATTTTTATTGGACCCCTATCATTCTTCTAATTCTACCTCACTTGAAAAGTACTCACCCGCCATCGAGTTCTTGGAGTAGAGGATTTTAGTTGATGAGTGGTTTAGTTTTTTCATTGTCGCCTTTTGTTGATTTTTTTTTTATACCAACTGCCATATATAGGAACACAACTAATGCTATTAAACTTCGTCCTCATCTCTTCATCTTTTTCCCTTGATTTCTTAACTCTCAATCATGCTATTGTCTTTTCTTGCACCTCCAACACTATGTTTGGAGCTTCTTGGTTTTCAACCTCAATATCTTGACGTGGCACACCATCATTACTACAAGATACATTGATTTCAGCATTGGGATTATCATTAAAACGGGCATACCTCTCATGTAAGAAGTAGGAGTAAGCAATCAACCTCTGCATGCTGATAAGATGTGAAATCATGTTATGGCTAGCCACTGGCGGACCCAGAAATTTTTTTCATGGGGTGCGAAAATTTCTAGGGATCATTTGTTTGTTGCTATATAATATTTTTTCGGTTCGGTTTAGGTTGAATCAGGTCAAGTCAAAAGTTTATGGGGTTTGGGCGTTGGTCTTTCAATGGCTCGCTTCCTTTTTTATAGTATTTTTCTTGTTTTGGCCTATATGATAAAAACTTGACGATTGTTATAAGCTTTTATAATCAAAATATTCTTTTCAAGAAACATTTTAACAATATTTTTTCCCTTTTGTTATGTTTTAAGTTTTTTTAATTAAAATATACTCCTAAAAAAACGTTTAAGATAACTCAACATTTTTAATAATTAATATTTAGAGCTAATAATAAAAAGTAACAATATAGCATGATAACCTCATAAATTAATAAATTAATAATATATATTAAAGACTAAATATAATCACATAGAATGTTTACTAAAAGTATTTAATTAAGTATAAGAAGAAAAGAGTTAATTACTGTTTTCGTCCCTGTGGTTTGTCAAAAATCACTATTTCAGTCCATTAGTTTAAAAATTGCGATTTCAGTCCCTGTGGTTTCACTATCGTAACCATTTCAGTCCACCTCGCAACCATTTCAGTCCATGTACTTACAGAATAAATGGATTGAAATTGTTACGAAAGTGAAACCACATGGACTGAAATGGTTACGAAAGTGAAACTACAGGGACTGAAATCGCAAATTTTAAATTAATAGACTGAAATAGTGATTTTTGACAAACCACAGGGATGAAAACAGCAATTAACTAACAAGAAAAAGTAAACTCTACGTAAAGCACTTTGTTCCTGAACTTTTGTTAGAGATTGAAATTACAATTTTGCCCTCCATATCTTCATATTGGCACTCTAACGTCTTCATCTTCATCCCCACAAAATAGTTCTGCAACTCAGACCTTCTTACTTGGCCAGATTTTTTTCAGATCAAGCCCTTTTTCACTCTCCTTTTTCAGTTTCAAGGGGTGCGATTGCAAAATTCTATGGGTGCGGTATAAAACTTAAAAATAAAAATTCAAAGGGTGCGCCCGCCCACCCACGGCGCCCATTGGCTAGCAGGGGCGGAGCTAGTGTATTAGGAGGGGTAGCACGGGCTACCCCGTCTTCGCACTGTTTTCGTAGTGTAAAAAAATTCCGGTTTTTTACAAAGAATCCCTCTTATCCCAAAAAAAAATTGGGGTGCCCCTCAATTTTTGGGGTAGCTCCGCCATTCATGGCTAGGCCTAGTGTTACGAGCACCACGTCTGCTCACAATATGATAGTATGATGTGTAGAACCAATTTAACCTGCACATTGCTGCCACTTACGATTAATGCAAGTAGTTCTTCAGTGATCAGTGATTATAAAGAGTTTGTTGATCTTAGTAGAGAACCTCTTAAGTATGCCTCAAACCATCAAGCCCATGATCTCCACCAGGGGCGGACATATGTGGGACTAAGGGGTAGCCTCCGCTACCGCTTAGTCGCCCATCTGTAGTGTAAAAATAAACGTCGTTTTTTCGATTTTGTACCCCTTGAATAAATTACATTACCGCTTGTTTCAAGCCCACAAGTTATAGAAAATAATACCCACCCTTGTTGTGAAACCCATCTAATAATTAAGCCTAATTTGTCAAAGCCCAAAAACATGTTTTAAGGGGTTTTGTTTAGTCTGTGAAAAAAGAAACAGATTGAACGAACATCAGACCTGCTGACCTGCGACCAGAACCACAACCGCACAGAGCAGCTCTCGCACAAGTTAGCCGCCCTCCTGCTCCGCCGCTAGCCGCCCTTCTCTCCGCCACGGGCCGCCCTCCTGCTCAAGTGCTCAGCCATCAATTTCATCTCTAATCTAGGGCTCTTTAGGTATTTTTCTATTCTAATTTTTATTCTTCTATCTTAATTGTTTGAACAAATTGATTTTATTTGGAAAAGTTTTATTTGGAAAAGTTATGCGTAATTGAGGATTTAGAGCTTATGTAGTTGTGTGTAATTGGTATTATTTGCAATTGGAATTATGTGCAATTGATTTACGGCTTATGTATAATTTTGTGTCTTTTAAAATTAGGGAATTTGGAAGATGAAAAAACAAAGCCTTATTATAATATTTTTAAACGAAAATTCTAAGAAAATAATGCTTTGGATCCAACTCCAAGCTCAAATATTGTTGATGATATGCAAGTAAATTAAGTCAATGAAGATGTCGGTCCTAGTTCAAATAATGATATTGGTATGCAAGAAAATGAAGATGTCGGTCCAAGTTCAAATAATGATATTGGTGTGCAAGAAAATGAAGATTTCGGTCCTAGTCCGAATATTACTTCGGCTTCAACACGAAACAAAATCGATTTGAATGATCTTCCTTCGGCTCCCTCCGATAGACCACCTATTACTAGTTATCATCCTAATCAAATAGCCGACATAAGAAGAGCGTATCTTGTTAAAAAGGCTTTTCAACCACGAGGTCATGACTTTAAATGGACAAACTATGCTAGTGGCCGGAGACGTTCTAATGTAAAATGGTTTGATAAATATCATTGGTTAGAGTATAGCATTAAACAAGAAAAGGCATATTGTTTATGCTGTTACTTGTTTAATGAAAGTGTTGGTAATAAAGGTGGAAGAGATACTTTTGTTAGTGGAGGCTTTTGTAATTGGAGTAAACCGGGTTACTTAAAACAATATGTTGGGTTAGTTAACAGTTTATATAATAATGCGGCGCATATTTCCGGAAGTTGTTGAGGTACTTACTTTTATTAAACAAGATGGAGAGACCTTTCAACAACGATTTAATACATCAGGTATTCTATCGTATTTTGAGAGTCTTGAATTTGTGTTTTACATACACTTGTTGAACGATATATTAGGCCTCACAAATGCTCTATCAAAACATCTTCAAAAGACTTGTTAGAAGCGTCTCATTTGATAAACGGGACAAAACGAGCTTTGAATTATCTAAGACAAAATGGGTTTGGAAAGATGTTGGCAAAAGTGACATCTTTTTGTGAAAAAAACAACATCCTCATGTTAGATATGGCGGAAAATATGGTAATCAAAGAAACCGAAAGTATATCATTACTAATCGACATCACTTTAAAGTTGAAGTTTTTAATACGGTTTTGGATATGCAAATTCAAGAACTTGGAAACCGATTTAGTGAGGTCTCAACTAGTTTGTTAGAAAATATGTCGGGTTTAAATCCTTGTGATTCGTTGGCTAAGTTTGACATACCTAAGATAGTGGCGTTTTCTGAGATGTATCCGAATGACTTTAATAAAGAAGAAAGAGGGTGTCTTGCGGGTGATCTTTCGACCTTTTATCACACTTAAAAGGAAGATGATAAATTTGAAAAATTGACTGGATTGAGTGACCTTGCTCGTGTAATGGTGGAAACCGGAAAAAATGAAACTTTTCCTTTGGTTTATCAAACATTGAAGCTAGCGTTGGTTTTACCGGTTGCAACCGCAACCGTTGAAAGATGTTTTTCTAAAATGAAGCTTATCAAGACAGATTTACGCAATCGAATGGGTGAGGAGTTTTTGAACAATGCTCTAATTTGTGCGGTCGAGAAAGAAACTTTTTATAAAGTAAAAGAAAATGATGTCATGAGCCGATTTCAAGCTTTCAAAAGCCGGAGAGGAGATATCATTTAGGTACATGTTTAAATTAATTTATCAGCGTGCTATTATTTTTGTTTCGTTACATTGTATGAACTTTGAACTACGTCAAATTGTACTTGTATCAAGTGCGCAATTTTTTTTTTTTTTTTGAAACGCTACTGCTTGAACTATTTTCTAGATCCGCCACTGATCTCCACCATATATGAGGAGGTTGATTTACTCCGATGTAAAGTGTCATCATACTAATTAGCTTTGATACGATCTGATGCAGGACGGAAGCAATAAAAAAATGTTAGATACGCTCTAGCAAACTTTTAGATAATATCCATATAGAAGAGAGATTATATAGTATAATATCAAAAGTTCACTAAGCATTAGAAATTAATCTGTATTTATTGGCTATATTAATAAGCAAAGTTTTAAGTTCGGACAGAGTTACCTGTGTGTTAACTAGTCTTAAATGAAATTAAAAACCATAACCGAATATTAGTTTCAGGCAACATAACCAACATCTAGACTTCATCAAAATAAATAATAAAAACAAATATACAAAATAAAACCTAAATTATATATAAAAAAAGTTCATGATTATTATCCTTGTGAGTTGTGATTTTTTCACAATTCCGCATTCCCATTAATCCATAAAGAAGGTTCATTCGTATTATTGATCCCCTTGTCAATAATTAACAATAGACCTAACATCGTTTCTACTTAGTCGGGGCGAACATGAAAAGGATTGCTAGTTGGAAACCGGTTTATGATATTATAGATGGGAGATTGGCTAAATGGAAAGCATCGTTACTTTCGATTGCTGCAGAATTACTCTTATCAAATCGGTCCTCGAGAGCTTTCCAAACTATTACTTCTCACTATATAAGGCTCCAAACCAGGTTGTTAAAGATTTGGAAGCAAAAATTCGGGCTTTACTGTGGGGTAGGGATAATTCATTTAAAAATTGCATTGGATCGGGTGACTTTGCCTAAAAATTGTGGTGGGCTAGGCCTTAGCAAGTTAAAAAAACATTAATATAGGCCAAATGGGGTTGGAGGTTCCAGGTGGATAAAAACAGGTTGTGGATTGAGGCCATTCATACTATGAGGAATAATTGGGAGTTTCTTCGGGTAAGAAAATCGGTGAGTGGTGTGTGGAGTAACATAGTGCAGGTGTTAACAAAAACTACTATTGATGGAGTGTTGTGCCGCTAAGGAATTTTTTTAGAGCTTCGGTTGGAAAGGGAGATGACACTGCTTTCTAGTTAGATCCTTGGATTGGGAAGCTACCTTTAAGGAGAGATTGCCTAACCTTTTCCAAATCGAGATGGCGAAGGGATGCAGAGTTAGTGATCGGCTCAATTCTGCAAACAATACCCGAAGATTCACGTGGAGTTTGAAAAATCCAATTAGTGTTGGCTCGGAAGTTAATGAGCTGGTTAACTCTGCAGCTTACTGCTTTCGGTCCAGCTGAACCAATCTAGGGACGCTTGGTCTTGGAATGGTGCAACGGATAAGGAGTTCAATGTTAGTTCCGTAAAGAAATTGCTCGATGAAAACAGTTCGATCGGAGGTGTATGTCCCAGAGTGGTGTAAATGGCTTCCAAGTAAGTGCAATTTGTTTATTTGGAGAGAGGAGCAGAACAAGATTGCTACTCTCACTGCCTTGAAGAAAAGAAACATAGGTGGGGAAGACACGGCATGTATTATATGTGGAAAGGGAGAGGAGACAGTAGACCATATGTTCACTTCATGTTACTTTTCTTCCTCTCTTTAGGCGTTCATTAGTAGTTGGTGTAAAGTTCAAAAAATTTTTGACGTTTTCTTTTAAAGATTTGATCGAAGTTCACGAGCACGTTGGGTTAAGGGATCAGAGAAAGAGGCCTTAATGGGCCTTGTCAGGATTGGATGTTGGGGTTTATGGAGGGCCAGAAACGGAGTCAAGTTCAACAACAAACCGGCTAAGATGGAAGATATTATTAGCGAAATGAAATTTGTGGGATTTTTGTGGTTCTCTACTAGGTCTAAAATAAGTCAATTACTTGGAATGGTTGATGTAAATATGTAAATTTGTGATGTTTGGTTTCGGCCGCCTCGGTTTGATGTGGTTCGTGTTTTAATGAAGTATACTTTTCAGGAAAAAATGGACATAAAATATCCAAATAGTTTAACTCGTAACATAGTATATCTTTAACAAACGTCGACCTGAACACGTCACTAGTTTAGCCTAGATTGTTTGTTGACCTGAAAATTAACAAAACTAAATGAAATTTTTTTTCTTATTCAGGTTCGGTCGTTTATTAAATAAATGAACTTTTCGCCGATGATTGAGGTACAGTTCATTAAACGTTTGTTTTATTTACATGCCTAACCAAATCTACTTTTACATACATTCTTTTATTAATCCTGGTTAAAAGGTTATATTTCTTATCCAAAACATGAAATAGTAAATTTGACATTAACTTTCTAAAAAGTCCTTGTCTGAAACAATGCTAAAAAATTAATTACCACCAATATTTAGATATGTGTTTGTTTGAAATTACTGTTACACATATTTTTCTTGATAAAAAAAAGTTTGAATAGTATGTATTACATAGTAAATACAGTTTTCCTAGTTGCTAAGGTTTGATCCAATCATCACATCATCACATTTCATCCACCTTTAACACTCTTGGTCGTTTCAAGTTTTAACATGTTTTATTTATAGACCTAACACTCATTAACTTATCTATTAATACATCCATGTACCCCTCACATGAGGGTGAATATTTTATTATCTAATAGGACCCCACTGCAGAAGAAAAAAAAACGAAAATGATGGAACCATAAAATAAAATAAACAACCACTAATTTGCATCCGAAGAACTGCAAATCCTTTCTCGGTGGTACCACCCACTTTCCCATGAGGAGCTTAAAATACCAAAATTCAAGACCTCAAAATACACGGATCTAGGGCCGTTCAAATCGTTTGTCGCTCGACGCTCATTTGGAAATTGCTTGGAAAATGCTCGTTCGATTTGACGCTTGGTTGTAGAGGAGCCGCTCTGCTCGGTTCGGTTTGTAAACAAGCCAAGCATGACCAAAGGTCTGCTCGGCTCGGCTCGGTTCGGCTCGAATTATTATTTTTAATTAGAATATATATACATATACACATACATATATATAAACATGTATACACATATATATACACACATACATATAAACTTAAATATAAATTAAATTTATAGTTTTATATATACCACTCTATTAGATTTTCGTACATTATATACAAATTTACAACTATATCTATACTGACTGGTCCAATCACGTCAATAAAAAATAAATATCAAATCTAAAAGTTAAACCCCAAATCGATAAATGAAAGTCTACTCGTGGCCTCGATATTTCATGTTGTTACCCTAAGTCGATCGTCTCCTGCTCTCAACGTTATTGTTCATGCAATATGATCATTGCCTTGTAGGCCACAACATTGTTATACATAAAAAAAATATTATGCCATAAAATGTGCATGTTTTTAAAAACATAAAAACATGAGACCCAATATTGTCACTATCTCTCTCAGCAAATTTAAATCGGGCGACACGGTTGTCCAAATCACTCAAATTTTCCTCGACGCTCGCTTGGAATATCTACTGCTCGGAAAATGCTCGCTTGCTTGATTTGAGGATCGGTTTTAAATGAGCCACTCTGCTCGGTTTGGTTTGTAAATGAGCCAAGCATGAGCAACGGTCCATTCAATTCGGCACGGCTCGTGAATAGCCCGAATCCAACGTCAATGGCCCTACTATTCAGTCACGGTGACTGCATCACCGTGTATACAAAAGAGAATAAAAAATTTTGATCCATTTGCTACTAATGATCCATATGACATTCTTTTGGTCACTTGATGTATTATTATTTTGAATTATATTTATATTTGTTTAAAACTGAACTTTAACCACATGATGTGCACACAATGAAAATAGATTAATTGGGCTGAATTTCCTTTAGTTTAAATTAAAACATGCAATTCGGCTTATGGGTGAGCAGCCCCTTACTTGGGCTTTGGATGAGCAGCCCACTACTTTGGGCTTACGGGTGACCAACCCACTACCTGAAAACTCATTTGACGTTAGTTGGGAATGAAAAGAACGACATATAGGTCGGCAACAATGGGTTTTTGTTGGTGACGGCAGTTAGAACTTGGAGACTTGGAAGTTGTGGAAAAAAATTGTTTAATTATTTTTATTTTACAACAAATATTTAGTATTGATATTATTTGTCTATTTGAATATTATGTTCTTATGAGTCACTAATTTTCTTTCACAAGTGGGTGTAGGGTTAGTGTTCAAATATTGAAATTTCCCCGCACGTTGCGGCCGAAATTCAAACGTTACTGGTTCAATTTATTACGTTACGATATTGGTATAGTATTGTCGCTCGATATAGCAACCAAAAGAAAAAACCAAAAACAATATAAAATGGTGATATGCCCAAAAATATATCAACGCATGTTTTACATCGACTGAAAATCATAAAAACGAATATCGGTAATAGTTCCAATAATACCAATATTGGTACCGATGTTATTTGCTTGTAATTGGTGTGGTACGTCAAGTCACCAAGTTGGGCGCTCGCTATAATCTACGATAATATAACTTTTTTGTTTAAATACAACTCCATTTTCTACATTGTTCAGCATGAATCGGTTCGGCCCATGGAACTGACACTCGATGTATCAACATAATGAGAAAACAAAAAATGAATACTAGTAACGGCTGCGATAGTACTGATGTCGATACTAATGTTGTTCGGTAAGAATTGACTTGATTCGTCACAATACCAGTATTGCACGTATAGCATATAGCGTACCATACAAAAAAATAGAACTTTGATACAAAATAAATTAATAGAACTTTGTTTAATGAATAGCTTACGATAAAAAAATATAGAACTTTGTTTTAATGAATTTTTCTACCGGAATGGCGAGGAAAAAAATAAACATGGACGCAACTTAAAATAGTCTTAGGCTATGTATGGGAGTACATTGGGTGTGATTGTTATACGTAACTTAAAATACAATTATAACCTAAAGAGTTAATTACTGTTTTCGTCACTGTGTTTTGTCAAAAATCATTATTTCAGTCAATTAGTTTAAAAATTATGATTTCAGTCCCTGTGGTTTCACTTTCGTAACCATTTCAGTCCCTGTGGTTTCACTTTCATAACCACTTCAATCCATTTATTCTGTAAGTACAGGGACTGAAATAGTTGCAAGGTGGACTGAAATGGTTACGAAAGTGAAACCACTGGGACTGAAATCACAATTTTTAAACTAATTGACTGAAATAATGATTTTTGACAAACCACAGGGACGAAAACAATAATTAACTCTAACCTAAATACATATGAAAGTTAAGAACTAAATTTTTGACTCTTTTAATACTGTCTATTTTTTTATTGGTTTTTATTTTAATTTATAAGTAAAGTCAGAAAATATAACTATTCAATTAAATTTTATTTAAAATTCATTTGATTCATTATTTAATAACTATCTATAATTAGAATATATGCTAAAAAAATATTGAGTAAATTACAAGTTTTGTCTTTTATGTTTACATCAAATTGCAGGCGTTGTCCTTTTTTTTAAGTTTACAGGCGGTGTCCTTAACCTTCTAAAATCTTGCATGTTATATTCTTTAGATCAAACCCAGTTAGTTTTTTTAATCTGATAAAGGCGCATGAGGTTGACCTTCCCAAGGGCTATTTTGTAAATAACTTTTATTAAAGGGCCATTTTGTACAAACTTAAAAATTAAACACTATATAAACACACACACACTCTCTCTAATCGAGCATCAGATGTGCATCATGAATAGACCCACAATCAATTGACAAACATGAGAATTATAGGATGTAAAATTCGTTCAGATAAATAGTTAGAAGCCGAAACTGATTTTGGTTTATACCTTTTGCTTGGCAATTTTGCAGCACCCACTACAGTTAGAAGGCAATACTGATCTTTGTTGAATCAATACAAATGAACAAACAAAATATTGATTTCTAGCAGCTAGAAGGTGAGATCTTTGTTGAATTGATACCGATGAACAAACACCCCAAATCCGCAACCACCACCGCTAAACCCACCACCATCATCCACCATCACAACCCACCACCGTCTCCACACCGAAACCCTAACCCCAACAACCTAAATCACCAACCACCACCACATCCACCATCACCATCCACCACCGCTCAACCATCACCTGCCACTAGCCACCACACCTAAACCCACATCCACCATCCCAGATTTGGATTACTTGTGAGTTGTGATAGAGAGACAGAAATCAGAGAGGTAGAGAAAGAAGAGAGAGAGGGAGTTTAGAGAGAGAGGGAGAGAGCGCAGAGGCTTTATTCATTTATATATACTTATTTTTTTATTTTGTACAGAAATAGTCCTTTGATGTAATTTATTTACTCAATAGTTTCTAAGAAGGTGAAATGACAAGAATACCCCGGATTTAACCAAAAATCTAATTGGGTTTAGTCTAAAGGAAAGCGTCTGCAATTTGGTGTAAACATAAAGGACAAAACTTGTAATTTACTCAAAAAAATTTATATTATTATTTAATAAGGCAGAAACTATGGGCCTAAAATAATGACATGTGATCAGAAAGATTTTTATTTATTAGATATTATAGATAGATATAGATATAATATATATGTAGATATAGGTACATGTATATATATATATACGGGAAGAATATAGAGAAAATCTTATTGAGTTGAAAAAATATAGGTAACTAAATAATAGCCTTGATTTGATCCCAACTATAGTTGAGAAAGAGCCTTTGATTTGATCTCATCTATGATTGAGATTGTTTGAAGATCAAATGTTTGATTAATTCAATATATAATATAATTCAAAGTACTACAATGGTAGTTTCGGTAATAGTTATTAAGTTAACAGCATTGGAAAAATGTAATATATGTGGTACAGTCAATCAAAATATAGACCCTTTAAGAATCATTTCTTTCTTTCTCCTCTTATCGTATCTCTCTCTTGACACCTCTCATCTTCCATTCTCTTCTTCTTTACTTATTTCTTTCACTCTCCTCTTATCTTACTCTCTCATACTTTACCAACTTGTCTAACAAAGCCAAATTTCAAATCTAACAACGAGCATTATTTTCTGTGACAAAGCGAGCTTACATGTGTAACAACAACAAAATCCTTCATTTTCTATAACAAAAAAAAAAATCCTTAATCTAGTTGCTTTCGCAAGAAGCCAAATTACAAATGTAACAAACAAACTTTGTTTCCTATAATAAACGAGCGTACATATGTAATAGACTTTATTACAAGCTAGTTGATTATGTAACAAACCAAGTTACAAATGTAACAACAAACTTCATTTTTGTAATAAAAAATTCCTTGATCTAGTTGCTTTTGTAACAAGCCAAATTACAAATGTAACAACAAACTTTATTTTATGTAACAAGCAATCTAACATATGAAACAATTAAAAAATCCTTCATCCGTCGACCTTGACACCGATGCTGGAGACGAAATGAGAAGGTTGCAAGAATCGAAACCCATATGTGACTAAGATGTTACTATTAACAAATTCCACAACCAATACAAAGCTACAAAAGAATGGAATTAAATGATGTTGGAAAGACAAAATTAATAAAAAAAGAAAGATTAAAATTAGAAGCAAACTAAAAATGCATTTAATGAAATATGGACAAAAGGAAATGAATTAACATTAATATAACCCCACCATCATCAAATCGTTTGCCCATTTTACTCTCCGTTTTTTCCAGGTTCACTCTATTGGCCTTATCTTGTTTCATGTTTATGATCAAGAATTCCACCACCATCAATTGTTTTATTTTTATATCTTCTTTTCTAAATCATTGTTTAATAACCCCACCCCACCCCACCTCTCTTGGTGACTTGTTTCAAGCTCAGATATGTTAAAGCGAAGAACTCAACTTTTAGTGTGAAACTCCAGCAACTCTACAACACCTACTGTCAACCACTAGAACCACCAAAGAAAGCCGCCTCTTTTTCGTGTTCCTCCTCTCTCTTTTTATTGTTCGCATCTGTTCGTTGATATATTTTCGGTGACCCTACATCACCTACTGTTAACCACTCGAACCACCAAAGACAACCACTCATTTTTTGTGGACCGCCCCTCTCTCTCTCTCTTTTTCTTGTCGCCTTTGTTAGGCGAGATATGTGAAACAACAGCTCCCTGTTGGAAATATTAATGAGGAACATACAAGTTGGTATATTTCCTCCATCCCACATTGGTGGAGGAAGTGAAAGTTTAGTGCCTTATAAGGGATTACCTCTTATGGGCCTCTAAAGTGTTAAATGGGTTGATAAGTGGGTCAAGCCCACACGCACGCCGAGACGCGTGCTCGCGAATAGGCGTGTTTGAGGCGCACTTCGCACATACGCATCCTTGCTAGGAGCTGAGGAGCTTTGATTTTTAGCTGGGGGTTATCACTAGGAAATTCGAATTCGTATGGGATATAGCCAGGAATTCGAATCTGTTTGTGATAATGGTTATCACATTCTCCGTTTTTCTCATTCTCAGTTATGATCTCAAACTATAAATAAAGGCCTCCTGCTACCCATTCAAACACTCTAATTTTCGCAGCCTGTCATCTCTGTGCTTCTGTTTCTTCTCCAGCTTCTACGTTTTCTGTTTTCCATTGCTGTTGGAATACCAGATCAGTTCTGCATTAAATCCTGGGAGTTTACGCTGCAGCTCACAGCAATACGAGCGCGTAAAATCCTTTAAGGACAGGAATCATCCGTGCAGTTCAAGAATCTCGGTTTCTTAAATCGCCAGGTTGGTTTTAGTTTTTGCGTGTTATTTAAATTCGTCCAATACGGGACAGTCTCCTTCTATCTTTCTTCAATCAGTTTGTTCAAGTTGGAATAAACTGATTTGGCCAATAACTCTGTAACTAATAATAAAATAATTAATTTTATGTTTGATTAAATTGTTTTCAACAATCTTAAAGGATTTTAATTTTGTGTTTAATCAACAGAAATAATGGACGGTGAACTACCAACAGCTAATCTGAGATTCATGAATCAAGAGTTTGTCAAGTTGGACAGATTCGATGGCCAGAACTATACCCGTTGGCCGGACAAGGTTAAGTTCATGCTTGTTGTGCTGAAACTCTACTATATCCTTGATCCAAGCTTGCCCGCAATCCATGATGACCCTCCTCTTGAGGCTGGAGAGGTCCCGAATCAAGATTTGGCTAAGCAAAGACTTGTCCGTAAGGAAGCTGAAGATCTTTGCCTTGGCCACATCAAGAATTCTCTTTCAGATCGTCTCTATGACTTATACGCGCCGTAACAAGTGCTAGAGAATTGTGGAAAGCTTTGGAAGATAAGTACAAGGCTCATGAAGAAGGTACTAACAAATACCTTATTTTCAAGTACTTAGACTTTCAAATGGTTGATGACAAGTCAATCCTGGAGCAAGTGCATGAACTCCAAGTTCTTGTTAACAAATTGACCGCGCTTTCTATTCCACTGCCAGAAAATTTTCAAGTAGGGGTCATTATTGCAAAACTTCATCCTACTTGGAAAGATTTCTCAAAGAGAATGATGCACAAGTCTGAGGACTACTCTTTGGATGAACTGTTGAAGCACCTTCGAATTGAGGAGGAAACGCGCAACAGGGACAAAAGAGGTAAAGTCGGATCGAGTGTGAATCATATTGTTGGAGGATCTGGGCAAAAGGGAAAAGGGACATCAAAGAATAGAAAGTTTACAGCACCAAAGAAAAAGGAATTCAAAAAGTCACATCAAACGACCAACCATCAACCAAAGAGATCGGGTAAATGTCATGTTTATGGAGAAACCGGGCATTATGCACGAGAGTGCTCTCAAAGGAAACCTGGATCTACGGTTGGTTCTACAAGTGCTGTTTATATTGAGAAAGTCACCAATCTAGTGGCTAATGTGGGTCTTGGAGATGTTACCATGCTTTCTCAATATACACGCGTTGTGGCATGTAGAGGATGTTTTTTGGATTCTGGAGCCACTGTTCATGTTTGTGGGAATCGTGGCTCGTTTCTTACTTATGGTCCTGTTCCTCAATGAACAGTGGTGGTATGTGCTGATGGACATCGAGTGGAAGTTCGTGGTAAAGGCACAGTGCGACTAAACTTTAAAGATGGTCAAACGGTTACCCTTCAGGACGTGTTGCATGTTCCTGGTATCACCAAGGGTCTTGTTTCTGCTGATAAGTTTGATCGAAATGGGTACAAGCTGGTTCTCAAGAATCTTCGTGTGAAGTTTTCTCTAAATGACATCTATGTGGGTCAAGCAAAGAACACGGGTGGAATGTATCGCCTTGAGCTAGCTGAAGATGAAATTGATGACGAAGAAGACTCGGATGAAGGTGGCGTTTCAGTGATTGATGGGTTTGGGAATGAAAGTGATAGTGATAGTGGTGATAGTGGTAGTGATAGTTTTTATCAATGTAATGCAATTGGTTTTGATTTGAATGAAATTATGTCTTCTGATTATATCGCTTGTTCAATTTCTTTATGACATAAACATTTAGCTCATACAAATATTAAAAACATTGAGAAAATGCAAACTAAAGGTTTATTGAAATTAAAAGATAAAGACTTTGAAAAATGCGAAACTTGTGTGAAATCAAAATTCACAAAGAAACCTTTTTCCAAGTGTCCATAAACGTAATACATCACTACTAGAACTAATTCATTCAGATATTTGTGAACTGAATGGAGTCCTTACTCGTGGGGGTAAGAGATACTTTATCACTTTCTGCGATGACTTCAGCCGATACTTATATGTTTATTTATTGCATTCAAAAGACGAAGCTTTTGAGGCATTTAAAATATATAAGGCTGAGGTTGAAAAACAAAAGGAGAAACGCATTAAAATTATTCGCTCGGGCAGAGGCGGAGAATACTTTAACCGAAGATTTGATGCATTCTGCGAAGAAGAAGGCATCATACATGAGAGAACTGCACCATATACTCCCCAACAAAATGGTTTGGCTGAGAGAAAGAACCGAACCTTGGTAGAGATGGCTAACTGTATGTTAAATCAATCGGATCTATCTCGTAATATGTGGGGGAAGCTGTGTTAACTGCTTGTTATGTTCACAATAGGATCACTAGTCGCGTGATACCTACGAGCCCATATGAGTTGTGGAAAGGAAGAAAACCAAACCTAGAGTATTTGAGGGTTTGGGGGTGTCTTGCCTATTATCGCGTACCTGATCCAAAGACACTCAAACTGGGAGAACGAGCTTACAAGAGTGTATTCATTGGATATGCTCCGCAAAGTAAGTCTTACCGGTTGTTGGATGACGAATCAGATACAGTTGTAGAATCTAGAGATATGGAATTCTTTGAGAACAAGTTTTCTAGAGATGATGAAAACTCAAATTACACCCCATCTTTCTAGTACTTCTGAAAAACGAGTTCAACCTTCACCAATAGTTGAAAAACCGAGGAAAAGTACTAGAGTTAGAAAAGAGAAAAGTTATGGAGATGATTTCTTTTCTTACCTGGTTGAGGGAACTCAAAAGAAAGTGACGAGAGAGGTCATTTTCGCTGTTAATTTGGATGATGATCCTAAAACTTTAAGCGAAGCAATGTCATCAAGAGATGCTCCTTTGTGGAAGGAAGCAGTCAATGATGAAATGGATTCCATTATGGGAAATGGAACTTGGGAGTTAGCTGATCTACCCAAGGGAAAGAAACCCATTGGATCCAAATGGATTTTCAAAAGGAAGTATCATCCAGATGGATCCATCTCTGCCTATAAAGCGAGATTAGTTGCTAAAGGGTATATGCAGAGAGAAGGGATCGACTATTTTGATACCTATGCACCTGTGGCTAGAATTAGCTCTATTAGAACTCTAATAGCGGTGTCTGCTTTGAAAGGGCTGTACATCCATCAAATAGATGTAAAGACTGCGTTTTTAAATGAGAATCTACATGAGGAGATTTATTTGGAGCAACCAGAAGGGTTAGTGATGCCTGGACAAGAGAACAAAGTGTGTAGACTTATTAAATCTCTTTATGGTTTGAAGCAAGCTCCTAAACAGTGGCATGAGAGGTTTAACACCACTGTGACTGCTTTCGGGTTTCGACACAATAGTGCTGATAGGTGTATCTATACTAAATGCGAATCCGATTATACAGTCGTGATTTGTCTCTATGTTGATGATATGTTGATCATTAGCACTCACCTTGAAGGTATTTCTGAAACTAAGAAATATCTGTCCTCGAACTTTAAGATGAAAGATCTAGGAGAAGTTGATACCATTCTTGGGATCAAGGTGAAAAGGACTGAAAGTCAGATTTCTCTAAGTCAATCTCATTACATAAAGAAAGTTCTGCCTAAGTTTCAACACTTGGACATTAAAGAGTTTAATACCCCATTTGATCCAAGTGTGAAACTTAATGTGAACTCAGGGAGAGCAATGGCTCAACTAGAGTATGCGAGTGCTATTGGAAGTATGATGTATGCAACACATTGCACTCGTCCTGATATTGCTTTTGCTGTAAGCAAACTGAGTCAGTATACTGTCAATCCAGGGACAGAACACTTGAAAGCAGTGGGTAGAGTACTTGGATACCTGAAAAAGGACCTGTAACTTAGAACTGACATACACGTCTAATTCCAGAATACTCGAAGGTTATTCTGATGCGAGCTGGATTGATCACACCAGTGATTCAAAATCTACAAGTGGGTGGATTTACACTCTAGCAGGAGGAGCAATTTCTTGGGCGATCAAGAAACAGACGTGTATTGCCCACTCAACTATGGAAGCTGAGTTCATAGCACTAGCTGCGGCTGGTAAGGAAGCAGAGTGGATTAGAGATCTACTTACGGACATCCGTTTGTGGGATGTTCCAATGCCGTATATTCCCATGTATTGTGATAGTGAGGCTACACTATCTAAAGTACACAACGTAGTGTATAATGGGAGGTCAAGACACATAGGTCTACGGCACAATTATGTGAGACAACTTCTTGAAAGTGGTACCATCAAGGTTGTCTATGTCAAGACGAGTAAGAACTTGGCTGATCCGTTTACTAAACCTCTGACGAGAGATTTTAGTGAATACCGCGAGAGATATGGGTCTAAAACCACAATAGAATCGTTAGTGATGGAAACCCAACTTGAACTTAGTGCTTCTATTTCTCAAGTTTAATGGGTAAAAACGAAGTCACCTAACGATAGAAGGTACTATCAATTTCTAATAGATCCATGTGAGGTATGATAGTACATCGTTGCCGAGAACAAGGGTGAGCTAATGCTCTTAACAAAGTTTTGGAGGCATCCAAGCAACGTGGATGATGTAAAACTTTGCCTATATGATCTAGGGGTGGTGCCGCCTCGAGTGAAGATAAGTGGTTTGTCTTCTGAAGGATCATGAAAAGGGTTTATAGCGCACACCATATTCGCGCTCAGTGAGAACGCAAAGTCGGCCGGCGATGTGTGGGGGTAAACCGAAGGGGGCTATCAGGTTAATGGTTTAATTCCATAGGACACCATCGAATCTGTCTCTTCTTGTTTATCAACATAAACTGGGTTTAATCTTCGTGACACCTAGTGACATCATCTGTCTAAGTGAGAGGAAACACTCCAACTTGGTGGGGGATTGTTGGAAATATTAATGAGGAACATACAAGTAGGTATGTTTCCTCCATCCCACATTGGTGGGGGAGGTGAAAGTTGAGTGCCTTATAAGGGATTACCCCTTATGTGCCTCCAAGGTGTTAAATGGGTTGAGAAGTGGGCCAAGCCCACACGCGCGCCGAGCCGAGTCGAGCCGTGAGCTCGCGAATGGGCGCGTTTGAGGCGCGAATGGGCGCGTTTGAGGCGCACTTTGCACTTCGCACGTAAGCATCGTCGCTAGGAGCTGAGGAGCTTTTATTTTTAACTGGGGTCCGGTTCAGTGCTGTGGATCGAGATCGAATGTGATAAAAGTGGGATAGAGGGATAGAGATTAATTCGAAACCAGTGGGGGTTATCTCTAGGAAATTCGAATTCGTATGGGATATAGCCAGGATTCGAATTTGTTTGTGGTAATGGTTATCCCATTCCCCGTTTTTCTCATTCTCAGTTATGATCTCAACCTATAAATAAAGGCCTCCTGCTACCCATTCAAACACTCTAATTTTCGCAGCCTGTCATCTCTGTGCTTCTGTTTCTTCTCCAGCTTCTGCGTTTTCTGGTTTCCATTGCTGTTGGAATACCAGATCAGTTCTGCATTAAATCCTGTGAGTTTACGCTGCAGCTCACAGCAATACGAGCGCGTAAAATCCTTTAAGGACAGGAATCATCCGTGCGGTTCAAGAATCTCGGTTTCTTAAATCGCCAGGTTGGTTTTAGTTTTTGCATGTTATTTAAATTCGTCCGATAACGGGACAGTCTCCTTCTACCTTTCTTCAATCAGTTTGTTCAAGTTGGAATAAACTGGTTTGGCCAATAACTCGGTAACTAATTATAAAATAATTAATTTTCTGTTTGATTAAATTGTTTTCAACACTCCCTTTTTTATCTCATAACATCATTGAATCTTATGCTGGCGTGACGGTTGTAATTGTGTTGGGTGTTCTTTTTTATCTAAAAAAAGAAGGATATAGAGATGGTGCATGTAACAAGGGGGAGATTTGGGTTGTAATTGTGTTGGGTTGGGTGTTTTCTGGTTTGTTAGTGAGGTAGTAGATTTGGGTTGAGTAAAAATAAGAGAAAGAAAAGGAACAAGACAGGTTGAGAAGAAAGAGTCAAAATATTTAAAATCATTATGCACGTTTGTTGATGATGTAAACAATAAAAGATGGTGTATGTAACACAGTTGCACAAAACGATGGCATAGTCTTCACAGTCAAAAGGTGTTTATTGTAAAGTTACGATACTACCCTTTTGATGAATTCTGTAACATAAACTCGGTGGCATCATTTGGCCATACAAAACAGATTTCTTGGTTTTCTTGACTGGACTAGGATTTCCGTGGATAATTGTCATATATATATATATATATGTATATATATATATATATAATTTTATAAAATCCAAATTTTGTTTTTGTTAGTGATTCCTTTTTTCTTTTTAATTTATTTACTTGATAACGATCTTTGATAAAAAAAATCGGTTTTTATTATTCATTTGTTTATTTTATTTTATCTTATTGTATCTTTTTAGTGTTATAGTTCGCATAGTAGTTTGTTTTATTAACAGGCTAAAAGTCTCATTACTATCCAAGCCCACCTGTTGAGTCTTATCATCACCTACCAGTCGGGGTTTGTATAGTAGCAGATCCATAAACTTTTTTATGTGGTCAGAAATTTTTGGGGGTCGGTTATCTATCATTAACCTCTAAATTTTTCAGTTTGGTTCGGGTCTGGCCAGGTCAACTCACAATTTCAAACCCTAATCAAGTAATTAACCAACATGTTTCAAACTACCATTAACACAATATTTTTAAGTAACCAACCAACAAGTTTCAAACCAACATTTAAATAATCAAATAAAAAATCTAATAGTCATGGTTAGAGGGGTGTTCATTGGTAGGCTCGCTTGTGTGCCAGAGAACTTAGCTGGTGATGTCCAAAGATCACTACAAGTTATATCAATATGATGTGAATGTATATGAATGAAAAACAACAAAAGAAAAACAAAAGGAAGTTTAATATGTTTTTATATAGGACAAAATGACAAACTGAGAGTTACGAATTTCTTTACTTATAATATATTTGTTTGTTCTAATGAAACAAAACATATACTTTTGGGTGACCAAACATGCATGTCACAAATAATGGTGACAAAGTTGCAAATGTAGAAAGGGTGGTTGCTTTATTTGTAGTGATGGCATGATAAAGTTTCCCATAACTATCACATCTCACTAAATGTAACCCCATTTGAAAATCCTTCACAAAAATATCCAAAATGTTCAAATATCGAGTTATCAGTGGCAAATTTTAATGATACCAAGTTATTAATCAGTTAAGGGGCATGCATGACATTTAGTAACAAGTAAGGTTGGTTTTGGGAGGAAACTTTGTATGACTATAACCGTGTAATGGAATAAAACAACTATTTCATACCATTATGTCATGATCAAAACATGACGAAAATTGTCGGTGTCACGTGGGACATTGCTCTAGTATCCATTTACCGGTTTGCATCCATCTGGGCGAGTGAGCCCAAGTATGTGACTTGTTGCCTTGAAATTTATTTGAGTGGGGGGGGGGGGTGCTGTTTAGTAAGCAAGTGTTGATCTAGGTGCAAACACCCCATAACCATTGTTTATGCCATTGCTTCCTTTGGTGTGGTTTTTATTGCTTGCGTTGTTGTGTATATAATTTTTACCCCTGCCATTGCACGAATGTATGTAGAGTTTTTCAACGAAGATAAATAATTAGACTCATTGACATGAATGAAGGCATTACGACCCTAGCCCAACCTCTTGGAAGGCAAGCATGGAGCGATTCTGATGGAACAATGGAAGAGGTTGCTTAGAGTGCCACCCTTTTATATGCTTCACTAAGACTAACCACCCATTTGAAGGACAAAACTGTAATAATCTCTATCATGTTCAATTTATCATTAAGATAGCTTTTTTAAAATTAAGACTAACAACCAACTCAAAAATCAAGTGAAACTTGATTTTTATCTTAAAAAGGTGACAATGACTTTATTTAAAAGTTGTGTATAACAACTTGCTTAAAATTGACAAGATCAGCAATCCTCGTTAAATAGATCTCCTTTGTCAGAATTCCAACTTCATAGGGGTCTTAGACAAGGAAACCCCATCTCCTCGTTTCTCTTTGTGTTAATGTTGGAATACTTGAACATAGTCGAGAACTAAGCGGTTGCGGAGGAGTTGTTTAAAGGCATCTCGCTCCCAAATGGTGGACCAATTATAACACACCTTTCTATGCCGACGATGTGGTTTTTGTGGGAGAACGTTTCGAACAAAATGTGTTGAATATTAACTGCAAGATGCTTTTATCTATGTTTCTACCTCAAAGTCGACCTTGAT
This sequence comes from Scalesia atractyloides, assembly GCA_947069175.1. Taxonomy (NCBI): domain Eukaryota; kingdom Viridiplantae; phylum Streptophyta; class Magnoliopsida; order Asterales; family Asteraceae; genus Scalesia; species Scalesia atractyloides. Next base: position 78,123,586 of record CAMTDV010000004.1, on the reverse strand, counting down.
AAGAGTTTCATCTATGGATGAGGGATTAGTGAAGAAGAGATGGAAAGTATGGCGAGTCGCATCCATTGCAAATGGGGTACATTCCCTTTCACTTTTCTTGATCTCCCCATAGGCGCCAACATGAAACGAATAAAAGTTTGGAAGCCAATCATCGACAAATTCAATAGCCAACTTTCAGAATGGAAGTCGAAAACTTATTATTAATGGGTAGGGTGCCATTGGTGAAAACGGTTCTTGGAGCACTTCCAAACTACCACTTATCGCTTTTCAAAGCTCCGATTAGGGTTATCAAAATTTTGGAGAATATTAGAAAAAATGGTTTGGGGATACAAAAATGGGGGTAGAAAAAAGTGGATTGCGTGGGATAAGATGCCCGAGCCCAAAAATGGATCCATCAGCATTATGGGTCAGGGTTATTTCGACCATTTACATTACAAAAGGGGGATATTATACGTTTCTGTCTAATAACTCATTGTGGGTATTTGGAGAGATATAGGGATGGTCGAAAAGATTGCTTCTGCGATGAACTTGTCCATTCAATCAAACTTAATTTCCATTGTAGGCTCGTGTAAAAATACTTTTTTTGGCTGGATCATTAGGCCGGGAATGGGCATTTGAAAGATCAGTTCGCTGAACGTTTAAAATGGTTGTCCACAAAAGAGTCAGCGTCAGATATTGTAGCACCGGCGTGGGGGTGGAGTTGGTGGGGGGGAGCCGAGTAGTGATGTGGAACTGTCTCAAATCGTTAATTCAAATGCTAAGCAATATTTATCTTAATAGCAAGTGTGACATCTGGAGATGGAAATGGGCCGAACATGAAGACTTAACAGTGGCTGGGTCTCGATAGAAGATTCACAAAGTGCAAAGATCACAAGATGGAGCCTATTGGAAATTGTGGGATAAATTAGTCCTGCCCAAAATTAGCTTGTACGGATGGACTACGGCGCACAACCAAATCGCGATGAGAGTAAATCTTGCGATTAGAGGAGCACACTTAATCGACCAAAAATGTCCGCGTTGTGGCTTGATAGAAGAGTCTGTGAACCGTCTTCTTTGGGACTGTTGGGTAACGAAAGCTACATGGTGGACAATTATGGTTTGGTTCAACATCCCCTTTCCAGGTCATGTTCAATCCATCAACCAGAAAGAATGGAAAAAGATTATCGAAGCAATATTTTTGGTGATGACATGGGAGATATGGAAGGCGAGAACGAAAAAGTTTTCAACAATGTTCACATTCATCACAATAGAATGACGGAGCTCGTTAAAAGAGGTATTTTCTTTGGATTACAAACCATAATTGAGATAGGTGGTGTGACTTTGACATTTGAGATGTAATATTGTAACTTTGTTTTGTTTTCCATTGTGTGTTCTCGGGTTGCAACTTCCTACTAGCTCAGTTTCTATATCAATATATAGAAGTTTTGCTGTTAAAAAAAACTAAACTTTTAATTAACTATGGCATCTAATGAGTTAGACTTCCAATTTCCAACACTATAACTTTTAATTTAAGTCTTTCGCTTATAAACTTTTATATATTTTCATGACTTATTTTATTTTTATATTTTGGTTTTTAGACTATTAGCATTTGAAGATGTATTTAAAAAGTGATTAGTAAATTAGTTGGCAATATAAAAGAAAACTTTATGTTTCAAGGAAAAAAAGTACAGTTTTATTGTTGGACATGGCAATATAAAAGAAATCTTTATCTTTCAAAGAAAAAAACATTACGGTTTCATCACTTGATATGGATATAGTTCAAGTATGGTATGCAACAAATCGTGTAAGATTATTGCATAGGTGCATTAGAAAACTTCAAGAATCAATCAACCGTAATCCCTTCTCTTTATCAATCCTGTGAATTTTCCTTCAATTGTTGAAGAGACAACGCAACATATGTAAAACTTAAAACAATTGTGTTCACGTTGCATACAAGATGTTTTCCATCTCAAGTGTCATGGAGATATGTTTCTAGTTGTTGGAGACACTAAAAGCCGGACGAAAGGAAGTTTTTTGTACCGTTTAATCAAGTCATGATGATTACAAACATAAAATTAGAAAAATAAGATGTAGAACCCCAGGTGGCATCAGAACAAATAAAGCATCTTTCTCTAACACTACAATTCAATAACCGAACCGCTAACCGAAACGGAACCGAAATTAACCGAAAGTCGGTTAACGGATAATTTTTTTACCATCTGTTAACCGAAATTAACCGAACCGAACCATTTTTTTTTATATTTCTAGCTTTTATACCTCTATTTCATGTAGTTCATGTTTTATATTTTCATTTCATGTAATAATACATCCATTTCATTTATTTATACTTTATACATCCATATCATGTATTTAAACATCTATTTCATGCATTTATACCTCCATTTCATTTATTTATACATCTATTTCATGTATTTATACATATATTTCATGTATATATACCTCCATTACATGTATTTCTAAACAAAAAATTTAGTCCTTGTTTGAATTGGTTATTAATTGAACCGAAAACGACAAATTAACCGAACCGATAACTTCGGTTACAATTACGGATAATGCTAATAATCGAAGCAAACCGAACCGTGCACTACAATACCGTAAATTGTAACGTAATTACTTAATTTGCGATTTACCACAATCCAAAAATAAAAAAATATACACATGAGACCACCATATTCCTAGGCTATAATCATGGTAACAAATATCAAACAATACAATCCAAAACATATTACAAGATTCTCCATATCTTCACATGTTTACTTACATTCTAACATTCATAAACTCAACAAGTTAAACTAATTAAACTCTTTAACTTCATCCATTTTTAACCCAATTTTTTCTTGCATACGAAGCTTTAGTCGTGTCCAAAAAGCAAGATTCAAAGGTTTGTGGTGTTTAACAGGTCACCGGTTAAACTCAGGCACCTCAACAACACGCGTTGTGTACAAATCAACCCCGTGTACGACCGGCTATAGCCGGTAATCCAGGTGCCCAACTATACCACCTCCCCTTCATTCAAAATCTCAAAACCTCAAAAAAGTTCCTCTTTCTTCACAGATTCAACTCTTTTCTCTCACAACACATTCATAATATTCTTATTATTATTCATATGGATTTACTTTAATCTACACAACTTCATTTGCAGATTATTGTACTTGTGAATCCAGATCTTCAATTCGGTGAGTTTTCAGTTCATCTAGGGTTTTGTTTCTGTGAATTTTATCATAATTTGTTAGCATTACTTGAAGTTAGGGTTCATACGGTTGAATTAGGGGTTTATGAGCTGGTGTAGACACGCATATATGTTTGAATTGTATAGAGTTTGATTTCTGCTGTGAAATTGGATATTAGGTTTTGAATAAGTGCACCGAGTTTGATTTCTGCTGTGAAATTGGATATTAGGTTTTGAATAAGTTGTGCTTGGTTTATAATATCATATGTCATTGTGATGTTAGCTATTTGTTAGTAGAGTTTGCCGTATAAACTTTAAATTGATAGACTCCGGTTGATCGAACTAAGTTAGTGCTGGTTATTTTGTTACTTGTTTGGTGTTCAACCTTGTTACTTTTTGGATGTGAAGTTAATTAGGTTATGTGCTGTCGATTGAATATCGTCAATTGGTTTACATGTTATTTTTGCTATAGATACAGTCATACAGATGTGAATTTTTCAAAATTTCTGTCGGTTTTGAAGTTGGTTAATGATTTCTTGTGATTCCAAATTGCATGATTATTGGACCTTAAGTTTTCACAGTTGGATTCGGTTTTCGGTTAGGTTTGGTTCGGTATTGAACTATCTCTGCTCATATGGGATTATAATTTTCAGTTTAAGTTTGGTATTTTGGTTTACATGTTTTATTAATTGCATAGTTTACATATTAAGAAATCATTGCATGAATATTGGGTCCAATATGTTGATAATTGGAATTTTACACTTTGGTTTTACAGAATGATAAGACGTTATTCCTAGTTCAGTTTTTTTTATTATTACTATTATTATTATTGTATTATTATTAGTTCCTTTATCTTGACATGCAATTATAATTTTCGTGTTTTATTATAAACTTCTCTGTTCCCTCTATGCCCCCTTTATATGTTTTCTTACACATTCAGGGGCATAAATGTCTCACGTGGGACCTCTTTGGGAGCGTTTGGTTCGTGCTGCACTTCGAAGGGAGAGAACAGGAATTGATGCTTATGGGCGGCCAGCTGGCGGCATTGCTGGAAATGTTCCATCTTCACTTTCGAATAGTAGGGACATAGATCCCATTTTAAGAGCAGCTGATGAAATACAAGATGAAGATCCCAACATCTCTCTAATATGTATGTATCTCAATTTCAACTTTTTTCATATTGCATTACTAATAAGTGGTGTTTCTGTTATTTTGTTTCAGTATGTGAGCATGCTTATACACTTGCTCAAAATCTAGATCCTAACAGTGAAGGTAGAGGTGTGCTACAGTTTAAAACCGTTTGATGTCAGTAATCAAGGTATGGTTTCATGCCAGTGAAAATAAGTTTCTTACTTTTGTCGATCATTTATGCAAAATGTCATGTTTGCCCTTCTGTTCTAATACTTATTTGACAGCAAAAACTAGCAAAGAGGGAGGGTGCTGAATTTGACCGAAGTCAAGACATAACTCGCTTGCGTGATTTCTATAAGCTTTACAGAGAAAGAAACAATGTAGACAAACCACGCGAGGAGGAAATGGAATTGAGGGAGTCAGGTGCTTTTAGTGGAAACTTTCAAGAGTATGCTATTTTTTCATTTTCAGCATCTTATCTCTCTTTGTTTCAAATTTGATCTTCTTACGTTTTTATACACTTGTTTGTTATTTAAACAGACTAGAACGCAAAACCCTAAAGAGAAAAAAGGTTTTTGCAACTCTTAAAGTATTGGGAACCGTATTAGAGCAGCTTTCTAAGGAAGTTTCTGCTGAGGAAGCAGAAGGGTTAATTCCTGAAGAGGTTTGCTCACTTATATAATAACTTTTATAATGCAACTTTTTTAGTAACCTGAAGTTTTGAACTTATGCATCAACCGGATTTACTTGTTCTGATTTTTTCAGTTAAAACAAGTGATGGAAGCTGATGCAGCTATGACAGAAGACCTGATTGCTTATAATATTATTCCTCTTGATGTTCCTGCTTTGACAAATGCTATCACCTCGTTCCCCGAGGTGAATTTGGTTTCTTTATATCCTCATTCGATCCTGTACCTTTTTTATTATTTTGTTATACAATTTGCAATGAATTTATGCTCAGGTACGTGCTGCAGTAGCATCATTGAAGTACTTTAGAGATCTCCCGCAATTGCCAGGAAATTTTCCGATACCTGCTACTAGGAGTGCTGATGTTCTCGACTTTCTGCACTATATTTTTGGATTCTAGGTTGGTAGTTGATGACAAAGCAGTTAATGCGCTAAAAAATCGGATATCGGTCAAGGACCAATATTTGAGATATAGGTTATTGCGGTGGGATATCGGTAATTTTAATATCAAGTAGAATTTATATATATAGCAATTTAACACTAACAATTCAGTATACTCTCCTAAGTCCTACCATTAACAAATTAACCTTTTGCAACTTGCAAAACACTAACAATTGTAGCAAGTAGGAACTGGTTAAGACTTAAAACACTAACATTTAACACCAACAACTAATAATTAAGACTTAAAACACCAATTGCAGCAATAAGAACGACGAATGGTAGAACTAAGAAGAAACGTACTGATATCGGGAAAATTGGTGATATATCGGTCAAATATCGGTCCAATATCCCCGATGTATTGGTACCGATATTCTAACTGATTTTTGACACCGACATTTTACATGGGGACCGATAACTAATATTGATGATCACCGATATATCACTTATTTAACTGCATAGCAAGTGAGTAAAAACAAGTTTGCATTATAAGGTTAAAATTTCGGTATTATTATAATAATATATACATAAAAATTATTTTTTTTGGAAGTTTATGATGATGTGTAATTATTGAATACCATGAGGATCTGATAATATTGAAGCTCATGAAGATGGGTTGGCCAGTTGGTTTAACTTCTATATTGACCCTGATTTTTTTAATTGTTTTATATTTTTTGTCGTTTGACAGAAAGGTAATGTGTCAAATCAACGAGAGAATATAGTTAATCTTCTTTCAAACGAGCAAATTCGACTTGGGACTCCTGACGAACAGGAACCGGTATATTTTAATAAGAAAGTAATATTAAATTAATAACCATTTAAATGGCATGGTTTAGAAGGTGTTTATAATTTGTTTTAGAAACTGGATGAGACTGCTGTGGAGAATGTCTTTTTGAAGTCTCTTGATAACTACATCAAGTGGTGCAACTACTTGGCTATCCCGCCAATGTGGAGCAAGTATGGCATTTAAAAATATTTTAAATACTTGTTGACAGTCACTTCCATATTAATGAAATTAATTGGTTTATATCTTTTTGCTTTTGCAGTATGGCTGTGAGCAAGGAAAAGAAATTACTTTTTATCTCTCTGTACTATTTGATATGGGGTGAAGCTGCCAATGTTAGATTTCTTCCAGAATGCTTATGCTACATATTCCATCGTGTAAGAATCTTTTTATTTTTGGATTTTTCTTTAAATTGGTTTAGATGTTTTGGATTTTCTATAACAAGTTTAATCAACAGATGGGGGAAGAATTGGATGAGATACTTCATCAGCAACTTGCAAAACCAGCAGCCAGTTGTGTTACTGAAAATGGTGTTTCATTTCTTGAACAAGTCATCTGCCCACTTTATAATGTTGTTGCTGCGGTATGTCTTGTGTATTTTAGATATTTTTTTTATCTTGTCACTTGAAAATTATCGTATCTGCGTTTATACTAGTAGATATTTAGAAGCACCTTATACCTTTTTGTTGTTTTAACTTGATTTTATGTGAAAATTTGAGATTTTGATGAATTGTTAAAAGACACTCAAGATTTTAGCTTTGTATTGATGTGCATGTGGAACAATATTTTTAAAGGTGGTCATTTCAACACATTCATTTACGAATGGGTTGATTTGGGTTACGATTCAAAAGCTAAAATAAAAAAAAGCTTAAAAAGAAATTATTAAAAGTTGCTCAAATTTTATCTTTTTTGTCCATAAACCTTTTAAATGAAAAAGCTATTCTTGTAATGATATTTGACACTAATTATTTAGAACGAAATTTTTGGACAAAAGGCGTTTTTGGTCTGCCCCAAGATTGACCTTTTTGATGTCAACCCTTTTTACTCGATTTTGCAGGAGGCTAATAACAATGAAAACGGAAAGGCTCCTCATTCTGCATGGAGAATTATGATGATTTTAATGAATACTTCTGGTGAGCTTTATGTTTTGTAAACTACATTGAATACAAATAAACCCTGTTATTAACTACTAATAACTCTAATTAACATGTTTCTACTTAATTTTTGTATACTAGTTTACATAATATATCACATTTCATGCTATTTCTACTTTTTAACAGGTCCCGTAGTTGTCTTAAACTTGGTTGGCCTCTAGACCCTAATTCATCATTCCTTTTGCGGCCATCACCAAGGTCAAAGGTATATTTTGAACAAAAAACATATTTCTTTTAGAGAGCACATGTAGCGTTCCCATGTAACTTTCTTTGACCACCTTTGACTTTTCTGCTACAGAATCTATTGAAAACCAATGCCACTAAGCGTCGTGGAAAGACCTCATTTGTTGAACACAGGACGTTTTTTCATCTTCATCATAGTTTTCACCGCTTGTGGATATTCCTTTTCATGATGTTTCAGGTTGACCCCATTATCAAAACATCTTTAGACCTTTTGAATTTTCAGATACTTGACTTTTTGAGTTTTTTATTCTTCACAGGCACTTGCAATAATAGCATTTAATGATGGAAATCTCGACTCCAACGCAGTACGCTTATTGCTTAGTCTTGGCCCTACGTTTTTTGTTATGAAGCTTTTTCAAAGTAAGTTTTTGTGTTTATTTATTTCCACCTTCATTTAATTAAAAATGTGTTTTAAACTTTTTATAAAGTTCTTGTTTTTAATAACTCTAGGTGCCTTGGACATTGTGATAATGTATGGTGCCTATTCGACAACAAGACTCTTGGCTGTTTCAAGGATAATTGTTCGCTTCATCTGGTTCACCTTTATTACCATTTTTATATGCTTCCTTTACGCGTAAGTACTTATATTTATCTATCTTTCTTTTACATATATGCCAAATGTTTTTTACCTACTTTTATAATTATAACATGATTTGCTTTATGCTGTCTCATTTCAGGAAAGGTCTCCGGGACACAACTAATTCAATTTCAGGGTCGATTGTTTTCAAAATATATATAATTGTTTTCGGCATCTATGCTGGAATCAGTTCTTTTGGAGCTCTTTGTCACGGATACCATCATGTCACCATTTGTTCAACCGGTGTGATAATTCGTCTGTAGTTCGTTTAAGTCAAGTGGATTCATCAGGTTGGCAAAATATATTCTTTCGATTATGTTTAGTAATTTTTTTCTTAAATGCTAATGTTTCTTGTTTGATTTGTATTTCAAGGAACATTATTATGTTGGACGTGGCATGTATGAAGCAACAACTGATCATATCATGTAATGATCTCATTAGTCCACCCTGTTGTTTCTTTTCTAATACTTATTGAATTTAAGTAATAATCATATTGGTAATGTGTTGTAAACTTAGGTATATGCTTTTTGGCTTGTTGTATTGGGTGGAAAGTTTGCGTTTGCCTATTTTCTATAGGTAATTAAACTGTGATGATCTTCTGCATGCAATACGCAATATATTATATTTGCTTTATTGATTTATATACTTATGTCATATAATGGTTATGCAGATAAAACCCTTGGTGGAACCAACAAGGACCATCATTGATATTAAAGACGTCCGTTATTCTTGGCATGATTTTGTATCGAAAAGTAAGTCACTTTCTGAAATTTGAAGATATAATTGAAATTATCAAAATTATATAACCTCATGTTTTGACATACAGACAACCATAATGCCTTGACTATTGCTAGCTTGTGGGCACCTGTGTTTAGTGTAAGTTGGCATTCTGCTGTTCTTGGTTTTAAAATGCGCCATAATGCGTGATGCGCCCGATGCGCCCGATGCGCTGATGAGAGCGCATCACCACATCTGATGCGTTGCGTTTACATGATGCGAGAATAATTCGCCGATTTCGCATAATGCGCTCTGATGCGTGCAACATTGTTTCTTGTGTTTTTTTAACAGATTTTATGAAATCTGTTGGGTTTTTGCAATAATTAATATCTTAGGATGCTTGATTTGAACCAAAAAGCACAACTCTTATCTTCTTATTACTTGATTTCTTTTACTTTAAGTATGTTTTTATAAGGTATTATGTAATAAATATATTTTTAGTATTTTTATGAAGAGCGCATCGCAAACATGATGCGCTCGCATCGCGCATCACGCATCGCCATCAGATTCTTGGACCAAACGCATCAGAGCGCATCACGCAATTTAAAACCAAGCTGCTGTTATATATGATATACGCAACACATATAAAAGAAACTAACTTTACTACTGTATGGTATTCTGCTATTGTGCTCATCGCAGATCTATCTTTTAGACGTCCACATCTTTTATACAATTATATCTGCTGTTGTTGGATTCTTGCTTGGCGCTAGAGATCGTCTTGGAGAGGTAAGCATGATTATAGAACTGCTGTGTTTGTTTGTTGACTTAATATTTGACTGTATCTATGTGTCTTAATGCTTTCAGATCAGGTCTTTGGATGCTGTCCACAAACTCTTCGAGAGGTTCCCTGAGGCATTTATGGACAATCTTCACATTCCTCTATCTACCAGGTGTTCTTGAGAGCTCTTTCTGTGACAGATATTTGTTGATTATAATGATGTTTATGTTGTTTTAATGTTCATTTATGTTTTGCAGGAAGTCCCTTACAACAACCGGTCAGGTAAGTTGACCATGATTGTGCTTATCACTTTAATAACCACTATTTGTTAATTACCATTTTCAAATGAATGTTATGCTCTTTTAAAGGTTCAGGAGAAAAGTAAGTTTGATGCCGCTCGATTTGCACCCTTTTGGAACGAGATAGTGAAAAATCTGCGAGAAGAAGATTATATTACTAATTTGTGAGTATCTTATATCCTTATTTCTACAACATAATTAAATGTTTCTTTCTTTTTATCATTACTTTATGATGCGTCTTGTTTTCAGGGAAATGGAATTGCTTCAAATGCCAAAAAATACCGGCTTTGTTCCTATGGTTCAATGGCCTCTTTTTCTTCTAGCAAGCAAGGTTTTTCAAATTCTTTGGTCCACGGTTCTTTTTTTTCTTATGTGAATTTATTCATTAAAAAAAGTCCTTTTTTTATATTAGGTATTCGTTGCTAAAGATATGGTCGCAGAGTGTGACTCACAAATAGAACTCTGGGATAGGATTTCGAGAGACGATTACATGAAATACGCAGTTGAAGAGTGTTTTTACACCATCAAGCTAATTTTGACCGCAATTTTTGACAATGATGGCAAGGAGTGGTAAGTGCACAGAGTCAAGTGTTTAGAATGTATATTTTGTTACTTCTTGAAGCTAGAGATGAATTAATTGGCAAGTAAATTGGGTCGAAATGAGTAATGACACGCAAACACATTTTTTTTCTTAGTTTTCTTAGAGTTTTATAAATACTGTGTGTTAAAAATGATTGCAATTACTATATTATTATGTTAAGAATCTGAATTTTGAAATAAAATGGTTTGGATATTTTATGCATTTTGAATACACTTTGGGTCGCTTACCTGCTTTCCCTTGGTAGCTAATCATATAAAGTTACCTATTTGTGGACAAATTGTAACCTGAATGCTAAGCAGTTAATATTGGTCATATATCACCGATATATCGGTTATCAGTCCCCATGTAAAATATCGGTGTCCAATAGCGGTACCAATATTATCGTCGATATTGATAGATATATCACCGATTTTCCCGATATCAGTACCTTTCTTCTTAGTTCTACCATTCGTCTTTCTTCTTATTGTTTCTATTAGTGTTTTAAGTCTTAATCGGTTCCTACTTGCTACAATTATTAGTGTTTTGCAGGTTGCAAAAGGTTAATTTGTTAATGGTAGGAGAGTATACTGAATTGTTAGTGTTAAATTAAAAGTACTATATATATAAATTCTACATGATATTAAAATTACTGATATCACACGGCGATAACCTATATCTCTCGGTCCTTGACCGATTTCCGATTTTTTACCATATTAACTGCTTAGCCTGAATGTTGAAATAGCCACCTCTAATCAACTAGTTCACCCTCTTTTTCTTCTGCAGGGTTAATAGAATATATGATGACATTCGAGGAAGTATAGTGAAGTTCATTCTGACTTCCAACTGAAAAACTGTCTCCTGTTATTCAAAAAGTTATTGCCCTTACGGGAATTTTGGTCGGTCTTCATTTCTTTTCCTGTTTTCCTTCTTTCACTTGTGTCCACCTATCAGCTACCTTGATGTACCCTTTTTACCTGTAATAACGTTGCATGTTACATGCGCAGAAAGAAGTCGGGACACCTGAACTGGAGACTGGTGCGATTAATGCTGCGCTCGATCTTTATGATGTTATCCAGCTTGATTTTTTTAGTGTGAATATGAGGTGTGCGCCAACACTAAGTTTTAATTTCTTAAATGTTGTTTAGTTTGTAATTACTTTCTAAACATATGCCTGACTGGACTTCTGTATCATTTAACAGAGAAAATTATGCCACATGGAATATGTTGATAAAAGCACGGAAGGAAGGCCGTTTATTTTAAAGATTAAGTGGCCAAGCGACCCTGAATTGGTATTGACTTTTGTACAAGTCAAACTTGTACTAATTGACCTTTTTTCTATAATATTCTTTTAAAGTTATATGTTTTTTATGAAGAGGTTACAAATTCGGAGGCTACACTCACTATTCACTGTCAAAGATTCAGCAGTTTACGTCCCTAGAAACCTAGAGGCTAGACGTAGGTTGGAGTTCTTCACAAATTCACTTTTCATGACCATGCCTAGACCCAAACCTGTTCGGGAAATGTATCTTTCAGGTAAAATATTTTTTTTGGATATTTTTATTTAACTGGTAATAAATACTCATTGGGTATTGATTAAGATTTTCAATGCTCCAGTGTTTTTACTCCGTATTATTCGGAGACTGTTCTTTATAGCATCAACGAGCTTCTTAAGAAAAATGAAGATGGGATTTCAATTTTGTTTTACCTCCAAAAGATTTATCCAGGTATTTTGGCTTCATGTTCAACGAAATAGCAGGGGTATTATTTCTTTATTTTTATGAAAAAATGCAAAATTTTCTGGATTTTGTAGACGAATGGAAAAACTTTCTTGCTCGAATTGGCCGCGATGAAAATACACACGAATCAGTTCTAATTGAGAATGAAGATGATAACCTTGAACTTAGGTTTTGGGCATCATATCGTGGACAAAACTTATCAAGAACTGGTAAAAAACATTATATTATGTTTTGTTAACATATCCATGTTACATAGTTCTTGAAACTTGCACCTTTTTTGACAATTTTTTTTCGTTTTCAGTTCGAGGAATGATGTACTACCGAAAAGCTCTAATGCTTCAAGCTTATTTGGAAAGAATGACTGTTGGAGGTTTCAGTTTTCTCCTTCTGAGAATAATTTTTTGTTATTGCTATTCGTATTTTATTTATTTTTTATTTTATTGTTATTCTTGTTCTAATATACGCATGGGTATGCTAGATATCGAAGCTGCTGTCCCTGCTAATGAAGCAACTGATATTAAAGGATTTGAGTTTTCTCCCGAAGCGCGAGCTCATGCTGACCTTAAATTTACTTACGTTGTCACCTGTCAAATATACGGGAAACAAAAAGAAGAGCAAAAGCCCGAGGCTGCTGATATTGCATTGTTACTGCAAAGGTTTATTTTTTTTATATCTATTCTACCAAACGTGTTGATATATCTGTTTTTTTACATGTGCAAGTAATTCTAATGTTGGGTCTCCTTTTAGAAATGAAGCACTTCGAGTTGCGTTCATTGATGAGGTGGAGACTTTGTCTTGCTGGTGCTGGTGAAGTTCAAAAATTCTACTTCTCTAAACTTGTGAAAGGTGATATCAACGGAAAAGACAAGGTTAAGAATTTTATTTTATTTTTCCTTTATTTTTTGGTTATCAATTTTAATAACTTAATTGAGAAGTAAGTGTTTGTGCAGGAAGTTTATTCTATAAAATTGCCCGGGAACCCGAAACTTGGTGAAGGAAAACCCGAAAATCCAAACCATGCGATCATCTTTACTCATGGAAATGCGGTCCAAATAATCGATATGAATCAGGTATGTAACTAAAATTATGAATATATAACATGTATCATGTACTAATACAGTAATAAATATACTTCAGGAAATTATTTTGAGAAGCTTTAAAGATGAGAAATTTCTAGAAGAATTCCATGCTAATCACGGTATCCGTTTTGCTACCATTCTTGGTGTTAGGGAGCATGTATTTACAGGAAGGTAATTAACAATAATTTAAAATAATTATTAAAAAGTTATTCATTTCTTTTTCTTTTTAACCTTTTTGATGCCCATGATGCAGTGTTTCTTCTTTAGCATCTTTCATGTCCAATGAAGAAACTAGTTTTGTAACTCTTGGCCAGCGTGTTCTCGCAAGTCCCTTAAAGTAAGCAATCTTTTATATACAAAGAATATATTTTTTGTTTAAAACCGTTAATGTCATTTTTATATTACTTGAATACATTTTTCAGGGTTCGCATGCATTATGGGCATCCTGATGTGTTTGATAGAGTGTTCCACATAACACGTGGTGGTATTAGCAAAGCCTCACGTGTCATCAACATTAGTGAAGATATTTTCGCTGGTATGCCTTTTTTTCTTTCCTCTTGATTTCTACTTTTCTTTCCATATCATAATAAACCGTATCAAAACACAGGATTTAATTCGACTTTGAGGCAAGGAAACATCACTCATCATGAATATATTCAAGTTGGAAAGGGAAGAGATGTCGGGTTGAATCAAATCGCTCTATTTGAAGGTAAAGTGGCTGGCGGAAATGGCGAGCAGGTTCTTAGTAGAGACATTTACCGACTCGGACAGCTGTTCGATTTCTTCCGAATGCTTTCGTTCTACTTTACAACCGTTGGATTCTATTTTTGTACCATGGTATGCGTTTTTTAATAAATGTATTGAGTAAAATACCATTTTCGTCCATGTGGTTTGGCCAGTTTTGCTACTTTCGTCCAAAGGTTTGTTTTTACGCATCTGGGTCCAAACGGTTTGAAATCTTGTCATTTTCATCCAGCTCATTAACTCCATCCGTTTTCTCCGTTAAGTCAGGGGTATTTTTGTCTTTTTTGCTAACTAAAAAAAGGGCAGTTTGGTCTTTTTTACTTTATGTACAAGCATTTAGCATAATGTGCAAGTATTCAAAATACCCTTTACTAAATAAAAAAGATGAAAAGACCCCTAATTTAACGGAGAAAAATGGATGGAGTTAACGAGCCGGATGAAAAATGGCAAGATTTCAAACCTTTCGGATCCAGGTGCGGTAAAACAAACCTTGGATGAAAGTCGCAAAACTGGCCAAACCTCAGCGACTAAAATGGGCATTTGACTCTTTATACTCTAAATATATTATAATTTTAATTACTTATATAAAACAGCTTAATTGCTCACTTTACATGTTCTCTATTTGTGACAGTTAACAGTGATTACGGTGTGGCTTTTTTTATATGGAAAGTTATATTTGGTAAGATTTGAATTTTTAGTTACGATGGTTCTTATTAGTGTTTTGTTGTGGTATCTTTTTGAGACTGGTATATTATTTTGTTTCAGGCGTTATCTGGAGTCGGTGAAGATATTCAAAACAGATCCAGTGTGTTAGACAACAAAGCTTTAACTGCAGCTTTGAATACACAGTTTCTGTTTCAAATTGGTGTATTTACAGCTATACCCATGATTTTAGGCTTTATTTTAGAGCAAGGTTTCTTAAGTGTACGTCTTTGTGAATGTGGATTGTCTATACATATATTTCATTTGTATACCTTTTAAGCTTAATTAATGTTTGCATATGCAGGCTGTTGTTAGTTTCATCACAATGCAATTTCAGCTTTGTACTATTTTCTTCACATTTTTGTTGGGCACGAGAACACATTACTTTGGACGGACTATTCTTCATGGTGGTGCAAAGGTTCGATCACATTTTTTTTTTCATCTTACATGTTTGACCCATTAGAGATAAAGCATAACCCAAATCAACTCATTCATAGGCAAATTGGTCAATCTTTTCACCTGTACTTTCGTTTAATCACGTAATCTTAACATAATTTGATTCCAAAACAGTATATGCTACTGGACGGGGATTTGTTGTGCGTCATATCAGATTTGCGGAGAATTACAGGCTTTATTCACGTTGTCATTTTGTCAAAGGGTCTCTCTCTCTCTTACACATACACACACGCTCACACATAGTTAATGGCGAATAGCGACAAATAGCGATAAGGTACCTATATGCTACATAGCAATCGCTATTTTATAAATAGCGATACACTAGAAAAAAAACACTTATATGTATTTTATATCAACATACCCTGGTATATACACTATATTCTACATGTATATCTAACAAAAACCTAAAATCCAGCTACTTTATAGCTATTTAATCGCTATGTATATTTAAAAAAACTGAAATCCCGCTATTTATGGCTACATACCCTGTAGCGACCTTCAACCTATACGCTATTCGCTATAGCGACCGCTATTGACAACTATGCGCTCGCGCACAATTGCTTTCATGTGTCTGATATTTATCATTTATTGAAACAGATTGGAAGTGGTTCTATTGTTAGTGGTCTACCTTTCTTATGGGTACAACGACGGCATAGTAGGCTACGTTCTTCTTAGTGTTAGCAGTTGGTTCATGGCACTTTCATGGCTTTTTGCTCCACATTTGTTCAATCCATCTGGGTTTGAGTGGCAAAAGTAAGTAATTTTTAAATTAAACTTATAATTATCTAGAAGTCAAGATAATTATCGAAACTTAATTTATCTTTATCTATGATTTAGGACGGTCGAGGACTTCCGGGATTGGACAAACTGGCTCTTTTATCGAGGAGGAATTGGTGTCAAAGGAGAAGAAAGTTGGGAAGCATGGTGGGATGAAGAAATGGTACGTCATTACGAATTTACGATAGAATACGCCTTCATGTTTTTGCTACCAGTTTCATTTTTGTTATATATCGTATATTTGTCATCATCATTCCTCAGTAAATCCCACCAATATCGTATATTTGTATGATGTGGAATACAGATGTAGTTTCGGGCCCCATTTAGTCATTTACTATGAAGATGGGACCCACGTAGGCCTGTAAGCAAACTGAACGAACACGAACAAACGCATGTTTATGTTCGTTAATTTAACTTTAACCGAACACGAAGACAAACATATAAGCGAACATTTTTTTGTTCATGTTTTTTCATTAAGAAAACAGGCATGTTTGTGTTCTTTTATGTCGTTCATTTAAACCTAAACGAATATAAACAAACATAAAACAACACAAATAAACATAATTGAACAAAAACAAACAAACAAACACAAATGAACATAATTGACCAATCATAAACGATCACAAATGAATATACATAATTTTTTTATATAAATTAGTGACGAATTACGATAAACTTCAATGGAAAGCCCATTTACTAATTAGTTGTATTTGTATAACACAAACGAAAATAAATGAACGAACAAAAGGTGTGTTCATGTTTGTTCGTTTAATTAATTGAACACAAGAATTTGATCATGTTCGTTCGTTTATTAAATAAACGAACTTCTCACAGAACAAGTGCACGCATAGTTCATGAACGTTCGTTCATTTACAGGCCTAGACCCACTAGATGGCAAATGAAGAACAGGGGAAATTGTTTTTTTATTAGACTTATGATAGTTTAATTTTTTGTTTTTATAATTTTTTTGGCTTTCTTAGTATGAATAAACATATTTTGCAGTCTCATATCCGAACACTTGGAGGAAGGCTTATGGAGACTATTTTGAGCCTGCGGTTTTTCATTTTCCAGTATGGAGTTATTTACAAATTGGATGTGCAAGGATCAAAAACGTCACTATCGGTATATCACTAATAATTCTGTATCTGTTTACCAATTCACTATTTCGATATATAGAGTGCTATATAAGAGATATATATTCAGGTGTATGGATTTTCATGGCTAGTGCTTCTGGGACTTATATTACTTTTTAAGGTATACAAAGTTCTAATATTAAACCCTAAAAGGCTAAAATCACATATAATTTGAAAATTGAATCTTAGAATGCTGTTTTTTATATCTACAGATTTTCACATTCAGCCAGAAAATATCAGTCAATTTCCAACTGAATCTTGCGATTTATACAAGGCGTTGCGTTCATGCTAGCAATCGCTGGTATAGCAGTTGCTGTTGTACTTACTGACCTTTCTATTACCGACATATTTGCATCCATCTTGGCCTTCATACCCACCGGTTGGGGTATACTTTGGGTATGTATATTTTTTTCTTCATTTTTTTATGAAATTAATCCTTTTTTAAACATTTTCATTTTGTGGGTCACATGTATATGGTTTAGAACTTTAGATATAACTGGTATCATTTTGTTCCAGATCTGTGTTGCTTGGAAATCCCTGGTGAAAAAGACGGGATTATGGAAATCGATACGGTCTCTTGGTCGGTTATAAGATGCGGGAATGGGTATGCTGATATTCATTCCCATTGCTTTTTGTTCATGGTTCCTTTCATCTCGACCTTCCAAACCCGATTAATGTTTAATCAGGCTTTCAGTAGAGGTTTGGAAATCCCCCTAATTATTGCAGGAAACAACCCGAATTCTGGTTTATAGTTATTTATGTCGGCTTTTGTACATGTAGAGTGCTTAACTTTTGACATACTAGTTGTTCAGTGAGATCTTTGATTTGCAGTTTGTATAAAACATTTTGTAAATTTAGTCATATTCAGCGAATCTTAAACACTGAATGTGTGCTACTCTTTTGGTACCATCTATTCTTTTGTGACCTTTAGGTGTTTTAATCTGTTTTGATGTGTAATTGTCAAAATCATTTACGATGTTTTAGTTCTATGCTAAATGCCTAACCATCAACATGGATTTGATGTGATCATACCTAGCCATAGTGATCGGTTTCACCCTCGGGAAAGAAAGAAATCTTCGGCTACAAGTATCTTAGTACTAAAGTTGCATAACTAGACTATCAAGTGTTCACAGGTTCTATTTCACAAAAGTCGTGTCGTCATGCGCAGGTTACAAGCTAAATCTTTAATGGTGACATATATCACTATTCTTCTCTCTAATTGTGCTAGAGGTAATCAGTTTTATCTCTAATGAAAGTAGAAATCACATTGACAACTCTCTTTAAGATGGTAGATGTCAACACTTATTTCTCACTAATCTACTATTATCACGGTTACGTAAGTGTATGATAAGAACATTACAATAGATTCACTTCACTTCTCTTGTTCTTGGATCTATATAAGAGATTTTTTTTACTTGATATCACTCAAGACTCTTCAATTACAAGTTATTATGTTCAAGATTAAGTGTGATGACTTTGTCAATCCACAATCCAATCCAAGCCTCTTATTACGGTATATTTGTAAAACTTGCAAAATGAGCTAAAATTCAACGACTTTAACTAAACTTATATATCAAACACTTGTGATTACAACAGGATTCTAATTATCCTCCTTTTAAACAAATAAAATACATTTTAAATCAAACAATGAAAGAATTGACTAAAATAATTTACGCACTCAAAAGTTAAAACACCAACATCCAAAATCTACTCAAACTTATAAAAATCATCTTCAGACGATGAGACACGAAACCCCCTAGGAGACGCCCCTCACCGCCTGGAGGCATATCCGCAATGGCAGCAAAAATCCTGCGAATACTAACCGATCGCGCAGGCTTGAAGCTAAACGACCACGACATCTTCGTCTTCGAAAACAAATCAGATGAGTTGGACAATATAAAATAAACAAGAGCTTGAACAATCACGAAAACAGCCCCTTTGATCAATATATTTTCCAAGGAAAGAAAGTCAACCAATGCCATAACAAAATATCTTTTTTGATAAGGTTAATGTAAGTTGTTTGTAACAAAGTTTTAGTGTGTGAGAAGATTGAATGCATGAGTTATTTATAGGATGGTGGGGATTGGAGGAGCCGCCGGTGACGTGGAATGTGGTGGAAGAAGGTGGTTCGATTTGACCGGATTATTGTTATTGTTATTATTGAGTTTGGTTTGAAAAGGGAAGTTGCAAGGATGGTATATGGACCAAAAGGGTTCACATTCAAAACTATGTCCAACTTACCCAAGTTATAAACTTATAAATCATATAATATAATTAAAGAGTTAATTACGTTTTTTTATTTATGTGATTTGTTGAAAATAACCGTTACAATTCATTAGTTTAAAAATTGCTAAAACAATCCTTGAATTTTCTCTTTTGTAATAATTACAGTCCACCTCCACTAACGTCATCTGGTTATTCTGATAGTTTATTTGAAATTAACATAATGCCCATTTTATTATTATATATATTAATAGAAAGTCTTCGTTTTAAAATTATTTCTTCATGAATAGTGTTTTAAAATTATTTTAATACTGTCTGTTTTATATTTAATTATTTATTAATATATTTCGAATTGATTTTGCATGTTTTGTTTTTTCCTTTTATAACTATTAAGATATGATATATTATATAATGTTGAGTATGTTGTTGCGACGTGTCTAATTTTCCTCTGTGTTTATACATTTTTTTTGAAACTGAGTTGTGAGTGGTAAAGCTTAATTAATTTAAGTACAAACATACATGTTATCAAACCTAACTCACGTTTCGTTTTTTATATATAAATTGACAATACTTTTTTCATTATTCTAATAGTATAGTGTAATACTTTATAAAGTTCTCAACATATGCGACATGTTTATTTTTATCTTCGTTCCGCTAAAATTTTTATCCAAAATCAAACGGATCAATATAATCGATTTTTATTTGTTCTTTACCGTGATCAACCGAACAGATACCATGCGAAACTTGGATAGCGGTATATAGTATCTTTTTATATTATAAATTATAGTGAGTATGAATACCATACTGGTACCTTGACGAACCAAACTTATATCGTATATGTTCTTTACCATGACGAATTGAATTGATAACCCTGCGAACAACTTCGATGGTAGTATAGAGTTTTTTTTTAATTATCGTAAACTATAGTGAGTATTGGTACCAGTCAGTTCCAATCGAACAATATTCAGTACCGGTATCGGTACCATCGGAATGAATATTGATATTCGTTTTTATGGTTTTCGATTTATGTAAAGTATGCGTCGATATCCTTTTGGGTATATAACGACTTTATTTTTGGGTTTTGCCTTTCGATTGCTATAACAAGTGCCACTATCATACCGATATGTTGTTCAGTCGGTCTCAATTCAGTTTAGTACGATAGCGGCACCTGCCGCGAAGCGCGGGATAACCTTCCTAGTTAAAATTAAAATAAATAAAGAGTTAGTATGTTTTTCGTTCATCATCATCATCATACTCAGTAAATAAAATAAAAAATATTTTTTCCGTCCATGTGGTTTGTTAAAAAAACCATTACAGCCCATTATTTTAAAAATTGTCAAAACAATACCAGTATCTTTCACTTTACTTTTCATTCTCCTCATTCTTCAGATTTTGTCCGAATATCACCTGATACGACTTCACAACTTTGTTCCGACGACTCAGTTTCAACACCGCTCCCCTCCATCATATCACCGTCAACCGGATCTCCTCTGTCACCTCCACTGGTGTCAGATCTGTCTCCTTTAACATGTTAGAACAAAATCGAAATCACCGACCACCTAAGTTTCCATCACAATTGAACCGAATTATATGTTTGGTTATGGGTACAATTTTGAGCTTGCTGGTTTCTAATGGTTTTTTTTTTTTTTGAAAACATCCACAATGGTCCACATTAAAAACAAAAACTTGGCCAAAGGATTGCTTTTAATGTATTGAGCTTTAATCATTTGTATATTAAGCTAGGGGTGGTTAGTATTCAGCCGCAAACTGAATAAATCGATAATCAAACTGAAAGTGTTTAAAAGTGAACCAGATTATATATTCGTTTTTCTATTCAATTTTGGATTGCTAAATTCAGTTCGGTTCAATTTTTGGATTTGATCAGAAAAAGTGCAAAAAGGTTCATATTCAAAACACCAACTTGCCGAAAGGATCACTAATGCAACAACAATCATATACTAAAATCTCATCAATAACAAAACTATTAATACACTGAGTTTGTTTTTAACTTTAAAAAGCCATTTGCCTTTTTTTTTGAACGGCTAACTGCTTTCCACGTGTAAACCCACCCTTTCGGAGCTATACCAAAGGCCAACTACTCGACCACCGCCTTCAAAAGCCATAATTTCACTTTAAAAGGAAATGACACCGAAATGTCGCTATAACTATTTTCTACAAGGCAAATAGCGACATTTTTAAAGGAAATGACACCGAAATTGTGCACTATATATTTATTGAAGGCGTTGTTGATTTATAGATTTGGATGTGGATAAGGTTTTGACTGGTAATCTAAATCAAAGGCGGACCTATAGTATTAAGAGCCGTACCATGGGCTACGGCTCAACCCTGTATTCGTAGTTCTTTTTTTTCCGATTTTATACAAAAGATACCCCTAAAAAATACGAGGATACCCCTAATCAAAAATATGATACTTGATATTACTAGAATCCTTTTTTTATAAGCCAAAAATTTTACAACCCGAAAACTTATAGAATAACTAAGCCCGAATGATAAAATAAGCCCAAATTAACAATAATAGAATTGAAAGGAGACACCTAAATAGAATTGATAAACTTAGCCCAATACCCCCCAAAACATTATTATAATTAGAGATGGGCATAATAACCGGTTCCAAACCCGACCCGGTAGAACCGAACTGGACCCGGTTCCAGTTCCTACCCGACATAAAGTAGAACTGGTT
Source organism: Scalesia atractyloides (assembly GCA_947069175.1). Classification (NCBI taxonomy): domain Eukaryota; kingdom Viridiplantae; phylum Streptophyta; class Magnoliopsida; order Asterales; family Asteraceae; genus Scalesia; species Scalesia atractyloides. The sequence continues at coordinate 78,101,478 of CAMTDV010000004.1, read as the reverse complement.
CCGGTTCAAAATACTCGATGGTTCTTACCCGGTTCCACATTTTTTTTAATTTTAATCGGGTCGTACCCGGTTCCAAACCGTACCCGGTTCCACCCATACCCGTCCTGGTTCCTGATAATTAGTTATTATTAATGTTTTTAATGTAACTAATTTATTTCAATGAATAAAAAAAAGCATTAAATTTATTAACTCACTAAACATTAGTAAAAATTAAACATAATAATCATCTCCACATGACTGGTTCCCATTGTACCCGTAACCGGTTCCACACAGTACCCGTACCCGGTTCCTACTATACCCGGTTCCGGAATACCCGTACCCGGTTCCAAACGGTTCCAGATTCTGTTATGTAAACCCGGGTAGAAACCGGACCCGGTTCCACATCAAACCCGGTTCCATTTCAACCAAATGGAACCGGTTCGGTTGGGAACCGGTTTCGGGTACTAAGAAAACCCGATTATGCCCATCTATAATTATAATTGAATGAGTGATCTTTCTTGTCTTATCATGGAAACCGGAACACATAGTTCTTGTCCTTTGGTTTATCGGGTAGTGAAGCTAGTTTTGATTTTACCGGTTGCAATCGTAACCGTTGAAAGATATTTTTCTAAATTGAAGCTTGTCAAGACGGATTTACGCAATCGAATGAGCCCGGAATATTTGAATAATGCTATGATTTGTGCGGTCGAAAAAGAAACTTTTGATAAAGTAAAAAACGGCGATGCGATGGAACGATTTCAAACTATTAAAAAAGTACAAATTTATTAGATATTTGTTTTACTTTATTTATTATCTTTTTTTTTATTATTATTGTATGATTGCACGGTAAAACAAAATTTCGGGATACCCCTAAAATAATTGGCTAGTTCCGCCACTGATCTAAATATATATATATAAAAGATAATAATATATTATTGTAGAAGTTTGGCTTTTCATGTGCAATAATTTTCAGTATTTAATTTCTTGTTACACACAATTATTGGCTTGTAACTAGCATGATCTGCAGATATTCGATTGAAAATACTTGCACTACCCCTTCCTCATAGGTCTTATCGAGCTCATCGTGTTGGGTGTCCCGCTTCTGTGAAGACCGCGGCCCAAACAAGAGTGGACAGATGCACGACGCTGAACATTGTCTTCTTGTCTTCTATTACCAGAATGAACAGGATCATTCCTGGTTTTAGAATACATTTCTGTTCCATCTTCAGGCATGTGCGAAGAGGAACGAGCATGACTTTGAGTATTATAACTCAAAACTCGATGTGCCGGTGAAGCACGGACCTGAGGAGCGTTAACCGGAGCTGAAAAGCTGGAGTTCCGGTTTGGGCACATAACTGAGCATACATAGCGTTTAGAGCCGCTTGAGATTTGATTAACCACGATAATGGAGTCTCTCCAGGTGGTAAAATCGACGTAACATCAACCTAAGGAGCCGCCGGTGTTACTGGAATACTCGCATGATCAGGATCATACTGAGCATTAGCTTCACCGGAAGAATCCTCAACTATTTGTCCGTCGATTTGAGGTCCGACAACGACGCGTCGAATCTCCTATCGAGGACCTTAAAAAGATGATCCATCAGCCATGATGCTACAGATTTAGGTGAAAAGAAACGACAGATGAGAAAAAGAATTGAAATCGGTGGGCGCCAATGAAGAAACCCTAGATCAACTAGACCAGAATCTAAGTAGATCTATGGAATGAGCTGTGCATAAAAGGGTTAACCCTTCGTTTGGTTTCACGATGAAGAAGAATTAAACAATACTCCGGCTGATCCTACAAAACAGAACACCGTTAGCTCGCCACGGGGAGAAAGGGGGTTCTCTCCGTGACCACCCTCCGACGTGAGAATAAGTACAGGTAGTCGGAGGTAAAGTATTGTAAGAGAGAGTGTAGTTGAGAGTGAATACCTTTCCTTGAACTCCAAGTCACTTATTTATAGCCGGTGTTTGCGCCAAAATGAGAGATTGTTAACTTTAACGGAATCTTCTGCTATTCCGTTAATGTTTGTGGCAATCCGTTAGTGCACACGGATCATGAGCTCATCAGCGGTTAGGTAGGTGCCACGTGTCAACATGAGATCACTACATTTTATAAATGTGAAACATGCCATCACCGTGATCTTCCTCAGCCGTCCAGATGTTGCATGTGGCAATTGGTTATAACCGAAAAAGATGCTTGCACGATTGGGTGTTAGTGGCTTCTAGAAGATTTCACAGCTGTTACCCATCTGTTATTCGCCACGTGTACATTCTGTTACAACAGAAAAGATTCCCTTTGCTTCTGCACCAAGTCAAGGATTTTGCTAAGAGAAAGTTTCTCAGGATTAACTGTTTCCTTGCGCGAGAAGCGCAAGTTAGTTAACTGATCTTCTTTCTTCTCCTTGCTGCTTAGCGCAACGTTTGGTGGATACTTGCTTTGATATAAATATCCGTGCAAGGTTTGTGCATGAAGCATTATCAAACGGGATTGTTCAAGGTTAACTTTGAACCTTGCGCGAGCCCGCGCAAGGTAGTTAAATGAAGCATTTATCCAAAGAGAATGTTCAGGTTCTTAACTTTGAATCTTGCGCGAGCCCGCACGAGGTAGTTATATGATCCTTTCCTCTTTTAAATATTTGTCGCAGAGTTCTAATAAATCTTATTTTGGCAAAGAAGTCTGCGTGAAGTCTCCTTAGTAGTTATTAATGGGTATGGTTTCCTTGATTGGCGCAAAGTTTTTGGGACCATACCCCTTCAAGTCCCCCCAGTCCAGTGTTGCTCCTATGTAAAAATAAAAAGTAGGTGGAGCACTGGACTTGAGATAAATGTGTTACGCTAGGTAAGTATTAGCCTTTTGTTGTTTTCTGCATCTTGGTGACATGTCGTAAGTGAATTTTGAAAAAATATTTGAATTTCAAATATACTTGGACACGTGTCACTTATCCATATGATGTAGTTGGTGAAATGCACGTTTTTGAGACATGGTGGTACTGTTGACAGGCTGTCAACAGTACATGCCTTACAGCATTTAATGCCATTTCGATGACACTCGCGCGCGTGGGGCGGTTACTATTCCCCACTCGCCCCTGCAGTTACCTGGGGATACGTGACTGTCGCAAAAGTCACTGCAGTCAAATCTTGCATTAATTGTGATTAGTATATAAAGGGATCAACGATCCATTTGCTTCCTCACCAGATTAAATCTTGAGAGAAAATCTTGTGTTCATATATTCCGGCGACCTTCAAAGTTTTTTGATTATTCTTCGAAGTTTGAGTTATGGCCACCGGTGCAAGCTCTGCTGATATGCCATCGACGTCAAGTTTGCCACCATTAAAGTGGTCAAAGAAAGATTTTGATAATCTTGCTACCAACTTCCTGTTCGCTCCGTCTTGGAAGGCGTTTTTTCCGGTAGCAAAATGCCACGGCGACTGATGCTCGGCCGGTTATATTACGTTGTTCTATGACTATTTTTCCGAAGGAAACTTCAGGCTTCCGGTGACCCATTTTATGCTGGAAATCCTTGATTTTTACAAATTCCAATATTTCTCAATTGAGCCCGATGGGGATGGTTAGGATCCGAGATTTTGAGTTTGTTTGCCGGTCGATGCAGATCATACTGACGGTCGAGAAATTTCGAGTCTTCTATCAGTTGCATTGCTTTTTGGGTTTCTACTCGTTCCAACAACGCGTGCAAGCAAAATGGTTGTTGTTAGTGCCACCCAAATCTTACCACGATTGGAAACAGAAATTTTTCTTCGTAAAGCGGCGGTAATCCCGATGAAGATGACTTTCCGAGCCGGTGATGATATCGAGATGGAGACCCTCCCCATACCTGCCGACGAGGTGTGGTACCAGTACAATTAAAGATGTGCCCAACGTTGTTTTGCCGGAGAGGCCCTCATCGGTGCTGGGATAAGTATTTTCTGGAAAAAAGAACGCCAGGAAAAACCGGTGTATACTGAAGATGGAACTGGTATGTAACCGTTTAACTTCCTAGCAATATCTTTGAATAGATATGTACTGATGCAAAAATATTTGTTATATAGCTGCGCCTCTCTACTTGGTATCCTTCAAGAGAGAAAAAGGAAAAATGGTCGTCGTGCCCATTGCTGAGGGTGAGGATACCTGGTTCTCACAAATCTTGGGGAACGTTGAGCTGCCCAAGAAGGAGGATCTGGAGGCGCAACCGTCTTCTGCGACTAGTAATTAAATTCTTACAAGTACTAAGTTGATATTGCAATATTACTCTTGAACATATTTTCTAAGTAATATTGCAATATAACTAATGGCGCAACCCTTGTTCAATATGATTGGCTATGTAGGTGATTTGCTAAACTTGGGCGTAGGCCCTGACTCGAAGAAGAAAAAGAAGCCAACTGCTGCTGCACCTCCTCTTTCCAAACCAGATCAAAAAACCAAGCCATCAGCTGCTGCGAAAGCTGAGGGTAAGAAAGGTACGCGTCTAGTATCCGACTCTTGGTGTGATTATGTGGTGGCGTCGGACTCACTGGAGGGTCTTGCGCCTGTGGGTTTGAGGAAACCAAAGCCAGAACCCATTGACACCTCCTCTCTTCCTGCCTCGAACCCAGACGATCCATTGGAAATACCCTCAAGCCCAGAAGAGGCGTTGAAGCGCACTTCCAAGAAGAGGAATGAGTCTGAAACTGACCCTCCTGTTCCAACAAAAGTTGCGCGCCCGCGCATTGGCAAGAAGGGCAATCTGGATGCCTTTGCAAAGAAGTTCTCACCTGGTATGTTTAGTTTGTTGCTCATTTCTGCCAAATTTTTTTGTGCAGAATCTTATACTTGGTGTTTGTTAATGTGCTTGCAGAGAAAATGGTGAAGGCTGCGCCGACCACCTCATCTGCTATACCATCGCCGCGCAGGCATGAAAATGTTGGGGAGGAAGATGCGGGGCGAGAGGCACTCATTTTTTACTCCAACCCCGTCGTCCCAGAAAATATTGAGAATGTGACTCCAGAAGAAGAGTCTAAAAAATTTCACGCTGAGAATCCTGCTGGCGAGCAGGTTAAAGATACTGCTACACATACTACAAGGGATCCTGCTGAAGAGCAGGTTAAAGATACTGTCTCAGATCTTGGGGTGAAAGATACCGCAACTGCGGAGCAAGAGAAAATATCTACCCTCTGCCGGAGCCTTCAAAGTTGATATCTAAGGAGCTGGCCCTTCGACACAAAGCGAAGGCTTTATGTCTTTTGATGATTCTGATGAGGAGTCGCCCATTCGCCCAGAGGAGACGCCTGGGGATTATTATTACCGTTCTTATTCTGAGAAGCGGGCCTCTGTGATCCATCAGCCTGTGTGGAAGGTTAAACAGGGTGATATTTTACAGATTGGCATTCCTGCAGGGAGTGGTATAAGGGCATCTTCCCTCCAGCGGAGGTGAAGCGACAAGAAGAGAAAGACCACGAGGCTACATACGAGTCATATTTGCAAGAGTCTGCCCTTGCCTCGTCCACAATAAACAGGATTGTGCGCGAATGGCGCAGTATGAACAAGGAATGGGATGAGGTTGACAAGGCGAAAGCCAAACTTGAAAAAGAGAAGACGTTAAAGATGATCGTGGATTTTGAGGTTGAAAAAGCTAAGTTTGAGGAGGAACAGCAGACCGAGGAATGGTCTGCGCTGTCTTGGAAGCGCAAATGTGAGGCCGCTGCTGCGCAATATGCTGACGAGCGCAAGCGCTTTGTGGAGGCTTGCGATCAAAATAACAAAGAAAGATCTCTCTGCGCAATGAAATTGAGAAACTCAAGAAAGAGAAGGCTGATGCAGTTGCTGCAGTAGAAGAAGCGCGTTCTCACCGCGAAAGGAGTGAGCAGAATGAGGTATCAACCAAAATGACTTTCCTTCTTAAGAATAAAGAGATTGATGATCTAACGTCTATGCTTTTTGACCAGAGGCGGCTGCACGATGAGGTTGACGTTTTGAAAAAAGATATCAACCTTCACCGAACAGAGAAAGCCGAGTTGACCCGCCGATTAACTGAAGGTGAACAAAAACTTAACGACACGGAGGTCCCTCGCGCTACAGCAGAAAGTCTAACCGAATCCCTCATGAACCAGCTTACCTGGTTGCGGGCGTACGGGATTGTGGAGGTATTATCCCTTTCTTTCGATATATTCATCTTTGTTGAATTATGATATCTTATATTGACATGTTTATTTTGCAGATCGCGAACTCCATCTTGAACTCGACAGAATTAGTTTGAAAGAGTGGCGGAACTAATGGTGGCAGCGCGGAACGATGGTCATTCGAAGGGTTATAGGGAGTGCACCCTTCATGTGGCCCATGCGCTGAAAACCCAATGGGATACAAGCCGCGCTGCTACGCATGGAACCGATACTGTTGCCATCTATACTGCTGCCAAGGAGAGTTACGATCAATTACATATTCCTGTCATGGATCTTGTCGATGCTGCGCTGCAGCATAAAGATTTCGTGGATAGATTAAAGGAAATCTTCTCTAAGGCAGAGGAACAAAAAGATGTGAAGGATGCAGGGAAATAGAGTTAGATTGTGTTTATTCCAGTAGCTGTCTGTAGATTTCTTTTTGATGTATCGTTGCGTTTGATGCGCAAGTACTTTTGATGTGAATATAGTATATTTAGTTTACAATTTTTGCATGTGGCCAATTACTTGTTTAGGATAGACAAATGAACAATTTCTTTCCTCATGTGTGAGCGTAAGTTTAAGTTAACTTGTGGCTCATGAGTTTGTGTTTTTGTTTATCCAAAGGAATTGCATGCATTTGTAAATAAGCATATACAAGAGTGTAAGTAGTGACAGAGTATTTTATTCATACTGATAAAGCGTAAAGCTATGGCTGCCACTAAGATTACATAAGAAATAAAGTAAGCAGTCTCGTTACGCAACGCCCAGAAGTTGCTTAGAGGACTGAGATTACATATAACATCAACGTAGTTGTTGGGCGTTCCAGGTTCGAGGAACACTGGATCCGTCCATACGCTTCAGGGTGTACGCGCATTTTCCCAATACTTCATTTATCACGTATGGACCTTCCCATCGCGGGGCTAACTTCCCCGGTTTTTTGGCATTCGACGCTTTATTATCACGAAGAACAAAGTCACCAGGCAAAAAGGAGCAGATGCGTACCCTTTTGTTGTAATACTTTTCAAGTTGAGACTTGTACTTAGCTTCGCGAATCGCTGCATTCTCTCGTCGTTCCTTTAATAAGTCTAGATCGATGCGCCTTTGTTCTTCGTTATCTTGTTTTTCCAAGGCTAGCATCCTTGGAGATGTTAACCCAATTTCGGCAGGAATCACAGCCTCCGTGCCGTACACAAGGCTAAAATGAGTTTCTCCAGTGCTAGTCTTGGGCATAGTTCGGTGTGCTCACAAGATGCTAGGTAATTCGTCAACCCACCCCCGCCGTGCCGTGCAGAGGCGGGCTTTGATACCGTCGACCAACTGTTTGTTTATGCTTTTAACTTGACCGTTTGCTTGTGGGTGCGCAACAGAAGCGAAAACATGCTGGATTCTCATTTCGGTCATCCACGTTTGCAACTCTTCAGCCGTTAAATTTGGACCGTTGTCTGTAATAATGCGCATGGGCAGACCAAAACAGCAAATAATGTATTCCCAGATGAATTTGCGAATTACCATCGTTGTAGTAGAAACTAAGGGTTTAGCTTCAACCCATTTGGTGAAATAATCGACCGCAACAATGATGAACTTGACTGCGCCCGGCGCATCTGGAAATGGTCCCACTAAATCAATGGCCCTTTGTTGAAAAGGACAAGCTGTTGTGACGGATACCAAAGGATTCTTTGGGCCAACTTTTTAGGGGCATGCCTTTGGCAGGACATGCATTTGCGCAAGATCTCTACAGCGTCAACGTACATTCCGAGCCAATAATACCCGACGCTTTTCACTTTGGCTACTACCATGCGCGGCCCAGAATGTATACCACATAGCCCCTCATGAACCTCCCTGATCAAGTATTGTGCATCATATTCGTTAACACAGCAAAGCGAAGGACCCATGTAAGAGCGTCGGTACAAAATACCGTCAACCATCTCGTAATTAATGGCTTTGCATCGTAACTTACGTGCTTGCGCTTTATCTTCTGGTAAAGAACCATGTAACAAATACATCATTATTGGAGACATCCATGATGGATTTCCTACTTCGTCCATTGTTACTTGTCTGAGAGGGACTGATGGATTACTTAAAAATTCGATTCGAACTTCCTTTGCTAAATGTTTAAAACTAGTTGCTGCTAGTTTACTTAGAGCGTCAGCATGTTTGTTTTCGCTTCGCTTGACGTGTGTGACTTTAAATTGTTGGAACTGTGGTATAAGAGCTTTAGCTTGCGCCAAGTACAAAGCCATGATATCTCCCTTTGCATCGTACGTTCCAATTACTTGCTCAGCAACTAATAATGAATCAACGTGGGCTTCTAAGTTTGTTGCACCCATTTTAATAGCGAGGCGTAAGCCTGCTAAGAAAGCTTCATATTCGGCCTCGTTGTTGGTGCTTTTAAAATCCAACCGAATTGCATATGTGAATTCTGCTCCCTCTGGACTTATTAATCGAAGACCTGCTCCAGCCCCATCACTGTTTGATGCGCCATCTGTAAACAGTGTCCAGGCTCTATTGTCTATGACTGGGACTGGGTTTTGAATTGCTTGACATTCTTCAATTTTATCAGCAGGAATTTCAGCGATGAAATCTGCCAAAACTTGGCCTTTGATAGCTGGTCTAGATTTATAACAGATGCTATAACCTCCCAATTCTATTGCCCACTTCGCAAGTCGTCCAGAAATATCTGGCTTTGTCAAGACTTGGCCTATGTGAAAATTTGTTAAAACTGTAATAACATGTCCTGAAAAGTATCTTCGCAGCCTGCGCGAGGTGTGGACCAATGCTAAAACTAATTTCTCCATAATTGAATACCTTGTCTCTTGGTCATTCAACATCTTGCTGATATAATAAATTGGAGACTAGACCCCTTCGCGTTCTACCAACAAGACAACACCTACTACTACCTCAGATGCAGCAAGATATAAGACCATGGGTTCTTTTACTCGAGGAGCAGTAAGTGTGGGAAGTTGAACTAAACAATCTTTCATTTGCTGAAAAGCTTGATCAGCTTCAGGAGTCCATGCGAACTCTTTTCTCTTCGTACAATGCGTAAGGTTCGAATAAATGGATAAGACTTTGCAGCATGATTGGCGAGGAAGCGGTTTAGCGCAGCTAACCTTCCAGCCAAACGTTGCATCTCTTTGATGGTACTAGGAGAAGACATTTTTTGTATTGCTTCCACCTTCTCTGGATTAACTTTGAAACTGTCCTTGGTGACGATGAAATCCAAAAATTTGCCCTCCTCCATGCCGAATGAGCATTTGCTTGGATTTAACTTTAAATTTACCTTTCGCAGAGAATCAAAAGTTCGTTGGATGTTGTCTAACATAGTGTCTTCTGAATTACTCATAATGACCAAATCATCAATGTAGACTTTCACAGTTTTCCCGATATCATCTCCAAAAACTGCATCCATCAATCTTTGATAAGTAGCTCCCGCATTGCGGAGACCAAAATGCATCTTGGTATAATAAAAAATGCCCTTCTCCGTGCGAAAAGCTGTTTTATCTTCGTCCTCTTTTTTCATCAAGACTTGATGATAACCTTTATAACAATCTAGAAAACATTTCCAGCGAAAGGAAGCTAATGAGTCAACCTTTTTGTCAATCTCGGGAAGAGAATAACAATCTTTCGGACACGCCTTTTTTAAATCTTTAAAATCTACGCACATCCGCCATCCGCCATTATGTTTCTTACCATGACTAGGTTTGCCACCCAGGTCTGGTATTTGACTTCGCGCAGGATACCAGCATTTAATAACTCGGTGACTTGTTCGTTCATCGCCTCTGTCTTTTCTGACCCGAGGCTGCGCTTTTTCTGTACAACTGGTTCTGCTGATGGAAATACATTCAAACAATGTTCCGCAACGTTGCGTGGGACACCGACCATGTCGGCAGGTATCCAGGCGAAAATGTCTTTGTTGCGAAACAACAGTTGTTTAAGTTTTGCGTGAAAATACTGACTGCAGGTCCTAACAGGATTGTTTGCTCGGGATACTTATTGTTGAGTACCCATTTTTCTGGTTCGTTACTTGGCAATGTATTGACAGCCTTACTAACTGGTTCTTCAATAGACATGATTTCTTTCGGCGCGTAAAGTATAACTATACCATTTGGTGTTGGAAAACCACAGGCGGCATGTGGAGCGGAGGTAATCATACTAAAATCACGCTGCGCGGGCGTCTCAATAGTACATCGTGACGGGAATTTGCCGGCATCACCATGAAGTTGACGTTACTCGTTCGAGAACACCTCACATCAGATAAAGTAACAGGAAAAAGGATTTGTCCTAGAAGAAAGACAACCTCATTGCAGAATCCAGTTAATGGAAAATCAACTGGTTCCAAGCGTGCCTTATCCTCAGGATCTAGCTGCTTGAAGCACTGCTCATACATAATATCCATGGAACTAACAGGATCTATAAACATATAATCTGTTTGGTAGTGTCCAAAGATACCTGTGATAATCACTTGCGGTCTTCTTGAGGACCTCCTGGAATGATAGGAAAAATGACTTGCTGTTCGCGCCATGTGTTGTTTTGAAAATGTTGAAGGCTACGCTTACGCGACGAGCCGCCTTGAATCATGGAAACGTGCTGTTTCATTTTCTTGTTGCTAGGCCCTTTGCCCCGCGCGTAATCTGTTTCATCTCTTTGCGCACATTCTGGAGTAGATGTGTAAGCTTCCCACTCTTTAATGCTTTTTCAATCTCCGTGCGCAAACTGATGCAGTTATCTGTTGTGTGACCTGTGTCTCTATGATAGTCACAGAACAAATTTGGGTCTTGCCCTTTTTTGTTTTTCATTGGTTGTGGCTGCTTGAATTGATAATTCTCAGTGCTGAGAACTTCACCCGGAGATTTCATCAAGGGAGTCCACTAGCGTTCCCTATTCTCTTGTTTAATCGCTTTTTGAGTTTTATCTTGTTGATTGTTGCACGCGCATCAATTAGTGAATAAGGAGAATACGAATTCTGACTTGAATCTTTCCAATTTATCTTATACTTGTGACTACCTCTAATCAAGTCTTGCGGACGATTCTGAGGTAGAGGTGGCCTGTTAGAATTTAAGTTGCGCTCAGTCTGGGCGTAGACCTTGGCTGCCGCCCCTGAGTTTATCCCAGCTTTTTGGAAGGCCAGTTGTACCGGACAGCACTTTAATCATTTCGTAACACCTTACCGCGTATTTGAACTGCGCGCGTATAAGGTCTTCGTGAACATCTCCAATCTCCAACACCTCTTTATTGTAACGCGTAATAAAATCTTCGAGGTTCTCATCGTCCCTCCGCCAGATGTTCATTACATCTGAAGAGTCGCGCACGTATCGCAGTTGCTGACTGAAGTGTGTAAGAAAATTTTCTTTTAGGTCATTCCAAGAGGAAAGTTTACCTGTCGGCAAATTATCAAACCAAAGGCGCGCAGCGCCGGTAAGGGTCTGTACAAATAGGTGACACCACATTGGCAATGTCCAGCACTCAAGTAACCCTGCACCGGTAAAGAGGCGCATGTGATAATCAGGATCGGTTAAACCGTTAAACTTTCCAACGTTGGATGGTAATTTCGCTCGCTCCAACGGAGCCAGTGCTATCTCTCTGGTAAACTTTGATTGTTCAGCTGCTTCGGTTGGGCGGTACACCAAATTGTAATCATGCTCAGCTTCTGGATTGTATACTGCACGTACTTTTGGCTTGTAACTAGCATGATCTGCAGATATTCGATTGAAAATACTTGCACTATCCCCTTCCTCATAGGTCTTATCGAGCTCATCGTGTTGGGTGTCCCGCTTCTGTGAAGACCGCGGACCCAAACGAGAGTGGACAGATGCACGACGCTGAACATTGTCTTCTTGCCTTCTATTACCAGAATGAACAGGATCATTCTTGGTTTTAGAATACATTTCTCTTCCATCTTCAGGCATGTGCGAAGGGGAACGAGCATGACTTTGAGTATCATAACTCAAAACTCGAGATGCCGGCGAAACACGGACCTGAGGAGCGTTAACCGGAGCTTGAAAAACTGGAGTTCCGGTTTGGGCACATAACTGACCATACATAGCGTTTAGAGCCGCTTGAGATTTGATTAACCACGATAATGGAGTCTCTCCAGTGGTAAAATCGACGTAACATCAACCTGAGGAGCCGCCGGCGTTTACTGGAATACTCGCATGATCAGGATCATACTAAGCATTAGCTTCGCCGGAAGAATCCTCAACTATTTGTCCGTCGATCTGAGGTCCGACAACGACGCGTCGAATCTCCGATCGAGGACCTTGAAAAGATAATCCATCAGCCATGATGCTGCAGATCTAGGTGAAACGAAACGAAAGATGAGAAAAAGAATTAAAATCGATTGGCGCCAATGAAGAAACCCTAGATCAACTAGACCGGAATCTAAGTAGATCTATGGAATGGGCTCTGCATAAAGGTTAACCCTTCGTTTGGTTTCACGATGAAGAAAAATCCGGACAGCACTTTAATCATTTCGTAACACCTTACCGCGTATTTGAACTGCGCGCGTATAAGGTCTTCGTGAACATCTCCAATCTCCAACACCTCTTTATTGTAACGCGTAATAAAATCTTCGAGGTTCTCATCGTCCCTCCCCAGATGTTCATTACATCTGAAGAGTCGCGCACGTATCGCAGTTGCTGACTGAAGTGTGTAAGAAAATTTTCTTTTAGGTCATTCCAAGAGGAAAGTTTACCTGTCGCAAATTATCAAACCAAAGGCGCGCAGCGCCGGTAAGGGTCTGTACAAATAGGTGACACCACATTGGCAATGTCCAGCACTCAAGTAACCCTGCACCGGTAAAGAGGCGCATGTGATAATCAGGATCGTTAAACCGTTAAACTTTCCAACGTTGGATGGTAATTTCGCTCGCTCCAACGGAGCCAGTGCTATCTCTCTGGTAAACTTTGATTGTTCAGCTGCTTCGGTTGGGCGGTACACCAAATTGTAATCATGCTCAGCTTCTGGATTGTATACTGCACGTACTTTTGGCTTGTAACTAGCATGATCTGCAGATATTCGATTGAAAATACTTGCACTATCCCCTTCCTCATAGGTCTTATCGAGCTCATCGTGTTGGGTGTCCCGCTTCTGTGAAGACCGCGGACCCAAACGAGAGTGGACAGATGCACGACGCTGAACATTGTCTTCTTGCCTTCTATTACCAGAATGAACAGGATCATTCTTGGTTTTAGAATACATTCTCTTCCATCTTCAGGCATGTGCGAAGGGGAACGAGCATGACTTTGAGTATCATAACTCAAAACTCGAGATGCCGGCGAAACACGGACCTGAGGAGCGTTAACCGGAGCTTGAAAAACTGGAGTTCCGGTTTGGGCACATAACTGACCATACATAGCGTTTAGAGCCGCTTGAGATTTGATTAACCACGATAATGGAGTCTCTCCAGGTGGTAAAATCGACGTAACATCAACCTGAGGAGCCGCCGGCGTTACTGGAATACTCGCATGATCAGGATCATACTAAGCATTAGCTTCGCCGGAAGAATCCTCAACTATTTGTCCGTCGATCTGAGGTCCGACAACGACGCGTCGAATCTCCGATCGAGGACCTTGAAAAGATAATCCATCAGCCATGATGCTGCAGATCTAGGTGAAACGAAACGAAAGATGAGAAAAAGAATTAAAATCGATTGGCGCCAATGAAGAAACCCTAGATCAACTAGACCGGAATCTAAGTAGATCTATGGAATGGGCTCTGCATAAAAGGGTTAACCCTTCGTTTGGTTTCACGATGAAGAAAAATCCGGACAGCACTTTAATCATTTCGTAACACCTTACCGCGTATTTGAACTGCGCGCGTATAAGGTCTTCGTGAACATCTCCAATCTCCAACACCTCTTTATTGTAACGCGTAATAAAATCTTCGAGGTTCTCATCGTCCCTCCGCCAGATGTTCATTACATCTGAAGAGTCGCGCACGTATCGCAGTTGCTGACTGAAGTGTGTAAGAAAATTTTCTTTTAGGTCATTCCAAGAGAAAGTTTACCTGTCGGCAAATTATCAAACCAAAGGCGCGCAGCGCCGGTAAGGGTCTGTACAAATAGGTGACACCACATTGGCAATGTCCAGCACTCAAGTAACCCTGCACCGGTAAAGAGGCGCATGTGATAATCAGGATCGGTTAAACCGTTAAACTTTCCAACGTTGGATGGTAATTTCGCTCGCTCCAACGGAGCAGTGCTATCTCTCTGGTAAACTTTGATTGTTCAGCTGCTTCGGTTGGGCGGTACACCAAATTGTAATCATGCTCAGCTTCTGGATTGTATACTGCACGTACTTTTGGCTTGTAACTAGCATGATCTGCAGATATTCGATTGAAAATACTTGCACTATCCCCTTCCTCATAGGTCTTATCGAGCTCATCGTGTTGGGTGTCCCGCTTCTGTGAAGACCGCGGACCCAAACGAGAGTGGACAGATGCACGACGCTGAACATTGTCTTCTTGCCTTCTATTACCAGAATGAACAGGATCATTCTTGGTTTTAGAATACATTTCTCTTCCATCTTCAGGCATGTGCGAAGGGGAACGAGCATGACTTTGAGTATCATAACTCAAACTCGAGATGCCGGCGAAACACGGACCTGAGGAGCGTTAACCGGAGCTTGAAAAACTGGAGTTCCGGTTTGGGCACATAACTGACCATACATAGCGTTTAGAGCCGCTTGAGATTTGATTAACCACGATAATGGAGTCTCTCCAGGTGGTAAAATCGACGTAACATCAACCTGAGGAGCCGCCGGCGTTACTGGAATACTCGCATGATCAGGATCATACTAAGCATTAGCTTCGCCGGAAGAATCCTCAACTATTTGTCCGTCGATCTGAGGTCCGACAACGACGCGTCGAATCTCCGATCGAGGACCTTGAAAAGATAATCCATCAGCCATGATGCTGCAGATCTAGGTGAAACGAAACGAAAGATGAGAAAAAGAATTAAAATCGATTGGCGCCAATGAAGAAACCCTAGATCAACTAGACCGGAATCTAAGTAGATCTATGGAATGGGCTCTGCATAAAAGGGTTAACCCTTCGTTTGGTTTCACGATGAAGAAAAATCGGACAGCACTTTAATCATTTCGTAACACCTTACCGCGTATTTGAACTGCGCGCGTATAAGGTCTTCGTGAACATCTCCAATCTCCAACACCTCTTTATTGTAACGCGTAATAAAATCTTCGAGGTTCTCATCGTCCCTCCGCCAGATGTTCATTACATCTGAAGGTCGCGCACGTATCGCAGTTGCTGACTGAAGTGTGTAAGAAAATTTTCTTTTAGGTCATTCCAAGAGGAAAGTTTACCTGTCGGCAAATTATCAAACCAAAGGCGCGCAGCGCCGGTAAGGGTCTGTACAAATAGGTGACACCACATTGGCAATGTCCAGCACTCAAGTAACCCTGCACGGTAAAGAGGCGCATGTGATAATCAGGATCGGTTAAACCGTTAAACTTTCCAACGTTGGATGGTAATTTCGCTCGCTCCAACGGAGCCAGTGCTATCTCTCTGGTAAACTTTGATTGTTCAGCTGCTTCGGTTGGCGGTACACCAAATTGTAATCATGCTCAGCTTCTGGATTGTATACTGCACGTACTTTTGGCTTGTAACTAGCATGATCTGCAGATATTCGATTGAAAATACTTGCACTATCCCTTCCTCATAGGTCTTATCGAGCTCATCGTGTTGGGTGTCCCGCTTCTGTGAAGACCGCGGACCCAAACGAGAGTGGACAGATGCACGACCTGAACATTGTCTTCTTGCCTTCTATTACCAGAATGAACAGGATCATTCTTGGTTTTAGAATACATTTCTCTTCCATCTTCAGGCATGTGCGAAGGGAACGAGCATGACTTTGAGTATCATAACTCAAAACTCGAGATGCCGGCGAAACACGGACCTGAGGAGCGTTAACGGAGCTTGAAAAACTGGAGTTCCGGTTTGGGCACATAACTGACCATACATAGCGGAAAGTTTACCTGTCGGCAAATTATCAAACCAAAGGCGCGCAGCGCCGGTAAGGGTCTGTACAAATAGGTGACACCACATTGGCAATGTCCAGCACTCAAGTAACCCTGCACCGGTAAAGAGGCGCATGTGATAATCAGGATCGGTTAAACCGTTAAACTTTCCAACGTTGGATGGTAATTTCGCTCGCTCCAACGGAGCCAGTGCTATCTCTCTGGTAAACTTTGATTGTTCAGCTGCTTCGGTTGGGCGGTACACCAAATTGTAATCATGCTCAGCTTCTGGATTGTATACTGCACGTACTTTTGGCTTGTAACTAGCATGATCTGCAGATATTCGATTGAAAATACTTGCACTATCCCCTTCCTCATAGGTCTTATCGAGCTCATCGTGTTGGGTGTCCCGCTTCTGTGAAGACCGCGGACCCAAACGAGAGTGGACAGATGCACGACGCTGAACATTGTCTTCTTGCCTTCTATTACCAGAATGAACAGGATCATTCTTGGTTTTAGAATACATTTCTCTTCCATCTTCAGGCATGTGCGAAGGGGAACGAGCATGACTTTGAGTATCATAACTCAAAACTCGAGATGCCGGCGAAACACGGACCTGAGGAGCGTTAACCGGAGCTTGAAAAACTGGAGTTCCGGTTTGGGCACATAACTGACCATACATAGCGTTTAGAGCCGCTTGAGATTTGATTAACCACGATAATGGAGTCTCTCCAGGTGGTAAAATCGACGTAACATCAACCTGAGGAGCCGCCGGCGTTACTGGAATACTCGCATGATCAGGATCATACTAAGCATTAGCTTCGCCGGAAGAATCCTCAACTATTTGTCCGTCGATCTGAGGTCCGACAACGACGCGTCGAATCTCCGATCGAGGACCTTGAAAAGATAATCCATCAGCCATGATGCTGCAGATCTAGGTGAAACGAAACGAAAGATGAGAAAAAGAATTAAAATCGATTGGCGCCAATGAAGAAACCCTAGATCAACTAGACCGGAATCTAAGTAGATCTATGGAATGGGCTCTGCATAAAAGGGTTAACCCTTCGTTTGGTTTCACGATGAAGAAAAATCCGGACAGCACTTTAATCATTTCGTAACACCTTACCGCGTATTTGAACTGCGCGCGTATAAGGTCTTCGTGAACATCTCCAATCTCCAACACCTCTTTATTGTAACGCGTAATAAAATCTTCGAGGTTCTCATCGTCCCTCCGCCAGATGTTCATTACATCTGAAGAGTCGCGCACGTATCGCAGTTGCTGACTGAAGTGTGTAAGAAAATTTTCTTTTAGGTCATTCCAAGAGGAAAGTTTACCTGTCGGCAAATTATCAAACCAAAGGCGCGCAGCGCCGGTAAGGGTCTGTACAAATAGGTGACACCACATTGGCAATGTCCAGCACTCAAGTAACCCTGCACCGGTAAAGAGGCGCATGTGATAATCAGGATCGGTTAAACCGTTAAACTTTCCAACGTTGGATGGTAATTTCGCTCGCTCCAACGGAGCCAGTGCTATCTCTCTGGTAAACTTTGATTGTTCAGCTGCTTCGGTTGGGCGGTACACCAAATTGTAATCATGCTCAGCTTCTGGATTGTATACTGCACGTACTTTTGGCTTGTAACTAGCATGATCTGCAGATATTCGATTGAAAATACTTGCACTATCCCCTTCCTCATAGGTCTTATCGAGCTCATCGTGTTGGGTGTCCCGCTTCTGTGAAGACCGCGGACCCAAACGAGAGTGGACAGATGCACGACGCTGAACATTGTCTTCTTGCCTTCTATTACCAGAATGAACAGGATCATTCTTGGTTTTAGAATACATTTCTCTTCCATCTTCAGGCATGTGCGAAGGGGAACGAGCATGACTTTGAGTATCATAACTCAAAACTCGAGATGCCGGCGAAACACGGACCTGAGGAGCGTTAACCGGAGCTTGAAAAACTGGAGTTCCGGTTTGGGCACATAACTGACCATACATAGCGTTTAGAGCCGCTTGAGATTTGATTAACCACGATAATGGAGTCTCTCCAGGTGGTAAAATCGACGTAACATCAACCTGAGGAGCCGCCGGCGTTACTGGAATACTCGCATGATCAGGATCATACTAAGCATTAGCTTCGCCGGAAGAATCCTCAACTATTTGTCCGTCGATCTGAGGTCCGACAACGACGCGTCGAATCTCCGATCGAGGACCTTGAAAAGATAATCCATCAGCCATGATGCTGCAGATCTAGGTGAAACGAAACGAAAGATGAGAAAAAGAATTAAAATCGATTGGCGCCAATGAAGAAACCCTAGATCAACTAGACCGGAATCTAAGTAGATCTATGGAATGGGCTCTGCATAAAAGGGTTAACCCTTCGTTTGGTTTCACGATGAAGAAAAATCCGGACAGCACTTTAATCATTTCGTAACACCTTACCGCGTATTTGAACTGCGCGCGTATAAGGTCTTCGTGAACATCTCCAATCTCCAACACCTCTTTATTGTAACGCGTAATAAAATCTTCGAGGTTCTCATCGTCCCTCCGCCAGATGTTCATTACATCTGAAGAGTCGCGCACGTATCGCAGTTGCTGACTGAAGTGTGTAAGAAAATTTTCTTTTAGGTCATTCCAAGAGGAAAGTTTACCTGTCGGCAAATTATCAAACCAAAGGCGCGCAGCGCCGGTAAGGGTCTGTACAAATAGGTGACACCACATTGGCAATGTCCAGCACTCAAGTAACCCTGCACCGGTAAAGAGGCGCATGTGATAATCAGGATCGGTTAAACCGTTAAACTTTCCAACGTTGGATGGTAATTTCGCTCGCTCCAACGGAGCCAGTGCTATCTCTCTGGTAAACTTTGATTGTTCAGCTGCTTCGGTTGGGCGGTACACCAAATTGTAATCATGCTCAGCTTCTGGATTGTATACTGCACGTACTTTTGGCTTGTAACTAGCATGATCTGCAGATATTCGATTGAAAATACTTGCACTATCCCCTTCCTCATAGGTCTTATCGAGCTCATCGTGTTGGGTGTCCCGCTTCTGTGAAGACCGCGGACCCAAACGAGAGTGGACAGATGCACGACGCTGAACATTGTCTTCTTGCCTTCTATTACCAGAATGAACAGGATCATTCTTGGTTTTAGAATACATTTCTCTTCCATCTTCAGGCATGTGCGAAGGGGAACGAGCATGACTTTGAGTATCATAACTCAAAACTCGAGATGCCGGCGAAACACGGACCTGAGGAGCGTTAACCGGAGCTTGAAAAACTGGAGTTCCGGTTTGGGCACATAACTGACCATACATAGCGTTTAGAGCCGCTTGAGATTTGATTAACCACGATAATGGAGTCTCTCCAGGTGGTAAAATCGACGTAACATCAACCTGAGGAGCCGCCGGCGTTACTGGAATACTCGCATGATCAGGATCATACTAAGCATTAGCTTCGCCGGAAGAATCCTCAACTATTTGTCCGTCGATCTGAGGTCCGACAACGACGCGTCGAATCTCCGATCGAGGACCTTGAAAAGATAATCCATCAGCCATGATGCTGCAGATCTAGGTGAAACGAAACGAAAGATGAGAAAAAGAATTAAAATCGATTGGCGCCAATGAAGAAACCCTAGATCAACTAGACCGGAATCTAAGTAGATCTATGGAATGGGCTCTGCATAAAAGGGTTAACCCTTCGTTTGGTTTCACGATGAAGAAAAATCCGGACAGCACTTTAATCATTTCGTAACACCTTACCGCGTATTTGAACTGCGCGCGTATAAGGTCTTCGTGAACATCTCCAATCTCCAACACCTCTTTATTGTAACGCGTAATAAAATCTTCGAGGTTCTCATCGTCCCTCCGCCAGATGTTCATTACATCTGAAGAGTCGCGCACGTATCGCAGTTGCTGACTGAAGTGTGTAAGAAAATTTTCTTTTAGGTCATTCCAAGAGGAAAGTTTACCTGTCGGCAAATTATCAAACCAAAGGCGCGCAGCGCCGGTAAGGGTCTGTACAAATAGGTGACACCACATTGGCAATGTCCAGCACTCAAGTAACCCTGCACCGGTAAAGAGGCGCATGTGATAATCAGGATCGGTTAAACCGTTAAACTTTCCAACGTTGGATGGTAATTTCGCTCGCTCCAACGGAGCCAGTGCTATCTCTCTGGTAAACTTTGATTGTTCAGCTGCTTCGGTTGGGCGGTACACCAAATTGTAATCATGCTCAGCTTCTGGATTGTATACTGCACGTACTTTTGGCTTGTAACTAGCATGATCTGCAGATATTCGATTGAAAATACTTGCACTATCCCCTTCCTCATAGGTCTTATCGAGCTCATCGTGTTGGGTGTCCCGCTTCTGTGAAGACCGCGGACCCAAACGAGAGTGGACAGATGCACGACGCTGAACATTGTCTTCTTGCCTTCTATTACCAGAATGAACAGGATCATTCTTGGTTTTAGAATACATTTCTCTTCCATCTTCAGGCATGTGCGAAGGGGAACGAGCATGACTTTGAGTATCATAACTCAAAACTCGAGATGCCGGCGAAACACGGACCTGAGGAGCGTTAACCGGAGCTTGAAAAACTGGAGTTCCGGTTTGGCACATAACTGACCATACATAGCGTTTAGAGCCGCTTGAGATTTGATTAACCACGATAATGGAGTCTCTCCAGGTGGTAAAATCGACGTAACATCAACCTGAGGAGCCGCCGGCGTTACTGGAATACTCGCATGATCAGGATCATACTAAGCATTAGCTTCGCCGGAAGAATCCTCAACTATTTGTCCGTCGATCTGAGGTCCGACAACGACGCGTCGAATCTCCGATCGAGGACCTTGAAAAGATAATCCATCAGCCATGATCTGCACCTTACCGCGTATTTGAACTGCGCGCGTATAAGGTCTTCGTGAACATCTCCAATCTCCAACACCTCTTTATTGTAACGCGTAATAAAATCTTCGAGGTTCTCATCGTCCCTCCGCCAGATGTTCATTACATCTGAAGAGTCGCGCACGTATCGCAGTTGCTGACTGAAGTGTGTAAGAAAATTTTCTTTTAGGTCATTCCAAGAGGAAAGTTTACCTGTCGGCAAATTATCAAACCAAAGGCGCGCAGCGCCGGTAAGGGTCTGTACAAATAGGTGACACCACATTGGCAATGTCCAGCACTCAAGTAACCCTGCACCGGTAAAGAGGCGCATGTGATAATCAGGATCGGTTTAAACGTTAAACTTTCCAACGTTGGATGGTAATTTCGCTCGCTCCAACGGAGCCAGTGCTATCTCTCTGGTAAACTTTGATTGTTCAGCTGCTTCGGTTGGGCGGTACACCAAATTGTAATCATGCTCAGCTTCTGGATTGTATACTGCACGTACTTTTGGCTTGTAACTAGCATGATCTGCAGATATTCGATTGAAAATACTTGCACTATCCCCTTCCTCATAGGTCTTATCGAGCTCATCGTGTTGGGTGTCCCGCTTCTGTGAAGACCGCGGACCCAAACGAGAGTGGACAGATGCACGACGCTGAACATTGTCTTCTTGCCTTCTATTACCAGAATGAACAGGATCATTCTTGGTTTTAGAATACATTTCTCTTCCATCTTCAGGCATGTGCGAAGGGGAACGAGCATGACTTTGAGTATCATAACTCAAAACTCGAGATGCCGGCGAAACAACGGACCTGAGGAGCGTTAACCGGAGCTTGAAAAACTGGAGTTCCGGTTTTGGGCACATAACTGACCATACATAGCGTTTAGAGCCGCTTGAGATTTGATTAACCACGATAATGGAGTCTCTCAGGTGGTAAAATCGACGTAACATCAACCTGAGGAGCCGCCGGCGTTACTGGAATACTCGCATGATCAGGATCATACTAAGCATTAGCTTCGCCGGAAGAATCCTCAACTATTTGTCCGTCGATCTGAGGTCCGACAACGACGCGTCGAATCTCCGATCGAGGACCTTGAAAAGATAATCCATCAGCCATGATGCTGCAGATCGAGGTTGAAACGAAACGAAAGATGAGAAAAAGAATTAAAATCGATTGGCGCCAATGAAGAAACCCTAGATCAACTAGACCGGAATCTAAGTAGATCTATGGAATGGGCTCTGCATAAAAGGGTTAACCCTTCGTTTGGTTTCACGATGAAGAAAATCCGGACAGCACTTTAATCATTTCGTAACACCTTACCGCGTATTTGAACTGCGCGCGTATAAGGTCTTCGTGAACATCTCCAATCTCCAACACCTCTTTATTGTAACGCGTAATAAAATCTTCGAGGTTCTCATCGTCCCTCCGCCAGATGTTCATTACATCTGAAGAGTCGCGCACGTATCGCAGTTGCTGACTGAAGTGTGTAAGAAAATTTTCTTTTAGGTCATTCCAAGAGGAAAGTTTACCTGTCGGAAAATTATCAAACCAAAGGCGCGCAGCGCCGGTAAGGGTCTGTACAAATAGGTGACACCACATTGGCAATGTCCAGCACTCAAGTAACCCTGCACCGGTAAAGAGGCGCATGTGATAATCAGGATCGGTTAAACCGTTAAACTTTCCAACGTTGGATGGTAATTTCGCTCGCTCCAACGGAGCCAGTGCTATCTCTCTGGTAAACTTTGATTGTTCAGCTGCTTCGGTTGGGCGGTACACCAAATTGTAATCATGCTCAGCTTCTGGATTGTATACTGCACGTACTTTTGGCTTGTAACTAGCATGATCTGCAGATATTCGATTGAAAATACTTGCACTATCCCCTTCCTCATAGGTCTTATCGAGCTCATCGTGTTGGGTGTCCCGCTTCTGTGAAGACCGCGGACCCAAACGAGAGTGGACAGATGCACGACGCTGAACATTGTCTTCTTGCCTTCTATTACCAGAATGAACAGGATCATTCTTGGTTTTAGAATACATTTCTCTTCCATCTTCAGGCATGTGCGAAGGGGAACGAGCATGACTTTGAGTATCATAACTCAAAACTCGAGATGCCGGCGAAACACGGACCTGAGGAGCGTTAACCGGAGCTTGAAAAACTGGAGTTCCGGTTTGGGCACATAACTGACCATACATAGCGTTTAGAGCCGCTTGAGATTTGATTAACCACGATAATGGAGTCTCTCCAGGTGGTAAAATCGACGTAACATCAACCTGAGGAGCCGCCGGCGTTACTGGAATACTCGCATGATCAGGATCATACTAAGCATTAGCTTCGCCGGAAGAATCCTCAACTATTTGTCCGTCGATCTGAGGTCCGACAACGACGCGTCGAATCTCCGATCGAGGACCTTGAAAAGATAATCCATCAGCCATGATGCTGCAGATCTAGGTGAAACGAAACGAAAGATGAGAAAAAGAATTAAAATCGATTGGCGCCAATGAAGAAACCCTAGATCAACTAGACCGGAATCTAAGTAGATCTATGGAATGGGCTCTGCATAAAAGGGTTAACCCTTCGTTTGGTTTCACGATGAAGAAAAAATCGGACAGCCGTTATCATTTCGTAACACCGTTAGCTTGACGCACGGGATAAGGGTGGTCTCTCCGTACCACCCTCTATTGCGCGTGAAGAATAATTTCAGGTAGTTCGCAGATGTTAAATATTGAAGAAGTAGTAGAGTGGCAATACTTTTCGATTGAAAAATTTATTTATAGCGGTGTTCCAAGAGAAATTGTTACTTAAAATATCAAATCATCCGCTACCGGTTAATTTTGTGGACAATCTTAGTGCACACGGCAATGTCAGCCTCTAACTCACGGTTAGAGGCCATGTCAAATAGATCCTTAACTTTAATTAAGTGTGAGAATCGTGCCATCACCGTGATGCTATCCTCTGCCGTCAATTTGCCATATGGCAATTGGTTGCGAAAAAGTATCATGCCAGTTGGGATGTTATGGTCTTTCTAGATAGATTTCAGATTGTTACATCTTGCACTACCCGTGTCACATTGTCTTATCGACCATGATGTGGATTCCCTTTGTTCTGCCAACCAAGTCAGGATTGGCAAGGGTGAAAGTGTCTTCTAGGATTCTGATTTCCTAGGATGAACAGGCATGTTAGTTTTAACTGATCTTTTCTCTCCTTTGCATGTGCGAAGTGGAGGCATACTTGCTTGATATAATAATATCCGCCGCTAAGGTTTTCAGGAAGCTTGAAAACGAGATTGTTCAGGTTAACTTTGGAACTAACCGAGCCTCAAGGTTTAAATTGAGATTTATCCAAAAGGAAGTTTCAGGTTTTCGACGTTAAACCTGAGGAGCCGCCGGCGTAGTGGATATATCGCTGTCTAGATATATTGGCATAGAGTTCGAAGAATCCTATATTTTGCGAAATGAGTCTCGCGAACGCGCTTAGTATTATTACATGGGACTGAAGTTTCACTTGGGATTGGGACGCAAGGTTAATGATTGGGACCATGAGAACCCTTCAATGAGTGTCTAAGTAGATTATATTTATAAAGGTAATCTTGGTTTGTAAATAAATGAACATCACATCGCGATCTGCACGAAACACGTTACTCCCAAATTTCATCTTGTACCCCCTCGGCGAGATATACAGTGTCGATTAAAGTATTGTAGCAGAAGAGTATCTAGATGAAACTTTTCCCTGAACCCAGTCACTTATTTTCGTTTCCCAAATAGAAATTGTAATTTAACGAATCTTCTGCACGTTAATATTGTGGCAATCCGTTAGTGCACGGATCTGCCATATGCGGGAGGTCCACATGTCAAATGAGATCACTACATTTTATAAATGTGAGCATGCCATCACCGTGATCTTCCTCAGCCGTCCAGATGCTGCCATATGGCAATTGGTTATGACCGAAAAAGATGCTTGCACGATTGGGTGTTAGTGGCTTCTAGAAGATTTCACAGCTGTTACCCATCTGTTGTCCGCCACGTGTACATTCTGTTACAACAGAAAAGATTCCCTTTGCTTCTGCACCAAGTCAAGGATTTTGCTAAGGGAAAGTTTCTCAGGATTAACTGTTTCCTTGCGCGAGAAGCGCAAGTTAGTTAACTGATCTTCTTTCTTCTCCTTGCTGCTTAGCGCAACGTTTGGTGGATACTTGCTTTGATATAAATATCCGCCCAAGGTTTGTGCATGAAACATTATCAAACGAGATTGTTCAAGGTTAACTTTGAACCTTACGCGAGCCCGCGCAAGGTAGTTAAATGAAGCATTTATCCAAAGAGAATGTTCAGGTTTTTAACTTTGAACCTTGCGCGAGCCCACGCAAGGTAGTTATATGATCCTTTCCTGTCTTAGATATTTGGCGTAGAGTTCTAATAAATCTTATTTTGGCAAAGAAGTCTGCGCGAAGTCTCCTTAGTAGTTATTAATGGGTATGGTTTCCTTGATTGGCGCAAGGTTTTTGGGACCATACCCCTTCAATGATGTTACATTTATTTATATTTTATTAAGGAATATTGGATGTAAATAACCTGAACTTCCATCCATTGGCCGATAACACTTCCAACTTTCGATTTGTACACCAGCACTCCCAACTTTCTATTTATTGGCCAATAATACTCCCTAACTGACTGAACCCTAACCCAGTTAGCTGATGTCAGTTCCATATCATCGAAAATGCCATGTCAGTCACCACATCATCTGCCACGTCATCAAAAAATGTCACATCAGCTGCCACGCCATATGCCACGTCAGCAAAAAGAGCCACATCAGATGCCACATCAGCAAAAACTAACGGGGTTAGGGTTCAGTTAGTTAGGGAGTGTTATCGGCCAGTAAGTTGAAAGTTGGGAGTGTTGGTGTACAAAACAAAAGCTGAGAGTGTTATCTGCCAATGAGTGAAAGTTGGGGTTATTTAAATCCAATATCCCTTTTATTAAACTTAAATATTTTACTGAATAAAAATCTTATTATTATTATTTTTATTTAATAATTACATTTGTATTACTATAAAGGGCAACAACTAGTTTTAAATAAATTTTCCAAACATTACAAAACGTAATTTAGCTCTATTGTTTGTATAACTTTTATACTATCAGCCAAATGTTATCTACAATTATATTATATAGCTGTCATAATCTTTGTACTTGAAATTAATTATATATCTAACAAACTTATCATATATTTATATTATATATATACACACTCTTAATTTGGACGAGTTATGAATAGTAATGAGCTACGCTTATTTTATGCACAAATAGGAGTTGGTAAAAAGGGTTGCGATCCCATAGAAAGACATCAATTCATGTGAAATAAAAATGATTTCGTAGGAGAGAAATAAAAAGATATCAAATTTCTATCAAGGTAATTTGAGATTTAACCAACAAGATTTCTAATAAACCAAAAAAAGGATAATAGCCCAGCAAAAGTTACTTTTTTTTTACGTCCGCTTTGTATGTTTTATCCATATATGTTTTGATCGACAACTCATACTTGATCTCGTTGCTTTTTTTTAATGGAGAGAATACTCCAAATGAACTTGACTTTAGACTGTTTGTTTCCGAAGTAACTCACATCAACTAGCACTAGTTTGTCGTGAACCTTAGGAGCGTCTCTTTATTACATTAACTAAAACTTATCTGGTCTTGTTCATTTCTATTGCAACAAGAAAGACTATACGTACCGTGGATAAGAATGTATTAAATCTTGGATGAAAATTTCTTTTACTTATTTCTCTCTAGTTAATTCGTTATCAACAACTTCTTCCTAACTTCTTTCACTTTAAAATAATATGCACTTTTAACTCACTTAATTTTCTTTTGATTTGATTTTTCAAGAATAACTTATGTTCGTAAATTAAAAATGAATATGCAAGTGTGTTTAATGTTTTTTATGACGTTCTGCAATCAATCTTGTTAAAAACGGAGTGGTATTCGAACTATTCTAATTTATCTTTGGTATGGTAAGCTATAGCAAGTGTAGGTCCAATACTAGTATCGTGACGAACCCAACTGATAGCAACATCGGTACCAGCTATTTTGTGTTGAATTTTTGTAGCAGAGTGAATACTAATGTACAAGTTGTCGGAGCCGAGCCCAACAAAGGTTTCATTTATCCATTTTTTCCTATTACAATCTTTAAGACGTAATGTTCTATAAACTTTCAGAATTGCTATTGGGAGTGTTTATTTTTAATAGCGTTTTGACGGGAATCTTTTATGCAACGTGAATACCAATGTCCAAGTCATTTTTTACGTTTAATTTTCTCCCTTTGCCAACCTTTAGGTTTAGGGTTCTACTGGGTGATTCAACCGAGTTGACTAGTTAATCCTGTAATTTCACAAAAGACAATTTCAACTCAGAAAAATAATTCAAAATTATATGGTTCCATAATCATAAATAAATTTCCAAACAAAGTTATTTAAATAAATTAAATTTTGGATTATAATTGGGTCTTCCACGGTAATATGGATGGCCGCTCCATTAATTTTTTTTTCACAATGGGCTTAAAGTGGCAAGAAAATATGGACCGGTATTATCGGATATACCGACGGTTAGAACCCAATCTATACCGGGATCAACCATACCAGGACAGTAAATGGTAGTTGGTTTACTTGGTATTACCAGCCGATTTAAACCATTTTTTGAAACATTAAGTACAACCCAAAGCACCAAACCGAGTTTACACAACATTCGAAATGGCCTCCTAGGATCCGCTATTAGGGGGCGGGGCGCCATGTGGCAAACCCATTCAGGGTTTGAAGCCGCTAGGCAACACCACCGCCACCCCCTAGGGTTCGGCTTAAGGTAGTTTAGACAACAAAGCTTGGTCGTGATTGTTTGGAGAGAGAGTGGTTTGAGGAGATAGGGTCCATCTCTTTAGGGTGTGTGTGAATGGTGGGTGAAGTAAAAGAATGGGGTCCATGATTCTAAAGTACCTGTGGATAGACGCCGACAATGTACAAATAGTTTCGGGTGCACGTAAGATTCTTTGTCGTTAAAAAATAATAATATCAATAACATCAATTTGCTAATTATAAAATAACATATATTTTTTTCCCGCCAAAATTTCCCCAATCACCAATTTTCCCCCAAATTTGCGAGAAAGGCTACGAAGAAAACTAGGGTTTTCCTCAAACCCCTTTTCACCTCTTCATCTTCTTCTCCAAATTAGGGTTTCTGAAACTCTATTTCTACACTGGAGATATGCCGCCATTATCATGGACTCACCATACGCTAATCCAAGCTGTGCTTTCTCGCGGCCCACTCAAGGAGAAGGACTTTCACTCCATCTTCTCTGACGTCACCGGCAAAACTCTAGGTTTTTTACACTGAAACCTTTATACGATTTTATTTATTTCTCATAGTTTTTTTTAATAATATATGTATAGTAGCTTCGTTCGTGTGCTTGATTTCGTGTAGATTAAACTGAATTTTACGAATTTTTTTACTCCACAGTTTTTTTTAATAATATATGTATATTAGCAATTTCCCCCTTTTTTTAAATTCATCATCAAAAAACACACATAAAAACACTAAAATTGCTTGAAATTGACACAAAAAGTCAAAAACATCAGAAACATATATCAAAACCCCTGAGGCGCAGTCTTTTTAGCGCCTCAGCTCTTCTGAGGCGCATACAATAAAAACCCTCTGAGGCGCGCCTCAGAATTGTTTATTGGGCATTTCGCCTAGAGGTGCACGCCTCCACCGTTTTTTAAAACCATGGTATCAAGAACTACCAGTTGTAAACTATGTTGTCAAAAGGCCATCGGGCCGCGCCTAGGCCCTTAGGCGAGGCGGCTAGGTACGGCGCAAGGAAAACGCCTTGATGATATCTGAATGCTTAGGAAACCAACGAGCTAGATTCCAGCCATTTTTTGGTCAGATTCAGACCAAATCTTGAGAATTTACAGGAAAACTAGTTTGAAATATCTAAATTGGCTTGGAAACGCCCTAAACTAGCCCTAAACAAGCTTAAAACGTGTCTAAACCCCAAAAAATGATATGTTTATGCAATGCACCTTGCTTTTTAAGCACCTTATGCCTAGGCCCAAGGCTCACCCTTTGCGCTTTGAGTGCGCGTTGTGCCTTTGACAACTATGGTTGTAAACGGTTGATAATTGGTATCAAAATTTGGAATATTTGATGATTAATTGGTATGAGACTTTTTATTCTTTATTTTATTTGCAGTAAGTTTTTTATATATGTATTTTTTGCTTTCTTTATAGTTGATTGTTCTTGGAGTTGTTTAGAGTGTGGCATTGACTTGTAAATCTTTTGCTCTCTGTAAAAACTTTATGACCCTTTTTTCAGATTCTCATAAACGATTATTCAACGAATATTTAAAGGAGATAAATAGGGAGCTTGCTTATGTTCAGTTTGAGTTACGGGCGTGCAAAAATCAGTATGATGGTTTTGTATATTATGGAGTGATCAACACTGTTGCGGATGAGCAATCAAAGCTTGGAACAAAATACACCGTTCCTCAGATTGCTTTCTATAAGGGCATTGTAAGTATAATTTCGAAAAATGGTTTTTAACTGTGTCGCCATTTGAATATAATGAGTTAATTTGCAACAGATTGAAGCCATAGTACAAGATACCACAGCTTGGGGAACTATTTCCAATATTGAAGCTCTGAATATTCGGCTAGAAAACAAGGTTTCTTTTTCTTCAATTTTTTTACCATTCTGCAAGAAAAATATTTATAGTAAATATTAGTAATCGAATTTGAGTTCGTATATTACAATTGCAGGTTGGTTCATCTGAAATCCCTCCAGCGCTCAAGAATTTCTCGATGTCTCAAAAAGAGAAAGCTATACACGAATTTATTCAGGACCAATGGTTGTGTGCCACATCAGATGGTAATATTGGACTTGGTGTTAGATCGTTTTTGGATCTCCGGAGTTGGTTTCATAATAATGAAGTACCTAAATGTGATGTCTGCAATGAAGCTGGAATTAAGGTAATTTTATAACTTGAGATTGCTAAATTTTTGAAAGAGTAAAATGCCATTTTTGTCCCTGAGGTTTAGCCAGTTTTGCGACTTTCATCCAAAGGTTTGTGTTTTTGCATCTGGATCCAAAAGGTTTGAAATCTTGCCATTTTCATCCGACTTGTTAACTCCATCCATTTTTTTGTGCAATCAGGGGTATGACCGTCTTTCTAAACCTTTTTTTATTAAACTAAAAACACTATAAGAAATAAAGTCAACAGAGGTGGATCTTTGTCTCTTATAGTGTTTTTAGTTTAATAAAAAATGTTCAAAAAGACGGTAATACCTCTGACTTAACGGAGAAAAATGGATGGAGTTAACGAGTCGGATGTAAATAGAAAGATTTCAAACTTTTTGGAGTCAAATGCGGAAAAACAAACCTTTGGGCAAAAATGGCCAAACCTCAGGGACGAAAATGGCATTTTACTTTTTCTGAAAAGTAGTATATGGTATAGCTCTGAAAAAATGCAAAATTAAGGAGTTTTGTTACCATAAAATTCTTATTTACCATAAATCACGTCTTTTGTGTACATTCTTAACAGGCAGACTTATGCCCGAATGAAAATTGTACTGTTCGTATCCATAAGTACTGTCTAAAGGCGAAGTTCTCACTAACAAGGGTATTTTTCTTCCGTTTTTTCTAAATTATTTTGTAATTAATTTTGTTAATTATTGTATCTAACTATATTAGTAAAGTAGAACGAAAAGGTCTGCCCTGGTTGTGGTACACAATGGCCATACGTAGTGACAAAAGCAGAAGCTGTTGAAGAAGAAGAAGATGATACAGAGGTCCATCAGCAACCTCCTGAACCCTTAAGGCGAAAGACGTCAAGAGGTTCACGACAAGTTCAAGAGGAGGGATCAAATGAACCCTCAAGTAGAAGGCTCAAAAGATCCAGAAACAATGAAGATCAGGAGGTGGCCGGTCAATCTCAGAGTCAACCGTCAACACAAACCTTCCGTAAAGCAAAGCTTGAAAAATTATCTGCTGTCGAGGTTGATAATGGTGGGCCGGGCCCATCGACAAGGAGGGCAACCCGAACTTCAACCCGATTACACCGTTGAGTAAAAGTGAAACTAAATATTAACTTTGTACTAGAGGCTAAGCCAGTTAGTTAAGGACATTAGCCGCTTAGTTATGGACTGTGAATGGATATTTTGTACCTTCGTTGGCAACAATTTCGACCTGTGAAAACTAGGATGTTTTTGTTTTGAGAAGTTTGTTTCAATCTATGTAGTTATTGGAATGATGGTTGTAAATGAGTGGATGATGTTAAACTATGATGTTTGTTTAGCCACCAGATTAGATTAGTTATTATATGTCTGGTTGCTGACTTTTTAAGGTTATTTTGTGTGAAGTGTTTAAAGATGAGTCATACTAATAATATAACTGGTCTTATAAATGGTCAATTTTGTAAATTTTCCTATTTATAAATTACACTAAATTTAATGAACTATATATAATCAACTTTCATGCTCATAAATAAGCAAACAAAGCTATTAGTAAAGTTTGAGGTGGAAGGTAACCAAATAGTATGATAGTACTAAAACTATAATATTAGAAATCTATCAATAACTGAAAAATGGTAGAAAACAATAATAGTAACCGATAAACATCATAGAGACACAAATATAAGAAAAAGAGTAACATGCAAAGGCTACCGAAAGCTTTTGGTCTTAATCTTACGTCTACACAATCTTATTATCGATCATGTCTTCCGAGAGGTTCAAAACCCGTCTAGTCTACTTATTCTAAATCGTGTAATAATTAAAATATATAAAAATTTAAATAGAAGTGGTGCAAAAGTTAAAAGGGAGATATCTTAGCAAATCATGGAATTATGAATCATGTGTAAGTGTAACATGGTCACCATTTTCAAAGTTGTTTTTATATACATCATGGGATGAATATGATGAGATAAGTAATTAAAAAAATCAGTAATCCTAATCACTTGATCTTACCATCAATCATAGAGGATCCTAAAAACACACATCATGTGTTTAACCTCACCTGGTGCAATAATATATTTTTATGTCTAGTTTAATTGTTTATTAGTAAAAAGAGATTGTTTAGATAGAACATGTGAATACACATGTAAATTTGTTGTAATGGTAATTTTACAAAAACAACTTGTGAATTTTCATATAAAATGTTTAAAGTAGCAAAAACGTACAAGACGTTATACGAGGTCACTTTACCTCATATAGACACAATCAAAGGTTTTCTCTAGGTACACAATGGAGACGAGTGCTAATGATCAAAATCTTTTTAGGTATATGAATAATTTTGATTCTTTTGTGAGTCATTAATTTTTAACTTTTGGTAATAATCAAATAAGTCTAATGGTTAGTTATATTAGGCTTTTTTATTATACACGATGGTAGTGATTTTTCTTTATTTCTATTTCAACTATTATTATATATTATATATATATAATATATATGTGTGTGTGTGTGGGGTTCCAGCCGTACATTTTTATTTTATCAACCTTTTGATATGAATTATATTCTAAATCAAGACGTGTCAACGTTCACCAGCTTCTTCATGAACATATTCAACACATACCTAAAAACACTTTTTAATAATACACAACAAATTTTTATCAACAGATGTATTTTCCATTCATCCCAGTACCGATAAAGATCCCACAAAGAAAAAAGTCTTCTGTTACCGAAAGTTCAACGCTCATCTTCACAACAATCATTTTATAACTCACAACTTTACGTTTATACTTGCATAACTTTTATCTATTTAGCGCTACTACTACTCTAAACCGTATTTTCCAATTAATGCATATACCGATCGCACCACGCGAAAATTCTATTAGCTATAAAAAAAGTCCATGTCAAATAATAAATACATGCCAATTTATTTTATAATTATACAACTAAAAAGTATAATAATGAAAAGTGGAAGAAACATTAATACATTAGCACACACACTCTGTATACAAGAAAATGACAAGAGAAAACAACCATAACAACAAATGAGCCCTAAATCCTCTTAGCTGTACACACCACATCCATCATCATTCAATTCAACCCATTTTTCAATTCATTTCGATCGACAAAACTTACTCATTATTATTAACTCAACTCACTGAGTTTATTAGATTACCCAAATCTTTGACTTTCCTCTTCTTCATCTATTCATCCTATTTATATATACATATATACATACATCTATATCTATTTTTTTAGACCAACTCCGGTTTCAACACGTCAATCCACTCTCCTGCTTAACTTCCACCTCATCACAACATGATTCAATTCAATTTCCCCTAATTATTGATGGGTATTGATTGATTAATTGGTTGATTGATCATCTAGGGTTTGCGATTAAAGGTCAGATTTTTATTGCTATTTTGGTTATGATTTTGTTGTTTTTGTGTTTCTTGATTGATTTAAAGTGTTTTTGCATCTGGGTTCTTGATCTTTTTTAGTTTTATTGAATTTTAATGTTTGTTGATCATTTTCTTGTGATTTAGGTTTAGCATCTTTTGTGCTGAGTTGCTTGTGAATGAATATATGCTTGTTTGTGTCAGATTTGTGAATAGTTTGGATGAGATATAACTGTTTCTGTTTTTGCAATTTGTATTTCTTGAAATTTTATGAAATTTCCCATTTTGTCAATTTAGGGTTTAGGATTGTAGATTTATAAGAAAGATTGCTAATAATGATGGTTAAAAAGGGTAACATTTGATTTGTGCTTTGTTTGTTTATCCGGTTAGGTTGTGATTCACAGGCGCGAATTAAGGGCGATAAAAGGTGAACTGTAACGGTGGTTAAATATGGGACCGAATGGTAATGTTTATCAAGATGTTATTGAATCGGGTGGTGATTATGGTGTTAAATCTGCAAACATTGAAGGCCGAAGTTGCCTGAGATTATGTGGATCGGCTGGTGCAAGGCATGGAATGACGTCAAATAGCGCGGTTCATGAGTTACTTGAGTGTCCTGTGTGCCTAAGCATAATGCACCCTCCGATTCATCAAGTATGTTCTTTTGTAACTAATTATCTAATCGTTGGCGCGTGCGTTTTTCTTTGTTTGGATACGCAGATTCTGCTTTTGAGTTTATGATCATAATCACTTTTGGATAATCAACTTTATATCAAGTTATCAACTGCAAGAAAACTGATTATATCTATTTATTCCTTTTTAAAACCTATTCATTTCTTGAATAAACAAAATTGTAACGCACAAAAACCTGATTATTACAACTTACAACAAAAACCATCCAAACACTATCGTTTACATTGTTTTGTTACAACTGATTATCTGATTAGGGTTATTCAACGTTACATATTTCGTTTCAAAACGCACATCCATACACCCTATATAACATATGGATCAACATATCATGTTTGAAGTTTTAGAATTAGAGTAAAGTACACGGGATGGTCCCTGTGTGTTACCAAAATTTGGATTTGGTCCCTATCTTTTCAAAAGTACATGTATGGTCCATGTGGCTTGCACTTTGTAACGCATTTAGTCCACAACCAACACATCTAAAGGTTTTAGCAGATCCAAGTTAGAGACTAAATGCGTTACAAAGTGCAAACTACATGGACCATTCATGTACTTTTGGAAAAAAAAGCTGGGGACTAAATGCGTTACAAAGTGCAAACTATAGGGACCATCCGATCATCCATGTACTTTTGAAAAGCTAAGGACCAAATCCAAAATTTTGGTAAACCACAGGGGCCATCTGTGTACTTTACTCTTAGAATTAAATTCATGTTGGATTCTAATAATGCGTTTTATTTCATGCAGTGTCCAAACGGCCACACCATATGCGTTGTTTGTAAATTAAAGTGCAAAATAGCTGCCCGATATGCCGGCAAGTGCTTGGAAACAT
This sequence comes from Scalesia atractyloides, assembly GCA_947069175.1. Taxonomy (NCBI): domain Eukaryota; kingdom Viridiplantae; phylum Streptophyta; class Magnoliopsida; order Asterales; family Asteraceae; genus Scalesia; species Scalesia atractyloides. The sequence continues at coordinate 78,066,616 of CAMTDV010000004.1, read as the reverse complement.
ACGGTGTTTAGCGTTGGAGAAAGTTGCGGAGTCGATAGAATTACCGTGCAAATACCATTATTTGGGTTGCCAAGATATTTTTCCTTATCATAGTAGAATAAGACACGAGGAAAATTGCAAGTATCGTGGGTATAATTGTCCGTATGCAGGCACAGAATGCTTTGTCACGGGTGATATTCCATTTCTTGTTGCACATCTTAAGGCTGATCACAATGTTGATATGCATGATGGCTCCACTTTCAACCACCGTTACGTGAAACCAAATCCTCATGAAATCGAAAATGCTACATGGATGTTAACAGTAAGATCTTTTTTCCCTGTTTATCATTATTACCCTTCAATTATAGTTATTATTATAATTTATTATTACAACTTCAAATAGCATAAAATCGCACGTTCTATTGAGGGTGGTTGGATTTTCGCTTTGGAACCAGTTATGTGATCGTTCTGATCGTGAGTGGCATAATTAATTTTTCATATTGGATAAAAAGATTCTGCTTCTGAAATAATTGGCTAATAATAATATCGTACAAGTTACGAAAACAACTTATTATGTGTAAGTGAGCCGAGCTGAGCAAAGCTCAAGCTCTACTCGTTTTTATATATAATAAAATATATATTATTTTAGAGTTACACGGATAGTCCCTGTGGTTTTCCAAAATTTTGGATTTGGTCCCCAGCTTTTTGAAAGTACATGGATGGTCCCCGTGGTTTGCACTTTGTAACGTATTTAGTCCCCAACCAACAAATCTAAAGGTTTCAGAAGGTCCAAATTATGGAGAAATGTGTTACAAAGTGCAAACCACAAGGACCATCCATGTACTTTTGGAAACAGTTGGGACTAAATGCGTTACAAAATGTAAACCATCCGTGTACTTTTGGAAAGACAGGGACCAAATACAAAATTTTTGAAAACTACAGGGACTATCCGTGTACTTTACTCAGTATTTTATTATATTTATCATAATTTTATATATAATGCTTTTTTATTATGTAACTATATATATTAGATAAAATAGAATTTATTTATTTTTATGTAAATAACGGGGGCTCGTTTAGGTTCATGAGCCTACTGATGCTAAGCTCAGTATGTGAAGCTCAAGCTCGAGCTCATTTATTAGTGGAGCTCCAATTTAGGCTCAGGCTCGACCTCATTTAATCTTGACTCGATTCAAGCTTTTATCGAGCCAATCTTAAATAGCTCACAAGCCGCCTGGCTCGCTTATTATTAAATGATAAATGTATAATTATCTATTTACCCCATTGTTTAACCTGATTTAAGAGAGTTTTACTTCAACTTTACAACATGTCGCTTGTTATTTTGAATATTTTCACAAAATTTCTTTTTAATCTTATATATTAATTTTTGAAGTAGTCGGAATTTGCCAAACGCACAAACATCTTGATCATTTTGTCAAACCTCTCGAATATCTGCAGTTATTCAACTGTCCAAACACCTCCTAGTAACAATTAGAAAATCTTAAAGTCTTCGCTTTTCAGTGTATTTTCTTTAGAATAAGATAGAACTCAATTCAAATTCACATTCTTGCGTTTCTTTGTGGACTGTAGATTTTCAACTGTTACGGATACCAATTCTGTCTGCACTTTGAGGCATTTCATCTAGGGATGGCACCTGTTTACATGGCGTTTTTGCGTTTTATGGGTGACGAGAACGATGCCAGCAAATTCAGTTACAGTCTCGAGGTGGGCGCAAATGGTAGAAAGCTAAAATGGCAAGGGGTCCCGCGAAGCATTCGCGACAGTCACAAAACGGTTAGAGATAGTCTAGACGGGTTGATCATAACAAGGAATATAGCATTGTTCTTTTCCGGTGGTGACAGGCGAGAACTGAAGCTTAAAGTGGCTGGCCGGATATGGAGAGAACAAACTTAACTGCCGCCGCCGCCGCCCAACACAGCCATGGGTTTTTTTTTGTAAAATAGGAAAGAAAGAAGGGTTGTTGTCTCTGAGAGGTTATGTCTCTCTGTAAAGGTTTAGAGAACATTTTTGCCTTTTGGATGATCTTAAGCAAGAGGTCACTTTGTTTCAAAATATATATGATGCTTTTCTTTGTTTCATTTTTGTGATATCTTTAATTTATATTTGCAAAATTCACTTTAGAATATGAAAAGTTTGAAACTTTTAGTAGGATATATTCAAGCAAGTGATTGAGATACATGTCACCAAATACACTCAATGAGGATATCTGATTAATGAGAGGGTGGGCATAAAGTGCAGATGGCTTCTACTTCTCTAGGGACTTTGATGGGGATGCTAAGTTATCCAAATTTCAGTATAGGTGTGGACATTTGACGTGACACGGAGCTACATGACATATTTAGTTAAATGGATCCCCACGTCATCCAAATTTAAGTGTAGGTGTGGACATTTGACGTGACACGGAACCACATGACATACTTAGTTAAACGGATCGGGTTCAGCTTATACCAGTTTATTTAACGTTGTTAAGTAAATTGTTTTGAGTAACTTTATGTCAAAAAGTAAAAGTTATATAAAAGGGTAAGGTTTGTAGTTTAAACACAACTGTTTTTATAGAAATTTGTGTTTGTGTTATAACTTTATATTTTCAAAGTAGTATGAAAAAATAAAAAATCAGGTATACAGGTCGTGTGTGTTAACTAGCGATTACGCAAGTGTGTTCTAGTTCTTGTGTCTAATACGATTTTCAAGTTCGATCTACCAGCTGATGAACACACCTTTTAACGCCCCATAATTAAGTAAACAAGGGTGTTCAAAGGTATATAGCTAGGGAAGGAGTTGAACGAGTTTAGACGAATGTGAGCTACTTGAGATCTCTAAAGCTCACCTCACACCAAACTTAAAAGAGCTAAAGCTCGAGCCTGAATGACAGTTCATTTAATAAACAAGATTGGGACATAGTTTGACTATGCTTGCGAGCCTAAAAAAATATAATAATTTTGACAAGGCTCGTGTTCATATAGATGAATTTGGCTAGGCTCGTCTCTACTTGAGACCAACTTGATTCAACCTCGAAATGAGACACACTTGAACAAGCTCTAAGGCCGACCTCGATCATAGATTGAAGAACACTTAATAAACGAGCTCAAACTTGACAAGGCTTACTGAAGCTAAACAAAATTATTATTTATATAAAAATACTATATTTATCTAATATAAAAAATATAGCTGCATATTAACTATTATTGTGTATGTACACAAATAAAAAAAGTTTAATAATTAATGTGCTGGAAAATACTTAGTAGCCGAGCTTTAAGAACACACTTCAAACTTCAAAACAAACTGATCCGGGCACCTCCACCTCCAACGTTTTGAAATTCTCAAACGCTTATGTGGCCATTCAAAATTCCAGACACATGTTGGAGATGGGTGTTTGTTCGAATCCCTCTGAAATTTCTACCGGGTCGGATGAACAGTTTTGATGTGTGTAAGGATGTTTGAAAACATTTGGTGTTAAGGAGAAATGGATGTGTTTAAAATTTGAAATTAATCTGAAGTAACAGCTAACATGACGTTTAATACTGTCTAGCTTTGTATATCCTCTGACAAAAACTCTTGAAGTGTAAACTCATATGATTGTTCACAATTTTTTTCCATCATTGTTACACCTATACATTTCATCATTTTAGTTCCAATATTCAATTGAACACATAATCTAACCTTAACAAGTCACAATGCGGTTAGAAGGGGACAAAAGAATGACCCAAAGTTTATACAAATACACATCCATCAACTCCACTACCAAACCCTAATAAAAAATCTCCATGGATTCATACCTCTAAACAACACACTCAAACATGATATCCAGAAAACTAACTCCATCAAAGCTCAGGACCTTCCTCACACTTTCCCCTTCACCACCTATACATACACAAAACCTATATCTAACCCCATCACAAACCCCCCAAAAATCCCAAATCTTTTAAATCCTACTAAACCCTAGCTTCCCAATTCCCAATTTTTAGACCCTTTTCTTCAAATCCAACTTCAATCCCACCTTTGCCCCTCACAAGAGACGGAAATTACGATGAAACCACCTCTCAAACCCTTCAAATTTGCCCTGGATGTGGTATCACAATGCAAGATTCTGATCCTAAAAAACCAGGCTTTTTCATCAAACCCACCATTAAAGATTCAAATTACAAGATACCCATTGACAGAAATCCAGTTTTAGACGAAACCCAGATCCCAGATTCTGTTAAAAAAGGTTTCTTGATTGAATCCGATCAAGATTTGATAAACCCTAACCCGAAAACAGTCGAAAAACCAGTTGTGTGTGCCAGGTGTCACAGTTTGAGGAACTATGGGAGGGTTAAAGATCAAACTGTTGAAAACTTGTTACCCGATTTCGATTTTGATCATACAGTTGGACGGAGGTTGAATTCGGCTTCGGGTAACCGAACCGTAGTGGTTATGGTTGTTGATGCTGTTGATTTCGACGGGTCGTTTCCACGAAAAGTAGCGGAATTGGTTTCGAACACGATCGATGTTAATTCTCGAGCTTGGAAAGAGGGGAAGTCAGGGAATTTACCTAGGATTGTGTTAGTTGTTACGAAGATCGATTTACTTCCTATGTCTGTATCGCCAACGGGTTTCGAGTACTGGGTTAGAACTCGGGCTAGAGAAGGCGGAGCTAATAAGTTAACGAAAGTTCATTTAGTGAGCGCGGTAAAGAATTGGGGGTTGAAGGATCTTGCGGATGATATGGTGTCGTTGGCGGGGACCGAGGGGGCATGTTTGGGTGATTGGGGCGCAAAATGCTGGAAAGTCTACATTGATTAATGCAATGGGGAAGTGTGTTGGTGGTCGAATGAGTGTTTTGACCGAGGCTCCGGTGCCTGGGACCACGTTGGGGATTGTTCGGGTCGAGGGTGTGCTTCCTGGTCAGGCTAAGTTGTTTGATACACCAGGGTTATTGCACCCGCATCAGATTACTACGCGGTTGACTCGTGAAGAACAGAAGTTGGTTCAGATTACTAAAGAGTTGAAACCGAGAACTTATAGGATCAAAGTGAGTAACTCTGCTTTAAACACAAGATATGTTTTGCTTTATCATGTTTGTTTTTGCATGTTTGTAAATATACCCGCAAATCATGATTTTATTAGGAACTAGAATTAGGGCTGCAAACGAACTGAACGAGACCTTTTTTCGTGTTTGTTAAAGAAATATATGTGTTCAGGAATTGTTCATGAACACTTATCGAACGGGATTTTTATGTTCGTGTTCGTTTGTTAAGAAAATGAACTGTGTTCAATGTTCAGTTTTGTTAATTTTAGGTAACGAACGCAAATGAACGTTCATGAACCCAAACTAATGTTCATGAACACAATGGAAACAAACGAACACAAACAAACGTTCATGAACAGAATATATAATACAAGATACATATTAAATATTATATTTTTCGGAACTTTGGAGTATTTAAATAAAATATAAAAATAAGAAATAATAATGAACTATCGAATACGTTACTGAACATTCACGAACATAAATGGAATGAACGCGACCTCTGTTCATGTTCATTTAACTAAACGAACGGAATTCGTGATAAACAAACGAACTAGAACCCATGGTTTTCGACTGTTCTGCAGGGGTGTTTGGCATTACACTTTGAAAGTGAGTATATGATTATTGTGTTTTCAAGTTGCATATAATCATTTTGTAGTGTTTGGGACTTTGGGTATGTTAAACTGATTCTAACTGACTATTTGTTTAGGTGTTAATTAGTTTTGTATAATCTGTTTAGGAATGATTGCAACGAAATGATTCTGATTATGTGATTATTTAGGGGTCATTTTACATAAAATCAGTCAAAACAACTAATTCTTTAATTATCACAACTTCAAACAACAACATAAGCAGATCCAAACACACGTGTTTTGTAAGAAATATCAAAGCTTTCATTTGCACTCGTTGGCTGCAATTTCATACTCGGATTCGAAAAAATCAAGAAAATTGCTTTATAGTAAATGCTTTTGACTTTTGAGTTTTGTCAACTTATAAGACTTATGTTATCAGGCAGGCCGTTCGGTTCATATCGCAGGTCTCATGAGACTTGACATAGAAGAAACGTCAGTGGATACCATATACGTTACCGTATGGGCATCTCCCAATCTCCCACTTCATATGGGGGAAACAGAGAAAGCGTCTACAATGGTGGAAGATCATTTCGGTCTTCAATTACAGGTGAGATCATTCTATCCAACTTCGTTACATTTTTATGTTCTTGATAACTTTAAGAGTAAAATGCCATTTTCGTCCCTGATGTTTTGCTAGTTTTGCGACTTTCGTCCAAAGGTTTGTTTTTTCGCATCCGGATCCAAAAGGTTTGAAATCTTGCCATTTTCATCCGGCTCGTTAACTTCATCCACTTTTCTCTATTAGGTCAGAGGTATTTCTTTCTTTTTTGCCAACTTAAAGGGAATTCAGTTTAAGTTAGCAAAAAAGACGGTAATACCTCTGACTTGACTTAACGGAGAAAAGTGGATGAAGTTAACGAGACGGATGAAAATGGCAAGATTTCAAACCTTTTGGATCTGGATGTGGAAAAACAAACCTTTGGACGAAAGTCGCAAAACTAGCCAAACCTCAGGGACGAAAAATGCCATTTTACTCTAATTTTAATCTTGATTCGAGTGTGACATATGATCTACAATATCCATTTATACCCTTTGTTTGTCTCAGCCACCAATAGGGAAGCAAAGAGTAGAGGAGCTAGGAAGATGGGTAAGAAAGGAATTTCGCGTGGTGGAAACTGGTGGGACTCGAGTTGTGTCGACATTGCAGCTGCCGGTCTCGGTTGGTTCGCCATTGGGCTAAAAGGGGAGGCCTTGCTTGGTGTCTGGACATACGAGGGTGTCGATGTCACCCTTCGCGATGCTGTGATCCCGCATCGGTCGCATAACTTTGAAGTCACTGGTTTCACCGTCTCGAAAATTGTGTCGAAAGCTGATAAATCTTTGAACAAGCAAAGACACAATGAGAAGAAGAGGAAAGTTGCTGATGCAGAAATGGAAACCACAACTACTGCTGCACTGTGACTTAATGCAACTTAACTCTTTATTGTTTAAGAGGTTAGAGCAAAGATTTGCTTTTAATGGCATGAAGTGTGTATTGACATATATGCCCTTGTTATAATGAGATCCATTATCCATTGCATTTAACCTATTTTCCGTTTAGCATTTTCTTTTTTTCATTTTACTTATTTCACTGACAGATTAAACATAACTCAAATCGACTCATTTGTAGGTAACTGAATTGAAATTGTCATCTATTGTAGTACTGTGTGAAGATCGGTTATTTTTAGGGGTGTTAAACGTCTCATATTTGCAGGTTGGTATAAAATAGTCAGTAGTTTAAGGTATGACAATACACGGTTTTCTTTGAATATAAAAAAAAAACTGATTAATTGGGTGAATCTCTGTGTAACACCTTAGGACTCACGTGTCACAATAGAAAGAAGACATAGTTCCATTTATTAAATTAGAAGTCAATGGTTAGAAGTTGATACATAGCTTATAACCCTAAGACCAAAATACATAATATTATACATAAGTGACGCGCATCTTCATATACCATCCTATGATTTATTCCTCCCTCTTCACCTTACCCAAAGTAACATGTGAATCTTTGTGAAAATAAAGTTTACGGAATGAGCCGAATGTCCGGGTACGGAGTAATAGGCTCATGTAATAACAACAATAACAATAAAAAATATAATAACAATGACAATATCAGAAAGAAATATGGCACGATGCAGGGCAAGTTAACTGGGGTAAATCGTATCGGACAGACGTACCCATAAGCTAAACAGAGGTGACAAGCACAAAGCTTGTCACGTGAGGTGGTGCGGTTGCCTACCCAACATCCATCTCCTAGAAATACATCTAGGATCGATCCATACGCCTCGTAGTAGCTATACGTAGGACGACGTGAACTGATTACCACGTCATGTTAGTCAGTCAGAAACAATATTCCATATAACAGTAAATAGTAGCAGATGACTATTCATATCGGAACCTACGACAACAAGTACGGTATAACCATAACCTTTCTCATGTTATCAAGTAACCGTTAGAACAAGAGATGAACGGACGATCGAATTGTCAAAGACGTTAGTAGTTCTAGTGGGAATGGGGGGGGGGGGGGGGGGGGTAAGGTGAGAATGATGAATAAGTAGATGATGGATGGTGAAATGGTTGAGATGAGATGCGAAGATTCGCTGATCGGCTCTCTATTTATAGTACAAAATGAAGGTCTAGTGGGACACACGTTGACAAGTGGGTCTGGATTCTCCTAGAGAATGCTTCGTATCTTCTTATCAAAGTTTTAATATAATATAAATATATCAACACATATTTCAGCATGATTGGTTCTAAGCCACTCAATAAACCACATATATATGTATCAACATTTTTAGAATTCCAAATATTTTATATTGTTTGTTTTATATAAGTTCATGCATTAAGTTCTAAATTTTTAGTTTATTCGAAAAGGGGCGTTAAAATTTTCAGTTATTACACTCTGAACATGACGTGTTCACCCAAGCAAGGCCCAATTAGGTAAAAGTGTTCGCGCGTTCAACTTGAAACTGATCCAAAGACACTAAACTCAATCCGAGGCTCGGGATCCCTCAATCTCAAAGGGTCAGCAAGGCTTCCTGTTGGCCGAAGCAATCTACCTTTGTATCAGCCAAAGTAATCTACTTGTGTGCCTCCACCATTGACAGTTAACCGAGGTAAAGCTCATGTTTGGGTTTCTAACTCCCTTACCAGATGAGCATGATACGGGTGTAGACGAGCATACGTGGATGAATGGGATGAAAAGTCCAAACGCGGAGGAGAGATTGTCGGGTGGCACTCAGTTTTATTTAATAAGACGCATTCTTAAGAGACATTTGCAATGGAATAAGTATCACAGATCATTATATCGCAATATGTGTTTCTGTTAGGGCCTTGTTATAGAAATCATGAGGTAGTTGGTCCGAAATTTACACCCTATACACCCTAGACAAGCCCCAATGTTCGACTCCAGGGACCAATGGGTTCAAAAGCGGTGTGGAACCAGCCCCACAAGGGTCGAGTTCTGGTTCTGGCCCTTTTTTGTACCACTGCAAAATTATAGCACCTGGCCGAGAATCTAATGTTTAAACTTATTTGCGCAAACTATAAAGAGGCGACAAACTATACAGCTTTAAAATTCAATATAATGCTGCCTTTACAAAACCGACATCCATTCTACTAGTAAAAATCCCAACATCTAACTTCGGTCTTCAGTCACCAAAGCAGTTAAAAAAAGACAAAAAATATATAAGAAAAGATAAACAACTTCCTCAATTTCAGAAAATCGTCTAACGGGCTTTCCCTGTCATTGGTCAAGACACGGTTCTTCCATAGCATATGCAAGAAAGATACAAATTTTTCGCCCACTTTTCCTGTATATTTCAAACCATAAATCATTTCAAAGATCAGTACCAGAAGTCACAATTTCGACCCATAGAATTGTATAGGGGCCGATTGGTTTTTCTGTCATCCGTACAAATGGGCTGACAATCATCCAAAGTGTACTTTCATTACATGCAACTTCCCAAATCACTTGACACCAAAAACTAGATTATAATTGTGGTGATAAGTTTTAGTTTTTGAAATCATATTCAACAGACCAAATATTTATAAAACTAAGAGTTAAGTACACTGATGGTCCCTATGGTTGACCAAAATTTTGGATTTGGTCACTAGCTTTCAAAAAGTACACGAATGATCCCTGTGGTATGCATCTTGTAACGCATTTAGTCCCCAACTATTACCATAAATACATGGATGGTCCCTGTGGTTTGCACTTTGTCACGCATTTAGCCCCTAACTTGGACATGTTAAAACCTTTAGATTTGTTAGCAGGGGACTAAATACGTTACAAAGTGCAAACCATAGGGACCATCCGTGTACTTTACTCTAAAACAAAAAAGAACATTTGAACTTGGGTCAACAAAAGCCGACAGTTAAGACACGACACGAGTCATTTAACCGTTCTAACCAGTTACATGAACCGTCCATTTTCCCATCTCTTATATAATAAACCAGAGAAAGTAGTGACGTTTAACGATGTTAGTTTGATAAGAGTGGACTAACCTTGACATGCGTGCTCGGAAACTGAGACGTACGTAAAGTTTCCTGCGTTTCATCGTTCGGCTTGCGTCGGGGCATACTCAAGATGAGAGCAGACTGGTCCGCAGTTGCGGCAGTTGCTGTGATACGGTAACCTGTATTCCACCGTCTATGGATACCCTCACTCGGATACAGAAAATCCAATTCCACCACCTACACATAAAATCAACGCTCAACAGTCGATAATAATACGGCTGCAAACAAACCGAATGAACTTGTTCGTGTTCATTTGTTAAGGAAATATATGTGTTCATGAACTGTTCATGAACACTTACCGAACAAGATATTTTGTTCGTGTTCGTTGTTAAGGAAATGAACGTGTTCGTTTGTTAATTTTAGGCAACGAATGCAAACTGGTGTTCACAAACACAAACAAGTGTTTATGAATAGAAAATATCACACTGCTACGTATTAAGTATTTTATTTAACGAAAATTGAAGTATTTTAACAAAATATAAAAAAAGAAAACACTAATGAACTATCGAAAACAAACAAAGGAACACGGCCTTTGTTTATGTTCGTTCATTTAACTAAACAAACGGAATTTCTTGTTTGTTCATTTATTAAACAAACGAACTTCCCGCCGAACAATTCACTAAACGTCTGGTTCATTGCAGCCCTAGATAAGAATGCGTAACTTAAAAATACACAAACCCTAGCACCTACCTGCTCACTGAAACCGGAATTGCGAGACATGACGACACCCCATCGTGTACCTGCGGTAGCCATGGAAGTCACATGAAACCCTTCCCTCCATTTCTTGTTAATCCACTTGTACGGGAACGAGTCACTAACTTTGTAAGACTGTTGACTGTACTGGGTCCCTACAAAGGGTAATTTCGTAAATCGTAAGTTTATTCACAACATTGAGAAATGATGAAATAACACTGTTAAAAGTATACAAACCTCTAGACATAACCACAAGAGAGTTCCCGTTGCTTGAACCGGCAATGGCGCTGATGTAATAGTTCTCGTCCCATTGTTCCATGATCCACTCCTGTAACGTAATTCGTATTATAAAATACATAAATATTTATACTAGAATGTTTTGGAATAATTGTATTCTCCGTTAACGAATTTATAGATACCTTGTGTAAGAAAATAGGTGACAGCTCATAAACTTGGCTAGAGTAGCCGGTTCCGGCATCCATTATAAGGGCCCATAGGTTAGAGGAAGACGCAACCGAACTAATGAGTAAACCGTCAGCGTTTCCCCTCTCGATATGTTGTGCCAGTCGTTCATCAGAAACATTGTAATGGTATCTGATATAAAGCATAATGTACGTGCATTTTAGACAAATTTAGAAACTTCAATATACAATTAGGCTTGTAAATGAACCGAACAAACACGAACAAAGGCATGTTTGTGTTCATTCATTTAACGTTAACCGAACACGTATAATCGGACAAATTTTTTGTTCATGTTCGTTTAACACCTAAACGAACAGTTCACGATCGTAAACGAACATACACAAACATATTTAAACGGACATAATTTACCAAACAATAATCAACACAAATAAACATAATTGAACAAACATAAATGAACACAAGTTAACATAATTGACTAAACATAAACGAACATAAAAGTATTTTTTTACGTAAATAGTGATAATTACGATAAATTCCATTGAAAACTCCATTTTTATTACTAGAAAGCCCAATTACCAATTAATTATATTTATATAAATAGGTATAGTTAGAAAGTTCCTTTTCTGTTTAATATATATATGGGTGGGGTTCGGCTACAAAGTCCATTTTTCCTACAAAGTGTACAAAGTTATAAAACACCACAATTTCATCCATAAAACACACTCAAAACCCACAAAAAACAGAGTGAAGATCACTAAAACACAACATCCAAACCCTAACAGTCCATAAAAAACTTCAAACACACCATCTTAGAACTATGAATATAAAACACAACATGATAATCAACATAGAACACACTAATGTTAGTCATTCGATAATCAAAGCCTTATCATCCAAATCACAACACAAAATCCACAAATATGACGTTTTAGTAATCTTCACTTTGTTATTCGTGGGTTTTCATGGTTGGCATTACGGTGTTTTATGACTTTTTACACTTTGTAGGAAAAATAGACTTTGTAGCCAACTCCCACCCAATATATATATTATATTATATATATATAGGGTTAGGATCATGTGAGAAGAAGTAGGCTATTTGAGAAACTTGAGAAGAAATCTGGACAACACATTTTCCCTAAGCTTTTCGTAATATACACATATGTATAGTTTAAAAGTGACTATATACATATATGTATATTGAATTATACACATATGTATATAGTCAAATGTAATCTATACATATGTGTATATTACGAAAAGCTTAAAAAAATGTGTGGTCCAGATTTCTTCTCAAGTTTCTCAAATAGGGTGCTCTTCTCTTAGGATCCCTACCCTATATATATATATATATATATATATATATATGGGGTTCTAGAGTGAACAGTATTGTATTTATGTAATGTGTGAACAAATCCTGGCCATTGATTTACATCATCAAATCGTAAAATACACTAGCATATTTTCATCATCAAATCCTGGCCATTGATTTACACTTGTGTTCACTAGCGTTCAATCAAGGGGGTTGTTCACTAATGAACCAACGAACAAACATAAACAGATGTTCACGAACAAAAATGAACAACTAAAACGTGTGTTCATATTCATTCGTTTAATTAAATGAACAAAAAAACGATGTTCATGTTCGTTTGTTTATTTAATAAACTAACATAATCGAACTTCTCGCCGAACAAGCTCATGAATGTTCGGTTCGTTTACATGCTATATACAAACATTAGGTTGGTTGACCTTTTCATAAAAATAATAAAGGATCTTTGTTTTTATATGGTATTAACCGTTTTATTACAAAAACATCATCTACCTCTGTTTCATAGGTTGCCTGGCATTGTAAACCGAAATCCACTGTGTTGCGGGAACTCCAATTCGGGTCTTCTTTCTAGGCTGCCCGTCATCTTCCTCGTCAAGATTTAATCTACCCCGTTTTTGTCCAACTTGTGATATAATCTAAGAATTTAAAAGAAGTCAGAAAGAGTATATAATAATCTCATAAAAAATGTAATTGATAATATGGATCACCTTTTGGGCCCCATCTGTGTTAATGGGCCGTATGACAGGATTTGGGCTAAGTAGGTCTTCGAACAACGATATTAGCTTCGAATAATTAGGCTCTTCATCAAACTTCATGTTCACAACTAAGTCGAGAAAATGCTTTAATGGAGCGGGGCAGTGTTCGCATAAAGCTAAAGTAGACGTTGTCATCTTCTTCTTGCAAACTAGATATGATTTATTGTCGCCCTAACAAACGACAACATATTTAGTATCATCAGATTTAATCAAAAACGGAAAAACCTTAAAATTAACTCAACAAGCGAGCAATACCTGATAGCCTTGCCAAGGTAGTCTACCGCGCTGAAGAAACACAAGTGTATACGCAAGAGACTCGAGATCGTCTCTTCTACTTGCTGTCCTACCTAGATGTGCGTGTACACTCGCGTATCTAACTGTTCCTCTGTCGTAGATCAAACAATAATTATTTGTATGGTAATATGAAACTAGTAAGAACCCCCCGCGTTGCGGCGGGAATTCAGACGGTATCGATTTAGTTCGTTATGGTATCGATATAGTACGGACACTCGGTATAGCAACCGAAAGGAAAAACTACAATGCCGACAATTGGTATAATTAACAAACACAAGTTATTTAAAGTATACGGCGGGTGCGATTGAATTAAAAATAAACACACACAAAATGACAACTACAAAAAGAGGCTCATTTTAGCGTAGAGAGGCCTGCTTATTTTAGCAAAAGGAGATGGTGCATTTTAGCACCACCTCACTATTCACAAGCATGAAGTTTGTGTGTGTGTATTATATTATATATATATATATATATATATATATATAATTTTATATATATATAATAATGAAGAACTTGGTTCAATTATTTATTAAAAATGAAAATTACCTAAACATGTCGGGCCTTTGATCATACTCGACATGTTGACCGCCAACACCCTCTCGCCACTTGGTTGCTGCATTTCATATACAAATGAATTAAATTTAATAAAAAAATAAAAGAACGAAAAAGCCATTATGAGATGTCTTCTTACCTAGCCCTAAGTCAACAGAAAATAGTCTTTTTTCTTGAGGTGTTGATGGTTGACCGAGAAGAAAGTTTTCCGGTTTTACGTCTCCGTGCACGTAACTAATTTGGATAATAGTTATTCAATACAGTCATACATAAGCAACAAACCTTAAACATAAGAGAATAACCGAAATGACATACCCTCTGAAATGCATTTTTTCCAAAATCGACAAGGACTCGACAGCTATACAAGCAACCATTTCTGATGACATCCTACAAAACAACACATGAACAAATATAACGCGGTAAAAAACAAGTTGCCACATGATAAATGAGCGAAAATAACCGCTTATGTTAACAAGTTTAGGAACACACGTTTGCCCAGAAGAATTCCAAACATCCCACAAACTTGGCCCCAGCATGTCCATGACCTGGAATATACGAAAAAGAAATAAAAGAAAAAATGATTAATATTAATATTATGTTATGTCGTGAATCGTGATTCATCTAGATGAACAAGAAACGTATTATCATACCATCACATAGTAATCTCCTTGTTTTCCTTTATAGTGAACTCTAGGGACTCCATGACTGCCACCCAGAGTACTGTTTTAAAAAAACCAAAATGTCACTTTTATAAAATTTAAAAGAAAAAGTTTATAGTATATAAATCTGTTTACAGGTAAATAAATAAAAATGCACACGTACTTGTAAACTTGCCACTCGTATGGAGGACCATAATTGCAGCCTTTGCTGTTTTTATGCTCAAACTTAATAGCTACCTGCCACAACAAGAACAAATGAAAACATGGTTAGAACAACGGGTTTTATATAAAATAACACTTAACGTAAATTCCGAGTTTTTTTGCTTTTGCACAAGAACGTTACCTCTGTGGCACCAGGACCTGATATACGATCTGTACCGCCAGAAACACGATGGCCCACAAATACTTGACCGAACCCACCTTTGCCTAACTTTCTCTCGACCTTATATACCGGTGATCCACCTACTTGCACCTGTGATCACATAAAAAAAGATTAATCCAATTTCAAGAGAACAAAAGAAACATAAATACAAAATGATGGCAGTATCCTCTTCCCACTTTAGATTTCCTCTACACGTAATCGCGTATAAACCAGCGCATACACGATATCAAATCAAACAAACATAAAAAAAATCTGTTTTCAAGAAAAAATAATAATACAAATGCAAAATACCCATGGATCATCACTAAACACAATGTTATCACATTCATCATTACTGCATTCAAACATAAATACAAAACAACCCATTGTATAAACCAGCGCATAAACGATATCAAATCGAACAAACATAAAAAATAAAAAATCTGTTTTCAAGAAAAAAAATAATAAAAATACAAAATAACCCATGGATCAACACTAACAACAATATCATCACATTCATCAGCATTCAACCAAAAAAGAAATTTGTTTTCAAGAAAAAAAAATAATAATAATACAAAATAACCCATGGGTCATCACTAACAATAATATCATCACATTCATCATTACTGCATTCAACCAAAAAAGAAATCTGTTTTCAAAAAAAAAATAAAAATACAAAATAACCCATGGATCATCACTAAACACAATATCATCACATTCATCATTACTGCATTCAAACACATCAATCAATTCAATTCCCCTAAACCTAAAAGCAGTTTCCATCACTCAAATTATCAACAAAAAAAAACATCTAATTTCACATCATGTTATAATCAATCAAAGAAACAGTTATAAAAATAAAAGGGTATACGTATAATACCATATCAGGAAATGGGGCAGTATTCCCTTCTTCTTCTTCATCCTGATTATTACTAGCATCCGCCATAATTTCTTCTACTTTATCTTCCACTGGTATAATCGCCCGATTTGCAACTAAACCCTTATTAATCTTTTTCTTTTGTTGTGGTGGTTGAAGGAGAGGAGCAGCAGCCTTGGCGGCGGCCTCCTTAGCGGCGGCGGCACGGGTCTTGACGTAATTGCCGACGAGATGTTCGGATCGGTGGACTACGGGAGCACGGGCACGGCGGACGCCACTGCGCAGTTCCGGCATTCTCTACCCATTCATATATCAAATCAATATAATAATAATATTAATGTTATTATTAAAACTAGTAATTATCCATCATCTAAACCTAAAGGTTGCGTTTTTTTATGGGAGAAATGTAACTAACTTCGTGTATGAAAACACATTTTATTTAATATTTATTTTACAATAAAGGAAATATTTATTTTTATAATAAAGAAAAGTATATTTAAACGTAAAAACGTACGAATGACATGAAAATGTAAAAAAACACGGTGACCTTTTGTAGTTATTTTATTAGACCATCCGTAGTGGGGCAGTATTTGGACGTGAATTGCCTCAAAAACGCCCGCACACCGCCCTGGGGCGTTTTTCTTTAAAAAGTGGGTTCGGGCGTGCTAAATTAAAGTCGAATGAAGATTTTGTTGGCCAATCACAGTTTTCCTTCTTTTTGTTTGGCCAATACATTTTTATGGTATTTTTTTATTTAATTATTTACATCCCTTTTAACATAATGCCCCACATCCCCACTACACCCAATTAGAAAAACGCCTTATAATGCCCATTGCTGACTGGACCGCCACATAACGGATAAAGCCCAAGGGTCTTCCTTTACACTACACATGGTCTTAGTAGATAATTATCAAAAGTAGAGTAATTATGATGCACTTATAGAGTAATTTTGAATGATTAGTTGTTTGATGCACTTGTATAGTAATTTTAAAATTAATGTTTGATGCACGTGTAGAGTAATTTTGAATTGTATGTTGTTTGATGAACTTGTAAAGTGATTGTGTATGTTATATTATTTTGATGAACTAGTAGAGTAATTATGATGCACTTGTAGAGTAATTTTGAAGTCTTTGTTGGTCGATGTACTTGTAGAGTAAATTTGAATGATATCTTCTAGTAGTAATAATGAACTGTAGAGTAATTCTGATATACTTGTAGAGTAATTTGGATTGTATGTTGTCTGGTGAATTGTAGAGTAATTTTGATAAGTACTTTACAATAGAAGAATTACGAAAATGTCACTACGTTTTTTACTTTTCCTTGTCATTCGTATGCTTTGTACGATAAGACTATTTGTACGATATATTTACTCGTGTTTGGGATAGGGTAATGGAATAGACAAAGAATGAAATAGATCATTATTATTTCATGTCTTGTTCGGTTACCATGTGGAAATAATATGAATCATTACTTTGTGGTGCATATTGGTGGCGATTGTTGTGTTGAACGGTGGTAGCGACGGGTGGCAGGTGGCGCGGTGTCGTGGTGGCGGCAGGTGTAGTTGTGGCGGCCGGCAGGTTGTGGGTGGTGTTGGCGGCAACAATGGTGGGCATCAACGGTGGTGGGTAATGGTGTTGATGAAGGGTGAAATAAGGGAATGGGAAAAAAAACAACGGGATTGATGGATGATTTTGGGGTGTTTAGAAGGAATGTGATTCTTTGTGTAATGGGTGTTTCATTCCATTAACCAACCAAGCACATTTTTTCAATTCCCTCACAATGGTTCATCCATGTCATCTCCCATTTCTACATACCAAATACTACCTTAGGTTTATGTATAGCATTAAACTTTTGCCTAGAGAATATTTTAGAAATGAAAAAGGATTCTTAACATGTCATTGTATTTGCATGAATGCTTTGGTGATTTAGTGATAGGAGAGGAATACATGTTGATGGGTGGTCAGAGTATTTATAAGTTGTAACATCTTAAATTATAAGGCACGTAATCAAGATAATGGTTACATGAGTTATAATTCAAGTTCTAGGTTAAAAACTAAGGATTTAAGTTTGGTGGCTCGTAATGGACCACTTCCGGAAAGGTAACGGTTTTGTCGTAATTTCGAGATCCGGTAGCCACAATTTGATATCCTGGCATGTGTGAGGTGACTCGTTATGAGTGGTGGATCGTTACCGATTTTGTAAGGGTCTGCTACGGTGAGGCGGTTTTTATTGTTCCCCAAGATAGGGTAGCGAACCGTCACCAACATCATAACTTTGTGTGACAGCCAATCCGAAGGTTTATAAATATGAGGTTCAATGGAATCATTTGTGTTCATTTTCAGTTCTATGGGAACACTCTATCTAAAAGAATCTCGAGATTATGATACCCCTCTTGGGTGTTATCAGTTACTAATCTTTAGTGTGGTCAATAAGAAAGCTCGACAACAACGTGTCGTAAATAGTTTCATGTATAATCTCATTTATGTTTAGTATTTTTAATTAAGTTTCAAGGTCTTAACCACAGTAGGTATTGGACAGCCTAACCTTAGTTAGGCATAAATTGATCATGCATGCTTAAACAAGATATCGTTATTCAATACCGGCCACGGTAATAACTAGTCAAGTACAACCTCGCTTAATCAGAGGTTACCCTAACTTGAACAAGACCAAGGACTGTATCAACCATATTGTTACATGTTATACCAATGAGTATCATGGTTACTTTCAAAACTATGATACGATGCTCGTAATATCCATACTGGTAATAATGAGAATGTTGCAATATGCATGAGTCGATAGGGATATACAGGATCCTTGTATGCTTAATGGGGTGTGTTGCAAATTTTGCGAGAGGTTATGTGCCTATGGCCTAACAACAGACTCATACCTATTCGTTGGTTTCGGGGGGGGGGGGGGGCACATGTCCATGGCCTAGTGGTTGTGGTAACACCATGGAAGACGGTACGCCTATGGCCCGATATCACAATCATATTATGTACGCGTAAATTGTCAATGTAGCAGGTGAGTTATATATCATGAGCTCATCAGCCATAAATGACGTCGTTTTGAGTATACATATCAAAGGTAAACCCAGATGAAACATTTAGAGCTACTTGGTAATAAGTACCATCATAGACGAGAAGTTCTTAAGTATCATAGCAACTTGATGTAATCAAGAATGTTACAAGTTCTAATAAAGTTTATGCTTCCTTTCACTATTAAATGGAATAAATTGTGCATAATCACATGAGATTAGGTGAGGTGTGTAGCGTTCCATATTTTTGTAATTCTGTTCGTTTTATTGTAATTCGTATCTTCAAATTTAATCCTTGTAATTCCGAGACTTTAACATATTGGAGACACACTTTATATCATACTTGTTTAATCATGCATGCACAATACACAAACACTCACGAGATACGTTTAATTAAAAACCGAGACATAAATCAAGATCAGATTTTCTCATAATGATATTCATACTTGTCCATACGTTACACATGCGTAATTACACCTTAAAATGTCCAAAACATGCTTAACTATGCGTTTATGGCCCCCAAATAACAACCAAACCTAATCACAAGGGCCAAAATGGAATTTTGGTATTTTTGAAAGGTCTTATGATCTGCAATCTGGTCTAGTAGATTGTTTGGATTACACAAGTTTTGGCTCCATTTCCCTCCTTTCAACCCCAAACCACCTTATTTAACACCCAAACCCTAGTCCCAACTATAAATACAACCCCTTACCACCTAATAAACATTTTCCACACTCCAAACACTCTCAAATCTCCACATTTCTCAAGTTAGGGCAGAAAACTCCAAGTTCAAAACAATGAGTTTTGGACCATTTTCTTACAATTGCCTTTTGTTTTCTTGCTTTCTCCTTCCTTGGATAACTTCTAGGAGTGTTACCACATGTTTACCAAGGTAAACAAATATGGTACATCAAGGTCCAAAGTTGGGAATTTTCTTGGTTTCTTTCAAACTTGTTCATTATACTTGGTTTCTTGGAACATTTGCAAACCAAACCAAGCTACCAACTAACTTCAATTTTGAATGGCTTGTGTTAAGGTTTTGTTCCAAAAATATTGAGGTTCAAAAGCCTCCATTATTGCACTCTAAGTTACTAAGTAACTTCCAAGTAACAAAGTGAACAAATACACCAAGTCTCCAATCATAACCATGTTTGGAATACGCCCGTCTAATTGTACTCACTTGGTTACTTAGTGATTTAGATGATTGATATATGTTATTCATATTTGTATTTCATGACCATCTGAATCATCCTTGTGGTGATTTTATGCAATGGTGAACATCATGAGGTTAGTAGATTACCCTACCTTTAATACATGACTATAATATATCTAGTAATATACCTATACAATACTACCAAAACTGAACTATAACATCAATCGGAACCATGATTGAATGTATATGTTAAGGTGGCAATTATCTTAGTTTTAGACTCCTTATCTTGGACTTTTAATGGGTGATTTAGTGCCCATGAAAAACACTAACTAAAATAGTGTCTGAATAAGTATCTAAGCAAGAATATTTTTATGTATTTTCATACTTTTAAATTCCCGAATACATTCCGTCTTTAAACTCCATAAACTCATACACCTTTATTTATCCTTCTAGGGTAACTTTAGTGATTCCATCCTACGAAACCGTACCCTCGCATCTTTGTGGAAAACCAGTCTTCGCAAAACGTGATATCTCGACCCATTTTCCATTCTAATCACTATTTGGGTTGTAATACGCACCCGTATAAAAACACACTCACACACACAACCAATCTTATGCAAAACATGCAATCCTTAAACATGTTATTTGTTATGTTACTTGTTTATACATAATAGGACAATCTTATGCATGATATCTATTTAACTTGAATAAGCCTCACTTAACATGTATAGCACTATAGTATTATCATACCGCCCCGTTCGTTGGGTCATTGTTAAGTATTCAATCTTTACGGTCTTATTCATGTCGGTGTTAAGATTACGCTGGTGGACGTTTGGTTTGATATGAAGCTATTGCATGTAGTATGATTATATGACTTAGTGTACAATAACTTGTGGATTTGAGACTTTATTTATATTTATGCTATGTATACAGACTTGTCGGCTCACTGACATTTTTGTTGACAGATACTTTATTTACATGTTGCAAGGAACATATGATGATGATGTTACAAGAAACATAACTTAGTGCGGAAATTACATATTTCAATGTTTAGTTATGTTACTTTCAAATTGTTGTACCATCTTTTGAGACAATGTATAGTTAAATTCTTTGAAATGAAATTTGAAATTTTAATTTTAACTTATTATCGCAAATTTATTGTTATGTTGTCGTTGAGCAATCTCGTTCGTCTCGCTTTGATTTTCACCATTGGTTGGGGTGTGACAGGGTGTTACAGTATTTGCAACGACGTTTGTCAATTATGTAGATCCATGCTTGGAATAGATATGAAGGAAAGGCGGTCGACATAGATAGAAAGGGTGCGGAAGAGAGAAGCCATTGTCGTGGGATAAGCTTATAGGTTTTGTAACAGAGGTTGGAGAGAGAAAAGGTAAGGGATGTGGTTTCGACCATTAGTTGGTATAGGATATGATAATGGGTAACGTGATTATGTTCCACCGTGAGTAAGTGGACATGACAATGGGTGAAATGAGTAAATAAACATCATTAGGATATATGAGTATTCTCGAGTTATCTCATTATGTGTAAACTTAGTTAGTGAAAGCTAACATTTTGTGTGATTTGTACTTTCATGCATAAGGAGCATTAAACTACCAATTGATTTTAGTCTACATAGGGGATATCGAACATCAAGTATATGGAAGGTCGTTTGTTTATTATCAAATTTATAAACTGTAAATAATTTTAAACGACAAAAACAATTGTTTATAAGTGATAAGAAAAATTAGAGACCAAATTTTCGCAATTAAATTCAATATATATAGAATCCTAAAATGTGGGTGTTACAATGCTAAACGTACATTTGCTTATAAATCATCAAGATTACCAAAGATCAAAGGCCAATTTACTTTTTAACCATTTAAGACTACTGGGTATGAGTGTTGGTTTCTGGGCGTTTTGGCCCTTTAAGCCGGGTGCTTCACCCTTGGTTGGTGTTGGGCATGGCGTTGCCCGCTTGGCGTGGAGATTGTGCCTGCCGTGGGGCGGGAGGGGGGGGGGGGGTGGGGTGGGTGAAGTGGGGGGCTGTGGTTGGCTGGTTCAAAGTAGCCGTTTCAACAAAAAAAAATCCACATAGCTGGTCGCGCCAACTAAGCCACGCCACACCATACCGCTAGCTTTTGAGTATTAGCTTGTGGATCCCACCCTCGCCACGTGTCGAGCAATGCCCCCAACCCAAGCCCCTCGACACCCCATAGTCTAATACTACTTCTAATCTACTTCATTGTCTATTATAGGACTTGAACCTTCAACCTCATGGGAAAGGATGCCACTTTACACACTATGATACCGCTAGGGCTGTTCACGAGCCGAGCCGAACCGAGCGGACCTTTGCTCATGCTTGGCTCGTTTACAAACCGAACCAAGCGGAGCGGCTCATTTAAAACCGAGCCTCAAATCAAGCGAACATTTTTTGAGCAGTAAATATTCCGAGCGAACGTCGAGCGAATTTCGAGCGATTTGGACAACCGTGTCGCCCCAAGTTTTTATGTCTTTAAAAACATAAAAATTTCATGGCATAATAGTTTTCTTATGAATTACAATGTTGTGATCGACGAGGCGATGATCATATTGCGAACAATTACGTTGAGAGCTGGAGACGATCGACTTAGGGTAACGACATGAAACATTGAGGCGTTGAGCAGCCTGTTGTTTATCCGTTTAGGGTTTAAGTTTTAGATTTGATATTAAGTTTTTTATATTGGCGTGGTTGGGCTAGTAGGTATAGATATAGTTGTAAATTTGTATATAGCGGAAAAATATAATAGAGTGACATATATAAAACTATAAATTTAATTTATATGCAAGTATATATGTATGTGTAATGTGTGTATATATGTATAATTTATATTTGTGTATATATATGTGTATATACATGTTTATATAAGTATGTGTATATTTATATATATACTAGTTAAAAATAATTATTCGAGCTGAACCGAGCCGAGCAAATCTTTGCTCATGTTTGGCTCGTTTACAAACCGAACGAGCAGAGCGGCTCCCTTAGAACCGAGCCTCAAATCAAAGAGCATTTTCGAGCAATTTCCGAACGAGCGACGAGCGGTGAGCGATTTGAACGGCCCTAATGTAGATAATTATAATGATGACCTTAATCATTTAAGGTTTGCTAAAACCAGTCGCATTCCAAAGCAAAAAACAACATAAATAACAAAAAAGGAATGATTATTAACTTGTTCTTGAATTTTTTTTAATTATCCGATTAAAGATGTGCAATACTGCCAAATTACTCTAATTTGAAACTAATTAGTACAAGTCTCAAAAGGATTATTTAAAACCTAAAAATCTATAATTGGAATTTTGGTTTATTAAAATATAACGGTTTTATTATTTTTTTTAATAGCTAAACTTGTATACCATGAAAATTGAACCATTACCTCCACTTATCATACACATTATATAACGGTTTCATTAATTTATAAAATCAGTCACATTCCAAATAAAAAAAAAAAACACAAATAACATTAAAGAAATGATTATTAACTTGTTGTCAATGAACAAAGGCATAAACAACAAGATCAATTATGAAAAACATGAATAATATACTCAATAAGGTTATCCCGTGTTTGGAAATCAACACTAAGTGTACTTGCCTGAAGATACCCTCTAGCAAACCGAAAAAGCCCACTCCTTCCTACCACTGGCATCTCCCTCACCTCCTCGGACATCGGGTTCCGCTCCAAAAGCGTAAACGTACTCCCGTTATACTTCTTGGTGAAAAACACAATGTTCATTGCCATCAATTGCACGAGTTTCTCGTGCCATGCTCTTCCGTCAATTCCTTGTACCCTCCCCAATAACTTTGATCGTGATTCGGGTGTTCTCGTCAATGGAATGTCCATCATGTTAACAAGGCCATATGACCTTTTTTGACGTTTATCCGCGGTGGAACAACGTTTACAACTGTCGCGTGGGGACCGCCAAAGATAATGTGACCGTAGAACCTAAAGTGGCTTATTCGGGGCTTCAATGGGTTGCGGTTTACGGATTTTATAAAGGTGTCTCCTTCGGCTGCCGAAAAAGGTTTGGATAAAATGAAGAGGAGTGGGAAAAGAAGGTTAAGTAAATATTTGGCCATCTTGTAAAATTCAGTTTGGTGGAAAAGTGAAAGGGCCAAGTTTATAATGTATGTTTTACAACAAATTAAGTAATTGATTAAAGTTTATTTGTTTACTACTTTGGTATTACAAAATATAGGAACTTTCTTAACTTGTTAAATATTTAGAATTAATTGTCTACTATGGTTATTTGTTTTGTGTTAATGTAGATAAAAGTTGATGGATATTTTGTTATTGAGTTGAAAAATAAGTAATATAAAAGCAATATATTATTATGTAATACTAGTGTAAATAGCTGATTGTTTTATGCTTGTTTGGTTCACATAATTTGATAGGATTAAAATTGTAAAATAGATAATGTGTTTTAATTATTTGGTGATAGACTGGAATTGGTCTTTTTTTTAAATCAATTTCTATTGATCATTAATTATTTGGTGATAGACTGGAATTGGTCTTTTTTTTTTAAATCAATTTCTATTGATCAAAGATATTGACTTTTCTTTAAACCGTTAAAAGAATTCTATGCTTTTTTTAAGAAAGTTTATAAATCACCAAAAAACCCTTCACAGTCATTTATTTCTCTTCGTATGTATACATTTGGTTTCTCAACGGCCATGAAATCTGATATTTGATGCTAAATGGTGATGTGGTCCTGAGAGAAGAGAGACGAAGAAGACGACCAGAAAAAATAACCACATATGTCATGGAGAGGGGGTCGATTGCCTACGGTTTTGGTGGTCAAGAAACGGGCCGGAGAGGCGTGATTTTGGAAGAGGAGGGGGGAGGGGGGAATGGTTAGAAACATTTTAATTCTTTAGCATACATTCTTGCGAACAATGAGATAAGGGGTCTTACAGAAAAAAAATACGAGTGAGTTGTATAAGAAATTAGTTAATACAATTATTTGACTGACCTACGCCACTCAAACCGTCCATGGGGTCGTAAGTGAAAATATTAGGCTCATAAATAATTATAACATTTAATGTTTTTTTTTTACTTTTTTTATATAAAGGTTATCAGCACTCATGCTCTGCCCTAATGCAATATTCGCCGGAACATTTAACCTGCAGAAAAAAGAAGTTGATTAAAAATTTAACTAGTCAGGACCAAGGGTGTCGTACTTTCGTTCATATCAGGTTGTATTGGAGGGTTGATGAGTCTAGACTAGCGGTGTCAGGTACATAATCGCTAATGTGAACATACTTAAAACCATGTAAAGTTAAAACATGTTAAATGAGTCGTTGATAATAAACGTGTCATAAAAATCTACTGTAATAAGGTAGAACACATATTTAATATATATTATATTTTTTTTTGTAGTTACAATTTTAAACGGGCTTACCCAATTAATTTTAGTACAACCTACATACAAACTGTTCTATTAGATGACTTACACATCTCAAGCCAAAAACGAACTAATTTTGAAACGTGTTATACCAATTAAATCAAAAACCTAATTATCTTCGTGTGGTATTGTAGCGGTTTCAACTTTGTTTGGTAGGCATAGATTGTGGCTTAACAATGGCTTTGTGATAAATTATTTTAGAAGTTATTTTTTATGAGAATATATAAACGACCAAACATAAAAAATGCAAAACATAAACATTATACTCAACGACTGCATCCCCTGTCTTAATATCATAACTATACGTACTTGCTTCAACATACCCTCTAGCAAACCGGAAAGCCACTTCCTCCGATCACCGGCATCTCCCTCACCTTCTCGAGCGCTGGATTCCGCCCCAAAATCGTCAACGTACTCCCATTATACTTCCCGGTCGAAAACACAAAATCCATTGCCATCAACATCCCTATTTCCTCTTGTGATGCCATTGCATAAAGCCCTTGTGCCCTACCCAATAACCTTGACCCCGCTTCTGGTGTCTCGGTTAACGGGTCATCAAATATGTCAACCTTGCCAAATAACCATGTTGTTTTGTTCTTGTGTTCCGGTGGTGGAACAATGTTCACCACCGTCGGGTTGGGTCCGCTAAAGATGTTGTGCCAGTAGAACCGGAAATGGCTTAGTTTTTCGATTCGGTACGGGTACTTAATCGGGTCTGGGTCTCCGGGCGGCCCGAAAAGTTTGTGAGACAATGAGGAGTGGGAGTAGTAGGCAAATGAAGTTTTCGGTCATCTTGAAAGTGTCGGTTTGGTGGAATGTGTAATGGGCCAACATTTATAATTCAGGGTTAACCAACTATTTTCTACAACAAATCAATAAATTGATTAAAGTTTAATGTTTACTACTTTGGCATTAGATTTCGTAAACTTTCTTAGTTCGTTATATATTTGAATTTGTTATCTTTCATAGGTATCTATTTTGCATTAAAGAAGATAAAAGTCAATGGCTTATTATAATTATATGTATTGCAGAAAAAAAGTGATAAATTAGTAAGAGCAAACTATGGATATAAATTATGTCAAGGTAGTGGGTTCATAGGTTCACATGTCAAATATACAAATCTTTACCCATATGACACTATAAACCATGTAACACGGATGTGACTTGTTTGACTCGTCTATTAAATAAGTCAAACAAGGGCAAATTAATATGTTGTAAGTGGATTGTAATAAAAACGGGTCATAAACAAGTTGCTAGCTATAGGGTTGTGATTAAGTTATAAACGGGTTAACTAGTTGTACATATATTATAAAATTAAAACTGTAATTATAATTTGAGTGGACATACCCGTTTATTTTTAGTACAATCCGAAGACAAACGAGTTATTAAACATGTTAGACATATATTCCAAAACAAAAACTATTTATTAATTGGGTTGCACTGATGAACATAAAATTTAAGGCCCCGTTTGGTTTACATATATTGTTTTAATAGGAATAGGAATTAGAATGTTTTAATGGAATTGGAATTCACATGAATTGGAATTAATTCCAGCCTAAATCATATACGTGTTTGGTTTATTAATGTACAAAAAGATTTGGACTGAAATACAACTAAATTGACAATAATACCTTTGAGTACTAACTTTTTATTAAGTAACAAGTATTAACTTTTTTTTGTGTTCAGGTTTTATGCCTTTGATTTGGTAACACCTTTGAGTGTTAAGTCTAACTGTCGTTAACTTTTCTGTTAAATCAGTGTAGAAATACCCTTTATATAATTTAATGTTAGTACTTAAAAGTGTTACTTTCAATAAACCACAAGGAATATCTATGTAATTAACTCTAAAAAGATATTTGAGATAATATGTATGGTTTTTATATTTATCATATTTCTTTTTAAAATTAGTTATATAAATAATTAATTAAAAAAACTAAACATTGTCCCTACTACAATTTTTTTTTTGTCTTAATAGACGTTTAATAATTGTATGTATATTAATTTAAGGAATATAATTGTTAGAACTAACATCTTTAAGAATTAATAGAAAATTATATAAGAGTATTTTAATCATTTTATATTGCTTTAACAACGGTTAGCCTACTTAAAGATGTTACAAAATCGAAACAATAGAACCTAAACCTGCTAAAAAAAGTTAGTACTCATGGTAAAGTAAAAAGCAATTTGAAGTGTTTAAGTTATATGAGGCGAAGATGTAGAGAAATTAATCAAAGTGTGATGTTGATTTGTGATAATGAATCCAGAGATGCAAAAGGTAAGATAGGAATAATCGGTGGGGATTTTTCAAATATTGGCATGCCTTCCAATTTTTTCAATCGAATCAGGGTTATAGAATGAAAAATCCACAAAGACCGTAAAATTACAATGAAAATAATTACAAAAAGAAACTTATATATTTTTTTTTCTTTCTAACTGTGATAAAAATAATTATACTCAACCATAACTAATGTGACATCCATCCTTAACGAGTAAATAAAATATGATAAATTCATATATTATAATTATAATAAAAATGTAATAATTAAGGCTATGTGTTACCGTTTTATAATTTCAATGTCACATCATAAAGTTTCTGTCACACGAGTGTCACGTAATCATAAGCTTTTACTTTTTTTTCAATTTTAGTATGTAATGATTTCACAATTTTTTACAATACATCATTCATTAAAATAATATTCAAATATAATAAGAAAAGAAAATAAAAATGTTTGACTGGTTAGGGGGGGGGGGGGGGGGGGGGTCACCATCTTTTACCTCACGACGTGAGCCTACCAACACCCTTCATCTTTTAACTTGGTTTCACACCCCAATGGGTGGTGTTTAAGGCCCCTTAATGCCCCAAAACTTCCACCTCACCCTGGTCATGAGCTTATAATGGGTGATCTAATATATTCTTTTATTAAGGGTGGGAAGATTAGTTTCAAGCCATAATCGGTTTTTAGCAACGTTTTATTAGAGATTTTTATTTGTTGTTTGGAAACTTTCCATAACTTTATAAACATATTAACTAGAAGCTTATAATCGCTTCAAAACACCCTAATCCAATGGTGCTCCGCGATGGACGACGCTAGCATAACTGCATAAGGAAGAAGATGCGGTGGTGTTATGCATTGAGAAGATGATTTTTTTATGTTTACCGTATAAAAGCTAGTTGCTGACGTAGGAGTCACAATGGTAGGACCGTCGATGTTACCCGTAGCCGTTTCACATGTACCCGATTAACCGAACCTGAATACCTAATAACCAATTTTTATTAGGGCTGTCGCGCATCGGTTAGACTTTTAAACATAAAAACTCGAATAACCCAAACCTATTAACCTGAAATTAACCTAATTAACCCAAACTACGTCAGTTCAATTTTTGGGAATGTAATCAAGAATGGTGATGGTGTAAGGGTGGCGTTGTTGTTTGGGTAGCCTGAGTAGAGACTAGAGGGGTTTGATGATGGTTTTTATATTTTATTTTAGAGTAAATTACATGGTTTGTACTTTAACTTTACATTAACTTGCATCGTGTGTCCTTTATCTTTAGAAATTACATCGAACGTCCTTTATTTGAAACTTTTGCACACCGTATGTCCTTTATATTAACCTCCATCCATTTTCATGATTAAAACCAATCCCGTGCCCTCACATGAAAGGCAAAAATGTTATTTTATCATTTTCTATATGAGATTTTGTAACTCCACATATGTAAACTAATTTTTTTTACATATATGTAATTACTTATAACGCGTATATATAATTTGGTTATTACACATATGTAAATTACTTTTAACATGTATATAATCATAAAAATACATAAAATAAATGATAAAAATATCATATATATATATAATATATATATATATATATATATTTATAATGATTGTTTATTAGGAGTTTTGAAAGTTCTGTAATTATTTAGAGTTCTAAAATAAACTCAACTATACATACATATATATATATAACATATATATATATACACATATATATATTATATATATATATATATATATATATATATATATATATATATAGGGTCTGGATTCTAAGAGAAGTCCACCCTATTTGAGAAACTTGAGAAGCATTCTGGACCACACATTTTTCTTAAGCTTTTCGTAATATACACATATGTATAGTTTAGAATATAGGTCGGGATTCTAAGAGAAGTCCACCCTGTTTGAGAAACTTGAGAAGCATTCTAGACCACACATTTTCTTAAGCTTTTCGTAATATACACATATGTATAGTTTAGAATATAGGGTCGAGATTCTAAGAGAAGTCCACCCTATTTGAGAAACTTGAGAAGCATTCTGGACCACACATTTTCTTAAGCTTTTCGTAATATACACATATGTATAGTTTAGAATTGAGTATATAAATATATGTATATTGAATTATACACATATGTATATAGTCAATTTTAAACTATACGTATGTGTATATTACGAAAAGTTTTGGGAAAATGTGTGATCCAGAATATTTCTAAAGTTTCTCAATTAGCTTAATGCTTCTTACATGATCCTAATCCTATATATATAGGGGGATAGATCATGAAAAAATTAGTTTAAATGAGAAAGCTAAAAAAACTACCAAGCCTAAAAACATATCAATTTTTTTATTAAATTTTGCTATTTTTGTTATACAAAAAAATTTTTTAAAAAATAAATATTAAACATGTGCATTACTACGAAAAAACCTAACTCCCCAAAAAAAAAAAATCTAAATTGCTTGTGCAACATATACATATAATACACATGTGCAGTGCGAATTTTTTAATTTATTTTTTTTGAAAAGGTTTTTTATAAATTAAAATAGCGATTTTTAACAAAAAAGTAAAAAACAAAATATGTTTTTTTAAAGCTTTTTATTTTGGTAGCTCTTTAGTTTTCTTATTATCCTCTCCGTATATATATAAACATGAGATTTTTTTAAGGACAATATACATAAATTAAATAAAAATGACAAAATAATAGTTTTGCCCCTCATGTGAGGGCACACGATTGGTTTTAATAATGAAAATGGATGGAGGTTAGTATAAAGGACATGCGATGTGCAAAAGTTTCAAATAAAGGACACCCAGTGTAATTTCTAAAGATAAAGGACACACGATGTAAGTTGATGTAAAGTTAAAGGACAAACCGTGTAATTTACCCTTTATTTTACAACATTTTAAATTAGCTGTTTTAACTATATTTAATTAAAGAAATAACAGTTCAACATCCTATTGGGTGGTTCTTTAGTTTTTAGGGTTAAATAACAAAAACGTCTTTATATTTTTTTCAACGGTAAATTTGGATCACTGACGGACTACTGTAGTATTATCATGCTACCAGCGGAATCACCGATCATATCCATCTCCACTAGGCACAAGGCCTAGGGGGTGTTTGGCCTAGCTTTTATTTTTTGGCTTATGCTTATATTTAAAGTAGCCTATAGCTTATTTTCTATCATTTGATAAGCTTTTTTTAAGCGTTTGGATTAACTTATGGCTTATTTTTGTAGGAACCAGGTTCACTTTTATTAAAATATATTACGAAGTATATAATAACGAAACTCTCATTATTCATAGGAAATATGATAGTACAATCCGGTTATAAAACTATATGAAATAAATGAAATACAAATACATTGTACCAATCTTGATTCAAGTCGACGTCTTCGGAAAACTTCAACCGTACCTTGTTGTACGAATCTCCGCTGCAAGACAAACAAAAATTTGTTGACAGTTTTGGTTGAGGCACATGTTCAACACGCTTCCTTAAAACAGATTTCGCGCCTCTACTAAAGACGACGCGACTGTTTCCCAGGGTACAACAGCCGAAGCAGTATGTACTGCCGGAGATGGCCACCCGCCCGAGATTACACCGGATAAAATTATAGTGTTTGAACTCATGTGATGGAAAACAAGTAGAGAGTACTTATCTCTCTAGTTGGTCTTCAAGTGTTCATCCTCATTCTAGTATTCTTCATGTATGAAGCAATACCATATTCTTATTCTCTCAAAAGAAGCATATAGCCTACTATTTGTACAAGAGTTAAGGACTAGTGAAAGGTTTCACTTAATTATTCACTTAATTAGTCACTTAATAGAGACTTAAAAACTCTAATAAAACTAATTAAATGTCATTTAGAAGCTCTACTCAAGAGTTTCTCTTTTATTTAAAAATGAAGATTCTAATTAATATTTATAATTTAATAAATTATAAATATATTAAATATCCATTCATCAAATTTCCAACAATCCCCCACATGAATGGAGATCGTTCAAAACACATAAAATTTGCAATGGAACCTCGACAGTTGAGTTTTGCATACGATAGGTAGGTGTTACCCTTTGAACCTTCGCTCATGAAATGCACTTAGCCCACTAGCTCTGAGTAGAACTCGATGTCTTTGAACTCATCTGTCGTTTGTGTAGACGACAATACACTTCACACAAGACTCTCCCTAGCCGGGTCATCTCCTCATAGTCGTGTCCAATAATGGTCGTGGAACACTTTCCTGGTTCTGCGAGAGCTCTAGGAATTGTGCCCTAAATTCCATTCGAAGCGACCCCACTTCTCTCTAACATAGGTGATCCCCTTAGATCATTAAAAGCATTGTGGTTATCGTGATTTATCCAAATCATTTACCACATGTTATGCTTACCCTCAGTCTTTGTCACTGAATATCATAGGAATAGACTAGGACGTATTTAAACACCCTTTTATACTTTGGGGGTATGTATAACCATATATACTAGCTTATACATATATATCATTTATGCCCCCACAGTGACCATCCTTAGGCATGGTGATCCCCTTAGATCATTAAAAGCATTGTGTTATCGTGATTTTCCAAATCATTTACCACATGTTATGCTTAGCCTCAGTCTTTGTCACTGAATATCATAGGAATAGACTGGGACGTATTTAAACACCCTTTTATACTTTGGGGTATGTATAACCATATATACTAGCTTATACATATATATCATTTATGCCCCACAGTGACCACCCTTAGGCATATGAGTTAGTTGTCCTATTGAACTTAGATCTTGGGATCTCCAGTCAACTAAGTTAGGTGCCCTTCACAAACCTTTTTCATGGGCTTTAGTCTCATTCCACAACTTGATCTCTAATAAACCCTCTGGTTGTTGGATCCATAACATTAACAAATAACTTTACGTATTTGAGATCAGTTGTCATGATGTGTTCTTAACTCGTAAGTTAATTTTGCCTATTGTCAACTTCTAAGACTATAACCTCAGTGGCCATCTGAATCTGGTTATAATATACGTCTTTATAAGATACGCGTATCATTTAAGGCAAACACATCTCCATTATGCACTACGACCTTGTGCCCTCCACTTAGTCGTCTGTTTGCAATGTTAGACTGGATTACAAAATCCTTATTGCCAAACTTTTATGATATAAATGTAAGACACCCCCACATTTAAACGTTATAGGATATCATCCAGATGGGGTACAATCCTTTATAACACAATCAAATGGGAGATTAGCTTTCATCAAACAATATTTTCATTACTTCAAAAGATTGAAAAGGATTACAAGTAATTGCATGTATGAATCACTAACTCCCCTCAGCCTGAGCTTCACACAGATTAGATCGTACAAGATAAGTGTGTGTGTGTGAGCTGAATAGAACAGTACATGCACTGTCTATTTATAGTACAAATCCTAACCTCTGAAGCATCTTTGCTGACATCACCAAGACAATGACATCTAACTAATCTAACAACCTCTAACCACTGCTAATGCTAACCTCTGATACAATTACAAAACACTGATGGTTATCCAACTAGGATGCTAACCACTGATGAGCTAACCACTGTTGAAGCTTTATCATATGTTCTTCAAAGGGTGATCAGACCTTTGACTTTCATCAGACTTTTGACTTCAAGCAGAGGTTTGGTCTTCAACAGTCTTTTCAACCAGCAGAGCTTAGCACATAGCAGATGTTAGAGCTATCAGATGTTAGGTGCTTGTCATTGAGGGAAGTTGTGAACCAAAACATTGTTTATTTTGGATCATTTAGTCTAGACCTGTTTTGACATTTTATCATTTATTATTTTGTAGGGGTCAATCCCAACAATCTCCCCCTAGAGCAGATGATGCCAAAACTCTTCTTTATTCATGATCTTTATTCTCTCATCACTTTTTTCCTGATTTGTCTCTTGAACTGTAGTTCAAAATTCAGGGAATTTTCATCATCTTCATCCCTGCACAGTTGAAGTTCCAAAAGATCCTGAAGGTCAGCTACACCCAAGCCTAGTGCATCCTTCCTTGTTATATAATCAACTTTCCCATTAGACTTGAGCAGAGTCAATACATGGGTCTGTTTATCAGACATCCACTTTAGTATTTTTCGAGTTCAATGGGTTTCTTAGGAGAAGTTTTATTTGTGATGAGTTTGGTGAAGTAGGTTTGCTTGAAAAGGATGTGGCAGTGATAGTAGATGGATCCTGATAGTCTGATGAAGTAGCATCCATTTTTTATTCTTTCATGTTTTCATCTTCCTTCTTTTCATGTATTTTATCCATTTGATGCTCTTTCCTTTGATTGAAGGCTTGGATGTATTCATCTAAGGCAAGATTTGCATTTGACTTAGTTTTCTTGAACTTGTTCCAATCTGGTGCAATCTTCCTTATCTGAGGATCATTCTTCATTTTTAACACCTGATTGCTTCTTGTTGAAGAGCTTTGAGAGGCCATTCTTCAAATTGATGCTCTTCAGCTTGGTATGGTTTATCTCTCATGATAATTTCTATGAAATATCTTCTTAGTTTCTTTTGAATATCAACATCAGGTGATTGAGTTGACCTTTTCTTGTTCAAGTCATTTGCAAAGTCTTCCAGTTTCTTAACTTTACTAAGTGCGTGCTGCTTTCGACTTGACAAGTAAGTTTCTCCTTTCCCTTTACTCTCTTCTTTTGCAATGTTATTAGCTTGTTTGACTTTTAATTTCAGATACTCCTCAATGTTTCTTGGAGATCTGTAGCAAAAAGAGATGGAAATGTTTTTTTGGATGGATTATCCTCTGTAAAAAATTATAACATTTCATCTTTAACTACAAGCACTTCTAAAGGATAATTTACTGCCAAAAGTATTTGTCT
This sequence comes from Scalesia atractyloides, assembly GCA_947069175.1. Lineage (NCBI taxonomy): Eukaryota > Viridiplantae > Streptophyta > Magnoliopsida > Asterales > Asteraceae > Scalesia > Scalesia atractyloides. The sequence goes on along the minus strand of CAMTDV010000004.1, from coordinate 78,031,791 downwards.
TGTTGGATTACGGCCAGTAGGTGATTGAGTAAGTGGGTTTGATGTTGGTGATGATGGAGGGATAAAAGGTTCTTGATTGGTTAGAGTAAGTGGTGTAGATGTGGGTATATCATCAGTCACTTTGAATTTTCTTTTTCTTGTATAGACTGAGCTTGGTGAATGAGTTGTTGTGGAAGTGTGTGATACAGGGATATGAATTTGAGAGGATTTATAGCAGTGGCTTGGCTAACATGTAACACCCTGTTTATGATCAAATAAAAATATGTATGGAACCTTTATTTTTAAATGAGCAACATGGTTATATAAAATATAAGATAGCTAGACGAGTATTTAGTGTATTAAGATATTGTTTATCTATGATAATAATATATATTATATTTGACCCTGCTCCGTTTTCAGTAAAACTTGGGTCAAAATATAGAGAAAAATGAGCTCGTTTCAATAGTATATTTATAATTTTATAAAACGTTATATTTTAGCAGTTATAAAAGAAAAATAAGTAAAACAACTAAATTAATTATAATATAATAATAATAATAACAACAACAATAATAATAATAATAATAATAATAATAATAATAGAAGTCAAATGTAAGAATTAAGAATTGAGATTCATACGTACAGTGAAAATATAATTAATTATTTGAAGTTACTTCATATATAAGAATAAGGAAGTGGACATGCTAGTATGTACATGTATACAATAATAGGTGTAATGTTATCAATGATACGTGTATATCAAAGAGGCATGTGTGTTGCTAGTTAGCTTCAATATGAAATCATCATTTAATTAAAATAAGTGTAGTCGGCCTTTGAGAAACCGCCTATGACGAAGTGGTAAAACTTAAGCTGGTTATATTTCTCATATAAATAGGTATTAGTTTTGTTTATGGAACTCACATCTCAACCTTCCTTTTACACAGTAAGGTATGAATTTTAGTTTATATTATAGATACTGTTTAAGTTATATCTTTAAAGTTTTGTAATATATGAATAGAGTTTAGGGTTATAGTAAGGATAATTACTAGCTAGTGCTCCGCTCTTTATTTAACTAGTGTCTAAGCTTATTCTGGTATTGATCAGGAAACCAAGTTCGGATCGATTATAGTAAAACACCCATATAGCAAAGGTGAGTTTTATGAATGTTTTCCAAACGTGAGCATGCTTGTCCTAAACTATAATACTATAGCATGACTGTTGTACGCATGTATATAACCAGAGCATGACATACACATGATATTTGTGGTCCCTTATACGTGCTGTTACGGCAGGATTTGTCGGTACTACACCCGTGGTGTAGTGGGCATTGACTGTATGGTTATGTAAGTTACATGGTAACGGTGGGCTATGCTGACATGGGCGAGTACAAGTCATGATTGAATGATGTGATTTGTAAATTGTGTATATTCATGAACTCACCAGAATAGCTGACGTCTTTTAAGCATGTGTCACAGGAAATGATGGTTAGTGTGGTGCGGGTTGTTTATCTCGGATAAGCGTGGCTAGTGGAATAAAGTATCCCAGACTTTCTTATCTGGTGGAAATTTTGTATGGACGGCTAAGAATAGTTTGATCAAACTTTGTACCTTTAAGTTTTCAACTTTTGTACCTTACGGTTTGTATTAATAAAATAAGTATTTCCTTGTAAGTTCGTATCAATTGTGTATGGTGCATCCTAATCTGGGTGTGGTGTAACAGTTGGTATCAGAGCAAAAGGTTTTAGCGAATTAGGTATTTGGTATGGATACCTAGTCTTCAACCTAAGAGAACATGTCTACTTAAGTTATATTAAGATGCCATGGGTAGTAAAGGAATCATCTTTGTAAGTGAGAATGTTCTAGCTGACTTTGTTAAATGAGTAATAGATAAACCCGAGTATGAACTTACTAAGGATATAGAGTCATTAGAAGATACCCATAGTAATAACTACGACCTATGAATTCTTATTTGGTTACCACTTGGTACACACCGCCCTCACCAACAATTAACCGTAAACCATGTCCCCTTTACTCGTTATTAAGAAACTATATGCTTACCAGTTTTCAAAAAATAAAATAAAATATAAAATAAAATAATAATAATAATTAATAAATAAATAAAGGGGATAGTAGGGTTCTATTTCAATGTGTTACATTTGAAAACGTGTTGTGTTATGTGAAATGATTATTGTAACTGCTTGTTAATAAATAGAATATTGAAATAGTATTTTCTTGAAAATTTAGAAAATGTCGGTAGAACCTTCGGTTAACAATAATCGCCAGCCTAACCCATCAGTTGATCCTGCTCGTCATAGTGAACCTGTAAACTTAGGAGATGACGTGATCGATCGGATTGCCATTCGAGTTGCGCAAATACTTGCCAACGCATAGGGGCGTGAACGCCAGAATACAGAACGATCAGGGCAATCTGAGGGAAGCACTACACCAACTCCACGAGAAGCACCTCGATAAGAAAAGAAGGCAGAGGATACGAAAGTAGCTAAAGCTATAGAAAGAGAAATCTCTAGAGAATGCAATTACAAGACCTTTATTTCTTGTAATCCTCCTGCATTCGACGGGAAGAAAGGTGCAATTGAGGCACACGAATGGCTAAGTGAGGTAGAAGCCATTCTAGACGTTAATGATTGCCATGAAAGAAATAAAGTTAGGTTTGCTGTTCATTTGTTTAAATCCGAAGCCTAGTTTTGGTGGAGGATACAAAAGCAAACTAGAGGTGATGATCTGGCACATCGCCTAAGTTGGAAGGAATTTTCAGAACTGTTTACAAATTTCTTTTGTCCACCAAGCGAAACAGATAGAATAGAAAAGGAATTTTCGCATCTTGAACTCGAGAATAAGACATACCGGGAATATGTCACTGACTTCAATGAAATGTCTCGACTAGTGTCTTACTTGGTAAACACTGAAGAAAGTCATATACGAAGATTCCTTTGGGGACTACCAACAGAATATCGCACGTTCATCAAGTCTACCAAACCAACTACCTATTATGATGCGGTAGAGGCTGGGGCAACTATCGCCGCTGAAATCCAACAAAAGAAAACCTCAGAACTGTCCCAAAAAGAAAATGGGAAAATTACCAAGAACAAAATAAAACCAATTACAGAGATTTTAAGAGGCAACGAGGAACCCCACCTAGGTGCCAAACTTGTGGAAAAGGACATTCTGGTCCATGTAACCAGTTAGTCTGTAGAAACTGTAAGAAACCTGGACACAACTATCATGATTGTAGAGAGCCACGTAAGTGTTTTAAACGTGGAGAGACGGGCCACTATAGTGATAGTTGTTCTAAGAGGAATGAGGAACCCAATAAAGCAAGAGGGAGAGCTTTTGTTCTGAATACTGAAGAAGCTTGTAGGAACCCTGATGTTATAACAGGTACATTTCTCCTTAAAACTTCTATGCTAAAATATTGTTTGATACTGGTGCTGATAGAAGTTTTATATCTGAGCCTTTTAGAGTTTTGATTAATCAGACTCCTTGTAAACTAGATAAGCCATTTATAGTAGAACTAGTAGATGGAAGAGAAGAAGAAATTGTGAGTGTTATAAAGGATTGTACCATCCAAATCAGTAAGACCCTATTATCTATAGACTTACTACCACTAAACTTGGAGAATTTGACGTAGTAATAGGAATGGATTGGTTATCTAGTCATCAAGCTCAAATATTGTGTCATAAGAAGCAAATTGAAATTAAGAACCCGAAAGGGGGAACTTTGACAATTAAAGGGGAACAACCTAGTAAAGCCGTAAGTTTTATTTCCATGATAAAAGCATCCAAGTGTATTCAAAAGGGTCATCTAGCCTACCTAGTATATGCACTAGAAACAAAGGAAGAAAAGAAACTAGAAGAGGTACCAGTAGTGGTTGAATTTCCAGAAGTATTCCCTAAAGATCTTCCTGGATTACCACCCGATAGACAAATCGAGTTTAGAATCGACTTGATCCCAGGAGCAACCCCTATCGCCAAAGCACCGTACCGCCTTGCCCCGACTGAAATGAAAGAGTTGAGAAACCAACTCCAGGAGTTATTGGATAAGGGATTCATATGTCCTAGCACGTCACCGTGGGGAGCGCCGATTCTCTTTGTTAAGAAGAAAGATGGCTCAATGAGGATGTGTATTGATTATAGAGATCTGAATAAGATCACATAAAGAATCGGTACCCACTCCAAGAATCGATGATCTTTTTGATCAGCTACAAGGCGCAAGCTACTTCTCGAAGATAGATCTAAGATCTGGGTATCATCAACTAAAGGTTAGAGAAGAAGATATATCCAAGACCGCCTTTAGGACAAGTTATGGTCACTACAGTTCTTAGTGATGCCTTTCGGCCTCACTAATGCACCAGCTGCCTTTATGGACCTTATGAACCAAGTTTGCAAGCCATACTTGGACCAATTTGTAATCGTCTTCATAGATGATATCCTAATCTACTCTAAGAGTAGGGAAGCACACGAGGGTCATCTCCGTGCCATTCTTAAGTTACTAAAGGATGAGAAACTTTATGCCAAGTTTAGTAAGTGTGAATTCTGGACTAGGGAAGTCCAATTTTTAGGGCATGTTGTTAATGAAGAGGGCATACAAGTGGACCCGACAAAGATTGAAGTGGTTAAGAATTGGGAGGCACCTAGAAACCCCACAGAAATTCGACGTTTCTTAGGGTTGGCAGGGTATTATAGAAATTTTATTCAAGATTTTTCTAAGATAGCGATGCCTCTATCGACACTGACTCAGAAAAATACCCCATTTGTCTGGGGTAGCAAGCAAGAAGAAGCTTTTAATCTTTTGAAGATAAAGTTATCTAGTGCTCCAGTACTTGCATTACCTGAGGGAACAGAAGATTTTGTAGTATATTGTGATGCTTCTCATTATGGGCTAGGGTGTGTGTTGATGCAAAGAGGTAAGGTCATTGCCTATGCATCCCGGCAATTAAAGATACATGAAAGAAATTACACCACCCATGATCTAGAACTCGGAGCAGTAGTATTTGCTCTCAAGATATGGAGACATTACATATATGGAACTAAGTGTGTGATCTACACTGATCACTAAAGCCTTAAGTATATCTTTGAGCAAAAGATGTTGAACATGAGACAGAGGAGATGGATGGAGTTATTGAATGATTATGATTGTGAAATTCGTTACCATCCAGGAAAAGCTAATGTAGTCGCAGATGCCCTTAGCCGGAAGGACAGAGTTAAATCTTTAAGAATACGAGCATCTAGAATTGAAGTAAAAATAAGTTTATTGGAAACAAAGCGCAGACACAAGCCCTAACCGTTGAGCAAATTAGCAAAGAAAGAATGGCGGGAAAACAAGAACTACTCATCAAAGAGAAGATGGAATACTAAAACTCCCAATAGGATTTGGATACCTATTGTGGGAGGGCTAAGGGATAAGGTGATGGAAGAAGCACATAGATCTAAGTATACAATGATCCTGGTAGTAAGAAGATGTACAAAAATATTCGAGATGAATATTGGTGGCCAGGGATGAAGCAATCAGTCAATGAATATGTGGAAAAATGCATGACATGTTCGCAGGTAAAAACCGAACATCAGAAACCTGCAGAATGTTTAATCCAACCCGAGATTCCTGAATGGAAATGGGAGATGATAACCATGGATTTCATTACTAAACTTCCACGAACTAAAAATGGTCACGATACTATTTGGGTTATAGTAGATCGTTTAACTAAGTCTGCTCACTTCTTGCCAATAGGAGAAGATTATAAAATGGATAAATTAGCAAGAATTTATATCAAGGAAATTGTCACCCATCATGGATTACGTATCTCCATTATATCAGATAGAGATAACCGTTTTACGTCCAGATTTTGGCAAAGCTTCCAAAAGGAATTAGGAATAAAAGTAAATTTAAGTACGACTTATCACCCATGGACCGATGGTCAAAGTGAAAGGACCATACAAACAATGGAAGACATGCTCAGGGCATGTGTGATAGACTTTGGAGGAAACCGGGATGAGCATTTACCCCTAATAGAGTTTGCATACAATAACAGTTATCACTCAAGCATCAAGGCGGCTCCGTTTGAAGCATTATATGGAAGGAAGTGCTGTTCACCAGTTTGTTGGGCTGAGATTGGTAGAAATCCGTTAGCTGGACCCGAAATTATTGAAGAAACTACCAATAAAATCAAACAAATCTGAGAAAGAATGAAGACTGCTAGAGATAGACAGAAAAGCTATGCCGACAGTCGAATGAGGCCCTTAGAATTGCAAGTTGGCAACAAGGTATTACTTAAGGTCTCGCCTTGGAAAGGCATCATTCGTTTCAGGAAGAAAGGAAAACTAAGTCCACGCTATATTGGACCATTTGAAGTAATCAGAAAGGTTGGTCCCGTAGCATATAAGTTAAAACTGCCAATAGAATTAAAGGAATTCATGACACGTTTCACATGTCTAATTTAAGTAAGTGTCTAGCGGACGAGTCACTAAAGATGCCCTGGCAGGAGGTCCAAATCAATGACAAGTTGAACTTTACAGAACGCCCCATTCAGATCGTAGATCGAGGAGTAAAGAAATTGAGAAATAGAGAGTTCCCTCTAGTTCGAGTTAAGTGGGATGCAAGGAGAGGACCTGAAGAGAATGGGAAAAAGAAGATGAGATGAAACAGAAATATCCGCAACTCTTTGCCTAAATTTCACGGACGAAATTTCTATAAGGTGGAGAGAATTGTAACACCCTGTTTTATGATCAAATAAAAGTATGTATTTGAACTTTTATTTTTAAATGAGCAACATGGTTATATAAAATATAAGATACCTAGACGAGTATTTAGTATATTAAGATATTGTTTATCTATGATAATAATATATATTATATTTGTCCCTGCTCTATTTTCAATGAAACTTGGGTCAAAATATAGAGAAAAATGAGCTCGTTTTAATAGTATATTTATAATTTTATAAAACGTTATATTTTAGCAGTTATAAAAGAAAAATGAGTAAAACAGCTAAATTAATTATATATAATAATAATAATAATAATAATAATAATAATAATAATAATAATAGAACTCAAATGTAAGAATTAAGAATTGAGATTCATACGTACAGTGCAAATATAATTAATTATTTAAAGTTACTTCATATATAAGAACAAGAAAGTGGACATGCTAGTATGTGCATGTATACAATAATAGGTGTAATGTTATCAATGATACGTGTATATCAAAGAGACTGTGTGTTGTTTTGTTAGCTTCAATATGAAGTCATCATTTAATTAAAATAAGTGTAGTCGGCCTTTGAGAAACCGCCTATGACGAAGTGGTAAAACTTAAGCTGGTTATATTTCTCCTATAAATAGGTATTAGTTTTGTTTATGGAACTCACATCTCAACCTTCCTCTTTTACACACTAAGGTATGAATTTTAGTTTATATTATAGATATGTTTACGTTATATCTTTAAAGTTTTGTAATATATGAATAGAGTTTAGGGTTATAGCAAGGATAATGACTAGCTCGTGCTCCACTTTTTATTTAACTAGTGTTAAGCTTATTCTGGTATTGATCAGGAAACTAAGTTCGGATTGATTATAGTAAAACACCCATATAGCAAAGGTGAGTTTTATGAATGTTTTCCAAACGTGAGCATGCTTGTCCAAACTGTAATACTATAGCATGACTGTTGTACGCATGTATATAACCTGAGCATGACATACACATGATATTTGTGGTCCCTTATACGTGTTGCTACGGTAGGATTTGTCGGTACTACACCCGTGGTGTAGTGGGCATTGACTGCATGGTTATGTAAGTTACGTGGTAACGTTGGGTTATGTTGGACATGGGCGGGTACAAGTCATGATTAAATGATGTGATTTGTAAATTGTGTATATTCATGAACTCACCAGAATAGCTGACGTCTTTTAAGCATGTGTCACAGGAAATTATGGTTAGTGTGGTGCGGGTTGTTTATCTTGGATAAGCGTGGCTAGTGGAATAAAGTATCCCAGACTTTCTTATCTGGTGGAAATTTTGTATGGACGGCTAAGAATAGTTTGATCAAACTTTCTACCTTTAAGTTTTCAACTTTTGTACCTTACGGTTTGCATTAATAAAATAAGTATTTCCTTGTAAGTTCGTATCAATTGTGTATGGTGCATCCTAATCTGGGTGTGGTGTAACATAACAGCTGATGAAGGAACTGTTGTCTCAACCATTGTTGTTCTAACATCTGTTGTTCCTTTTGTAGTCACAACATCTGTTGCAGTGAAGGTTGGTAATGAAGATGGTGGTATTGTTTTCTGCTTTTTAGCAGGTAATTTGTGAGGTGGGGTTGTTGGTTTAGGTGCAGGAGTGGATATGATACCAACAGTGGTTTTGAGACCAGCAGTGGTTTGCTCTTCAGGTTCTTGTGGTGGTGACTTCTTTCTGCTTGAAGTACCAAAAACCTTTTTAGAAGTCCTTTTTCTTGTATCTTCATCATCTGCTTGAATGTCTAGGGTTTCATCAACTCCCTTTTTCTTTTCTTTGACAGATGTTTCAGCAGAAGTTACCAAGGATTCTTTTTCAGGTTATGGCTTTTGCTTTGTCACATTATCCACAGACTCAGTTTTCTCCCCCTTTTTGGCATCATCTTTTTCGAAGATAGGTGTAGAGGAAGTGCCAGAATTCTTTGTAAGGAGTTCTTTGATGCCCTTGAGGTCTGTCTGAGTTTCGCTATATCTTTCATCAACCAAATCCTTGAGCATTTTCACACGTATTTCATGTTGATGATCAGCAAGTTGGCGTTGTTGTTCAAACAAAGGATATACTTGTTTGATTATATCAGCGATTTGAAGAGCAGAGGGTTGAGCAGTGCTTTGAGACTTTGAAGCTTCTTACATCTGTTGCAACATATTTTTGATATCTGCCACCGATGTCTCTATTTTAGTAACTCTCTCCGTCAAAACTATATATTTTAGATCATCACCTAACTTAATAGGATCATCTGAACTCCTACCAGAAGTGGTAGTTATATTATGTTATCATGAACAGAGGTTTCAACCATTGTTTCAAACATAGATGCCCCTTTTTCTTGGTACTATGGGACTTCTTTCTACGACAGAGGTTTCCTTAGTAATTCCAATAGTGGTTTTAACACCACAGTGATACCATGGTAGCCTCAGTAGAAATTGCCTTCAAGGGAGACTTGTACATGAAACTACTGTCCAGATGTAAATCAGTGGATTCAACATCTGTAGTAGCTGCTCCACTTGAACTACCAACAGGAATTTCATGAAATTCAAGTGGTGTAACCTCCTCAACTGTTTGTGGGTTGTCAATAAAATTTTATCAGACACAATCATTGTAGAGGATGTATTCTCAGTAATGTGTTGGTGAGAGAGGTTGTTTTGTGTCCGACTTCCAATGACCTCAAACAGATACTTCAGGGTTAATTTGATTTGAGATGTGGGAAATGATGTGGAAGAAGAGTTTGTCCTGGGAGAAGGATAGCTCAACATACTCTCAAGTGAGGGTAATGTTTCAAGTTGTGGTGTCCCTGTGCTTACAACATGTTCCTTTTGTGAGGAATCATGAGGAGTTGTAGTTTTGGGTGGAGATGTTTCTAGCTGTTGTGAGGAAGTAGCAACAGTGGTTTCTTGTGACTTTTCTGCTGTCACCGGGTTAACTTCTGGGATCTCATCTTCCAGAAGACCTTTTTGGTGGGCTTGGTGGACTTCTTTTTTGTGGTTTGGGGGGTTGCACAGCAGTGGTTGTGCTGCTGTGGTCACCAAGAGCAGTGGGCTCAGTAGCAGGGGGTTGAGTTTGGGCAGGTTGTTTGATAAATCTTCCTCTACCACCTCTATTTGGGTTTTTGAAATTTTATCTTGATTATAAATGCATGTAAAAGTTTCATGACCCATAGCTCCTGCCTTGCTAACTGGGCCAATTTTAGAATCATATCCAGGTAATTATTTTGAAGATATATGCTTAAAAACTTGGATGTATCAAAAAAGCCTTTTCTTTTGCAATATTATAGTAGTTATTAACAATGTCATTGAACAAGACTTGGGAAAAATTAAAATCTGAATCAGTCAAAATAGCATATCCCAAATATTTCATGTTCAATGGTATTTCATTAAAAGCAGTAGTTTTTGCTGAGAGACATTCAAAAATAGTATGAAATAAAAATCTCATCTCAGCAGGAAAAATTGGTTTGAATATTGTCATATCTTTGAATTTATCAGCATACCCTCTTCTAATAAATTCTGCTTGGATCTCACCAAGAGGAAATGTCACAGGATATGACATGTCATTCAATTTAAAAACCTGTGAGATCGATTGTGGAGTAATTTGAATCAAGGTTTTGCCCACTCTTGAGATTATTGCATAAGGTACTTCCTCTGTTGAGTGAACTTCAACATTTGCCCAAAATTGTCGGAGTGAACCGTCATAAATTGGGGTTTTTGCTGTCAGCATCTCCTTGAATTTTGACTCTTTTAGTAGCCGAATCATTGAATGATATCTTGTATTTGACTCGGTTTCCTCCAGAATAGCAGTGTAGTTATGAGGAGTTTTGATGATCAACGTGAATGTCGATGATACGGGTTTAGATTTAGCTTTTGATTTTGCCTTGGATTTTGTTTTGGGAGCCATGATTTTGAGTGAAAAACTGTTTTGAGATTTTTGAAATCGACAGTTTAATGAACCCTCTGTTCTTGATAGAACAGGGTTTTTATAGGGTTTATGAAAAAGTGATGATGACATGGCATCTGATGCAACAACTGTCGAATAACATCTGCCCACGTGTAACCTCTGTTATGAAAATGAAGACAGTTGTTTGGCTAACCACTGTTGAAAATATAATCAGTGGATAAGAACAGTGGTTGCAACTATCAGAGGATACACTTTTTGGCAGTGGATAGATTTTTCTAAACAAACAGTGTTTTTGTGCTATCAGTGCTTTGAACAAACTTTGAGGATTTATTGAAAAATTCAAATTTAAACTATTTTTAAGGATGGATTTTGACATTCTAAAAACATTTTATTGCTATTTACACATGAAATACAAGATAGCTTGTTTTAATCCATGATTAGCATTCCAGAACCCAAGTTTTTTAAGGACAGATGATTCCAATTTTTGGTTCATATATCTCCTAACTGATCTTTAGACTGAACTGTTATAAAGAAATCAAACCCTTTTTATAGCAATCCCTCATAAATGATGTCTGATGTCATCAGTGTTTGGATATCAAGTGATGGCAGTGATTTGATGTTGTTTTAATCAATAACCGTTGAACCAACAGAGGATGAGCTTTGACAGTTGTTTTGAGTATCTGCTGCTCTTGTAGTGAAAAATGTGAGTATCTGCAAAGTTAGTCTAGACAAGCATAATACAAGATAACCTTGGTCATCAACAAATTTCTTTTGATCCATTATCAAGGAAGAGTAACTCCCTTCTTTCTAAAAATAGAAATGTCTTACTTCCTGACAGGTTTTTGAGCTTTAACTATCTAAAACAAGTGAAAGCTCAACATGTATTACTTTCCAGAGAACAAAAATACTGAAAAGGAATAACACATGTCCTCATTTATACATGAAATTTTTACTACTAAAAATTGAGTAAGAATTTCTTGATAAATGAATCAATTAGATCTGATTGATGTCCTAAGTTCTTCTTTGAAACAATGTTTAACTTGACATACATCAGTTACCTGAATTTACCTATAAGCAGTGGTTGCACTCAGCATGTTTGGTAGCAGATGTTTGAGCAGAGATGAAAACTTAATTTTAGGTTTTCCTTTTAAAGTACTAGCCTGTGAACTCTCAGGTGTTTTATGTTTATACTCTTTTCTTTTCGTCACTAAAAGTTTTGAGATAAACACACTTATAGAGTTTTGTGATTTTTCTTCTATTCCCTTTTTATCCTTTCCATGGCCAAGTGTTATAACATTCACTAGAAGGCTTTCAAGGAAAGAATAATCATTCCAGAATCATTTACAGTAATGTTTTGTGAACCTTATACATTTTTGCAGAACTGCTTATGCTAAAATTCACAATACTTTTGATCTGGTTTTCTAAACCTTAACCCATAACCTTTAGAAATTTTCAGATAACTTTTGTTCATCATATAGACCTTGTTCCTAAGATTTAGGTTCACCTTAGTCTTTTTAAAGACATTAGATGAATTCTTAGCAACCATCAATCATAGAATCATCACAAATTTTAACACAAATACTCAAAAACGTATAAAACATGATTTGGCTCTTACTCCGTTTTCCAACAATTACGATCAACACAGTATCACAAAAACTGAGCTGATCAGTTTACGTTAAATCGATTGTTAGATCGAATTTGACTGACCAGGCTCTGATACCAATTGTTAGGATCTGAGTTTGACCTGATTGTGTTGTTTTAAACAAATTGAACATAAAATGAGATAAAACAGATAAGACATGCAGCGGAATACAATTTAAAACTTTTTAACACAATCAAATGGGAGATTAGCTTTCATCAAACAATGTTTTCATTACTTCAAAAGATTGAAAAGGATTACAAGTAATTACATGTATGAATCACTAACTCCCCCTCAGCCTGAGCTTCACACAGATTAGATCGTACAAGATAAGTGTGTGTGTGTGTGTGAGAGAGCTGAATAGAACAATACATGCACTGTCTATTTATAGTACAAATCCTAACCTCTGAAGCATCTTTGCTGACATCACCAAGACAATGACATCTAACTAATCTAACAACCTCTAACCACTGCTAATGCTAACCTATGATACAATTACAAAACACTGATTGTTATCCAACTAGGATGCTAACCACTATTGAAGCTTTATCATATGTTCTTCAAAGGGTGATCAGACCTTTGACTTTCATCAGACTTTTGACTTCAAGCAGAGGTTTGGTCTTCAACAGTCTTTTCAACCAGCAGAGCTTAGCATAGAGCAGATGTTAGAGCTATCAGATGTTAGGTGCCTTGTCATTGAGGGAAGTTGTGAACCAAAACATTGTTTATTTTGGATCATTTACTCTAGACCTGTTTTGGCATTTTATCATCTGTTCTTTTGTAGGGGTCAATCCCAACAATAATTATACAGTAGAAACATATACGTTGTGATGTTGTATCAGTAGGATATCAAGTCTATGTGTTTTTGATAGTTTTACACAAACTATGTCCTGCAGGGGCATTTTGGTAATTTCAAACATAGCTTTGAAGTCATAATTGGGATTCTGAGTTTGGGACTTGTACTTACTATAAAAATATTGAATATGAGTTTATAAATCAGTAGGTATCAAGTCTTAGCTCATAGTTATGGTTTTAAACCGTACTATGTGCTCAAAGTGCGATAAAGTCGATAAATGCCGTTTAATTCGATGTTTAACGTAAACTGAGGTTATGATCAGTTTTAAGTTACCAAAATATATTATTTAAGATGTTACATCATTAGGTACAATATTTTGTGCCCAAAAGTCTAGTTAAAACCAATTTGTCGTAAAAAGAGTAGTTTAGTCATTTAACGACATTTTACGAATCTATATCATCAACTCAGGTTATAAACTGTTTTAACATCCTAGTATAACCTACTTATGATATTACATCAATATATAAAGATTTAGTGGAAGAAATTATGTTTAAACTTTCTAAAATGCCGAAAAGGGCATTTTAGTCCTTTTGATACTTTATAAATCATATTTGATAAAATAAAGTTTATGGTCAGATTCTTGACATCAAAATAGTTTAATAAATCTGACAAATCAGTCCATAACCCATTTGTATGGTGTTTAATGTTTAAAACCTTGCTTTATACCGAAAAGGACCTTTTTGCAAAGTTTAGGCAGATTAGGCGGAACTTGTATAAAACGCAGATTACAAAGGGACCATGTAGTATAACTTTAAGAGGTTATTCTACACTAATATGGTCCTAAAAACAACTTAAGGTCAGTAGTCTAAGCATCTAAATCGGGTCAGAGCTGAAAGTCAAAGCATAAGTCAAATCTTGCGACTTTCGGTTGCGAATCGACTCTAGACCGAGACTTGACGAGTCAAATCAGTGTATACATGTTTCAATACTTATTTTTATGTTGTTTATGCTTCAAAACATATTTTATAACATCTATATACTTAGTTATGCATTTTTATTAAATATGGAAAGTTTGACTTTTGTTGACTTTTACATTGACTCGCCAATTGGTCATGAATTCGTGGTAATCAGGAGGAGCCCTATTGAGGGATTAACACCTACATTGTTACGATCACGTAGTCACTTTCGATAAGATCAATGGCTGGACCATCATGCTTCTAGATCAAAGTCAAGGCGTTTTTACGACAGGACTTTGACATAGGCTAAAATCTTAATAAAAATGACTTAGCACGAATTTTGTAACATTTGTCAAAAACGGGTTTCCAAAACCCGCTCTGTTTGTAATCGAATATCAAATTATAAATGTCACGTTGAATATTTATGATTATTTTGATTTAAAATGATACATAATTAATAAATAAACTAAACTATAAAAATTATATTTGATAAAAAGTTAAAACAAAATAAATAAAAAGGAAATGTTGCTGCCGGGACTCGAATCCGGGTCAGCCAGGACTGAATCCAAAGACTTAGCACACACTCACATCACCACTCCGCCACTTGTTGTTTTCTGTTATCTCTAGGAAACAAATAAGATTTATACACAAACTCGGTTAAACCGATTGCGCCAACTGAGAAACGGAAATCGGCAAATCAACCGTCAATCGCTTGATTACTCGCACATTCAGTTTATAACCGATGCACCGACGATTTTAATCAAGTCGGAATTGATTGAACATCAATTCTCATCATTTTCGGTTTTTATAACCGAAAAATAATCAAGTCCAGATTACTTCAACTCCAGACCCCTCTCGCGACTCAGAAACATCATACCAACATTCCATTTCACTTTCGTCACACTTTCAGTTCGTCAGAACGCTTAAATCAACTCGCCGGAATTTTCTGCAAGATTCGCCGGAAAACCGTATTCATCCTCAAACGGTAACTCTTTCAATAACATTGTAGTTCAACAATTGTTAGGCTATTTCTAACTTAAACTTTCAATTGAAATCGAATTCAGGCACTGTATTCAGCTAATTTCAGTTCGCCGGAAAAATTCTGAAAATCTCTATATTCATCTGAGAATTGGTAAGGGCATTCAAACCCTCTGTTAACATTTGCTGATCACTTCAATTTCACGATTAGCTAATCAAGACGGTTAATTGTCTTGTTCAGTTGCGGTGCACAAAAACAGAGCCGACGCATTGCCGGAGACTCTGTAATAAATCATTCATACGGTATGTTTAACCTCCAACACCGTCTCTGCTATTTTGTTTTTTTCTTATGAATGTTGGATAATTGTAAACGCAAGAAACGGAGTAGTAATTCAGTCGACTGAAATTTGAATGAAGAAGACGAAGTTAGTTAAGCTATAAGTTTATTTAAAACCAGTAAAATGAACGGGTTAGACACACAGTCCAGCGGTGGACTGTGTGCAAAACATAGTCGCATGTCACAAGTTCGATTCCTGATACACGCATTCCTTATGTAATAAAATGCCTTTTTGTTTGAAACTAAACCGGGTTAACTCCGCTAGTTGTTAAGTATAATAAAAACCGAAATATTAATCAGGTTAGACACACAGTCCAGCGATGGACTGTGTGCAACACTGAATCGTACGTCACGAGTTCGAAACCCGTTACTGGCACCGGTTTGTTGAATTAAAATGTTTTTGAAATTAAAAGAATTTTGGTTAAATGAATTAGTATATAAATATAATTAAAAACAAGATTATTTCGGGTTAGAACACGTAGCTCAGTTAGTAGAGCTGCGTGCACGCGTACGGGAGGTCCGGGTTCGAGCCTCACCTGGCGCAAACAATTCCACTGACCGAACCGGTCAACAAGTCAACGGTCAACGGTCAACGCAAAATAAACAATTTTTTTATATTTTTATGTATTTAATTTAATTTAAAAATCAATTAAAAATACTTAAAAATAACATTTTTAAAGATAGAAAATAGCCTTAAACTCACAAAAATATATCTAAAAATTTCATTAAAATCCTTAATAAAATCCACACATTTAATATATTTTTCCGTTATTATTTAGGTTAGTATTTCTCGTTGTTCCGCTCATCTAATTCGTGCCAATCTCACCATCTCCAATCCAACGCACCCAATGTGAGTGAATCTTTACAAATTCCCCATTTAATCACGTTTTAGGGTGTATCATGTGTCTTGTTATATATATTATATTTAAACCATTGTGCATACATCATATCATGAACTTGTGTATTCAGTTTGTTGTTGTGTGGTCATTGTTGGATGCAATTTATTATTTTCAGTACATGCAATTTCATAGGCCGCCGCTCCCCATTACATTATGAGCGTTGAGCATGTTCCCCATTTCATTATGAGCGTGAACCTGGCGTGCCCACATACGATCGGCTCCGTTTGATTGAGCCTTGATCGCACAGACATTTTCATTTTCAGTACACGCAATACGATCGGCTCCGTTTGATTGAGCCTTGATCGCACAGTTTCATTTATGTTATTTATCGTATGTTGTTGGTATGTTTATGTATGCTATCATATGTTATTGTATGTTATAGTTGTGATTGCTAATTGCCACTGCTTGATTATTTACATTTGCTTATTATGATTATGCACAATTTTTCATTTATAAACTAACAAGTAAATCAATAATAAATGTTTATTTAACAAGGTTCACTCGCCAACTTTTGTTGACCCAAAAACCCCCATTTTTACACATGATACAGGTGAACCAGCTGCAGTCAGAAACACATAGGATTGGACTAGAAGAATAAAATGATATAGAGATTGGGATTGTTATGTTTGGTTTATTTTCTTTGTATTGTATGGACATGTTTGGATATTTAGAAATGTAACTTTGAATTTAATAAATATGAAACATATTAGTAAATGTCATGAGCTTTGGTGATAACCCAATTATGCCCCGACTCTTATTCCGCTGCGGGTCGGGGTGTGACAGATTGGTATCAGAGCCATGACTATAGGGATATAGGATAGGTTATTAGACCTTTAGAGCCTATACTATAGTTGATTAGAAACTTATAAGATTTTTGTGTGTTACATGCCAAATTTCATGATGTTTATATGTTTTATGTTAAATGTTACATTCAATATTATGCAAGCATGTTCATAAGTATGTATTATCGTATAATGCCTATCATGAATCATATACTCATAACATATCACATCCATGAAAGCACACACCACATCATGATTGCTTTTACAATGATTTCTGTGTTTTCAAAATCTCATCAAAGTGAGTTCTCATGACGGGCATGTAGTAACTGGAAGGGTACCAGTACCGGTAGTCGGAACGTCCTGTCTAGGCTGGCATTCGTATAAATCCAAAATAAAGGACCAGTTTGCCTACCTGGGGACTAACGATGAGAGTACGAAGTACCTATTAGGCCAAAGCATGCTATACCAAACGTCGTGTGAGCTAACCCCACTTTGAGTTGTCATTGTGTCTACACCTGGACACGTTCCGACACAAACATCTCATGAACATATTTTGTGGTTTGCATTCGGGTGATGCGAGTGTTAAATTGCCAATACTAATGTGAATCCTACCAAGCCAATAGCCATGGGGGCCCACATGACTATATAGGTGAAGGTATGGGGGACATTTGAGGCCCAACATGAGCAAACCCAAGACATCCTATGGATGTAGTTGCATTATTGATATTTATGTTATTTTCATTTTCTTAAAGACACGTGACACCTAAAAAGACACCATAAACTCACAATCTTCTCATGTATGTTCCTGTAGATGTCGTCCAGACAACAATGAAGGGGTAAAAGATCAGGAAGGTCTCAGGAACGCTTGGCCACACAAATCGCGAAGCAAATGGCCATGATACTGCCTGACATTGTGGTCCAAGTACAACAAGCCCTCGCTACAAATCCTACTAACCTTCCCCAATAACATGACCAGAACATCGACAACCCTCCTATCAGCAAGTGCTCTTACAAACATTTCAAGTCTTGTGATCCTCCTAAATTTGAAGGGACCGAGGGTGTCACTGCTCTCCTACATTGGTTTGAGGAGATGGAAAACACCTTTCTCAATTGCGATTGTCTTGAGGATCGCAAGGTTCGATACGCCACCGGGAGACTATTTGGGGTAGCTCTCACTTGGTGGAATACTGAGAAAGGGAAGAGGGGAACTGAAGATGCAATTGGGAGGAGTTAAGGGAAATCATGACTAGGCGTTTCTGTCCTAGGAGTGAAATTAAAAAGTTGGAGGATGAATTTCATGCTCTAAAGCAGAAGGAGGGAGACCATACCACTTATAACAAGAGGTTCTTGGAGTTGAACCAAATGGTTCCAAATTTGTTCACCCCAACTTATCGTCTGATTGAGCATTATATTCGAGGACTTCCCTCGAAAATTCAAGATTCAGTCCTCAGCACTTCACCGGTAACACTTGAAGCTGCTATGGAGTTAGCAACTGAACTGACCGAGAACCGAATTCGCAACGGGAAGTTCAAAGAAGAGAAAAAGAAAGCCCCTGTTGAGGGTCAAACTTCAAACCATCCCATCTCTTCCTCTAAGTTTGCTAACAAGAGGAAGCGCAACACCCAAAATTTTGCAGTTACTCAAACCAACCCCCCTATTCCTGCTGCACTCATTACCCAAGTCGCTCCTTCACCCGCACCATACATAAGACCTTACACTGGCCCGTTACCAAAATGCAACCGTTGCCAATATCACCATTCCCCTGATCATCCTTGCCAATATTGCACCGGCTGCGGTCGCGCAGGTCATACTGTTCAAACCTGCTGCATGCCTCAACGAACGAACCGCCACCAACCTTTAACCTAAACCCACCAACAGTTAATGGGTCAAGCCCAACAACCCCTACCATTACCACCCACCCAACATTTAGCCCAAACATACTACCAACCCAACTATCCTATGAGCCAACCTATGCGGGCTTGCTACAATTGCGGAGACCCAAGCCATTTCGGAAACACTTGTCCAAGGTTGGTAAACATTATTCATGCTCAGGCCCAAGCCAACCCGGTGAATCAAGCGAACTAAGCTCCTCCACCTGCAAGAGGAAGAGCTATCAATATTAACGCTAACCAGGCCAGAGCTGACGGTAATGTGGTTAACGGTACGTTCCTTATAAATGGTAGATATGCATCTATGTTATTTGATACTGGTGCGGATAGAAGTTTTGTGTCTTTAGAATTTGAACCTATCTTAAACCAAAATCGGGATAAGCTCATGGAATCCATAACGGTAGAAGTTGCTGACGGGAAACCAGTTTCATTAAGCACTATTATACGCAACTGTACGCTCACCCTAAACGATCACGGTTTCTCAGTCGACCTTATTCCTATGAAGCTGGGAAGTTTCGATATCATAATTGGTATGGACTGGCTCAGTCAACATCAGGCAGAAGTTGTATGTCGTGAAAAATTTATACGTATTCCTCTTTCAAACGGTCAGACTCTTCGAATCTTTGGAGAAACCTCGTTGAAAGGACTCCACTTAATGTCTTGTCTTCAAGCTCAAAAATATCTTCGCAAGAATTATGTCGCGTTTTTAGCTCATATCATCAAAAAGGGAACCATGGAGAAGAAACTTGAAGACATTCCTGTAGTAAAAGATTTCCCGCAAGTTTTTCCTGACGACATTTCAGGACTTCCTCCAGTTAGAGACGTCGAATTCCGTATTGATCTTATACCTGGTGCTACACCAGTTGCAAAGTCTCCTTATAGGTTAGCCCCCTCTGAAATGAAAGAGTTAGCCAGTCAATTATAAGAGTTGACTGACAAGGGATTCATACGTCCTAGCTCATCGCCTTGGGGTGCACCTGTCCTTTTTGTAAAGAAGAAAGATGGATCGTTTCGTATGTGCATCGACTACAGAGAGCTCAACAAATTAACAATCAATAATCGCTATCCATTACCTCGCATTGATGATCTTCTTGACCAACTACAAGGTGCCAATTGCTTTTCAAAAATCGACCTTCGATCGGGCTATCATCAACTTAGAGTACATGAAGAAGACGTCCCAAAGACTGCTTTCCGAACTCGTTATGGCCATTATGAATTCATGGTTATGCCATTTGGTTTAACCAACGCACCAGCTGTCTTCATGGACCTAATGAACAGAGTCTGCAAACCTTATCTTGATCGATTTGTTATAGTCTTCATCGACGATATCTTATTTATTCAAAATCTAAATCTGATCATGAGCGTCATCTTCGACTCATCCTTGCACTTCTAGAGAAGGAAAAGCTTTACGCCAAATTCTCCAAATGTGAATTTTGGTTAAAAGAGGTGCAATTCCTCGGACATGTAGTCAATGACCAGGGAATACATGTCGACCCCTCAAAGATCAAAGTGGTACAAGAATGGCAAGTTCCACGTACACCAACTGAAGTAAGATCTTTTCTTGGTCTAGCTGGCTATTATCGTCGGTTCATTTCAAACTTCTCTCGCATTGCTGTACCACTCACGGCTTTAACTCATAAAGGAAAACCTTTCATATGGGGACCCAAGCAAGAAGAAGCCTTTCAAACTCTTAAACAAAAACTTTGTGATGCACCAATCCTCACTCTTCCTGAAGGTTGTGATGACTTTGTGGTCTATTGCGACGCGTCAGGGCAAGGATTAGGCTGCGTTCTAATGCAAAGAGGAAAAGTTATAGCTTATGCATCGAGACAACTCAAGACGCATGAGAAGAACTACACCACTCATGACCTAGAACTTGGAGCCGTTGTGTTCGCTCTTAAGATATGGAGACATTATCTCTATGGTACTAAGTGTGAAATATACACTGACCACAAGAGTCTTCAACATATCTTCAATCAAAAGGAGTTAAACATGAGGCAACGAAGATAGGTCGAACTTCTAAATGACTACGACTGTGAAATTAGATACCACCCTGGTAAAGCAAATGTGGTGGCTGATGCACTTAGTCGAAAGGGTTATGCGAACTCCATTCGTCTTCTATGTTCACAAATTCTAACCGACATTAAAGATCAAATACGAGAAGCCCAACACGTTTCAATAACGGAAGAAGATGTACGAAAGGAGATGTCCTGTGGAGCTGAGCTAAAAATTGAAACTAAATCGGACGGTATTCTGTACTACCTAGATCGTATCTGGATTCCTAACCCCAACAATCTTCGTGAAATTCTTATGAATGAAGCTCACAAAACGCGATATTCTATACACCCAGGAGCCGATAAGATGTATCAAGACCTACGATATACCTATTGGTGGCCTGGAATGAAGAAGGATATTGCCGTTTTTGTTTCCAAGTGCCTTACATGTTCCAAGGTGAAGGCTGAACACCAAAGACCCTCAGGACTTCTGGTCCAACCGGAAATACCTGTATGGAAGTGGGAAAATATAACCATGGATTTCATTACCGGGTTACCTCGCACTTCTGGTGGGTATGACACTATATGGGTAATTATAGACCGACTTACAAAATCAGCTCACTTTATTTCTATCCGCGAAGATTTCAAGAACGAAAAGCTTGCTCGTATTTATATCAGCGAAATCGTAAGCCGACATGGGGTACCGTTAAGCATTATTTCTGATCGTGATGGTCGTTTCACTTCACGAACATGGCAAGCAGTACAATCCGCTATGGGTACGCGATTAGATCTCAGTATCGCCTATCATCCTCAAACTGATGGACAATCTGAGCGCACCATTCAAACTCTTGAAGATATGCTTCGAGCATGTGTCATAGACTTCAAGGGAAATTGGGACGTCCACCTACCATTAGTTGAATTTTCGTACAACAACAGCTATCATTCAAGCATCGGCATGGCACCTTTTGAAGCCTTATATGGTCGTAAGTGCCGATCTCCTGTATGTTGGCACGAAATTGGGGAAGCTCAAATTACTGGTCCAGAATTGATTCAAGAAACCACAGACAAGATCCATCAAATCCGAAACAATCTTCTAGCAGCTCAGAGTCGTCAAAAGAGTTATGCAGATAAACGACGGAAGCCTTTAGAGTTTAACATTGGTGATCATGTACTACTAAAAGTGTCACCGTGGAAGGGAGTAGTTCGTTTTGGTCAAAAAGGCTAGCTAGTACCACGCTACGTAGGACCTTTCAAGATACTCGAAAGAGTCGGACTTGTAGCTTACAAGCTTGATCTACCAGAAGAACTCAACAGGATTCATCCCACATTCCACGTGTCGAACTTGAAGAAGTGCCTCGCTAATGAAAACCTCCACATTCCTCTGGAATATATTCAGATTGATGAATCTATGCATTTTATTGAAAGACCAGTAGAGATCATGGACTTCGGAGAGAAACGTCTATAACGAAGTCACATTCCAATTGTTAGGGTACGCTGGGAGTCGAAACGGGGACCTGAGTTTACTTGGGAATGTGAAGACTCAATGCGTGAAAAATACCCGCATCTTTTTCCTACTACTTAAATTTCGGGAAGAAATTCCTAAAAGTAGGGGATACTGTAACATTTGTCAAAAACGGGTTTCCAAAACCCGCTCCGTTTGTAATCGAATATCAAATTATAAATGTCACGTTGAATATTTATGATTATTTTGATTTAAAATGATACATAATTAATAAATAAACTAAACTATAAAAATTATATTTGATAAAAAGTTAAAACAAAATAAATAAAAAGGAAATGTTGCTGCCGGGACTCGAAACCGGGTCAGCCAGGACTGAATCCAAAGACTTAGCACACACTCACATCACCACTCCGCCACTTGTTGTTTTCTGTTATCTCTAGGAAACAAATAAGATTTATACACAAACTCGGTTAAACCGATTGCGCCAACTGAGAAACGGAAATCGGCAAATCAACCGTCAATCGCTTGATTACTCGCACATTCAGTTTATAACCGATGCACCGACGATTTTAATCAAGTCGGAATTGATTGAACATCAATTCTCATCATTTTCGGTTTTTATAACCGAAAAATAATCAAGTCCAGATTACTTCAACTCCAGACCCCTCTCGCGACTCAGAAACATCATACCAACATTCCATTTCACTTTCGTCACACTTTCAGTTCGTCAGAACGCTTAAATCAACTCGCCGGAATTTTCTGCAAGATTCGCCGGAAAACCGTATTCATCCTCAAACGGTAACTCTTTCAATAACATTGTAGTTCAACAATTGTTAGGCTATTTCTAACTTAAACCTTTCAATTGAATCGAATTCAGGCACTGTATTCAGCTAATTTCAGTTCGCCGGAAATATTCTGAAAATCTCTATATTCATCTGAGAATTGGTAAGGGCACTCAAACCCTCTGTTAACATTTGCTGACCACTTCAATTTCACGATTAGCTAATCAAGACGGTTAATTGTCTTGTTCAGTTGCGGTGCACAAAAACAGAGCCGACGCATTGCCGGAGACTCTGTAATAAATCATTCATACGGTATGTTTAACCTCCAACACCGTCTCTGCTATTTCGTTTTTTTCTTATGAATGTTGGATAATCGTAAACGCAAGAAACGAAGTAGTAATTCAGTCGACTGAAATTTGAATGAAGAAGACGAAGTTAGTTAAGCTATAAGTTTATTTAAAACCAGTAAAATGAACGGGTTAGACACACAGTCCAGCGGTGGACTGTGTGCAAAACATAGTCGCATGTCACAAGTTCGATTCCTGATACACGCATTCCTTATGTAATAAAATGCCTTTTTGTTTGAAACTAAACCGGGTTAACTCCGTTAGTTGTTAAGTATAATAAAAACCGAAATATTAATCAGGTTAGACACACAGTCCAGCGATGGACTGTGTGCAACACTGAATCGTACGTCACGAGTTCGAAACCCGTTACTGGCACCGGTTTGTTGAATTAAAATGTTTTTGAAATTAAAAGAATTTTGGTTAAACTGAATTAGTATATAAATATAATTAAAAACAAGATTATTTCGGGTTAGACACGTAGCTCAGTTGGTAGAGCTGCGTGCACGCGTACGGGAGGTCTCGGGTTCGAGCCTCACCTGGCGCAAACAATTCCACTGACCGAACCGGTCAACAAGTCAACGGTCAACGGTCAACGCAAAATAAACAATTTTTTTATATTTTTATTTATTTAATTTAATTTAAAAATCAATTAAAAATACTTAAAAATAACATTTTTAAAGATAGAAAATAGCCTTAAACTCACAAAAATATATCTAAAAATTTCATTAAAATCCTTAATAAAATCCACACATTTAATATATTTTTCCGTTATTATTTAGGTTAGTATTTCTCGATGTTCCGCGCATCTAATTCGTGCGCATCTCACCATCTACAATCCAACGCACCCAATGTGAGTGAATCTTTACAAATTCCCCGTTTAATCACGTTTGGGGTGTATCATGTGTGTTGTTATATATATTATATTTAAACCATTGTGCATACATCATATCATGAACTTGTGTATTCAGTTTGTTGTTGTGTGGTCATTGTTGGATGCAATTTATTATTTTCAGTACATGCAATTTCATAGGCCGCCGCTCCCCATTACATTATGAGCGTTGAGCATGTTCCCCATTTCATTATGAGCATGAACCTGGCGTGCCCACATACGATCGGCTCCGTTTGATTGAGCCTTGACCGCACAGACATTTTCATTTTCAGTACATGCAATACGATCGACTCCGTTTGATTGAGCCTTGATCGCACAGTTTCATTTATGTTATTTATCGTATGTTGTTGGTATGTTTATGTATGCTATCATATGTTATTGTATGTTATAGTTGTGATTGCTAATTGCCACTGCTTGATTATTTACATTTGCTCATTAT
Organism: Scalesia atractyloides; assembly: GCA_947069175.1. Lineage (NCBI taxonomy): Eukaryota > Viridiplantae > Streptophyta > Magnoliopsida > Asterales > Asteraceae > Scalesia > Scalesia atractyloides. The sequence continues at coordinate 78,006,996 of CAMTDV010000004.1, read as the reverse complement.
GATTATGCACAATTTTTCATTTATAAACTAACAAGTAAATCAATAATAAATGTTTATTTAACAAGGTTCACTCGCCAACTTATGTTGACCCAAAAACCCCCATTTTTACACATGATACAGGTGAACCAGCTAGTGCATTTGGACTGAAGAATAAAATGATATAGAGATTGGGATTGTTATGTTTGGTTTATTTTCTTTGTATTGTATGGACATGTTTGGATATTTGGAAATGTAACTTTGACTTTAATAAATATGAAACATATTAGTAAATGTCATGAGCTTTGGTGATAACCCAATTATGCCCCGACTCTTATTCCGCTGCGAGTCGGGGTGTGACAAATTTGAACACTTACATAGGGTCCAGATGATGCTAAGAACACAGAGGAATGCCTTCAAATGACCAGGAGCTTCTCTTGATGAACTTTGTGAGTTTAGAATGTATGTAAGATTGTTGCAACTTACAAATTACTCATCTTAAAGGCTAAGGAAGGTCCAGGAGGTGTTGCCAGATGTTAAGGATGTCAACTTGTGTCCATGGACGTGGCAAACATGCAAGAAAGGTGGCAAAGATGACAAGAGGTGGCATAACTGAGTTCTGCCATTTTCTGCTCACTGGCTGGTCCTTGCGGACCGCATGGGTTTTGCCTTACGGTCCGTAGGGAACTTAGGCGCCCATAGATTTTGGTGGCCTTGCGGACCTTATGGCTTGAGCCTTGCGGTCCGCAAGGAGCCTCCGGAACATGAAAAATTTCAAAATTTTGTTTTTAGGTCCCTCGACTTTTATTAATCGCAATACGAGGTTATAATTTATCGTTTCAACAACTTTGGTCCCTCCTGCTTTACCATACGGCACACGAGGATTACCGGGACACGTGTCAGAATTTAATTGGACATAAAAACACGTAGTGTTACATCCTCACCCCCTTAAAATAAATCTCGACCTCGAGATTTTAATCAAACAAGTGTGGGTATTTCTGCCGCATAACGGACTCCACTTCCCAAGTATATTCGGGACCTCGACGAGCGTCCCATTTAACTTTAACAATCGGCACATGCTTCTTACGAAGCTTCTTAACCTGTCGATCTTCAATCGCCACGGGTTTCTCAATGAACCGCAGGTTTTTATAATTTGCACGTCTTCGTGTGGCATGGCCAACGATTCATCCGCCAGACACTTCTTCAAGTTGGAAATGTGGAATACATCATGGGTTCCACTGAGTTTTTCTGGCAATTTCAATTTATATGCCACAGATCCAAAACGTTCGACAATCTCGAACGGTCCGATGTATCTCGGGCTTAACTTGCCCTTCTTTCCAAAGCGCATAACGCCTTTCCAAGGCGACACCTTCAATAAAACCTTGTCCCCTACCTGGAACTGAAGAGGTTTAAGCCTTTTATTCGCATAGCTTTTCTGCCTATCCCTGGCAGCTTTAAGACGATCACGAATTTGCAAAATTTTGTCTGTCGTCTCCAGGACAATTTCTAGGTCCTATTAGTTGAGCTTCTCCAACTTCAGCCCAGCAAACGGGCGTTCTACATTTTCTCCCGTATAGGGCCTCAAATGGAGCGGCCTGAATGCTTGCGTGATAACTGTTATTATACAAGAACTCGACCAGAGGCAAGTGTCTATCCCAACTTCCACCTAGGTCGATTACACATGCGCGCAACATTCTTCCAACATTTATATAGTACGTTCACTTTGTCCGTCTGTCTGCGGGTGGTATGCCGTACTAAAGTTCAATTGCGTGCCCAAGGCCTGTTGGAAACTTCTCCAAAAGTGTGAAGTATACCTTGTGTCTCTATTGGACACAATGGATACCGACACGCCGTGTAAGGATACGATCTCATCCACATAAAGTTGTGCCAATTTATCGGAACTGTAGGTTTCTTTAATGGGTAAGAAATGAGGTGACTTGGTCAACCTGTCCACGATAACCCATATTGTGTCATTTCAGCGATTTGTTTTTGGTAACTTGGTATTGAAATCCATAGTTACACATTCCCATTTCCACATGGGAATTTCTAGCGGCTGCAGTAGTCCCGACGGTTTCTGATGTTCGGCCTTAACTTGCGAACACGTTAAACATTTAGCTACATAAGTAGCTATGGATTTCTTCAGTCCCGTCCACCAATAGTTGGGTCTTAAATCTTTGTACATCTTATCATTACTCGGGTGAACAGAGTATTTAGAACTATGTGTTTCTTGGAGAATCAAAGCCCTAAGTCCCCCAAAGACTGGAATCCAAATTCGTCCACAGAATCTAAGGATTCCGTCATTTCCCGACGTGAGTTGCTCCACAACTTTTCCCAATTCTTCACTCGGAAGATTTGCCTCTAATAAGGCTTGTTTTTGCGCATCTAAAATCTTCTCATTCAAGTTATTCCTTACTTCCATTCTTCTGGCGTTAACCCGAATGGGTTTAACCCTTTCCTTGCGACTTAAGGCATCGGCAACCACATTTGCTTTTCCTGGGTGGTAACGGATTTCACAATCATAATCGTTAAGCGTTTCCATCCATCGTCGTTGTCGCATATTCAAGTCTTTCTGGTTGAATAGGTGTTGGAGACTTTTATGATCAGTGTATATAATACACTTCGTTCCGTAAAGATAATGTCTCCATAACTTGAGCGCAAACACCACGGCGCCTAATTCCAGGTCATGTGTGGTATAGTTCCTTTCATGAATCTTCAGCTGTCGCGAGGCATAGACGATCACTTTACCTCGTTGCATAAGCACGCAGCCCATCCCTGTGTGTGATGCATCACAATAAACCACGAAGTCTTCAATTCCTTCAGGTAAGGTTAGCACAGGAGCATTACTTAATTTCTGCTTTAAAATATCAAAGGCTTCCTGCTGCTTCGGACCCCAAACAAACTTGACTTCCTTGCGGGTTAGTGTGGTCAATGGAGTAGCCATCCTTGAATTTTTTTGATAAATCTCCGATAGTAACCAGCCAATCCCAAAAAGCTACGTATCTCTGATGGAGTCTTAGGAGCTTTCCAGTTCATAATGGCTTCAATCTTAGCAGGATCCACTTGGATTCCACGTTCACTGACAACGTGTCCTAAGAACTGAACTTCACGTAACCAGAACTCACACTTTGAAAACTTCGCGTAGAGTTTCTCTTGCCTTAACAATTCCAGTATGCACCTTAGATGTTTCTCGTGGTCTTCCTGACTACGAGAATAGATGAGTATGTCATCTATAAACACAATGACAAACTTGTCCAAGTATGGTTTGCAGACCCTATTCATCAGATCCATAAAGGCTGCAGGTGCATTTGTGAGCCCGAACAGCATCACTAAAAACTCGTAGTGTCCATACCTTGTTCTAAATGCCGTCTTCGGAACATCTTCTGTTTGAACCTTGAGTTGATGATATCCAGACCTCAAATCAATCTTTGAGAAGTAGCTTGCTCCTTGGAGTTTATCAAATAGATCATCAATCCTGGTAATGGGTAGCGATTCTTGATGGTTAACTTGTTCAACTCACGGTAATCAATGCACATTCGCAATGATCCATCCTTCTTCTTTACAAACAAAATTGGAGCTCCGCAAGGTGAAGAACTAGGTTGAATAAAACCCTTTTCCAATAGTTCATCCAGCTGGGTTCGTAATTCCTTCATTTCTGTAGGTGCCAATCGGTATGGAGCTCTTGCAACAGGAGCGGCTCGCGGTATGATATTGATTCTAAACTCCACTTCTCTGGAGGCAGACCAGGCAAGTCTTCAGGGAAAACATCTGTAAATTCAGAGATAACGGGTAGGTCTTCTATCTTTGGCTTGAGCTCATCAATAGTCACTTGTGCCATATAAATGACACAACCTTTCTTCAAACACTTCAATGTTTTGAGTAACGATGCTTTTTCCGACAATCCATAATGCCGGTCTCCTTGTATAGCGAGTGCATCTCCAGTTGGGGATTTGATCTCGATGAGTTTCTTGTTACAGGCTATATGGGCTTGGTTACTAGACAACCAATCCATACCAAGAACTACATCGAATCATGCCAATTTCATTGGCAGAAGTGAAGCAGGAATGGAATGATCCTTGATGGATATGGAGCATCCATCTAGAATCGTAGAAGCGGTCTCAATCGTTCCATCAGCGAGTTCTACGTCATAAGTTATGTCTAGAGTTCTTATAGGCAAGTTTAATAAGGCGCTAATTTATGATCTACAAAAGATTTATCGGCCCCTGAATCAAAGAGAACTCTAGCATAAACATCATTAATAAGGAACATACCTGTTATCACATTGTCGTCGTTCACGGACTCCTTAGCTTTCATCTTTTCCTTTCTTTGATCCTTCTTCTCTGGCAGCATCGTCTTTCTTATATTTAGGGCAGTTGGGTTTTATGTGCCTTTTCTCACCACAGTTGTAGCATGTGGCGTCCTTGAGATCCTTACAATCCAAGGCCTTGTGCCCAAACTTCTTGCAGATTCCACATGATTTAGACTGGGATTCATCCCGACACGCACCCCGGTGTCGTCGATTACACTTCTTACACTTAGGTCTATCATCCGATCTCTGCTGATTCCTATTGAATCCAAACCTCCAATTTGGTTCGACTGATGATTTCGGTCATCCTCTCTCTTCCTCTTCACTTCTGCTTCAGACTTCATGGACCGATGTCTTTTCAGGTCCTGGGTAAGTGTCAAAGCCAACTCTGCAGTAGATCTAAAAGTTTCTGGCCTTGAAGCCCTGACATTCCCTTTGATTTCTGGTTCCAGACCACCAGTAAAACGCGCAATGCGTTTAGATTCAGGGGTGATCAGGTAAGGTACCAGTCTTGACATGGAGTTGTAATTAGACAAATACTTCCTACAGTCTAAATTCTTCATCTGTAACCCCAAAAAATCTGTTTCAATCTTTTCCACCTCGTGAGGTGGACAGTAGGTTTCCTTTATCAAATCTACAAATTTCTCCCAACTCAAATTATACAAATAAACCTTCCAGATGATTGAATCATTGACTTCCACCATATAAGAGCATCACCTTTGAATGACTGTGCAACATACTTCACTACATCCTTTTCAGCGCATCCACTAATTTCTACAACTGTCTCAATCTCATCCAACCATCTCAGAGTTTCTACTGCTCCTTTCTCTCCAGTAAAGTCTCGCGGTTTACAAGACACAAAGTACTTATACGAGCAACCATCTTTCGAGAATTTAGTCTTTTTCTGGTATTCCTCTCTCTCTCTCCTCACATTCGAGGAGTGCTCCGAGTGTTCCTTCTTTTATGAAGGAGGTTTTGAGAATTGCTTGGTGGTATGCTTGGAGGTGTGCCTTGATGAATGTTTAGAGTGCGAAGCACTCGAATCTCACTGCTTTTTAGCGTGTTTCAATATTGCCCTATCGACTTCTGTGGCAATAAGTGCTTGAAGATCTCCTTTGGTTATAACGATGTTCTCATTCACATCATCATTCTTTCTTTGACTATTCACTTCATTAGAATCTGCCATCTTGTCCGATGAAACTATAATAATAATAATATAAGTTTTAATTAGTCATACAAGCTTGATGACTTGTAACATATGGTATAGTATAGTAAAACCATACAAACTTGTCAACTTTATGGGGTATTTAAGTATGGCACAAAGGTCTGTCACCAAGGACAAAATGAATACATTCAAAGGCTTGTCGTAATGACTTGAATTATATAATGCCAAGATCACAAAAGGATCGTGAGGCTTCGAGGTTCGAACGTAGTTTTACTACCTCGAGACAGGGAGTCATAGACTACAACTGTCGTTTGTCACTAATGGACATAAATATAGCTCGTAAACATTACACCACTAATGGGTGTTAGGTAAAATAATCATTGCACTGATGATTGATCATGATCAAAATAGATCGTGTAGGTTTGGACGTAGTCCATTACCTTGACGGTTCGTGTGGTTCCAAGTCACACTTACCAGGAGGTTATTATCTTGAATATATTAACTTTTTAGAAATAAACTTCTTGAAACGATTTAAATAACTAGTCCAGATCAGGCGAATAGGGGGCTTAGAACGTAGTTCACCACCCCTGGATAGAAGGGAAATCTCAAGCTTAACTATCATGGTAGAAGACCATATAACTACCATTTTGCCAATTCGTGTGACCTAATCACTTGGCGGGTGTAAATCATCAAGAGGATCTTTTGGAATATTTCGCAGATTATAAATTTTGAATTAAAATCGAGACGATCGTTTGAATAACTGGTGTAAAGGAACACATATAATAAAATTTCAAAAATTCCATTAACAATAAAAGTGTGATACAATAGTGTCCATAAATAGGACTTTAAATAAAGGAAAATTGTCCTCGCAGGGACTATACTTGAAATAATTAAAATGTCTACGTAGGGACTACATTAAATGAAATGTCCTCACAGGGACTTATTTAAATGAAATTAAATAATGATAAAGTGAAGATTTTTAATCTTTCTTTCCCTTAATCATTCTTATAAGCCCTTTTAACAGCTTGCTTGTCTTCTTTCTGGATTTGGGCGTCTGCTGCTGTAGTTCTTCCATCCTTTTTAATGCTTCGTTCACAACCTCCAGTACTGGTGGTTGTTGCGGTTGTGGTTGAGGTTAGGGTGGAGGTTGTGGCTGCAGTGCACCTGAGTGTTGGTTACCTAGGGTGGGGGTGCACCAGAAGGATGGTACCCATGATAAGGATATCCACTAGCTTGGTGAGATGGGAGCTGATAAGGATTAGGATAAAGAGCGTTAAACGAAACTGCCTCCAAGTATGGGTCATTGGAAGGTGCATCATGAATGTAATTGGGCCAGTTAGAGGTGTCAATGTGATGGTATCCAGATGATCTGGATGAGTAGGAATTGGGTTTTCAAAACCCGAAGGTGGTAGAGGTGGTAGTTAGGTCGAAGGCCCAACAGTGGATTGTGATGGTTGAGGCAAAGGCTCAACGGTTGGTTGTGGAAGGTGTTCCACAAATGGTGAAGTATGAGAGGGTCCACCCATTTGTGGGTCCTCTGGGATAGTAGGATAAGGGTTAGGTGAGAGTGACCCTACTCTTGGTCCTAGGCGCACTGACATGCGCTCCCCACGTCTTCTTGGTGGTTGGGGTACAGGTGGTGGTTGACGTTGCTCTACCTGTTGCATTGGTACCTCCTCAGGCGGAGGTAGTTCCAGTTGAGGAGTATGGTATGATGGTGTGTTGTGGTATGATGGGGTGTTGACGAAGACATATTGTCCCCATCTTTCCATAAAGTCACGGGGTAGTGTTGAGGGGTTCTAGCATATGAGTTTGATTCGCTGGATATTTCAATCGGGTGCTCCATTGACTCTGTTTGAGGCATTTCCGGGTCAGAGTCTTCCTCCATTGGTTCATGGGAGTCTTCAGGAGGGGTTTCAGAGAGTGATCGTAGGTAGAAGTGGGGGTTAAGTTCTCCTTGGTAAGATTTGGGAGTGTTGTGAGTGGTTGGAGTGTTGGGATTGGTATGAATGTTGGGGTTGTTGGGTATGGTGTGAGTCAGAAGGTGGTGAGTACTCGTGAGGTAGTGGGTGAGGGTAAGGTTCCCATGGTGACGAAGAGTCACCCGATCCTTCATAAGGGTTGTAAACGGGGGCGTTGGAAGGCCCTTGCTTTGAGGATCCACTCCTCATTATCCCCTTTCCTTTTGCTCCTCGTGAAAATTTAGGCGGCATTGTCCTACTTCAAAAATAGGTCAAAACACAAATAAAGGCAGAATATAATATCAAAATAAGGTAATGAATAATCCTAGGTCATAGCCTAGACTCAAGAGTCTAAAGAACGTGTTACTGTGTCGTTTCAGATCAAACACTAAAGACTAGTGTTGAATTCCCTCAAACGTTGGCTCTGATACCAACCTGTCACACCCCGATTTCCACGTGTATTCCGGTGGGCCCGGCGGGGAATATCGTGACGTATAGTAGATATCATCATAACCAATTACAACACAGAGTAACACAACGGAAGGCTTGAGTAAAATATAAACTATACCATAGAGTGTCCAGAGTTCGAAACACAAATATACAAACATATACAAGGCTTGTAATATGATCCACAGGCGGATTGAATAACATACAAAATGAAAACAGACTCTACAGGCACTTCTACAAGGTCGCAACCCCTTAGTATCCGCAGCTCCTGGCCTATTACGTACTTGTACCTGTAAGTTGATCTTTGAAAATACGTCAGTTTACACTGGTAAATGCAATTAGCCGACTCGTTTTGAAATTCTTTTCGAAAATGATTTAGGTGCACTAGGCACATTTCATAAATAACTTGGGACAGTACAAAAGACCTTGTATACAGTTTTACATGTTTGTCTTTTACATATGGGGCCCAGTACAGAAACCACATGATCGACTGACACACCACTACTGAACTTTCACACAGAAAGCAGACATTAATTAATAATAGTAATACTGGTGTGTGCCTGCACCTTGCTTAAGTCGTGGCCACTAGCACTTTAGTGAGTCAAGGATATCCCAGACACGGTCAAGTCCACCCCCAATGTTTTGTTTCAAACAATACAGATCAAAACTGGGTTATGCAATTTAGTTAATTATCACAAGTGGACAAAACATAACTTCCATACCCGACCAAGCGGTAATAATATACCGTATCCCAAGCCCGTATAGGAAAAATAGGTTAAGAGTATTTACCTGAGCTAAGTCTTCAGAAAGTCGCAACTCAGCCGCAAATCAAGATAACAAGTACAGGCACAATCTACCACGGAGGCGTTTAGTCTGGAGTGATGGTATTATTAACCAAATTAGAATGCTAACGGGCCCTTAATTAAGTCTTAAACTTGAACCGGCTAGCCTAACGTCAAAATAAATACGGTACGATGCGCTAGATTAAGCGGTGACTGGAATAGAAGGTTAGTTGGACCCAACAAGTATTATGACTTAAATAATATAGGTATACCAATAACATTCTGGAGTTTGATAGGAAAGTGACAAGGTTACACCCATTTCGGTTATTTTACGTAAACTAGTCACGTATGCTTAATCGTAAGCATATAAGCGAAACTGGGTAACCGAGAGAGTCATATACAAGTTCCATATGCCTTTATGTTTAAAATTTGTTATGATATCAGTAAAATATCAATAAGTTTGTCTGAAAAGATTTTAAATCCAAATTCCGCCACATAAGCGCATTTTGGTCATTTCAAGCTTATAAGGGGTTTTAAAACATATCAGATGTCAAGATCATAATTATACAGTAGAAACATATACTTTGTGATGTTATATCAGTAGGATATCAAGTCTATGTGTTTTTGATAGTTTTAAACCAAACATTGTCTCGCAGGGGCATTTTGGTAATTCACACATACTTTGAAGTCATAATTGGGATTATGAGTTTGGGACTTGTACTTACTGTAAAAATATTGAAAATGAGTTTATAAATCAGTAGGTATCAAGTCTTAGCTCATAGTTATGGTTTTAAACCATACTATGTGCCGAAAGTGCGATAAAGTCGATAAATGCCGTTTAATTCGATGTTTAACGTAAACTGAGGTTATGATCAGTTTTAAGTTACCAAAATATATTATTTAAGATGTTACATCATTAGGTACAAGATTTTGTGCCCAAAAGTCTAGTTAAAACCAATTTGTCGTAAAAAGAGTAGTTTAGTCATTTAACGACATTTTACGAATCTATATCATCAACTCAGGTTATAAACTGTTTTAACATCCTAGTATAACCTACTTATGATATTACATCAATATATAAAGATTTAGTGGAAGAAATTATGTTTAAACTTTCTAAAATGCCGAAAAGGGCATTTTAGTCCTTTTGATACTTTATAAATCATATTTGATAAAAATACAGTTTATGGTCAGATTCTTGACATCAAAATAGTTTAATAAATCTTACAAATCAGTCCATAACCCATTTGTATGGTGTTTAATGTTTAAAACCTTGCTTTATACCGAAAAGGACCTTTTTGCAAAGTTTAGGCAGATTAGGCGGAACTTGTATAAAACGCAGATTACAAAGGGACCATGTAGTATAACTTTAAGAGGTTATTCTACAATAATATGGTCCTAAAAACAACTTAAGGTCAGTAGTCTAAGCATCTAAATCGGGTCAGAACTGAAAGTCAAAGCAGAAGTCAAATCTTGCGACTTTCGGATGCGAATCGACTCTAGACCGAGACTTGACGAGTCAAATCAGTTTATACATGTTTCAATACTTATTTTTATGTTGTTACGCTTCAAAACATATTTTATAACATCTATATACTTAGTTATGCATTTTTATTAAATTTGGCCAGTTTGACTTTCGTTGACTTTTACATTGACTTGCCAATTGTTCATGAATTCGTGGTAATCAGGAGGTGCCCTATTGAGGGATTAACACCTACATTATTACGATCACGTAGCCACTTTCGATAAGATAATGGTTGGACCATCATGGTTCTAGATCAAAGTCAAGGCGCTTTTTACGACGAGACTTTGACATAGGCTAAAATCTTAATAAAAAGGACTTAGCATGAATTTGAACACTTACATAGGGTCCAGATGATGCTAAGAACACAAAGAATGCCTTCAAATGGCCAAGAGCTTCTCTTGATGAACTTTGTGAGTTTAGAATGCATGTAAGATTGTTGCAACTCACAAATTACTCATCTTAAAGGCTAAGGAAGGTCCAGGAGGTGTTGCCAGATGTTAAGGGATGTCAACATGTGTCCATGGACGTGGCAAGCATGCAAGAAATGTGGCAAAGATGACAAGAGGTGGCGGAACTGAGTTCTGCCATTTTCTGCTCGCTGGCAGATCCTTGCGGACTGCATGGGTTTTGCCTTACGGTCTGTAAGGACCTTAGGCGCCCACATATTTTGGTGGCCTTGCGGACCGTATGGTTTGAGCCTTGTGATCCACAAGGAGCCTCTAGAACATGAAAAATTTCAAATTTTGTTTTTAAGTCCCTCGACTTCCATTAATCGCAATACGAAGTTATAATTTATCGTTTCAACAACTTTGGTCCCTCCTGCTTTACCATACGCCACACGAGGATTACCGAGACACGTGTCGGAATTTAATTTGACGAAAAACACGTAGTGTTACAGATCTGGTGGCTGATTTTGGTATAAACTAGAGAGGGCGGGTTATGGTGGCTGATTTGGGGTTATTTGTTGTCTAAAATAAGGGTTGCGGGTTTGATTGTGGTCTGAAATTGGGGGTGAAGTGGTTGTGGTGGTGAATTGAAAGAGGGGGATGGTCGGGTAAGGTGGTTGTTGCGGTGGCGGTAAAGGCTGAGGTGGTGGGGGTGGGTTGGCAGTGAAGGTTGAGGTGGGGTGGTGGTAGTGAAGGTGGGTATTGTGGTGGTGACGGTGTTGAGAGGTGGGAGAGAGAGAGAGAGAGAGAGAGAAGTTGGGAGATGGTGTGGGTGGGGGACGGTGTTGCTGCTGGTGGTGGTGGGTGGTTTGATGGCAGGTGGGGTGTTGGCGTGGCGGGTGGGTGGCGGGTTGATTAATGGTGGTGACAGTGATGAAGGTGGGAGGTGGGAGAGAGAGAAGATGTGTGTGTGTGTGTGAGTGGTAGAGAGAGAAAGAGAGTTCTGTATATATATAATAATAATAATAATAATGTTTTGTTTTATTTTTTAAATAATATTAAATAGAGGGGTAAAAAGACTAAAATACCCTGAGTAACAAAATTTGACAAGAATATCTAACTGGGTTAAGGGCAAAGAACGTAACATGCAACAAAATTCAATTTAAAGGGCAAAACCAGTCAACATTCGTTAAAAATGACACGCCTGCAAAATGGTGTTAAGATAAAGGACAAAACGTGTAATTTTTCCTAAGATAGATATGGGAATCCTTATTTTTTTAGGCTTTCGAATTTTGAAGGTAAGTGATGGTCCAATTCTACGATATTTTCAAATTTCGATGTGCGGCATTTACTAAACCAAATCGGCTTCAGGGATTTATAAGGCTGTGGGGTATGATGGGGCGGGGGTTTGGGGCATGGGTTGACACGTGGACTGGGTGGGCTCCCCTGACAAGACTCAAAAAATTGGGGTTATGGTGGGGCTTGGGTTTGGGGCGTGGCTTGGCCAAATTTATTTTATTTTTTCTTTTTTTTAATTAAGTGATAACCATAGCTTGGGTGTACCAATATCCACCCGCTAGCTCAGATGGGTAAGGTGCCTAACGCCCGGGCTGAAACCCCCGTCCAAAGGGCCACACCCAAACCCAAACCCACCCGGGATGATCACATAGGCGTTACCCCCAACCCACGCCCAAACCCCCGCCCTATACCCATAGTGTAAGCCAAGTACACCAATTTGTCTTACGTTGCATATCATTAAGCATCCATCCAACCCCTCAGCTAATTAAAAAAAGTGCATACCAGTTATACAAGGCTTCGTCCAACTTATTTGAAACATCATTTTAAGAATTCATATAAAAATAAATATAAGCTTAATCTAGTAGTTAAAAGAGATCGTCCAAAGGGCCTGTAGCCCAACGTTATCAAAGTGTAGTAAAGGTGTTTCTTCTTAAGTGGTTGAAAGTTCTAGTATCACCGTGTTCTCAAGTGGTTGAAAGTTTTAGTATCATAATGGACATTGATGTAAATTTAGGATTAGTCTTAGTGCATTTGTGAGTTTGTCGTTTAAACAAATATCGACAAAAAATGTGTCTTTTTGTTTACTTAGATTTAGTTTAACAAATAAATATACAACTAAAAGTAAACAAAGTATTTTTTTTACTATTTATGTTTGTTTGTTAATAAAGTAAGATCACATCGTAACATGGACATCATAATGACATGGACACCATGATATGAAGTGCTAACAACTAAAGAAAAGATAATCTTCATCATCACATTAATGAAAATAAAATAACATAATAAAGGTCACATTAATGAAAATAAAATAACATAATAAAGGGGAATAATGCATGGTTTGAAATATAGGGATTCCCGTCGGTTAAAAAAAAGTTTCTGGGTTCTTCACTATCAGAAATGCAACACATGAACATTATACTCAACAACCGCATTTCCTGTTTTGTTATCAAAACTATGTGTACTTGCTTTGACATACCTCTAGCAAACCGGAAAAGCCCACTCCCTCCTATCACCGGCATTTTCCTCACCTTCTCGAACGCAGGATTCCGCCCCAAACCTGTCAACGTACTCCCGTTATACTTCCCAGTGGAAAATGCAAAGTTCATCGCCATAATCAGCCCGACTTCCTCCTGCGATGCCAGCCCGTAAAACCCTTGTGCTCTTCCCAATAACTTTGACCCTGTTTCGGGTTTTTTCGGTCAACGGATCATCGATCATGTTGACCTGACCAAACGCGGTGGCTGCTGTTTTGTTGTTTGGTGATGGTGGTATGATTTTCACGGCTGTCGGGTTGGGACCGATAAGGATATCGTGCCAGTAGAACCGGAAGTGACTAAGTTTTTCGGTTCGGGTCTTCATCGGGTTTTGTTTGACGGATTTTAGAAAGGCGGGATCTTCTCCGAATGCCGGAAAGGTTCGAGGAACATTATGAGGAGTGTGAGAAATAGACAAAGGAAATATTTGGCCATTTTATTGTTTTGATGTGTTCATGGGGCAACTAATTTATAATGCAGGATGCATCAACTATTTTCACTAAGTTTATTGGTTATTATACTTTGGTATTACGAAATATATGCTTTTTTAATTTGTTATATATATTTTTTTATTGATTACCTCGTACTTTTATTTCTTAACGTAAAGAGTACTGATAATAATATATTCATGAAAATAGACAGTTCATCAGTGAAGTTACCATAAAAATAATGACCCGTAAATTTGTAAGACCACAAAAGGGATATTTTCACCACATCACTATCATAATGCTTCTTAAAAAAAAGTGTAATGGTTAATGCCCATTTTATTTATTAATTTCCATTATTTTCTTCTCTTTGGGCATTATTATAGAAATATCTCACCCTCTTTATGGCCCTATAATGCCCAAGGGGGTGGTGTTGAGGGCATTAATTAACCTTTTCATGCCCTTATAATGCCTATTACACATGACCTAATGGAGGTTTTTATTTGTGCTTTAGAAACTTTTAAGGGCTGTTTGTTTACCTCTTAATGAGGCTCTTAATGATTAGATCTCTTATTGGTTCAGCACTTAATGATTCAGACTATTTGTTTCGCGAGCAAATGTGTAAATGGTTCAGACATTTACCTCTGAATGGTTAAACATTATACTAAGTCTGGGTTGTTAAGACATTTTCTTCTAAACGATTAAGAATTATACCGGTTCTTAATGATTTAGACATCTTACTGGTTAATCACTTAATGATTCAGACCTCTTATTGGTTCAACACTTAACCATTAAGAAGTTGTCAAACAGCCCCTTAGACAACTATATACACTTATTGAATAGAAAGCTAAAATCAAAACCCCAATCATGTTTAGTAATGATTTTTTTATGTTTGCCGAGGAGAAGCTAGTTGCTAATATTGATTTTACCTAGATCCAATTAAGCCGACCTGAATACCTCACAACCAATCGTTATTAGAGTCAGGTATTATTTAAACCTTTAAACACAAAAACTCGAATAACCCACACCGATTAACCCAAACCGGATTAATCAAACAACATCAATTCAATTTTTGTCATGTTATAAGAATGGTGATGGTGTAAGGCTGCTTGGAGTGGGGAAACGCCTCAAGGTGTTACCCACCACCACTTCGGAGAAGCCCCCACCTCACCATAACGCTATCTCCTTTACCCTTCTTTCGCTACTGGGCTAATGATCAACACCATGGCCCCCGTTAATACCCCAAATACGCTCGGGTATTGGTATCTTGCTCCCTATTTTTTGAAAAAGGTCTACACGTCAGTGATAAGATAAGTGGTTGCTGACGTCGGCGGGCTCACACCCACACCGTGCAGTCTAAGGGTTGCATCATTGTTTGGGTAGCTTGAGTAGAGGGGTTTGATGCTACATTTAATTAACATTTTAACTATATTTAAATAAAGAATATTTATAGTTTCATGCTTCAACATCTTATTGGGTGGTTCTTTCTTTTTTTAGAGTAAGATAACAAATTTTATTGGGTGTTCCTTTCATTTTTAGAGTAAGATAACAAATCTTATTGGGTGTTCCTTTTTTTTAGATAAGATAACAAAAATGTCTTCATATGAATCCACACAAAAACTTAACAAAAGCAATATTAACTAAATTAAGGTCAAGGGGGTTATTGTTTTCATAAAATAGTAAAATATGGCAGTAGGTCTTTGTCAAGAACGTATCTAACTTAAAAAATGAAAACATAAACACTTGTTAAGCACAATATCTCTTAATGGTACAAAGAAAACACAACTCACTCATTCATGTTAAGATTATGAGTATCTAACAAAAATTTCCCTTTTAACTATATATTTAATTAAAGAAATATTAAAAGTTTCACTCAATATCTTATTGGGTGGTCCTTTCTTTTTTAAGTAAGATGACAAAAATGTCTTCATATGCAATACTCTTACAATTCAAATAACTGTAGGGGGCTAAACGTAAATGTTAGTTAGTATAGGGGTTGTAATGAATAGTATGATTGTACATATAGAGAAGTCGCACAACTAAATGAGATATCCAATGAATTGAGTTTTCCTCTTCTCTTGTGTTCTTCTTCTCTATCTTTCGATCATTTACCGTGATCATGGCTGCAAAAATCCCGACTAGTTGCCGATTAATCCCCGATTAGTTACCGATTAATCCCCATTAATTCCGATTAATCCCGATTAATCGCTAGTCCCCATCCCACCGCCTAACTAGCGACTAGCGATTACTTCAACCCTGACCGTGATTACGAAATTGTTGGTAACAAACACACACAAAAACTTAACAAAACCAATATTAACTAAATGAAAGGGGGTTATTGTTTTCACAAAATAGTACAATATGGTAGTAAATCTCTGTCAACAACAACGTATCTAACTTCAAAAATCAAAACATAAACACTTGTTAAACGCAATATCTCTTAATGGTACAACTAAAACACCACTCACTCATTCATGTTCTGATGATGAGGTTTTTATTATCATTTTTAGTGGCATCACTTAAATCTTATCAAAGTTGGTAAAAAACTCAAGCACAAGATATATCACTTCTCTCGTACATATGAAACTCAAAAAGTTAAACCTAAACAAATTTACCGGTTTAACTCGAACTAATTATACAAACGAACTAGTAAACAAGATGAGAGATTGATTACAATATGAAGAATCAAATGTAAACCCTAATAGTGCGAGAGAATGATTGAGCAAACTATAGCGTTGTAAACAATCTGAGCTTCCAGAAAGTCAGAAACCGACCCTTTTATGTCCACTTGTTACAACTTTAGTCCCTCATGTCTTTAAGCTGCTCTTGTCAGCCCTTACATATTGGGTGTCGAATTTTAACCAAACCCGAAACCTTACCCGCACCCAAAGAGACCCGGACCTGATTAAGAGAAAACCCATAGAACCCGAACCCGAATAAGGACTAAGTTGTACCCGAAGTTATTTAAATTGTTTGGTAAATGTATGAGATTGGAACTTATTCGAATAACCCGATTAAAATAGATATGGAATTCCTTATTTTTTTAGACTTTGGAATTTTGAAGGTGAATGCCTATCCATCCAGTTAATTCTACAATCTTTTTCGAATTTTGATGTGTGACATTTAGCAAATCAAATCAGCTTCAGGGTTTTATTAGTTAAGTATACCAATTTGTCTTTTGTTACATATCATTAAGCATTCATTCAACCCCCTCAACTAATTAAAAAAAGTGCAAGCTTGGTGTACGAGGCTCTGCCCAACTCATTTGAAACATCATTCTAAGAATACATATAAATATAAATGTAAGCTTAATCTAGTAGTTAAAAGAGATCCTCCAAAGAGCTTGTAGCCAAGCGGTATCATGGTGTGGTGAAAGTGTTCCTCTTCAAACGGTTGAGGGTTCTTGTCCCACGTTAACATTGATGTAAATTTAGGATCAGACTTAGTGCGTTTGTGAGTTTGTCGGTTAAAAAAAATATCGACAAAGAGATGTGTTTGTGTTCGTTTACTTAGATTTAGTTTAACAAATAAATAAACAACTAAAAGTAGACAAAGTAATTTTTACCATTTATAGTAACATCACATCGTAACATGGACAACATAATGACATGGACAACATGATTATGAAGTGCTAACAACTATAGAAAAGACAAATTACCTCATCATCTTAATAAAAAAGCATAATAAAAGGGGAATAACATATGGTTTTAAAAACAAGACTAGACCGGTTAAACCGGATTATTGATGAACTTGTTGTCAAGAAAGAAAAGTTCATTTTAAAACAACCCAAACTTCGAACTATCAGAAATATTTTCTGGGTTCGTCACTGTATAACGTTACAACAAGATCAGAAATGCAGCACATGAACATTATACTCAACAACCGCATTCATTGTTTTATTATCAGAACTAAATGTACTTGCCTGAACATACCCTCTAGCAAACCGGAAAAGCCCAGTCCCTCCGATCACCGGCATCTCCCGCACCTTCTCAAACACCGGATTCCATCCCAAAACCGTCAACGTACTCCCGTTATACTTCCCAGTGGAAAATGCAAAGTTCATCGCCATAATCAGCCCGACTTCCTCCTGCGATGCCATCCCGTAAAACCCTTGTGCTCTTCCCAATAACTTTGACCCTGCTTCGGGTTTTTCGGTCAACGGACCATCGATCATGTTGACTTGACCAAACACGGTGGCTGCTGTTTTGTTGTTTGCTGATGGTGGTATGATTTGCACGGCTGTCGGGTTGGGACCGCTAAAGATATCGTGCCAGTAGAACCGGAAGTGGCTAAGTTTTTCGGTTCGGGTCTTCATCGGGTTTCGTAAAAACGGATTTTAGAAAGACGGGATCTTCTCCGAATGCCGGAAAAGTTTGTGTGAAGATTGTGAGGAGTGTGAGAAATAGGCAGATGAGATTTCTGGCCATTGTATGGTTTTGGTATGTTCATGGGGCATTGGGGCACCTAATTTATAATGAAGGTTCTATCAACTATTTTCACTAAGTCTAATGTTTAGTATACTTTGGTGTTACGATATACATGTGTTTTTATTGGTTACCTGGTACTTGTTTTTCATAACGTAAAAAGTAATGATAATAATGATAATAGTCATGAAAATAGACACTTCATCAATGAAGTGACCGAAATAAAGAATGAACCACAAAGTTGTCATATTCGTTTTTGATACATTTAGGTCCCTAGCCCTAGAGGCTGTGGAATTTCTAAACAGAGTCCAACAGGTTGTGAATAGTAATCTTTCAACCTTTAAGGGCCGTTTCGTCTTTAGTAGGATTGGTTTTGCAATTCAAAAGGGGTTGCGGCGCAGCTTGTTGCCCGTTTATCTGCCACTTGTTTGTAATTTGTTACTTTGGTATATAATATAAATGTTTTCAAGAGTAAAAATAAAAAATAAAAAAAAATAACATCACATGTGACATTCTTAGCATTTGGCCAATAAACGAACTAAAAAAAACAGAACGGGGACATGTTTGTGTTTTAATTTTAGTCGAACATGAATATAGAATCGGATGAGTTTTTGGGTTCATGTTCGCCTGTTTAAAAAAATAAGCATGTTCGTGAACGTTCATTTAAAACATAAAGGAACAGTTCAGAAATTAACGAACATAAACAAACTTAAATGAATATAACTTAACAAACATCAACGAGCATAAATGAATATAATTGAACAAACATAAATGAACAAACATAGTTAGGGGACCTGGGGTGGTCAAATATCTGTGCGTGATGGCATAGTTTCACGCGTGAAACTTTGCGGAACACCGCCGCCGCCCACTTTTTCACCAACAAATTAGATAACGCGTGATATTTTTGACGCGTTATATATTAATTGTTGTGAGGTGAATTGTTGGTTGGGGGGGAATTGTTGGGTGTGGTTGTGAGTGATGAGCATTTCCACTAAAAAAGGTTGTGAGTGATGGAATAATGGTTGATGACATGACGAAACTTGATTGTAAGTTGTGAGTGAGTGATGAGTAATCGGTGATAACCACCCCTACCCCCTTTAACATTAATAAATAGAAAGGAACATGTCTTACATGTTCATAAAAACAACACATCTAGATTAGTTGTTTAAATACATTATTTCATTCAAGTGATTGATGTCTTCCTTCTTTTCCTTTTAGTGTGATGGACATTGTCTTCATCGATTATCACTGACATTCCCTTCTACATACAATCATACATACTAATGATATAGATTAAGTTTCATTGGAAAGAACACTTTTTATTACTAGAAAGCCCAATTACTAAATATTTCTTATATTTGTGTAGGTACTTATTGTTTCCTTTTTAGGTTTATATTTATATAAATATAACTACTTATGTTTTTATAACATTTTACGAACATAAACGAATAAACATAAATGAATGAACATAAAGAGTGTAAATAGTAAATACATGAACAAAGTAAATGAACATTCACAAACATAAATTAACGAACAAAATGTATGTTCATGCTCGTTTGAGTAAAGGAACAAAAAAAAATGTTCATGTATGTTCGTTTATTAAATAAAAGAACAAACTTCTCGCCAAACAGTTCACAAACAGTTCATGAATGTTTAGTTCGTTTACAGGCCTACTAAAGATAAAGTGCACGAGCTACGTTCAATATGATAACGAATAATAAATGAAACATGTTACATAAATATTGACTAGTAATATTATTTATTAGATAATAATAAGAAATAACAATAAAAATTATAAAAAAAATAATTACCGGTCTTTAGTCTTTGCATCCTCGAATACGTCGACCCAGGCCTAAGCCAATGTGAATTCTTCATCCAGAGTCCATTTTGAATTTGTATGAATGGTTCCTTCGGATATCGCTTGTTTCTTTTGCCCTTTTCTTTTCGTGGTTTTAGGGTTGTGTTTCGGTAACAAGATTTGGTTCGAGTTATGTTTCAGGAGGTCGTTGGTTCAACCGGAGAATCTGAAATCTGAAGAAATCCATTCGAGATGGGGTGAACATTGGGAGTGTTGGATTGAACCAAGTATAAAGAATGAAGATGGAGGAGCAAAGGAGTTTTTGGTATAAAGAAAATATTGACACTGTTTATAACTTTTTATTTATTTAAAGACCATATAACAAGGATCAAGTATTTTTCTCGAAACCTGGTCCTTCCGACTTCATATTCTTCATTCATTAGCGTGGGGCAACCACGACCTCCCCACTCAAGGCCACACCACTAACCAGCATGGTGGTGTGACATGGTCGTAGGTCCAATGTGGCTGGCCACGGACCACCCCTCCACACTCCATTCTATATGCTCTTATGTTACTCAGACATGTAAAGATCATATCATTTATGATTTTACTTTTCTTTTCCAAGATGTAGTTTTTCTTTGTAGAAAAAAATGATTTGATTATTTTCCCTTAATCAAGCGGTGCTCATTTAAACTCATTATGGTGAATTTTAGGTGATGTAAGCTGTTTTAAAAAAACTCAATAATGGTATCTGGTGAATTTTATATTTAAGTATATGTATTTTGGGTGTCCGTTTGATTAATTTTTAAATATTGAGATGTTACACTTATTAAAGAAACATTCAACATTTTTTAGTATTTTTACAAAATGTTTTTTGTTATAAAATTATATCTATAAGACTATATGCTATGGCTAATGACCTCTAGCTCAAATGGTAGGAGGGCTTTAGTTTTTCTATGAAGGCTCAAATTCAATTCCACTTGGTGCAAAAAAGTAGTGAGGCGCGGTGGGCAATGATAGGAGACACGGGGAAACCCGGGTTGATCTTGAGCAAACGAGTTTTACCGGTAATTTCACTGTCGTGCCTACGGGCGAGTGGGTTACCGGGTTTTCTCCGGAAGTGGTGAGGACGACTCGGGTTACTCTCGGAGTACTCAGTTTGTCCAGTGGGTGCCCCAAGAGTACTCAGAATTGATTTATTAGCCATTAAAAAAAAAGCTACATGGTATGGAATGGAGCCTCTAGGAGCTCTATTAGACTATCTCAACCTTGTGTGTGCATCACGTCAATCAAGAGGTTGCATTCTTCCAATAAAGCACATACTAGAATAAAACTCCCCCATTCATTGCTTAATATTTTTTATATTTATAGCATTTAAATAAATAATTATATAATAAAAGACATAACATTTAAAATAAAGATAAATATTAAATTAAAAAAAACACTACCTTGAAAAAAAGTTTATATTAAAAAATCACATTTAAAAAAGACATAACATTTAAAAAAATATAACATTTAAATATAAAGAACTACTTTTTGAGATATTTGCTCTAATCGCTTCTTTCTCTAGTTCCATGATCATACGGTCCTCCTCGGATACATAAGAGGGGATGGGTTCTTGAAGGAACTTCATGCCGGCCTCCTTTTGCCTACTCATTTGCAACTGAATCTCTTGTTTCTTTAGCGAGAGAATTCGAGCAAGTTTCTCGTCTAATTTGGAGTAGTCACCTGATTCACCCTTGGTATTTGTTGTCGTTTTTTAAGTCGATTTCCTTTTCTTGCTCTTGCAACTGCTGCCTTGCTTTTGTCTCTACCTGGTGGTCGTTTCAATTCTTGTGGTTCCTCAAAGTCTAGCTCGTTGTTGAAGTCGTTTAAGTCTATTTAAGAACGGGCATCTGATCCACCTACTGTGAGCGCGGCTAGGGTGTGCTTGAAGTAGTCATGGAATGCTTTGATGTTTGGCCAGGTTTGATTGGTGGCACAAGATACATATTTCGAGAAATTTTAAGCACCTCCCCAGGTTTTACCATGGTAAATGTGTAACCTTACTCTAAACTCATCGAGGGCGGCCGACTTGACGTTTGTGTCGCTTGAACCGCTCGGTCTGTGTCGATTGTTTATATGGCAGTTCACAATGTTATTGAAGTTGATGCATTTCAATCTCATTTATGACCACTTGCCCGAGAACAAATCGTTTGTACGATATGGCTCGCGTTATAGTGGCAACAATTTTTTTTGCGAATTCACCCATAAAACTGGTGAATCTTGATCATTGCCTATTTTAACAATTATAACAATTATGTATTAAAAACGTATTTTAAAAACTAAAACATTTAAAGTATAGAATTTTAAACATTTAAAATACTATTAAATAAACAATTTTAAAAATATAACCAACAATGGGGTCTTCTAATATGTCGACCCACACTCGTGCTAAGGCTAACTCCTTTTTGCTCGTCCACTTTTCATGAGTCTTTGGAGCCCGTGGCTCTTCTGGTTTCCTTCTACGATGTCTCGCGAGGATGACGTTTGGCGGTATCGGGAACGGGTTGGGTTTCGAGTATGATTTAGGTTTCGTGTGAAGACATAGGAGATATAGTTGAAAATGAGACAAAGGTTGTGAGGCCAAATGTGGGGGATAGAGGGTGTTTGTCGAGGTTGTGGGGATTGCATGTGTCCACACCCAACCGATGGCGGAAACATCAGGATGAGACGAACAAATCGCTCAAAAGCATCATAACACTAATTGTGACAATATAAATTAAATCAATTTCATTGATAACTAAAGATTCAATACAAAGTGTCAAATAGAATAAAAACATAACAACTCTTTGTTAAAATGCGTTTCTAAAGCCTGTCCTAACTTGATTTCTTCACGTCTTGACTATCAACCTGCAACATGTATTAACATAAATCAACAAAATATGTTGGAGTATACAAGTTTTGACACATAGTATAAATAGAATAAAAGTTTAAGTGCTCAAATCCACCATGAATAAAATGATACAAGTCACTAATATGCTGAAACGATGTCACATATGATAAAACCCAAGAATCCAATGCGTTAAAATAGCCTATCCAAAGAATAACGGGAGGTAACAAGTTTCACTTAACAATACCCAAGACTCGTGGGCGGTGCATTACCCTATAGCATATGCGTAGTACCATAATTGTTAAGGCGGACTCATATAGACATAGAAAATTTACATAGCATACAAGACTAACAAGCATCAAATTGTTTCATGTTTAAATGTGAATAGAGTGTGAATATAACAAGTTTCATGTGTTGCGTGTTTTTGGTATAGAATACAGTGCACCCCAAAAGTGATAAAACAAAAAGGGGGATCGAGTATCTCACCTTAGGTTGCGTATAGATTCTTGAATAAGCGCACGAGTAAAGATTGAAGGATCAACGAAACATTTAACCTAGATGAATATACGAGAACTTGTCATGATTTAAGGATGGTAGCATATCGTTTAGATCAACGAATTAAGATTTTAGGAAATTAGGAGGTAGAAAATTTTGTTTGAGTTGAATACGCTTACATGTTTGAATAGTAACAATAATTAGGTACTAGTTCGGTATTATTTGCTAAACAAGATTTATATTTATATTAATACTAATAATATAATATGGAAATAGTTTAACCAATATCATCAAATATGATTATTATTACTGATAATAAAAAATAATAATATTATTAATATTAATATTAGTAATATAATAGAATTATTATTAATAATAATAGAATTATGATAAGTTAAAAATGACAATTTGCAAAACAGTCTAATGTGTGGGTTACACATAGTCTGGCCCAAATGATTCTGGCCCAAGCTGGTAAAAAAAAACGGTTGAATAACTAGAGCCGGGTTTCGAACTCGGAACCTCCCGCTTATTTCGACGCGTCTATGAGTTAATTTCCTTTAAACACTCGTTCCCAGCGTCATCTTCTTCATTTAGACTAACAGAAAAGCGTAGACTGATATATGTATATATTTTTAATTTAATTCTCTTTCATGTTTAGATGATTATTATGTTGAAGTTTAAATAATAGATCACAATGAAAAATTGAATGGAAGAAAAATAGGAATTATACCGAAACGAGAGAGGGTCGGAGCGGCTTCCGGTGACTCACGTCGTCTTCTCCGGCGAACACGGGGCTCCGGCGGTAGTTGCAGGTTTCCGACGGATGGCGTTCAACGAACAGAGAGTGCGTGAAAGAGGTGTGTTGAAGGTGAGAGGAGATGAGTGTAATGTGAGTGTGAAATGGTGTATTGATTCGGTATTATAATGCTCCGGAGAACGAATCGAGTCAAGAACCGAGCTTTCATTCATGATTGACGGATAAATGGAAAGACTATCATTTTCGATCACAGATTGAAATGAAAAAGGAAAGAAGACAGCAGGTTGTTAGCTATACACCGTTGGCGGCAATTCTTTTTGAAAGAATTCGAACCGTAACTCGATTATATAAGATATATGAATCCTAGTCTAATCGATAACAATTCGGGTTTTCGCGCATCTGGGAGAGCCAAAGGGCTGGCGGCGGTCGAAGGAGTCGACCTTGGCCACAGCGCCCGGTGTCATTCCTTACCGTTCAAAAAAAACAAGGCGCAGAGGAGCATGTAGTGTTGTTGCTTGATACGCGTGAGACCCGGTTCGAGTCCGCATGTTTGAAATTCTTTTTGTTTGTTTTTAAATCAAGGGCTCTAAGTTTCAAATGTTGACGCATTCAGCCCCTCAACTTTGTGGTTTGGTAGATTAGTTAACTTGTTAACTTAATTACTTAACTAAGTTAATTAAATAAACTTTTTAACTTTAATTAAAAATTCTTTTTCTATTAAAATAATTAATTTAATGAATAAATAAATATTTATTTTAAATAAACATATAAATGAATAAATGTTTATTTACTTAATAATTAATTAAAGGTTTTAAATAATTATTAAATAAATATTGAATAAATATAAATAAATAATGAATAAGTAGTTTAATAAATAATTATATGAATATATATTTATATAAATAAATGCATAATTAAATAATCAAATAAACGTGAAATATGAAGCATTACATCATGTCCCATCTTGGTGAATTTTCAGTCGTTAGTGGTCGGCATTCACATTCGTTCGTATCGGTGTTGTCGGTCCACAAGTTTTGATCGTTGTTGAACGAAAATATGATGGAGATGATGGGTTGTGAGAGATGATATTTGTGTAAAACATATAAGAGAGAGTGGTGTGTTGTGTGTTAAAAATATGGGTTGAGTTTGTATATATATATAAATCAAAAAACTTTTTTTAAATAGAAGTTGTGAATGTCACACCCCCAAAAAATCCATCTGCGGGGTTTTACCCGAGGCGTGTGACGTACCAGGATCTAGCCACTAATCATGTTGAACTAATAATAAATAATATAAAAAAATGCCAACGCCATGTCCAACATGAATAGTGTGACTCAAATTAAACGATTCAACAAAGTCTATTTTCAGCGGAAGCATATGTAAGTATCTCAAACAATTAAAAATCAAAATGTTTTAAAAACGTAAATTATCAATGTTTGCATCAAGAACACGCCCATGACACCCATAGCTCCTCAGACTGCAAGTTCACATGCAAGATATGTCTAACGACCTGCAAGCATGCAGAAAAAGTGTATCAACGATTAAGCCGGCGAGTTCACAGTTTTAGTTAAGAAAAACGGGTTGGTGTTTAGTTTAAAGACATGTTGATAATAACTCGATACAGCAGTGACGTCAGTTTGTTTGCCCTTCCCTAATGCCTATCAACATTGAGATCTTGTGGTTAAAGTCATTAGTTCACGCCCGTCCAATCCAGGTACGGTGTTAGGTTGTCAAGCCTAATAGCGCTATCAACTAATACCCCGTTGCCCTCCAAGCAACTAGTTTCGGTAATAAGATGGGACTTAAGTGATAGAGGTGAGTAGATTATCCAACATCAAATTTAAACTATAACGTTTGCCAAAAGTATTCCTCCAAGGAATAGTTGTTTCGTAAATATATTCCTCCAAGGAATAATAGTTTGTTTGTTCCCTCGGAACGCATGCTTGTAAAAGAGCAGTGAACTCACATTTGTTTGCTCGGTAAGAAATAAAGTGCAAATAGTAGCGAAGACGATCAACCGCGTCCTAAGATCGTAATCAAGAATATTAGGGATTGTTTATATAATTCACGAAAGTCCTACACGTATCTAGCAAATAACATACGTACAAGTTGTCACAAATATATTACCGAAAATGTTTCAAACACATGTTCACAATATAACCTACGACGTGCGACTACACCATTTATACAATTATTTAGCATGTGTGAATATAAAACGTAACAAGTTCAACAAATATACACTTACAATCATGCATAACAAAATTCACTGAAAATAGGCTGTTTTGGGGTGTCCATTTACCATACTTACGAAACTGCCAAAGTTATGATATTTTTATATGACGTGTCCGCTCAGAGGGTTTGGCCTTGTGTTAAATTTTTAGAGTCTAACTCTTTACAAAATTTATAAAAAATCATTACTAAGAAGCAATCAGATTCGTCACTTTCTAACTGCAGCTCACGGAAAAATTCATTTAAAAATCATCGGTTATCCGATTGACGTAATTCTAGTTGGAGATTTTTGGAATCACCTGGAGGTACTTACGATAAAAATTTCAGATCATAACTCAATTCCTACATTGAGTTATGACTCTTGTAATGGGCTGCAAATTCTGACGAAAAACACAGCCTGGACTTTTGACGCGAAATAAATCATTTAAAATATCAAACGACGTCAAAAAAATGCAATTCCAGTTGGGTTTGAAAGCTATTTCCTAGGAGTTCATCATAGACTTAAGAAACATTAGTTTTTATTAACTTTTGACCCAGTTACAGCCGATTAAAATCGGCTGTAACTGTCGGGCAGGACCTGTTTTCGTTACCCGATCTCGCAAACGATTAACTAGCGAACCCGTGACCCTTAAATATTAACCCAATAGATCATAAGTTGTTTGTATCTAGTTTATCATGCTCAAGCATCAAAGATATAATCCTAACCATATACATAAACCTATACGATATATTCGAGAACAATCCGCATCATTACTTGGTTTCCACACACCCTTGGTACACTTTAACCCATAACACTTCAAACCATAAGTTTGACAGAATCACAGCCGAGATACTCACAATAATACATACATGATCATTATACATATTATAATAAATCAGCAAGTTTCAATCCGCAACAACCTAGTTAATTCACCGAACACGAATATGATCAAGCTATCATTTAAACACGGCTTCTAGCAAATTCCTATTACTTGCATTCACTTTAACATCAAGAATCATTATCAGAATAAAACGCAGCCATGTAATCTACAAAACTATCAGCCATGACAACACAAAATACTAACCGTAAGAAGAGAGCGATGCAGAGAGAGAGAGCTAGTACGAGGGAGAGAGTCGCGAGAGAAGGAGTAGCGACCGAGTGGGGGGGGTTTCTCCTTGCTGCCGTCGGCCTTCAAGTGAGGGAGTAGGGTTTGTTGTTTTGTGTTGTAGTTCTAATACAAATGCATACATATAGGTATATATGTGGGGTGGGGCGGTTTAGATTTCTTGGGCCGCAATCTAGCGTGGGTCGCAAGATAGTGGTGGGACGTTGGGTTAAAAGATTGGGCTGCAAGCATAAGGGTATGGGATGTTCTATACGAAAGTTTGTAAAATAATTGTATTGCCTTGCGGCGTTTGAGAACAATAATTAAATAGAGTGGGGGTGTTGAGCCGATGATTGGCGCACACAACAAAAGGAAAGGAAATGATGTATTTTGATGGCAGCAAGAATGTTATTCACTAACACACATACATATATTATTATTACTAGGTTATAGACCATATGTGTTACATGGTTTTGAGGATAGAAAATGAAAGACTTTAAGATAATAATAGAATTGATCAAGTTCTTTGGAAAAAAAAATGTGTTTTCATTTATATAAATTTGAATGAGTTTCTTTTTAATTATTACTAGGTTAAACCCCGTGTATTACACGGTTTAATAAATGTAATTGTATATACTAAATAATAAAACAACATATCTTTATTAAAACTCCGTGTATTACACGAGTTTAATAAATGTAATTTTATATACTAAGTAATAAAACAATGTATCTTTAATAATCTTGTTTATTACATGAGTTAATAAATGTAATTTTATATACTAATACTATAAAAAGTTATATTTTAAATCCCCGTGTATTGTACAGGTTAAATAAATATAATTTTATATATCAAATAATAAAAAATATATCTTTAAAAACAACATTTATTAAATAGGTTGAATAAATGTAATTTCATATACTAAATATAAAAAAGTGACACTTTTAAAAAACCGTCTATGTATTGTATGGGTTTAATAAAGAATAAATGTAATTTTATATATTAAACAATAAAATAATATAACTTTCAAACCTCGTTTATTACCCGGGTTGAATAAATGTAATTTTCTATATTAAATAAAAAATTGTAATATTTTTAAAACCTCATGTATTGTACGGGTTGAATGATTATAATTTTATTTACAAATAATAAAAAATTATATATTTAAAATCCATGTG
The DNA here is from genome assembly GCA_947069175.1 of Scalesia atractyloides. Lineage (NCBI taxonomy): Eukaryota > Viridiplantae > Streptophyta > Magnoliopsida > Asterales > Asteraceae > Scalesia > Scalesia atractyloides. Next base: position 77,978,641 of record CAMTDV010000004.1, on the reverse strand, counting down.
TATTCATGGGTTGAATACATGTAATTTTTGTATTCTAAATAATATAAAAAATATATTTTAAAAAAAAACCCCGTCGGTGTATTGTACGGGTTGAATAATTCTAATTTTATATATCAAATAATAAAAATGTTATATCTTAAAAAATCTCGTGTATTACACAGGTTGAATAAATGTAATTTTGTATATTAAATAGTAACATAAAAAGTTATATGTTAAAAATACACCTTGTGTACCACACGTGTTAAATAAAATGTAATTTTGTATACTAAATAATTAAAAGTTATATGTTTTGCATTACACGGGTTGAGTAGCCATTTAAGTGATAAAATGTTAGTACCAATTCCGACAATATGATTTATAAATTATTTAATAAAATCAATATAGTATAAATATAGATATAGATAATACGTCAAGTGAATTATATAAACATAAAATACTATATATTACTATTTTCCATTAAATAAGTGAAGTATATAAAAAAAAAAATATTTCTATTTTCCATTACGTAAACATTATGTTAATATAGATTAATAGTTTGAATCTAAAATTTAATTTTAAATTATCTTTTAGTGAAGATATAATATATATATATATTATTTTAATAATGAAAATAAAAACAAATATAGTATAGATAAGACTAAATATTAATCTATCATTTATTTTTAGTTAATATAAGATAAGCAAGGAAAAAATGCGGAAAAACAAAAAATTAGATACCTTCAATTATTGACAAGTGTCATACATTGAATTACTTTATTATATGTATAGATGTTATTGTTGAGGTTGGTTGCGTTTGAAGGACATAATGATTATAATTTGGAATTATTTTTTTTATATTTCATATTATTTTTTGCATCACACATAATAAATATAAATTTTGATATGAATACATATAACCTCAATATGAACTATACATACAAAACTAAAGAAAAATTATCACATTACTCATTTTAAATGATGGGTTTACGAAGTAAGAATTTGATTTTTCAATACAAAAGAATTAGTATATTTTATTCCAATTAATATTTTCTTATTTTAAAAAGTGTTATCAAAGTAGAAGATTGAATGGAATTAGTTCATGATCTAAGATTATATACATATATATATATATATATATATACTGTTTATATATATGTTTAACATTTTGTGAAAATGATAATAACAAATTATAAATATGATGAGGTTTTTGAGGTTTTAAATTTTTGGTTACGTCAAATAGTGATGATGTATAAATTTTTTATTATCTCATCTTCTTTTGATAAAAATGTTTCTATCTATTAAAGTATAGGTAAGTAGATAATTAATATTAATTATTAAGAATTTAGAATACTGAAGAGACAAACCATGTATATAAGATTATTTTATATATATATTTATATATATATAATATATTAAATTAAATCATTTATACTCTTTATATTAATTTATTTATTATGATTGAGATAATATATAAATTGCCACATGCCATTTTATTGAAATATTTTATTATAAGAGAATGCCATATGGCATTAAGGGGATTCTTTTATTAGTATTAGATTATTATTATTATTATTTATTATTTACACATGATCAACTAATTATAACAATATAATAAAACCACTAATATAAATGTATACAATTAACATTCATGCTATAGTTCGGGTCTCGTAAGTTTCGAGCTATGCGAGTGGGTTGAATCGCATGATCGACACGCGGGATATCAGCTTTGGTGTAAACGGTTTGGGTTGGTTCAACACGATATGGATTTGGTTTCGACTACACTTTTGCACACTATAAATTAAATAAGTATCAATTTAATTTGTTGAATAAGATAAGTATATGATTAATTTGTAAAAGCGAAACAAACGGTTTTTTTACCTAAAAGTTATGGGTTGTCACAGTGAAACAGTCAAATCAAGCATGGCCCACATTCTTCACTTGTTATCCTCCGCTATTGCGTAGGCAGGCCTTCAATAGCCCCCATCACCAACCCACCCCCAATAGCGTCGACGATAAGGTTCGGGATGTGGGCACTATTGATGAATTTTGGCTGAGGTGGTTAAGAAAAACGCCTCATACCATACATCTTAATAGTTATCAAAACAAATAGTGCTTCAATTATATATATATATATATATATATATATATTATATATTATCATGAGAAAACTAGTTTAAATGAAAAAAAAACTAACTAAAAAGCTAAAAAAACATATCAAATTTTTTTATAAAAAATCGCTACATATATTATATAGAAAAAACTTTATAAAAAAAAAAAAAAAACATATAATGCACATGTGCAGTACAAGGTTTTTTTTTTTTTTTTTGAAAAAAAGTTTTTTTTATACATAAAAAACAGCGATTTTTTTTAAAAAAAATTGTATGTTTTTTATGCTTTTTAGTTAATTTTCTAGTTTTCTCACATTTAAGTAGTTTTCTCATGATCCTCTCCCTATATATATATATATATATAATGTGTATATTACGAAAAGGTTAGAGAAAATGTGTGGTCTAGAATACTTATCAAGTTTCTCAATTAGCCTAGTACTTCTCACATGATTCTAACCCTATATATATATAAGTCTAACCAACTTTTAAATCAATATTCACTGTTAAATTTGGCTGAATTAAATCTCAGCCACTTAAACCCCAAAATTAACCGCTATGATGGCGGTTCTAGATAGTTACTTGCAGTTATCGTAGGTTACCCCACTCTCCCCTGTACTCCCATACAATTCTCGCATAGTGGGAGAGGTTTTAGGGTTCTTTATCCATATCAAACCGTCACTCACACGCATTTCACTATCTTTCTCTCTTGTCTGAAGCCCACCAGACCACCATGTTCGCAGACCCTCCGGCGAACCACTGTGAAACGCCATTCCTGAATCACCCACCATCGTTGAATCGTTTGGGGATTTTTGAGTTTAATCATCCAAGTGTTCTTCAAACGCGAGATAGGTAAGCATCTAGACTGAAATTAAGGTTTCTTATGATTGTAATTTTTCTGTTCTCGAACTTCCATCAGTTGGTGCAGTTCATCAAACCAATATGCCTTCCACTGATTCAGTTCTCCTCCCGCGAGTTCAAGGTTAAGGTTAGTGAGTTCTTATGAAATTACTTTTTCTTATTTCTTCTGATTCTTTCCTGCTGTTTCCAATCACCGCCGTTTAACCTCCCCGTCACAGGAAACCATCATCGTCAGCATCGCAGGTAGACTTTTGTTCAGATTTGAAAGTATCATAGCAAATCAGAAAGATAACATTTCTTTCCTTCTTTACTTCTCCATCTCATTCGAAGGTATCATTCTAATCTGGTTTTTTTTATATGATTTTCATTCTTTTTTTAAAAGAAAACAAATTCTTCTTGAATCATAACATTTTTTTTCTTCCCGTCTTTTTAATTCCACGTGTCCACAGTAAATTTCTGCTCCACCTTTATTTAAAAGTTTGACACGTTAAGTTGCTACACAATTATGAATGCATGTTTGTTTGATGTTACATATATCACTGGCAATTTGTATATCTCAGGGAGTATATGCTTAGCTTTAAACGCTTGGGCTTGAAAAGTATGGAGTGTATTCAACTTCTAGCGTGTCATCATCTTGCTTTCCAGGTAAGTAATAATCTTAAGAGACAGTAAAACATTCTTATAAGGTAGATATTTGTATTGAAATTTCTAACATTAATACCTTCTACTAGGTTGACACAAATGTGGGACACTAGGATGTATAGTTGTAAGACTTGGATGGGTACCTTGGCTACCACTTCCCAAGTCCCTTCAGTTGTATCTCTTGGAATTGTAAGCACTAAAGCTTATGCGAAGTTTCTGGATTGAAAAAGACGACTTAACATCTATATGTGTATCTAGGTATCCGGTTCAAGATACCATTCAAAAGTATTAACGGCCTACAATGTGCACGCTTGACCAGAGAACTTTGATGGGGAGACAATAGCAGGTTTTTTCTTTCACATACTTATATGCTTTTTACTTTTTTAATTTGATATTTATAATCCAAACACTGGCGATCATGTAATATATATGGTTCTCTATGTGTTTGTATTGGCCTTCTTTCCATGTCTTTGTTGGATCAAATGAAATTCGTACACAAAACTATGTTTTGTGAGTTGTAGGTGAAACCTTAAAGCGAACACATGTGTAGTGTTGGAAATGCCACTATACTTGCTCTAAAGAAGTATCTCTTCTGTTGTTTGTGAGCAGGATATTAATTGAAGAAAAGCTCAATAACTAATGGATGAAGTGCTAAGATGGCACATGTTGATTAAATACATTCACACTTCACATGGGTGGGAATCTTTAAGAAATAACACATTTTTTATTACTAATTGATGCATTGAATAAAACATTTTTCTTTTTTTTTTTGGAACGGCAAATTTAGATCACTTAATGCTTTATAACCTAGTGGCATCTTGGTGGTGGCTTTATTGCAAATTTGGTCTCAAAGCCTTATCCCACCACCGAGATGCCACTAGGCTATAAAGCCTAGATATCTAAAGTCCAATAAAACAAGTAGAGTTCCGACAAGATACTATGTGCATTTTGTCTTGATATGTTTCTGTGAAGATATGTGCAGTGTTATTCATATGTTATTTTAGTTTTACTTATTCTTTCCACAAACTGATCTAAGTTATAAAATCCAAGTCAAAGTGCTCCTCTAAATATCCTTTATAGATTTATTATATATACTTAGTCTATGCACTTTGATACAATATATCAATCTTCTTATTTGATCATATATTTCTTTAATATGCTGACAGCTTCAGACTTTATCACTTAATGGTCCAGTCAGCAGAAGTGTTTTGGTCAAAAATTACCGAAGCAATTTAGTGATCAAATTAGTTTGGTGAGGTAGGTGCTATGTAGATTAGATAGAAATGTGTTAACTTGATTAAAAGTACAAGCAGCTTCAGGATATAGTTCCAGGATATAGAACTATATCAATTCGTAAAAACAATGCAATAAAGTAAAGGTTGCCACGTGATATACGAGGAAAGACCTTGATCAATCTAGATCGCCGGCATAAAACCTCGGGAGCTGACAATCGCCAGCTGCCTTGTTCTTCTTATTGATCAAACAGCAGGATACAAGTTCGGGATACTGCTTGAATCAGCTGTAAGTGTTACAAAGTTCGAACAATGTGAGTGTAGTGAGTGTTTTCGAGTGTTGCTGTAATCAGAAAGTGAAAGAGTGCGAGATGATGTGTGTCTTATTACTGATCCAAGTGCCTTAAATAGTAAACAAGACTAACTAACTATCCTACATTTTAGGGATCCTTCGAATATTCCCTCTTGACCGTTGTAGACCCTTTCTTCCGGCCTTCAAGCCTTTCTTTCAACCGTCATGACCGAGTCTTCAGGAAGACCAAGCCTTGTGAACGTTGGTACCTTGCATCCAAAGAAAATTATTAGTAACGAGTAGGATTTTCCCGCATGATGTTACCAATATCCTGGTTCAGTATCCTGGTCGCTGTAATCAATATATAGGGTCAAGATATATCCTCAGGATATGAGTCAGAAAATTCCACCCATAAAATTGTCCCAAAAAATATAGCTGTTGGGATCCCCTGATCTAAACGGATATATTTTTCTTTGCGCAGATCGAGGCTTTTAATGGGATGCAGATATGATGTGACATGGTGCAACTTCTAATGCTATTTTCACTCCATACCTATCTATCTCGCCCCTATATCTTCTCATTTTCTGTTTGAAGATCATCCATTCTTCTCAGAATTTTCAGGTATAATCTCCCTCTTTCTCTCTTTTTTCTCCATCTTGCTTCTTTCTTCTGTTCTGTTCTTGATCCCTCCATGGCTACTCGAACGCGATCACATACCGGTGATTCCACCCTGACTTTCACCGACCAGAATCTTCTCAAGAATCCAGAGAAGGAGGTGTGCTCCTTCGATAATGCTGATATCGCCTCTCTCAGGGCTTCCGACGCCTTTCCCGACGGGGCAATTATCCATCCATTTGACCGGAATCTACGATCAGATGTGGTATCCAAGGAGTGGATCTGTTTTCTAGCCTACCTTTTTTCTTTAGGCCTTCGATACCCATTTCCTGAGTTTATCATGCAGTTTTTTTGTACCACCGGCCTTAGCTTTGCTCAAACCATGCCTATGATCTGGAGGGTATTGATTGTGCTTAACCGGATCAAGACCCATCACATCCCTGACTTGTGCATTTAGGATATACCCATTGCCTATCGCCTAAGATCACACGGTTCTAGTCGATTCTTGCTTTTTATCCACCTCTAACAACCCCCTCATCCTCAAAGTGACCAAAAAATGAGGATGATTGGAAACGCAAGTTCTTCTTTGTTAAGAGGGACTCCATCAACGAAGGTGTTGACCTTCCGATGAAGTGGCTGACCACTGGTAGGATTTTGGGTTTTAGGGATATCCCCAAATGTATCCCGATCTTACATCCTGAACTGACATCTTGATATTTCCTTTTTCTTGCAGTGAATCTTAAGGAACGAGCCCCTCATACTTCTGAGGAAAGAATCAAAGCAATTTACAAATTACCTGAAAGCGATAGAAGTTTCACGTCCCTTCACACAAGTTCAATCCAATACTCTTCATCCAATATGTCTGGTAGGGATTACACATTTCCGTACATAACTATGTGTTTATACAATTAAGATTAAGAACTTTCCCCTTTGTGCAGATCTAGTTAAAAAGCCTGAAGTTTTCGACCTTGAAGAACTTGACAGCTACTCTGGCCTGTCCAAGTGAAGAAGGAATCTAGTAAGCCATCTTCTGTATCCAAGCCTGCAACCAGTTCCAAGGCCACGGCCATGCCTAAGCCTTCCCCTGCCACAAAGCCACGTGCCACCAGCTCTCGAAAGAGAAAAGAAACAGACTCCCCAGCTACCGGTGAGGCTTTCCCCTACGAGAACCAAGGATTCCTCGAGTCCATGCCTTGATGACTTCTTCTCTTAACCAGGTGAATATCCTTATCCTGTATCCTGTACATATATGCTGAACAAATATCCTGATTATATTATATATGTACAGATACCTGTATCTCAGACTGTAGGGTCTCGGTCGCCTGACGCATTTTTATGAGGACGCATGTGGGGTCAACAGGATGCTAGAGGCCAAGCTAAGGAAGCTCAAGTCACGATCAAGAACCACGAAAAGATCGCCGCCGCCAAATCCCATCATTACGAGGACAAATACAAGGCCATGACTCAGGAAACTCAGGCCGCCATCCAAAAGGCTAATCAGGATGCCCAGGCCAAGGTGGATGCAGCCCAACTCCAGCATGAGCAGGATATGAACTCCTACCGGGAAGGCCTCAAAGGTTCTGTCGTGATCTCCCTCCTCCAAGCCAGGCTGAAAATGGCGTATGAAGCCAGAGCTGCGGGCTTCAAATGCCCTGCCTGGAACATTGGCTCTTGGGAGGCGAAGCTAAAGGACCTAGGAGGTAAACCTGTGGAGTATCCTGCCAAGCCAGCGGTTGCAGAGTCTTCCAAGGGACGGTTGAAGTTGCGGTTGAGGCTCCCAAGGATCCTGAGGCTGATGCTGGTGCTGGTGGTCAAGGTGTTGATGCTGGTGGTGAGGATGTGGTTGATGATGCTGTTGAAGTGGAGAAGGTTGGTGAAGATGCCGTTGTGTGAGGGAATCGAAGTGGGCAATGGTGGATAATATTGCTTAGGCCGGAGCCCACTTTTTTAATTTGAATGGTCTGTAATCCCCTAAACAATTTTACTTTTCCTGCACTTGAACAATTTATATTTCCTGCACTTTAAACATTAGTATTTTGTGATGACCTGAGGTGGAGGGATCCTGGGTTTCAGGACGAAGCCTTCGGTCATCATTGTTTATATGCTTTTAGACCTTATCACATTCTTGGTGGATGGGTCTTGGTTTAAGACGAAGCCAAGAATGTGACATTTTGGAATGTTAATAATAAACTAACCTTTCTGTTTTATCTGTTGTTGTTATATTTTTATTTTAAAAAACATGTGTTTTAAATATCCTGAGCAAATATCCTGCTCAGGATCCTGATAAGTTTTCGTCACCTTTAATGAAAAATTGTTAGACAAAAACTGGGTTGAGTATAATCTTTATAGAAAACTTAGGTTACCCAAATAAGATTTCCAAAATTCAATAAATAAGAAATCATACCAGGAATACTTAGGCAAAAACTTTCGATTCCAACCTTTGAATCCTTTGCAATGTGCCCAGCACGGATGTCCCTGTCTGTGCAGGATATTGCATCAGTATATGACATACTTGAGTATCCCTTCACTTAATGATCAAATTTTGTAACGTTTTCCTCATGAAAGGATGTGTGTGATCATGGTCCCATTTATGAAATCTTCCAAAAACTATAGTTTCACTGGGGATTAGCCCTTAGTATCCTGGGGATAAACCTTAGTATCTGGGATAAACCCTTAGTATCCTGGGGATAAACCCTTGTTTTCGTGTGCTACAGGTGGGAGTGTATAAACTCCAAGACTTAGAAAGGTGAAAACCTTTAAACCTGAGAGAGTATGAAAATACCCTTTCGCGAGAGAGGGTGATCAATCCTCATATACCTTAAGGATCCGGGATATAGCCAACAATAACGAAATTTTCAGCCACTTTTACATGAACTGGTCCCGCCATCTTGAACTATAGCCGGATACTTGCGCTCCAGGCGGGGTGTTTAAACCCAATTCAGAAGAAAGATGAATACCTTTAAACCTGTGAAGGGATCTGAATCCCTTAAAGGTGAGAGAGGGGGCCAATCCTCTAATCTTTCGATTCATCTTGAGCAAGTATCTTGAAGCATATCCTACAAAACACCTTTTAACTAAGGTGGGTGTTAGCTTGGCTAACACCCCTCCGATGCTTAAGTCAGTATTGGGTTTCAAAGAAAAATAACTCAAACCAAAAATATATATTAAAAGATATAGAATTCATGCCATCCTGAGTCAGAAATCAAATTCTGAACTCACTTGAAATAAGCCTTAAGATGTATAGCATTCCAGGATCTTGGTATCATATCTCCATTCATGGTCTTGAGCCGGTATGCTCCTTTTCCGGATTCTAACTCAATCTCGTATGGTCCTTCCCATTTTGGAGCTAACTTCCCGTCAGCAGGATTAGTTGTATTCTGAAACGCTTTTCTCAATACCCAATCTCCAACTTGGAATCTCCTAGTTCAGGATCCCGAAGGCTCGATCTTGCTGTAGGTATCACCATTTCTGTTGGAATCACTGCTTTTGCCCCAAATACCAAAGAAAATGGGGTTTGCCCAGTAGCATTCTTCACAGTTGTTCTATCAGCCCATAGGACAAATGGTAATTCTTCTACCCATTTTCCTTTCTTAGCACCTAATCTCTTCTTCAAGTTATTGACAATTATCTTGTTTGTGGATTCTGCCTGTCCATTAGCTTGAGGATGCACCGGTGTTGACGTGATCATCTTAATTCCCCAACTTTTGCAAAAATCAGTAGTCCTTTTGCTGATAAATTGGAACCATTGTCGCAGATTATTTCGGCGGTATCCCAAACGTTGTCAGGATATTCCTCTTGATAAAAGACACCACTTCCTGATCCCTAACTTGGACAAATGCTTCTGCTTCAACCCACTTAGAGAAATAATCTGTCACTGCTAGCATGAAAACCTTTCCTCCAGGAGCCTTTAGGAGTTTTCCCACTATATCCATCCCCCACTTCATAAATGGCAAAGGAGATATGATAGGATGTAATGGTTCTGCAGGCTGATGTAGTATATTGCTATGTCTCTGACATGCATCACATCTTCGAGCATATTCCGCAGCGTCCTTCCTCATGGTCGGCCAGTAGTATCCTGTTCTCAATACCTTAGAGAATAAAGATCTGCCCCCAGTATGGTTGCCACAATCTCCTTCGTGTATATCCTGAAGTACCTCCTTGGTTTCAGGATCTTCCAAGCACCTCAGATATGGACCTGCAAGGGATTTCTTATACAAAATATCATTTATTATTGTAAAGCGGGATACCTTCATTCTGAAAGCCTTGGGATTTTCGTCCTTTGGGACATCTCCTTTTTCAAGGTACTTCACAATTGGAGTCATCCAGTATTCAGGATCCTTATCAGGATATGCTTCACCAGGATCCTGAACAGTTGTTACCTCCTTATCCTGAAACTTCAAGAGTTCCGTCGCAGGATACAAGATATGTAATATTGGTATCTGAGTTCCTTTCGGTATCCTGACAGTAGATCCTAGATTTGCTAGAGCGTCTGCCTCAACATTTTCCTCTATTGGTACCTGTTCAAGTGTAAAAATTTTGAAGTATCCTGCTAATTTTTTTTAACAATTTCAAGATATTGAGCTAATTTTTCACCTTTGACTATATAAGATCCATTGAAATGGTTAGTAATCAACAGGGAGTCAACATACACTTGCAAACACTTAACGTTCATATTCTTAGCCAATTCTAATCCTGCTATCAGGGCTTCATATTCTGCTTCATTATTAGTAGCAGGACATTCGCATCTAATAGCCTGGGGTAATATGCCCCCTGTGGCGATTTTAGTAGTATTCCTAATCCTACACCCCTTATATTAGATGCACCATCAGTACACAATATCCAACATCCTGAATCCTCACCTAGTTGTTGTACTTCTAGGTCAGCTTCATTTTGAATATCACTACTAAAATCTGCCACAAAGTCTGCTAGGGCCTGAAACTTTATAGCATTTCTAGGTTCATATACTAGATCATAAGCACTTAGTTTAACAGACCATTTAGCCATTCTACCAGACATTTCGGGCTTCCTAAGCACATTTTTAACAGGGTAATTGGTTTTAACACGAATCCTATGTGTTTCAAAGTAATGTCTAAGTTTAGTTGATGCCATGACAAGAGCTAATATTAATTTTTCTAAATGTGAGTATCTGGTTTCAGCATCTAATAAGCTTTTACTAACATAATAAACAGGATATTGCTGACCTTTGTGATCCTTTACCAAAACAGCACTTACTGCATTCCCTGATACTGCAAGATATAGGGATAAGGGTTCACCATCCTCAGGCTTCATCAACAGAGGTGCACTTGAAAGATATTGCTTCAACTTTTGCAAGGCAGCTTCATGTCTTTCACCCCATTTAAAATTTTGTTTTTCTTCAGGATATCATAGAATTCCTTGCATTTTCTGAGGATCTTGATATGAACCTGTTTAATGCCGCTACTCTTCCTGTTATCCTTTGAACATCCTTCATATTGGATGGTGATTTGAGATCTAGGACAACTTTAATTTGTTTTGGACTTGCTTCTATTCCCCTCTTGGTCACCATATATCCTAGAAATTTTCCAGCCCCCACTCCGAAGTGACACTTAGCAAGATTCAGCTTCATATTATACTGGTCCAGGATATTGAAAGCACATTCAAGATCCTGAAGATGATCCTCAGCTTTCTTGGATTTTACCACCATATCGTCAATATACACCTGCATTGTGTCCCCCAGTTTGTCTTTGAACATCATATTGACTAACCTTTGGTATGTTGCACCTGCATTTTTTAAACCAAAAGGCATGGCAGTATAACAATATATACCTGTAGGGGTCATGAATGCTGTATCTTCCTGATCAGATGGCTCCATTTGGATCTGTTGAAATCCTGAAGATGCATCCATAAAGGTCAGCATTTCATGGCCGGCAGTCGCGTCTACCATCGAATCTATGTGGGGTAATGGGAATGGGTCTTTAGGACAGGCTTTATTGAGGTCTGTGTAGTCTACACAAACTCTCCATTTTCCATTCTTCTTTTGAACCACTACTACGTTTGCTAGCCACTTAGGGAACTTGACTTCCCTAATCATCCTAGATTTCAATAATCTTTCAATCTCCTCTTGTATAATCGCATTTCTTTCAGGAGCAAATTTCCTCCTTTTTGCTGAATTGGCTTGAAAGACCTGTCAATTCCAAGTTTATGAGTTATAATATCTTTCGATATACCTGTCATGTCCTCATGTTTCCATGCAAACGTGGACATCCTGCATTTCAAAAAGTTAGTAAGTTGACTCTCAATATCCTGAGGGATATTGGTCCCTACAAGCACCGAGATATCAGGATTATCCTGATCCAGGATAACTCTTTTAACATCCTGCTCAGAAGTTTCCACAATATCTTGGGCTTGTATCTTTAATTGCTATCCTGCCCTGGATTTTGTTGACGCCTTCATTGAGGAGGAATTGCATTCCTTTGCTTCTTGCTGGTCGCTTTCCACCTTGACTACCCCAAGGAGTAGGAATCTTAACACATTCATGAATCCATGGCCTGCCTAATATAATATTATAGCAAGATAATGAATCCATAACACAAAATCGCTGCATAGAATTTACTCCCTCAACGTAGACAGGTAGCTTTATCTCTCCAACAGTGTTCTTTGCTTCTCCACTGAACCCTACAAGCACGGTGGATTTCGAGGTAATCTCCATTTCTGGGATATTCATCCTTTACAGGGTTTCCAACTGGATGATGTTGACCGAGCTCCTGTTGTCCACCAGTATCCTGCGTACAAAATGGTTAGCGATATATAAAGTAATTACCAAACCATCATGGTGAGGATCCTGGATGTTATCCCGGTCGTCACTATCGAATGTTATGACTTTGTCATTCGTAAGCATTGTCATCCTGGTTGGTTTGTCTCCTATTTCTGCCTTAGCCTCCTTGGCATGTCTCTTGGCCGCTGAGTATGAGGTTCCACATATGTCGGATCCTCCGGATATAAAGTTGATTATCTTGGCGTCTGATGGAGGTGATGCTGCTCGTTCAGGATATTTGTCAGTATCCTGTCCCTTATTTTTCTTCCTGCCGATAAGATCTTTCAAGTAGCCTTTGCTTAGGAGATAGCTTATCTCCTTTCTCAGGGCTATGCAATCCTCCGTTACATGCCCAAAATCTTCATGGAAGGGCACCACTTGGATTTATCCTTCCAATCAGCCTTTTGTTGGTTCTTCCTAGGCCACCTTGCTTTATCTCCTAAACCCTGCATGGCATATATTAGTTCAGGAGTATAACGGAAAAACAATATTCAGATAACTCAGGATACTCCTCAGGATCTTCGTCCTCAACAACATTCACTTTTTTGTTGTCATTCCTGCCATATGGCTTAGAGCGATATGGCTTGTACGATGATTCTGACTTCCTGTTAGTTGATTCATATGCTGAGGATGAATTCACCTTTTCTTGCATTTTCTTGTCATCTTTGAGCCTGATATATCTCAAGGCCCTATTTCGAGCTTCATCTAGATTCCTGCAAGGATTCATCACAAGATCCTGATAAAATTGGGAATCCTTCTGTAATCCCAACTTGAATGCTTGTACTGCTGTAGCAACATCAAGGTTTGGGATATCTAGGGATTCCCTACTAAATTTGTTCACGTAATCCCTAGGGGATTCTTGAGGTCCCTGTGTTATCCTGTAGAGGTCACTTGTTAGTTTTTTAAAGCTTCTACTACAAGAAAATTGACTGTTAAACAAATTAACCAAATGAGCAAACGATGTAATTGAATGAGGTGGAACGCTTAAGAGCCACTTCAAGGCTGATCCTGTCAGAGTAGAGCCGAAGCCCTTGCAGAGACATGCTTCTTTAAGATCCGGTGGAATAGGATTCACTTCCATCCTCTCCTTATGCTGGGCAATATGCTCCTTAGGATCCGTTGTCCCATCATAAAGCTTCATGTTGGGAGTTTGGAATCTCTTTGGGATTCAGCATCACAAATGTGGCGAACAAAGCGGGATATGTTGTGACTATCATGGAATACTTCCGGTATGGGCTGCACTACCCCAGGTATACTCGATATCAGATCCTTCAACTTCTGAAGCTCTCTAGAGAGTGTGAGGTTACACTTGTATCCTGCGAAGATCCAACATTGTTAGTAGCAAAAGTATTAACATTGTTAGATAAGTTACCAGCCTATTGATTCTGGCCATATCCTGATCCCTGAAAGTTGACATCATGACTGATGGGGATCTCTGGGATATTGCTCCGGGAGTGACTCGGTATAATGTTGCCCTGATTATCCTCAGCATATACTGCGAACTGAAGTTCAGTATCCTGGGTTGCAAGGGAGTGACAATATCCTCAGCAGATTTCCTGGGGTTGGATTTTAAAAGTTGTATTTTTCTTATCAGCATCTGGTTAGTTTCCTGCTGTTGCTTCATTTGACCCTGTATACTACTAAACAAAGACAAAATTTCGTCGTTAGAAGCAAAAACAGGAGTTCTCCAGAAACTCCGGATCTGGAATATTTTGAGCAGTAGTTGCATCTCGAGCTGCTTGGCTTTCATTCCTCCTTTGGGAAGTCTGGGCTGGTGGAGGTGGAAGAGGCAATGAACCAGTTACAGCAGATGTTGATGCGAGCACCGAAGAAGAACTCAAACCTGACTGGAAGCCATCAGAGATAACCTCGTGAAAAGATTAGAGAATAAAAACCGATTAATGATTTTAGAAAACTTTTGATTAGAAATAGCACCACTTGCCCCATGGTGGGCGCCAAATTGTTTTGGTCAAAAATTACCAAAGCAATTTAGTGATCAAATTAGTTTGGTGAGGTAGTGTGCTATGTAGATTAGATAGAAATGTGTTAACTTGATTAAAAGTATAAGCAGCTTCAGGATATAGTTAAGGATACAGAACTATATCAATTCGTAAAAACAATGCAATAAAGTAGAGGTTGACACGTGATACACGAGGAAAGCCCTTGATCAATCTAGATCGTCTGCATAAAACCTCGAGAGCTGACAATCGCCAGCTGCCTTGTTCTTCTTATTGATCAAACAGCAGGATACAAGTTCGGGATACTGCTTGAATCAGCTCTAAGTGTTACAAAGTTCGAACAATGTGAGTGTAGTGAGTGTTTTCGAGTGTTGCTATAATCAGAAAGTTAAAGAGTGCGAGATGATATGTGTCTTACTGCTGCTGATCCAAGTGCCCTTTAAATAGTAAACAAGACTAACTAACTATCCTACATTTTAGGGATCCTTCGAATATTCCCTCTTGACCGTTGTAGACCATTTCTTCCGGCCTCCAACGCCTTTCTTTCAACCGTCATGACCGAGTCTTCAGGAAGACCAAGCCTTGTGAACGTTGGTACCTTGCATCCAAAGAAAATCATTAGTAACGAGTAGGATATTCCCGCAGGATGTTACCAATATCCTGGTTCAGTATCCTGGTCGCTGTAATCAATATATAGGGTCAAGATATATCCTCAGGATATGAGTCAGAAAATTCCACCCATAACAAGAAGCACTGAAAATTGAAGACTTGTATGTACAACAAAGTCGGCTACCTAATGCTATACTCTAGCGTTTGATGGTAAAAACCCATTTGTTGTTCATACAAGCCTTTTAGAACTACTTACAAGAATGGAGTTGCAGGTATACTTTGGCACAAGTGTTTTGTTAAATTCACTCGTATACATATACTTATTAGTGATTTTAGATATAGACTAAATACTATTAACACAATATGTTAAACATTTATCAACATGCTGTTTTGGATCATGAGCTAGGATACCTTAAATGTGATCATGGTATGTGGCTAACATTAGCAACTATTCTTACTCTTAAAGCCTATAAATTAAAAAAAAGATGAAGAAATTAAGTGATGAAAGTCTTACATAAAATGAAGAAATTAAGTGATGAAAGTCTTACATATTGTTTTTTTTTTTTCACATATTGAAAGTTTGATTGCCCATAAATTAGAATAACAATTATTTCGTTGGCTCCGGGTTGCATATCTTACTTGTGATCGGGTTGCTCTTTTTGTAGTTCAAGATCCCAAGGTATATAATAAGCAAGTTATTTCTTATAACCAATGTTTATATTTATGAATTTAATATTTTTTTTGTTTTTTTTATGATCCTACAAGAGGTGGTCATTTTTGTTCTAATAAACTTGCTAGAGGATGCCTATCTTTGGCTAAGCAGTTATACATGAATGTTTTTTTAGAATAAGCCCGATCTTATGGAAGGTGTCTGTCTATAAGTCATGTAGGATGATATATAAGATAAATCAGATTCTTATAACGACTATAGGTGAGAAAATGGACATTTTTGCATGTTTTTTTTCTACTTCAATGTGTGTCTATATGTTGTTATATTTGTTCCTATTTTACTCCACTTTTTTGGTTAACATATACTTATGAAAGATACAAGTGGCAATTTCAGTTTTAACCCACCGACCTTAGAACGGGTTGATCTAGGTTTATTTTAGCTCTAACGGGTAAAACGGGTTTTAAAAGTAGCTAAAAGGGAAATGGGTCAAATGGGTAGAACAACTGGATAGTTGCCCAAGTGTATCTTTAATGCATATATTCTTCTAAACCTTTTGTTCAACCCAACCAGTTTCGTTCTATATAAAAGGTCCAACTTATCTGACATGTTATCTTGCAAGTAGTACCATATGTATGTTTTTTTAAGTTTTTTTTTACGGTTTACAGTTTGCACACATTAGTTTGTAGAAATAACGTGTGTCCTGCAAACATGATGTGATCATGGAATTAGTGGTTGGTGTGATCAGTAATGTATCAAGAAACATTTAGTGAGTTATAATCAGGGGCGTACCCACCCTAAGCCGAGGGTGGGCGAGGGAACCCCATGAAAAAATATTTTTTAGTGTTATTTTTCGCCGGAAATCCCGACCGCACCCCTTGGAAATTTTCACTCGCACCTTTTGAAAAATTTTCAACCCCCCACTTGGAAAAAAAATATTTATTAACCACTTATTCACTTAATTATTTAACACAATCAAAGCCCAATTTACAATCTATTTTTATTAGCCCAAGCTCAAACCAACCTCAAAAAATTTGAACTAAATAAAATAATCCAAACCCATCCACCCATTCCAATTCCGAATCCTGCCCCCAAAATAACTCCGAATGACTTGACGCCCTTGCTCACGATCGGAAGACTTTTTTTGCTGGAAAAACCCAAATTCCGGCTAGACCGACCCATATTACGCCAGAATTCCGATATAGAACTAGTATGGTTTCTTTTTTATTTTTTTCTTTTTATGTGATGATTAGGAGAAAATATAGATGTGTAAGGATTTGATATTTTTTATAATTTTTGATGTTCTAAACTTGTAGTTAAATGATTTTGTAGTTTTATTTATAGTTGTGTTTGTTTAAATGATTAGTTACAAGTAATCAACATTTAATATTAGGGCTTGAATGTTTGAAAATAAAATTGAAAATGATGGACTATGGTTGAACATGATTGTTTATTTTGTTTAAGTGTTTAGTGTTGTTTTATGAACTTATGGAGCAAATATTTGTGTTATGAACAATGAGTAAGAATGTAATGAACTTATAGTGTGTTTAGTATCTTTAGATGATGTTTTGGATATTTCAAAAAAAGAAAATATGTAGGGCACAATTTTAAATACGTTTGTAATTTGTAATGACGTTTGACATGTTTTCGATAATTTTATAAATTATAGTTTGATGTTCTTTTGTCGTACATGATCCAACTCGACCCGACCCGCTATGAATCGATTTTTTTATACAGCTAGAGGACTAAAATCTTTGAAAATATTCTGCACCCCAGGAAAAAATTCCTAGGTCCGCCATTGGTTATAATACCATTCAAACATTTACTTGCTCATACTTAAATCTGATAAATTTTTAAAATGAGTAAGATTTAAAGTTTTTCCTTTTGACATTTCTATTTGAAATTATAACCTATAAAAGTAGAAAAGTGAATCAACAATCTATTATAATGATATGTAGAGCAGGGCTGGATTAATTGAAAGGGTGAGAACGTGTTTACAAACACGTCGAGGAGCAAATGCCTTGTGGAATCAAGGATGCAAGGTATTGGCTCTTTGATGTATAAGAATTTATACATCTTTAAAACGTCAAATAGACCCCGTTTACGCGAGAACTTGTCGTATTTTCATTGATTTTGGTGCTCATTTGAGTTGTTTGTGAAAATACAGGTTTAGGCTTCGACCCGGTGTTGAAATGGAGGCTTTTGGAGCAAAAAGGAGCAAAAACGGAGTTTTCCAGCAAACTGCCAGATATGGCACGACCGTGCCAACCGCTGGCACGACAGTGCCAGGCCAACCCTGATCGGCACTCTCATTTTCTGCGCAAACCAGGAAGATTTGAAGACTGGAACGACCATGCCAAGCCAAACCAGTCTCAGATCAGCTTGTTCCCGGGATCATTTCAGACATTTTCAAATATTTCATCAGGAGCACGACCGTGCCAAAGGTTGGCATGGTCGTGCCACCTCAGAAAAGTTTGAGCGGGATTTTTCCCAAAAAGGCTAGAAAACAAGTCAACACTCGAAAAAGGCACTCTGACACTTACCAAGCACGACCGTGTCAAAAGGTGGCATGGTCGTGCCAAACTCCCAGTAGCATAAATATGTGGTTTAAGCTCATTTGGAGGGGAGTTGGAGCATTTTGGTGAAAGCTCTTGGAAGCTTGTTGGAGCCAAGAGGGAGCCTTGAAGAGGACTTAATCACTTGAAGATCTACTCAAACACCATTTAATATTGTCTTTAAGTTGGTTAGCTTACTAATTTCATTATGAACAATTTATGCTTTCTTGCACTTGATTTGGTCACTATGAGCCTTATTGGCTAAACATTTGTATTGCTTAAACTTTGTTGAAGTTTATGAACATGTGGTAATTATGGAAGTAGATGTGGTGATTGTTTTTGTTAATCTTAATAGTAATGCTTGAATCTTGTTCTTGGAGTTCTTATGTTTGTTTAAAGTCTTTGTTCTTGAAGGTTTGGTCATAAGTATTTACATGTTATGTTGGAAAGCCCATGTAGAGATTATGATTGTTGAATCTTGTTAACTTGTTAGTATGATTCATGGCATGATACTAGGAATGGTGATTGCTAACATGATTAGAATGGAGATTTGAACATGTGTAGGAATTCTTGCATTTAGATTTGGAAAAATCATAATAATGTTTACATGGATTCTATAGTTGTGGTTGTGTTAGATTGATGATTTTTGGCCAAGATTGTTATCTAGCATGATCATGCTTATGGTTTTTTTCAAGAACATGATGATATTGCTACTTACTTGAAAGCAAGTTAGGGTGATTTTTATGTTGTTCATAGTAATTTTCTCAAACTTGTAGATTTTGGAGTTTTAGCAAACAATAACTCTTGTTTAAAGATTAACATTAACTTAGCAAGTGAGCTCAAAAATAATAATTTTTAGGTGATTAGAATGTTATTTATTTTAGTTTTCCTAAGGATTATAAACTAGCAAGCCTTGATTGGGGACTTAGTTAAATTTGGATCTTGCATCACCATTAGTCTCTTCCATTAGTTGTCACATGTTTGTTAGTGGATACTTAGTTTAGACAACCTCTTTTAGATATTGTTATTCCTTAGTTTAGTTGGTAGCTTGTTATTTTTACATGATAATTTAGGAACAAAATCAACTCATCAATTGAAAAGGCTTTAAAGTAACAAAAGTTTAGTATTGAGACACTGCGTCCATGGATTGATATCCGGTTCTTACCGACAAATTATATTTCCTCCCGATGGGTACACTTGCCCTTTGTGTGTGTAGTTAGTTTTTAGGTGAAAACCCCTTTTAAACTAAATCTGTGTGAAGAAAAACCAAATTAAAAATATATAAAATTCACGCACATTAAGTTTTTGGCGCCGTTGCCGGGATGCGTGTAACATCCGTCAAAAACGGATTTTACCAAACCCGCTCCGTTTATTAACCGAACAATTAGTTTAAAATTTCGTGGCGTATTTAATGCCCAAATTAATTTTAAACGATACATAATTAATTATTATATTGGAATATATAGTTTGTTTTTGAAAAACTGTCAAAAATAAGAAAATAAAAATAATTTGGCACTGCCGGGTTTCGAACCCGGGTCAGTCAGCCGGTTCAACAAACTTAACACACACACACTCAACCACTGCGCCACTTGTAATTCTTGTTAATTATTAAAATCAATTAATAATTATTATAATTCTCAAATTCAAAAACCGGCGCCCAAATTTCAGTCGTCGGAAATCCCGACTAACTCGCGAGAATTTACGATTTCTTTAGTTATAACGTAAACTTTAAACACACATCGGTTATAACCGACGCCTGAACCCGCGACACAGTTATAACCGCCGGAGATTTTCTAACCGACGAATCAAGTCGGAAATTGGACCAAATTCATCGATAACCTGCCTTATAAATACCTCCTCGAACCTCTGCAAGCTTTTTTGCTCAAAACCCCACCTTTACCCGACGTAAATCCATTCGCCGGAAAACTTCTGTATCTCGCCGGAAAACCGAGCCCTTCACTTCTGAGCCTTACTGAACCCCCTGAGCTTATACCGAAGTCACCCACATCCTTTTCAAGCTTTCTGAAGACTCGCTGCTGCAAGACACACGACGCCAGAACCTGTTGCTGTTGCCGGAGTTCTGCCGGAGAAACAGAGGAGTCCAGTCGGTATACCTTACGCCTAATTTCTCTTTCTTTTTATTTATATCTCGCCTGTAATTAACTGAAAAACGCTAACGAACATGATTAAAAACTTCGAACCAGTCAGTCATCGTTTCTGGTTAAAATCAACAAATCAACGAAGAAGACGAAGTTTCTGTAGTGTATAAGTATAATTAAAATCAAGTTATTACTCGGGCTAGACACACAGTCCAGCGGTGGACTGTGTGCACATTAAACACGTAAACGTCTCGAGTTCGAATCTTGTCCCACGCATGCTTGCCTTAATAAAAATGTCTTTTTGTTAACCGAACCGGAGTCACCGCTGTATATGTTAAGTATAATAATAACCGGAATAATAACCAAGTTAGACACACAGTCCAGCGGTGGACTGTGTGTATGTTTAAATCACAGGACACGAGTTCGAGTCCGGGCTACCGCACCGGCCCGGATAATTATTAAACTTTTTATTTAAGACAGAAATGGAAATGTTCAGTTTGTATATAAGTATAATAAAAATCGGTTTATATAACAAGTTAAACACACAGTCCAGCGGTGGACTGTGTGTTAACCTAAACCACAGGTCCTTTGTTCGAGACCTGTGGAGCGCACCGGTCCGATTCAGTAAAATCTTTTTAGAAATAAATTGATTTTCGGATTAATCTAATTAATATATAAATATAATTAAAAACAGAAATATTTCGGGTTAGACACGTAGCTCAGTTGGTAGAGCTGCGTGCACGCGTACGGGAGGTCTCGGGTTCGAGCCTCACTCAGCGCACACTTAAACGCATACGAACCGGTCAAAGTCAACAGTCAACGGTCAATGGTCAGCGGTCAACGGTCAAAAAAGTCAATTTTTTTATTATTTTTATTTATTTATTTTAATTAAAAATCAATTAAAAATACTTAAAAATAACATTTTTAAGGTTAGAAAATAGCCTTAAACTCACAAAAATACACCCAACAATCCTACTAAAATGGATTCATAAAATCCGTTCACTTACCAAACCATAATGCTATTTATCTAGGTTAATTTCACTCGTGGTTAAAACCACTTCGCGTGCATTCAACATCATCAACCGAACGCACCCACTGTGAGTGAATCTTACAACTCCCCTTTTTTAATTACACGTTTTGGGGTGTGTCATGTGTCACAAAATAATTAACTCGTTTATTTAAACTCGTGCCATACCATATCGTGATCTAAACTTAGATTGTTTATATTGTTGTGATTATGTATTTCATTTTGTCAACTTATATGAAATTCATTCATTAAGCCCATCAGTTCCTCATGGGAGACGAGTTGAGCAAAGCGTGCCTCAAAACCAATCCATTATTGTTCATGTGTGTATTATTGAGTTTATATTGTTTGTAGTTATGTCTTTCATATTATCATGTTTATGCAATTCATTCATTAGGCCCATCAGTTCCTCGTGAGAGACGAGTTGAGCAACGCGTGCCTCTAAACGATCCATTATTGTTCATGTGTGTATTGTTTAATATTAAATTGATTGATGAATAAGTTTACATGTATTTTTACTCATGTGTGGTTGTGCACTTTATTTCATAATCAATTAAATAAACTTGTTCAAATGTTTTCCATAAGATTCACTCGCCAACTTTTGTTGATCCAAAAACCTTTTTACACATGATACAGGTGAACAGGATGAAGCAAGGAAAACATAGGAAATGCCTTAGAAGAAAACAATGAAGCCTAGATTGATATTTAGGACATGTTGTAATATTGATTGTAATTTTCCAGTAAAGTGTATTAATGAATATGAAACGTTAAAATAAATGTCATGAGCTCTGATGATAACCCAATCATGCCCTGATCACCTTTTCCGCTGCGGGTCGGGGTGTGACAGATTGGTATCAGAGCCATGACTATAGGGATATAGGATAGGTTATTAGACCCTTAGAGCCTATACTATAGTCTGCCTAAATTTTAATTGATTAGGTGGTTACATACAACTTATGATATTTATTTGTTTCATATTTGTTTATATTTACAGTCAAACATACATACTTACATACACATTCATCATACATATATCAATGATTCATATATTCAATTCATCTTCATACTTTTGTTATTCAAAGATTTTGTTGCAATTTTCAAATCTCATCAAAGTAAGTTCTGCGACAGGCATGTAGTAACTGGAAGGGTACAAGTACCGGTAGTCGGAACGTCCTGTCTAGGTTGGCATTCGTATAAATCCAATATAACGGACCAGTTTGCCTACCTGGGGACTAACGATGAGAGTACAAAGGACCTATTAGGCCAAAGCATGCCACACCAAACGTCGTTCGAACTAACCCACTTTGAGGTGTCACCGTGTCTACACTTGGACACATTCCGAATATCACACGTTGTATATATATTTCTCGATTTTCTCCGGGTTTTAGTGTACGCAACCAGGCAAACCCATGCGAACCATATGAAAAACCCGGTATTCATGGGGGCCCACATGATTACGAAGGTGAAGTATGGCGGCATGTAGGCCTAATGGCGAGCAAAGCCCAAGACATCCTATGGATGTAGTAGATTTATTTTTCTATAATTATTTTATGAATGTTCATTCCTAGTGCGACCCATGAACCCAAAAACATCCAACTCATACTCTTGACATGTATTCCTTGTAGATGTTTTTTAGCCTCGCCCGTAGGAAGATGAGAGCAGGAAAAGCCCGCGAGCGCATGGCTGCCTTAATCGCTCAACAAATGGCTGCCGTAATACCCAACATTGTAATCCAAGTCCAACAATCACTTACTGCTAATCCTGTCAATCAAGAAAATCAAAACGTTATCAACTCTCCCCCAACTACCACTAAATGCACCTACAAGCATTTCAAATCATGCGACCCTCCAAAATACAAAGGGACTGAAGGTGTCACTGCTCTCCTCCATTGGTTTGAAGAAATGGAGAACACTTTTCTAAATTGCGATTGCCCCAATGATCGCAAAGTGCGATATGCTACCGGTCGTTTATATGGAATAGCACTTACTTGGTGGATTACAGAGAAGGCCAAACGAGGGGTTGAAGATGCTATGACTTTAACTTGGGATTAATTGAAGGAAATCATGACCAGACGATTTTGCCCAAGGAGCGAAATCAAGAAATTAGAAGATGAATTTTATTCGTTGAAGCAAAAGGAAGGAGACCACACCACATACAACAAAAGATTCCTCGAGTTACATCAAATGGTTCCCAACATGTTCACTCCCCTCTACCGTTTGATCGAGCACTACATTCGTGGTCTTCCGTCAAAGATTCAAGACTCTGTAATAAGTACCACGCCTGCAACTTTGGAAGCAGAAATGGAGCTAGCAACAGCGCTCACCGAGAACCAAATTCGGAACAAAGACTTCAAGGAGGAGAAGAAGAAGGATAAAGCATCGACTGAAACCTCCGATTACACCCAGACCGAATCCCCTTCTCCACCCACTTTTAAGAGAAAAAGAGACGGGCAACTTTTCGCTACTACCCAACGTAATCAACCAATTTCACACGCCATACCCATCCAAGCTATCCTAATCACTCAAGTGGCACCCAACTCAACTTACCCAAATAAGAAACCATATCTTGGACCTCACCCTCGATGCAACAACTGTTTTTATCACCATCCCCTTACTTTACCTTGACGACTATGTGCAACTTGTGGACGCTATGGTCATTTGAGCAAGGTTTGCCGCACCTTTCAAAACCAAATCTCTTCCCCTACTCAAAACATGGCCCAAACCTATCAACAACCCCAATACCCCATGTTCCCATATGTTCGAGCTTGTTTCAATTGTGGCGACCCTACCACTTTAGAAACACGTGCCCTCGATTGATTAACATCATAAACGCTCAAGCCCAATCAAACCCAGTTAACCAAGTAAACCAAGAAAACCCAACCACTAGGCTACCAGCAAAAGGAAGAGTCTTCAACATCAACGCCAATCCTGTCGAAGATAATGACGGCCCAAACGAAGATACCCAACTTGTCCTCCTCACCGAAAATCAAGATTCAACTCCAATCGTTTAGTTTTATGTTTTTCTTTATGTTTTAGAATCACATCGAACCAATCATAACTTAAGGATAAAGCCAATGAAACTTTGACAAGAATATGGTGGATACGCCGCTGGTACTTCCTATATATAAGTATTCTTGTCAAAGGATCAGAAGCATTATCTGGCGGTTATGAGAGGTTCCATGTGTAAACTGTGTGAGTAACTATTGTTTATTATTTTCAGTACATGTAATTTCATAGGCCGCTGCTCCCCATTACATTATGAGCGTTGAGCATGTTACCCATTTCATTATGAGGTTGAACCTGGTGTGCCCACATACGATCGGCTCCGCTTGATTGAGCCTTGATCGCACAGACATTTTCATTTTCAGTACATGCAATACGATCGGCTCCGTTTGACTGAGCCTTGATCGCACAGACATTTTCATTATCAGTATTTTGTGGTTGTTGTGTTTGTAGTAGAGTCACATAGAACTAATCATAACTTGTGGATAAAGTCAATGAAAATTTGACAAGAATATGGTGGATACGCCGCTGGTACTTCCTATATATAAGTATTCTTGTCAAATGATCAGAGGCATTATCAGGCGGTTATGAGAGGTTCCATGTATAGGATGTTTGTGTGATTGTTGTTTAGATTAAGTTTATTATTTTCAGTACATGCAATACGATCGGCTCCGCTTGATTGAGCCTTGATCGCACAGACATTTTCATTTTCAGTACATGCAATACGATCGGCTCCGTTTGATTGAGCCTTGATCGCACAGACATTTTTCATTTTCAGTATTTTTGTGTTTGTTGTATTGGTTGTAGAGTCACATAGGACTAATCATAATTCACTGATAAAACCAATGAAAATTTGACGAGAATATGGTGGATACGCCGCTGGTACTTCCTATATATAAGTATTCTTGTCAAAGGATCAGAGGCATTGTCAGACGGTTATGAGAAGTTCTATGTAGGATTTAGTAGTTTCTTGGTAACTAATCATAACTTGTGGATAAAACCAATGAAAATTTGGCAAGAATATGGTGGATACGCCGCTGGTACTTCCTATGTATAAGTATTCTTGCCAAAGGATCAGAGGCATTATCAGGCGGTTATGAGAAGTTCCATGTAGGATTTAGTATTGCCCTGGGTTAAAATTTGTGTTACATTTATATCATCTCGCTATTTAAAGAAATTGGATTGTGTTCCATTTCTACATAAACTAACCTCTCCATCATAACAAACGAGAGAGGAACTGTCACCATTCAAACATATATGCTATCAGAATGTGGTTTCAAATATTATTTGTTGTGTTATTTATGTTCTAGAGTTGCATCATAGGACCAATCATAACTTACTGATAAAACCAATGAAAATTTGACAAGAATATGGTGGATACGCCGCTGGTACTTCCTATATATAAGTATTCTTGTCAAAGGATCAGAGGCATTGTCGGACGGTTATGAGAAGTTCTATGTAGGATTTATTAATTTCTTGATACCTTAGTTGTTGTGTTTATTTATGTTCTATAGTCATAGAACCAATCATAACTTACTAATAAAACCAATGAAAATTTGACAAGAATATGGTGGATACGCCGCTGGTACTTCCTATATATAAGTATTCTTGTCAAAGGATCAGAAGTATTGTTAGACGGTTATGAGAAGTTCCGTGTAGGTTGTAGTATTATAAGTTTTGCCTTAGGATATAACCATATCCCTCCAAACATATCAAAACTCTTACGCATGATGCCATGTTTAGCAAATCAACCCTGCTTATCAATATTTTACCGTAGGCAAACAAAAAACGATTCCTGTAATGGGGTACTTAACCATTACAAGGAACGTTACCGCCTCAAACAAAAACTTAAACCCTTACTTTTTTCTAAGCATGAAACTGTTAAACTAAACACCATCATTTTTAGTCAAATATATCACTATTTAAATTTCGGGACGAAATTTCTAAAAAGCAGGGGATACTGTAACATCCGTCAAAAACGGATTTTACCAAACCCGCTCCGTTTATTAACCGAACAATCAGTTTAAAATTTCGTGGCGTATTTAATGCCCAAATTAATTTTAAACGATACATAATTAATTATTATATTGGAATATATAGTTTGTTTTTGAAAAACTGTCAAAAATAAGAAAATAAAAATAGTTTGGCACTGCCGGGTTTCGAACCCGGGTCAGTCAGCCGGTTCAACAGACTTAACACACACACACTCAACCACTGCGCCACTTGTAATTCTTGTTAATTATTAAAATCAATTAATACATATTATAATTCTCAAATTCAAAAACCGGCGCCCAAATTTCAGTCGTCGGAAATCCCGATTAACTCGCCGAGAATTTACGATTTCTTTAGTTATAACGTAAACTTTAAACACACATCGGTTATAACCGACGCCTGAACCCGCGACACAAGTTATAACCACCGGAGATTTTCTAACCGACGAATCAAGTCGGAAATTGGACCAAATTCATCGATAACCTGCCTTATAAATACCTCCTCGAACCTCTGCAAGCTTTTTTGCTCAAAACCCCACCTTTACCCGACGTAAATCCATTCGCCGGAAAACTTCTATATCTCGCCGGAAAACCGAGCCCTTCACTTCTGAGCCTTACTGAACCCCCTGAGCTTATACCGAAGTCACCCACATCCTTTTCAAGCTTTCTGAAGACTCGCTGCTGCAAGACACACGACGCCGGAACCTGTTGCTGTCGCCGGAGTTCTGCCGGAGAAACAGAGGAGTCCAGTCGGTATACCTTACGCCTAATTTCTCTTTCTTTTTATTTATATCTCACCTGTAATTAACTGAAAAACACTAACGAACATGATTAAAAACTTCGAACCAGTCAGTCATCGTTTCTGGTTAAAATCAACAAATCAACAAAGAAGACGAAGTTTCTGTAGTGTATAAGTATAATTAAAATCAAGTTATTACTCGGGTTAGACACACAGTCCAGCGGTGGACTGTGTGCACATTAAACACGTAAACGTCTCGAGTTCGAATCTTGTCCCACGCATGCTTGCCTTAATAAAAATGTCTTTTTGTTAACCGAACCGGAGTCACCGCTGTATATGTTAAGTATAATAATGACCGGAATAATAACCAAGTTAGACACACAGTCCAGCGGTGGACTGTGTGTATGTTTAAATCGCAGGACACGAGTTCGAGTCCGGGCTACCGCACCGGCCCGGATAATTATTAAACTTTTTATTTAAGACAGAAATGGAAATGTTCAGTTTGTATATAAGTATAATAAAAATCGGTTTATATAACAAGTTAAACACACAGTCCAGCGGTGGACTGTGTGTTAACCTAAACCACAGGTCCCGGGTTCGAGACCTGTGGAGCGCACCGGTCCGATTCAGTAAAATCTTTTTAGAAATAAATTGATTTTCGGATTAATCTAATTAATATATAAATATAATTAAAAACAGAAATATTTCGGGTTAGACACATAGCTCAGTTGGTAGAGCTGCGTGCACGCGTACGGGAGGTCTCGGGTTCGAGCCTCACTCAGCGCACACATAAACGCATACGAACTGGTCAAAGTCAACAGTCAACGGTCAATGGTCAGCGGTCAATGGTCAAAAAAGTCAATTTTTTATTATTTTTATTTATTTATTTTAATTAAAAATCAATTAAAAATACTTAAAAATTAACATTTTTAAGGTTAGAAAATAGCCTTAAACTCACAAAAATACACCCGACAATCCTACTAAAATGGATTCATAAAATCCGTTCACTTACCAAACCATAATGCTATTTATCTAGGTTAATTTCACTCGTGGTTAAAACCACTTCGCGTGCATTCAACATCATCAACCGAACGCACCCACTGTGAGTGAATCTTACAACTCCCCCTTTTTAATTACACGTTTTGGGGTGTGTCATGTGTCACAAATAATTAACTCGTTTATTTAAACTCGTGCCATACCATATCGTGATCTAAACTTAGATTGTTTATATTTTTGTGATTATGTATTTCATTTTGTCAACTTATATGAAATTCATTCATTAAGCCCATCAGTTCCTCGTGGGAGACGAGTTGAGCAACGCGTGCCTCAAAACCAATCCATTATTGTTCATGTGTGTATCATTGAGTTTATATTGTTTGTAGTTATGTCTTTCATATTATCATGTTTATGCAATTCATTCATTAGGCCCATCAGTTCCTCGTGAGAGACGAGTTGAGCAACGCGTGCCTCTAAACGATCCATTATTGTTCATGTGTGTATTGTTTAATATTAAATTTATTGATGAATAAGTTTACATCTATTTTTACTCATGTGTGGTTGTGCACTTTATTTCATAATCAATTAAATAAACTTGTTCAAATGTTTTCCATAGGATTCACTCGCCAACTTTTTGTTGATCCAAAAACCCTTTTACACATGATACAGGTGAACAGGATGAAGCAAGGAAAACATAGGAAATGCCTTAGAAGAAAACAATGAAGCCTAGATTGATATTTAGGACATGTTGTAATATTGATTGTAATTTTCCAGTAAAGTGTATTAATGAATATGAAACGTTAAAATAAATGTCATGAGCTTTGATGATAACCCAATCATGCCCTG
The DNA here is from genome assembly GCA_947069175.1 of Scalesia atractyloides. Taxonomy (NCBI): domain Eukaryota; kingdom Viridiplantae; phylum Streptophyta; class Magnoliopsida; order Asterales; family Asteraceae; genus Scalesia; species Scalesia atractyloides. Next base: position 77,949,636 of record CAMTDV010000004.1, on the reverse strand, counting down.
ATCACCTTTTCCGCTGCGGGTCGGGGTGTGACAATGCGGTCTTCTTGAGAACGGTTCGAGTTACTTATCTAGCCATTGTGAAAAGTGTATAAAGTTTTTGTCTACTTGATTTTATTGTTTTTGCATGATTATTCGAAAAAGAAAAAAAATGATTATTTACTAGTTGTTTTTATTTTTGTATATATATAGTGCATTGTGCTTCTTCTTTTTCCCTACAGGTCGTGCATGTCCTCAAACCCCGTTGCTGTAATCGTTGAGCCTTCATCGGAGCCGGAGCGCAATCTTCATCGGAGACTGCGGGAGCGGTCCCGCATAGTAGCCGCTACGATCGAGGTAGACGTGAGGGGAGACGACATGTTCTACGAGGTTCGTGTAGAAATGGCGGACGAGGAGGAAACGAGGATCTTAAATGAGATAGGAAAGTCGTCACTTGAGGGTTTACCTGCGAGCATCAATGCACCGACGATTAGTAATAATAATTTCGAGATCAAATCTGGCACCATATCGATGTTGCAGAATGCGGTGAAGTTTTATGGCAAGGATCACGAGGATCCTAGTGTCCATATTGCGGGTCTTCTGGAGGTTTGTGCCACGTTCACGATTCTTGACGCATCACCGGATGCGATACGCTCGCTCTTTCCGTTTTCTTTACGTGACGAAACCAAGGAGTGGCTTCTCTCACTTCCAGCTGGATCTATCACTATATGGAATCAATTAGCTGAGAAGTTCCTCCAGAAATATTTCCCCCAGAGAAAACTATCCGGTTGAGAACCAAGATTCTCAACTTTCGTCAGGATGAGGATGAGTCCTTTTACGAGGCGTGGGAGCGGTTTAAGGAGCCTATGCGAAAGGTCCCACACCACGGGTTGCCCAAGTGGCAACAATGTCAGATCTTCTACCATAGTCTAGATGGTCCGGGGCAGATGATGGTCGATACATATTCGGGCGGAGACATCGGCACGAAAAATGCCGCCGAGGCATTTGAGATTTTAGAGAAATGCGCCGCGAAGAATCGTACACAGCATCCACCGAGAGGGAAAAGTTATCGACAAGGAGTTCATCACGTGGACGACTTCACCACCATGACAGCATGTATGGATGCCTTATCTTCGAAATTTGATCGGGTGATGGAGCTACACTCGAGTGGGTCTTCGAGTGGGGGAGCATATCATATAGGTGATTTTCCGACGGGAGAGACGTCGCACGAGCATGTAGATTTCATGGGAAACCAATACCGTCCTCAGAATAATCCCTACAGCAATACTTATAATCCGGGGTGGAAGAATCACCTAAATTTCAGTTGGAGGCCAGATACGTCTACTCAGCATCCACCCGGATTTACTCCACGCCCCACAGCTCGAGGAGCGTATGGTCAACCTCGACCTCAGCCGACATCTCACACTAGCGAGCCTAGTGTGCAGGACATGTTCAGTCAGCTCATAGCCGGTTAGAATTCCATAAAGTCTGAAAATGAGAAGCGTTACAAGGATTATGACGGTCGTTTCGCGAGGCATGGGAGTGAGTTGAGAAGCCTAAAGGCTTCCATGCAGACCATTGAGAACCAAGTTGGCTAGATTGCCAAGATGTTATCTGAGAGACAACAGGGGGGCCATCCAAGCAATACGGAGCCTAATCCGAAAGCTACTGCAAAGGCCATCACGTTTAGAAGCGGCAAGACTGCTGAGCCCATCACTTCGGCTGCTTCACCAAAGTCGACTGATGATGAGTTGATAAGGAGATTGAGATGGAGTCTCCGGGTGAGGTGCAACAGAAGTGAGTCCCAGCAAGTACAGCACGACCCAAGGAGCCAGTGAGAGAGTATGCCCCCCCCATTCCATATCCGGGGAGGTTGAAGAAGCAGATGATGGAGGTAACACTATGGTAAATTCCTTGAGCTTTTTAAGCAACTTCATATAAGTTTACCATTTGTCGAGGCACTTGCTCAAATGCCTAAGTATGCCAAGTTTTTGAAAGATATCTTATCTAACAAAAAGAAACTTGAGGAGCTTTCGCATGTGACCTTGAATGAGGAGTGTTCAGTGGTTCTTCAGGACAAACTACCAAAGAAGATGAATGATCCCGGGAGTTTCACTATCCCGTGTTTGATTGGTAGTTTGTCAGTCAGCAATGCATTGGCTGATCTTGGAGCTAGCATAAACCTCATGCCTATGCGGTTTTTGCTAAGCTAGACTTGGGAGAGCGCAAGCCCACTCGTATGAGCATTCGGCTTGCCGATCGTTCACTGAAGTATCCTCGAGGCATAGTTGAGAATATGCTTGTGAAAATCGACAAGTTTGTCTTTCCTGTCGATTTCGTGATTTTGGATATGGATGAGGACAAAACTGTCCCGCTTGTCTTAGGTCGACCATTCCTAGCCACTGCTAGAGCCTTGATTGATGTTTGCACCGGCATACTTACTCTTAGGGTTGATGATGAGGAGGTGACCTTTGATATTGGCAAATCCATGCAGCATCCATAGAGTCAGGATGATACACTCTATTTCATTGAGACTATCGATACATATGTGAGTGATCATCTTCGCGACACATTTGAGGAGGATGTGGTGGAGACGCAGTTACTTGGAGGGGAGACTTTTGGTTCACCTGCTGGGAACCAACTAGTTGAGGAGACGACCTGCCTGATAGGTCATGTGTCTCCCCTGTGTTCCGAGGTTTTTGAGGTTGTGGATCGCGTTGCTGAGCCTAAAGCACGCCCTTCTGTTGAGGATCTGCCTTCAGTTGAGCTTAAGGAGCTTCCAGATCATTTGGAGTATGCTTTCTTGGAGGGTGCGACTCATTTGTCTGTTATCATTTCTGCTGGATTGTCGGGAGAGGAGAAGGATCGATTGCTGGAGGTTTTGAAGCAGCACAAGAAGGCGATCGCATGGAAGATTATGGATATAAAAGGGATTAATCCATCCTTTTGTACTCATAAGATCTTGATGGAGGAGGACTTTAAACCTGTAGTTCAGCATCAGAGGCGTTTGAACCCAAACATGCAGGAGGTTGTGAAGAAAGAGGTCATCAAACTACTTGATGCAGGTTTGATATACCCGATCTCTGATTCACCTTGGGTTAGCCCTGTTCAGGTAGTCCCGAAGAAAGGAGGTATGACGGTGGTGACGAATGAGAAAAACGAGTTGATTCCTACTCGCACTGTCACCAGATGGAGAGTTTGCATTGATTACCGCAAACTCAATGATGCCACAAGGAAGGATCATTTCCCACTCCCTTTCATTGATCAGATGTTGGAGAGGTTGTCGGGTAGGATGTTCTACTGCTTCCTTGATGGTTTTTCAGGTTACTTTCAGATTCCCATCTCTCATGAGGATCAGGAGAAGACGACATTCACATGTCCCTATGGCACATTTGCCTACCGACGGATGCCCTTTGGACTGTGTAATGCCCCTGCCACATTTCAGAGATGTATGATGGCCATTTTTCATGACATGACTGAGGACTCCATGGAGGTTTTCATGGATGATTGTTCTGTATTTGGGAGTTCCTTCGATCAGTGTCTCGGGAATCTGAAAAAGATGTTGGCTAGGTTTGAAGAAGCCAACTTGGTGTTGAATTGGGAGAAATGCCACTTCATGGTGAAGGAGGGCATTGTGCTTGGGCACAATATTTCACAGACGGGGCTCGAGGTTGATCGAGCCAAGGTTGAGACTATTTCTAAGCTTCCGCCTCCCACATCAGTGAAATCTATTAGGAGTTTTCTAGGTCATGCAGGTTTTTACCGGCGATTTATAAAGGACTTTTCTAAAATCGCCCGTCCCATGCCTCAACTTCTAGAGAAGGATGCCCAGTTTGTTTTCTCCGATGAATGCCTTAAGGCATTCGAGTTGTTGAAGGAGAAGTTTGTGAATGCCCCGATCATGGTAGCCCCCGACTGGGAACTACCTTTTTAGTTGATGTGTGATGCGAGTGATTTCGCAGTCGGGGCCGTCTTGGGTCAAAGGAGGGATAAGCACTTTCACCCGATTTACTATGCGAGCAAGACTTTGAACGACGCTCAAGAGCACTACACCACGACAGAGAAAGAGCTCCTAGCTGTGGTCTTTGCATTCGATAAGTTTCGGTCTTCTCTCGTCCTTTCCAAGACCATTGTGTACACGGATCATGCAGCTCTTCGGTATCTCTTTAGCAAGCAAGATGATAAACCGAGATTGATACGATGGATTCTTTTGCTGCAGGAGTTTGATATTGAGATCCGTGATAAGAGAGGGGCTGAAAATCTTGCAGCCGATCATTTGTCTCGACTTGAGCATTCCGAGAGGAAGGAAGTTCGTGGGGCTAACATCAATGACAATTTCCCCCATGAGTTTCTTATGAGGATCGAGACTCATGATTATTCCCCATGCTTTGCTGACTTTGCGAACTACTTAGCTAGTGGCATCCTGATCAAGGGGATGACCCATCAGCAAAAGCGAAAGTCTTTGCGGATGTTAAGTACTATTTTTGGGATGACCCTTACTTGTTTAGGGTAGGAGCGGATCGGATGATCCGCCGTTGCGTGTATGGTGACGAGGCGAGGGATATTTTGCGCCATTGTCACGAGGGACCTACAGGAGGCCACCATGGGGCGAATAACACTGCGAAGAAAGTATTCGACTCTGGATTCTTTCGGCCGACTATCTTCCGTGATGCCCATGATTGAGTAAGGTCTTGTGATGCTTGCCAGAGAGCAAGCAACATTTCAGCACGCCATGAGATGCCACAAAATGGCATCCAAGTCTGTGAGATCTTTGATGTATGGGGGCTAGACTTCATGGGTCCCATCCCGACTTCTTTTGGTAACCGTTACATCCTAGTTGCTGTTGATTACGTCTCCAAGTGGGCCGAAGCACAGGCTTTGCCCACTAATGATGCTAGGGTAGTGGTTAGGTTTTTAAAGAAGTTTGCTCGCTTTGGTGCCCAAAGGCATTGATTAGTGACCGTGGGACGCATTTCTGCAATGCACAGCTTGAGAAGCATTGTCCGATATGGTGTGCAGCATCGGTTTTCTACACCATACCACCCACAGACGAGTGGGCAAATCAAGGTCACTAATCAGGGTATCAAGCATATTCTAGAGAAAATGGTTAATTCTAGCCGTAAAGAATGGTCCGAGAAGTTAGATGATGCACTGTGGGCTTTCCGGACACCTACAAGACTCCTATAGGCACCACACCGTTTAAATTGGTCTATGGAAAGTCTTGTCATCTTCCTGTGGAGCTCGAGCACAAAGCCTATTGGCTTTGAAGACAGTTAATCTTGATATGGCTGCTGCGGGTGAGAACAGGTTTGTGCAGATCCATGAGATTGAGGAGCTTAGGAATGATGCGTATGAAAGCTCCAAGCTATACAAGGAACGCAATAAGACGCTTCACGATAGCCGCTTGAAGGACAAGAAAGAATTCCGAGTGGGTGATCGTGTGTTGTTATACAACTCACGTCTGAAGTTTTCCTGGTAAGCTGAAGTCTCAGTGGTCATGTCCCTACACTGTATGGTCAGTGTTTCCTTACGGGACAGTGGAGATAGGTCACGAGGATGGCCGGTTGTTTAAAGTCAACAGGCATAGGTTAAAGGCTTATGTGGGAGGGCCCGTTGATTAGAGTGAGGAGGTTGTTACCCTCCACTCCAGGAACAAATGAATGTGGGGTAGTGAGTCTAGCTGAAGACTCGTAAATAAACTTAGCACGTTTTGTAATTATATTGTGTTGGTTGTTGTTTTTCTTTTTCAGGTTGCATTCGTTCTGGTCGCGAGGGATGTTAGTGCTTGTTGTCGGCTCTCAGGTATGTTAGTTCGGCTCTTTCTTGGTAGGAGATGCTTCGTGAGTGCCCCGGGTTCAAGGAGTTTAGTTTAGTTCTTTTTTTTTTCACCCCTTGTTCTCTGAAATTAATTTTTGTAAAAACCCTAATTGTTTTTCAAAATTTAATCTTAGATTAAAAAAAAATCCAAAAATCGAGCACTATCAACAAAAAAATCTGGCACTACCAGACCTGCTAGTGTCATCCCTTTGCAGAGCCAATAATAGCACCCACCAATAAACTTAACCACTTCTCCTTTATCTTCTTCTTCCTCCTCACTTGAACCCCTTCAAAGCACTCACAAAATTCCTTGCATCTCCTAGCTTCCTCCAAGATTACTTATTCCTTCCATCCCAACAATCATTCCAGGTACGAATCCTTTTTCTTCTTTGTTTAGTTCTTGAGTCTTAGGGTTTGTTCTTCATAGTTAGTTTCTTTTTAGTTTTTAGGGCTTGGTCTAAATCACCCGATTCAAGCCTGTTTTTCGTGTTTTTTGTGTTGTTATTGACCACAGGTGACCGATTTACAAAACCCCTAAGAAAAAAGATGGAAAAATTGGGGTTTTGGGTGCGTTTTGAGCGATTTCGCAATCTGGGCTCCGTCACGCACGGCCGTGCCAAACCTAGGCACGATCGTGCTCTTCATAATTTGATGATGGATCTTCATAAATCTGCAAAATCTGCCTAGAAAATAAACACGCACGATCGTGCCCTTCATAAAAAAATTCCAGATCTTCAAAACGAGCCTAGAAATCGGTCAGATATTGGTCAAGCACGACCGTGCCAAACCCAGGAATGAGCGTGCTCCATGAAGAACAGCTCAGAACTTCATAAATTTCCAGAAACTTCATAAAACCTGCTGAAAACGAAGCACGCACGACCGTGCCATACCCTGGCAAGATCGTGCCATCTGCCCAGATTGCTATTTTCTTTCCCATTTTTGCTGCTTACTGGTTTTTTGTTCTTGCAGATGAATCACCCGTACATGCGATTTAGTGATGATGCCAGGGAAGGGTATTGTATCGCAAGAGCCGAGCGGTTATGGGCGCAAAGACACCGGATCGAGCCCATGAGGAGGCTACAAAAAGTTGACTTAGATTTGCTCTGTCAAACCTAGCGATTTGACGACTTTATGACACCTCCATGGAACCGACTCTTTGATATTGCTGATCTGCAGTACGTGGAGCTTGTGGTTGAGTTCTTTGCATCTTTCCAATGCACCTTTCCTTGCCCAGACGTTTATGATAAAAACTTTGGGGTGCGCTATCGATTGGGACGGAAATGGCACCACCAATCTGTAGGACCGATCCTCGATGCTTAGGAACCTAAATTTGATATCTAACGTCCATAATAGCAGAAATATTACGTTGTGTTTACCAATAGACAAGATTTAATCAGTTAATCGTCAGTTATATAGATCAAACGTTCTTGTTACAAACTGACAGAGCTTCGCCTCTGAAATGCCAAAGTTGCAAATGAAGTAGGCTAGCTAGGTATTTATAGAGATGCAAGTTCGCCCTAGGAGACACCTAAGTTCGCCCGAACTTGGCTATACATGATAGTCATGGGCGAACTTGCTTACATTGTACATAAAAACTTCATTCACCTAGTCTATTCAGCTCTATACTATACAGACTCGATATAAGACTAAGACATAGACATTATGCACCAACAGACTCCCCTTGGATATCGTCTTCGTCTTTTATCAGTCTTCAAAAACTCTGTCTTCATAAAAACGTTACTGTACACGACCGAAGAAGTTCTTGAACGGCTTCCTTCGTCGTTCTTGCTTGGATCAGGCGTTTGATCAGTTGGCGGTGGTCTTTTAAAGTTAGCCATTTTTAGCGAACTTTGCCTTACCACTTTTTCCATTCTTTCTATAATCGCCTCATTTCTGGTTTCTTCTTTTAGAAACTCAACTCTCTCCAGATCCCTCCACTTCGTTTGCCACATTTTCCAAAATTTACTTCACATGCATAACAAACGTTCACAACCTTTTGAAACTGCATAGCTTGTACCTTTTCACGTTCTTCAAAAACAATCTTGTCAGGGAAGTTTTCATTCTTACTGAAAGAGTATACATCTTTATAAGTCCATCTGCCGGAGTTCCTGGAGAGAATCCGGCAGCACCTCCCCGTGGGGATGCCAAAAACTTAAATGACAAATGAACAACACACCTATATATAGGGAAACATGTCGAATAGGCTAGATAGAGCGTGTGTTGAATATTGTATAGGGTAGAATCGAACACACAGCCGAAATATGAAGATTTCAGTGAAAAAGGATCAAGTTCGCCCGAACTTGACCTGTATTGGTCAAGTTCGCTCGAACTTGACATGTGGCAGACAAGTTCGCCCGAACTTGACCTCATATGCACATGTCAAGCGAACTTGGCTGTTTCCCTATAAATAGGTGGTGTGTGTTCATTTTTCATTTGAGTTTTTGGCATCCCTACGGGGAGGTGCTGCCGGATTTTCTCCAGGAACTCCGGCAGCTGGACTTATAAAGATGTAAACTCTTTCGGTATGAATGAAGACTTCCGCTGCATTCTGTTTCTACTCCATTCTTAATAACATTCTACCGAAACTGTTACGTACGTTTATCCATTAACTTCCGTCTAGAACCGCCTGATCATGGACCTTCAATTGGTATCAGACCTAAGGTTATCACCTACGCTCATGAATTTGGACATTTATGGACATTAGGAGGGGTTTTAGACGTAAATCATGAAATAAACATACAATCCACGGATGAAAAGTAAAATTGAACGGATAGGATTGTTAGAAAATCATTTTCGACCAGATCTATGGTGGATTCATCTCAAAATTAGAAGAAATAAGGATTCTAGATCGAAAAATGTGAAAAAGGCTGATTTGGGGGATCAAGTTCGCCCGAACTTGACAAGAATTTTCATGATTTTTTCATCATGTTCGCCCGAACTTGACTGATTTTCATGATTTTTCATCAAGTTTGCCCGAACTTGACAATGATTTTCATGATTGTTCATCAAGTTCGCCCGAACTTGACTGATCTTCACTGAAATCAATCACAAGTTCGCCCGAACTTGACTGATCTTCATACAAGTTCGCCCGAACTTGAGTGGATTTTAATGAAATTATGTTTACAAGTTCGCCCGAACTTGTTGCTTTAATTTCTTATCCTTTGATACAAGTTCGCCCGAACTTGTTGAAAAGTGATTCTTTCACAAATTCGCCCGAACTTGTCCAGGAGCCTAAAAATAAAAATTTCTTCGACAGAAATTTTTTCGAGTTTCCGAAGACCGAACCGGGATGTTCGGGGACACCGTCTAGAACTTCAGAGATTTTGGCACAGAGACGGCGAAGCTCTGTCCAAGTGTTTCCAGGATCTGTAACGTTGAATATTAATGAAACGGTGATTAAATAGAAACAAATGAGTGTATCCAATGTCGCCTATGCAAACGGATTCCGCACGTTTACCTTAGGTTTGTCAGATTAGGACCAGAAAGATCCGTACAACGGACCTAAGACACAGGCTCTTTGATGGTAGTTTGCAGGATTGGGAGCCGGATATTGATAGGGCAACATTTTAGGATCAGATCACGGTGCCGGGTCGGATTTGGGACCCACGTAAGGCCAAAGCTACATGGATTCTTGACCCACTCCACCAGGTCATTGAGCGAGCCATCTTTCACGTTATCGGTGGTAGGGGTGATAGCACCGGGAATATCACAAATCGCGACCTCGTCCATCTCTATTGCATTATCTCCGGGGTGAATTGCAATGTCGCTGCAAGCGTTGTGGAGTCTATCTTCCGAGGTATTGCATAGACACCAACGTCGAAAATTTGCGGGGGTGCATTCGCAACCAAACTCGCGAAGCATTACTAGGTTCGGTTAGATGGTCTAACCGAGGCTTGTGATTACGGTCTTCTCGATGTAGCCCAGCTGTCTTCCATGCATATGACACGCAAGGTTAACGGTATCCCGAAACTTGTCGACAAGTTAGGTAGGATTTGGGATCCGCTTCCTGAAGAGGGGGATGATGATAGTGATGACAGTGATGGTGGTGATGGCGGTGATGGTGATGTTTCCGGTTCATGAGCCTGAGGGATTCGCTGGGGGAGCAGTTCCTCACATGCAGTTGGGTCATGGTTTCCTGAACCCAAATTGGGAGCATGAGCATGGTGATTTTGGGGGTGGTGGTTTTGGGCATGGCGGCTATGGGCCTTATGAGCCGTTAGCAGTTGATATTTGGCGGAGGATGGACAGTCTTGACTTGAACCAGCAGGCGGTACGACGGGATGTGGATCTTCTACGCGCGGAGCAATTTCGTCAAGGTAATTTTATGGAGGATATGTATGAGCAAAGCCGACGCAGTTTTGATTGGCTCTTCGATTTGCAGCAGCACATAGCGAACTCGATGAACGCTCCATACACACAGCCGCCTCCACAGTTTTCGTGCAGATCCAGATTTGATAGACGAGACGACGCCGGTCCTTCTGGACCGAGTGGCATGTCTTAGCCTCGTCCCCCATTTTGTACCTTTACCATTTTGTGTTTGAGGGGTGTGCTATTTTGCATTGTCCGTACACCCCTCCGTCGTGAACTTTAATTTCATTTTCTTAATTTTAGTGGTTTAAATAAATAAAGGCAAGGGTAAGTGGGATTGGGTAAATTTTAATGTATTTGATCTTGTTTGCTAGTGCGCAATATTGCTTGTTTGAGAGGTTGATTTGTTGGATGGCTTGGTGGTTCGTTGCGGTTGCTCATTACTATGTCCTTTAGCTCTATTCATGGCGTTTCGTTTCAGGGGAGTTTTCGTGTTCCATTTTCCTCCGCTTTAATTATATATGTTTTCATAAATATATATATTTGTTTTTGTGTACATCGAGGACGATGTACATTTCAAGTGTGGGGAGGTGGTTTAGCGCTTGAGCTTTGTTGTCATGTTTTGAAAATAATAATAATAATAATAATAATAATAATAATAATAATAATAATAATAATAATATAATAATAATAATAATAACAATAATATAAAGCTCTCTTGGATGAATTTTTGTTGCTTAATAATCAACCCAACATAAGTTTTTCTAAAAGCACTAAATTTTTACAAATATACAAAGGGTGAACGCAAAAGGGCTCGCTCGCGTGAGGATTACCACTAAGTAATTTTTTGTATACACTTGCGCATGAGAAATCAAGTGATTGACCTACTTGTTTGCCTTACATATTTACCCAATACGCCCGTTTCCGTGAGTTATTTTTGAGCCTTTGTAGCTTTAGAATTATTTTTGCTCATGTTTTTGTGGGCAAAGATTGAGTGAGCCGGATGACTTTTGTGGTTTAGAACTTGTGTTAGGTATGCATTTCGAGGACGCAAGGCGAATATATAGCATGAAAATGATTGAGACACTAGGAAACCTTTTGTTTTTAACCAATTTTTATGTATTCCCTCACCCAAATCATTGCTTAGTTAAACCAATTTGAGTCTTCCCCTTTCATTTCTTTTAAACCACTAAATACTAACCACTTAGCCAAATTAGCCTTTTATATTTTAACCAATTTTTGGTTGGAAGCCTGGTTTGGTTAGTGATTAATTTGTTACTTTTGTATAGTATCTTAGTTTATAGTTGCAAGATCATGGGGTAGAGTTTTTATCTAAGTAGACGTACTTAGTTTCCCTCTCAAGCATGTGTAAAAAAAACGAGAAAAACGATTATAGTTGAAAAAGCCTTACCAAGTGGCTTCATTAGAGCAATTTTGGAGTGGAAAAGCTAAATCCGTTGATTAGCTCTCGGTTAGATAATATTAAATTGTATAGTTCTTATTTTCTTTTGTTTCAAGTTAGTCGAACCACCGGGTTACAACCGTTTTAGCCACTTTAAATATCCACTTCCATACCCTTGACCCTAGCCAAGTTACAACCCAAACAAGACCTCATGATTCATGTTATGTTTTTTCGAATGATTAGATTTGATCCTTTCACAAGCTTATGATATCGCATAGTCATCGTCGTGGCATCGAGTGTTCCACACATACTCCATAAATCGGATGTGCACCCATATATTAGCCGAGTGTGTGTGAACATTGTGAGGATGCGAGGTAGACTTGTAGGGATTTCCAAGATGGACCATTGCTCATAAACTTATTTTATATACCTTTTTTGGTTTTTTCCATCATGTTGAGTTGTCACACCCCTATTTTCCACGTGTACCCGGTGGGCCCGGTTGGGGAATATCGTGACGTAGTTGATAACATCATAACCAAACAAACACATGCACAGCGGAAGTCTTGGATTTAAATTACTATTACAAACCGAATGTCCAAGGTTCAAAATAAATTATATGGCTTGTAATGAAAAGATCCACAGGCGGATCGAATAAATATATATAAAGTATTTGTTAAACAGACTGCTAAGCAACCTAGGACTTGCAAAATCCTCTATTGTCATCATAGCGCAGCTCCCAATCTATTGCGTGTTGCCACCTGTAACTTGATCTTTTGAAAATACGTCAGTTTTCACTGGTAAACAATAATAACCGACTCATTTTGAAAATATTTCTGAAAATGGTTTTAGGTGCACTTGGCACATTTTATAAATAACTTGGGATAGTTCAAAATAACCTTGTTTACAGTTTTACATGTTTGTCAATACATATGCGGTCCGGTGCAGAAACCGAATAACCTGATTAACCGACACGCCACTTAAATAATCCACCATTGGGATTCAATATTTTATTAGCATTAGCGTCTATCGGGTGTATGCCTACACCCCGCGCTTAAGGTCGTGGCCATTAGTAACTTAAATGAGCATCCCAGACATGGTCGAATTCACCCTCAATGTTTAAGTTATCAAACAATACAGAATAAAACGGGTTATAAGGATTTAGTAAATCACAATCCGATAACATGTTCCCATACCCGACCAAGCGGTATTATTATACCATATCCCAAGCCCGTATAGGGAAAATAAGTTAAAAGTATTTACCTAAGCAAATTCTTCAATAAGATAAATAACTCAACCGAATATTCTAAAAGAAAGCTTAGATGGCAATCTACCGGGAGGCTTTTAGTCTGGAAATGATGGTGTTTATAATCAATTAGAATGCTAACGGGTCCTATCTACTTTGTAGACTCGAACCGGGTAGCTTAAAGATAATAACGGTACTAGACACTAGATTAAGCGGTGACCGGAATAGAATGTAGTTTAGACCCGACAAGCACGAAGACTTGTTTAATATGGGTAAGCATGTTACATTCTGGATTTTGGAAATAAAATGATAAGGTTTAACCTGTTTCGGTTAAATTACGTAAACTAGTTACGTAGGCCGAAACGTACGCATATAAGCGAAACTGGGTAACCGGGTGAGTCTTATACAAGTTCCATATGCCATTATACTTTAAACATGTTGTAACATCAATAAGATATCAACATATATGCCCGTTATGGTTTTAAATTCAAGTAATGCCTCAAAAGGCATTTTGGTCATTTTACGCTTTATAAAAGAGGTTTGCGAGTAAACTGATTTCAAGAGCATAAACATTCTGCAAAAGTATGTATTTTATGATGTTATATCAGTAAGATATCAAATATATGTGTGGTTGATAGTTTTAAATCAAACTATGTCCCGTAAGGGCATTTTAGGCATTTCACACATAGCTTTGATATCATATTTGGGATTCTGAGTTCGGGACTTGTTCCTACTATAATAATATTTAAAATAAGGTTAGAAATCAGTAGGTAATAAGTCTCGGCCCTTAAATATGGTTTTAAACCATACTATGCGCCGAAACGGCGTTAAATACGTTAAACGACGACTCAAATGAAGTTTAAAGAAATATGAGATTATGATTAAGTTTATTCACCCAAATATGCTATTTAATATAATATAACAGCAGATAAAGGATTTGGATGTCAAAGGTGTTATTAAAACCATTTTATGCGACGTAAGGGCGTTATCGTCATTTATCGACATTATACAAGGACTTGTAGGTGAACTCAGTTTATAAACTGTTTTGATATCCCAAATGATACGTATTATGATAGTACTCAGGGAGTTATTAGTTTTGATGATGAAGCATGTTTAAACCTTCGAAAATGCCGAAAAGGGCATTTTAGTCATTTATAAGCACTATTAACGACTTTTTAATAAAAATGCAGCTTATGGTCAGAATGTTGACATAAAAATAATTTATTTGAGTTAACAAATCAGTACATAAATCATTTGTACGCTTGCTGGTGACTAAAACCTTAGTTTATAGCAAAAAGGGCATTTTAGGCACATTTAACGGATACTTGCATAATGACTCGGATTATTACATGACCATGTAATATAACTCCAGAGGGTTATACTACAACATAACATGGTCACAATGCAACTTAGAATTAGTAGCTAAGGTTGCTAAATCGGGTCAGAATTGAAAGTCAAAGTTGAAGTCAACTTTTGCGACTTTCGGTTGCGAACCGACCTTAGACCTGGACTTGACGGGCCGAACAGGTTTACACATGTTCTAATAATTATTACCAAGGCGTCTAAGTGTTAAAACATATTTTATAACACCTACATTATCATATCTGAATTTATTTTCAAATCTGACCCAGTTTGATTTTTTATTAATAACTTTGACCCGTCAATTGACCAAGAAAACGTGGTAATTAGGAGGTGCCCCCTTCTAGGGATTAACACCTACCTAATTACGATCACGTAGCCATGTTCGTTACGAACATTGGCTGGACCGTAATGGTCTTAGCCTAAAGTCAAAGCGTTTTTACGTTAGCGCTTTGACTTTGTCTTAAAGCCTAATAAAACTGAAAAGAAAGGATTGGAACACTTACAAGTGAACCAAGGATGATTAAGAAACTCAGGGGATTGCTCCTTGAAGATCAGGAGCCTTCCAAGTGAGTGATAGAGAAAAGAAAATGAGAGGTGCAAGAAATGAGGTTGATGAACACCTCTATTTATACTTGGAGATCATGAACAAGATCAATCCAAGTGTTTAGAGAGTCCTAGAGATCACTCTAAGTGTTACATGTGTTGATGCACTATTGTGTTCGTCACTTGTCGAATAGGCTAGATTGAGCGTGTGTTGAATATTGTATAGGTTAGAATCGAACACACGACCGAAATACGAAGATTACAGTTTAAAAGGGAACAAGTTCGCCCGAACTTGACCTGTATTGGTAAAGTTCGCTCGAACTTGATGTGCCTTTAGTCAAGTTCGCCCGAACTTGACTATAGCACATCCGGGCGAACTTGTCTCCCTATATATATATGTGTGTGTTCATTTGTCATTTGAGTTTTTGCCATCCCTACGGGGAGGTGCAGCCGGATTCTCTCCAGGAACTCCGGCAGCTGGACTTATAAAGATGTATACTCTTTCGGTATGAATGAAGACTTCCGCTGCATTCTATTTCTACTCCATTCTTAATAACATTCTACCGAAACTGTTATATACGTTTATGTATTAACTTCCGTCTAGAACCGCCTGATCACGGACCTTCAATTGGTATCAGAGCTACGGTTATCACATACGTTCAGGAATTTGGACATTTATGGACATTAGGAGGGGTTTGAGACGTAAATCATCAAATAAACATACAATCCACGGATGAAAAGTAAATTTGAACGGATAGGATTGTTAGAAAGTGATTTTCGACCAGATCTATGGTGGAATCATCTCGAAATTCGAAGAAATAAGGATTCTTGATCAAAAAATGTGAAAAAAGGCTGATTTGGGGGATCAAGTTCGCCCGAACTTGACAAGATTTTCATGATTTTTCATCAAGTTCGCCCGAACTTGACAAGATTTTCATGAGTTTTCATCAAGTTCGCCCGAACTTGACTATTTTTCATTGAAATTAAGCACAAGTTCGCCCGAACTTGTCTATTTCATGAAAGTTCACCCGAACTTGGTGGTGGCCAACCAAGTTCGCCCGAACTTGTCACAAATTGACCAAGTTCGCCCGAACTTGTCACATACTAACTAAGTTCGCCCGAACTTGGTCCAAGGCATGGAAAAATTTTGTTGATCGTATTGATGGGATGAGTGTCCAGAAAAAATTGGCGATAGAAATTTTTTCGAGTTTTCGAAGACTGAACCGGGATGTTCGGGGACACCGTCTAGAGCTTCAGAGTACAGATTTGGTGATACGTCACAAAATTTTGAAAATAACGGGAGAGTCATTGATACCGGTGCAGAATGTTGATCATTTGGGTGTCGTGTCTAGTAATGGGCCTAAACGTTAAATCCGCATTTGTTAAATACTGAAAGTTCCGGATTTCAGGGGGAATTTCAGTAAAAATTTCAGTATGGTCAGAATTTGAAAAAATGAGGGGGAATAAAAAATTTTCAATATTTGAAGATTCCGGCATTTTTTTGAAATTCGTGACTGCTGCAACGGTATCCGGTTGGTTACCGATTGCAGATTAACCGGGAAATGCAGAGGATCGAGATTCATTGGGTATTTCAAATTGATGTCTAGTTTGAAAGCGGGTGGTTACATAACTGAGTCTTGAAGGAGTTGTTTATCAGATTCTGAGATCGTGGTTGTGGATTGACACCTGAGTCGCGCGTATGGTTTGGAAGCACACACGACTGCCTATCTTTAACTCTGCTTTGCACATGAACTATTGACTGGACTAATCGCCAGGAGATAGGGATGCTCTGTAGTTTCAGTTGCCCAGGGTTGTACGCGGTACCATGATTAAAGAAGATGATTTATGAGATCGGATCTTTCGGATAAAGCTGTGTATACCAGTTGCTGACAAAAGAGGCTATATATTTGGGATTCTGTGATCACAGGAAGTTCAGAGTTTTTCAGTTCATGATACAGAGTGATGCTTAAGGGTTAGAGTCCTGATCTCCGGTGAAGGAACACTTAGCTGGATTAGCATTCGTTAGTACCAGTGAGGAACTGAGGACGTTCAAAACATTCGGTGATGATCTTAGGAATTAATGACTAGCTCCGCAGACGGATGGTTTCAAAATTACCAAGGAAATCTGATGATAACCTTTGGTAGCCATTAATTTTAGTCTTCAAGCAGATGAATCATTCTTCTCTTTGGACTAACCGCCGTTGGATGATGATGTTTGGTGATTAAGTGTCGCTGGTCTACCGGAGATAGATATATATCTGGCATTGTGACTGAAGAGGAAGAATGTGATTTTGGTCACGGACGTATGTTTCTCAGATTCTAGGCGTTACCAGATTATCTGTGTCCGATGAAGATTTGCTGATTGAGCAGATTACCGATTTACTGATCAAATCTTTCTGAAGGGTGCTTAATTGCGATTACGGAAATCGGGATTTCAGATTTTCGAGGGTATTCGTTGATTTGAAGTTTTCTGATGCGGTGATTCGAAGTTTCTATCAATTGCCGGTTGAGTTTTTGATACTTTAGGAGTGTGCGGAATAAACTCTCGATGCTCAACGCTTATTCAAAAACTGAACTCGGATGCAGTTATCGTCGAAATGGAGAAGCTGCTGCATTGATTAGCTTCGAGTTGATGGTTATTCGAGAAAATTTGTCGGTCAAGTAAATCAGAGGAGTCGGAAACCACGCAACCAAAGATCTGAACTGGAGATTTTAGCGGTATTGAAAGTTGTTAATGCAAACCCGGATCATCAATTAAGGGGGAATCTGTTGACGCGTTTCAACGACTTCGGCAGACACCTTGAGTGAAATTGCAGAATATTCAAACACGACTAAAAGTTTTGAAGATCAAGATAAAGCTTCGACAGTAACGAACAAGGGGGAATCTGTTGATGCACTATTGTGTTCGTCACTTGTCGAATTGGCAAGATTGAGCTTGTGTTGAATATTGTATAGGTTAGAATCAAACACACGACCGAAATACGGAGATTACAGTGTAAAAGGGAACAAGTTCGCCCGAACTTGACCTGTATTGGTCAAGTTCGCTCGAACTTGATGTGCCTTTAGTCAAGTTCACCCGAACTTGACTATAGCACATCCGGGCGAACTTGTCTCCTTGTATATTTGTGTGTTTCATTTGTCATTTGAGTTTTTGCCATCCCTACGGGGAGGTGCTGCCGGATTCTCTCCAGGAACTCCGGCAACTGGACTTATAAAGATGTATACTCTTTCGGTATGAATGAAGACTTCCGCCGCATTCTATTTCTACTCCATCTTAATAACATTCTACCGAAACTGTTATATACGTTTATGCATTAACTTCCGTCTAGAACCGCCTGATCACGGACCTTCAACATGAGGTGTCCAAAACCGGGAATTGAGGCCATGGTTTCGGATTAGAGTGCTGAAGTGGGTTAGGAGGTGGCAAAAACTGCAGACTGTAGCTGGCATACAGAATTCTGTGAACAAGCTTCTCCCGTGCGTCGCGCGGGGACACCATGTCCCTGGCGCATGGCGCCACTGGTGTCAATTCACAAAATTTCCATTTTGGCCCCTGGACTTCTCCAAACTCCCATATTTCGACATAAAAGTATGTTTTATTCAATATGGCTCCTGTTTAGCACTCTTGGGAGTATACCCCAACATCATTAAGCTCCGGGTTCGTTAAAAGGTCACACAGAGGCATAGTTTAAGCATGCTGACACGTTTAACCCCTCAACTTTAATATTCACCACTCAGAGGTTATAAAATAACATGTGGGCGATTTTAGTCCCTTTCGTCCAGCACATGGCATACGGGGATCATCGGGACACGTGTCGAAATTTTATAGGACGTAAAAACACAGGGTGTTACATCCTCCCCCCTTAAAAGAAATCTCGACCTCGAGATTTATTTAAAAAGGTAGGGGTACTTTTGTCGCATCATGGACTCGACCTCCCAGGTATACTCAGGGCCTCGACGAGCTTCCCACTTGACCTTTACAATAGGCACGTGCTTTATACGAAGTTTCTTAACCTAACCATCTTCAATCGCTATCGGTTTCTCAATGAAATGCAGGTTTTCGTCAATTTGCACATTCTCGTGAGACATTGCTAGCGATTCATCGGCTAGACATTTCTTTAAGTTTGAAATGTGGAATACATCATGAATTCCACTTAGCTTTTCAGGTAACTTGAGCTTGTAAGCTACGGACCCAACTCGTTCGATAATCTAAAACGGTCCTATATATCTTGGGCTTAACTTGCCCTTTTTACCGAATCGCATGACGCCTTTCCAAGGCGACACCTTCAGTAACACTTTGTCCCTAATTTGGAACTGAAGAGGTTTGCGTCTCTTATCCGCGTAGCTCTTCTGCCTATCTCGGGCAGCTTTGAGACGGTCGCAGATTTGCAAGATTTTATCCGTCGTTTCTAGGACTATCTCAGGTCCTGTTAGTTGGGCTTCCCCAACTTCCGCCCAACAGATGGGCGTTCGACACTTTCTCCCATACAAGGCCTCAAAAGGTGCAGCCTTGATGCTTGTATGATAACTGTTGTTATAGGAGAATTCAATCAAGGGTAGGTGGTCATCCCAACTGCCACCTAAGTCGATTACACATGCACACAACATGTCTTCCAAAGTTTGAATGGTACGCTCACTCTGTCCGTCAGTCTGCGGATGATAAGCGGTTTTGAAGTTCAATCGAGTGCCAAGAGATTGTTGGAAGCTTTTCCAAAAATGAGAGGTGTATCTTGTATCTCTATCGGATACAATAGACACCGGCACTCCATGTAGGGACACAATCTCGTCCACCTACATCTTAGCCAACTTATCCGAACTAAACGTTTCCTTGATTGGCAGGAAATGTGCTGACTTAGTCAGCCTATCCACGTGACCCAAATCGTGTCATTTCCACGTTTGGTCTTAGGTAACTTGGTAATCAAATCCATAGTTACCATTTCCCATTTCCAAGTGGGAATCTCGAGCTGTTGAAGAAGTCCTGACGGTTTCTGGTGTTCAGCTTTAACTTGCGAGCATGTCAAGCACTTGGCTAATAGGTGGCTATAGATTTCTTCAAACCCATCCACCAATAATTAGACTTTAAGTCTTGGTACATCTTATCACCCCCTGGGTGAACAGAGTACTTACAGTTATGCGCTTCTTGAAGGATTAGATCTCTAAGTCCTCCAAAAATTGGAACCCAAATTCGTCCATTGAATCTAGGATTCCATCACCTCCAGGTATTAATTGCTCGACAGTTCCACCTAATTCCTCATTTGCAATATTAGCCTTCATCAGGGCTTGCTTCTGCGCATTAAGTAGCTTTTCGTTCAAACTGTTCCTGACTTCAATGCTTTTGGCGTTAATTCTTACAGGCTTGATCCTTTCTTTGCGACTAAGCGCATCAGCGACTCCATTTGCCTTGCCGGGATGGTATCGGATTTCACAATCATAATCATTGAGGGTTTTCATCCAACGTCGTCGTCGCATATTCAGATCCTTCTGGTTGAACAAATGCTGGAGGCTTTTGTGACAGTGTATATAATACACTTCGTTCTGTGTAAATAATGTCTCCAAAGTTTAAGTGCAAATACAATGGCACCCAACTCCAAATCATGGGTGGTGTAGTTCTTTTCATGCACTTTGAGTTGTCGTGATGCGTAGGCGATCACTTTGCCCCTTTGCATAAGCACACATCCCATACCAGTGCGCGATGCATCACAATAAACGACAAACTCCTCAATGCCTTCTGGCAAGGTTAAACTGGAGCATTACTCAGCTTTTGCTTCAAGGTCTCGAAAGATTCCTGTTGCTTTGGCCCCCAATCGAATTTGATATTCTTGCGGGTCAAAGCAGTCAGGGGAGTGGCTATCCTTGAGAAATTCTCAATGAATCTTCTATAGTAACCAGCCAGTCCTAGGAAACTGCGTACTTCCGAAGGTGTTTTTGGTGCTTCCCAATTCATTATCACTTCAATTTTGGCGGGATCGACTTAGATACCACGCTCACTAACCATATGTCCAAGGAATTGGACTTCGCGAAGCCAAAATTCGCATTTGGAGAATTTAGCATATAACTTCTCCTTTTGTAATAATTCTAGGATGCACCTTAAATGTTTCTCGTGATCGGTTTGATTACGAGAATAGATAAGTATGTCGTCAATGAAGACAATGACAAACTTGTCTAAGTAAGGCTTGCAGACTCTATTCATGAGATCCATGAATGCTGCTGGTGCATTAGTGAGCCCAAAAGGCATTAATAAAAACTCATAATGTCCATATCTCGTCCTGAAAGCGGTCTTTGGGACATCTTCACTTCTAACCTTAAGCTGATGATAACCAGATCTCAAATCTATCTTTGAGAAATAACTTGCTCCTTGCAGCTGATCGAACAAATCATCGATCCTTGGTAAAGGATAACGATTCTTGATCGTTATCTTATTGAGCTCTCGGTAATCAATACACATACGCATTGAACCGTCCTTCTTTTTAACAAACAAGATCGGAGCTCCCCATGGTGACGAACTAGACTGTATGAAGCCTTTTTCCAAAAGTTCATCAAGTTGAGTTCTCAATTCCTTCATTTCTGTTGGGGCTAGACGGTAAGGTGCTCTCGCGATAGGTGCGGATCCAGGTAAAATGTCAATTCTAAACTCCACTTGTCTATCAGGAGGTAGACCGGGTAGTTCCTCAGGAAAGACATTTGGGTAATCCGAGATAATAGGTATGTCTTCAATCTTAGGCTTGGGTCCATCGACGGTTACTTGCGCCATGTAAATGACACAACCTCTTTTTAAACACCAAGAGGCCTTAAGCATAGAAGCTTTTTTTTCGCAATCCGTGGTGCGTATCCCCATAGATGGTGAGTACATCACCGGATGGGGTTTTAATTTCGATTAGCTTTTTATCGCAAGCAATACAGGCTTGGTTGTGTGATAACCAATCCATACCTAAAACTACATCGAACCCCGCCAACTTCATTGGCAAAAGAGATATAGGGATTGGATGATTCCTGATGGATATAAAGCATCCATCCAGAATAGAGGAAGTGGTTTCAATGGTTCCATCAGCAAGTTCTACTTCATATGTCATGTCTAGCGTTCTTACGGGTAAGTTTAATAGCTCACTAAACTTATAATCCATAAATGATTTATCCGCACCCGAATCAAATAGAACTCTAGCGAGGGTATCGTTGATAAGAAACATACCAGTAATGACATTATTGTCATTAACAGCTTCCCTTGCGTTCATTTGAAAGGCCCTCGCATTACTTTTCTTTGTCTCACCTGATCTCGCATTATTATCCTTTGGATTTTTAGTGCAGTTGGTCTTTATGTGACCTTTCTCGCCACATTTGAAGCATGTAGCATCCTTAATGTCCCTGCACTTCAGGGTCTTGTGTCCTATTTTCTTACAAATCCCACAAGGCTTAGCCTTTAGGTCATACCTACACTGGCCTCCATGCCTTTTGTTGCCGATTTTACACACAGTCTGTCTTCAGACCTATTCTGATTCTTATGGGATCCAAACTTTCCTTTCTTCTTGAACCGTTGGGAGTTATCATCCTCCCTTTTTCTCTTTCCCTCAGCTTCCTTTCTAGTCGACATTCTCCTTACATAGTCTTGAGTGAGGGACAAGGCTAGCTCAATAGCAGATTTGTAAGTGTTAGGCTGAACAGCCTTAACTAAGCTCCTGATCTCTGCGCTAAAGCATTGATAAAGCGTACAATGCGCTTCGGTTCTAGAGTGACTAGGTATGGCACCAGTCTGGAGTATGAGTCGAAGTCGGTAACAAACTTTCAACAATCGAGGTCCTTCATTGTAAGGGCAAGGAAGTCCATTTCAATCTTTTCTACTTCATGTGGTGGACAATACGTATCCTTAACTAGGTCTACAAACTGAGACCATCCTAAATTATATAAGTGGACCTTTCCTGAGGATTGCATTAATGCCTTCCACCAAATCAGGGCGCTACCCTTGAAAGATTGCAATACAAATTCCACGATATCCTTATCAGCACACCCGCTGATATCTACCACTGTCTCGATCTCATCGAGCCATCTCAGAGTCTCAATAACCCCTTTCTCTCCATTGAAGTCTCGTAGCTTGCACGAGACAAAGTATTTATATGAGCAGCCGTCAGAGGGAATGTTGGTTTTATCATGGATTTCTTTCTTTTTAGCCTCATTCCTCACACTTGAGGAATGTACAGATCCCTCTTTCTTCTCAGAGGTGGGAGGTTTTGAGACAGCCTTTGATACTGTCTTAGAGCGGGCAGCACTCGACATGTTAAATTTTTCTAAGGCTTTTTCCATAGCCTTGCTTACGGTTGCATCTATACGAGCCTGGAACTCATCCTCATTCATGACTATATTTGTCTTATTAAGATCATCATCATTATGATGGCTGCTAGCACCGTCTGAATGAGCCATAATGCTTCGATACTATATGGCGAAATAGGAATCTTATAGGTTAGCCATGGTATGATTAAAACATTTAGGCTTTAGTATTACAACGAATGCTTTTCATATAATTTAGGTCCATAGGGACCATGAAAGATCCTTTGGAATTTATTGACGGAGCGATAGAATCGAATTAAAATCGAGGCTCGCTAAAAGAGGTAACAGAGTTGCATAAGCAAATCCAAATTTGAAAATTTCATTAAAACAGTAGGGATTACATATTTGCCTCTAAGAGGTCTTAATGCAAAATTTAGTCCGCGCAGGGACTATAATAAGGAAAATATACCCACGCAGGGGCTTAAAAGAAATAACAATGTCCTCGCAGGGACTTTTTGAAATTAAAATTACATAATGGAAATACAAAACCTACTCATTCTTCCTCCCTTTCACGACTTTATAAAGTTTCTTGATAAATTTGGTTGTTTTTCTTCATCGACTTCTTAACTTGTTGCCGCATTTCCCTGACCTGATCTAAGGCCTCATTAATGGCCTCTAGTTATACTTGTGGTTGGGGTTGAGGCTGAGGCGGAGGTGGTTGCGGTTGAGGCATACCCGGGTGCGTGTACACATATAGTGGATACCCGGTAGCCGCATAGGAAGGATAAGAAGGTGGGTAACTAGGAAAAGGAGAATGATATAGGGCATTGTGCATGGCTGCTTCAAGGTATGGATCGTATGAAGGAGTAGTAAAATCAGCACCATATCCAGTAAAATCTGGATAGGTGGGAATCGGGTTACCCAAACTCGATGAAGATGGCTGAACTGCCAGTTGGGGCATCGGATCAGCAGCAGGTTGTGGGGTTGGAACCGCCACAGGTGAAGTGTTTGAGGGCTCGCCCATTTGTGGGTCCTCGGGGATGATAGGGTAAGATGGTGGCAAAGGTGGTAGCGAACCCGACCTTTGACCAGCATGTACCGACATGCGCGCTCCAAGCCTTCGGCATGATGTGATGATGACTCAGGCGGTGGCTGATGTAACATTTGTAAAAATCGGGTCTTCAAAACCTGCTCCGTTTTGTAATCAAGTGCCAAGTTATAAAAGTTACATTAAATATTTATGATTATTTTGAGTTAAAACGATACATAATTAATAAATAAACTAAACTATAAAAATTATATTTGATAAAAAGTAAAAATAAAATAAATAAAAAAATTATGAAGCTGCCGGGACTCGAACCCGGGTCAGCCGGTTACACATCAAAGCCTTAACGCACACTCACAAGACCACTCCGCCACTTGTTTGTTTTCTGTCATGTTTAGGAAACAAATAGTTTTTATGGACTAAGGTAAATCAATCGATTTTACACATTGTAACTGAAACCGGTTATCAATCACCCAAATCAATTCGGATACTCTCGATTCAGCGAGTATAACCGATAAACGGACGATTCCAATCAATGCTGCCATGAGTATAACTGGAATTCGGAAGTAGATCGGTTTAATAACCGAAAGTCTTCAATTCTCGGATTACTTCAATCCTAGACCTTTCCTGCGACTCAAATCACTCTGCAAGACTCCCAATTGCATTTCCGCAACCTTACAGTCCACCGGAGAAGCTTGAATCAGACCGCCGGAAAATTCTGCAAGTCGCCGGAAAACCGGGACTCACATCCACACGGTATACCCTCCGACTCTTTCTGTTTCAATCATGTGATTAATCAGTCACTAACACAACTCCACCGTCAGAATCGATCCTAGTCAACGTTTATCGAAACTCTTACCTTCGCCGGAAAACTCCTGAAACTGCCGGAATCACACTGTGAACGGGTATGATCTCCCAAACTTATGTTAAACCTTGTTTAAGTGACTCAACTTCTTAAATAATCGAACAAAGCTGTTAATTGGTTTCAACAGCCGGAGTTCACTTTCAGTACCGACGAACCTCCGCCGGAATTCTGTGAACAACATCAATCGGTATATCTTTTTCCTCAAACTCTCTCCATTCTCTACTTGTAAATTACTGATAATGTCTGAGAAGCGTATATGTCATGAATCGGTCATAACAGTCGGAATAAGTTTGTCTGGGTAAAATCAACGAAGAAGATGAAGACGCAACATAACATAAGATTAATTAAAGTCGGTATTTTAAATGGGTTAGACACACAGTCCAGCGGTGGACTGTGTGCAAAATACACACGCACGTCCCGAGTTCGATCCCTACTACACGCACACCTTATATAATAACGCGCCTTTTTGTTTAAAAACTAAACCGGGATAACCCAGTTAGTGGTTAAGTATAATAAAAACCGAGATAATAACCAGGTTAGACACACAGTCCAGCGGTGGACTGTGTGCAACATGAACCACACGTCGCGCGTTCGAAACCGTCACGAGCACCGGTCCGATTGAATTAAAATGTTTTTGCAAATAAAGGAAATTCGGTTAAATTGAATAAGTGTATAAATATAATTAAAAACAAGATTATTTCGGGTTAGACACGTAGCTCAGTTGGTAGAGCTGCGTGCACGCGAACGGGAGGTCTCGGGTTCGAGCCTCACCCGGCGCAGATTAATTCGCTGACCGAACCGGTCAACGGTCAACGCTAAATAAATAATTTTTTTTTATATATTTTTATTTATTTAATTTAATTTAAAAATCAATTTAAAATACTTAAAAATAACATTTTTAAAGATAGAAAATAGCCATAAACTCACAAAAATATATCTAAAAATTTCATTAAAATCCTTAATAAAATCCATCCATTTAATATATTTTTCATTATTATTTAGGTTAGTATTCCTCGTTGATCCGCTCATCTAATTCGTGCGCATCTCACCATCTCCAATCCAACGCACCCAATGTGAGTGAATCTTACAAATTCCCCGTTTTAATCACGTTTTGGGGTGTATCATGTGTCTTTGTATATATATATTATTACTAAACCATTGTGCATACATCATATCATGAATTTGTGTATTCAGTTTGTTGCTGTTAAGTAGTTATTATTGGATGCAATTTATTATTCAGTACATGCAATTTCATAGGCCGCCGCTCCCCATTACATTATGAGCGTTGAGCATGTTCCCCATTTTATTATGCGGTTGAACCTGGCGTGCCCACATACGATCGGCTCCGTTTGATTGAGCCTTGATCGCACAGACATTTTCATTTTCAGTACATGCAATACGATTGGCTCCGTTTGATTGAGCCTTGATCGCACAGTTTCATTTATGTTAATTACAGTATGATGTTGGTATGTTCATGTATGCTGTCATGTGTTATTGTATGTTATAGTTGTGACTGCTATTTGCCATTGCTTGATTATTTACATTTGCTCATCTATGATTATGCACAAATTTTCATTGATAAACTAACAATTAATTTATTAATAAATGTTTATCTAATAAGGTTCACTCGCCAACTTATGTTGACCCAAAAACTCCCATTTTACACATGATACAGGTGAACCAGCAGCAGCTAGGAACACATAGGACTTGGACTAGAAGAATAAAACGTTTTAGAGTTGGGATTGTTATGTTTGGTTTATTTCCATTGTATTGAATGAACATGTTTGGATATTTGAAAATGTAACTTTGACTTTATTAAATATGAAACATAATAGTAAATGTCATGAGCTTTGGTGATAACCCAATTATGCCCCGACTCTTATTCCGCTGCGGGTCGGGGTGTGACAGCTGAGGTTGTTCCACCGGTTGCATGGGTTCATCCTCGATTTGAGGATGTGGTGATGGAGCATGGTGTTGGGGAGTGTTGTGGTAGGAGGGTGTGTTGACGAACACGTACTATGCCCATCTTTGTTCATAATCATCAGGACCTCGAAACGGAGATCCTCCCAGGGAGTTTGAGCCACTAGACAGCTCGATGGGATGGCCATAGGATCCGGTTTGGGGAAATTCTTCCAGATCGGAATCCTCCTCCATATGAGTTGGCGATTCGACTGGAGGGGTTTCTGGTGAGGGTTGGTTGACTGGGTTGACGAAGTTAAAGTTGAAGAATTCTTGGTGTGAATGGGAATGAGAATGGTATGATTGGTGAGAATAGTGAGAATGGTAGGAATGTTGAGAGTGTGATTGAGGTGGGGGAGTATTCATGAGAAATAGAGTGTCTATAAGGTTCAAATGGAGACGAAGAGTCTTCGGATCCCTCGTATGGATTGTGATCAGGCAATTCAGCTGCCCCGGCTAGTGAGGGTCTAAAAGGTGGCCTAAAAGATGGCCCTGTCATAGAGGGTCCGCCCCTCATGGGACCCTTGCCCTTGCCTCCGCGCCTAAATTTTGGTGGCATATTTCCTGTAACAATAAAAGTTTAAAACAACGCAAAACAATAATAATATCTTAATAATGAAATGAGTACTCTTAGGTCAAAGCCTAGACTCGGAAGTCTAAGGAATGTGCTTATTGTGTATTTTCGAGATTAAACACAAAAGGCTAGTGTTTAATTCACTCGAACGTTGGCTCTGATACCAACCTCCCGCGCGACGCGCGGGAACACCATGTCCCTGGCGCGTGGCGCCACAGGTGTCAATTCAAAAATTTTCCATTTTGGCCCCTAGACTTCTCCAAACTCCCATATTTTGACATAAAAGTATGTTTTATTCAATATGGCTCCTGTTTAGCACTCTGGGGAGTATAACCGAACATCATTAAGCTCCGGATTCTTTAAAAGGTCACTCAGAGGCATAGTTTAAGCATGTTGACACATTTAACCCCTCAACTTTAATATTCACCACTCAGAGGTTATAAAGTAACATGTTGGCGATTTTAGTCCCTTTCTTCCAGCACACGGCATACGGGGATCATCGGGACACGTATCGAAATTTTATAGGAAGTAAAAACACAGGGTGTTACACGAGTAGTCCTTGATTGTTATAACCCGAGTAATTTGTTTGTGCTTATAAAATGCTAGTTGAGATTATTGTCATTTAGAGAGTGTTTGTTTGTTTTAGTTTGCTTGAGGACAAGCAAAGTTCAAGTGTGGGGATGTTTGATGTATAAGAATTTATACATCTTTAAAACGTCAAATAGACCCCGTTTACGCGAGAACTTATTCATCATTTGAGTTGTTTGTAAAAATACAGGTTCGGGCTCGGCCCGGTGTTGAAATGGAGGTTTTTGGAGCAAAAAAGAGCAAAAACGGAGTTTTCCAGCAAACTGCCAGATATGGCACACCGTGCCAACCGTTGGCACGACCGTCCCAGGCCAACCCTGATCGGCACTCTCATTTTCTGCGCATACCAGGAAGATTTGAAGACTGGCACTACCGTGCCAAAGCTTGGCACGACCGTGCCAAGCCAAACCAGTCTCGGATCAGCTTGTTCCCGGGATCATTTCAGATATTTTCAAATATTTCATCAGGGAGCACGAACGTGCCAAAGGTTGGCACGACCGTGCCACCTCAGAAAAGTTTGAGCGGGATTTTCCCCAAAATGGGTAGCAAACAAGTCAACACTCGAAAAAGGCACTCTGACACTTACCAAGCACGACCGTGCCAAAAGGTGGCAGGGTCGTGCTAAACTCCCAGTAGCATAAATACGTGGTTTAAGCTCATTTGGAGGGGAGTTGGAGCATTTTGGTGAAGTTTTCTCTCAAGAATCTGGTCTTGGAAGCTTGTTGGAGCCAAAAGGGAGCCTTAAAGAGGACTTAATCACTGGAAGATCTACTCAAACACCATTTAATCTTGTCTTTAAGTTGGTTAGCTTACTAGTTTCATTATGAACAATTTATGCTTTCTTGCACTTGATTTGGTCACTATGAGCCTTATGGGCTAAACATTTGTGTTGCTTAAACTTGTTGAAGCTTATGAACATGTGATAATTATGGAAGTAGATGTGGTGATTATTTTTGTTAATCTTAATAGTAATGCTTGAATCTTGTTCTTGGAGTTCTTATGTTTGTTTAAAGTCTTTATTCTTAAGGTTTGGTCATAAGTATTTACATGTTGTGTTGGAAAGCCCATGCAAAGATTATGATTGTTGAATCTTGTTAACTTGTTAGTATGATTCATGGTATGATACTAGGAATGGTGATTGCTAACATGATTAGAATGGAGATTTGAACATGTGTAGGAATTCTTGCATTTAGATTTGGAAAAATCATAATAATGTTTACATGGATTCTATAGTTGTGGTTGTGTTAGATTTGTAGGACACCCGTTCATAAAATAAATAAAATAACAATTTTATTAATCACGATTCTGATTACAATACACAAAATGGCTAGAGCCAAAAAGAAGGAAATACAAAGAAATGTAAACTATAGAAAAACATATTACAAAGAAATAAAGGAACACCAAAACAAATGGTGACTGAGGCACGTGAAGATCACGCTTCCCTTAAAACAGATTTCAGGCCACCCAGGTGAACCCGTCTGCTTCCCAGGGTACAACAGCCTAAGCAGATTGTACTGGCGGGATTAGCCTAGCACCCGAAAGTATACCTGAAACAAGAGTGCGCAGAGAATCGAATTTGTGTGTGTTGTATCAACCATACGATTTCTGAGTTATGGTATCTAAAACAAAGCACAAAGTTTTGTATATAACAACGAACAGAATTTGAAGTGATAAGTCCCTATTGAATACAGAATTCAATAAAAATAACCTCTAGAATTCAATTACACAATGAATTCTGAGACTTAATCACTTGTCAGTTAGGAACTTAAAAAGTCTCTAGCTGACCACACCAAGACCCATCTAAAAAATACTAAAGGCGGCTCCAAGCGGCTCGCGGCGATGTGAGCGTGCGAAGTGCAAATTGCCCCATTAAAGCGCCACATTGCGCCCATCGCCCTCGTCCCGTTCCCGTGCCTGTGCCCGTGCTGGGCGCGGGTGTGTGTGCGTGTCGGGTGCTTCGCACCCTCCTGGCTACCACTGAGTGTGAGTTGTCACACAAGAATACATTCGTGTAGAGAATTCTAATTATAAATCTACAAAAGATTTATCTCTCCACCAATGTGGGACAAGCACAATTCCCCACACATTAAGGTTCCAACACATAATTAAAGCTTATGATCTCTCATTCAATTGCTTTAATCACTAAATAATTATTATATTAATTATTAATATAATATTATTTTTCATTAATTCCAACAATCCCCCACATGAATGGAGATCATCCCACACACTCAAGTGTCACGATAAAATTTCAGCGGTCAAGTAATGCAGGATAGGTAGGTTTCCCTTTGAACCCTCCTTTGTGACGTATACTTAGTCTCCTATCGATTAGTAGACGCGATGTCCTTGAACCAACCGCTTTTTACATAGACGTTATTACACATCACGCATTACTCTTCCTGGTCTGGCTAACCCCTCATAGTTGTGTCCGTTATGGTCATGGAACACCATCCTGGTTTGTGAGAGCTCTAGGAATTGTGCCCCCAATTCCATTCGAAGCGACCCCACTTCTCTCTAACATAGGTGATTTACAAATCATTAAAAGCTATATGCTTAACCTCTCTTGATATCACTGATTTCATGTAGGAATGGACTAGGAAGTTTGTAACTCCCTTTTGTAAATTGAGGTACTCCCCACAGTGACCTTAGCTTGTATAGTTAGGTGGTCCTATTGAGCCTAGATCATGGGATCTCCAATCTTCTAGGATAGGTTTTCCGTTGTACAAACTTACTCCAAGGCTTTAGTCCCATTCCCATCGACGACTTATGTACTACCACTCTGCTTAAGCCTTTTGTAAGCGGATCCGCAATGTTATCCTTTGACATCACATAGTCAATCGTGATAACTCCAGTTGAGAGTAGTTTTCGTATCGTGTTATGCCAACGTCGTATGTGCCTTGATCTACCATTATACATTGCATTTTGAGCTCTACCAATAGCTGATTGGCAATCACAATGTATGCAGATGGCCGTCACAGGCTTAGGCCATCTTGGAACATATTCCAAGAATTGACGTAACCATCCTGCCTCTTCTCCAGCTTTATCTAACGTGATAAACTCAGATTGCATTATGGATCTAGCTATAAGAGTTTGCTTGGACGAATTCCAAGAAATAGCTGCACCTCCAAGGGTAAACACATATCCACTTGTAGATCTAGAATCTTTCTGATCGGATATCCAGTTGGCATCACTGAATCCTTCCACAACTGCTGGATTTTGCCATAATGCAGTCCATCATTTTTCGTGTATCTCAAATATCTTAATAATCTTGTCATACTCTTCCAATGCCCTGAACTAGGATTACTAGTATATCTACTTAGCCTGCTCACAGCATATGCCAAGTCTGGCCGAGTACATGACATGCGGTCGGTGACAGATATAAGACTGCCAATGATCCTTGAGTATTCCAATTGAGCAACACTCTCGCCTCTATTTTTTGACAAATGTTGAGAGGTATCAATTGGAGTTTGAGCTACACTCGTGTCCTCTGGATTTTACTTCTGAAGGATCTTATCAACATAATGAGATTGACTTAGCACTAAGCTAGTTTGGGTTCTAATGATCTTTACTCCAAGAATCACATCAGCTAGACCCATATCTTTCATGTCAAATCTCGCTTTCAACATGTCTTTGGTAGATCTGATCATTTTATCATCACTCCCAATGATAAGCATATCATCTACATAAAGGCATAAGATCACATAACCTTTAGAAGTGTCCTTCACATATACACATTTATCGCATTCATTTATTTTGAAACCATTGTTAAGCATAACTTGGTCAAACTTTTAATGCCATTGTTTTGGAGCTTGCTTCAAGCCATATAATGACTTGACGAGTTTACACACTTTACCCTCTTGGCCAGGAGCAGAGAAACCCTCTGGTTGCTCCATGTAAATCTCTTCCTCTAATTCCCCGTTAAGAAATGCGGTTTTTACATCCATTTGATTATTTCCAAGTTTCTCAAAGCTGCTATTGCAAGCACCAACCTAATAGAGGTCATTCTAGTCACAGGCGAGTATGTGTCAAAATAGTCAAGACCTTCCTATTGTCTAAACCCTTTGATCACAAGCCTTGCCTTATACTTGTCGACAGAGCCATCCGCTTTCATCTTTTTCTTAAATATCCATCGATATCCAAGTGGCTTGCACCCTGGTGGAAGATCCACTAACTCCCAAGTATGGTTCTGCAAGATAGAATCAATTTCACTCTTGATGGCTTCTTTCCATTGAGGTCCATCTGAAGAGGTGACTGCTTCTCGATAGGTTTGAGGCTCACTCTCAACCATTATGTAAGAAAGTCAGGTCCAAAGGATTTCTCAATCCTTTGCCTTTTACTTCTTCTTTGCTCACCCTCTTCAACCTCTGATCGTTCTTGAGTTTCCTCTCGAACAATCTCATCAACCATTGTTGATGAACTTGCATGATTTGAAGAACTCGTATGAGTTTGTACTAACATAGGAAACTCTTCTTCAAAGTAAGTCACATTTCCTGGCCTTGTCTCTATGATAGAGTCCTTGGCACATCAGGATTCTTAGATTCATATACAAGAAAACGATGTGAACTACCATTTTTGGCATATCCAATGAAAATGCAATCAACAGTTTTGGGCCCTATTCTAAGTGCCTTAGGGGTGTAACAATCACCTTGGCCTGGCACCCCCACACTTTCAAGTATTTATAGGATGATTTATGTCCCCACCACAACTCATGAGGTGTTACATCCTTATTCTTGAAAGGTATTTTATTCAACAAAAAATTGGCCGATAAAATGGCCCCCCACATGTCCTGGCTCATCCCAGAACTTATCAACATGGCATTCATCATTTCTTTTAATGTACGATTCTTTCGTTCCGCAATACCATTTGATTTGGGTGTATAAGGAGGGGTACATTCGTGTATGATGCCACTTTGTGCACATACTTCCCCAAATGGTGAAACATATTCACCTCCTCTATCACTTCTCACGTTTATTTTCTTGTTGAGTTGATTCTCAACTTCACTTTATACAAGTTAAACTTGTCAATTGCTTCATCCTTACTCTTAAGTAAGTAAACATAACAATATCTTGTATTGTCATCGATAAAAGTAATAAAATATTTACTACCGCCTCTTGTGGGAATTGATTTTAAGTCACACACATCAGTGTGAATCAATCAAGGGGTTCAGTTATTCTTTCAACTCTTTGAAGGATGATCTTATTTGTTTGGCTTCAACACATGTTTTACATTTTGTTTAGAGTCAATGGCAAAATTTGGTATGTAATCTAATTTAATTAAACGACGCATCGAATTAAAATTTACATGACCAAGACGTCCATGCCAAACATAGGAGACTCAACCAAGTAAGCAGAAGTACTAGCATTTTTATTCATGTTTTTCTTAACAGCCATTACATTAAGTTTAAACATGCCATTTTGGGCATATCCCTTTCCAACAAACATACCACGCTTACTTAAAACAAATTGGTCACTCTCAAAAACCAAACGAAAACCTAACTTGTTAAGCATCCAACCCGACACAAGACTCTTGCGCAGGTCAGGAATATAAAGCACATTCTTCAAATGAGCTCTTTCCCAGAAGTCCACTTTAAGATCACATCACCTTCTCCTTTGATATCAGCTATAGCAGCATTTCCCATGTACAAACTTCTCTTCTCCCACCACCTCTTTAAACGTATTAAAGAGGCTCTTGTCTGGGCACACATGGCGGGTTGCACCAGTATCAACCCACCACCCTTTTGGCTCATTAGCCACCAAATTTACCTCCTCCATCATGGCAGTGAGGTCTGAAATCATGGCCACTAAAGGCATACCATCATCATCAACCATAAGAGCCGGGTCACGCTTAGGCTCTTTGCATTGGTCAGCACGGTGACCAGTTTGTCCACAGTTGTAACACTTCCCTTTAAAGGGACCAACCTTCTTCTTCACACCACCTTTCTTTGGCCCAAGGTCAACACCTTTGTTCTTTCCCTTGCCATTGAACTTGGCCTTTGTTACCCTTGTGACCCCTTGAGGATTGACCATGTTCCACAAGGTTTGCTTTTGCTGAAGCTTCAACTTGACTTCCTTTGTGTGACAGCCTATTGTCTTCCTCAATATGAAGACGAACCACAAGGTCTTCAATTGTCATTTCCTTTCGCTTATGTTTAAGGTAGTTCTTGAAGTCCACCCAACTAGGAGGCAACTTTTCAACAATTGCTGCCACTTGGAATGTTTCACTAAGATTCATTCCTTCAGACAAAATGTCACTAAGAATAATCTGCAATTCTTGAATTTGACTCATAACAGTTTTTGAGTCAATCATTTTATAGTCTAAAAATCTTGCCACAACAAACTTCTTAGTACCCGCATCCTCAGTCTTGTATTTGCGTTCCAATGACTCCCATAATTCTTTGGCAGTTGGAACCTTGAAATACACATTATACAATGCATCCGAGAGGCCATTCAACACATAGTTGTGGCATAGGTACTCAGAATGTTTCCATGCATCAACTGCACTCACAGATTAGGCATCACTAGTCCCTTCTGCAAGAACAGGAGGGGTCTCAGTTAAGAACCTCACAAGGTTCAATGTGGTCAGATAAAACAACATTTTCTGTTGCCACCTCTTAAAGTTGTGAACTTTTCTGGCTTCCCAGCATGATTAGCCACAGCTTGGGCTGCTTGGGTACCAACTAATGGTCCCATGGTGGTGGATGTGGATCCAACAGTGGTTGATGTGGTTGCTGAAACAGTAGCCATTTCTGAAACAAGAGACAAAAAATTAGTGAAGGCAAAATAATTTGGTTTACATAAAACCAATGCAAACTACAAAAGTTTGCTAAAAATTATAAAAACTTTTAAAAACCAAAATAGTGAACGGGTTTTTAAAATCTTCTGATTACAATAAACAAAATGGCTAGAGCCAAAAAGAAGGAAATACAAAGAGATGTAAACTATAGAAAAACATATTACAAAGAAATAAAGGAACACAAAAACAAATGGTGACTGAGGCACGTGAAGATCACGCTTCCCTTAAAACAGATTTCGGGCCACCCAGGTGAACCCGTCTGCTTCCAGGGTACAACAGCCTAAGCAGATTGTACTGGAGGGATTAGCCTAGCACCCGAAAGTATACCTGAAACAAGAGTGCGCAGAGAATCGAATTTAGGGAATTCGTTTGTGTGTGTGTTGTATCAACCATACGATTTCTGAGTTCTGGTATCTAAAACAAAGCACAAAGCTTTGTATATAACAACTGAACAGAATTTGAAGTGATAAGTCCCCATTGAATACAGAATTCAATAAAAATAACCTCTAGAATTCAATTACACAATGAATTCTGAGACTTAATCACTTGTCAGTAGGAACTTGAAAAGTCTCTAGCTGACCACACCAAGACCCAATACTAAAGGCGGCTCCAAGCGGCTCGTGGCGATGCGAGCGTGCGAAGTGCAAAGTGCGCCATCAAAGCGCCACATTGCGCCTTCGTCCCGGTACCGGGCGCGGGCGCGTGCGCGTATCGGGTGCTTCGCACCCTCCTGGCTGCCACTGGGTGTGAGTTGTCACACAAGAATACATTCGTGTAGAGAATTCTAATTATAAATCTACAAAAGATTTATCTCTCCACCAATGTGGGACAAACACAATTCCCCACACATTAAGGTTCCAACACATAATTAAAGCTTATGATCTCTCATTCAATTGCTTTAATCACTAAATAATTATTATATTAATTATTGATATAATATTATTTTTCATTAATTTCCAACAAGATTGACGATATTTGGCCCAAGATTGTTATCTAGCATGACCATGCTTGTGGTTTTTGTCAAGAACATAATGATAGTGCTACTTACTTGAAAGCAAGTTAGGGTGGTTTTTATGTTGTTCATAGTAATTTTCCCAAACTTGTAGAGTTAGGAGTTTTAGCAAACAAATAACTTTTGTTTAAAGATTAACATTAACTTTGCAAGTGAGCTCAAAAACAATAATTTTTAGGTATTAGAATGTTATTCATTTTAGTTGTCCTAAGGATTATAAACTAGGAAGCCTTGATTCGGGACTTAGTTAAATTTGGATCTTGCATCACCATTAGTCTATTCCGTTAGTTGTCACATGTTTGTTAGTGGATACTTAGTTTAGGCAACCTATTTTAGATATTGTTATTCCTTAGTTTAGTTGGTAGCTTGTTATTTTTATATGATAATTTATGAACAAAATCAACTCATCAATTGAAAAGGCTTTAAAGTAGCAAAAGTTTAGTATTGAGACACCGCGTCCACGGATTGATATCCGGTTCTTACCGACAAATTATATTACCTCCCGATGGGTACACTTGCCCTTTGTGTGTGTAGTTAGTTTTTAGGTGAATTTAAAACTAAATCTGTGTGAAAAAAAAATAAAAATATATATAATTCAAGCACATCACTCTTGCACTACAAAGCCGAGTCAGTGAGGTAATGATATGGTTTTTGTAATTTATCTTATATATCGTATCTTTTTTTTATTTCTATTTATTCCATTTTATGTAGGCATTTGAACTTGATTACATCCAGGTAAGGTTTCAAAACGATTTCTTCAATATTAATGGTAGATTTAATATTTAATTTTTACCGGTAACTGTTTCTTTTGTGGGTACACAATTGCCGAAATCGGGGAGAGGATATTATCGGAGAAATTGTTGTCATTGGACATAGAGTTTCACTAATGCTTGTAAGTTTATTTTAGTACTTAACTTGAAGTTACACTTCTGGTTGTGGAAAATGATAATAAACATATAGGTATTCTTATTGATGGATTGGATTGTATGGTGAAATTGTGCCAAAATGTGCCAATACGTTGACTTTGTTTTTTTCAATTTTGTGTTTGATCGTTTTTTGTTGTTATTTGCCGATTTAAGTATGCATATTGTTCTCTTGGCATTTAAAATATCATAAGAATATTTAATTTTTTAAAAATTGAATTACCTATTAACTATTGTTTTCATCTTTTCAGGAAATTTCGAAACACTGACAACGTTGATGATCCAGCCCGCCCATTCCAAGGCAAATCCACCGCCTTAATATAGGTTAGCTTTGTTTGTCACGTTATTCATGGGCTTATTCATGTTGTTACTATATAATACAATAACGTAACCTGTCTATCGGACGGGTATTAAACTAGTTTGATTGGTGAATGTTGATGGGCCAACAAAATACTTCTTTTTTTCGATGCAGCTGAAAAACTGAATAGGCTACCGCGGCTCGCTTCGCTTTTGTTGCGGAGCTCACTGCTTTTAGAGTAGTGCTTGCAGCTTGCTGCTTTATGTTCAAACGGAGCTCGCTGTCTACTCCACGAGTCGCCACAGCTTCGCCTACGCCACTTGTATATAGACAACAATAGCGCCCAAGATTTGCCCTTCGCGTAGTTTCATTAAAACCTTCCAACTTCACTTCGTGGCCTGTGCTAAAGAAGCGTGTCTTAACTAATTCCTTTGAACTCATTTCAGCTATTCTACCTCTCGATATCTCCTCACCTTGCACCTTTTCTTTCTTTTCCTCATCCCATGATCCTTTCCCATGTCGTGGAAGTGCAGCAGTGCTCCTTCATTCTTCATAACGACTATAACCAAGCTGCCAACCAATAAAGCAAGCACCTTCATGGACTGAGACCGTGGAAGCTCCGTTAGCACCACTTCTTTTTTTCTTTCTTCTTTTTACCTTCTTACACTTGGTTGGTAATTAGTCTAAAAGCCATTGCATGGTGTGGTGGTCAAGACGTTTTCTGAATAGTGGCGTCTCAGATTTGGGAATTCATTGGGCAATGGTGCCGCCTAAATCCGATCTTCATTTTGGAACTCACGAATTTGGCTTGCATACATAATCGAAATAGGGGGTCGAGAAACTGGAAAAGGGCGGTGAGTTTAGTTACTCGGGCAGCCATCTGGTGCATTTGGAGGGCTCGAAACGATATTGTTTTCAATAACAAACGGCTGCCCGGTTAGCGCTATCATTGATGAAATCAAAGCGTTGACGTTTCTGTGGATCCGCAGCAGGTCAAAGGGTAACACAATCACCTGGGAAAGCTGGGTAGCGTTTGATTTAGGAGGTTTTGGTGTATGAATTGTTGTAATTTTGGTATTGTTCTGTTGCTCTGGTTATGTCTGTATAGCCAAGGGCTGTTTATGTATGTTTTCCTTTGCTTTTTCCTAATAAGTTTTGGTTGGTCTTTCAAAAAAAAAAAAAACCCTTACACCTGCCAGATTATTACTTTTTTAAACGCATGAAATTGAGCATAAATACAACTAATAAATGGAAAATGTTTCAAAGAATAGAATAATTATATATGCAAAAAGAATTCACAATTCCCTATAAATTACTATATATTAACATTTTAGGTTTTTTTTTTTGGAAAAGGCAGATTTTATAAAAAAAATGAGCAAGCAGCTCAAATGAAACAACAGTACAGTAGAAAATAAAACAGAGGGGCATAACCTCTTTTAATACATCATACATCAACTGCAGAATCTAACAAGCTATCCTAAATTCTCTCCATTTCAGCCATTCTAGTTTCAACTGCTGCTCTTGCGCTTATCCACATAAAAGATAGTGCTTTGACCTCCCCGATTACCTTCGTAAATAACACGGTTTGTTTTTGAAGATTATTTCATTACGTTTTTTCCACAATGACCAACAAACCGAAGCCAAAATCATGTACACCGCCTTTTTCTTTTTGCCCACCATTTGCAGATTGTTGATGAACTCCAGCAGTTCTACGACACTTAGTAGATAGCGCGGCAAGGGTATTTTCGTCCATTGTGAGACTGTGACCCAAAGCTGGTGCGCGAACTCACAGGTTATCAGAAGATGATCAGCCGATTCCTGCCCCTTGTTGCACAAAACACACACAAGTGATGGTATTGGTACGTATCTTCTCGCCAACGCCTCCCTGGTTGGTATCCGGTTTAAGACAACCCGCCAGAGAAAACATTTAATCTTCTTCGGGATCCAACTTGACCACCTCAAAACCTTGGTTTCAGGGATGATTGGCATGTGATCCAGTTCACCTCTTAAGTCATAGACCCGAAAAGGAGCCACTGAATTGCCCGTTAGCCACAACCACACGTCTGACCCCACACCCATTGCTTGACCTTCCAGTAACTTCACACAGTTATTCCATTCTGCCAATGCACCATTATCCGTTAGCCCATTCGCACTTCCCAGAACCAAGTAGTTTACCCCTGTAATAAACAGTATCGCTTCAGTTTGTTTTTAACATTTTAGGTAGGATCTTATCTACAGTGACACCATTGTGTCCTGTTTGTTATTGGTGCACAGCTAACACAACACAAGGTAGAACATGAGGATGCATGTGAATGGTGGACAACTAAGACGACACCAAAAGATAAAGCCAGAGAGTGGTGTCGTAAAACATGGGAAAGAGAAAACTGGAGAGATGAATCGTGTTGCCACCAGAAAGCGTGGAATATAGTTTTTTTTTTCGGCTTCACCACCACCGGATCTGAAATTGCTTCAGATACATCTTGCTACCCCGCTTGTGGTAATCGCCGGAATAACTTAACTAGAAAACAGTTGCGCGGTCTTCGGTTCTCATAAGAGCACCACAATAGGCTGGAAGATGACTCCCTATCCGTTTCCCCACCTCTGATTTCAGATCTGAAACCGGGAAACGTCGGTGACGAATACTAAAAAATGGTGATGGTGGCTGGAGTGTAGCCGCCTGAAATGACTTCGGTTAATGCCGGTAAACTTACGAATGTCCACCGAGCGTTTCTGGTGAGATGATTGTAACTAAGATCAATAGTTCAAAGTCCAATAAACTCACCTAACATCGTCGCTATTTTGCCGGAGATAAAGTTCTAATTGATGGTAAAAACCGAAGGTTTTTCGGCTCCGATAATGTCATCGGAATGGTATCGGTGATACGAGCGAAAATAACTGTGAAAAAGAGAAGCTGGTGCTTTCAAGAGAGAGGGATGGACTATGGAGAGAATGGAGGATGTGGGTTTTGGAGTGGTATATTAATTCTGTGGTTTTTCTAGAAAATAACCTCAAAAATAACAAAAATTCAAAGCTGGTTAATTGTTGCTTGGAATCCTACCACTGACAAAAACTACAATTTAGGATAGGCTGTGGTGTATGGTGGGGCGAGGTTTGAGCCATGGCCCGTCACATGGAGTTGTAAGGGCAGCGCCGGTCATGCATTTAAATGGTGGGACGTGGCTAGTCCGTGTGGCTTGGCCACGTGTTAATTAATTTTTTTTTTAAATTTTTTTATAAATAAACACAATATTGAAAAAGCCTAAAAATCATATTAAAAGTTACAAAATTCTTCCTAAAAACTTTCTAGTGCTTGGAGTACTTTTTCTTAATCTCTTCTTTCGTCTCCAACATTAGTTCTAACTCTTCATCTGATTGGTGATTGGTGGGCAGGGCTAGAATTTTCATATCATCGCGTCTTTGTTTTAGGGCGTCACTAGCTTCTTTGCTCTTACGGATTTCGGCCCTTTGTTGTTGGAATACATTAAATGTATCCAACTCGGTTGCAATGTCTTCCAACTGATCGCTGTAGACACCCCTACACGAGCACGAACTCCCAACTGAAGGCAAACCGGATTTGAAACTTTTAGTGCGCCTTTTGGCGGCATCTCTTCCGAATTCTGGCCGCCTTGGCGAATCATCAAAGTCGTCTAAGTTGAGATCAAACTCTTGATCTCGTGCATCTGATTGGGCTTGGGACGAGGGTGTCCTAGCCCTTTTGGATGACGTGGTAGTTTCGCTACCACTGGGGATGTTCGCCCATTTTGGATGGTACTTACAAATGTCCAAACAATGCAAGTACTTGAAGTCGGTCCCAATATTCGTTTTGAATGTTACCAATGCTTTATAACATAGTCGGCTTCAGTTTCACCACTTTTTGGGTTTTGCCTTGCCTTTTGCAAAAAACCACTGAACTTGGTTTGCTTATGTCGGTCCACTTCGAGGATAGGCTATCATTTTCACGATACATCTCCTTTTCCATTTCTTCGTGGAATAGTTTATTGACTGCATCCCACAAACAGTTTCTATGTTGGGAATTTCCTATTAAAAAAATAAACATTTAATATATTTAAATTATTAAAAAATAAGGGGTACAAAATTTAAAAAAATACCTAAAACTGGATGTTGAGTTATCTGAACCCAAGCCCTCGCCAATGCAACTTCTTCTTTACCGACCCATTTTTGTTGTTTTCTTTTGACGCTTTCTGTCGCTTTCTGGGCCTCAGTTTTTTTCTTGTGACTTCTCCTCTTGATGGGTTTGGAACCGGAAGAACCATCAATAGGGGGTTGAGTTTCGGGGACGGTTTTGGTTTGGGATAGGTTGTTGTTGTTTTGTTGGTTCGGTGTAGGTATAGAATCGTCGCTATGAGGAAAGTTCGTATACACATGATTAGAGAGAAACGATGCGTAAGCGGCCATATCCGGCGTAGCGGAGTGTATTAAAATTGGAGCCATACGAAGATTGGATGGTGGGCTAGGTGTCGGTGTTTCTTGGTATGCCCATGGATTGTTCGGGTCGAAAATACGATTATGAGGATTCATTTTTTTTGTGTTGGGGTTGGATGATAAAGAAAATAAGATTATAGAAGATGTGGAGTAGTTGTGGTAAAAAAATTGAATACAGTTATTTCGTATTTATATTGAAAAAAGAAAGGTTTTTTTTATAAATAGCCGTTGCCAACGTCTATCCCAACGGCTATAACTCTTGGCCAATCAGCCTCCGCCATGTCATCTTGGTAGCCCCGCCCAACGCCGGGTCTGAAAGCCCCGCCCAACGGGCCACGCTGAAACCCAAGCCCACTCGGGGTGGTGCCTTAGGCGTTTCCCCCAACCCACGTTGAAACCCCCGCCCCATACCCCATAGTCTTACTTATACCACTTATTTTATTCCATTACCGATAAAAGATTAATAAAAGTATTGTTCAAAACTAAACGAGTCCAGTATAATGAATTCTTTTTGTTATTTATCGTGATGAAACATACAAAACTGCGCCTCGATGTGAAGTATCTTTTATATATCATAAACTATTGGGAGTTTCAGTCTTGTTTTAAAAATGCGCACCTGAGGCGTTGGTTGTACAGAAAGCGCAGCTCTGAGGCGTACTTTGTGCGTTTCACGCTTTTTAAAACCAAGGTGTCAATACTATACCGGTACCATGACGAACCATACTGATATCGCCCAAACACTACGGTACTACGCCTGTCACACCCTAACCGATGGCGGAAACATCAGGGTAGTGGCACTAGGCGACCAGATTATCTCACGAGAAATTTCCATAACACCATTAAATCAACAATATTTTAACGTCTAATATCCCATACTACTAAACAATATGTCATCAAAAATGTCACGAAATACATGATTTTCCCCCAAAACAATAAGGTTCGATTTTCCCTAGATTTCATTACATTTCAGAATTAAACAAAACAAACTAAACTATACGTCCAAAGCATCCAAGCTAAAATCCTCAACCTGTTACATACATTAAAATACAAGTCAATACATTTAAGTAAAGGTGAGCATACAGGTTTAAGTAATACTAGCATAATAGAGAAAACGTTCGTGAAATAGTCTATTTACATATCATGATACACCAAAACACATCACACAGATAAA
The DNA here is from genome assembly GCA_947069175.1 of Scalesia atractyloides. NCBI lineage: Eukaryota > Viridiplantae > Streptophyta > Magnoliopsida > Asterales > Asteraceae > Scalesia > Scalesia atractyloides. Next base: position 77,907,059 of record CAMTDV010000004.1, on the reverse strand, counting down.
CTATGCAGATTTCTCATGCTAACTTCCGTGAGAAGGCTTGCGTGTCCATCCTAACTAGACCCCGTCGGGTGTTAGCCACACTATAGTACCATACTAGCTAAGGAGGCAAGTTAACGGAAATAAGTCATAGTCACATGTTTCTAGTATCACGTATTGAGCATATATAATCAGATTATTCGCGTGTGATAAACAGTTTGATTTGTAGGGTGATTTTGATAGGGGAACGTATGTAACACCCAAATAGTGCATTAAAGCGAAAACGGGTCAAGTATACTCACTGTGGGTGCGTTTTAGGTGAGATGAGGGATCTGAGAAGAGTTGCGGAGAGCGCCGGATCAGCCTGTAAACGAACAGAAGTGCATCAGTCTTCCATTTGCTGAAACGGTTAAGTTTGGGTGGAGCAGCATACAAGTTCGGCGAACTTGTATGTAAACATACAAATTCAAGCGAACTTGTAAGGTTTTGGGTGGAATTGAGTCAAGTTCGGGCGAACTTGTAAGTTTCTCATGGAAACTTGGCAAGTTCGAGCGAACTTGTGGGTAACCTTAATAGGTAAGACAAGTTCGGCCGAACTTGTGAAGTTTCCTGAGAAACTTGACAAGTTCGAGCGAACTTAGGGGGTTTCTGAAGAGAAATTGAACATTTTCACTCAAGTCCGGCCGAACTTGACCCCTTGAGGGCAAATTCGAGTGAACTTGGCTACTGCACTGTCAAAATCAGTGTAATCTCGAGCGAACTTGATGTTTTCGGCTCCAAAATCTTGCGTTTTCGCGTCGTTTGCTGAGGAAATCGAGTGCCCATCCCTCCAACCTTAAGCCACTGAGTAAAACTTAGGCTGGAGAGGTCTTTTGGAGCGAACTTAGCCATTTTACAGAAACTCGGGCTAATCCGGGCTAAGTTGACGGTTCGTACGGGTTAGTCCACTTGTGTAAAGTGACGATTTCGTCCTTGTGCTTCCGGACCTGAGGTCTAGCTTCGACAACGCCTCGTTCCACTACAAAGTGAACGAACATACGTCATTAGTCCGAAAATGGTGTAAAAATCAAGGTTTTAAAAGGTTTTGCTCAGATCTAGTATGGATCTGAGTGAAAACAGAAGTTTTTATGGAAAAAGATGAAGATTTTCGTAAACAGAAGAGATTTGACGAAAACGAAGGCAATGCCTTGTGCAAAATCGTTGTAAAACGTTGTAAATCGTTGTTGAACATCATTGTAGTTGAAATCGGGTTGATTCTTACTTAGAAAACAAAAGGTTTCGGGTTTGAGAGCTCTGGGCGAACCTGCAGCAAGTTCAAATGAGAGAATGGGGCTGAGTATTTATAGGTGAAGGCAAAATTGGGAGCTGGTGGAGTCAAGTTTGGCCGAACTTGCATGGGAAACATGCAAGTTCGCGCGAACTTAGGAGATTCTTGAAGATGTTGAGTCAAGTTCGACCGAACTTGACCCCCTTGAGGGTGAGTTCGAGCGGACTTGAGGCAATAGAGAGTTTAGTTGGGCCAGTCAAGTTCGGCCGAACTTGGTAACACCAAGTTCGAGCGAACTTGACCCAATTTGTTGGGTTTTCTTTGTTTTTCACTCGTTTATCGATTGTTTAGCGATGTATTCGAGTTATAAGGTAACGTTAAGAGATTTAGCGATGTATTAATCGTTATATTTGATATAGTAGTGCGATTTAGCGATTCGAGTTGTGCGAGAGCGATGCGATAGCGAGTGTAACCGTAATTAAAAACACACATAACACATAAGTAACATAAAACCATATAATTAACTGCGATTTGCGTTGCGATGAGATTAGCGATGCGTTTAATAAGCGATTAGATGCGATATAATTGAAATACAACGTACTTAATTTAACATGACTTTCTTATAAATGAATCTCAGAATTACAAAAGATAGTTACAACGAGAAATAAAAGAAAAAGATAACAACGGAATTCGGAGTTGTTACAGTCTCCCCTACTTTAGGAAATTTCGTCCCAAAATTTAAGTAGTGGCTGCAACAAAGAGGTGCGGGTACTTAGCCTTCATGTCACTTTCCAATTCCCAAGTGAACTATGCGCCGCGTTTGCCTTCCCATCGGACGTTCACGATAGGGATGCGAGAGCGCCGTAGTTTCTTGGTTTCTCGGTCCATGATCTCGACGGGCTTTTCCACAAAATGGAGAGTCCCGTTGATTTGCGGATTTTCGAGAGGTACATGGAGATTTTCTTCAGCGAGGCATTTCTTGAGGTTAGACACGTGGAAAGTTAGATGAACGTTATTAAGTTCCGCGGTAGTTCGAGACGATAGGCTACTTTATCGATCCTTTCCAGAATCTTAAAGGGACCAACGCATCGAGGCGCTAGCTTTCCCTTCTTCCTGAAGCGGACCACTCACTTCCAAGGTGCAACCTTTAGGAGAACGTGATCTCCCACTTTGAATTGTAGGGGCTTGGGGAGTTTATCGGCGTAACTCTTTTGTCAACTCCGAGCTTCAAGAGATTGTCTCTTATCTGGAGTATTTTGTCTGTCATTTCTTGAATTAGCTCAAGACCGGTAATTTGTGCTTCTCCGATCTCGTGCCATGCAATAGGAGATCGACATTTTCTTCCATACAGTGCCTCAAAATGAGCATCTGAATGCTGGTATGATAACTATTATTGTACGAGAATTCAATTAAAGGTAAATGCGTATCCCAGTTACCACCGAAATCTATGATGCACGCACGAAGCATGTCTTCGAGGGTGCGGATCGTGCGCTCAGTCTGACCGTCGGTTTGAGGGTGAAAAGCGGTACTGAGATTGAGAGTAGTACCGAGAGCAGATTGAAAAGTCTCCCAGAGACGAGAGGTAAAGCGACCGTCGCGGTCAGAGATGATATCACGAGGCGTCCCGTGTCGAAATATAACTTCGTCGGTATAGATCCGGGCTAACCGTTCGACCTTAAAGTCTTCTCGTATAGCAATGAAGTGCGCGGATTTATTCAGACGATCCACGATAACCCAAATGCTATCATGACCAGAGGAAGTGCGGGGAAGTTTCGTAATGAAATCCATAGCTATACTCTCCTACTTCCACATTGGGATTTCGGGTTGTTCGAGTAAGCTAGAGGGTCTTTGATGTTGGCTTTAACTTTCGAACAAGTTAAGCACTTTGAGACGTATAAAGCGATATCCTTTTTCATGCCCGACCACCAGTACTTAGGACGAAGGTCCTGGTACATCTTGTCTGCTCCGGGATGAATGGAGTATCGAGATTTATGAGCTTCGGTCATTAGCAATTCACGAAGATTATCGCGGGTTGGAATCCAAATACGATCGAGATAGTAATAAATGCCGTTAGGTTTAACAATGAGCTGAGTTCGGCACCACATTTCATTTCTTCCTCCAAGGTGTTCTCGTTAAAACAAGCAAATTGAGCAGAGCGAATCATGATTTCGAGATCAATCAAAGCTTGAGAGTTACGAACACTATATACATAGCTTCGTCGACTTAGAGCATCGGCGACGACGTTTGCTTTGCCGGGATGGTAGCGTATCTCACAATCGTAATCGTTGAGAAATTCAACCCATCGGCGTTGGCGCATATTCAGTTCCTTTTGATTAAAGATATGTTGTAAGCTCTTATGATCGATGAAGACCGTACACTTGGTACCGTAAAGGTAGTGTAGCCATATCTTCAATGCAAAAACAACTGCGCCGAGTTCGAGATCGTGGGTTGTGTAGTTTTTCTCGTGGATCTTGAGTTCTCGAGATGCGTACCCGATAACTTTGTCTCGTTGCATAAGAACACAACCAAGACCTAAGTTAGAGGCATCGCAATAAACGACAAAATCGTCGTTTCCGTCGGGTAAAGCGAGTACGGGAGCGTTGCATAGCATACGCTTGAGAGTTTGAAAGGCTTCCTCTTGTTTGGAATCCCAAACGAAAGGCTTGTCTTTATGAGTCAAAGCGGTAAGCGGAACAACGATTTTAGAGAAGTCGCGATGAATCGACGGTAGTAACCCGCCAATCCAAGAAAAGAACGGATTTCGGAGGCGTTCTTCGGCGTAATCCAACTTTTGACAGCTTCAATCTTTGCAGGGTCGACGTGAATTCCTTGACTATTAACGATGTGGCCGAGAAATTGGACTTTTCGAGTCAGAATTCACATTTAGAGAACTTAGCATAAAGGCGATTTCCTTGGAGAAGTTCGAGGACTAAACGGAGATGGCGCGCGTGTTCGTCTCTCGACTTCGAGTAAATAAGGATATCATCGATGAAAACAATGACGAAACCATCTAAGAAAGCTTTGCACACACGGTTCATCAAATCCATGAAGACCGCAGGTGCATTGGTAAGACCAAAAGGCATGACCACGAATTCGAAATGGCCATAACGAGTACGAAAGGCGGTTTTTGGAATATCTTCTTCCAACACTCGTAACTAATGATAGCCGGAACGTAAATCGATCTTAGAAAAGCAAGTAGCACCTTGAAGCTAATCAAATAAGTCGTCGATACGAGGAAGAGGATAGCGGTTCTTTATCGTGAGTTTGTTAAGTTCACGATAATCGATGCACATACGGAATGATCCATCCTTCTTTTTCACGAAAAGAACGGGTGCGGCCCATGGCGAAGTGCTCGGGCATATGAAGCCTTTATCTAGAAGCTCTTAAAGTTGGCTCGATAGTTCGTGCATTTCTGAGGGTGCGAGGAGATAAGGAGCTTTAGCGACAGGAGTAGCACTAGGAACTAAATCGATACGGAATTCGACATCTCGAGTAGGGGGTAAACGGGTAAGTCGTCGGGAAAGACTTTAGGAAATTCACAAACAACGGGAACATATTTGATAGTTTTCTTTTCTTTCTCCGGGTTCACAATATGGGCGAGGAAAGCAACACATCGCTTTTGCAAGCATTTGTGTGCTCGAGTACATGACAGAAGCATCAACTTCTTTGAGGGAGTTTCACCGTAAACATGGAGTTGATCACCGTTTGGGAGAGGGAAGCGAATCATTTTATCGAAGCATACAACTTCAACATGGTTTTCACGAAGAAAATCCATACCTACTATGATGTCGAAGCTACCTAATTGCATAGGTATGAGAATGATCGAGAAGATGTGGTTGTTGAGATCGAGAGTACAACCACGTAGGATGGAATTAATGGTAACGGTTCTTCCGGTGGCGACTTCCACATCGAAAGTCTTTGAGAGTTTATCGTGTTTACATTTTAAAACCTTTTCGAATTCTAACGATACAAAACAATTATCGGAACCAGTAGCAAATAAACATGAAGCATAAATACCATTAACGAGGAACGTACCATTGACAACATTGTTGTCATTCTGAGCCTGACGATGGTTGAGGTTAAAGGCTCGTCCACGTGCAGCCTGTTGTTGCTGCTGAGGTTGTGGCGGCTGCTGGTGCTGCGGCTCTTGTTTCACAGGCTTGTTTGGGCAGACGTTACTGAAATGATTCGGGTCACCGCACGTGCTATTGGAGCTTGCTGCTGATTGGCTTGAGGAGGAGCAGGTAAAGCTGGTGCTGCTGGGGCCTGAGGAGCTGGTTGGCGGGGGCCGGAGCGGCAACTGACAGTGAAGTGGCCGTAGATATTGCAGTTTGTACAGAAGCGGCAATTGCCTCCAACCGCATGATGATAGGTGCATTTTGAGCACAAAGGATGCGGGCCAGTATACGCACGCTTTGCCGGCAGTGCGTTGGGTGTTGCAGACTGGAGTGGCTGAGGGTTCGCTGGAGCAGTAAGGGCGAAGTTCTTGCTCGGGTTTTCTCGCTTGCGACCACGGAGACTGTTCTTTGCCTCTCGGGACTGATCGGTAGGAGCTGTTGGTTCGGTGACTGCTTGATTTGCGACCTTCGCAGGGTTCTTGAAATAACCATCTTGAACTCGCTGATCATTGATCTCAGCGGCGAGCATGTAGGTTTCCTCGATGGTTGTAGTACGAGCAACTTTCATAAAATTCGCGACACATTCGGGTAGAACTCGAATATACTTGTTGATGGCTTTCTCAGTTGTATCAACTTGGCTGGGACAGATGATGCTCAAAATCTTGAATCGAGTGGTAAATCCAGCATTGTCAGGACCATCTTGTTTGAAACCCCAAAACTCATTCTCGAGTTTTTGAATCTCATGCAGAGGACAGAACTCCTTCATCATTACTTCCTTGAGTTCCTCCCAAGACAGATCATAGGCTTCATCATTACCACGCCTATTTCTTTCTGCGGTCCACCAGTCGAGAGCACGGGACTGGAAGACTCCTGTAGCGTTCACCGTGCGAAGGTCATCGGGGTATCCACTTTGCCTAAAGGTGACCTCAATGGCGTCAAACCAATGGAACATAGCAGTCGGTCCATCGTTACCCGTGAAGGCGAGAGGTGCACAAGCCTTGAAATTTTTGAAACTGAACCGTGACTTGGGGTTTTCAGTTTTCGAGTCGACCGAGGAGTTACTGCTCACAGTATGAATTTCTGAGACGATTTGCGGGATGACTTTTGCCACTTGTTTGGCGACTAGTGAAGCGATGCGCTTGTTGTCGCTGAGCAGAACGACGAGTATGAGATCCGATTGACGACATCTACATAAAGATTTAGATTAGATGAGATTCGATATAATAGAGTTATGTTTAAATATTTATTATTATTATTCATACAAGCACAACACACATAAGCACGTATCCACGTAAGCACATAAACACGTAGGCACATAAACACGTAAGCACATAGACACGTAAGCACATAATCACGTAGGCATGTAAGCACATATTTGCACGTATTCACTTCTAATTAACCAACATGCGTAGCGCGATATGAGATGTGAAATATAAGCGATATGTATATACATAAGCGAGATAAGCGAGATAGTACCACGTATGAGTCCATACGTGTATGAGAGATGAGCGTCTTAGTTCGGTTGGTGTATTAATTAGCGTTTTAGATTATGAGAGCTGTGCGAGTTGTGCATACATTCGATGGAGCGTAAATCCGATAATCGAGAAATCGATAAGCGAGAAACCAATAAAGCGAGAAATCGAATAAGCGAAAATTCTCAAAATTTTAAACACATAAATAATAATAAACTTGATGATGCGTAAATTGACGATATAGGCTTAAATCAATTGAGAGTGTTCGGGGTTTTGAGACGGCGACTACCCAACGTGGTTCGACAATTCTCCGAGTTCGGACACACGATTTGGCCTAATAGACAAATGCTCTCGCCGTACCACGGTTAACGGCATTTATCCTTCCAGTTACGTCGTGTTCCGAATCATCGAATTAATCGAGACTTTGGTGAGATTGAAAATCGAAGAGCGGAACTAGTTATTAAGATGCGGGTTTCACCCCTAACTTAACAACTTCATTCCTAGTTGTGGATACACTCACCAATTGAGTCGGGGTTCCACTAGATAGAGATGGAGATTTTCGTCGAGGTTTGGATGTCACTCCTAACTCAACGAAGGTATCTCGTGCGAGAGAGATTGCGCGGAGCGAATGATCTTATCGAGAGTTCTCGGTTTTCACACCTAATCTCGACTTGATCACTCGTTTTGTGTGATACGAGTGTTTCCAAGCATGTATATTGTATTAGCCTTAGGAAAGGCACATTTAAGCATTTAGGGTAAGTAGTTTAATATTTAAGTCAAAGATCGGTCAACCGAGTACTTAAACATACTACTAGGTCGAACATGGAAATTCTACCTATTATCCTAAGGATTTGGGCTCTGATACCAATCTGTCACACCCAAACCGATGGCGGAAACATCGGGGTAGTGGCACTAGGCGACCAGATTGTCTCACGAGAAATTTCCATAACACCATTCAATCAACAATATTTTAACGTCTAATATCCCATACTACTAAACAATATGTCATCAAAAATGTCACGAAATACATGATTTTCCCACAAAATAATAAGGTTCGATTTTCCCTAGATTTCACTACATTCAGAATTAAACAAAACAAACTAAACTAAGCAAAACTACGTCCAACACATCCAAGCTAAAATCCTCAACCTGTTACATACGTTAAAATACAAGTCAATACATTTAAGTAAAGGTGAGCATACGGGTTTAAGTAATACTAGCATAATAGAGAAAACGTTCGCGAAATAGTCTAATTACATTTCATAATACACCAAAACACATCACACAGATAAACTAGGCATATTTCTCATGCTAACTTCCGTGAGAAGGCTTGTGCGTCCATCCTAATTAGACCCCGTCGGGTGTTAGCCACACTATAGTACCATACTAGCTAAGGAGGAAAGTTAACAAAAATGAGTCATAGTCAAATGTTTCTAGTATCACGTATTGAGCATATATAAACAGATTATTAGCGTGTGATAAACAGTTTGATTTGTGAGGTGATTTTGATAGAGGAACATATGTAACACACAAATAGTGCATTAAAGCGAAAACGGGTCAAGTATACTCACTGCGGGTGCGTTTTAGGTGAGATGAGGGATCTGATAATAGTTGCAGAGAGCGCCGGATCAGCCTGTAAACGAACAGAAGTGCATCAGTCTTCCAATTTGCTGAAACGGTTAAGTTTGGGTGGAGCAGTAGGCAAGTTCGGCCGAACTTGTATGTAAACATACAAGTTCGAGCGAACTTGTAAGGTTTTGGGTGGAATTGAGTCAAGTTCGGGCGAACTTGTAAGTTTCTCATGGAAACTTGGCAAGTTCGAGCGAACTTGTGGGTAACCTTAATAGGTAAGACAAGTTCGGCCGAACTTGTGAAGTTTCCTGAGAAACTTGACAAGTTCGAGCGAACTTGGGGCTTCTGAAGAGAAATTGAACATTTTCACTTAAGTTCGGCCGAACTTGACCCCTTGAGGGCAAGTTCGAGTGAACTTGGCTACTGTGCTGTCAAAATCAGTGTAATCTCGAGCGAACTTGATGTTTTCGGGTCCAAAATCTTGCGTTTTCGCGTCGTTTTCTGAGGAAATCGAGTGCCCATCCCTCCAACCTTAAGCCACTGAGTAAAACTTAGGCTGGTTAGCCATTTTACAGAAACTCGGGCTAATCCGGGCGAACTTGACGGTTCGTACGGGTTAGTCCAGCTTGTGTAAAGTGACGATTTCGTCCTTGTGCTTCCGGATCTGAGGTCTAGCTTCGACAACGCCTCGTTCCACTAAAAGTGAACGAAACATACGTCATTAGTCCTAAAATGGTGTAAAAATCAAGCTTTTAAAAGGTTTTGCTCAGATCTAGTATGGATCTGAGTGAAAACAGAAGTTTTTATGGAAAAAGATGAAGATTTTCGTAAACAGAAGAGATTTGACGAAAACGAAGGCAATGCCTTGTGCAAAATCGTTGTAAAACATTGTAAATCGTTGTTGAACATCATTGTAGTTGAAATCGGGTTGATTCTTACTTAGAAAACAAAAGGTTTCGGGTTTGAGAGCTCTGGGCGAACCTGCAGCAAGTTCAAATGAGAGAATGGGGCTGAGTATTTATAGGTGAAGGCAAAATTGGGAGCTGGTGGAGTCAAGTTCGCGCGAACTTAGGAGATTCTTGAAAATGTTGAGTCAAGTTCGGCCGAACTTGACCCCCTTGAGGGTAAGTTCGAGCGGACTTGAGGCAATAGAGAGTTTAGTTGAGCCAGTCAAGTTCGGCCGAACTTGGTAACACCAAGTTCGAGCGAACTTGACCCAATTTGTTGGGTTTTCTTTGTTTTTTCGCTCGTTTATCGATTGTTTAGCGATGTATTCGAGTTATAAGGTAACGTTAAGCGATTTAGCGATGTATTAATCGTTATATTTGATATAATAGTGCGATTTAGCGATTCGAGTTGTGCGAGAGCGATGCGATAGCGAGTGTAACCGTAATTAAAAACACACATAATACATAAGCAACATAAAACCATATGATTAACTGCGATTTGCGTTGCGATGAGATTACGATGCATTTAATAAGTGATTAGATGCGATATAATTGAAATACAACATACTTAATTTAACATGATTTTCTTATAAACGAATCTCGGAATTACAAAAGATAGATAAAACGAGAAATAAAAGAAAAAGATAACCACGAAATTCGAAGTTGTTACAACGCCAATTCCAGCCAAACAAAACATTCACTTTTTATGGTTTATTCGATTTAAAACACGTGTTGATATCTTTTTGGACATATCATGATCTTTTTAGGTTTAATATTTATGTTCCTATAACAAATGTCAGTATTGTACCAATACCATAATAACCAATACCAACCGAATTCCCGCGCAACGCGCTGAGGAATTCAACTAGTTGTGAATAAACATGGATTATAAAACCTGGTTCTATAAAGTTATTAGTTTATTTCGTTTTCACGAATCTAAATATGAATGAAAAATAACTCTAAATAATAGAAATGTGAAAATGAAAGTAGGATTATGCTTAAACAAAACAAATCACTACTTTAAATACTAATGCAGAAATTAAACTAGGAATCAATTTTAGTTTTTTTAACTTCACCAACGGATTATCAAGAGATACAACAATTAGCGATGGATTACCGAGTGACATTAGTTTCGTTAAGTGGGAACTAAGTGGTTACTGTAAGATTTATTCATAAGTAAAGATCTTGATAAAGGGTTATTGTATGATTTGTTCGTCGGTGAAAGCCATATATATATTTAAGTTAAACCCAAATTATTTGACATGTTTGTTAGAAGCGTTCTTCTTTTCAGTTAAATATGTTTGTGTAACTCACTTTTTTTTTGTTTGATAAAAATGGTATCAAATTTTGTAACATACTAACATGACATCTGTACTTCATTTAACTAAATAATCTTAACAATGTGTAAGTCTTTGTAAATCTGTTAAATACAAATAGGAAGCGAATTTGTGCTTTAAATATACCATTGCGGCTTCTTCTTTTTACTACATTTATTGTTTTTCAAATTTTATTAAAGCTAGGAATGTTGCCTGCCGCGAGGCGCAAATAACCTGCTAGTTAAAGAATAAAAATCAACTTCTTCCCTCAAAAATACTAGTTTTGAACCTAAAAAAACGTCACTGTGCACTACTTTTTTTTTTAAATACTGTGTGTTTAATAAAATTTAAAAAAACAGTAAGGGTACATGTGTCACAAGATATATTATTTTAAATAATGTAGGTAACACCATCATCTACAGAATTGCTTTTTAACTTCCTCAAGATCATATATTTATTTTTCGTCACCATGGCTGCCGCCATAGATTAACCATCATCAACTGATATGTGCTAAGTTGACGTCATTTTATCTTGTGCATGCATGGGTTTTTGTTGGAAGCTTCACAATTCCATCCAACTTTATCCAGTAACCTATCATTATCTTATTTCCTATTTTCTAGTTGGTTGTTTCCTATTTGTTTGGATAGTTTGTTATATTATTTTTTACATTCTGTAAGCCTATATAAGGCATGGTAGCTTCATGGAAATATCATCAGAAAATTAATCAATTTCTCATATTCCTTTCTTTTTTCTTAGAACCGATCTAACCACATCATAAACCTCAATCGGTCATTGTGTAACTAGATAAACATAAGTACGTTTTTGGATAATATAAACATAAGTATGTTTATTGTTGCGTTTTGCAACAATAAACATACTTATAGATCCAACTTCGGATTTTCAGTTGAACCCGATTTTGATTTTTCCAACCGAATACCGCTCTGCGTTACATTTGTTAAAATTGAACTCGAAACAACCCCAACCCGATAACCTATGCTAAAACGGATCTACCTGACAGTGATTCGAGTTAGTCGGTTTAGTCAGTTACAGTCATTTTCGACACCTATGCAGGGGTGGACCTAGGTTATAGCCTGGGTAGGCGGGCGCACCACTGGAAAAGAAAATTTTATTGTATTTTATAGGCAAAAAACTTGACCGCACCTCTTGAAATATTGGTTAAGACCCACGTTCACACCCCGGTAAATAATTTCTGGGTCCGTTACCTATGTTACGCCAACCCATCTCTTCCTACCAACCAGAGTGCTCCACGTGTGTGAATGGCACATGTTATGTAGGCCCACCATTTTTCACCAACCCATAGTGTGTCACACGTTTGACTACCCACAACTCACGCACTATGGTTCCTTCTTATGACTTTTTTGTTTTTTTAATTTTTTCACCCAATAACAAGTGTAACTATTGTAATATTTTTGTCAATTCACAATTCTTTTACATCACTTGTCATCATTTTAGGATTCAGTTTGTCATTCAGTTCAAATATTTCTTTTTTCCATATTCTATCTGGTTGTTCTTTTCATGACATCTATAGTTAAAAAGTGGTTTATTTTGTTTTTAAAAATATGATTTCATATGTTTATTCTTCTTCATAAAAAGTTGGTTTATTTTGTTTTTTTTTTAAATGTGATGTCATATGTTTATTCTTCTCAGACGAAGCCAGCGGGTAGCGGCCACCCCTTTTCCGGCGATGGGCAACACCGTCGTCCCTCCTTCTCTCTGCAACCATTTGCCTCCTATCCCGACTCCTTTAATCACACTTAACTCGTTTTTTGTTTAAATGTGATTTCGTTGGTTTTATATTGTAGGCATATTTTATCGTCTGATTATCTTAGCCAAAGATAACTCGTTCGCAAGAATGGAGAAGATCTCAGAGCCTCAAATGTGGTGAGCCGCAACCACAGTCGTGCTTCCTGGCAGTTTTCGAAAATAAAAGAGTTCCTTGCGAGACATTAAGGGTTTCAATACCCGTTTAAACGACTTGTAGTTAAATACTAGAACAGTTTATGTCATATGAAGTTGATATATTGTTTAATGTCACACTATGAAAAAGATTAATGTGTAATGACCTAGTTTTAAAATCCGATTTTTATATCGTACCGGATTGAGCTCAAGGTTTAACCGTGTGTGTCGGACAGTTCAACCGGGTGTATCAAACGATTTAAGCAGTTCTACCGACTAATTCAACCGGTACTACCGGCCGGTTTCTATACCAAAAGTATATCCGTACAAGTTACTCTTATCTTTGTAAAAAGTTTGTTGAGAATATTACTTTTTTATGTCGGTGACTTTCTAGAAACCAATAAATTTAAAGTCAAGATTTTTTATTTTATTAAACAAAATTTTCAAACTACAAAGGGGTACCAACTTCAAAGTAAGACCTTATGAGTCATCAAATGACACCATGATTAGAAAGTGCACCCCACTATAACTTAAATCAAGAAAACACACAACTTAAACTCATCACATTCAAACCACAAAACACAAAAGTGCAATAATTGACTAACTAGCCGTCTAAAAAAACCATAAAACATGTTTAATAATTAGTAGTGCAAAACATGAACATTATACTCAACAACCGCATCCCCTGTCTTAAGATCAAAACTATGTGTACTTGCTTGAACATACCCTCTAGCAAACCGAAAAAGCCCACTTCCTCCGATCACCGGCATCTCTCTCACCTTCTCGAAAACCGGATTCCGCCCCAATATCGTCAATGTACTCCCGTTATACTTCCCAGTGCAAAATACAAAATTCATTGCCATCAACATCCCGACCTCCTCTTGTGATGCCACACCATAAAACCCTTGTGCTCGGCCCAATAACTTCGACCCGGCTTCGGGCTTTTCCGTCAGTGTGTCATCGATCATGTTAACCATACCGAACCCGGTGGGTGATGTTTCGTTGTTTGTTGGTGGTTGAACAATGTTTACTACTGTTGAGTTGGGACCGCTTACCTTATCGTGCCAGTAGAACCGGAAGTGGCTTAGTTTTTCGGTTCGTTGCTTCATCGAGTTGAGGTTTTCGGATTGTAGAAAGGCGGGATCGTCTCCGGCTGCCGGAGAAGTGTGTGAGAACATGATGAGGAGTGGGAGGAGGACGTAGAGGAAAGTTCCGGTCATTTTGGAATATTTGGTTTAGGGATGTGACAAAAAATGTGTGTTAGGATGGTGCCTGATTTATAATGCAGGCTCCACCCCACTAAATCAAGTAAAAAATTGTTGAAATTTGTTGTTTACTACAGTCAACAAAACCATTATATATTGGAATTTTGGTGGCCCACTCAGACATAAAATGGTGGAGCAATCAAACTAAAACAGGTATTAAGTTATTAAAATATTAAATTATACCAACCCATTAATTAGCACTATAATATAATAAGCTTTTATAATGTCTGAAAAATAATTTCTTAATTTGTGAATGAAATGACAGGTGCACGGGGTTTAGGCAATGTTTTAAAAATCGGTTCAAATCGGTTGGTAGTGTCGGTTGAACTGTTCGGTAGAACCGCTTAAATAGTCCGGTATACCCAGTTGAACCACCTGATACACCCGGTTAAATCGTTTTTAAGCCTAATCCAATATGATATAAAAACCAAATTTTAAAACATTGGGTTTAGGAGTGTCACACTAACTTGCTTTGTAAGAGACTCTTTTGTAAGTTTATATTTCAAAAGTATAACTAAGGGCACCTCCAATGTGATCATTGGAAAATTCTCCACGTTGCGTAGGCGCCGATTTCGGACAACCCACCATTGTAGGTGGTGTTTGCTAGTTGTATGCTTTTCAACATCCGAATTTTTCGGATGGCTCCGACAAGATTTGGGAGGGTCACACCTCTCTTTTACACACGTAATATATATCGGAAGTAACCTGATGTAATCACTTATGTGACGTTTGAAATTGTCTAACATCGTGAATGTTTATGTGATGTTTGAAATTGTCTAGCATCGTGAATGCTCTAATGACTAAGCAATGTTGAAAACGTCATATAAAACTAAAACGTAACTGAGAGCTTTGAAAAGATTGCATTTTCTTAAAATTAAGAACTCAAAGCATTTTCTTAAAGTATTATGAAGTAGCAATCCTTCGTAGTAAAACAACCAAATCACACTTCAATGACTCATTGTTATCATAATCATTACGTTGTAATAAGCATACCATCCACATATAAAGACAAGAGAATGTGTTTGCCCTCTTATACATCAAACAAACAACGTTGAATCATAATTACTAGGAATAAAACGAAAAGAAGTAATCACTGCACAAAAATTTTCAAACCATACACGATGGACCTGTTTAAGGCCATATAATATTTTCCGAAGCTGACAGATTTCACCGGGCTGATAATTTTTTTTGGGGAAGGAGTCATGTAAACCTCTTCATGAAAATCATCATTTAGAAAGACATTCTTGATATTTATTTGACACATTTTTTATGTATTTTATAATAATATTTCTTTTATTTGTAGTTTAATATTTTATATATTAAATGGTTAGTTTCTAAAATGCAAATAAATATTAATAATAGCTATAATTAAATAACATGGTTTGTATTGATTATTAATAATAGCTATAATTAAATAACATGGTTTGTATTGATTATTACTTTATTAGGTAACAAAGTAATTTCTTGGACCATCTGACCTTCCAACCCCGTTTATTCTTAAAAACGTATAAAAAATAAAATGGAGTAGGTGGACATCATAACTCTTAAATTTCATTGGTTCATTCATGTGGTGTTTGAATAGATTAATATTCGTAGTTTATAAAAATAAGAATAAGAATTTAATAATTAAATTTATAGTTTTAAAAGTTGTTTTATTGTTACTACGGGTACAAACGGGTTCCTGCTTGTAAGGTACCTGGAGTTTTTTTTCTAAATAGGTGGGAAAAAATATTTATTAAAATAGGTAATTTGAAAAATATTTATCAAATTGGGTGTTTTTCTTTATTTTTAACTAACCTATTACAATCTTCTCTTTTTTAACTCAATTATCACTTTTATACTTTTTTTTCTTCAATCAACTCATTATTTTTTATATATAGCTAACTTATTATATTTTTATTTTTATGATCAAACCATGTTAAAACAAATTGAAATTGTTGAGAAATACCTCATACTTTTTTTAGATAATATTTCATTCACTATTACGTCCGTATACATTACAATTTAGTCTAGTTTTATAAGTTTAAAGTATTACTCATTATAGGTTAATCTAGATTTATTATTTTTTTCCAATAAATTGATGTTCATGCTTGATAGGAGTACTATTATTATTATCTTTATGTTAATTTATAATCCTGAAATTACATTAGCAAACTTTATGTTAAAAGAATTAAAATAAGTTAGTTAAAAAATAAAATAAAACGTATAATGGGTTGTTTGGTAAAAACAACATATTGAATAAAATACAAAAGCAAAAAAATTGCAATATATTAGTTTAAAATAAAGAAATAAATGAAAATACTCATCTGGTAAATAATTATTTTAAATAACCTATTTTGATAAATATTTTTTCCTCTATCACCATTTAGGAAAAAAACCTTAAAAGAAAACACCTATTTTGGTAAATATTTTTTAAATCACCTATTTTGATAAATATTTTTTCCACCATCACCCTTTTAGGAAAAAAGTCAAGGTATTTGACACTTGACTTAATTAACTAGTAAGACTGTGGGGTTTGGGTTGGGGGCGTGGCTAGCCAAGCAACGTCACTTTAGCCATACCGGACCAGCGGCGTTGCCCCGTTGGCGTGGCCACAAAGCCTGGCGTGGGGCGGGTTGGGCATGCGACGTGGATGGCCGATATTGGCTCGAATAATAGAATCGTTGGGCTAGCTGTTTGGGGTTGTCGTTGTGGATGGCGGTTTCCCCTAGCCAAATCAAATTTTTAAAAATTTACCCTATTTTTTTACCTATAAAAACCGACACAAACCTCAATATTTTTTCACATCTACAAACTTCAAACACAAATCCACATTCAAAACCAACTAAAAAAAAGAAAATGGTTACTTGGACCGAAGAGGAGGAGATAGCTCTAGTGACATCAATCGTTGGCGCACAACGTGCGCTAAGTCGTGGTCAAACCTCATACTAGACACAAGCGTTTAGTCAATACCAACAACATGTTGGAAACTCTGGCCACAACTTGAACGTGTGTCAACATAAATGGCGTGAGCTTAGACCGAAACTGGATCGGTTTAAAGCATGCTACAACCGTTTCTCTGCGGGCAACCTTGCCACGACGATCGAGTGGAGATTGCCAAAATCGAGTAGCGACGATGGGAACCCGGAATTTTGTTGGGTGCCACACTTTGATATTTATCGAACTTTGTAATTTTTTAGGATTCATTAACTTGTTTTTCATTTTTTAGGATTTAAGTTGTCTTTTTAATTTATTAGGATTTTATGTAACCTTTTTTTTAATAATAAAGTGGTGTGTTTTATTTTATTAAAGTGAAAAAAAAACATATATCCACATGGTCACCACGCCCGCTAGCCTACGTCGCTCTCACACCTCAGTTTTTTTTTTTTGGTGGCCTGTTGGAGTCTATAGCCCAAAATTAAAACTCGTTTATAAAACAAGCAGAGGCTGCGTTTTATTCTCCTGTGAAACTCGTTTATAAAATAAGTAGAGGCTGTGTTTTATTCTCCGAACTTAGGCTCGGTATCTTAAACAAATCATCAATAATAAATAATATAAACATGATTTTTTATTAATATAATAATTCTTTATTTCATGATAAACAATAAATTATACCCACTAGCTTATTTATCTTGTATCACAAGTAAAATTATGAAACCTATTTGTTTGTAGAGCCCAATAAGCAGGGCGTACCCACTCCAAGCCATGGGTGGGGCACACTTCTTAAAAAATAATTTCAGTGTTAATTCTTTTTTCCGGAAATTCTCATAGCACCTTTAGAAATTTTTATCTGTACTTCTTGAAAATTTTTAACTGCCCCATTTAGAAAAAAAAATATTATAAATTTATAAAAAAATAAATATTGATTATTATTTAATATATAAGTATAACACAATTAATATAATTATTTTTTAACCACTTATTCAGTTAATTACTTAACTCAATGAAAGCCCAATCTAAATCTATTTTTATTAACCAAAACCCAACCCAAAGTAATTTGAACCGAATAAAATAACCCAAATCCATCCACCCATTCCAAATCTCGCCCCCAAAAAAACTCCCAACGACTTGACGCCGCGGCTCACGACTTGACGACTTTTTTGCAGGAAAAACCAAAACTCCGATATAGAGCTAGTATGGTTTCTTTATTGAGTTTTTTTTGTTGTTTTATGTGATGATTAGGAAAAAAGATAGATGTATAGGAGTTTGATCTTTTTTATGTTTTTTGATATTTTTCTGGTTGTCTAGACTTGTAGTTAAAAGATTTTGTTGTTTTATTTATAGCTTTGTTTGTTTAAATGACTAGTTACAAGTAATCGACATTTAATGCTAGGGCTTGAATGTTTGAAAATAAATTTGAAAATTATGGACTATGGTTGAACATGATTGTTTATTTGTTTAAGTGTTTAGTGTTGTTTTATGAACTTATGGAGCGATTTATATGTGATAGGAACCATGAGTAAGAATGTAATGAACTTATGGAATGTTTAGTATCTGTAGATGATGTTTTTGATGGATTTCAAAAAATGAAAACCTACTGGGCACAATTTTAAATACGTTTGTAATGATGTTTGAAATGTTTTTGATGATTATATAAATTTTAGTTTAATGTTCTTTTGTCTTACATGACCCGAACCGATCTGATCCGCTATGAATCAATCTTTTATATAGCTAGGAGCCTAAAATCTTTAAAAATATTCCGCACCGCCAGGAAAAAAATTCTTGGGTCGGCCACAGATAATAAGACAAGTAAGTGTACGTGGCAATCATCTCACAAGCTTGCAATCTCTTTCTCGTAATAACCAATACCAAACCCGTGTCTAATGTGCTTCATCATCAATAACTTAGCAAGTTTCTTAATTATTTGTACATCATGTAACTAAACATTGACAAATTTTATACACATAACCCATCTTGCCTCACGTATAATTTCAAAAAATGTTGTCTATATTAATAAACCGTTGGGCTAGAGTGAAATACATATGAGTTTTTAAAATTAGAAGACTAAATCGTTGATCATGTAATATGATTCAAACATATCATGTTGTCTATTATAATATTTAAAAATTAACAGATTCATAATTTTTCTAGTAATTTAATCAAAGATATCATTATCATTATAAATATAATATACAAAATATCATAAAAGTTTGTTTTTTTATAAGTTTTAATTCAAAAAATGTCATCATCATTGTAAATTGTAAATTAAAGATGTATGTATTTGAAGTAAAGGCAGATATAAAGTAAAATTTTTTAAATAAGCAATATTATCACCATATGATATTCACCTGATTTACAAAATAATAGAAAAAACAATTTTGAGTAAGACGATGTTTTAAGAGATGACATGGTATAACTTGTGGTATTCTTTAGAGTTTATTAAAAGTAAAATAAAATATTAGTTAACTGAAGTTTTATTTTTTTAAATATGTAACGGTGTCATTCAATGATATTTATTCAATTTATAAAAAATAAAATTAAATGATGTTTTGAAAGTTGATATGATGTTAACACGCGATATTATTTGAGATAGTTTATTAAAGTAAATGAGATATTAATTAAAATAAGTTTTAACAATAAATGTTTCTTATTGGAGACTACATGCATGTGGGCCAGCCACCATCACATATATATATATATATATATATAAATCCTTTTGTGGGCGTTATCTGACAAGTGGCGAAACACGTAAGAGATGCTATTATGAGGCTTTATATTACAAGAGGGTGTTGTTATAAATCTCATATCCATCATTACTTAATTATTAATCTTCTATATTTTATAATTAATTTCTAACTTTGTAAAATAAAAAATCATTTCATTAAATTAAAAACATTACAATAAAATAAAATAAAAAACTCAAACATTATATTTTTTCCGATTCGCTCTTTTTGTTGTATCGCCATCTTCAACGCTTTTTCGGTTAAGTGGTCATGCGGTTTCGAGTAGAATTCAAAGTCTGAGCCCATTGTCTATCCCGTATAATCTCGTTCCCGGTTCTCTTCCATATGTTGAGCCCCAAGGTCGTGTATGTCTTGAAGGCGTCGGTTCATCTCCGAAAAGGCATTAGTCAAGTCGGATGCCACCGAAGATGACTCCGGACTTCTCGATTGCACCGCTTCTTCTTCCGGCGGGTCGTGCTAGCTCTTCCGCCGGCTCTTCCTCTGGAATAACATCGTTTGCGTCCGTGTTTCGAGCGTCGGACGTTGGCGTTTCGGGTTCAACCGCCTCGTTGGTTTTCGATCTCTTTGACGATGTAACATCCGTCAAAAAACGGATTTACCAAAGATACCCGCTCCGTTTATAACCGAACATCAGTCAAATTTTCGTTGCGAATTAATGCCCAAATTATTTTAAACGATCGTAATCAATTATTATGGAATATTATTTATTTTTGAAAATCTTCAAAAATAGCAAAAATAAAAAGTTACCCATGCCGGGTTTCGAACTCGGGTCTATACCGGGTCAAACCAAAGACTTACTCTCAGCCGACAAACCACTCCGCCACTTTGATTTTCTGGTAACAACAAAAACAATTAATTCAAATATTCAATTTCAGAAGTTAAATTATTGCGCCCAAAATAACAGTCGTCGGAAAATCCGACGACTTCGCCGTTTATTTACGTTATCGCTCAAATAACCGAAGACTTAACTCCTGCGACGGTTATAACCGACGTCTGAACCCGCGACATCAGCTGTAACCGCCTGAGAACGGATGACTCCGAATTAAGACCGAATTCAGACCCTATTCATCTCAATACTACCCTATAAATTCAACTACAACTCGCCAGAAGTCTTTCACATTCAAATCGCACCTTTTCTCGGCGAAAAATCAATCGCCGGAAATACTTGATATACCGCCGGAAAACCGTAACAGTAATTTCTAAGCTTACTGGAACCCCCTAAACCTTCACCGAAGTCACCCACAGCCTTTGTAACCTTTCGGAAGACTCTCTGCTGCAAGAGACTTGTCGCCGGAAAAAGGGTTCTGTCGCCGGAGTTCTGCCGGAAAACAGAGTAAAATCAGTCGGTATTTTTCACGCCTAATTCCTTTCCTTTTTACTTTTATCTCGACTGTAATTGATCATAAAACACTAAAGGAACATGAATTAACTTTTCGAACCAGTCCGTCGTCACTTCCGGTTAAAACCGGTGAAGAAGACGAAGTTCAGTAATGGTTAAGTATAATTAAAATCAAGATAATTACCGGGTTAGACACACAGTCCAGCGGTGGACTGTGTGCACTTTTAAAGCTAAGGTCACGAGTTCGAGTATAGTCCCTCACACGCCGCCTTGATAAAAATCCTCTTTTTCGCAAAACAGAACCGGAGTGTTTTGTGTATATGTTAAATATAATGATAACTGAGTTTATTACCAAGTGAGACACACAGTCCAGCGGTGGAGTGTGTGTCCGCTAACCCACAGGTCCCGGGTTCGAGACCTGTGGAGCGCACCGGTTCTCGAGAATTAATTCGTTTTTAATAATAAAGGATTTTCTGTTAATTCTAATTAATATATATATATATAATTAAAATCGGATATATAACGGGTTAGACACGTAGCTCAGTTGGTAGAGCTGCGTGCACGCGTACGGGAGGTCTCGGGTTCGAGCCTCACCCGGCGCACAACAATATGCCTATAAACCGGTCAACGATAGTCAAAGTCAACAATAGTCAAAGTTACTGTAGCAAAAATAAAATATTTTTTTTATTATTTTTATTCAATTATTTTAATTAAAAATCAATCATAAATACTTAAAAATAACATTTTTTTTAGGTTAGAAAATAGCCTCAAACTCACAAAAAAATACACCCAACAAACCTACTAAAATAGATTAATAAAACCCGTTTACTTACCAAACCGTAATGCGATTTATCTAGGTTTAATCTCACCTGTGGTTAAAACCACTTCGCGTGCAATCAACGTCATCAACCGAACGCACCCAATGTGAGTGAATTCTTACAAACTCCCCTTTTTATTCATGTTTTGGGGTGTATCATGTGTCGCTTAAATTAATTCTCTTATGCACATTATTTATAATCAATTGGATAAACTTGTTCAAATGTTTTTCCATAGGATTCACTCGCCAACATTATGTTGATCCAAAACCTTTTTACACATGATACAGGTGAACAGGTTGAAGCAAGGAAAACATAGGATATGCCTTAGAAGAGAACCAAGAAGCTTAGACAGATAGTTAGAATATGGTGTATCATTTATTTCTATTAAATTGTAATAATGAATATGAAACATATAATAAATGTCATGAGCTTTGATGATAACCCAATTATGCCATGATCACCTTTTCCGCTGCGGGTCGGGGTGTGACAGATTGGTATCAGAGCCATGACTATAGGGATATAGGATAGGATATTAGACCCTTAGAGCCTATACTATAGTCTGCCTAAATTTTAAATTGATTAGGTGGTTACATACAAACTTGTGATATTTATTTGTTTCATATTTGTTTACATTTCAGTCAAACATACATGCTCATATACATATTCATTATACATATATACATATTCATTATACATATATCGATGTTCATGTATTCAATTTATTTTCATACTCTCAATATCCAAAGATTTTGTGCAATTTTCAATTCTCATCAAAGTAAGTTCTGCGACGGGCATGTAGTAACTGGAAGGGTACAAGTACCGGTAGTCGGAACGTCCTGTCTAGGTTGGCATTCGTATAAATCCAAAATAACGGACCAGTTTGCCTACCTGGGGACTAACGATGAGAGTACGACGGACCTATTAGGCCAAAGCATGCCACACCAAACGTCGTTCGAACTAACCTCACTTTGAGATGTCACCGTGTCTACACCTGGACACATTCCGAATATCACACGTTGTATACATATTTCTCGATTTTCTCCGGGTTTTGTGTACGCAATCAGGCAGAAACCGTGCGAACCATATGAAAAACCGGTATTCATGGGGGCCCACATGATTACACAGGTAAAGTATGGCGGCACGACGGGCCTAACAGCGAGCAAAGCCCAAGACATCCTATGGATGTAGTAGATTTATTTTCTATATTTATTTTATGAACGTTCAATCCCAAACACGACCCACGATCCCAAAGGCATCCAACTCATACTCTTGACATGTATTCCTTGTAGATGTCTTCTAACCTCGCCCGTAGGAAGTTGAGAGCAGAAAAAGCCCGTGAACGCATGGCTACCCAAATCGCTCAGCAAATGGCGACCGTAATACCCAACATCGTAGTTCAAGTTCAACAAGCCCTTACCGCTAATTCCGTTAACCCAACCCAACAAGAGGATCAAAACACTGTCAACCTTCCAGTCACTAAATGCACCTACAAACATTTCAAATCCTGCGATCCTCCAAAATACGAAGGAACTGAAGGTGTCACCGCTCTCCTCCATTGGTTCGAAGAAATGGAGAACACTTTTCTAAATTGCGATTGCCCTGATGATCGCAAAGTGCGTTATGCTACCGGTCGTTTACTTGGAACAGCACTCACATGGTGGAATACAGAAAAGACCAAACGAGGTGTTGAAGAAACTATGACCTTGACTTGGGAAGAGTTGAAGGGAATCATGACAAGACGGTTTTGCCCAAGAAGTGAAATCAAGAAATTGGAGGATGAGTTCCATGCTTTGAAACAAAAGGAAGGCGAGCACACCACATACAACAAGAGATTCCTTGAGCTAAATCAAATGGTTCCCAACTTGTTCACTCCCCTCTACCGTTTGATCGAGCACTACATTCGTGGTCTTCCATCAAAGATTCAAGACCCTGTAATAAGCACCTCGCCTGCAACTTTGGAAGCAGCAATGGAGCTAGCAACCGCGCTCACCGAGAACCGAATCCGGAACAAAGATTTCAAAGAGGAGAAGAAGAAGGATAAAGCATCAACGGAAACCTCAAACCCCACCCGAATCGAATCCTCTACACCATCTACATCTAAGAGAAAGCGTGATGGGCAAGTCTTCGCCGTCACCCAACGCAAACAACCAGCTTCACAAGTTGTACCTCCTCAAACTATCCCAAACGCTCAAGTAGCACCCAACTCAACTTACCCAAATAAGAAACCTTACATTGGACCTCACCCTCAATGCAACACCTGTTTCTATCACCATCCAACTACTTCACCCTGTCGACTATGTGCGAATTGTGGACGCTACGGTCATTTGAGCAAAGTTTGCCGCACCGCTCAAAACCAAACCTCAACCCCTACTCAACCCATGACCCAAACATATCAACAACCTCAATACCCCATGAACCCATATGTTCGAGCTTGTTTCAATTGTGGCGACCCTACCCATTTTAGAAACACGTGTCCTCGTTTGGTTAATATCATAAACGCCCAAGCTCAAGCAAACCCAGTTAACCAAGCAAATCAAGCAAACCCAGCTCCACCACCAGCAAGAGGAAGAGTTTATAACATCAATGCCAATCCTGTTGAAGATGTTAACGGTCCAAACCAACCACTTAACTAACTTTCTCTCACCAAGAATCAAGATTCAACTCCTATCGTTTAGTTTTATGTTTTTCTTTATCACATGTGTAGTAAGTATCATATATTATATATTATATATTGTTTTCAGTACATGCAATACGATCGGCTCCGTTTGGTTGAGCCTTGATCGGTCAGTTCAATTTACATTTCAATACATGCAATACGCTCGGCTCCGTTTGATTGAGCCTTGAGCACACAGATCAATTTACATTTCCAGTTCATGCAATACGTTCGGCTCCGTTTGATTGAGCCTTGAACGCACATACATTTTCATTATCAGTATCTTGTGGTTGTGGTGTTTGTTGTAGAGTCGCATAGAACTAATCATAACTGGCGGATGAAGTCAATGAAAATTTGACAAGAATATGGTGGATACGCCGCTGGTACTTCCTATATATAAGTATTCTTGTCAAATGATCGGAGGCATTATCAGGCAGTTATGAGAGGTTCCATGCATAGGCTGTTTGTTGTGATTAAGTTATTCATTTTCAATACATGCAATAAGCTCGGCTCCGTTTGATTGAGCCTTGAGCACACAGACAATTCCATTCTCAATACATGCAATAAGCTCGGCTCCGTTTGATTGAGCCTTGAGCACACAGACAATTTCATTCTCAATACATACAATACGATCGGCTCCGTTTGATTGAGCCTTGATCGCACAGATATATATCATTTCAGTATTTTTATGTTTGTTGTATTGGTTGTAGAGTTATAGGACTAATCATAATTCACTGATAAAACCAATGAAAATTTGACAAGAATATGGTGGATACGCCGCTGGTACTTCCTATATATAAGTATTCTTGCCAAAGGATCAGAGGCGTTATCAGGCGGTTATGAGAAGTTCCATGTAGGATTTAGTATTGCCTTGGTTGAAATTGTGTTACATTTATATCATCTCACTATTTAAATTGGATTGTGATCCATTTCCACATAGACTAACCTCTCCATCATAACAAACGAGAGAGGAACCATCACCATTCAAACATATATGCTATCAGAATGTGGATACAATTGTTAGTTGTTGTGTTTATTTGTGTAGATTGTAGAATTTCTGCCTTAGGATATAACCCTAAGCATATTCAAACTTTTATGCGTGATATCATTTTAGCGAATCATTCCTGCTTAACAATACTTATACAGTAGGCAACAAAAAGCGATTCCTGTATTAGGATACTTAACCTTTACAAGGAACGTTACCGCCTCAAACAAAAACTTAAACCCTTATTTCTTCTAAGTATGTAACTGTCAAAACTAAACACCATCATTCTTTTAGTCAATTATATCCCTGTTTAAATTTCGGGACGAAATTTCTAAAAGCAGGGGATACTGTAACATCCGTCAAAAACGGATTTACCAAACCCGCTCCGTTTATCAACCGAACAGTCAGTCAAATTTTTCGTTGCGAATTAAATGCCCAAAATAATTTTAAACGATCCGTAATCAATTATTATGCGGGAATATGTATTTAGTTTTTGAAAATCTGTCAAAAATAGCAAAATAAAAATGTTTTACCCATGCCGGGTTTCGAACTCGGGTCTATACCGGGTCAAACCAAAGACTTATCTCTCAGCCGACAAACCACTCCGCCACTTTGATTTTCTGGTAACAACAGAAAACAATTAATTCAAATATTCAATTTCAGAAGTTAAATTATTGCGCCCAAAATAACAGTCGTCGGAAATCCCGACGACTTCGCCGTTTATTTACGTTATCGCTCAAAATAACCGAAGACTTAACTCCTGCGACGGTTATAACCGACGTCTGAACCCGCGACATCAGCTGTAACCGCCGGAGAACGGATGACTCCGAATTAAGACCGAATTCAGACCCTATTCATCTTAATACTACCCTATAAATTCAACCACAACTCGCCAGAAGTCTTTCACATTCAAATCGCACCTTTTCTCGGCGAAAAATCAATCGCCGGAAATACTTGATATACCGCCGGAAAACCGTAACAGTAATTTCTAAGCTTACTGGAACCCCCTAAACCTTCACCGAAGTCACCCACAACCTTTGTAACCTTTCGGAAGACTCTCTGCTGCAAGAGACTTGTCGCCGGAAAAAGGGTTTTGTCGCCGGAGTTCTGCCGGAAAACAGAGTAAAATCAGTCGGTATTTTTCACGCCTAATTCCTTTCCTTTTTACTTTTATCTCGACTGTAATTGATCATAAAACACTAAAGGAACATGAATTAACTTTTCGAACCAGTCCGTCGTCACTTCCGGTTAAAACCGGTGAAGAAGACGAAGTTCAGTAATGGTTAAGTATAATTAAAATCAAGATAATTACCGGGTTAGACACACAGTCCAGCGGTGGACTGTGTGCACTTTTAAAGCTAAGGTCACGAGTTCGAGTATAGTCCCTCACACGCCGCCTTGATAAAAATCCTCTTTTTCGCAAAACAGAACCGGAGTGTTTTGTGTATATGTTAAATATAATGATAACTGAGTTTATTACCAAGTGAGACACACAGTCCAGCGGTGGAGTGTGTGTCCGCTAACCCACAGGTCCCGGGTTCGAGACCTGTGGAGCGCACCGGTTCTCGAGAATTAATTCGTTTTTAATAATAAAGGATTTTCTGTTAATTCTAATTAATATATATATATATAATTAAAATAGGATATATAACGGGTTAGACACGTAGCTCAGTTGGTAGAGCTGCGTGCACGCGTACGGGAGGTCTCGGGTTCGAGCCTCACCCGGCGCACAACAATATGCCTATAAACCGGTCAACGATAGTCAAAGTCAACAATAGTCAAAGTTACTGTAGCAAAAATAAAATATTTTTTTTATTATTTTTATTCAATTATTTTAATTAAAAATCAATCATAAATACTTAAAAATAACATTTTTTTTAGGTTAGAAAATAGCCTCAAACTCACAAAAAAATACACCCAACAAACCTACTAAAATAGATTAATAAAACCCGTTTACTTACCAAACCGTAATGCGATTTATCTAGGTTTAATCTCACCTGTGGTTAAAACCACTTCGCGTGCAATCAACGTCATCAACCGAACGCACCCAATGTGAGTGAATTCTTACAAACTCCCCTTTTTATTCATGTTTTGGGGTGTATCATGTGTCGCTTAAATTAATTCTCTTATGCACATTATTTATAATCAATTGGATAAACTTGTTCAAATGTTTTTCCATAGGATTCACTCGCCAACATTATGTTGATCCAAAACCTTTTTACACATGATACAGGTGAACAGGTTGAAGCAAGGAAAACATAGGATATGCCTTAGAAGAGAACCAAGAAGCTTAGACAGATAGTTAGAATATGGTGTATCATTTATTTCTATTAAATTGTAATAATGAATATGAAACATATAATAAATGTCATGAGCTTTGATGATAACCCAATTATGCCCCGATCACCTTTTCCGCTGCGGGTCGGGGTGTGACAGACGACCTTTTATTTGCAGACCGACCTAAAGGAGTTCCTACCGTGTAGGGACGTTGGCCTATTTGGCGCTATTACAAAGAATTTGCCCACACTTCAAGTATGGGAAATGTAACATCCGTCAAAAACCGGATTTACCAAACCCGCTCCGTTTATTAACCGAACAATCAGTTAAAAATTTCGTTGCGTATTTAATGCCCAAATTATTTTTAAACGATACATAATTAATAAGTATATTGGAATATATAATTTATATTTGAAAAAGTATTAAAAATAGTGGTTTAAAAATAAAACAAGGCTGCCGGGTTTCGAACCCGGGTCAGCCGGGTCAACTTGTCAACAACGCCTTAACTTCCAACCATCCAACCACTGCGCCACTTGTGTTCTTTAGTAATATATCCAAACAATTAATTCAAATAATGAAACAGAAATCAAACCCAGTCAACAGCGCGCCCAAATCCGCTGACGCCGGAAAATCCGACGATTTCGTCAATCACCGTCGGTTACCTTTGACTCAACGTAAACATTAACAACGACGTCGGTTATAACCGATGTCCAGTCCGCGACACAAGTCATAACCGCCGGAAAATTATTAACCGACGAATCAAGACGGAAAACGGACCAAATTCGTCAATGTGCTGCCCTATAAATACACCCTCTAACTTCTGTTAGCCTTTTCGCTCACAATCACACACCCTTTCTCGACGTAATTTCACTCGCCGGAAAACTTCTGAAACTCGCCGGAAAACCGAACCCCTTCACCTCTGTGCCTTACTCTAAAAACTGAACACCCAGAGCTCATACCGAAGCCACCCACACTCATCTAAAGCTCCCTGAAGACCCTCTGCCGCAAGACACACATCGCCGGAATAACCTGCTGTCATCGGAGTTTCACCGGCGAAACAGAGGAGCCCTGTTCGGTATATCTTACACTTAATCTCTCATTCTTTTTATTAATCTCACATGTAATTAATCACAACACACTAAAGAACTTGATTAAATCGTCGAACCAGTCGGACACCGATTCTGATTAAATTTAACGAAGAAGATGAAGTTTTCAGTTGTATATATGTTTAATTTAAATCAAGACATATCTCGGGTTAGACACACAGTCCAGCGGTGGACTATGTGCAAATAAACACGCATACGTCCCGAGTTCGATTCTTGTCCCACGCACACTCGCCTTAATAAAAATGTTCCTTTTTTTTTAACTGAACCGGATTCATTGCAAATAGATGTTAAGTTTAATAAAAACCGGAATAATAACCAAGATAGACACACAGTCCAGTGGTGGACTGTGTGAACGTTTAAATCACACGTCACGAGTTCGAGTCCAGACTACCGCACCGGTTCTGGCAATTATCAAACTTTTTATATAAGGCAGAAATGAAATGATCTAGTTTGTATATAAGTACAATAAAAATCAGATTATTTACCAAGTAAGACACACAGTCCAGCGGTGGACTGTGTGTCAACCTAAACCACAGGTCCCGGGTTCGAGACCTGTGGAGAGCACCGAGCGAGTCATTAAAATCGTTTTTAAAATAAATGATTTTCGGATTCATTCAATTAGTATATAAATATAATTAAAAACAGAAATATTTCAGGTTAGACACGTAGCTCAGTTGGTAGAGCTGCGTGCACGCGAACGGGAGGTCTCGGGTTCGAGCCTCACCCGGCGCACACAATTACACAATCAAACCGGTCAACAGGTCAACTGTCAACAAGTCAACGGTCAAAAAGTCAACACTTTTTTTTTATTATTTTTATTTATTTATTTTATTTAAAAATCAATTAAAAATACTTAAAAATACCATTTTTAAAGTTAGAAAATAGCCTTAAACTCACAAAAATATATCCAATAATCCCACTAAAAATTGATCAATAAAATCCGCTTATTTACCAAACCATTATGTTTATCTAGGTTAGTTTCACTCGTGGTTAAATCCAACTTCGTGCGCATTCAACATCATCAACCGAACGCACCCACTGTGAGTGAATCTTACAACTCCCCTTTTTAATTACACGTTTTGGGGTGTGTCATGTGTCACTAAAATTAACTCGTTTATTTAAACTCGTGCCATACCATATTGTGAATTGAACTTAGAATGTATATATTATTTGTAGTTATGTATTTCATATTGTCAAGTTATATGCAAATCATTCATTAGGCCCATCAGTTCCTCGTGGGAGACGAGTTGAGCAACGCGTGCCTCAAAACAATCTATTATTGTACGTGTGTGCATTATCTAATGATTAAGTGTTTTGTGAATAAGTTTACATCTATATTTACTCATATGTGGTTGTGCACTTTATTTTATAATCAATTCAATAAACCTGTTCAAATATTTTTCATAGGATTCACTCGCCAACTTTTTGTTGATCCAAAAACCATTTTTACACATGATACAGGTGAACAGAATGAAGCAAGGAAAACATAGGAAATGCCTTAGAAGAAAATAATGAAGTCTAGAATGATGTGTAGGACATGATGTAATTTTGGTTCTATGTTTCCCTTTAAATTGTATTAATAAATATGAAACGTTATAATAAATGTCATGAGCTTTGATGATAACCCAATCATGCCCCGATCACCTTTTCCGCTGCGGGTCGGGGTGTGACAGGAAATTACCTTGACCTGCTTGATATTCGATTAAGGCGACATGTGTAATGTCCTCACCGTTATGACCACTTTTCCATCTGTTTTTTACCCGTTGGTAAACGGATTGAGAATTTGTACACTTCTTGTTGATATCGGTCCACTTGCCCGATATTGAATCCGGTAGCCGGTAGCTAGTTCCCCTACCCATGAGCCCGAAAAAAATTCTCGGATCGGTTCCAAAAGACAGATTTATTTAGGTTGTTTGCTATAAAAAACAAATAGTTAATACCAAAAAAAATTAAGATAAATAAGTAATACAAAAATATTATCTATTTCGGGGTCCTCCGACACATCGAGCCAAGATCAAGTTAATGCGTGCTCCTCTTCATCATCCCATGGTTGCACATTTTTTTTCGTTTGGGTTTCGATTTTCTTTTTATGGTTGCGTTTGTTTTGTTTTGTTGTGGCTCCTCTACTGCCGGTTGTGTATCCGGAATGACGTCGGGCTCGCGTAGTGGCGAGCCGAATGCTTGTGCCAAGCCGAAGGCTTGAGACGACCCGATTTCTCCCATGTTGTGATTGGGGTTCCAACCTTATAGATTTGGGGTCCATGAGAGTGTTGGTTCAATAGGTTCATGAATCTGATTTGATGTTGATTGTAATCGACATAACTGGATCCGTAAGGGGTGGGTCGAGTGGGAACCAGAGAAACGGGACGACTAGGATTACTCGTTTGGTTCATGTCTGCAGTACAACGCGGAGGAACAAAACCCTGGTTGAAGGGATGCATTGTATAAAAACCTTGATTTTTTTTATAAAAACCTTGATTTTTATAAAATAAAGATAGGAGATAAGATGGTTTGGGAGTGTGTTGGGTGTGTTGATTTAAAAAAACGAGTTTAATTATTTATTGAAAATTAAAAGAATTAATTTTTTTAATACAACAACGTTATCAATTTCAAGAGAAGACAAAATCACCGGCCTATAGTGCCGGCCGTAGCGATGTGGTGTGGCGCTATGAATGCTTTGGCCGCGATATGCCGCCCCACTACAGGTGGCCTAAGGGAACAATGAGTTACAACCACTCTGGTGGATTGGTTGTGTTATATGTTTAAACTATAGATAATTAGTTCGAATATAGTTGGCGCACTCTGCTAATTATAAACGTTCTGCTTGGTTTTATTTCAAGATTTTTCTAAATTATGATACAACTATTTCGCCGCTAAGTTTTCATGTGCATAGCAGAGTCGCCGCCACAACTACCGACCACGTGTAGATATCATATTGTAATATAACATATATATTTTATGGGTTTTCGATCGTCATAGCGTAAGTAAATACTGTCTTGATCTATTGCAAGCAAAATCTTTCCTTGGCTCGTTGACCATTTGAAAATACCCATCTTGCCCCAGGAAACTCCCCCAGATTTATCAAATCATTCCAACCGAAAACATTATACGTTGTAACAAACAACGATTAATAAATGTAGATATGAAAGTAAAAAAAACGAATGTAGTATATTATAAAAGATTATAAACCACGTAGTTTCGAAAAAACCGTTATACTGTATATATTTTCAATCATCTTTATAATTATTTTGGAGTTATTGTGTAAACCAACGAAAGTTCTGATGTGTTTAGGTAGCCACTAAAAAATAATAACAAATTGTTAGTAATATTAGAATGTAAATTGTTAAAAAGTTAAGAAAAAACATTACAAAAAATATTAATTCAATAGAGTCCTTTACCAAGGTATCGACTATACAAGTTTCACAAACATGACACTTTGAATCATTAGGAAGCTCAATGAAGTTGTATGGGTTATAGGTATCTTCAAGATCAATGGCATCTGAGGTTGATTTCCTCAATAATAATTTACAACCATCTTTACTAAAAATTGTAGTTTTAAAAAATTTCTTATTTTGCATTTGGAAACAGAGTATCACTAAGGACTAACTTAAGTTCATACACAAAATTACCCCAACCATCTATGAAACAAGAGTAATCGCTACACTTTTAAAAAAAATTAGTATGATGAAAATCTTTATTAATGTTTACACATTTAATTTTTTTAAATTTATTTAATTATTTATGAGATTAGATACACGGCATCATTTATACAATAATTTATCATTTAATATGTCATGAAAATGGGTTACGAAATTCGTAAAAAAAGTAAGTACTACACAATAATTAGTAACATAGAAAACGCTCCTTAAAAAGTACTTGAAAACATGTTATACAAACAAACAATTTGTATTATTAAAATAAAGTTATTCGTAGATACTAATAGGGCTGTAAACGAGCCGAGTCGAGCCGAGCTAGACCCAGCTTGAGCTCGGCTTGAACTCTATTCGAGCTGGCTTGGCTCGAGCTCGAATTTCAAATCGAGCTTAGATTCGAGACTTGAGCTTGACTCGATTAATATTCGAGCAGCTCGGCTCGATCTAGCTCGAACTAACAAAGAACCACAAAATTTACTACTTAAAAAACCCTCAAAAATGAATCTCTTCATAGACTAGGGGCCATAATTGTAATTTAATTTAACCAAATGGTTAATTATGCAGGTATAAATAGTTAATTCATAATATACATTGTCTTTACCTTCTTTTTTAAGGGAGATACTCCCTTAGTTTTTGTTTTCTAAGCGACATGGGACAAAAAAATGAAGGATGCAAACCTTATCAAGCCAGCTCACGAGCCGAGCTAGGCCAAGCTCGAGCTCGGCTCGAAATCGAGCCGAGCGGAGTTGGCTCGTTAACAACCAAGCCAATTACGAGGCGAGCTTTATCCGAGCCAATTTCGAGCCGAGCTTTTTTCGAGCGAGAGCCATCCACGAGTTTTTTGAACACCCCTAGATACTAAAGATGATAAATGTCAAGAATTCGTGTAAAAAAATAGAAACAAAGAACTTAAATGGTAGCCTTGATTAAGAATTTTGAATACTTTCATTTTGTTGGATCTAAGTTTAAAATTACTTGTAGTTTTTGTTTCAGAGAATGGAAAATGGATTGAATTATAAACGAGATGCATCGGAATTAATGAAAAACTTTTACTACAAGTAATTGGTCGTTTGTTTTCATCACCATCATGCTTTCAAGGTTATAAACTTTGCATGTGATTCACAAACTCCCCCTTAGCCAATTACAATTGTTTGATAGTAAGAAATGAAGAAGATAAAGTGCGAAATGATCTTTTTCAGGAAGACAAAGTTAACTGATTACAGAGATCACCTATTTATACTAACTATCTAACCACTGAGCATCTTTTGTGACGTCATGGTTGATAGTGACTGCTAACAAATGTAACTAACTAAAACTCTGCTCTAATACTACTATCAGTGCATAGCACTGGTACATTAAACAAAAGAAAAACTATGCTAGCTCTGATCTCTATCCTCTGATCTTGATTCTTCTGTTAGACCTTTGCTTCTTGAACTATCAGATGATAGGAACAGATCTTTAGGGAAAGCAGTGTAAAGGTTGATCAGTGGTTTGTAACCACTGATAGTTGAACCAAAGCTCGGATAGTCTATTTGGATTTGATATCATATGTTCCTTTGTTAGGGTTTGATCCTAACAATCTCCCCCTGGAACAGATGATGCCAAAACACTTGTTTATTCTTGGTTTTTATTCCTCAATAAAGTTCTCTGATTTAGCCTTTAAACTGTAATTCAAAATTCAGAGAGACTTCATCATCATCATCCTTTTCGAGTGTCAGATCCAAAAGATCTTGAAGGTCTTCTGCATTTAGCTCATATGCAGCCTCCATGCTCATCTTGACAACATCACCATTAGACTTGAGCAATGTCAATTCATGGGAGCTTTTTTCGACTTTCCAATTTAGAATTTTTGGGTCTTCTGGTTTTCTAGGATGACTTTTATTGATTGAGGTTTGGAGAGCTTTTTGTTGAACATCTTTGTCAATTCTGCTCTGAGCTTATCACTAGCTTCATCTGTGTGATAGTCAACCATGTTTTGAATTCCCTCCTTGATGTGTTCAAACACTCTCTTGTCTTCTTCATCTACTTTTTCTTGCCTTTTTAATTGATTTAAGGCAAGGATGGAGAGGGCAGATGATGAGATAGGCTTTTGGGAGTGTTGAGCTTTATGAACATCATCTGATGGAGGATAGATTGGTTTAGGAGGCATGCTTGGATCTTTCTTCCTCCTCTCTTCTAACATCTTGTAAGTGTCTATTACTCTGGCTTCTCCCCACCTTATCACTTGGTTCTTTGAACCATAATGATTTTGAATCAACTCTTCCTTCATTCTTTTAAGCTTCAAAGCTTTGTCAGGCATATCTTTCTTATGTTGTTCCCAGTTTGGAGGAGTAGGCTTCTTGAGAGGGTCTTTCAACATTTCTTGCATTCTCTTAATCTCTTCTCTCAGCTCATCTATACTCCAATCCTTAAACTGTGCCTTTGTTACTTTGTATTGCTTGTTCTTCATGATGTGCTCAATGAGGTCATTTTTAAGAAACTGATATTCCCTTTCTGACAGCTTGTTACTCAGATTTTTGACAAAATTCTGCAATGTTCTGACTTTGCTGAGCTGAGAAGACATTATGGTTTGTATCTCTCTATCACTTTTACCAGCTGATTCTCTTTTTGCCATATCCTCTGCTTGTTTCAATTTGAGTTTAAGATACTCATTAATATTTGCAGGTCTTGGGTAGCCATCAAGAGATAATATGATTCTTTTATCAGGGTTTTCTTCAGAGTAGAAGCTTAGAATCTCTGCCTTGACTGCTGGTAAATCAAGAGGATATTCAGGAACAACTTTAAAGGGATCAGTGGTTTGAGTTGTGGATGGTGGAAACATTGATGTAGAGGTCAGTGGTTGTGATGATAGAGGAGTAGGAGCAGGAAAGATCTCTTCTTCATTGACAACCTTTGTTGTCTTTCTCCTTTTGAATTGAACTTTGGGTGATGATGGACGAGTTGATGTTGGTAGAGATTTGGTGGATGTATCAAAAATGGTCATGGCAGTGGATGGGTTTGCATCTGCTGCAACCTCTACTGTGCCAACAAATGTTAGCACAACAGTTGTTGTAACATCTGCTTTGGTGGAAGTGGGTAAGGAAGTTGAAGAATGTGTGCTTGATTTTTGGAGAGCAAAGGTTTTAATGGTTGGATTTATAGCAGGCTCAGTTTTGGGAGGTGTGGATGTTGGTTGCCTTACTTGTTTAGCATGTCTCCTCTTTGTTGAGGTACCAATCTCTCCCTTTTCTTTTTGTTGCTTAATATTTTGCTCAACTAATACTTTGCCATCAAGAAACACTTTTCTCTTCTGCTTCTCATTTTCCCTAGCCAGGATATCATCTGTTAATCCCTTTTCTTTGAACCATCTGGCCTGGGTATATCCACTGTTGGCTTTGCCATCTTATCATCAATTGTAACTTCTTTTGCCCCAAAGGTTTCTCCCCCCTTTTGGCATCATCCTCTGTGGGTACAAAAATCACTGTGGGTGGAGCAGTACCAGTGGTTTTGAAAAGATGAGCTTTTATAGCTTTAATGTCTGCTCTGGTATCCATGAATCTTGCTTCAACCATGTTTCTTACTTCCTCCATTTGATGTTTATGTTGTTGATCTGAGAAGTGCTTTTATTGTTGAAACAGAGGGTTTAGGGCTTGTTGTAGATCAACATTGGTTTGAACAGAGGGTTTGCTCTTTATAGCTAACAACTGTTGCACAAGACTTTTGATCTCATCAACAGAAGTTTCAAGTGTTGATACTCTCTCCGTCAAATCTTTGTATTTTAGATCATCACCTAATTTAATAGGATCATCTGAACTCCTACCAGAAATGGTAGTTGTATCTAAGGGATCATTAACTTGTGTTTGACACTAGTTTCACCCTTAGATGCCCTTGTTCTTGGTTCTGGGGACTTCCCACTACATCAGAGGTTACCTTGGTAGCCTCAGCAGTGGTTGCCTTCAACAGTTACTTAGAAATGTAACCACTGTCCAACGGAAAATTGGTTAGTTTTGCAATTGTAGTGGCTGCTCTAGTTGAACTATCACCAAGGGTTACATGTAACCCAAGGGATGTAGCCTCTTCATTTGCTGATGGGCTAGCAAAGAATAAATTAGACCCAACATCTTGTTGAAGTATATTCTCAGTGATAGGTTGTTGAGAAGTGCTGGATAATGTCTGATCTAATTCAATTGCATTCAGCAAAGGTATAAAGGTTTGTGGAAGTGATTTTATTGGAGAGGGGATTGGTGCAGAAAGAGACATTGCCCTGGGAGAGGGGCTGTGGAAGATAGAACCAAGTGGTCCTAGAGCTTCATAATTTGGTGTCCCTGTGTTTACATCCTGATCCTTTTGTGAGGATGCAGGAGGAGTTTCATAGCCAGGTTGAGATCTTTCAACCATCTGCTGTGAAGAAGTAGCAGCAGTGGTTTGTGACTTTGGTGGTGTCACAGGGTTAACCTCTGGGATCTCATCTTCCAGAGGACCCTTTTTGGGTTTGGTGGGTTTTCTGGATATATTTGTTGGTTTCTTCTTGGTGATTTTAGGTGTGGGTTTCAGAGCAGTGGTTGCAATGCTCTGATCACCTAGAGCAGTGGGCTCAGTAGCAGGGGGAAGAGATTGAACATTTTTTTCTTCAAAAATTGGCTCTTCCTCCTCTACTTCTGTTTTGGAAGCTTTTTCAAGATTTGTTAAACGTGTAAAAAGTTCATGAGTTACGCAGCCAGATGTGGACACTGCGCCTTTTTTTCTTGCATCAGATCTGATATGATCTTGCAAATAAATGCTCAAGAAACGAGGATGTATCAAGAAAGCTTTTCTTTTTGAAATGTTTTTAAAATTATTGACAAGATCATGGAACAATACCTGAGAATAGTTAAAATCTGATTCAGTCAAAATTGAAAATCCCAGATATTGCATGTTCAAAGGAATTTCATTTAAAGCAGTAGATTTGACAGAGAGACATGTTAAAAGAGTATGGAAAAAGAATTTCATCTCTGCTGGAAAATGGGGTTTAAAGATAGTCATACCTTTCAACTGGCCAGTGTAACCCCTTTCCACAAACTCTGCTTGCATCTCTCTTAAAGAAAAGGACACAAGATGTGTCATGTCGTTCAGTTGGAAAACTTGAGAGATCGATTGTAGTGTGATTTGCATAGGTGTTCCCCCAACCTTTGAAGTGATAGCATAAGGAACATCATCAGCGGATATTTTGACCTTAGCATTAAGCCAGAAATCCCGAAGAGAATCGATGTAGATCTTGGTTTTGGCTTCGAGCATGTGTTTAAATTTTGATTCTTTGAGAATCCGGATCATTGTATGGTATCTTGTGTTGACATTGGTTTCTTCCAAGATTGCAGTGTAATTATGTGGGGTTTTGATGATTAAGACGAATGGTGGTAAATCTTGCTTTGATTTCTCCTTTGATTTTGTTTTGGGAGCCATGATTTTAGTGAAAACTGTTTTGAGAAATTGACACAATTTGATGAACCCTCTGTTCTTGATAGAACAGGGTTTTTATAGGGTTTAGAAAAAGTGATGATGACATGGCATCTGATGCAACAACTGTCGAATAACATCTGCCCTGGAAATAGAAGACAGTTGTTTGGCCAACCACTGTTGGAAAATATAAGCAGTAGATAAGAACAGTGGTTGCAACTATCAGAGGATACACTTTTTGACAGTGGATAGATTTTTCTAAATAAACAGTGTTTTTGTGCTATCAGTGCTTTGAACAGACTTTGAGGATTTATTGAAAAATTCAATTTTAAACTATTTTTAAGGTTGGATTTTGATTTTCTAAAAACATTTTATTGCTATTTACACATGGATCACAAAGAAATTTTGTTTTTAATCCATATTTAGCATTCCAAGCCTAGAAATCAAATTGTCAAAAGTGTGAGCATCAAGTGCTTTTGTTAACACACCTGCCAATTGATCTTTGGTATGGACATGTTGTAAAGAAATCAAACCTTTTTCATAGCAATCCCTCACAAAGTGATGTCTGATGTCAATGTGCTTGGTGGTGGAATGTGAGAGGATTTTTTATGATATTTTCTGCTGCTTGACTATCAATTTTGAGTGGTGTTTTCAAAGCAGTGATACCAAAATCCAGCAATTGATTTTGAAGCCATAAGATTGAGCAGTACAACTTGCAGCAGCTATATACTCTGCTTCAGCAGTGGATGTAGAACTGCAACTTGCTTTTTACTTTGCCAAGACACTAAGCAATCACCTAGGAATTGGGCTCCTCCAGATGTGGACTTCTTTGTTGGTTTACATCAAACAAAATCACTATCAGAATATCCTGCAAGCTCAATGTTACCATTAGCTGCAGATACCAGATACAAAGTGTGGGAGCACCTTTTATGTATCTGAATATCCTTTTACAGCAATAAGATCTGATTTTCGTGGCAATGACTGTGATCTGGTACAAACACATGTTGCAAACATGATGTCTGGCCTTGATGCAGTTATTTATAATAAAGACCCAATCATGCTTCTATACAAAGTTTGAACAACAAGGTCATCTTTGCCATCAATTGTGACTAGCTTGGATGTTACCATGGGTGTGCTGCAAGGTTTACAATCATCCATATCAAATTTCTTAAGTAGTTCTTTCACATACTTATTTTGATGGATGAAAGTACCATGTTGCATTTGTTTGACTTGTAAACCAAGAAAACATTGCAACTCACCCATTGCACTCATCTCAAACTCTGCTGCCATGAGTTTGATGAACTCTTCACACATGGCAGTGCATGTGGATCCAAAAATGATGTCATCCACATAGATTTGGACAAGCATCAAATCTTTTCCTTTCCATTTTAAAAATAGGGTTTTATCAATCCCACCTCTGGTGAAACCAATGGATAAGAGAAAAGTGGATAGAGTTTTATACCAGGCTCTTGGTGCTCGTTTTAGACCATACAGTGCTTTGTTCAACCTGTAAACATGATCAGGATGAAATGGATCTTCAAAACCAGGAGGTTGACACACATACATCTCTTCCTTAATCTTCCCATACAGGAATGCACTTTTGATGTCCATTTGATACACCTTGATGTTGTGGTTGGCTGGAAAAGCTAAGAACAGTCTGATGGCCTCCAATCTTGCAACTGGAGCAAATGTTTCATCATAATCTATGCCTTCTTCCTGTCTATAGCCTTGAACCACGAGCCTTGCTTTGTTTTTGACAACAATGCCCCTTTCATATGTTTTGTTCTTAAAGACCCACTTTGTGCCAATAGGACTTACATCTTTTGGCAGTGGTACAAGTTCCCATACTTGTTGTCTTCTGAACTGCAGGAGCTCTTCTCGAATGGCTTCTACCCAACTGTTGTCTTTTAGTGCCTCTAAGGTACTTGACAGGTTGTGTGAGTGATAGAAAGCCAGCAAAAAGACAAATGTTTTGGGATTGGCTTCTGGTAAGCAGTCCCTCATTGATGTTGCCAATAACTTGATCCACAGGATGGCTTTGGAGGAAAATCAAATCACCTTGATATGGGACAATTGCATTCTGAGGTGAAGCTTGCAAATGTGTATCATCTGAGATATCCTTTGTTGGTGAATTTGATGGTCCAGCCTCTGATTGGAATGGTGGTGGAGAAATTGGTGGAATGGATGTGAAGGTGGGTTGACTTTTGTCCATTTGTTGTGGACTTTTATCAACATATATTTGGTTTTGAGAGCTGGCAGAGGTTTGAGTATTAACTACTGTTGACCTGGCAGAGCTTTCACCAATGCTACTAACATCTACTCCTCTGCCTGAAGGATAGATTTTGAAATTTGGAAGAATGCAATCATATCCTTGCTCTTGACTTGATGACTGTGGAGTACCTGCATGGTTAGTCTTGACAGGCACATCTTCAAATGTAAATTTAGATAGATCAAACAGTTCAACAGGATTTGCTGGGATTTTCAAAGATGAAAGTTCATTGAACTTTACATTCAGAGTTTCTTCAACACACTTGGTCCTAGAGTTAAAAACACTGTAGGCTTTGGCAGTGGTTGAGTATCCCAGAAAATAAACACAATCAACTTTGGATGCAAACTTGGATATTGAATCCTTTAAATTTAAAATGAAGCATGGGCCGCCAAAGACTTTAAAATAAGAGATCAGAGGTTTGATTTTATAAAGCAATTCACAAGCAGTCTTTTGATGCCTAGGGTTTATCAAAACTCTGTTCTGAACATAGCAAGCAGTGTTTACAGCCTCTGCCCAAAAAGTCAAGGGTAAACCAGAGTCTGCTAGCATAGTTCTTGCTGATTCAATCAAAGTTCTGCTTTTCCTTTCAACAACCCCATTTTGTTCTGGAGTTCTAGAGATGCTATATTGCCTTACAATCCCTTTTGACTCACAGAAGGCATCCAACTCTTTATTCCTAAACTCTGTCCCATTGTCACTCCTAAAGATTTTGATAGGGAGATCAAATTGCTTTTCAACTTGTTTAACAAAGTTTTGCAAAATGTTTGTTGTTTCATCTTTAGAGTGTAAAAAGAAAGTCCATGTGAACCTGGAAAAATCATCAACTATCCCTAGGCAATACCTTTTGTGTTTTAAGCTCATGATTTCACATGTCCAAACAAGTTCATATAAAGTAACTGTAAGCACTGACTTGTTTTGGACTCTTCAATTGACTTGTAAGAACTTTTATGTTGTTTGCCTTTTAAACAGGAAACACAATGTTCTTCATAAGTAAATTGTTTGTGAGGCAAACCTCTAACAAGACTTTGTTTTGAGAGAGTGGTGATGGTTTTTAGATTTGTGTGACCTTGTCTTTTATGCCATAATTTTGTTTCTTTGCTTGAAGCAACTGAGAACAGACATGCATTTGACATATGATTATCTTTTGCCATGTCAACCACATACACATTTCCTACCCTATTAGCAGTAAGTTGTGCTTTGCTCTCTCCAATTATTTGATTAATCTTTTTGACAACCTCTGGGTCTACTATCTGAAAAGTTTCTTTTGTGAAGAAGGATCCATAACCCTTATCACTCATTTGTGAGACACTCAAAAGATTGAATTTTAGATTATCAATGAGATTCACATTTTCAAACTTGAGTTTTCCAGCTGAGACACATCCTGACCCTAACACCTTCCCTTTTGAATTATTTCCAAAGGATATAGCACCCCCTCCATGAGCTTTAAAATCTCTGAGCAGGGCTTTACATCCTGTCATGTGCCTGGAGCCCCCACTATCTACATACTAAAGACTATCAAGGCAAGTAGAAGCTCCCTACACATGTTTTTGGAAATAATGAGTTCAGGTGAGTTTTCAAAGCCAGAATAGCTTTGGATGGGGTATCAGATGATCCAGACTCAAGTTCAGATGAATGGACAGTGGTTAGATTTGGTTTTTGTAACCACTGCTGTGGACCACTTCATGTTAATTGTTGGTAACCATGAGGATGCCTATTTATCTTTGGTTTAGAAGACTTTTTGTAAGTTTCATAAACCATTGGCACTTTTTGATAATTAGGTTGGCCTTTGCCTCTTGGAAGCTTGTTTGATGGTGGTGCATCTGTCACTTGAATTTCTCTGTGAATAGAGGTTTGACTTAAAGCTTTTGTGACATAAGTTTCAATTGTTTGTTTTCAAAAAAACTTGCATTTTCTCTTTCAAGAGCTTTTGCTCTAATCTCTTTTACTTTTTGATGATAAGTTTTAAGATAGGCACACTCTTTGGTCATGTGATTTGTTTTGTTGCAGATGGTGCATCTAGGAGATTTGGGTATAACACAAGTTTTGTTTTTGTCATAGGCTTTTAAAAGAAAGCAATCTGCAGCCACATGATTTCTCTTTTCACAAAATTCACAAAACAAGTATTTAACCTTTTCTATCCTTTTCCTATCAGACTTTTTGAGAGCAGTAGGTGTAACCTCTACTGGCAAGTATTTGATAGGGATCACCAGTGCTTTTGGTGCTTTTAAACCATCAGTGGTTGAGAAGTCCATTGGCTTGAAGTTTTCCAAAATATCACATTCATCTGACCAGGTTGGCTTAAATTGATATTTTTCAATTTCTTTATCTTTTGCTAAAATCTATGGTTTTTCAAGAATGATTTTGTTTCCATTTTTATCTGTGATTTTAATTTCTTCAGAGCCAGGTTTGTTGGGACTATTTCAACCAGCTCAGAATCAATTTTTGCAACATTTTCACAAGTCTGGTCATAGTATCTAAAGCCTATTCCAAACTTTATGTTGCTCTTGATTTGAGCATCAAGCATAAGCTCATAACATTTGCAAGACTCTACCCATTTTTCACAAGTGATTTGGGTAGTTTCAAGCTCCTGTTTGAAAACCTGGTATTTTTCTACCATGGTTTGGAGCTGGTCTTTGGTTATGCTTGATTCATGCCTCAGGCTACTCATTTCAGTTTTTTAAAAACTTTGTTTTTAACTCTTTAACAAGTTTTTTTAAATTAAGTTCATCTTCTAAAATTTTGTTTCTCATGTTTTCATTCAGCTGTTTTATGTTTGCAAAAGCAATGATGCATTTGTCAGAACATAGATCCTTAAGAATCTGAGGTGATACCTTCGTAGCAGCCATGAGAGCACAATCACACTCTTCTTCTTCACACACCTGCTCATCCCATGG
Source organism: Scalesia atractyloides (assembly GCA_947069175.1). Classification (NCBI taxonomy): domain Eukaryota; kingdom Viridiplantae; phylum Streptophyta; class Magnoliopsida; order Asterales; family Asteraceae; genus Scalesia; species Scalesia atractyloides. The sequence continues at coordinate 77,864,140 of CAMTDV010000004.1, read as the reverse complement.
GGTCAGATGGAGGGTCTTTTTTATCATTAACAGCATGTACATCAACCACTAGTGTAACTTCTGGTGTAACCACTGCTTCACAACAATCAAACACATCAGACTTTAACTCCTGCTCCACAGATTCGTCACCTTCAACAGTGGTCTCTAAAGCCATTAAACATATATTTTCATTTTTAAAATCATTTTTGGCTATGAGAGCAAAGTTTTCATCAGTTAAATCCTCAGGCAAACTACTCCAATCAACAAAACCTTGTATGAAAAAAGCTTTGTTGATTAACCTCTGCTGGTGGAGCAGTGGTTTGGTAACTTGTGGCATTTGCTGCACATGTACTTGAGGTGGTGTTTGGACATATTGAATCTGTGGTGCAGGTGCTTGAACATAACGGACAGGAACTGTAGCAACAGGATGTGCAAAATGTGCAGTGTTTTGCATTTGAGGTGCAGGGGTATATTGGGAATAATGGGCAGTGCTTTGAGAATTGTTGCCAGGATGTGTTACAATTGGTCCTGCAGATTGTGATCTGCATTCTCTGGCAAAGTGACCCATCTTGTTACATTTGTAGCACTTGATTTTAGACTTATCCAACCCAACTTTTCAACCCCCCATGCAATACTGTAAATCTCCTACCAGTTCTTTTGTAGAATTTACTTGATCTAACACTTAAAAGTGTCAGCTGATGCAAACTTAAAGGTCGGTGGGTTCAAAATGTTGTAGGTCATTCATTTCAAAAGACAAATTGTCAGAGGTTTGGCTTTCAGTATTTACAGCAAAGGCAAAATTGAGTGTACTAGGATCAGAGTTGGAATTGTTTCAAGATGTTATGTCAATTTTGTAATGATCATAACTCTGACCCTTTCCATAGCTAGACCCCTCCTCATGACTATATAAAGCAGTGTTTCCCAGAGTATAATCATCAATTATTTTCCCTGACTCTTGCAACTTCTTTTTCTGTTCAACTCTCTCTCATAAGTGAGGAGTCGTCCATGAAGTTGTGTCAAGGTCATGTCATTGTAACCAACAGTTGTTCAAGTGACATAAACTACAGTCGCCGTGTTACACCAAGAGTCTTTGTTAGGGTTCGATCCCAACACATTCAACTTAATGATTTGAAAGTCAAATTGTTGAAAATTACCTCATGTATTATTGCTTTATTATTTAAGTATTTTTTTAGAGTTGGTTATGGCTGGATATCTATCAAAACAATTGCATATATCTTTTTAAATTTTATAGGTATTAAAAGTTTAAAATATCTATAAAAGTTTACGTAAACATATAATGAATATTAATTGAAGATAACGTTTCATTGTAAATTCAAATAATAAAGGAAGAACAATTTTATACTCATTTTAGAATACAATGGCATGGAATGCGTGACCGAATTTTAAAAGCAATAATATGTGCTTCAAGGATATTATGGTGGTATATGATGCTAGTCAAATCTGTTCAGGGACGTAGCTTTTAAGGGATGGGGGGAGGGGGTGCACTCGCCCTTCGAATGCTTCGTTAGAAGTGTAATATTTCCAGCTTTTCATTCGAAAAATTTAAAATTATATAGGTCCGCTCCCGCCAATTAATTTGCCTAAAATTCCCCTGCCTCTACCAAGTTTATTGTCCAAAATATTTATACATATTTTGGTATTGAGTTAAAAATTTGAAGCACAGGAGTTTTTATAATTGTTTATAAACTTTAAGTAAATTTTGTTACTACTTTATATATAAATCAAAGTTGAGGGTTCATTTTAATCTTAAAGGTACTTCAATTTATCTTAAAGGTCATCGGGCTTAGTTGTAATTCTTCGTCTAGGTACATACCATATCTTCCATCATTATAAATATTTCGGTCTTTCTTTTTGTTAAACAATATTTAGCTTTTTTAGTTTTATGTGTAAGAACGCTTCATTTGAATGAATGAAGATTATGTAGTTTTATTTGGAGTTATTTTTATTTGACCCGACCCGAATCGAATATCTGACCCGAGCATGCAACCCGAAACATAGCAATATAAAATTTTTTTGGTCCCATGACTTTCCGCCCCAAACTTCTAGTCAAGCTCCGCCACTGAGTCTGTTGACCTTAAAATGTTTCCTACATAACATAAAAGTTTAGTTATTTAAGATATAAGGTATAACTGTTGGAAACGTAATGGATAATTTATGTAACTAGTATGCTAACAACAACTTACTTGAGTTCCAATTAACCAACTTTACACGTGCCGCATATATAACAAGCTTCTTTTCAATATTGAAGCGAGTAGATATGTAACCATATTTTTTCATGTCATAAAACTTTGTTTCTATCACATGTCCACACAAGTAAAGTTTAAGTGATACGATACATAGTAATTTAATAAGATGGGAATGTATTAAAAAAATAATGCAGAAACCATTATTGTTTATGTTAAAGAGATGTTGACTTACGGTAAATCTTGTAGAAATAATCTAAAAGAATGTTTTTCAGCTACTCTTTCACAACATATTATTCTTCCAGCTACATCTACAAGGAAACTATATAATTTGATGAACAATTTTGGTTTTAGTTTTGAATTTATTATATAGACATATTTCTTAATTAGTGTGTAATTGTATAGGAATAAATGAAAGTATAACAAATGAATTATACCATAGATAAAAAAAATCACTGGGAAAAGTTGTAAATGGAAATTAAAAAAGAAAATTATTGTAATTGTAAACAAAATTAGAAAAAAAAATTATTGTGAAAATTGTCGACTTTTAAATTTGAAAAAATTAAGTATGCAATTACTTTCTTAAAATAATATCCCATTATTTTCCCGTTAAAAACCAATTCTAAATGCCCTATAAAATTACGCGTGTCCCACACTTATTTTCATTTATTATATATAACAAATGTGTAAAAAAACCTGCATATTTTTACCTACATATAGCCTAATACACGTAGGAATTTAACCTACACATAACCTATATATGTGTAGGTTATATAAAAACCAAAAATTTTTCATATTTTGTTTTGAATTCTAATGTAAGAGACAATAAATCTTATATTTGTAACATTTTCGTTTACTTTTAGGTTTTAGAATTGTAAAAATGGGTGATTTATTTTGTTCTGCGTGTTCACACAATATATAGTGTTTTGCACATATATATATATATACATATATATACATCAATAAATTTTCATCTAAATTTTCACCCTGGTCAAACTTCATAATAACATTAACTAATAAATATTAAATTAAATCTAATTATTTTATATAACTTATCATACAAAAACGTTATATAATGTCATAAAATTTTATTTTAAATATTTAAATGTTGACTACCGTTTAAAGAAATTGTCTTGAGTCTAAAATTATAATTTTAAAAACTTTAGTCCTGTTTTTTTTAAATGTATATTTTATTTATACAAAGATTTTTTAATACATAATATTTCTATAGTATGATAATATTGATATCTCATCTCATTACTTCTATTTCCTAAAATGCTATGTATATCAAAGTATTTATTATATCATTAACTTATACATAGTAGAATTTAATTACAATTCATTTGTCAAAATTTTATAATTTATAATTTATTTTTAAAAACACTTACACTCTTATCATCATTATTTTTATTTTGTTAGTGTTTCAGGCCTTATGTAATAAGTCCTTATTTTTATTTTGTTAGTGTTTCAGGTCTTATGTAATAAGTCATTATTATAAGTCATTTCATTGATAATAACTATATACAAATTCATGACTTACATTTTTTTCTATATCCAGACTCATATAATACACAACACAGTTTATAGAATAAATACATTCAATTCTAATTAAATATTACAATTTACGATTCAACTTTTAGTATATAAATCTTTTCAATGAGATTCATTACTTAGAAACTACTTGGTTGGAAAAACAAATTATAAAGGAATTTACCTTATCTCATTTTACATAGTGTACTTTGTTTTTATGATTCATATTTTTTTAACATATTACAACGTATTTTAGTTGTATTACTAAAAAAATAAGTCTTGGGTTAAAAGGCCAAATATTAGATAGAAAACAAATATATATATATATATATATATATATATATATATATATATATATATATATATATAGGGTAAGATTCATACGAAAACCACTAAAATAACCCACTACATCACCATCCTAAAACCTAACCCCTTCCCCCCAAACTAAATGCTAAAAAACTAAACCATAGAGCTACCCCCTCTTCCCCCCGCCAAAAACCTAAAAAAACCTAAACCCCTCCCCCACCCAAGTTAAATGCTAATAGCTATACCAAAAAAAAAACTAAAAACCATTTAAAAAAACATTTTTTAAGAAAAATCGTTGCTTTTCGTCACAAAAAAATTAATTATTATTTTTTTTTATGAAAAGTAGCGATTTTTTCTAAAAAAATTAAAAAAATTTAAGTATTTTTTAGAATTTTTTAGGTTTTTTAGAGTGTAGTTATTAGCATTTAGCTTGAGAGAGTGAGAGTTGAAAGAGTTAGGTTTTATTTTAGATTTTGGGAGGCAAATATTAGAAAAAAGAAGAAATCATGTCATCATGGTCTAAGGGCCACGCTTTCTGCTCCACTATATTCTCATCGTCGAACATACGCTTGGAAAAGGGACATCACCAGTCCACCAACACGACTTATATCATCATGGTTTCACATTAGAAGCATGTTCATTTAATATTTGGTAAATTATCCATTGATTAGGCTCTAAAGGTCCATTCAATTTACAAAATTCATTTGAAATATAATGTTTAATTCACTCGGTAATGAGCTATTATTGGTATTTAAGTATGACAATCAAACCCGAATCTGATGGATAAACTCGAAACCTGACACGTTTAAGTAGACGGGTTTGGAGAAGTTTTTAATTTTTTCGTAGATTTGGGACGGGTTCGGGATTTGGTGACATACCCGTTTACCCGATAAAGTATGCCCGTTTACTCGATTGTAATATATATAATATAATATATATATATATATATAGGGGGCCGCTAGAATGAAAACCACCACGAGTTGAGAAAACCATGAGAACTACACCATACGGGGCGAGTTGGGCCAAAAAAATTTTCGTAGTCCAAGACGAATATATTATCAACACATATGTAAAAAAAATTGTCGTGTATAGTAGTTTTGACCACCCAAAGTTTAGTGTAAAATTTAAATTTAATTAAATTAAAATAAATTTTACATCTAAACTTTGGGTGGTCAAAACTACATACACGACAATTTTTTTTGAAACTTTTTTCATATATTTTTATAAAAAATTCCTCTACGTTATGAAATTTTTTTTGGACCAACTCGCCCCTTATGGTGTAGTTCTCACGGTTTTCTCAACTCGTGGTGGTTTTCATTCTAGCGGTCCCTTATATATATATTAATAAATATATATATATACTATATATATATATATTATATATATATATAATATATATATATATATATTAAATAATAATATTAATAATATGTGGTAGGGTTCTAGAGTGAACACTAGTGTATTTGCGAACTGCGTGAACAAATCCTGGCCATTGATCTACACACGTGTATGGCTAGGATTTCATTATCAAATCATAAAATACACTAGTGTATTCATCATCAAATCCTAGCCATTGATCTATACATGTGTATGGCCAGGATTAGTTCGCAAATACACTAGTGTTCACTCTTGAACCTAATCTTATATATATATATATGGGAGAGTTATCTTGAGAACTGTAACACCTCGTAAAAATCCGTCCTATAAAATTCTGACACGCGTCCTGCTGATCCTCGTATGCCACGTACTAAAACGAGAGGGACCAAATGCATCGTTATGTTATTTTATAACCTCTGAACGATAATTCAATAATTAAGGGACTAAAAGTGTCAACATGCTAAAACTAAGCCTCTGAATGACCTTTTAACGAACCAAAAGTCCTATAACATTATTTATACTCTTATGTGTGTCTATTATATGCCAATGAAGGCTTTACGCACTAATTAGACATTTCACGCAAGTTTGGAAGTCCAGGGGCTATTCCTGACAAACTGCGGAAACTCGTCAATTCTCGTATTTTGATATACAGACCCAATATATGGATCCAAATATATTGTATACAATAAAATGTTATGTTTTATTGATAAGGTTGCAAGGATGTCCATCGTTGCGAAATTCCGATCGTTTTTGTGTCCGTTTAAGCGTTTTACGCATTTTAGCGAAACGCGCAACCGTACAACCGAACGAACCGACATCCTAAATATTTCCAGACATAATCCAAGTCACATATACCATAACACCCTTATAGAGCCTTGAAATCAGGTTAAAAGGGGTTACGGGTGACTAAACGCGTCGAAACAAGTCCAAGGGCCAAACATGTCAAAAAGCGAAAGTTGGGGATGCTGAGCTGGGTCCATACGGACCGTATGGGTGGACCCTTGCGGTCCGTAAGCCATCTGCAGCTCAGCATTTCTTGTTCATCAAGCATAGCTCTCTCCACTCGCCACCTAGCTCGTTTTGCCCCCAATTCACCTGGTCTTGACACCTCCAAAACACTTATAATCATCCTAAGAAGCCCCTAAACACATGGCATGATCTCCTTGATCCTTAATCACTATAAATAGGTGATGAACTTAATGTTCCAACTTGCACCTTTCTCATAAATCTTTCTATAACTCTCCTCTGGAGGTTCCTGAGCAATTGGTGTAACATCCGTTAAAAACGGATTTACCAAACCCGCTCCGTTTATCAACCGAACAGTCAGTCAAAATTTTCGTTGCGAATTAAATGCCCAAAATAATTTTAAACGATACGTAATCAATTATTATACAAGAATATATAATTAGTTTTTGAAAAACTGTCAAAAATCGCAAAATAAAAATATTATACCTCTGCCGGGTTTCGAACCCGGGTCTGTACCGATCCGGAAACAGACTTAACTCACACACACAAACCACTGCGCCACGGATTTTGTTTGTTATATATTGAAATCATTTAATTGATAAAGTGACGTTACGAATTCAAAATCGGCGCCCAATAGTTCAGTCGTCGGAATCCCGGAAATATCGCGAGTTTTTAACATCACTTTCAGTTATAACGTAAACTAGTATTAAGACATCGGTTATAACCGATGTTTGAAGTACGCGACCAAACCATAACCGCTGGAGTTTTTAAATCGATGAATACAGTCGGAAATCAGACTAAATACATCTCGGTTTCTCCCTATAAAATCACCCACAACCCACTGCATACCTTTTCGCTCAAAAACACACTTTTTCTCGGCGTAATTCCACTCGCCGGAATTTTCCTGTTTGTCGCCGGATAACCGGGTTCCCCATTGCCGAGCCTTACTGAGCCTCTGAAGCTTATACCGGAGATACCCATACTCTTTCCAAGCTTTTCGGAGACTTGCTGCTGCAAGACACCTGACGCCGGAGTTGATTGCTGTCGCCGGAGTTCTGCCGGAAAACAGAGGGTCCAGTCGGTATACCTCTCCGCCCAATTTCTTTTTCTTTTCACATTTATCTCATCGTAATGATCTTAAACACACTAATAAACCGATAAAAACCTTGAACCAGTCAGTCGTCTTTCTCTGGTTAAACCTTGATGAAGAAGACGATGTATTCGTTATATTATAAGTATAATTAGAATCAACTTATTAATCGGGTTAGACACACAGTCCAGCGGTGGACTGTGTGCACATATAACGCAAAGGTCACGAGTTCGAATCCGGTTTCACACATGCTGCCTAAATAAAAATCAAATTTTTGTTTAACTGAACCGGAGTCGATACTGGTATATGTTAAGTATATTAATAACCGGAATAATAACCAAGTTAGAACACACAGTCCAGCGGTGGACTGTGTGTTTGTTTATATCACAGGTCACGAGTTCGAGTCCGGTCTACTGCACCGACTCGAACAATTATCTATTCTTTTTAATAAGGCAGAAAAGGAAATAACTAAATTGTATTTAAGTATAATAAAAATCGAATTATATAACATGTTTAACACACAGTCCAGCGGTGGACTGTGTGTTAGATTAAACCACAGGTCCCGGGTTCGAGACCTGTGGAGCGCACCGCCGAATTGATTTAAACTGTTTTAAAATAAAATGATTTTCGGTTTAAACTAATTAATATATATATATAATTAAAATCAAATATATAACGGGTTAGACACGTAGCTCAGTTGGTAGAGCTGCGTGCACGCGTACGGGAGGTCTCGGGTTCGAGCCTCACTCAGCGCACTTGTATTCCGAATTGAACCGGTCAACGGTTAGTCAACGTCATCAAACGGTCAACGGTCAGAAAAAAATCAATTTTTTTATTATTTTTTATTTAATTATTTTAATTAAAAATCAATTAAAAATACTTAAAAATAACATTTTTAAGGTTAGAAAATAGCCTCAAACTCACAAAAATACACCCAACAATCCTACTAAAATAGATTAATAAAATCCGTTTACTTACCAAACCATAATGCGATTTATCTAGGTTAATTTCACTCGTGGTTAAAACCATTTCGCGTGCATTCAACGTCATCAACCGGACGCACCCACTGTGAGTGAATCTTACAACTTCCCCTTTTAAATTACACGTTTTGGGGTGTGTCATGTGTTATGAAAATAATTAATTTATTTATTTAAACTTGTCCATACCACATCATGACCTAAACTTAGATTGTATTTATTGTTGTGATTTGCTTATTGCCTTTTGTCAAATTATATGAAACTCATACATTAAGCCCATCAGTTCCTCGTGGGAGACGAGTAGAACAACGCGTGCTTCAAATCAAATTCATTATTGTTCATGTGTGTATCATTGAGTTTATATTGTTTGTAGTTGTGTCATTCATATTATCATGTTTATGCAATTCAATCATCAGGCCCCTCAGTTCCTCGTGAGAGACAAGTTGAGCATCGCGTGCCTCTAATTGTTCCATTATTGTTCATGAGTGTTTCATTTAATATCTTATGATTGTTGATTAAGTTACATCTATTTTTACTCATGTTTGGTTGTGCACATATTTCATAATCAATTTAAATAAATTTGTTCAAATGTTTTCCATAGGATTCACTCGCCAACATTATGTTGATCCAAAACCTTTTTACACATGATACAGGTGAACAGGTTGAAGCAAGGAAAACATAGGATATGCCTTAGAAGAGAACAAAGAAGTTTAGATTGTTAGTTAGAACAGTTGTAACCTTTATTGTAAATTTCCATTTAATTTGTATTAAAGAATATGAAACGCATAATAAATGTCATGAGCTTTGATGATACCAATCACCCGATCACCTTATCCGCTGCGGGTCGGGGTGTGACAGATTGGTATCAGAGCCATGACTATAGGGATATAGGATAGGTTATTAGACCCTTAGAGCCTATACTATAGTCTGCCTAAATTTTAATTGATTAGGTGGTTACATACAAACTTGTGATATTTATTTGTTTCATATTTGTTTACATTTCAGTCAAACATACATGCTTATATACATATTCATCATACATATATACATATTCATTATACATATATCGATGTTCATTGTATTCAATTTATTTTCATACTCTCATTATCCAAAGATTTTGTGCAATTTTCAAATCTCATCAAAGTAAGTTCTGCGACGGGCATGTAGTAACTGGAAGGTACAAGTACCGGTAGTCGGAACGTCCTGTCTAGGCTGGCATTCGTATAAATCCAATATAACGGACCAGTTTGCCTACCTGGGGACCAACGATGAGAGTACGAAGGACCTATTAGGCCAAAGCATGCCACACCAAACGTCGTTCGAACTAACCCTACTTTGAGTTGTCACCGTGTCTACACCTGGACACATTCCGAATATCACACGTTGTATACATATTTCTCGATTTTCTCCGGGTTTTTGTGTACGCAACCTGGCAAACCCGTGCGAACCATATGAAAAACCGGTATTCATGGGGGCCCACATGATTACACAGGTAAAGTATGGCGGCATGTAGGCCTAACAGCGAGCAAACCCAAGACATCCCATGGATGTAGTAATTTATTTTCTATAATTATTTTATGAATGTTCGTTCTTGAATACGACCCATGAACCCAAAAGCATCTAACTCATACTCTTGTCATGTATTCTTGCAGATGTCTTCTAACCTCGCCGTAGGAAGACGAGAGCAAGAAAAGCCCGCGAACGCATGGCTGCCTTAATCGCTCAACAAATGGCAGCCGTAATACCCAATATTGTAATCCAAGTTCAGCAAGCACTTACCGTTAATCCTGTCAATCAAGCAAACCAAAACATTTTCAACTCTTCCCCAAATACCACTAAATGCACCTACAAGCACTTCAAATCATGCGACCCTCCGAAATACAAAGGGACTGAAGGCGTCACCACTCTCCTCCATTGGTTTGAAGAAATGGAGAACACATTTCTAAATTGCGATTGCCCTGACGATCGCAAAGTGCGATATGCTACCGGTCGATTATATGGGGTAGCACTTACTTGGTGGAACACAGAGAAGGCCAAACGAGGTGTTGAAGATGCTATGTCCTTAACTTGGAACGAATTGAAGGAAATCATGACCAGACGATTTTGCCCAAGGAGCGAAATCAAGAAGTTAGAAGATGAATTCTACTCATTGAAGCAAGTGGAAGGAGACCACATCACCTACAACAAAAGATTCCCGAGTTACATCAAATGGTTCCCAACATGTTCACTCCCCTTTACCGTTTGATCGAGCACTACATTCGTGGTCTTCCGTCAAAGATTCAAGACCCTGTAATAAGTGCCAAGCCTGCAACTTTGGAAGCAGCAATGGAGCTAGCAACAGAGCTCACCGAGAACCGAATCCGAAACAAAGACTTCAAGGAGGAGAAGAAGAAGGATAAAGAATCGACTGAAACCTCCGACTCCACTCAAACCGAATCCCCTTCTCAACCCAATCCTAAGAGAAGAAGAGTCGGGCGACTTTTCGCTGCTACTCAACGAAATCAACCAGTTTTACATGCCATACCCATTCGAGCTATCCCAATCACCCAAGTGGCACCCAACTCAGCTTACCCAGATAAGAAACCATATCTTGGACCTCACCCTCGATGCAACAACTGTTTTTATCACCATCCCCATACCTTACCTTGTCGTCTATGTGCAACTTGTGGACGCTATGGTCATTTGAGCAATGTTTGTCGCACCTTTCAAAACCAAACCTTTTCCCCTACTCAAAACATGGCCCAAGCCTATCAACAACCCCAATGCCCCATGTTCCCATATGCTCGAGCTTGTTTCAACTGTGGCGACCCTACCCACTTTAGAAACACATGCCCTCAATTGGTTAACGTTATCAACACTCAAGCCCAATCAAACCCAGTTAACCAAGTAAACCAAGAAAACCCAACCACTATGCCACCAGCAAGAGGAAGAGTCTTCAATATCAACGCCAACCCTGTCGAAGATAATGACGGCCCAGATGAAGATACTCAACTAGTCCTCTTCGCCGAAGATCCAGATTCAACTCCTATCGTTTAGTTTTATGTTTTTCCATGTGTAGACTGTTAGAGAAATTATTGGATATTATATATTATATATTGTTTTCAGTATATGCTTTTGCCGAGGCCGTGGCTCCCCATCCATCGAGGTTGAGTTGGATCCCCATTTTATTATGTGGTTGATCTTGGCGTGCCCGCACGATCGGCTCCGTTGTTTGAGCCTTGATCGGTCATTTCATTTTACATTTCAATACATGCAATACGCTCGGCTCCGTTTGATTGAGCCTTGAGCGCACATTTCAATTTACATTTCCAGTCCATGCAATACGTTCGGCTCCGTTTGATTGAGCCTTGAGCGCACATACAATTTCATTATCAGTATCTTGTGGTTGTGGTGTTTGTAGTAGAGTCGCATCGAACCAACCATAATTTGCGGATAAAGTCAATGAAAATTTGACAAGGATATGGTGGATACGCCGATGGTACTTCCTATATATAAGTATTCTTGTCAAATGATCGGAGGCATTATCAGGCGATTATGAGAGGTTCCATGCATAGGCTGTTTGTGTGATGGTTGTTTAGATTAAGTTGTTCAATTCAGTACATTCAATACGTTCGCTCCTTTGATTGACTGAGCGCACATACAATTCCATCAATACGTTCGGCTCCGTTTGATTGAGCCTTGAGCGCACAGACAATTTCATTATCAGTATCTTGTGGTTGTGGTGTTTGTTGTAGAGTCGCATCGAACTAACCATAACTTGCGGATTAAAGTCAATGAAAATTTGACAAGGATATGGTGGATACGCCGATGGTACTTCCTATATATAAGTATTCTTGTCAAATGATCGGAGGCATTATCAGGCGGTTATGAGAGGTTCCATGCATAGGCTGTTTGTGTGGTTAAGTTATTCATTTTCAGTACATGCAATACGCTCGGCTCCGTTTGATTGAGCCTTGAGCAACAATTTCAATTTCAGTACATTCAATACGTTCGGCTCCGTTTGATTGAGCCTGAGCCACATCCATTTCATTTTCAGTACATGCAATACGATCGGCTCCGTTCGATTGAGCCTTGATCGCACAGATATATTTCATTTCAGTATTTTATGTTTGTTGTATTGGTTGTAGAGTTATAGGACTAATCATAATTCACTGATAAAACCAATGAAAATTTGACAAGAATATGGTGGATACGCCGCTGGTACTTCCTATATATAAGTATTCTTGTCAAAGGATCAGAGGCATTATCGGACGGTTATGAGAAGTTCTATGTAGGATTTATTAGTTTCTTGGTAACCAATCATAACTTGTGGATAAAACTAATGAAAATTTGGCAAGAATATGGTGGATACGCCGCTGGTACTTCCTATATATAAGTATTCTTGCCAAACGATCAGAGGCATTATCAGGCAGTTATGAGAAGTTCCATGTAGGATTTAGTATTGCCTTGGTTGGAATTTGTGTTACATTTATATCATCATGTTATTTAAAGAGATTGGATTGTGATCCATTTCTACATAAACTAACCTCTCCATCATAACAAACGAGAGAGGAACTTCCATCATTCAAACATATATGCTATCAGAATGTGGATTCAAATATTTGCTGTTGTGTTTATTCATGTTCAAATATTTGCTGATGTGTTTATTCATGTTCGAATATTAGCTGTTGTGTTTACTTATGTTCAAATATCAGTTGTTGTGTTTTTATTTATGTTCCATAAAGGTTGTAGTGTTAGAAGTTTTGCCTTAGGATATAACCATACTTTCCCAAACGTATCTAAAGTCTTATGCATGATATCATTTCTAGCAAATCATTTCTGTTATCAATACTTATACAGTAGGCAACAAAAAGCGATTCCTGAATAGGGTACTTAACCCTTACAAGGAACGTTACCGCCTCGAACAAAAACTTAAACCCTTATTTTTCTAAGTATATAACTGTCAAACTAAACATCATCATCCTTTTAGTCAAAATATATCATTATTTAAATTTCGGGACGAAATTTCTAAAAAGCAGGGGAGTAACATCCGTCAAAAACGGATTTACCAAACCCGCTCCGTTTATCAACCGAACAGTCAGTCAAAATTTTCGTTGCGAATTAAATGCCCAAAATAATTTTAAACGATACGTAATCAATTATTATACAAGAATATATAATTAGTTTTTGAAAAACTGTCAAAAATCGCAAAATAAAAATATTATACCTCTGCCGGGTTTCGAACCCGGGTCTGTACCGATCCGGAAACAGACTTAACTCACACACACAAACCACTGCGCCACGGATTTTGTTTGTTATATATTGAAATCATTTAATTGATAAAGTGACGTTACGAATTCAAAATCGGCGCCCAATAGTTCAGTCGTCGGAATCCCGGAAATATCGCGAGTTTTTAACACCACTTTCAGTTATAACGTAAACTAGTATTAAGACATCGGTTATAACCGATGTTTGAAGTCCGCGACCAAACCATAACCGCCGGAGTTTTTAAATCGATGAATACAGTCGGAAATCAGACTAAATACATCTCGGTTTCTCCCTATAAAATCACCCACAACCCACTGCATACCTTTTCGCTCAAAAACACACCTTTTCTCGGCGTAATTCCACTCGCCGGAATTTTCCTGTTTGTCGCCGGATAACCGGGTTCCCCATTGCCGAGCCTTACTGAGCCTCTGAAGCTTATACCGGAGATACCCATACTCTTTCCAAGCTTTCCGGAGACTTGCTGCTGCAAGACACCTGACGCCGGAGTTGATTGCTGTCGCCGGAGTTCTGCCGGAAAACAGAGGGTCCAGTCGGTATACCTCTCCGCCCAATTTCTTTTTCTTTTCACATTTATCTCATCGTAATGATCTTAAACACACTAATAAACCGATAAAAACCTTGAACCAGTCAGTCGTCTTTCTCTGGTTAAACCTTGATGAAGAAGACGATGTATTCGTTATATTATAAGTATAATTAGAATCAACTTATTAATCGGGTTAGACACACAGTCCAGCGGTGGACTGTGTGCACATATAACGCAAAGGTCACGAGTTCGAATCCGGTTTCACACATGCTGCCTAAATAAAAATCAAATTTTTGTTTAACTGAACCGGAGTCGATACTGGTATATGTTAAGTATATTAATAACCGGAATAATAACCAAGTTAGAACACACCGTCCAGCGGTGGACTGTGTGTTTGTTTATATCACAGGTCACGAGTTCGAGTCCGGTCTACTGCACCGACTCGAACAATTATCTATTCTTTTTAATAAGGCAGAAAAGGAAATAACTAAATTGTATTTAAGTATAATAAAAATCGAATTATATAACATGTTTAACACACAGTCCAGCGGTGGACTGTGTGTTAGATTAAACCACAGGTCCCGGGTTCGAGACCTGGGGAGCGCACCGCCGAATTGATTTAAACTGTTTTTAAAATAAAATGATTTTCGGTTTAAACTAATTAATATATATATAATTAAAATCAAATATATAACGGGTTAGACACGTAGCTCAGTTGGAAGAGCTGCGTGCACGCGTACGGGAGGTCTCGGGTTCGAGCCTCACTCAGCGCACTTGTATTCCGAATTGAACCGGTCAACGGTCAGTCAAACGGTCAACGGTCAGTCAAACGGTCAACGGTCAGAAAAAAATCAATTTTTTTATTATTTTTTATTTAATTATTTTAATTAAAAATCAATTAAAAATACTTAAAAATAACATTTTTAAGGTTAGAAAATAGCCTCAAACTCACAAAAATACACCCAACAATCCTACTAAAATAGATTAATAAAATCCGTTTACTTACCAAACCATAATGCGATTTATCTAGGTTAATTTCACTCGTGGTTAAAACCACTTCGCGTGCATTCAACGTCATCAACCGGACGCACCCACTGTGAGTGAATCTTACAACTTCCCCTTTTAAATTACACGTTTTGGGGTGTGTCATGTGTTATGAAAATAATTAATTTATTTATTTAAACTTGTGCCATACCACATCATGACCTAAACTTAGATTGTATTTATTGTTGTGATTTGCTTATTGCCTTTTGTCAAATTATATGAAACTCATACATTAAGCCCATTAGTTTCTCGTGGGAGACGAGTAGAACAACGCGTGCTTCAAATCAAATTCATTATTGTTCATGTGTGTATCATTGAGTTTATATTGTTTGTAGTTGTGTCATTCATATTATCATGTTTATGCAATTCAATCATCAGGCCCCTCAGTTCCTCGTGAGAGACGAGTTGAGCATCGCGTGCCTCTAATTGTTCCATTATTGTTCATGAGTGTTTCATTTAATATCTTATGATTGTTGATTAAGTTACATCTATTTTTACTCATGTTTGGTTGTGCACATATTTCATAATCAATTTAAATAAATTTGTTCAAATGTTTTCCATAGGATTCACTCGCCAACATTATGTTGATCCAAAACCTTTTTACACATGATACATGTGAACAGGTTGAAGCAAGGAAAACATAGGATATGCCTTAGAAGAGAACAAAGAAGTTTAGATTGTTAGTTAGAACAGTTGTAACCTTTATTGTAAATTTCCATTTAATTTGTATTAAAGAATATGAAACGCATAATAAATGTCATGAGCTTTGATGATAACCCAATCATGCCCCGATCACCTTATCCGCTGCGGGTCGGGGTGTGACAATTGGGAGCTTCCCTTGAGTTTTCTTCAGTCATTAGGACCACAAGTAAGTGTTCCTTTCATGGCTAGTTCTTTTATTTAGGCTTTAAAGCCAAAAGTCAAGTGTTTTTTATAAACGCTTTGACTTTCGGTTTAGACCATTATGGTCAAGCCAACGCTCGGTCCGAGCATGGCTACGTGATCGTAATTAGGTAGGTGATAATCCCTCAAGAGGGCACCTCCTAATTACCATGTTTGCTTGGTCAATTGACGAGTCAACTTATTAATGTTTAAAAAGTCAACGGGTCAGATTTTGAAATATTCATAATCTGAGTTTATACACATTCTAAAATATGTTTTAACACTTAAACAACTTGGTAATAATTATTAGAACATGTGTAAACACGTTCGGCTCGTTAATTCCTGTTTTAGGGTCGGTTCACAACCGAAAGTCGCAAGGTTTGACTATTGCATTGACTTTCGATTATGAACCGAATTAGATTAGTATGCTACTGATTTAAGGTTCCTTTATGATCATATTATGATGTAGCATAACCCTCTGAGGTTATATTACACGATCATAATAGTAATCCGAGTCTTATGTAAGTTTCCGTAATTATGCCTTACTTTGACCATTATGCCCTTTTTATTTAAAATGAAGTTTTAATCACCAACTTACTTGCAAATGAATTAGGTACTGATGTGTTAACTTATTTAACATATTTTGATGTTACAATCTGATCATAAACTGGGTTTTCAAAGAATATCGCAAATGATACTTTAAAGCGACCGAAATGCCCTTTCGGCGCATAGAACGGTTTTGAACATAATTTTTCATACCAAAATTAATGCCTACTGATATAATATCATGATTAGGATATGTTGGGATGTTATTTCAGTTTATACACTGAGTTTATGCACAAGCTCTTTAATTAAGCTCTTAAATGACGATAGTGCCATTACG
The DNA here is from genome assembly GCA_947069175.1 of Scalesia atractyloides. Lineage (NCBI taxonomy): Eukaryota > Viridiplantae > Streptophyta > Magnoliopsida > Asterales > Asteraceae > Scalesia > Scalesia atractyloides. The sequence continues at coordinate 77,847,111 of CAMTDV010000004.1, read as the reverse complement.
GCACATAAAATGGTTTTAATCATAAATTTCATATGAAACCTTTTTACCTCCTGATGTGTTGTACTAAATGACATATCTTGATCATATAAGTCTGTTCATAACATGAGTTTCCATAAAACATCGCAAATATCGTCATTTAACGACTTTAACGCCTTTTCAGCGCGTAATATGGTTTTAAACCATAATTACCAACCAAGACTTGTTACCTACTGATTTTATAAGTCATTTATAATACTTTTATAGCGGGTACATGTTATAAACTCAGAATCCCAAATAAGTCTTCGAAACTATGTGTGAAATGACAAAAATGCCCCTACGGAGCATAGTTTGGTCTTAAACTAAGAAACACACATGGATTTGATATCCTAATGATATATAACATAAATAAAGTTTTTTCACAGAATGTTTATGATCGTAACATTAGATTATACGCAAGTTCCTTTTATACGTCGCTAAATGACCAAAATGCCCTTATGAGGCATAGTTTGATTTTAAACCTTAACGGGCATACAAGTTGATATCGTACTGATATTCTAACTTGTTTAAAGTATATTGGCATATGGAACTTGTTCATGACTCATCCGGTTGCCCGGTATCGCTTATATGCGTACAGTTAAGCCTACGAGGCTAATTTACGTAATTTAACCGAAACGGGTTTAACCTTATCATTTTTATCTCAAATTCCAGAATGTAAATAGTTTACCCATATTATACGAGTCTTAGTACTTGTCGGGTCAAAACTACATTCTATTCCGGTCATCGCTTAATCAAGCGCATCGTACCGTTTTTAATACTTTAAGCTAGCCGGTCTAAGTCTATGACTTAAATAAAGATCCGTTAGCATTCTAATCAGTATTTATACCATCAATTCCAGACTAGAGCCTTCCGGTAAATTGTACCTACGCTTAATTAATTGGATACGGCTGTGCTTACTATATTTCTTATATTAAAAGGATTGCTGAACTCATGTAAATACTCTTAACCTATTTTCCCTATATGGGCTTGGGATACGGTAAAATATTTACCGCATGGTCGGGTATGGGATTCGAAGACCTATGGGTCGGGAAATTCAAATACCCCCTTTTAATTCGTATTGCTTGAACAAAACATTGGGGGGTTAATGCGACCGTGTCCAGGATATCCTTGACTCATTTAATTGTAAGTGGCCACGACCCAAGCAGGGGTGTAGGCATACACCTGACAGATGCAATACGGTTCATATAAATAATTTATAACCCAATAAGCGTTGCCCAATAAGGGTGTTCCCAATAAGGGAATAAATTATAAGTTTTATATTGCTCAATATGGGTTTCCCCAATAAGGAAATAAGTGGTGTGTCGGTTAATCATGAACCGGCATCGATTCCGGTCCCCGTATGTACGTCAAGTTATGTAAAACTGATAACATGAGATATAGTTTGTCCCAAGTTAAATATCAAACAAATGTACCAATGTATACATAAAATGATTTTGAAAATGTTTTCAAAATGTGTCGGTTGATTGTATTCACCAGTGTAAACTGACGTATTTTTAAAATAATTAAGTCACAGGTACAAATACGTAAATAGGCTGGAAGCTGTTCAGTAGCAACATAAGAGGATCTTGCAAGTCCTTAGATGTGCCCAAAGTCTGTTGAACGACTATTGTATATATTTTTGATCCGCCTGTGGATCTTTATTACGAGCCATTGTATTTGATCTTTGAACCTTTCGGCTCATAATAATATTTTAAATTTAGGACTTCTGCTGTGCTATTCTGTGTTACTTACATTGTTTGGTAATAATGATATCAACATATGTCACAATACTCCCTATCCGGGCCCACCGGGTTACATGTGGAAATCGGGGTGTGACAAGAACACTAAATATGGCGAGAACCGTGAGAACAAATGAAAAAACCAATCAAAATCAATTTTTTTAACACAAACCTCATTGTAATTAAAATACAACATCAAAAATAAGAATTTACAACATCAAATAATTCATTTCTCCCCTCAAAATCACTCTTATTAGATTTTTTACACATGTGTAAATATAACAAATTTACACATGTGTAAATGACAAACCTACACATGTGTAAAAAAATTTATTTACGAATTCACGTAACTTTAAACGTGTAAATTAAATTTTTAATACTGTATTCGAATAATAATAATAAGTGTAAAAAGAAATTTTGAATTTGAATTGTTTTTGGCCAAGTTTTCATGGTTTTTTCATTCGTTCTCACGGTTCTCGCGATATTTAGCGTTCTAATTTAAACCCTCCTTTATATATATATTATATATATATATATTATATATATATATATATATATATATATATTGTGAGAAGGTGAGAAATAATCTAAACCATTAGATCTTTAATCTAATGGTTGAGATCTTGATGACAATCTTGTAAATAGTGTAACAATTAAAATAATTAATATTCTATATTAAGGGTATAAAGGTAAAATTAACATTTTTAAATGTAGAAAGTCACATGCAATCCACATGCAAGTCTCCCCCTATTTTTTAAACGTCAATAATTTTTTATACGTAACTTTTTTTTAAAAAAAATTACACCATAATAACGAGGGTTTTTTATCTTTAATATGAGTACCATATTGTTATACTTATGTAGAAAAAAATATGTTTCAATTGGATGTTTTAGTCCATGGTATTTTTTCTATATTCATACAATGGTGTTTTAATTGTATTGTGGTTCAAGGCGTTGTGTTTTATAGTAAAACACGATAACGTAAATAAGACACTATAGCATTGCAAATAATGAATTATGATTCAAGTCATGGTGTTTTAACATCTAGAGTATGTAACATTGTATTGTGATTACAATCATGGTGTTTTAACGTCTGAAATAGCAACAGAATCATTCTAAATGTTTAAAACACCACAACTGTATTATGATTCAATTCATTGTGTTTTTGGAATATGTATGGTGTTTTATACATGCAAAAATAACAAAAATCATTACAGATGTTAGAACACCATGACTGTATTACGATTCAAGTTGTGGTTTTTTCTGGAATTCATATAGTGTTTTATACGAACTGATGATAAATTCCTAAAATAACCGAGTTCCCTAAAAAAACTCCTTAAAAATAGTTACAAGATTTTATCTTTAATTAGGATTATAGTAAAATTACCACTATAGCCTTAAACTAATAAAATGGATAGGGACACGTGTCATCACCAGAATCTTTCTTACCCTTCTCACACTTTTAGTGTTTTTACAGGATCCTCTACTCTATATATATATATATATATATATAAATGAAAACCCACTTGAATTGAGAAAACCCTATGTAACATTTTTATTTTTTTCTAAAAAAATAGGAATGTAACATAAATGTACTTGAACATTTTTATAAAAAAAAAAAATTTTAAAAAACGCCTCCTTTCTTAAAAAAATGTTCAAAATTTGCATGTTACATTTTTTGGACATATATATTATGTAACATAGAATTTTTAACATTATTTTTTAAAAAACTTCTCAGTGTTTTTATTTGTTTTTCTTTTACAAAAATGTCCAAATATATGTATGTTACATTCCATATTTTTTTAGAAAAAAATAAAAATGTTACATGGGGCTTTTAGAAGGGTTTTTTTGAGTTTTTTCGACTCAAGTGGGTTTTCATTTTATCCTTCCCCTATAAATATATATTATATATATATATATATTATTATTCGGTTCAAATGAGAACCACCACGAGTTGCGAGAACCGAGAGAACTAGATCCTCCAAAAGGTTTTTCCGAAAGTTTTTTTTCTCAAAAGTCGTAAAAACAAACACTTGTAAATGTCGCATACCCACATTTACATGAGTCTTAAAAAAATATTTATCTTATTCCAAAATATACGTGTAAAAAAAACTTGCATCAATCAAAACTATCGATTCAACAATTTTTTTTACTTTATTTTTTACAGATGTGTTTATAATTTTTCATCTACGTTTGTGCAAAAAAAATTTTGACCTAACTCGCGCCGGATTAAAAAGTTCTCGCGGTTCTCGCAACTCAAGACGGTTCTTAATTTACCCTTTCCATATATATATATATATATTATAATGCATGAGAGAGGGGTATTTAAGATACCCAAAAAATAAGAACTTTCTCCTTCTTTATTTATAAAAACACTCTTAAAATGAGGGTAACTTGGTCTTTTAAACACTAATTATATTTTAGTCCCTCATATTATTACACTTAAATCACTTTATTTTAAGAAAATAATAGATAATTAGTTAGATGTTTCTCTTTTCACAACAAACTTATTATTACACTTAAATCACTTGATTTAACAAAATTGCGCATAATGTGCATTTTACGACGAAACCATTTTTGGGTATCAAAATACCAAGTTTTGGTACCAAATTAGTTTTATAAACTTAGTTAGACATGTTTTGACATGTCTAACTCGTCACTTCTAGTTTAGTGCTTATTTAGGATCGTAAGTTAAGCAGTCTTGACCACCGCTTTGACTTTCGAATCCGACCCGTTTGGTCGATATGTCTAACAATTTTTACGACGAAACCATTTTTGGGTATCAAAACACCAAGTTTTGGTACAAAATTAGTTTTATAAACTTAGTTAGACATGTTTTGATATGTCTAACTCATCACTTCTAGTTTACTGCTTATTTAGGATCATAAGTCGAGCAGTCTTGACCACCGCTTTGACTTTCGAATCCGACCCGTTTGGTCGATCTTAGGATCCGATCAAACACATTTATGTGACCATAGTTGCATAGGGAATAACCTACTGAGATTATACCTTATGGTCACGTGTTTGTTTAGTATTATGATAAGTCGTTCTTATGTTCCTTAGAAATGACCAAAATGCCCTTTAGTGCATAAATCCATTTTAAACATATGTAACCAAATTTTTGACATATAAACTGATGTTATAAATTTCAAACATGTTTGGGCATTTAAGACTTATCATATGACATGTTTAACCATCTGAACGTGCGTTTACGCAAATGACACGTTAAAGTAGCTTAAACTACCCTAACAAGTCATAATGGGTCAAAAGTACTTAGGATCACTTTCAAATCAGAATGTAAAGTTTATTAAATCATGCCATATGAGTTCCGACACTCATTTGATTTATAAAAATTCATTTTTATCCAATCCTCCGATTTAAGTCCCGACTTATTAACATAGTTATCCGCTATTAGGAGCCACTTGAATCCTTGATCCTCCAAGCTTTGTTTGATCTTTTATACAAAACTTAAACGCAATCCCAAGTGAGTACATAGTCCCCTTTTTTACGTTTTTCAAATGTTTGGGGTGATTCATATGTGCCTATCACTACTTTCTCGTTTTCATGACATTATACATGTTTTGCTTATCTAATACATATAGTACATGATTTTCAAGGACATTTTGCTTCGTAGTTGGCTTGCATACCTAGTATATGATTTCAAAGACATTTTTTGCTTCGTATGTTGACTTAGCATACCTAGTACATAGTTTCAGAGACATTTTACATGGTATATTGACTTAGTATACCTACACATAGTTTCAAAGACATTTTACATGGTATGTTGACTTAGCATACCTAGTACATGGTTTTCAAAGAAATTTTTGCTTGGTATATTGACTTAGTATGCCAAGTATATGGCTTCAAAACATTTTCATGACATGCTTACATTGTTCAAGACGTATCAGTGCGTTGAATATACAATGATACATTCATCAACATTGATCACGCCAACCAGTAGTATGGAATAGTACCATAGGATTGACAATCCGTTCCCGCTTCCTAGGTTTGTTTGGAAGTGACTTTAGGGAATGACATAATCCGATGAACATTTGATAAACCTTTGTCTTTATAAGGGTTTACCCACCAGTCAACAAGGCTTGAATGTATTCGCCAACAATTCTAATATATGTTTTTACAATTAAAGCAATGGTTTATACGACATAACTTTTGTTTAAACAAAACATTTGTTTATTTAAAGACATTGTTTATACAAGACATTTTGGTTACACAAGACATCAGTTTACACAAAACATTTGTTTATACATGACATTGGTTTATACAAGACATCACATTGGTTTAAACAAGACATTTCATTGGTTATTTTATGGTGAGTTATTTAAATAACGAGACGTGTGTAATATGATAAAAGCATGGTGGATACGCCGTTGGTACTTCCTATACATAAGTGCTTTTATTATATTACATATCGTAGCGTTATCTAAACAACTTCAAACAAAATAGAAGACACGACATATTTTACACAAGAAATGATATTTTTATACAAGACATGACATATTTTGGTTATTAAGTTAACCTTGCATCATTTCTTTTAAATCATTTGGTTTTCATATGATTTTTCATAAAAGAAAACATTTTATAATGGTTCATGGCTACTTTTGTATAGTTAAACATTTCTTTAAAATTCAAAGCCACGAATCATCATCACAAAAACCTATGTTACTCAAAGCCATTTTATGCTGACGTATTTACTTTCACATATGTTTCAGGAGCAAATGTTTGATGTTGAGCATGCTACACTTAGAGCGGACTTGGGCCTTAGTGACTTAAAATCATGAAAGACAGTTTAATTTATGTTATGTTTTCCGTTTAATCCAAGACAATGTAAACAACTGAACTCAATAATATTAGGAGCCACTTGAATCCTTGATCCTCCGATCTAAGTCCCGATTTATTAACATTGTTATCCGATATTAGGAGCCACTTGAATCCTTGATCCTCAAGCTTTGTTTGATCTTTTATAAAAAACTTAAACGCAATCCCAAGTGAGTACATAGTCCCCTTTTTAACGTTTTTCAAATGTTTGGGGTGATTCATATGTGCCTGTCACTACTTTCTCGTTTTCATGACATTATACATGTTTTGCTTATCTAATACATATAGTACATGATTTTCAAGGACATTTTTCTTCGTATGTTGGCTTAGCATACCTAGTACATGATTTCAAAGACATTTTTTGCTTCGTATGTTGGCTTAACATACCTTGTACATAGTTTCAAAGACATTTTACATTGTATATTGACTTAGTATACCTACACATGGTTTCAAAGACATTTTACATGGTATGTTGACTTAGCATACCTAGTAAATGGTTTTCAAAGACATTTTTGCTTTGTATATTGACTTAGTATGCCAAGTACATGGCTTCAAAACATTTTATGACATCCTTACATTGTTCAAGACGTATCAGTGCGTTGAATATACAATGATACATTTATCAACATTGATCACACCAACCAGTAGTATGTAACAATCCCGTTCCCGCTTCCTAGGTTTGTTTGGAAGTGACTTTAGGGAATGACATAATCTGATGAACATTTGATAAACCTTTGTCTTTATAAAGGTTTACCCACCAGTCAACAAGGCTTGAATGTATTCGCCAACAATCCTAATATATGTTTTTACAATTAAAGCAATGGTTTATAAGACATAACCTTTAGTTTAAACAAAACATTTTTTTATTTAAAGACATTGTGTTTATACAAGACATTGGTTACACAGACATTTTGGTTACACAAGACATCGGTTTACACAAAACATTTGTTTATACATGACATTGGTTTATACAAGACATCACAATAGTTTAAACAAGACATTTCATTGGTTAGTTTATGGTGAGTTATTTAAATAACGAGACGTGTGTAATATGATAAAACGTGGTGGATACGCCGTTGGTACTTCCTATACATAAGTGCTTTTATTATATTACATATCGTAGCGTTATCTAAACAACTTCAAACAAAATAGAAGAACGACATATTTTACACAAGAAATGATATTTTTATACAAGACATGACATATTTTGGTTATTAAGTTAACCTTGCATCATTTCTTTTAAATCATTTGGTTTTCATATGATTTTTCATAAAAGAAAAAATTTTATAATGGTTCATGGCTACTTTTGTATAGTTAAACATTTCTTTAAAATTCAAAGCCACGAATCATCATCACAAAAACCTATGTTACTCAAACCATTTTATGCTGACGTATTTACTTTCACATATGTTTTAGGAGCAAATGTTTGATGTTGAGACATGCTACACTTAGAGCGGACTTGGCCCTTAGTGACTTAAAATCATGAAAGACAGTTTAATTTATGTTATTTTTCGTTTAATCAAAGACAATGTAAACAACTGAACTCAATAATATTAGGAGCCACTTGAATCCTTGATCCTCCGATCTAAGTCCCGATTTATTAACATTGTTATCCGATATTAGGAGCCACTTGAATCCTTGATCCTCACTTTGTTTGATCTTTTATAAAAAACTTAAAGCAATCCCAAGTGAGTACATAGTCCCTTTTTTACGTTTTTCAAATGTTTGGGGTGATTCATATGTGCCTGTCACTACTTTCTCGTTTTCATGACATTATACATGTTTTGTTATCTAATACATATAGTACATGATTTTCAAGACATTTTTGCTTCGTATGTTGGCTTAGCATACCTAGTACATGATTTCAAAGACATTTTTTGCTTCGTATGTTGACTTAGCATACCTTGTACATAGTTTCAAAGACATTTTACATGTATATTGACTTAGTATACCTACACATGGTTTCAAAGACATTTTACATGGTATGTTGACTTAGCATACCTAGTACATGGTTTTCAAAGACATTTTTTGCTTTGTATATTGACTTAGTATGCCAAGTACATGGCTTCAAAACATTTTCATGACATCCTTACATTGTTCAAGACGTATCAGTGCATTGAATATACAATGATACATTCATCAACATTGATCACGCCAACCAGTAGTATGTAAACAATCCCGTTCCCGCTTCCTAGGTTTGTTTGGAAGTGACTTTAGGGAATGACATAATCTGATGAACATTTGATAAACCTTTGTCTTTAGTAAAGGTTTACCCACCAGTCAACAAGGCTTGAATGTATTGCCAACAATCCTAATATATGTTTTTACAATTAAAGCAATGGTTTATAAGACATAACTTTTAGTTTAAACAAAACATTTTTTTATTTAAAGACATTGTCTTAAACAAGACATTTTGGTTACAAGACATGGTTTACACAAAACATTTGTTTATACATGACATTGGTTTTTACAAGACATCACAATCGGTTTAAACAAGACATTTCATTGGTTAGTTTATGGTGAGTGATTTAAATAACGAGACGTGTGTAATATGATAAAAGCATGGTGGATACGCCGTTGGTACTTCCTATACATAAGTGCTTTTATTATATTACATATCGTAGCGTTATCTAAACAACTTCAAACAAAATAGAAGACACGACATATTTTACACAAGAAATGATATTTTTATACAAGACATGACATATTTTGGTTATTAAGTTAACCTTGCATCATTTCTTTTAAATCATTTGGTTTTCATATGATTTTTCATAAAAGAAAACATTTTATAATGGTTCATGGCTACTTTTGTATAGTTAAACATTTCTTTTAAAATTCAAAGCCACGAATCATCATCACAAAAACCTATGTTACTCAAAGCCATTTTATGCTGACGTATTTACTTTCACATATGTTTAAGAGCAAATGTTTGATGTTGAGCATGCAACACTTAGAGCGGACTTGGGCCTTAGTGACTTAAAATCATGAAAGACTGTTTAATTTATGTTATGTTTTCCGTTTAATCCAAGACAATGTAAACAACTGAACTCAATAATATTAGGAGCCACTTGAATCCTTAATCCTCCGATCTAAGTCCCGATTTATTAACATTGTTATCCGATATTAGGAGCCACTTGAATCCTTGATCCTCCAACTATTGTTTGATCTCTTTATACAAAACTTAAACGCAATCCCAAGTGAGTACATAGTCCCCTTTTTTACGTTTTTCAAATGTTTGGGGTGATTCATATGTGCCTGTCACTACTTTCTCGTTTTCATGACATTATACATGTTTTGCTTATCTAATACATATAGTACATGATTTTCAAGGACATTTTGCTTCGTATGTTGGCTTAGCATACCTAGTACATGATTTCAAAGACATTTTTTGCTTCGTATGTTGACTTAGCATACCTTGTACATAGTTTCAAAGACATTTTACATGGTATATTGACTTAGTATACCTCACATGGGTTTCAAAGACATTTTACATGGTATGTTGACTTAGCATACCTAGTACATGATTTTCAAAGACATTTTTGCTTTGTATATTGACTTAGTATGCCAAGTACATTGCTTCAAAACATTTTCATGACATTTACATTGTTCAAGACGTATCAGTGCGTTGAATATACAATGATACATTCATCAACATTGATCCACGCCAACCAGTAGTATGTAAGGTACCCTAGGATTGACAATCACGTTCCCGCTTCCTAGCTTTGTTTGGAAGTGACTTTAGGGAATGACATAATCTGATGAACATTTGATAAACCTTTGTCTTTATAAAGGGTTTACCCACCAGTCAACAAGGCTTGAATGTATTGCCAACAATCCTAATATATGTTTTACAATTAAAGCAATGGTTTATAAAACATAACTTTTAGTTTAAACAAAACATTTTTTTATTTAAAGACATTTGTCTATACAAGACATTTTGGTTACACAAGACATCGGGGTTTACACAAAACATTTGTTTATACATGACATTGTTTTTACAAGACATGACATGTTTAAACAAGACATTTCATTGATTAGTTTATGGTGAGTGATTTAAATAACGAGACGTGTGTAATATGATAAAAGCATGGTGGATACGCGTTGGTACTTCCTATACATAAGTGCTTTTATTATATTACATATCGTAGCGTTATCTAAACAACTTCAAACAAAATAGAAGACACAACAAATTTTACACAAGAAATGATATTTTTATACAAGACATGACATATTTTGGTTATTAAGTTAACCTTGCATCATTTCTTTTAAATCATTTGGTTTTCATATGATTTTTCATAAAAGAAAACATTTTATAATGGTTCATGGCTACTTTTGTATAGTTAAACATTTCTTTTAAATTCAAAGCCACGAATCATCATCACAAAAACCTATGTTACTCAAAGCCATTTTATGCTGACGTATTTACTTTCACATATGTTTCAGGAGCAAATGTTTCATGTTGAGCATGCTACACTTAGAGCGGACTTGGGCCTTAGTGACTTAAAATCATGAAAGACAGTTTAATTTATGTTATGTTTTCCGTTTAATCCAAGACAATGTAAACAACTGAACTCAATAATATTAGGAGCCACTTGAATCCTTGATCCTCTGATCTAAGTACCGATTTATTAACATTGTTATCCGATATTAGGAGCCACTTGAATCCTTGATCCTCCAAGCTTTGTTTGATCTTTTATAAAAAACTTAAACGCAATCCCAAGTGAGTACATAGTCCCCTTTTTAACGTTTTTCAAATGTTTGGGGTGATTCATATGTGCCTGTCACTACTTTCTCGTTTTCATGACATTATACATGTTTTGCTTATCTAATACATATAGTACATGATTTTCAAGGACATATTTCTTCATATGTTGGCTTTGCATACCTAGTACATGATTTCAAAGACATTTTTTGCTTCGTATGTTGGCTTAGCATACCTTGTACATAGTTTCAAAGACATTTTACATCGTATATTGACTTAGTATACCTACACATGGTTTCAAAGACATTTTACATGGTATGTTGACTTAGCATACCTAGTACATGGTTTTCGAAGACATTTTTGCTTGGTATATTGACTTAGTATGCCAAGTACATGGCTTCAAAACATTTTCATGACATCCTTACATTGTTCAAGACGTATCAGTGCGTTGAATATACAATGATACATTCATCAACATTGATCACACCAACCAGTAGTATGTAACAATCCCGTTCCCGCTTCCTAGGTTTGTTTGGAAGTGACTTTAGGGAATGACATAATCTGATGAACATTTGATAAACCTTTGACTTTATAAAGGTTTACCCACCAGTCAACAAGGCTTGAATGTATTCGCCAACAATCCTAATATATGTTTTTACAATTAAAGCAATGGTTTATAAGACATAACCTTTAGTTTAAACAAAACATTTTTTTATTTAAAGACATTGTTTTATACAAGACATTTTGGTTACGCAAGACATCGGTTTACACAAAACATTTGTTTATACATGACATTGGTTTATACAAGACATCACAATAGTTTAAACAAGACATTTCATTGGTTAGTTTATGGTGAGTGATTTAAATAACGAGAAGTGTGTAATATGATAAAAGCGTGGTGGATACGCCGTTGGTACTTCCTATACATAAGTGCTTTTATTATATTACATATCGTAGCGTTATCTAAACAACTTCAAACAAAATAGAAGATACGACATATTTTACCCAAGAAATGATATTTTTATACAAGACATGACATATTTTGGTTATTAAGTTAACCTTGCATCATTTCTTTTAAATCATTTGGTTTTCATATGATTTTTCATAAAAGAAAATATTTTATAATGGTTCATGGCTACTTTTGTATAGTTAAATATTTCTTTAAAATTCAAAGCCACGAATCATCATCACAAAAACCTATGTTACTCACACCCATTTTTATTCTGACGTATTTACTTTCACATATGTTTCAGGAGCAAATGTTTGATGTTGAACATGCTACACTTAGAGCGGACTTGGCCTTTAGTGACTTAAAATCATGAAAGACAGTTTAATTTATGTTATGTTTTCTGTTTTATCCAAGACAATGTAAACAACTGAACTCAATAATATTAGGAGCCACTTGAATCCTTGATCCTCCGATCTAAGTCCCGATTTATTAACATTGTTATCCGATATTAGGAGCCACTTGAATCCTTGATCCTCCAAGCTTTGTTTGATCTTTTATACAAAACTTAAACGCAATCCCAAGTGAGTACATAGTCCATTTTTTACGTTTTTCAAATGTTTTGGGGTGATTCATATGTGCCTATCACTACTTTCTCGTTTTCATGACATTATACATGTTTTGATTATCTAATACATATTAGTACATGATTTTCAAGGACATTTTGCTTCGTATGTTGGCTTAGCATACCTAGTACATGATTTCAAAGACATTTTTTGCTTCGTATGTTGACTTAGCATACCTTGTACATAGTTTCAAAGACATTTTACATGGTATATTGACTTAGTATACCTACACATGGGTTCAAAGACATTTTACATGGTATGTTGACTTAGCATACCTAGTACATGGTTTTCAAAGACATTTTTTCTTGGTATATTGACTTAATATGCCAAGTACATGGCTTCAAAACATTTTCATGACATGCTTACATTGTTCAAGACGTATCAGTGCATTGAATATACAATGATACATTCATCAACATTGATCACGCCAACCAGTAGTATGTAATGGTACCATAGGATTGACAATCCCGTTCCTGCTTCCTAGGTTTGTTTGGAAGTGACTTTAGGGAATGACATAATCCGATGAACATATGATAAACCTTTGTCTTTATAAGGGTTTACCCACCAGTCAACAAGGCTTGAATGTATTCGCCAACAATCCTAATATATGTTTTTACAATTAAAGCAATGGTTTATAAGACATAAATTTTAGTTTAAACAAAACATTTGTTTATTTAAATACATTGTTTTAAACAAGACATTTTGGTTACACAAGACATCGGGTTTACACAAAACATTTGTTTATACATGACATTGGTTTTTACAAGACATCACATCGGTTTAAACAAGACATTTCATTGGTTAGTTTATGGTGAGTGATTTAAATAACGAACGTGTGTAATATGATAAAAGCTAGTGGATACGCTGTTGGTACTTCCTATACATAAGTGCTTTTATTATATTACATATCGTAGCGTTATCTAAACAACTTCAAACAAAATAGAAGACACGACATATTTTACACAAGAAATGATATTTTTATACAAGACATGACATATTTTGGTTATTAAGTTAACCTTGCATCATTTCTTTTAAATCATTTGGTTTTCATATGATTTTTCATAAAAGAAAACATTTTATAATGGTTCATGGCTACTTTTGTATAGTTAAACATTTCTTTTAAATTCAAAGCCACGAATCATCATCACAAAAACCTATGTTACTCACAGCCATTTTTATGCTGACGTATTTACTTTCACATATGTTTCAAGAGCAAATGTTTGATGTTGAGCATGCTACACTTAGAGCGGACTTGGGCCTTAGTGACTTAAAATCATGAAAGACAGTTTAATTTATGTTATGTTTTCCGTTTAATCAAAGACAATGTAAACAACTGAACTCAATAATATTAGGAGCCACTTGAATCCTTAATCCTCCGATCTAAGTCCCGATTTATTAACATTGTTATCCGAATATTAGGAGCCACTTGAATCCTTGATCCTCCAAGCTATGTTTGATCTTTTATAAAAAACTTAAACGCAATCCAAGTGAGTACATAGTCCCTTTTTTACGTTTTTCAAATGTTTGGGGTGATTCATATGTGCCTGTCACTACTTTCTCGTTTTCATGACATTATACATGTTTTGCTTATCTCATATATATAGTACATGATTTTCAAGGACATTTTGCTTCGTATGTTGGCTTAGCATACCTAGTACATGATTTCAAAGACATTTTTTGCTTCGTATGTTGACTTAGCATACCTTGTACATAGTTTCAAAGACATTTTACATGGTATATTGACTTAGTATACCTGCACATGGGTTCTAAGACATTTTACATGGTATGTTGACTTAGCATACCTAGTACATGATTTTCAAAGACATTTTTGCTTGGTATATTGACTTAGTATGTCAAGTACATTGCTTCAAAACATTTTCATGACATGATTACATTGTTCAAGACGTATCAGTGCGTTGAATATACAATGATACATTCATCAACATTGATCACGCCAACCAGTAGTATGTAATGGTACCCTAGGATTGACAATCACGTTCCCGCTTCCTAGCTTTGTTTGGAAGTGACTTTAGGGAATGACATAATCCGATGAACATTTGATAAACCTTTGTCTTTATAAGGGTTTACCCACCAGTCAACAAGGCTTGAATGCATTGCCAACAATCCTAATATATGCTTTTACAATTAAAGCAATGGTTTATAAGACATAACTTTTAGTTTAAACAAAACACTTGTTTATTTAAAGACATTGTTTTATACAAGACATTTTGGTTACACAAGACCTCGGGTTTACACAAAACATTTGTTTATACATGACATTGGTTTTTACAAGACATGACATTGGTTTAAACAAGACATTTCATTGATTAGTTTATGGTGAGTGATTTAAATAACGAGACGTGTGTAATATGATAAAAGCATAGTGGATACGCTGTTGGTACTTCCTATAATAAGTGATTTTATTATATTACATATCGTAGCGTTATCTAAACAACTTCAAACAAAATAGAAGACACAACAAATTTTACACAAGAAATGATATTTTTATACAAGACATGACATATTTTGGTTATTAAGTTAACCTTGCATCATTTCTTTTAAATCATTTGGTTTTCATATGATTTTTCATAAAAGAAAACATTTTATAATGGTTCATGGCTACTTTTGTATAGTTAAACATTTCTTTTAAATTCAAAGCCACGAATCATCATCACAAAAACCTATGTTACTCACAGCCATATTTATGCTGACGTATTTACTTTCACATATGTTTCAGGAGCAAATGTTTGATGTTAAGCATGCTACACTTAGAGCGGACTTGGGCCTTAGTGACTTAAAATCATGAAAGACAGTTTAATTTATGTTATGTTTTCCGTTTAATCCAAGACAATGTAAACAACTGAACTCAATAATATTAGGAGCCACTTGAATCCTTGATCCTCGGATCTAAGTCCCGATTTATTAACATTGTTATCCGATATTAGGAGCCACTTGAATCCTTGATCCTCCAAGCTTTGTTTGATCTTTTATAAAAACTTAAACGCAATCCCAAGTGAGTACATAGTCCCTTTTTTTACGTTTTTCAAATGTTTTGGGGTGATTCATATGTGCCTATCACTACTTTATCGTTTTCATGACATTATACATGTTTTGCTTATCTAATACATATAGTACATGATTTTCAAGGACATTTTGCTTCGTATGTTGGCTTAGCATACCTAGTACATGATTTCAAAGACATTTTTTGCTTCGTATGTTGACTTAGGATACCTAGTACATAGTTTCAAAGACATTTTACATGGTATATTGACGTAGTATACCTACACATGCTTTCAAAGACATTTTACATGGTATGTTGACTTAGCATACCTAGTACATGGTTTTCAAAGACATTTTCGCTTGGTATATTGACTTAGTATGCCAAGTACATGGCTTCAAAACATTTTCATGACATGCTTACATTGTTCAAGACGTATCAGTGCGTTGAGTATACAATGATACATTCATCAACATTGATCACGCCAACCAGTAGTATGTAATGTTACCATAGGATTGACAATCCCGTTCCCGCTTCTTAGGTTTGTTTGGAAGTGACTTTAGGGAATGACATAATCCGATGAACATTTGATAAACCTTTGTCTTTATAAGGGTTTACCCACCAGTCTACAAGGCTTGAATGTATTCGCCAACAATCCTAATATATGTTTTTACAATTAAAGCAATTGTTTATAGGACATAACTTTTAATTTAAACAAAACATTTGTTTATTTAAAGACATTGTTTTATACAAGACAATTTGGTTACACAAGACATCCGTTTACACAAAACATTTGTTTATACATGACATTGGTTTATACAAGACATCACATTGGTTTAAAAAAAGACATTTCATTGGTTAGTTTTATGGTGAGTGATTTAAATAACGAGACGTGAGTAATATGATAAAAGCATGGTGGATACGCCGTCGGTACTTCCTATATATAAGTGCTTTTATTATATTATATATCGTAGCGTTATCTAAACAACTTCATACAAAATAGAAGACACGACATATTTTACACAAGAAATGATATTTTTATACAAGACATGACATATTTTGGTTATTAAGTTATCCTTGCATCATTTCTTTTAAATCATTTGGTTTTCATATGATTTTTCATAAAAAAAACATTTTATAACGGTTCATGGCTACTTTTGTATAGTTAAACATTTCTTTAAAATTCAAAGCCACGAATCATCATCACAAAAACCTATGTTACTCACAGCCATTTTTATGCTGACGTATTTACTTTCACATATGTTTTAGGAGCAAATGTTTGATGTTAAACATGCTACACTTAGAGCGGACTTGGGCCTTAGTGACTTAAAATCATGAAAGACAGTTTAATTTATGTTATGTTTTCTGTTTAATCCAAGACAATGTAAACAACTGAACTCAATAATATTAGGAGCCACTTGAATCCTTGATCCTCCGACCTAAGTCCCGATTTAATAACATTGTTATCCGATATTAGGAGCCACTTGAATCCTTGATCCTTCAAGCTTTGTTTGATCTTTTATACAAAACTTAAACGCAATCCAAGTGAGTACATAGTCCTTTTTTTTACGTTTTTCAAATGTTTTGGGGTGATTCATATGTGCCTATCACTACTTTCTCGTTTTCATGACATTATACATGTTTTGCTTATCTTATACATATAGTACATGATTTTCAAGGACATTTTGCTTCGTATGTTGGCTTAGCATACCTAGTACATGATTTCAAAGACATTTTTTGCTTCGTATGTTGACTTAGCATACCTTGTACATAGTTTCCAAGACATTTTACATGGTATATTGACTTAGTATACCTACACATGGTTTCAAAGACATTTTACATGGTATGTTGACTTAGCATACCTAGTACATGATTTTCAAAGACATTTTTGCTTGGTATATTGACTTAGTATGCCAAGTATATGGCTTCAAAACATTTTCATGACATGCTTACATTGTTCAAGACGTATCAGTGCGTTGAATATACAATGATACATTCATAAACATTGATCACGCCAACCAGTAGTATGTAATGGTACCGTAGGATTGACAATCCTGTTCCCGTTTCCTAGGTTTGTTTGGAAGTGACTTTAGGGAATGACATAATCCGATGAACATTTGATAAAACTTTGTCTTTATAAGGGTTTACCCACCAGTCAACAAGGCTTGAATGTATTCGCCAACAATCCTAATATATGTTTTTACAATTAAAGAAATGGTTTATAAGACATAACTTTTAGTTTAAACAAAACATTGTTTATTTAAAGACGTTGTTTTATACAAGACATTCTAGTTACACAAGACATCGGTTTACACGATACTTTTGTTTATACATGACATTGGTTTATACAAGACATCACATTGGTTTAAAAAAGACATTTCATTGGTTAGTTTATGGTGAGTGATTTAAATAACGGGACGTATGTAATATGATAAAAGCATGGTGGATACGCCGTTGGTACTTCCTATACATAAGTGATTTTATTATATTACATATCGTAGCGTTATCTAAACAACTTCAAACAAAATAGAAGACACGACATATTTTACACAAGAAATGATATTTTTATACAAGACATGACATATTTTGGTTATTAAGTTATCCTTGCATCATTTCTTTTAAATCATTTGGTTTTCATATGATTTTTCATAAAAGAAAACATTTTATAATCGTTCATGGCTACTTTTGTAAAGTTAAACATTTCTTTAAAATTCAAAGCCACGAATCGTCATCACAAAAACCTATGCTACTCAAAGCCATTTTTATGCTGACGTATTTACTTTCACATATGTTTGAGGAGCAAATGTTTGATGTTGAGCATGCTACACTTAGAGCGGACTTGGGCCTTAGTGACTTAAAATCATGAAAGACAGTTTAATTTATGTTATGTTTTCCGTTTAATCCAAGACAATGTAAACAACTGAACTCAATAATATTAGGAGCCACTTGAATCCTTGATCCTCCGATCTAAGTCCCGATTTAATAACATTGTTATCCGATATTAGGAGCCACTTGAATCCTTGATCCTCCAAGCTTTGTTTGATCTTTTATATAAAACTTAAACGCAATCCCAAGTGAGTACATAGTCCCTTTTTTTTACGTTTTTCAAATGTTTTGGGGTGATTCATATGTGCCTATCACTACTTTCTCGTTTTCATGACATTATACATGTTTTGCTTATCTAATACATATAGTACATGATTTTCAAGGACATTTTGCTTCGTATGTTGGCTTAGCATACCTAGTACATGATTTCAAAGACATTTTTTGCTTCGTATGTTGACTTAGCATACCTAGTACAGAGTTTCAAAGACATTTTACATGGTATATTGACTTAGTATACCTACACATGGTTTCAAAGACATTTTACATGGTATGTTGACTTAGCATACCTAGTACATGGTTTTCAAAGATATTTTTGCTTGGTATATTGACTTAGTATGCCAAGTACATGGCTTCAAAACATTTTCATGACATGTTTACATTGTTCAAGACGTATCAATGCGTTGAATATACAATGATACATTCATTAACATTGATCACGCCAACCAGTGTATGTAATGGTACCATAGGATTGACAATCCCGTTCCTGCTTCCTAGGTTTGTTTGGAAGTGACTTTAGGGAATGACATAATCCGATGAACATTTAATAAAAGTTTGTCTTTATAAGGGTTTATGCGTCAGTCAACAAGGCTTGAATGTATTCGCCAACAATCCTAATATATGTTTTTACAATAAAAGCAATGGTTTATAAGACATAACTTTTAGTTTAAACAAAACATTTGTATATTTAAAGACATTGTTTTATACAAGACATTTTGGTTACACAAGACATCGACTTACACAAAAATTTGTTTATACATGACATTGGTTTATACAAGACATCACATTGGTTTAAACAAGACATTTCATTGGTTGGTTTATGGTGAGTGATTTAAATAACGAGACGTGTGTAATATGATAAAAACATGGTGGATACGCAGTTGGTACTTACTATACATAAGTGCTTTTATTGTATTACATCGTAGCGTTATCTAAACAACTTTAAACAAAATACAAGACACGACATATTTTACATAAGACATGACATTGTTATACAAGACATGACATATTTTGGTTATTAAGTTAACCTTGCATCATTTCGTTTAAATCATTTGGTTTTCATATGATTTTTCATAAAAGAAACATTTGATAATGGTTCATGTATACTTTTGTATAGTTAAACATTTCTTTAAACATTCGAAGCCACGAATCATCATCACAAACACATATGTTACTCACAGGCATTTTTATGCTGACGTATTTACTTTCACATATGTTTCAGGAGCAAATGTTTGATGTTGAGCATGCTACACTTAGAGCGGACTTGGGCCTAGTGGCTTAAAATTATGAAAGACAGTTTAATTTATGTTATGTTTTCCGTTTAATCCAAGATAATGTAAACAATTGAATTCAATAATATAAAACTTTAAGTACCATGATTGTGAAACAATAGTTCTGTTACGTGACTCTCCGACATTTCCACCACAGTTTATTCGCGGTCGGGGTGTGATAAGTCTTTTTAGTCGAAGATCCATATCTGTATACAAAAGATATTGCCATATGTCTATAATATTTTTTTAAAGGACAAGCAGGTTGAACAGAAGTAAGCACCATAAAATAATATCATTTTACTTATACATATTTAGTTGCAACCGTAAGTGTTGTGCGGGTTAAAATGTATAAGGGTACCTTGTTCGGGTTTGTCCAGTTTACACTGTCACATTCTAACCCTTTTCAACGTGTTTCCTACAAGCTTAACGACAAAAAAAGCCTATAACTAAATCAACGACAAACCCACGAGCAGAAGACCGAGTCCACCCAGCTGCCATGAAGATAATTTCGACCTGATCTTCTAAGTCGGTGAAAAAAATGCTATTGTTTATTCGTGTGCTACTTTATATAACTTTTATTTATGTTTCAGACTTGTTTTGATTTGTGTGTTATTTTATCGCACCAATGGTTTCTTGAAGTACTTAATAATTTAAATTCTAAATTTAATAATTACTAGACATGTCTAACACTTATGACAAATATCCACCACAATAATGCTACCATAAATATTCTACGAATAAGAATACTACCAGAAACGAGTGTTGCAATGCAAAGTGTCACCCCGCATCGCGCGAGCACCCTACAGTATATAATATATATATATATATATTATTATATATATATATATATATATATGGTAGGATTCATGCGAAAACTATAAGAAACATGAAAACTAGTGTGAACACAAATAGAATAAACCCCAAAAAATACATAAATAAATAAATATAACACAAATGCTAAAAAGTATAAATATTTAAAAAATTCCATTAAAATCGAGACTTTTATTAACACTAGTTCTCAACCTAAATGGTGGTTCGTAAATGATCCTCACCATATATATAGGATCAAGATTAAGGGAAAACTTCAACGAGTTGTGAGAACTTAGAGAAATCGGCATTCCTGTGGAGTTTTGTCCATATTTTTTTACATCACTAAGTTAAAATGTTATAAAAGACGGTCGTAAAAAAATAAATCAATATGGTGTTTTCAGCCCTTACAACAGCTGTAAAAAAATTGATTTTTTTTAGAAAAGTTGTTTTTTAAAGATTTTTGGTAAAATTTTTTTTGAAAAAACCTTCTGTAAGGGTGGGTTCTCTAAGTTCTCACAACTCGTAGAAGTTTTATGTTACCCTAACCCTATGCATATATAAGGGAATGATAAACTATAACGCACTTGAGTTTAAAAAATCCCTAGAAAACCCTATGTAATATTTTTTTCTAAAAAAACTAGAAATCCAGCATACATATATTCGATCATTTTTATTAAAAAATGTAAAAAGCAAAGACTAGTTTTTCTTTTAAATAAATGTTCAAAATCTGTATGTTACATTTTTTCCGGACATATATATTATGTAACATGAAATTTGTAACATTTAAAAAAAATACTCGGCGCTTTTTTTGTTTTTTATTTACAAAAATACTCAAAAGTATTTATGTTACATTCCCTAATTTTTTAGAAAAAATAAAAATACTACATATGGTTTTTACAAATGTTTCTTGAGTTTTTTTTTCAACTTAAGTGAGTTTTCTTCCTATACTTCACCTACACACACACACTAGGTTGTCATCCAGGAAGTTTCGGGGCAGGAGAAATTAGTTTATATCTATCGAATTATGTCATTAAATAAAACAAAAAGACATATTTTCAAACGTTATATTGATTATACAAAGAAAGGTTTGACCAGTCCTCGAGTGAAAAATGTAATATATATATACATATATACATATATATAGGGTGGGGTTCGGCTACAAAGTCCAAATTTTCTAAAAAAGTGTAAAAAGTCATAAAACATTAAAATTTCAGCCAGAAAACACACCTAAAACTCACAAATAATAGGGTGAAGTTTGAACTTTGTAGCCAAAACACAACCCACATATACGATATTATTGTAATCTTCATTTTGTTAGCTGTGGGTTTTTCGTATGTTTTATGGTTGATATTATGGTGTTTTAGGACTTTTTACACTTTTTAGGAAGTTTGAACTTTGTAGCCAACTCCTAGCATATATATATATATATAATATTCTAATTTATATATTATTCTTAGGAACACATCTATTGAAGGAAAGGTTTTAAAAACCGGTTTAAATCGGCCGATTGAACCGGTTAAAACGGATGTTGGAAGCTTGGCTGTCACAAATCATACCGGTAAACTGAGGGAATAAAAAAAGTAAAAAGTTGTACCGCCAATAAATTGGATTATATAGATTTAAACCGGTATCAGGTCAAAAGTTAAAATTTGGGCTTTTAGTGTTTTTGGGGTTCAAAAAGGTGACAACTTACCTTCTTAGTAAAACCTAGAGCCTAAAAAGGTACCAATAGTGAATTTTTGGATTTTTTTTAAAATGGATTAACTTTTGGAGCGTTTTTTATAATATGGAATAATTTACAAAACAGTTGAACCATTTCTGAGCCTAACATGATTCTATTTAAAAACCCTTTTTAAAACATTGGTTGAATGTAATCCAAGAATTTCAATATGTTTTGGATGCGATAAAAGGTTGTATCACAAATACAAAGGTATTATAGTTGCCTCATATTATTTTTCTAAATAATCAACATATCAAGATTCCAAACTTCTTGTTTTCACAAATACAACAATATTTGCTTCTCTGTTTCTTCAAAATTCTTTTCCTTTAATCCAATAATGGCTTCCTCATTTTTACTTTCCATTAAGATTCCAACTTGTTTGTTGCAGTAACCATACCCCCTAAAAAAATGCTTGGTACAAAACAAACGGGTCAAAAATGTTAAACGGGATTGAAAATATACTCAAGCTTTAGTAATTACAAACTCATAAATTGCTTTAAATATAAATTTCTAGGATGATGAAGTAGAACCATATGGCTAAACAATGAAGCAGTCCGAAAGATGAATCATACTAACCCAACCCAGTAAGACTTAATATGCTTTTAATAAACATGAGTAATATATTTTGTATACATACCAGCCTGGAGCAACCTCTTCTTTGCCTTAAAGATTTACTCATGTGAAGAACAAAAACTCCATAAACATACCAAACATCAGAAAAAGAATGTAATCATCATCCAAAACAAATGAACACATGTATACCAAAAATATTCCTAGAATCTTTTTATTAGTAAAAGATATCGTTAAGTATTGATTCGTGTACTTTTCTTCCATGAAACACAAACTAAATTCAAAGCAACAAAAACGTTTATCAAAATTAGAAGGAACTCACCAAATTTGAAAAGCAATTAAGGTCAAAACAACTGTGATTTAGAGCAAAGTCAAACATATACACCTTGGTATAAACTATAGATTTCAGCAAGGAGAAGAGCAATCTTAATACTCCACCTTTGTTATAAGCTACAAAAGAAGTTTCAGTGTGTGTAATACCAGCACTTCCACCAGAAAGTGTACCGGTAATGATTGATGGCTAAGATTGTGAAAAGAGTCATGTACATCAGCTCTTCCAGTAACAACTTTTGGTAAGTTAGGAACAACTGATTTAAATCCTTGGATGAGAAACACACACAAAACTATGGATTAAGATTTTGAAAAGAAAAGAGATATAAATGGACACAAACAGAAACTATAAAGACGCTAATAGCCAGGTCGATGAGTTAACTGATCAAAATGGATAACTTTAATCTGGGCCTGATTGGTTGATGAACCCTTTTCGCCTGTTATTTCGACTCTTTAAATAATTAGTGTTTCAAAGAAGACTACAACAATTATGTGTTGTAAATAAAGAAAAAAAATGATGTTTTTGGCATTGGATAAAAATGCTATTGTAAACACTTTAAAAGCTAACGTTTATATTACCCTTTGACTTGTTAGTGGTAAAAGCTCGAATCGAGCCATTCATATGTTGGCATATGAGCGACAACTAGTAAATTACTGTCTAACCTGGCCTCCATAGGATGCATTCATGGGAACGGTACCATTTTTCATCACAATCAGTTTCCTACCATAACCAAAACTAACCAATGCATGAGGAAGGAAACCAGAAAAAGACCTTCCTATCGTAGAACCATAGGAAACTTAATGACCGCTCTAAACCGTTTGCTATGAATAGCTTATTTATAAGTAACAGTTGGTTGGCAACAATATTAGGTTGCCGCATACTGATTGTTATGTTAAGAAGAAAAGGTATAAAACACATTAAAGAAGACTAATTATATAATTGTGCCGAAGGACCTACAATATCTACAACATGAGTATTTATTCTTGAAAGTTTATTATTTTAAACCCAAATTCACAACACAAATACGGCAACCAAAATAACTAAAATTGAAATTAAATCATAACGTTAATCAAATCAATCTCAGATCCAGTGTTATGGTTTAGTTTTTAGCATTTAGCTTGGGTGGGTGAGGGGAAGGTTTGTTTTTTTTTTTTTTTTTTTTTTTTGGGGGGGGGGGGGGAAGGGTTAGGTTTTTTTAAGGATTTTTTTAGGTTTTGGGTGGTGGTGTAGTGAGTTTATTTTGTTGCGTTCGCATTGATTCTCGCGGTTTTCGTAATAAAGGTGGTTCTCGCATGAACCCTACCCTAGATATATATAGGATTCGGTTCCAATGAGAATCACCACGAGTTGCGAGAACCAGGCCATCCAAAAGGTTTTTCAGAAAAAATTTCCTCAAAAGTCGTAAAAGCAATATGTTTAAGCAAAAAAATTGAAAAAAAAATGTCGTGTACCCACATTTACATGAGACGTAAAAAAATATTTATCTTCTCCCAAAATTTACGTCCGCCGTAAAAAAAACTTGCATCAGTTAAAACTACCGACTCGACAATTTTTTTTTTTTACTTTTTTACAGATGTGTTCATAATTTTTTCATCTACGTTTGTGCAAAAAAATTTGACCCAAGTCGCGACGAATCTAAAAGTTCTCGAAACTCAAGGTGGTTGTCATTTTACCCTTTCCATATATATATATTATATAATATATATATATAATAAAGGATCCGTTAGGAACCACCCTTTATTGTGAGAACTGCGAGAACCAGTGTGAACATAGCTAGTAATACCTAAAAAACACCCCAAAAAAAATTTAATATTTTTTTTGGGAAAAATAGCTATATTTCGTCAATAATAAAAAAAATTAAAAAAAATCGACACATGTGCGTATCTATCATTTCTTTGACAAAATCCGTACTACATTACAAATATTAGACAATTGTACTTTCATTTACACAACCATGTGTAATACACTACTTTTTACATTACCAATATTAGAAATGCACATCTGCATCTATTTGTATAAACATGAAATAAGGTGTTTTGGTACACTACTTTGAAAATACTTTCTGTTTCATCTATCATACCATCCATAATACACTACCATTACCTCCTTTCATCCATAATACAATAACATTACCTCCTACCATCTATAATACAATACCATTACCAATATTTACATTTTATTACATGTATATCAATACCATTTATACCATCCAATCAACATATTACATCATAAAGCGACAACTATAACCAAACCATCAATCACTAGATATAATAACCAAAAAACATGTATATGAGCCTACTTAATCATTCAAAATCACAAACTCTTTGTACAAAAACACATTATATCATGGTTATACATAATGATGCACATGTGCATTTTGAATATTGGTTATGTAAAACTAGTGTATAGATGATATTGTAAATTAAAGTGCAATTGTCTACTACTGGTAATGTATTACATAATTTGTCGAAGTAATGATACATATGCACATGTGCATGGATAACTGTTACTCGAAAAAAAAGTTTTTTTTCTAACGAAATATAGCGAATTTTTGTTAAAAAATATTAAAAAAATTGAGTGCGTTTTTTTTAGATTCTATTTTGTGTTCACATTGGTTTTCGCGGTTCTCGCAATAAATGTGGTTCTCGCATGAATCCTACCGTATATATATATATAGGGCCTATATATATATATATATATATATATATAGGGGATGGATAAAATAAGAACCACATTGAGTTGTGACAACCGTTGGAATCAATATAATCCATTGATCAAAAGTATTTTTAATGGATGAAATTAAAAGACAATAAAGTAGTTGTAATCATTGTGCTTTAATTAATAAGTTTTTGTTTTTAGTAGAATAAGGGTAAATTGGTATTTTACTAAGCTCTCTTTAATGATTGGTAATTAAAGTTGTAATCATTGTGCTTTAATTAATTATTGTGATTTAATTAATGTTATTTTCGAATCATGTAGTAACAAAATTATTTTACGTAGGGGTTCAAACTTTTTGCGCGCCGATTTTAAACATTTTTACACACGGTTTCAGACTTTTTTACGCGCGGGTTCAAACTTTTTTACGCCCGATTTTATACTTTTTTACGCGCCGGTTTAAATTTCATTTACGCACGGTTTTAAACTTTTTTTACGCGCCGCTTTAGAATTTTTCTTACGCGCCGGTTTAAAACTTTTTTGCACGCGATTTTAAACTTTTTTAACGTGCCGATTTAAAATTCTCTTTGCGCGCCGGTTTTAAATTTTTTTTACGCGCGATTTAAAAAAAAATTTACGCGCGGTTTTAAACTTTTTTTACGCGCGGGTTCAAACTTTTTTTACGTGCCGTTTTAAAAACTTTTTTACACGCGTTTTTAAACTTTTTTTACGTATCGGTTTTAAATTTTTTTACACGCCGGTTTTAAACTTTTTTAAGCATCGGTTTTCAACTTTTTTAACGCGCGGTTTAAAACTTTTTTTACGCGATGGTTTAAAATATTTTTACGCGCCGGATTAAAACTTTTTTTATGCGCCGGTTTTAAATTTTTTTACGCGCCGGTATAAAAGTTTTTTTACGCGGGATTGTAAACTTTTTTTACGCGTCACCTTTAAATTTTTTACGCGCGCGTTAAACTTATTTTATGCGTGGTTTTAAACTTTAAAACAATTTTTTTACAAAAAAAAACAATTTTTTTACGGGTTTAAACTTTTTTACAAAAAACAAAAAATATTTTACGCCAAACAAAAATATTTTATTTTTACAAAAAAACTTTTTTACAATTTTTTTTATGGCAAACATTTTTTTACTCCCCCGACACCCCGATTTCGGGTTTACGAAGTTTGAGGATCTTACCAAACGAACTCACCCAAAAATCACGACTCAATAGATGTCTCATGTTGAATTTTAAATAGAAGATAAAGAAAAGATGTGACATGTTAACTTTTAAATAGAAGAGAGAGAAAAGATGTGACCTAAGAAGTAAAAGACTAAAATAGCATCTTGATTTAATTTGGTCAGGGTGATGTATAAATATGCTATTTGATGATAGGAGTTCTCATGGTTCTCGCAACTGGGATTGGTTCTCTCTTGAACCGAATCCTTATATATATATATATATATATTATTAGGGATGGGTAAAATGAGAACCATCTTGAGTTGTGATAACCGTATGAACAAATATTAGCCATTGATCAAGTTGTTTTGATGGATGAGATTAAAAGACAACAAAACAATGCAATGATTGTGTTTTTATTAATGACATTTTTAGTGACAAAGGGGTATATTGGTCTTTTTACTATACCTTTAATGATTGGTATGATTATTGATTTTGTTTTGATAAATAAAATTGTTTTAAAAAAAAATAAAATATGCATTATCGATTTTCTTTTAATTCTTATATAAGTTTTTATTTTAATTCTCAGTTAATTTTTTTAAACATGAATTATTAATTTTATTTTAAACATGAATATTAATTCTCAGTTAATCTTTTTACTCTCGGTTCTTAGCTTTTTTTACGCGCGGTTTTTTGTTTTTTTCGTGCCTCTTTTTAAACTTTTATTACGCGCCGGTTTTAAACTTTTTTACGCGCGTTTTTAAAAATTTTTAACGTGCGGGTTTAAAAACTTTTTTTTCGTGCGGTTTTAAACTTTTTTATGCGCCGGTTTAGAAATTTGTTTATGCGTAGTTTTAAACTTTTTTACGCACGGTTTTAAACTTTTTTTACGCACCGGTTTAAGCTCTTTTTACGCCCCGGTTTTAAACTTTTTTTACGCGCCAATTTAGAACTTTTTTTACGTGCCGGTTTTAAACTTTTTTTTCGCGCCGTTTTGAATTTTTTTACGCCCCGTTTAAACTTTTTTTACGCGCCGGTATAAAAGTTTTTTTGCGCCGGTTTAAAACTTTTTACGCGCGAGTTTAAACTTTTTTTACGCGCCGGTATAAAAAAAATTTACGACCCGGTTTTAAACATTTTTTACGCCAATTCTTTTTTACGGTTTTAAACTTTTTTTACAAAAAAACTAGTGGGATTATTCGCGCTTTGTGGCGGGAATTCGATTCGGTTCGTCACGGTCGGCCCGACTCTCGTATGTTTACAATACCGAAAAATTAAGCAAACTACGTATTCGTTTTTTTAAGAAAGCTTACAAATGTATTAGAAGAAACGAAATTAGTAAAATCATTAAAAACTTATATCACATATATAGTGTGGGGTATAAAAATGAAAAGTAAAAAAAAAATATTTTTTTTTCTGATAGTTGCATTTTAGTTGCACAATAATTGGTATAAACTATAATATAAATGCATCGATTTTATTATAAATTATATTACTTTAACTCGTTTGTTATGTTCTGTAAGGTCAAGTGAAACGTGATTGAAAGCGGTGCAATTATGTTAAACAAAAGATGATGATCTTGGATATAATTAAGTCAACATTTGAAATTGAAAGTATAATAAAGATATTATATGAGGAAGTGGGCTATAATGAAGAAATCTAATTCTTGATGACATCTGGGCTTTGTAATCGGTTGTGCAATGGGCCACAAAAGAGGGCAACACAAAGGGAATTAAAGGGGACGGAATTTTGGAGGAGTTTGACGGCTGAAGATAGAGAGGGGCACACGGAAGGCAGCCGCCTTTTGGCGGATGTGCACGGTTCAAGACATGAGTGATTAGGTGGCTTTCTTCAAGTGAACGGTTTATAGGGTTGAATACTTTTCTCAGTTTTATTTATGGTTGGATTTATTTTTGACATTGACAATGTTTTACAAACAAATTGATGTGTTGGTTTCTTTGAACTATTTTCATGTGTTTTGAGTTCTTGCTTTACAACTTGTTCGGTTTGATGACAAAACCTAGTAGCTCGTTGGATGACATAGAGTAGGTTGACTCACACTAGTAAATAGAGTAATTGAATTGGAAAAGATCTGATGACAAAGATCTATTTTTGATTACCACTTAAAGTAACATACTTTTCAACACCATGTCTATGTGGTGGCCAATCAACAGAGCAAACTGAGTTTGGTGTAAACTTAGAATCTCAAACTTGGAGGAGGTTATCTTTTGTGACTTCCCTCTGATGAACGATTATTTTGTTTTTAACTAGACTTTGTTTACAGATTCTTTTTAACTGGTATATCTTGACCACTTGTGTTGCTTTCTTGGTAAACGTTTTTTTATATTTGAATTATTTGTCGTTTATCAAGCGTATTGGCGATATACTTGCATCGTTAGTGGGTTGGTAAATTGGTGGGTAGTTGATATAAACAAACGGGTTATTAGGTTGTACAGTGAATCTTAAAAACTATCCCTAATAATTAATCAAAACCATTAATCCCGAGGCCATATACATCTCGATTCCTCCCTATAAATTCACCCACAATCCACTGGTAGCCTTTTCGCTCAAAACCGCACCCTTTCTCGACGTAATTTCATTCGCCGGAAATCTTTTTGTAACTCGCCGGAAAACCGGGTTTTTCACTTCTGTGCCTTACTCTAAACACTGAACACTCAGAACTCATACCGAAGCCACCCACATTCATGTCAAGCTCGTTGAAGACCCTCTGCCGCAAGACACACGTCGCCGGAATCATTTGCTGTCACCGGAGTTCTACCGGAGAAACAGAGGAGTCCAGTTTCGGTATACCTTACGCTTAATCTTTCATTTTTCTTACTTATCTCACCTGTAATTAATCATAACACGAACATGATTTAGTCGACGAATCAGTCGGACGTTAGTTCTGGTTAAATTCAACGAAGAAGACGAAGTTTCAGTAGTCTATAAGTTTAATTTAAATCAAGATATAACTCGGGTTAGACACACAGTCCAGTGGTGGACTGTGTGCACATAAAACACGCTTACGTCTCGAGTTCGAATCTTGTCCCACGCACCTTCGCCCTGATAAAAATGTTCTTTTTTTTAACCGAACCGGAGTCACTGCGTAAGATGTTAAGTTTAATAAAAACCAGAATAATAACCAAGATAGACACACAGTCCAGTGGTGGACTGTGTGAATGTTTAACCACACGTCACGAGTTCGAGTCCGGACTACCGCACCGGTCCGGACAATTATCCAATTTTTTTATAAGGCAGAAATGAAACTATTTAGTTTGTATATAAGTATAATAAAAATCAGTTTATTTAACAAGTTAGACACACAGTCCAGCGGTGGACTGTGTGTTAACCTATACCACAGGTCCCGGGTTCGAGACATGTGGAGCGAACCGAGTCGTTAGATTAAAATCGTTTTTAAAAATAAATGATTTTCTGTTTAATCTAATTAGTATATAAATATAATTAAAAACAGAAATATTTCGGGTTAGACACGTAGCTCAGTTGGTAGAGCTGCGTGCACGCGTACGGGAGGTCTCGGGTTCGAGCCTCACCCAGCGCATACATACACACATACGAACCGGTCAACAGTCAAAGTCAATGGTCAATGGTCAACGGTCAAAAAGTCAACATTTTTTATTATTTTTATTTATTTATTTTATTTAAAAATCAATTAAAAATACTTAAAAATAACATTTTTAAGGTTAGAAAATAGCCTTAAACTCACAAAAATACACCCAACAATCCTACTAAAATGGATTAATAAAATCCGTTTACTTACCGAACCATTATGCCATTATCTAGGTTAATTTCACTCGTGGTTAAAACCACTTCGTGCGCATTCAACATCATCAACCGAACGCACCCAATGTGAGTGAATCTTACAACTCCCCTTTTTAATTACACGTTTTGGGGTGTGTCATGTGTCACGAAATTAACTCGTTTATTTAAACTGGTGCCATACCATATTGTGATCTAAACTTAGATTGTATACATTGTTTGTAGTTATGTATTTCATATTGTCAATTTATATGCAATTCATTCATTAGGCCCATCAGTTCCTCGTGTGAGACGAGTTGAGCAACGCGTGCCTCAAAACAAATCCATTATTGTTCGTGTGTGTATTATTTAGTTTATATTGTTTGTAGATACGTATTTCATATTGTCAAGTTTATGCAATTCATTCATTAGGCCCATCAGTTCCTCGTGAGAGACGAGTTGAGCAACGCGTGCCTCAAAACGATCCATTATTGTTCATGTGTGTATTATTTAATATTAAATTGATTGGTGAATAAGTTTACATCTATTTTTACTCATGTGTGGTTGTGCACTTTATTTTATAATCAATTAAATAAACTTGTTCAAATGTTTTCCATAGGATTCACTCGCCAACTTTTTGTTGATCCAAAAACCCTTTTTACACATGATACAGGTGAACAGGATGAAGTAAGGAAAACATAGGAAATGCCTTAGAAGAAAACAATGAAGCCTAGATTGATGTTAGGACATGATGTAATAATGATTGTATAATTCCCTTTAAAATTGTATTAATAAATATGAAACGTTATAATAAATGTCATGAGCTTTGATGATAACCCAATCATGCCCCGATCACCTTTTCCGCTGCGGGTCGGGGTGTGACAAATTGGTGGAGAGTGGTTCTTGCGGTTCTCGCAACTGGGGATAGTTTTCATTTATACTGATCCCTATATATATATATATATATATATATATATATATATATATTGGTAGGGTTAGTGTAAAAAATGGTGGTTTTGTGAGAAAGTGTAAGAAGTGTTTTAAGCCCTTAGATCTTGTAGTTAATAGTTGAGATCAAGAAGGGCTTAAAATGTAAATTATTTTATTTTTTTGACTAATTTGTCTAGATTAGGGGTAATAGTGTCTTTTTATATTGTATTTTTAAATAAAGAAACCTTCATCAACTTTAATGCACAAGTAACTTCCACCCATTTTTTTGAACGTCAATAACTTTTATACGTAATGTTTTAAAAAAAATAAATTACATCATATTAAGGAGCTTTTTTATCTTCAATATGAGTATCATATTGTTATATTTATATAAACAAAAAAATTACGAATAACACATGAATGCATGTTTAAAACACCATACGAAGAACACATACTGCACTGCTGGTTTAAGACACCATGAATGCATGTTTAAAACACCATAAGAACATACGAAAAACACATAATGGACTGCAGGTTTAAAACACCATGAATGCAGGTTTAAAACACCATACGAAGAACACATACTAGACTGTTGGTTTAAAACACCATGAATACAAGTTTAAAACACCATACGAAGAATCAATGGGTGGCGGTTATTGAAGGGTGGTGGTTATGGAAGTTTATCATTTAATTAAATTAATGAGAAAATTACATGTTTTTTGAACTAATTTGGATTGAGGATACATGTGATCTTCACAATATTTCTCATACTTCTCACCCTTTGGGCACTTTGTACATGATCCTCTACTATATATATATATATATATACAAATCAAGCAGAAAAGAAAGAAAAAACACTCACAATAAGAAGGAGAGGAGGATGGATTGGAGCAGCAGCTGCTGATCTTGAGAGAGTATGCACAGCGGAAGATAGAGTTGAAGCTCCAGGAATTTTTTTTTTTTTTTTTTTTTTTTTTGGTGTATGGGATATATTATGAAGTACAAGGGATATGAAGCTATATAAGAATTTAAAGGTTTAGGCTAAGAAGTTTGAGAGAGAGTTTAGTGTGCCATGAATACTTAAAATTTTTATTGCTTGAATTTTTTCCTATATCTTACAATGAGAAATCGAATGCCTTATATAGGCATTTTGAATCCTAAAAAGAACGATCCTAATTAAATCGTACGAAAATAAACAGTAAAAGTATACAGTATTTACATATAATTGCAAAATTGCACAGCATCAAACTTAATTATTTGAGCTTATTTTCAAAGTAGTGGGGCCCGCATTAATTTGAATTCTTGAATTCTTCCGCATATCTTGTTTTTGTGATTAAATATTTGGGTCCACATGTCTCCTTGAATTATTTGTGTATATAATTGGTGTGCAACTGTCATCTCTTGCGTCATCTTCTAGAAGTCTCTGTGTGTACTGTCTACTGATACTGGGCTGTCGTTGTTTTCTATGTCTGGATCTTCTGGTTCTTCAAGATTAACGATGTTTTGTAATTGAAGACTATCTCCTTCCCCTGCAAAAGGCAAGAACATTCTCCAATTTTGTTCCCCATATATTTGTGTGTAATGTCCTTCACCGAGTAGTTTGTATTTTTCCCATTGAAAATATTCTGGGATGTCTGTGGTTTGTTGATGTTTTTCTATGAAATTTTTAAAGGCTTTGGAAGGTTGGTCGATGGTTTCATTGATCCAAGGAAGAGTTGAGAAATCGATTGTGATTTTTGTAGCTATTGTTTGTAGATAGTTTGTTGTAAGTTTATGGTCTATGAAAATTCGTTTTCGAGAAGGGATATATGTGTAAGCATTTGAATATGGAAAAGATGCAAAAATCTTGCATCCTATTGTTGGAAATATTGTGCGAACTGCGATGTTTCCTGCTATTAGTAAGAATTTTTCTCCAAGCTTGTTTAAAAGATCTTCAGTCCTGTTGTTTATTTTTAATTCGATATAATCAATCATACCATGATGGTAAAATTGAATAATCTGTTCATCTGTCAACTGTGTAGGGAAAAAGATTTGGAGCAGGAGGAGTCCTTTTCCGTTTCCTTCATCGTCTGTTCTTTCAATAACTCTAAAGCCTGCTTTTTCGCTATCCATTCTGAAGGCCAAGTCGACCAGTTGTTGTTGGAGCTTGTATAAAATTAGAGGGAATTGTTCTACCACTTTCTTTGAAACTAGTTTTCGAAACTCCGGAAATCTGTCGGTGACCGGTTTTAAACATTTCCACCATGGTGTGTCTAACATACGTACTCTAAATGAGTCGTAATTACAATGTATAACTGTATTTTCTTTTTTCTCTTTTTCCTCGAGTCTTTGTAATAACTGTGCATTTTTTGTCTCGAGCAAAGCCAACTGTTGTTTTAAGAGACTATTTTCAATTTTTTCTTGTATACACTGTGTATCTCTTTGTATTTGTATAATTTTTTCTTGTAGTTTTGAAATAACTTCCTCTTGAGCTTTAATTACTTGCTCAGGGGTCGTTTTTGTAACCTGTGTAAATGTCTTGACTACTTCAGGTTCAATGTAGAAGTCGTCTATACCAAAGGCTTCTCTAGCTGCAGATAAGGCTTCATTGAATGATGTGTAGCCTTTCCATATTGCTTGACCTTGGCATTGTATATTTTCCCACTGATTCCCATTTATTAAAAATACCAGTTTTTTAAACCTCTAAAAATTACATAATGTGTATATTTTGGTTTTTGTGGGCTTTGTGTAATAGATGTATTTGTATTTTGTTCATGAAAATAAATACTTAAAGCATTTAAAACTTGAGCTTTAAAAGATGAAGCTTGCGGCATAGTTTGAACATGCCACAAGTTATCTAGTAAACACTCTTGTTTTTCATTTAATTGCATACCCACAATTGGTCTAAACTTTGTACGTGGATCATTGCATTTTTGTAAAGCATAATTACCAAAGGTAATTATTGTATTTTGTGTAGGTTGTACTGGAGTTGTCTTTTGTGTAAAATGTCTAATTCTTGGAGGTCTAACTGCCATTGCTCTAACCTCAGATGTGTATAACTGTTGGTAACCACTGTCGGCTTGCTGTGTAAACTGTTGTGTATGAGCAGCTCGAATGGCTTGGCTCAATACCTTTTCTGTATCTTGTGATGGTTGTGTATACTTTGGCTGTATAAGATGTATAAGCTTTGCCTTTCCTTTATCGTTTGACCTGTCCATCTATAAAAATAATTTGTTAATGTTTCTAGATAACATGTCTGCTATACCATTGTTTTTTCCTTTAATATGTTCAAAGTTTATAGTATAACCATTTCCTTGAATAATATTTTGTAAATTTACCCATCTCGTTCTATTTACTTTTTTACTTTGATCATTTTTTATAAATTTAACTATAGCTTCACAATCTGTTCTCACTGTAAATTCTTGTTGTAAAAAGATTTTAAATTTTTCTAAAGCATTTATTAGTGCTTGTATTTCAAAATCTATAGTTGTCCAATTATTTTTGTTTTGAAAATTTCCACTAGTATAAGCACATATTTTTTCTTCATTCTTTGAACTGTATTTATGAGGTTTACATAAAAGTACTGCTCCCCATCCTTCTTTGCATCCATCTGTCTCAATAATCAAATAATCAGTAGTTAAAGGTAATTCTAATGGTTTAATATGTTTAACCTCCTTTTTTATTTTCTCTTACTAACTTAGTATCTTCACTATTAAAATATCTTTGTCCATTTTTAGTGGTTTTACTATATAGTGGTCCTACTAATCTTGATAAATTCGGTATAAATTTTCTAGCATAATTTACTAACCCTAAAAATGCTTGTATTTGTTTTAGATTCTCAAATTTTTCAGGAAATTCCAATATCTTTGTAGAAATATGTGGTTGTAATTCTATTTTCCCATTTCCTAATTCTAATCCTAAAAATGAAAATTTTCTTTTAAATAATTCCATTTTCTTTTTTGATACTACGATCCCATTTGTTTTTATTTCACTGAATATTTGTTGTAAATGTTGTTCATGTTCTTGTATTGTATTACTTGCTACTAGTATGTCATCTATATATACTAAGCAGAAATCATATTTTAGAAATATACTATCCATAAATCTTTGAAAAATAGAAGGTGCATTTTTTAATCCAAAACTAAGCACATTCCATTCAAATTGACCTTCTGAACATGTAAAAGCTGTCCATTGTTTAAAATTTTCTTCTAATTGTAATTGATTATACCCAGATTTTAAATCAAATTTTGAAAATACTTTCTTTTTCTGTATTAAGTTTAATAATGTATCTTTATTAGGAATGTTATATCCATCGTCTATTGTATTATCATTTAACCTTTTATAATTGTATACAATTCTAGCTTTTCCTCTTTTAATTTCACTATGATTTCTTACTATAAATGCTGCTGTTCTATGAGGACTTTCAGATTTTCTAATTAATCCTTGTGTTATCATTTCAAGTATTTGCTTTCTAAATTCTTCTTTGTCTAATGGACTGTATTCAATATTAGCGGTTCTAATTATAATATCAGGATTTTTAAGTTTAAATTTACATACATATTTTACCTTGGACTTAGTTATATCTTCTCCTATTAAACCTATTTTTTCTAAATGTAAAATAATAGGATGATTTATACTTTTAGTAATGTTCATTCCCTTTTCAAATTCTTGATTTAAAAATTCTGTTAATAATTTCATGCTTTCATTTTCAATGTAATTGATTCGGGGTGTAGAAGTTTTTAAAAAATCTAAACTACCTTGTCCACCACGCTTCTGCGCAACTTCTGATGTGTAATTATATTTTAAGGTAGGGATTGTATAAATATTTTTACTAAATGTAATAAAATGTCGTGTTAATGTAAGTGCACCATTACTATAAAATAGAAAATTCAATCCTAAGACAAAGTCTTTTGATTGTATGTTTTTAGGATTAATGTTTATTTGAGGTATAACATATTTCATACTATAATTATTTGAGAAATCTAAAAATTGTATAGCTATTGGTTTTAAACAATGTGTAATTTGTATTAACCTATTTTCTATTGTTCTACTCTGTATTATATATGGTAGTTTTATATGATAATCTATCGGTGCTAAACTATAAGATATTACACTTGTGCTTGCTCCCGTATCGACTAATCCTGTAACATCTATAAATTTATTTTGATCTAGCCATATTCTACACTGTATTTTTATCATATTTATTGATCCTTGTGTTTGTATATATGTAAGCTCTTGTGTAGGTTCTTTATCTTCCACAGACATTTTACTAATTTCTTGATTTATTTCTGTATTTTATTGTCCTTCAAGTTGTAGTATTCTATTTTCTAACTCTTTTATTTTTAAGGTATGTATTTCAACTATTAATTCTAATTTTTCTATTTTTTCCATTTTTATATTATTATTATTGTTAGATGTAGATGTTGTTGGTATAATCTCTATACTATATAATTTTTTAATACATATATAACATATTTCAATAAAACATATATTACATTGGTATCTTTTTTCTATGCTAGGGAATAATCCACAATTATAGCATTTAATATAATTATTTCCCCTATTATGTATTCATTGGTGTTGACATTCCTCTTGTATATTCATATATGTATAAGTTACTTTAGCTATTTGCTTTACGTCTTCGCTGTATATGCTATATACTGATTCATTATCCGAGTCATCAGTTTGTATTGATTCTATTTCATAGTCGTTAATTTGTTCTATTAAATTAGTTCTTTCCATATGTTTATTTTTATTTGGGCATCTATTAGCTAAATGTTTTTCATCTCCACATATAAAGCATTTACACTTTCTTGTTTGTGGTTTTCTTACATATTTATTTTTATTGTAATTTGATTTATA
Organism: Scalesia atractyloides; assembly: GCA_947069175.1. Classification (NCBI taxonomy): domain Eukaryota; kingdom Viridiplantae; phylum Streptophyta; class Magnoliopsida; order Asterales; family Asteraceae; genus Scalesia; species Scalesia atractyloides. The sequence continues at coordinate 77,809,089 of CAMTDV010000004.1, read as the reverse complement.
ATTTTTATTATATGTAGTACTTTTTCTAATCTTTTTCTTTTTATCGTATACTCCATATGCTTGTGGTGTATATATAGCTGTTTTACAAAATGCATAAGAATTTCTTTTTAACTGTTCTTGTAATGCTACTTCCTTACATTTTTCTTCTAATATTCCAAATGTATATGTTATTCTTGGTCCTATTCCTAGATTTTGTATTTGTCCATATGTTTGTTTCCATGATTCATGTATAGATTTTCCTAAATCTCCTGGGAGTTTTATAAAATATTTATCACAGAGATTATCATCCATAGCTTTTCCTGTTTGTGATAATAGTCTTATAAAATCTAAGGTAAATTCGTTTATATATTTCATATCTGCAATGCTTAACTGTTCTAAATTTCTAATAGCTGTATCTTGTATTAAACTATTATTCTTAGCTGGGTCTACTCCTAAAATAAGTGTTCTAATTTGTGATGTAAAATTATATGGATTATCTCCTAAAGCTTTTAAGGCATTAATTGAGGTAGGATCTTGGGCTTTTTTACTTTGCCAAATACCTAATGCTATTGGTCCTAATGTTGTTTCTAAATACGAAAACATATCCATACTATCTTTTTTATTTGTTTCCCACATTCGTACTACTATTTGTTCCCATGTTAGTATTTCATCAACCCATAATTGAGGCTTTTGTGGTTCTAATAATAACATATTTCCACTGTATATTTGTCCTATAGGCATTCTTTTACCTGTTCCTTTATACGTTTGTTGTTGTTGTTGGTAATTAATTGAGGGATTTGCCCATGGTTCTCTTCCATGAGTTTCATGTGTTTCACTTGCTTCTCCATGTGTAAATTTTGGTCGTTTTCTCTCTTCATCTGCCATAAATGTATTATCTTGCTTATAGAATTCTGATAACATTGTTTTACCTTGTGTTATACTTTCTATTAATGGTAAGTTATAGTATTGTGTTAATGTTTTATAACTTTCTTCATATGTCATACCTAATTCTGTCATACATTCTATAATCATATCATCTACTTCTTCTTGTATATTTAATTCTGTAAATTTTTTATCTATTATTTGTTCAATTGTTTTAGTAGTTTCCTCACTTTTAAATCCTGTAATAATTTCATATTTTCTTCGACTTCTAGTAGTGTATAATTCCAACATTCTTCTTGTTCAAATTTTAGGAAATTAAAATCTATTTCATTATCGTCTACTTCTTCTGTTTCTGTATCGTATATTGGTTCGTCTATTGGTTCGTCTTCTATAATATTCATAAAACTATATTCTGTATTTGTTTCACTAGTCCCTTCTATATTTTCTACGTTATCTTCTTCTTTAAATCCTACAAATCTAATACTTTGTTTTCCATCTAATCCTTCGTATATAATACTTTTATTAGGTACTAGAACTGTGTTTTCATTTTCTTGTAATTCATCTAGGTTCCATTCTAACCCTGCTAATTGTTCTGGGTCTATTTTTATTGGATTTATCATACTTATTGACTTAGAAGCCATTGTTTGTACTATTCCTTCTATGTTTACTTTGTATTTCATACCTGAGCTATTACTTGCTTTTCCTAATACCCCTATACTTACCACTAAATTATTACCATCATAATTTTCGTAACCTTTTGTTTGTAATGCTATTTTTAAGTTTTTTATATCTTTAACATCTTTTAGTATTCCTGGTGTACAATAAAATAATGCTGTATTTTGACTCATGTCTACTTCCATTCCTGAGATTATTGCTTTTTTCATTTCTTTTTTCCAACTTTTGTCTAATATTAAAGCTAATAATTTTGTTCCTAAATTTTTTCTTCCTAAAGCTTTTATTCCAATTATGATTAATCCTGTATGTATATAATGTTTTCCTGATTGTTTAATTTTTTGTATAGTTTCTGGAGATAATAAATCAATTGTTACTATCCTATCAACTACCCTTAAACTTTCTTCTCTACTACTTTGTATTAATGTTGTGTTAATATTAAATCTTCCTGTTTGATATAATACTCTTGGATTTAATACATTTAATTGATGTTGATTATATAAGTCTATATTTTTGTCTACATTTATTTCATCTACTATGTGTAACGTATGTCTACCACTATTATTTGATCTTGATCCTCTTCTAATTATTCTATTTAAGAAATTATCAGAGGTTATAATATCCTGTATATTACTAGTAGAATTTCTTGCTTCCTGAATAGTTCTACTTTGTCCTAAAAAGCTCATTTTCTTATTTGCCAATGTTTATAAGGTATGGGTTTATTAGTATTTTTTATAACTTCAGAACTGTTTATGTGTAATTTATTAATAGCTTGTGTTACTTTTTCAATTTCTTCACTAAATGCGTTGTTATTATTTGTAATTGACTTTTCAATATTAATTGTTTTAGTTTCTATATTTATTTGTTTAAGCTTATTTAATAATAATTCGTTTTGTTCTTTAATAAAACTTAAGTTGTTATTATATTTTTTAATTTCTTCTGTATATTTTTCGATTAATTGTTTATTACTATTAGATTCTTTTTGTAAATTTATTGCTAAGTTTATAATTAAATCTGTTAATGCGTTTAAATGTGAATTATCAGTATGAAGACTATGTTTACAATTATCTCTAATATGACAAACGAAACTATAATTATCAGTAGTAATAGATTTAGAAGCACTTTTATCAATAAATTCAAGATTAAGGAACTCAAGTTTTTTGAAATGATTCTCAATATTTTTAATGAAATCAAACTTCTTAGCTTTAGCCTTTAATTTATAGCTTTTCCCTTAAAAGATTTTCTTATATCCCATATATTTTAAAAGTTTTTAAAATAATTAAAAACAAACAATTAATTTTTACAAAATTCCTTCCTTAATTCTTTAAGGTAGTCGGAGCTTAGTTTTCCCATAATCTTCACCTAAGCGAGTTCTCCATAATAAAAGCGGCATATTTTAAGCCAAAAAACATGGAGCTTGTCTTAGTCTTTTAGATTTTAAGAAAGCCTTGCTCTGATACCAAATCAAGCAGAAAAGAAAGAAAAAACACTCACAATAAGAAGGAGAGGAGGATGGATAAGATCAGCAGCTGCTGCTCCAATCCATCCAATCCTGTATGTATATAATGTTTTCCTGATTGTTTAATTTTTTGTATAGTTTCTGGAGATAATAAATCAATTGTTACTATCCTATCAACTACCCTTAAACTTTCTTCTCTACTACTTTGTATTAATGTTGTGTTAATATTAAATCTTCCTGTTTGATATAATACTCTTGGATTTAAATCATAATTGGAATAAAAGCTTTAGGAAGAAAAAATATAGGAACAAAATTATTAGCTTTAATATTAGACAAAAGTTGGAAAAAAGAAATGAAAAAAGCAATAATCTCAGGAATGGAAGTAGACATGAGTCAAAATACAACATTATTTTATTATACACCAGGAATACTAAAAGATGTTAAAGATATAAAAAAACTAAAAAATAGCATTACAAACAAAAGGTTACGAAAATTATGATGGTAATAATTTAGTGGTAAGTATAGGGGTATTAGGAAAAGCAAGTAATAGCTCAGGTATGAAATACAAAGTAAACATAGAAGGAATAGTACAAACAATGGCTTCTAAGTCAATAAGTATGATAAATCCATATAAAAATAGACCCAGAACAATTAGCAGGGTTAGAATGGAACCTAGATGAATTACAAGAAAATGAAAACACAGTTCTAGTACCTAATAAAAGTATTATATACGAAGGATTAGATGGAAAACAAAGTATTAGATTTGTAGGATTTAAAGAAGAAGATAACGTAGAAAATATAGAAGGGACTAGTGAAACAAATACAGAATATAGTTTTATGAATATTATAGAAGACGAACCAATAGACGAACCAATATACGATACAGAAACAGAAGAAGTAGACAATAATGAAATAGATTTTAATTTCCTAAAATTTGAACAAGAAGAATGTTGGAATTATACACTACTAGAAGTCGAAGAAAATAATGAAATTATTACAGGATTTAAAAGTGAGGAAACTACTAAAACAATTGAACAAATAATAGATAAAAAATTTACAGAATTAAATATACAAGAAGAAGTAGATGATATGATTATAGAATGTATGACAGAATTAGGTATGACATATGAAGAAAGTTATAAAACATTAACACAATACTATAACTTACCATTAATAGAAAGTATAACACAAGGTAAAACAATGTTATCAGAATTCTATAAGCAAGATAATACATTTATGGCAGATGAAGAGAGAAAACGACCAAAATTTACACATGGAGAAGCAAGTGAAACACATGAAACTCATGGAAGAGAACCATGGGCAAATCCCTCAATTAATTACCAATAACAACAACAAACGTATAAAGGAACAGGTAAAAGAATGCCTATAGGACAAATATACAGTGGAAATATGTTATTATTAGAACAACAAAAGCCTCAATTATGGGTTGATGAAATACTAACATGGGAACAAATAGTAGTACGAATGTGGGAAACAAATAAAAAAGATAGTATGGATATGTTTTCGTATTTAGAAACAACATTAGGACCAATAGCATTAGGTATTTGGCAAAGTAAAAAAGCCCAAGATCCTACCTCAATTAATGCCTTAAAAGCTTTAGGAGATAATCCATATAATTTTACATCACAAATTAGAACACTTATTTTAGGAGTAGACCCAGCTAAGAATAATAGTTTAATACAAGATACAGCTATTAGAAATTTAGAACAGTTAAGCATTGCAGATATGAAATATATAAACGAATTTACCTTAGATTTTATAAGACTATTATCACAAACAGGAAAAGCTATGGATGATAATCTCTGTGATAAATATTTTATAAAACTCCCAGGAGATTTAGGAAAATCTATACATGAATCATGGAAACAAACATATGGACAAATACAAAATCTAGGAATAGGACCAAGAATAACATATACATTTGGAATATTAGAAGAAAAATGTAAGGAAGTAGCATTACAAGAACAGTTAAAAAGAAATTCTTATGCATTTTGTAAAACAGCTATATATACACCACAAGCATATGGAGTATACGATAAAAAGAAAAAGATTAGAAAAAGTACTACATATAATAAAAATTATAAATCAAATTACAATAAAAATAAATATGTAAGAAAACCACAAAAAAGAAAGTATAAATGCTTTATATGTGGAGATGAAAAACATTTAGCTAATAGATGCCCAAATAAAAATAAACATATGGAAAGAACTAATTTAATAGAACAAATTAACGACTATGAAATAGAATCAATACAAACTGATGACTCGGATAATGAATCAGTATATAGCATATACAGCGAAGACGTAAAGCAAATAGCTAAAGTAACTTATACATATATGAATATACAAGAGGAATGTCAACACCAATGGATACATAATAGGGGAAATAATTATATTAAATGCTATAATTGTGGATTATTCCCTAGCATAGAAAAAAGATACCAATGTAATATATGTTTTATTGAAATATGTTATATATGTATTAAAAAATTATATAGTATAGAGATTACACCAACAACATCTACATCTAACAATAATAATAATATAAAAATGGAAAAAATAGAAAAATTAGAATTAATAGTTGAAATACATACCTTAAAAATAAAAGAGTTAGAAAATAGAATACTACAACTTGAAGGACAATCAAATACAGAAATAAATCAAGAAATTAGTAAAATGTCTGTGGAAGATAAAGAACCTACACAAGAGCTTACATATATACAAACACAAGGATCAATAAATATGATAAAAATACAGTGTAGAATATGGCTAGATCAAAATAAATTTATAGATGTTACAGGATTAGTCGATACGGGAGCAAGCACAAGTGTAATATCTTATAGTTTAGCACCGATAGATTATCATATAAAACTACCATATATAATACAGAGTAGAACAATAGAAAATAGGTTAATACAAATTACACATTGTTTAAAACCAATAGCTATACAATTTTTAGATTTCTCAAATAATTATAGTATGAAATATGTTATACCTCAAATAAACATTAATCCTAAAAACATACAATCAAAAGACTTTGTCTTAGGATTGAATTTTCTATTTTATAGTAATGGTGCACTTACATTAACACGACATTTTATTACATTTAGTAAAAATATTTATACAATCCCTACCTTAAAATATAATTACACATCAGAAGTTGCGCAGAAGCGTGGTGGACAAGGTAGTTTAGATTTTTTAAAAACTTCTACACCCCGAATCAATTACATTGAAAATGAAAGCATGAAATTATTAACAGAATTTTTAAATCAAGAATTTGAAAAGGGAATGAACATTACTAAAAGTATAAATCATCCTATTATTTTACATTTAGAAAAAATAGGTTTAATATGAGAAGATATAACTAAGTCCAAGGTAAAATATGTATGTAAATTTAAACTTAAAAATCCTGATATTATAATTAGAACCGCTAATATTGAATACAGTCCATTAGACAAAGAAGAATTTAGAAAGCAAATACTTGAAATGATAACACAAGGATTAATTAGAAAATCTGAAAGTCCTCATAGAACAGCAGCATTTATAGTAAGAAATCATAGTGAAATTAAAAGAGGAAAAGCTAGAACTGTATACAATTATAAAAGGTTAAATGATAATACAATAGACGATGGATATAACATTCCTAATAAAGATACATTATTAAACTTAATACAGAAAAAGAAAGTATTTTCAAAATTTGATTTAAAATCTGGGTATAATCAATTACAATTAGAAGAAAATTTTAAACAATGGACAGCTTTTACATGTTCAGAAGGTCAATTTGAATGGAATGTGCTTAGTTTTGGATTAAAAAATGCACCTTCTATTTTTCAAAGATTTATGGATAGTATATTTCTAAAATATGATTTCTGCTTAGTATATATAGATGACATACTAGTAGCAAGTAATACAATACAAGAACATGAACAACATTTACAACAAATATTCAGTGAAATAAAAACAAATGGGATCGTAGTATCAAAAAAGAAAATGGAATTATTTAAAAGAAAAATTTCATTTTTAGGATTAGAATTAGGAAATGGGAAAATAGAATTACAACCACATATTTCTACAAAGATATTGGAATTTCCTGAAAAATTTGAGAATCTAAAACAAATACAAGCATTTTTAGGGTTAGTAAATTATGCTAGAAAATTTATACCGAATTTATCAAGATTAGTAGGACCACTATATAGTAAAACCACTAAAAATGGACAAAGATATTTTAATAGTGAAGATACTAAGTTAGTAAGAGAAATAAAAAAAGGAGGTTAAACATATTAAACCATTAGAATTACCTTTAACTACTGATTATTTGATTATTGAGACAGATGGATGCCAAGAAGGATGGGGAGCAGTACTTTTATGTAAACCTCATAAATACAGTTCAAAGAATGAAGAAAAAATATGTGCTTATACTAGTGGAAATTTTCAAAACAAAAATAATTGGACAACTATAGATTTTGAAATACAAGCACTAATAAATGCTTTAGAAAAATTTAAAATCTTTTTACAACAAGAATTTACAGTGAGAACAGATTGTGAAGCTATAGTTAAATTTATAAAAAATGATCAAAGTAAAAAAGTAAATAGAACGAGATGGGTAAATTTACAAAATATTATTCAAGGAAATGGTTATACTATAAACTTTGAACATATTAAAGGAAAAAACAATGGTATAGCAGACATGTTATCTAGAAACATTAACAAACACATCAGAAGTTGCGCAGAAGCGTGGTGGACAAAGTAGTTTAGATTTTTTAAAAACTTCTACACCCCGAATCAATTACATTGAAAATGAAAGCATGAAATTATTAACAGAATTTTTAAATCAAGAATTTGAAAAGGGAATGAACATTACTAAAAGTATAAATCATCCTATTATTTTACATTTAGAAAAAATAGGTTTAATATGAGAAGATATAACTAAGTCCAAGGTAAAATATGTATGTAAATTTAAACTTAAAAATCCTGATATTATAATTAGAACCGCTAATATTGAATACAGTCCATTAGACAAAGAAGAATTTAGAAAGCAAATACTTGAAATGATAACACAAGGATTAATTAGAAAATCTGAAAGTCCTCATAGAACAGCAGCATTTATAGTAAGAAATCATAGTGAAATTAAAAGAGGAAAAGCTAGAACTGTATACAATTATAAAAGGTTAAATGATAATACAATAGACGATGGATATAACATTCCTAATAAAGATACATTATTAAACTTAATACAGAAAAAGAAAGTATTTTCAAAATTTGATTTAAAATCTGGGTATAATCAATTACAATTAGAAGAAAATTTTAAACAATGGACAGCTTTTACATGTTCAGAAGGTCAATTTGAATGGAATGTGCTTAGTTTTGGATTAAAAAATGCACCTTCTATTTTTCAAAGATTTATGGATAGTATATTTCTAAAATATGATTTCTGCTTAGTATATATAGATGACATACTAGTAGCAAGTAATACAATACAAGAACATGAACAACATTTACAACAAATATTCAGTGAAATAAAAACAAATGGGATCGTAGTATCAAAAAAGAAAATGGAATTATTTAAAAGAAAATTTTCATTTTTAGGATTAGAATTAGGAAATGGGAAAATAGAATTACAACCACATATTTCTACAAAGATATTGGAATTTCCTGAAAAATTTGAGAATCTAAAACAAATACAAGCATTTTTAGGGTTAGTAAATTATGCTAGAAAATTTATACCGAATTTATCAAGATTAGTAGGACCACTATATAGTAAAACCACTAAAAATGGACAAAGATATTTTAATAGTGAAGATACTAAGTTAGTAAGAGAAATAAAAAAGGAGGTTAAACATATTAAACCATTAGAATTACCTTTAACTACTGATTATTTGATTATTGAGACAGATGGATGCCAAGAAGGATGGGGAGCAGTACTTTTATGTAAACCTCATAAATACAGTTCAAAGAATGAAGAAAAAATATGTGCTTATACTAGTGGAAATTTTCAAAACAAAAATAATTGGACAACTATAGATTTTGAAATACAAGCACTAATAAATGCTTTAGAAAAATTTAAAATCTTTTTACAACAAGAATTTACAGTGAGAACAGATTGTGAAGCTATAGTTAAATTTATAAAAAATGATCAAAGTAAAAAAGTAAATAGAACGAGATGGGTAAATTTACAAAATATTATTCAAGGAAATGGTTATACTATAAACTTTGAACATATTAAAGGAAAAAACAATGGTATAGCAGACATGTTATCTAGAAACATTAACAAATTATTTTTATAGATGGACAGGTCAAACGATAAAGGAAAGGCAAAGCTTATACATCTTATACAGCCAAAGTATACACAACCATCACAAGATACAGAAAAGGTATTGAGCCAAGCCATTCGAGCTGCTCATACACAACAGTTTACACAGCAAGCCGACAGTGGTTACCAACAGTTATACACATCTGAGGTTAGAGCAATGGCAGTTAGACCTCCAAGAATTAGACATTTTACACAAAAGACAACTCCAGTACAACCTACACAAAATACAATAATTACCTTTGGTAATTATGCTTTACAAAAATGCAATGATCCACGTACAAAGTTTAGACCAATTGTGGGTATGCAATTAAATGAAAAACAAGAGTGTTTACTAGATAACTTGTGGCATGTTCAAACTATGCCGCAAGCTTCATCTTTTAAAGCTCAAGTTTTAAATGCTTTAAGTATTTATTTTCATGAACAAAATACAAATACATCTATTACACAAAGCCCACAAAAACCAAAATATACACATTATGTAATTTTTAGAGGTTTAAAAACTGGTATTTTTAATAAATGGGAATCAGTGGGAAAATATATACAATGCCAAGGTCAAGCAATATGGAAAGGCTACACATCATTCAATGAAGCCTTATCTGCAGCTAGAGAAGCCTTTGGTATAGACGACTTCTACATTGAACCTGAAGTAGTCAAGACATTTACACAGGTTACAAAAACGACCCCTGAGCAAGTAATTAAAGCTCAAGAGGAAGTTATTTCAAAACTACAAGAAAAAATTATACAAATACAAAGAGATACACAGTGTATACAAGAAAAAATTGAAAATAGTCTCTTAAAACAACAGTTGGCTTTGCTCGAGACAAAAAATGCACAGTTATTACAAAGACTCGAGGAAAAAGAGAAAAAAGAAAATACAGTTATACATTGTAATTACGACTCATTTAGAGTACGTATGTTAGACACACCATGGTGGAAATGTTTAAAACCGGTCACCGACAGATTTCCGGAGTTTCGAAAACTAGTTTCAAAGAAAGTGGTAGAACAATTCCCTCTAATTTTATACAAGCTCCAACAACAACTGGTCGACTTGGCCTTCAGAATGGATAGCGAAAAAGCAGGCTTTAGAGTTATTGAAAGAACAGACGATGAAGGAAACGGAAAAGGACTCCTCCTGCTCCAAATCTTTTTCCCTACACAGTTGACAGATGAACAGATTATTCAATTTTACCATCATGGTATGATTGATTATATCGAATTAAAAATAAACAACAGGACTGAAGATCTTTTAAACAAGTTTGGAGAAAAATTCTTACTAATAGCAGGAAACATCGCAGTTCGCACAATATTTCCAACAATAGGATGCAAGATTTTTGCATCTTTTCCATATTCAAATGCTTACACATATATCCCTTCTCGAAAACGAATTTTCATAGACCATAAACTTACAACAAACTATCTACAAACAATAGCTACAAAAATCACAATCGATTTCTCAACTCTTCCTTGGATCAATGAAACCATCGACCAACCTTCCAAAGCCTTTAAAAATTTCATAGAAAAACATCAACAAACCACAGACATCCCAGAATATTTTCAATGGGAAAAATACAAACTACTCGGTGAAGGACATTACACACAAATATATGGGGAACAAAATTGGAGAATGTTCTTGCCTTTTGCAGGGGAAGGAGATAGTCTTCAATTACAAAACATCGTTAATCTTGAAGAACCAGAAGATCCAGACATAGAAAACAACGACAGCCCAGTATCAGTAGACAGTACACACAGAGACTTCTAGAAGATGACGCAAGAGATGACAGTTGCACACCAATTATATACACAAATAATTCAAGGAGACATGTGGACCCAAATATTTAATCACAAAAACAAGATATGCGGAAGAATTCAAGAATTCAAATTAATGCGGGCCCCACTACTTTGAAAATAAGCTCAAATAATTAAGTTTGATGCTGTGCAATTTTGCAATTATATGTAAATACTGTATACTTTTACTGTTTATTTTCGTACGATTTAATTAGGATCGTTCTTTTTAGGATTCAAAATGCCTATATAAGGCATTCGATTTCTCATTGTAAGATATAGGAAAAAATTCAAGCAATAAAAATTTTAAGTATTCATGGCACACTAAACTCTCTCTCAAACTTCTTAGCCTAAACCTTTAAATTCTTATATAGCTTCATATCCCTTGTACTTCATAATATATCCCATACACCAAAAAAAAAAAACAAAAAAAAAAAAAAAATTCCTAGAGCTTCAACTCTATCTTCCGCTGTGCATACTCTCTCAAGATCAGCAGCTGCTGCTCCAATCCATCCTCCTCTAATCAAGCAGAAAAGAAAGAAAAAACACTCACAATAAGAAGGAGAGGAGGATGGATTGGAGCAGCAGCTGCTGATCTTGAGAGAGTATGCACAGCGAAGATAGAGTTGAAGACTCCAGGAATTTTCTTTTTTTTTTTTTTTTTTTTTTTTTGGTGTATGGGATATATTATGAAGTACAAGGGATATGAAGCTATATAAGAATTTAAAGGTTTAGGCTAAGAAGTTTGAGAGAGAGTTTAGTGTGCCATGAATACTTAAAATTTTTATTGCTTGAATTTTTTCCTATATCTTACAATGAGAAATCGAATGCCTTATATAGGCATTTTGAATCCTAAAAAGAACGATTCTAATTAAATCGTACGAAAATAAACAGTAAAAGTATACAGTATTTACATATAATTGCAAAATTGCACAGCATCAAACTTAATTATTTGAGCTTATTTTCAAAGTAGTGGGGCCCGCATTAATTTGAATTCTTGAATTCTTCCGCATATCTTGTTTTTGTGATTAAATATTTGGGTCCACATGTCTCCTTAAATTATTTGTGTATATAATTGGTGTGCAAATGTCATCTCTTGCGTCATCTTCTAGAAGTCTCTGTGTGTACTGTCTACTGATACTGGGCTGTCGTTGTTTTCTATGTCTGGATCTTCTGGTTCTTCAAGATTAACGATGTTTTGTAATTGAAGACTATCTCCTTCCCCTGCAAAAGGCAAGAACATTCTCCAATTTTGTTCCCCATATATTTGTGTGTAATGTCCTTCACCGAGTAGTTTGTATTTTTCCCATTGAAAATATTCTGGGATGTCTGTGGTTTGTTGATGTTTTTCTATGAAATTTTTAAAGGCTTTGGAAGGTTGGTCGATGGTTTCATTGATCCAAGGAAGAGTTGAGAAATCGATTGTGATTTTTGTAGCTATTGTTTGTAGATAGTTTGTTGTAAGTTTATGGTCTATGAAAATTCGTTTTCGAGAAGGGATATATGTGTAAGCATTTGAATATGGAAAAGATGCAAAAATCTTGCATCCTATTGTTGGAAATATTGTGCGAACTGCGATGTTTCCTGCTATTAGTAAGAATTTTTCTCCAAGCTTGTTTAAAAGATCTTCAGTCCTGTTGTTTATTTTTAATTCGATATAATCAATCATACCATGATGGTAAAATTGAATAATCTGTTCATCTGTCAACTGTGTAGGGAAAAAGATTTGGAGCAGGAGGAGTCCTTTTCCGTTTCCTTCATCGTCTGTTCTTTCAATAACTCTAAAGCCTGCTTTTTCGCTATCCATTCTAAAGGCCAAGTCGACCAGTTGTTGTTGGAGCTTGTATAAAATTAGAGGGAATTGTTCTACCACTTTCTTTGAAACTAGTTTTCGAAACTCCGGAAATCTGTCGGTGACCGGTTTTAAACATTTCCACCATGGTGTGTCTAACATACGTACTCTAAATGAGTCGTAATTACAATGTATAACTGTATTTTCTTTTTTCTCTTTTTCCTCGAGTCTTTGTAATAACTGTGCATTTTTTGTCTCGAGCAAAGCCAACTGTTGTTTTAAGAGACTATTTTCAATTTTTTCTTGTATACACTGTGTATCTCTTTGTATTTGTATAATTTTTTCTTGTAGTTTTGAAATAACTTCCTCTTGAGCTTTAATTACTTGCTCAGGGGTCGTTTTTGTAACCTGTGTAAATGTCTTGACTACTTCAGGTTCAATGTAGAAGTCGTCTATACCAAAGGCTTCTCTAGCTGCAGATAAGGCTTCATTGAATGATGTGTAGCCTTTCCATATTGCTTGACCTTGGCATTGTATATATTTTCCCACTGATTCCCATTTATTAAAAATACCAGTTTTTAAACCTCTAAAAATTACATAATGTGTATATTTTGGTTTTTGTGGGCTTTGTGTAATAGATGTATTTGTATTTTGTTCATGAAAATAAATACTTAAAGCATTTAAAACTTGAGCTTTAAAAGATGAAGCTTGCGGCATAGTTTGAACATGCCACAAGTTATCTAGTAAACACTCTTGTTTTTCATTTAATTGCATACCCACAATTGGTCTAAACTTTGTACGTGGATCATTGCATTTTTGTAAAGCATAATTACCAAAGGTAATTATTGTATTTTGTGTAGGTTGTACTGGAGTTGTCTTTTGTGTAAAATGTCTAATTCTTGGAGGTCTAACTGCCATTGCTCTAACCTCAGATGTGTATAACTGTTGGTAACCACTGTCGGCTTGCTGTGTAAACTGTTGTGTATGAGCAGCTCGAATGGCTTGGCTCAATACCTTTTCTGTATCTTGTGATGGTTGTGTATACTTTGGCTGTATAAGATGTATAAGCTTTGCCTTTCCTTTATCGTTTGACCTGTCCATCTATAAAAATAATTTGTTAATGTTTCTAGATAACATGTCTGCTATACCATTGTTTTTTCCTTTAATATGTTCAAAGTTTATAGTATAACCATTTCCTTGAATAATATTTTGTAAATTTACCCATCTCGTTCTATTTACTTTTTTACTTTGATCATTTTTTATAAATTTAACTATAGCTTCACAATCTGTTCTCACTGTAAATTCTTGTTGTAAAAAGATTTTAAATTTTTCTAAAGCATTTATTAGTGCTTGTATTTCAAAATCTATAGTTGTCCAATTATTTTTGTTTTGAAAATTTCCACTAGTATAAGCACATATTTTTTCTTCATTCTTTGAACTGTATTTATGAGGTTTACATAAAAGTACTGCTCCCCATCCTTCTTGGCATCCATTTGTCTCAATAATCAAATAATCAGTAGTTAAAGGTAATTCTAATGGTTTAATATGTTTAACCTCCTTTTTTATTTCTCTTACTAACTTAGTATCTTCACTATTAAAATATCTTTGTCCATTTTTAGTGGTTTTACTATATAGTGGTCCTACTAATCTTGATAAATTCGGTATAAATTTTCTAGCATAATTTACTAACCCTAAAAATGCTTGTATTTGTTTTAGATTCTCAAATTTTTCAGGAAATTCCAATATCTTTGTAGAAATATGTGGTTGTAATTCTATTTTCCCATTTCCTAATTCTAATCCTAAAAATGAAATTTTTCTTTTAAATAATTCCATTTTCTTTTTTGATACTACGATCCCATTTGTTTTTATTTCACTGAATATTTGTTGTAAATGTTGTTCATGTTCTTGTATTGTATTACTTGCTACTAGTATGTCATCTATATATACTAAGCAGAAATCATATTTTAGAAATATACTATCCATAAATCTTTGAAAAATAGAAGGTGCATTTTTTAATCCAAAACTAAGCACATTCCATTCAAATTGACCTTCTGAACATGTAAAAGCTGTCCATTTTTAAAATTTTCTTCTAATTGTAATTGATTATACCCAGATTTTAAATCAAATTTTGAAAATACTTTCTTTTTCTGTATTAAGTTTAATAATGTATCTTTATTAGGAATGTTATATCCATCGTCTATTGTATTATCATTTAACCTTTTATAATTGTATACAATTCTAGCTTTTCCTCTTTTAATTTCACTATGATTTCTTACTATAAATGCTGCTGTTCTATGAGGACTTTCAGATTTTCTAATTAATCCTTGTGTTATCATTTCAAGTATTTGCTTTCTAAATTCTTCTTTGTCTAATGGACTGTATTCAATATTAGCGGTTCTAATTATAATATCAGGATTTTTAAGTTTAAATTTACATACATATTTTACCTTGGACTTAGTTATATCTTCTCATATTAAACCTATTTTTTCTAAATGTAAAATAATAGGATGATTTATACTTTTAGTAATGTTCATTCCCTTTTCAAATTCTTGATTTAAAAATTCTGTTAATAATTTCATGCTTTCATTTTCAATGTAATTGATTCGGGGTGTAGAAGTTTTTAAAAAATCTAAACTACCTTGTCCACCACGCTTCTGCGCAACTTCTGATGTGTAATTATATTTTAAGGTAGGGATTGTATAAATATTTTTACTAAATGTAATAAAATGTCGTGTTAATGTAAGTGCACCATTACTATAAAATAGAAAATTCAATCCTAAGACAAAGTCTTTTGATTGTATGTTTTTAGGATTAATGTTTATTTGAGGTATAACATATTTCATACTATAATTATTTGAGAAATCTAAAAATTGTATAGCTATTGGTTTTAAACAATGTGTAATTTGTATTAACCTATTTTCTATTGTTCTACTCTGTATTATATATGGTAGTTTTATATGATAATCTATCGGTGCTAAACTATAAGATATTACACTTGTGCTTGCTCCCGTATCGACTAATCCTGTAACATCTATAAATTTATTTTGATCTAGCCATATTCTACACTGTATTTTTATCATATTTATTGATCCTTGTGTTTGTATATATGTAAGCTCTTGTGTAGGTTCTTTATCTTCCACAGACATTTTACTAATTTCTTGATTTATTTCTGTATTTGATTGTCCTTCAAGTTGTAGTATTCTATTTTCTAACTCTTTTATTTTTAAGGTATGTATTTCAACTATTAATTCTAATTTTTCTATTTTTTCCATTTTTATATTATTATTATTGTTAGATGTAGATGTTGTTGGTGTAATCTCTATACTATATAATTTTTTAATACATATATAACATATTTCAATAAAACATATATTACATTGGTATCTTTTTTCTATGCTAGGGAATAATCCACAATTATAGCATTTAATATAATTATTTCCCCTATTATGTATCCATTGGTGTTGACATTCCTCTTGTATATTCATATATGTATAAGTTACTTTAGCTATTTGCTTTTCGTCTTCGCTGTATATGCTATATACTGATTCATTATCCGAGTCATCAGTTTGTATTGATTCTATTTCATAGTCGTTAATTTGTTCTATTAAGTCAGTTATTTCCATATGTTTATTTTTATTTGGGCATCTATTAGCTAAATGTTTTTCATCTCCACATATAAAGCATTTATACTTTCTTTTTGTGGTTTTCTTACATATTTATTTTTATTGTAATTTGATTTATAATTTTTATTATATGTAGTACTTTTTCTAATCTTTTTCTTTTTATCGTATACTCCATATGCTTGTGGTGTATATATAGCTGTTTTACAAAATGCATAAGAATTTCTTTTTAACTGTTCTTGTAATGCTACTTCCTTACATTTTTCTTCTAATATTCCAAATGTATATGTTATTCTTGGTCCTATTCCTAGATTTTGTATTTGTCCATATGTTTGTTTCCATGATTCATGTATAGATTTTCCTAAATCTCCTGGGAGTTTTATAAAATATTTATCACAGAGATTATCATCCATAGCTTTTCCTGTTTGTGATAATAGTCTTATAAAATCTAAGGTAAATTCGTTTATATATTTCATATCTGCAATGCTTAACTGTTCTAAATTTCTAATAGCTGTATCTTGTATTAAACTATTATTCTTAGCTGGGTCTACTCCTAAAATAAGTGTTCTAATTTGTGATGTAAAATTATATGGATTATCTCCTAAAGCTTTTAAGGCATTAATTGAGGTAGGATCTTGGCTTTTTTACTTTGCCAAATACCTAATGCTATTGGTCCTAATGTTGTTTCTAAATACGAAAACATATCCATACTATCTTTTTTATTTGTTTCCCACATTCGTACTACTATTTGTTCCCATGTTAGTATTTCATCAACCCATAATTGAGGCTTTTGTTGTTCTAATAATAACATATTTCCACTGTATATTTGTCCTATAGGCATTCTTTTACCTGTTCCTTTATACGTTTGTTGTTGTTGTTGGTAATTAATTGAGGGATTTGCCCATGGTTCTCTTCCATGAGTTTCATGTGTTTCACTTGCTTATATATATATATATATATATATGCTCCTACGTGTACCCATCCCAAAGTATTCCTTATTTCAGGTTTTACCTTTTGTAATTTTTCTTGGATATCTTTTTTAGATAACAAAGGTATCATAACATAGTTTATGCTCACTGTTACCAATAAAATAAATTTGACCTATAACTAAGATTGTTAAAATATTGTGATAATTCAATATGTTAGATCTACTGATTTAATAAATTATAATTTCATGTGGATAATCAAAATAATAACTATAGGTAATTTTGATATGTTTTTAAACTCTTTTGATAATTGTTTACATGAAGCAACGATTTTGAACCGACAAAATATTTCGGCTAATACCACCCTAAATGGTATCAGAGCCACCGATATTTCTTTTGCGGGGGCTCCAGAGTTACGCCAACATTTATATATATATATATATAATTACCCGTATCAGGTAACTCATAATATATATATATATATATATATATATATATAATTACCCGTATTAGGTAGTGTTACAAAGCCGAATACTTTGCTGCCTATATAGATAGTGGCTCAGGATTACGTATCGGCTACTACCACCCTAAATGGTATCAGAGCCACCGATATTTCTTTTGCGGGGGCTCCAGAGTTACGCCAACATTTAGAAGAAATTGATTTTGATAACTTAATCTATTTAAACATAAAACTGATAGATAACGAAATTAGAGTGATTAAGCTAATTAACCAACTAAATTTAATTGAAAATGAAGAATTAGGTACAGACACTGATTTTAATAATGATTATATTTCTGATGAAGATTTTAGTTTTAGTCATTATGAATGGACAAGCTCTGGTTTTTCATATGATGATACTAATTGACAATATAGCTCCTTAATAGAAAACAAAAATTTTAATAAACTAAAAGAAAGTGAAATTTTTTTTAAAGATAGCTAAAGATTTAATAGAAATACAAAAAACAATTTTATTTTATGGAGATAAAATCATATTTAGATTAGATAAAATTATGGAATTACTAGAATCTGCCTATCCTAGTAGGAGAGATAAAGAAACGATGTCAAATTACAAGATCCTTTAGTTCAACTTTTACAAAATATGAAGATACCTAAGGGTTATAAGAATAATTAAGAATGAATTCAGATACTGAAAATGAAAATAATACACTTCCTAAGTTAGATGATTCTGAAGTAGAAAATCTGATAACAAAAATAGGAGATATGGAATTAAATGATAATTTTATTAATATTAAAACCCAAGAAAATTTTAATATAAATGATACAGCTAGTACAAGTACTGATAAAAGAATGCCAATAAGACATGAATTTCAAAGACCATCTCTAGGATATGATGCCTTAAAATCAACGATGAGACCAGAAGATAATTATAGACCTTATCCGGCAATGAAAAATGAACCAATAAATCCTTTTGGAATATATTTAGATTTAGATTGTGTAAATAATACAGAATAAGCAATTGATAAATGGGAAACCGCGTTTAGAATAGCAGTTTCTGTTAATAAAATGGATATTGAAACAATAAAAGGATTTTTAGAAAAAACTCTTTTAAATAGCGCTTTAAGATATTGGCAAAATATAAGCCCAGATGCAAAACAATATATATTTAATTCAGATGAGGATCTGGCTAATATAATAACAAGAGCCGTTGAGGCTTTTAGATTAGAGTTTTGTGGGGAAGGTAATATAATAAGAGACCCAGCAACCATACAAAAATATTTAACAGCCCTACTACGACTACAACTACGTGATATTTGTGAAATCGATAGGTATATCTGTGTTTTTCAAGATTATTATTATCATATCTATAATCAAGTACCTGATACGGGTAATTATTTACCCTTATTTTTTGCAAAAATACCAGATCCTTGGGGACAAAAACTAATAAGTACTTATAACCCAGGAACATCAGATACCTTAGGAAAACGGATACCACACGTCAGACAAATTAAGCGAGTGGTGTGGGGATGCAATATTAGCTAAATTAAGCAAAGGATTAAAAAGAAAGATATCATTATGTTGTAGTAACCCAAAAATGTCTTTAATGATAGGATGTGATAGTTCTTACTACTATGGAAAGATAAAAAGAAAATACAAGAAAAGAACTCATTTTAGAAAAAGATTTTTCAAAAAGCGTAAAACAAAGTTTTACAAAAGAAAAGAATATAAAAGACTTTTAAGCCTACGTATAAAAGAAAACAAAGTCCTAAAAAGTGTAGATGTTTTCTTTGTCATGAAGAAGGACATTATGCAAATAAATGTCCCAAAAAATTTAATAAAAATCTTAAGATATTTGAAATAGATGAAGACATCGAAAGAATGATGAATGAAGGAGAATTTATAGAAATTAATGATTTTCATAATGAAGAATGGATGAAAGCATATTTATTTTAACTTAAACAGAATACACATCATCTGAAGATGAATAGGTTTGACTTAGCTACCACTAGTAAAACAGATGATGATATAATTGATTGCCAAAATGAACAATTTGGAGAATATAAGCAAGAAGTATTAATAGATAAGAAAAAACTTAAACAAATACAACATGAAAATTTCTCATTGTCAAATCACTCAGGATTCAAAATAAATACCTTACAAAAACTAGGAATAAAACCTAGAGATCATCATCTATATTACGGATTAAATATCCAAAAAGGGCTTTAGATATTAACATAACGTCAAACAAAGTTATGATACCTTTGTTATCTAAAAAAGATATCCAAGAAAAATTACAAAAGGTAAAACCTGAAATAAGGAATTCTTTGGGATGGGTACACGTAGGAGCTATTCAAATAATAATAAAATCTACCTTTAAAGAAGGTATAGGTACCCCTATAGAATTAGCCGTTATGGATAATAGGATACAAAATAGAGAAGAAGCATGCCTTGGAATATTATGGGGAAATTTACAGTACGGAAAACTGAAATTTAACATATATCCCAGAATTTCCTATAATATTCAAGATAAAGATTTTGACAAAACTTTAAGTCTATTACAAGATTTTAAAAGAAAAAATTTCTTTAAACAACAAAATAGACCATTTCTATTACATATGCTATATCGTATGCAGTGTCAAATACTCATCATTCTGAATGCTTTAGTATAAAGGACACTATTGATTTTTCTTTCTTATTTAATGATGTTTGTCAAATACAGATAGCAACCTTACCTAAAATAGAAGAGATAGATTCAAGACCTTTAAGCCTTGATTTACAAGATAAACCAATATTGTCATCTAATCAGATAACCCCTAAATTGTTTTTTTTCTCAAATAAGGTGGTAATAAGTCGTCCTCTAAGAATAACTAGTTCAAGTAGATATTGTGATATCATTAGCGAAAAAGAAGATAATATAAGAAATTATAAAATTCAAGGAGAATATTTCAATGTAAAAAGATTTTCTAAGGTAAACATGCTTATAGATACAGGTGCTAATGGAAATTATATCAACCATAAAATTTGTAAATATCTAGTAAAATATCCATTAGAAGAACCCAATCAATATACAAACTTTAATGGTGAATTACAAGAAATCAACGAGGCTGTGGAGACCATAATAAAGTTTGGAGAAGAAAAAATCCCACTAAGATTGTTAATAGGTAATGAGGATGAAAACGATACTTTAGAAATCATGTTAGGATTGACTTTCTTAGAAAATGTTAAACCATATCAAATAACTTTCTATGGATTAAAAATAACATACAATGGCAAAATGATTTATATACCAAAATGACAAGCCCTAAAAGTATAGATATACCAATAGGGATTACTTATAAAGATTACAAAGCCGAATACTTTGCTGCCTATATAGATAGTGGCTCAGAGTTATGTATATGCAAGCCAGATTGTTTTCCAAAGGAATATCATGAGGATTTAACCCCATGTAATGGAGTTAGTTTTTCAAAAACTATAGTTCCTCTAAAAATAGGAAAAAAATCCAATAATATTAATCGGATCATATATGGTTAAATGTCCACCATTTTACTTATATAATTCTGGATCCGATGTATTATTAGGAAATGATTTTCTTGAAAGATTTAATAAAATTACATTTGACATAGTAGCATACCAAATAATACTAAAAACACCATGTCACCACTTGATAGTAGTTAACAGGATAAAAAATGCATATGGAAGAAAATTTCCAATCAACTTTACAACACGTGCAAGCCAGCGTGGTGATATTGGGTACAAACAAAACCCAAAATTAGAAAAAGGAATACCAGTTCTAGAATATTACTTAAAAGAACCCTTAGATTACCAAGTAAATCTAAGAAGATTGGATTACCAGATAGAAAACATAAAAAATAAGTTAAAACAATGTTATACATGTAACTCGTTACAATTAGGATAAAAATCAAATAACAGCTAAATTAGAAATGAAAGATAAGGATAAGGAGATTAGAGTAAAACCAATGAGATACAATCCAGAAGACCAAAAAGAATTTAGGTCTCAGATAAAAGAACTCTTAGATTTAAAATTGATTAGAGCTAGTCATAGCCCACATAGTTCTCCGACCTTCTTGGTAAGAAAACATGCTGAGATAACAAGAGGTAAACCTAGAATGGTAATAAACTATAAAAAAACTAAATGATAATACTGTTTATGATGGATATTTTTTACCTTATAAAGAATTAATAAATTCGACTAGAAACAAAAAGATATTTTCAAAATTTGATTGTAAAAGTGGATTTTGGCAAATAAAAATGCATCCTGATAGCATTCCATACACAACATTTTCTATTCCTCAAGGGCAATATGAATGGCTTGTAATGCCTTTTGGGTTAAAAAATGCTCCTCAAATATTTCAAAGAAAATTTGATATTATATTTAGAAATTATGATTTTATTTTTGTATATATAGATGACATTTTAGTCTTATCAGGCGATATCAATTCACATCTGAAACATCTTGATACTTTTATAAACTTATGTATAAAACATGGATTGGCCTTATCAGAAAGAAAAACTAGTTTATTACAGGACAACATAGATTTTTTAGGAATGAAAATAGATGGTAAAGGGATAGAACTTCAAAGCCATATTCTTGAAAAAATAAATGCCTTTCCAAATAAACTGACTGATAAAAAACAAGTTCAAAGTTTTCTAGGAATCTTAAATTATGCTTCTGATTTTATAGAAAATCTTGCGGCTCTAAGAAAACCCTTTCAAGTTCTTCTTAAAAAGGATAAAATATTTAGCTTTGACAAAAACTTAGTAGAACAGGTAAAAAAGATAAAAGAGTATTGTAAGAGTTTACCAAAATTACAATTACCCAGAGAAAATGATGATTTAATTTTAGAAACAGATGCTTCAGAATATCATTGGAGTGGGATACTTAAAAGAATAGAATATGACTCCGAAAAAGAAAAGATTGGGGAAAACATTTGTAGATACTGTTCAGGGACTTTTAGTGACACTGAAACAAGGTATCATATTAATGAAAAAGAATTATTAGCAGTCATTAGGAGTTGCCAAAAGTTTTATTATTTCTTGTTACCTAACAGGTTTCTAAACCTGAATATTTCTAATACCCAGGTAAAAGCTTTTATCGAAAATAATTTGCCTTCTAAACCTGAATATAAAAGGTTGATAAGGTGGCAAACCCTTTTATCTGAATATAATTTTGATATAGAAATAATAAAGTCTGATAAAAATCTATTGGCAGATTTCTTGACCAGGGATGGAAGAACTAGGTCAACAACTTGATAGCCGTCTAAAGATGATGGACGAACAGATACAAGCAATTAAATAAATTGCAACTGAAAGGGAGAACTCATCGATATAATAGAAACCATTCCTGAACACATTGCAGAAATAAAATTTTTTGGTTAAAAGCCATTTCAGGATGATAAATAACAAAGCTACAATGTATGAGTTTGATAGCATGAATATGAAGCTAATGATAAAACATCAAATGATAGAAAACGTGGATATGTCATTTATATTAGAAAAGACAGATATTCCATCCACTTCTTCTAATGATCAGGTTACGGAGCCTGCTCCGGAAACGAAGAGGTAAGGGAACAATTTTCTTTTAAACCCTAGTCAGATAAAACAACTACTTTTGGAAAAATCCTACCACAAATTCCTCTCCAACCACGAGTTCATCCACAATCTCCTGTGATAGACCCTATGTCTAGACAAAGAAACAAGATGATAGAATTATATAGCCTTACTCAAACTGAGTTAAGGTATGTTGATTTCACATGAGTATACCCCAGGTTAAATTATCTGCAAGGATCATCGCAGAAGAAATAAGATATTGGTACGATTTTGGTGCCATTAATATGATATACCTTACATCACCTGATTTTCCAAAATTAACAGATTTACCTAAATGGGTTATAACTTCAGTAAAACATTTTTACCAAAATAACCCAACAATGACCCCTCGGGATACTTTAGCTTTAAATTTTTATCTACAGGGCCAGATTTTTACCAAGATTACTATTATCCTGCCTATCATTTTTTACATCTTAAAAAATGTCCGGCATTTTCCTGCAAAGTAGATTCTAGTAGAAGAGAATTTACAAACTTCAATGAAAATGATATCCACTATAGAAGGGCTATTGGGATAAGGGTAGTGTTACAGGGAATGGAAGCTACCCTTAAAAAAGCACTTTGTTCTCAATTGGGATCAAAAAAAGCACTCCATGATTAACAAAACAAGGTTTAGTGAGCTTACTACAAGCTCTAGTGGCTAAGAAAGTGGCAATGGAGAACAAGAGATGAAGATGAGATAAACTAGGTGGATAAAAGCTCCCTTGAGAGGTCCTTCCACTTCCAATGCTTGCAACCTTCTTAATATGCTTTGAGACAAACTTGACTGGATTTGGAATGCTTGAAAGTGGCTAGGAAATGGGAGGCGAAGTGAGGGTGGTTGTGCCGTGAGCAAGGGGAAGGAGGGAGGTGAGATGTATTTGAATTTTTAGTGTTGGTGAAATGATATTCTTATATCATCATACTTAATCATCCCCCACTAAACAATCCTAATAACCATCATGTCCAAAACCTTATCACTAGACAACATGGGGACATGTGGGGCCCCATGTTGACCGTCCACAAGAAGGAGGGGGTCTTGGTTTGGTTTCAATTGTAGTTAGTTTCATTGGTTAGGATTTAATGGTATTTATTTAGGGTGTTTAGTGTAATAGGTGTTCTTAAGTGTTTTGTAACCTTAACTAGTTGTATGATGCCAAAATATCACTAACTAATTCATAAAATGTGTCTAAATGTGTTCGGTGATCGTTTCGTTATCGGTTCGTTAAATTACCAAGTTGTGTACCTTGTATGGTATTATTTGTTTTTGTGTCAACATTTAATTCTCAACACTTTTGTAAGTTGATCATGGTGCTTAAACTTATTTCTGAATATTACGTCAGCTAGTAAAAGCTGAAATGTGCTGAAATGGTAATTTATAGTCCCTTTCAGACACTTTTTGGGTGGTTGTATTATTTCCGAAAGGTGTTATCCTAAATCCTTGTTTTCCCATATAAGATTTATTATATACTTGCTATTGGACTTCCATCCAAGTCCTAAAACTGTCGTTAAGCTGAGTACCAAAACAGTGCTGACATAGCTAGTCTAACCGGCAAGTTTATTAATTGTTTTAGTGCACTGCCTAAATTGTTTTCAGATGCAACTATCAAAATAAATGTATTTCATGGCAGTCTCAGGTATATAAGATGTAATCTAGTAGAACATGACATTTTAACACATAATTGCAAAACTAAAATGACTAGTTTGTTGTACGGAAGTTACCCGAAAGTGCCAGTTGTCACAGAGGGCAAATGGCTGGAAGTCGTCCAGTAGGTCGTTGTCGTCCGATATGGCATCATGGTCTGGCTCCTCATCGGATGATATAACTACGACCTCGGGCACATACTCATCATCCGAAACTAACTCCATCGGATCTGCATCGGTAACGGCTGAAGATGAAGACATAATCCTGGCAAATAATCCGTACAATGCATATATATGGGTCAGTAATTAATTATTACTTATAATTTATTTCATATTAATCACCGTTTCTCATGCAATTTGTTCTTCAGTTTCACGTGTAATCTTAATGTTTTCGTGTCTATCCATTATAGACTAACCATGTATAAACCTTTACTCATTACTTATAACTGAGCTCGTGTGATAGATCCTTATGTCATCGTGTGATAGATCCTTATGTCATGTGATGTACTTAGTGAGTTTTCTAGATGTATGTTATGAAATCCTGTTGTTCGGACGTTTTAAAACACATAATTGCATTATATAAAAGATTGTTTAATAGTATGGAAATTACCTGATAGTACCGGTTGTCAGACATACCTCCCACCTCATCACGCACCACCCACCATGGACGACCGAGTACTATCCCTGAAGGTGTAAAAACATAAATTTGTAAGAAACGTGATCGTTTAATAAGAACATTAAAATGTGTAAGAAACATGCAGTATCAAACACTACGCGATTAAAACCGCCATTTTGTTTTTATGCATTTACATTAAAATTTTCACTTATATAAATTAAGAAATGCTATTTCACTTATACTAAAATAAAATTAGGATTTTAACATTAATTGGATCGTCACCAAACGAATTTAAAAAGAATGAATTGTTAAAGAAAACTTTGAAAGACAAACGAATTTAAAAAAGAATGATTTAAAAAAAACTGTGTAAAAATGAACATTTTAAAAACGACATACGATTTTAAAAAAAGGGTTAAAAACAAATAATTTTAAAAACGATGTTTATAAAAAACAAATGGTTAAATACGTATTTATCTGTATGTTTAAAATATATTTTGTTAAATAATAATCATGAAAATAACGAAATAATAAAATAAACTTTGCATTAATAGTCTATTAAATATTAAAAGAAACTTTGTAATCATAAAAAACAACCCCTAAGGTATATAATGACCTAATTACATTTACACTTAACCGTAAATAGTAATAAAGTTAATGTGAGGGTCAAAATCGTTATAAAATGCAACATCGGGGCCTAATATGTTAAAAGATTCATTTTTTTGACTGAAATGGTTAATCTGACTAAATTACAAGGGCCAAAATAGTAATTTACTCTTCAATATATAATAACACGATAATCTTGTGCCCTATGCTAAATAATAATGTTTCAAGTACATTGGAAAATTCTGGATATAAGAAAATAATTGGATTGTCACCATGTTCGTTTCAGAAAGTTTATTATTACACGGCTCGGTAATAGCTAAAGACCACTATATACAACTCGATGCATTGAAATGGGCCATGCTAGATTTTGGGTAACTTAATTAATGATAATTAAGTGTAGACAAAATTGCATAAATCAACCTATATGTTATACATAAACTGTATTTCATACATTACACTACGAAATCAGTCAAACTCAACCTTTATGTTAATCTTTTATTACATTCTATAACATTTACAAATAATGTCGTCCAAAAATTAAGTTAAGTTGCCTCACATGATTTGCATGTGAGGGTATTATGGTCTTTTCACTAGTCTTTTATAACTTAAAAATTGATTTGTGCAATTTTCTCTATATATATATAACAGAATATTTTTTTTGCAAAAACATTATTATTTGTTAATAATTATTTATTTATATATAGGGTTTGGTTCATTTTAGAACTCTAAATAATTACCGAACTTTCAGTACTCCTGATAAACAATCATTTTATATATAATCTTTTTATATTTGGGATCTTTTTATCATTTATTATATATATATATATATACATATATATATATACATAGAAACTGTAAAATACAATATGGCGTAACGTACGAATGTACGTCGAGTGAAGTCCGCACGTTATAAAACCCAAAAATAAAAACTCGCATGTTGCAAAATAATCAAGGCCGCATAGTCTTTGTTTTCAACTAGCTTATGGTTGATCAATTGTTTGATCAATTTCGTCCGATTCGTTTCAAATTTCTTTTCGTTCCAGTTCAAATTCGCCATTGTTCGGTCAATTTCATCGAATTATTTCAAATTCATCTTTGATTTTGAAAATTTTCATAAAAAATGACGACTCGAACAATGACCGTAGAACAGAGGATGAATTTCGTCCAATTCGTTTCAATTTTCTTTTTCGTTTTAGTTCAAATTGGCCATTGTTCGGTCAATTTCATCGAATTGTGTTCAAATTCATCTTTGATTTTGAAAATTTTCATCAAAATGACGACAGACCGTAGAACAGAGATGCAGGAACATGACAGAGGATGCATGAAATAATCCCGCATGTTGAAAGAAAAATCCCGCATGTTAAAAAATAATCTCGCATGTTAAGGGAAATAATCCCGCATGTTGAAAACAGTTCAGCGTGCGCAGTGTACGATAACCTCTATTGTACGTTAACCGGCCTCTATATATATTAGGGTTAAGGTAAAATAAACACCTATACGAGTTGTGACAACTTATAGAACTCAGCCTTACGAAAGGTTTTTTCAAAATAAATTTACAAAAAATCCTTAAAAAATAACTTTTCCAGAAAAAAAAAGACTGTTTCTTTTTCATTTACGTCAGCGTAAAGGCTGTAAAAAGTGATGTTATGCACTTTCATTTACACTACCATCCGTAATACAACTTTTTTGGTTAGTTTTATTCGCTTATCTTTTAGAGTTTTTTTCTATATTTTTTTATTATTGTCAGCGGGTTCATGCGCAACGCGCTCTTAGTGATTTCAAAACACATGTAAACACAGATTAAATAACAAAAGAACTTCGCCGCAACGCGAAGATCGTAAAAAAACCTAGTTAACTGAATAAGAAAACGATGGTTAAATTATACCTTTTAACAACCCTTTTTTTCGTTCGATTAATATTATGTGTGTAAAAAACCGAGTAATATGAAAATTTTCTAAAATGTTTATAACCGAAATCAATCAGTTTTGACTATAATAAAATAATTAAACTTGAGTTATAGACTTGGTTTAATTTATAACTAAACCAACCAATGGCCATTTAATTGGTGCGTTTAATATTACATAAACATTAATATGTAATAAAATAATTGTGACACATGTAGTGACATTCCGACACATATAATTGGGCAACATATAAACGTTAAAGACTTTTGAATTAAAACTATATAAAACATCTTTATTTCATATACCATTAAATAAAAATAATTCACATCACATTTTATGAAATAAACTGTAACATGTTTTATAATTAATGGAAATTGTATGATTCAATTTAATCTCTTACAATTTTAATTAAAACTAGGGTCGTAGTTACTCACGCGTTGCGCAGGGACGCGGTTGGAATTGAGAACGTATAGCACACCATGACAACCGATAAATACATTTGTAAAATTAATTTAAATGATATGCGTCGTAACTCGGCTCTGAACATCAAAATAATAACAAAAGATAAAACGATATAGTAAATAACAAAGTTAAAAATAATGTAAACGAAAAAGAAAACGATAGAAAGTTGGTCGATTTCGGCGCGCTCGTTATAGCAAAGAAAAAATTTAAGTTATGTTAAAAGAGTATGGCGTGTTCGTTAAAAAATATTAAACAAAAAAACTCTTGCCACGCTCATTATAGCAACAGTATTAACGTGTTTGTTAAAATAAAATATTTAGGGTAAAAAATTAATTTGGTTAAAGTAAAAGAAAAAAATACTATAGTTAAACTACATGGGTTATAAATGAAAAAGTCTACACTAAAAAACAAAAAATTGATAAATTTGTAAAACATGCATTAGAACTTAGGCCCTCTGTAATGAGGCGCTTTGAAGGGGGGAGAAGGCTGAAGGCGCCCCATAGCGCCCCCAACACCACTACGGAGGGTGTTATGGGGGAGATTTTGGTTGGGGCGCGACCTCCATAGCGGCGCTACCAATTTCTTCCCCACTCACACATATCCATACATACATATATATATAAAGCCTCCACTCACACACATATATATACATACATATGTATGTAATGATGGGCAATGGGCTTTATGACTACAGGCTTTAGTGATATAACCCCTATAAAGCCCCTGTATGACTTGGCGCAACACGTGTCGTATAACGCCCCAAAAGAGACTTTATGACTACGGATGACCTTATACAATACTATCCATCTTCTCTTCTTTTATATTATGTATAATAGTATGGTTAGATGTCAGCTTCTCTTACATTGAGTAGTTGAGTAGTTAACCTCATACATTCATATCCAGGACACTCTTCGTAATTACAAACATTTTCCTATATATGTATGTATTTGTTGATAATATATTAATATCTTTATTTAAAAAATATCGTATGAAAAGCTAAAGAAAATCATAACTTTGTTCTATAAAAATTCTGAATATACTTTTTATATAAATTTAGTTTATAAAATACCATATGAAAAGCTAAATTAAAATCATAACTTTGTTTTATAAAAATTTTGAATATACTTTTTATCCAATCACCGGTTGAACCGGTCAGACCGGTCGAGCTGTTTTCAAAAACCAGATAAACGTGAAATTAATTTTTATTTTAATATATATAAAAAACATAGTTTATATAACTTATTTTTATTTCTAAAACAATAGTCTATTTGGATTTTAAAGCCCATTTTCAATTTACATTAAAGCCTATTAAAAAAAAGACCAGTTATCCTAAAAGCTAAAATATCAACTATTCTTTGTGCTAGGGTTTTTTAATTCCCTTATTCTACCTTCTGCCATATCTCATCTTAAATTGCTACCAGTTTCAATCTTGCTAATGGAAGGGTGATGGTGCAAATAGAATATGGATCTAGAGTAAAATGAAGGCTCCTCATTGGGTTATTGAAGTTATATGTTGGATCTGTGATCAATGTTGAAGTTTGTCATTGTTTAGTGAGATCTGGGTAACGATTGAAGCTTCGGTTGTCGACGTATTATGTTAGTTCTGTGTAAATCAAACTTTAGGTTCACAGCCGGCACGACCGTCACTGAATTCCCGGTCCGGCCGGCCGGCCCACTGCTTAACGGGTCTGGCATGCTGTAACCGGACCAATAGGGGTTCCTGGTGTCGGTCCGGGTTTGAAAACGTTGAGCATGTAATTAAAATAAAAATTAAAATTAAAATTAAGCATTCAGTTAAGTATAAGAACTTAACCTGCCGCGGTTGCCGTGCCGGTTCTTGTTGTGGTAAGTTATCAATTTCTTAAACAGAGAAATCACGACCGAACCATTTGGTTATTCATCAACTAGATCCATTTCAAAGCATAATTTCATATGATATTCCACTACAAAATCAACCTCCATGAACAAAGATCGATGAGATAGACTGAAAGTGAATAGAAAAAGTTAGAATGATTATAGAAAATAGTAAAAAGAAATTGAATCATCAGACAAGATACCTTTCTTCAACAACCGACTCACACTCAATTGTGAGAAGTCATCTACATGACGGCCATCCATCTACATATTCTTTGGTATGTAAAGCGAACGACTAGGGTTTACATCGAAATTACTAGATTACCCTTGTCATGTAATTCCTGAGACTACTTTTAATCGTACAAAGGGTATGTGGTGGTAGCTGGAACTAATAGCTGTAGCTTTTAAGATATATTTAGGTGTTTGGCAGATTAGCTGAAACGTTTAATAAAATGTATAAAATAACCAAAATAGACATTAAAAAGTTGGGTGCATTAAAAAGTTCATTATCTTTAAAGGTTTAAATAGTTTTTTTTCCTAAAAGCTTGTAGCTCCTTTTAAATACTACTCGTATGAGCATTTAACCAAAAAAGCTGCTCCTAAACCTAAAAAATTCAAGCTCCTTCAACTAAAAAAGGTTTTTTATTGAATATAAGTTTTTTTTTAAAAAAGCTTAAAACTAGAATCTTCTAAAAGTTTCATGCCAAACATACCCAAAATTCATTAATAATAATTATTGACACTTTCCAAAACATTATGAACAAAAAAAATATTTCTACCTCGTAATCTGCGGTAGACCCGAAGGCGAACATGGGCAGAGCTTAGAATAGGGACCATGGGGTGCCCCACCTCTCTTTTTTGCTTCATAGTATAAATTGCATTGGAAAAATATTAAAATTGGTCCCCCTATTTTTCT
The DNA here is from genome assembly GCA_947069175.1 of Scalesia atractyloides. Classification (NCBI taxonomy): domain Eukaryota; kingdom Viridiplantae; phylum Streptophyta; class Magnoliopsida; order Asterales; family Asteraceae; genus Scalesia; species Scalesia atractyloides. Next base: position 77,777,583 of record CAMTDV010000004.1, on the reverse strand, counting down.
AAAAGTTTATGTATTGAGTCCGGTCAAGCTTTGTCACTGAACATGAAACGAAAATAAGCAAGCTTTAGGTCGGTGTATCTAACCTGTTTTGTAAACAGGTCCCACTCGTGACTTCGTTTCACCTTGTTTGATTAAACGGGTTGTATTCGAGTTTACATACCTATTTAAATAAAAAGGTTGACTTGCCAAACTGTTTAACTTAACAAGTCACCCCCTAACATGTTAACACAAATTTAACCCATTTAATCATTTATTACATGTTAACCAAATTAATATGTTTACAACTTTATTACTTCAAGTTAACCCGCATGACACATTTGGATATGGGTTAAATGATGTGGTTCGGTTTACACTATTTTAAGTGTGTTCAGGTTAGATTTATGTCTTTGACACAAATGCGTATATGAGTCATGTTTGGGTTGAACAATTCAACCCGCCAACCTTAAAAAGTCTATATTCATATCCAAAACTATCCAAAACAAAATAAGTGGCGCATTTAATACAAAATCTACCTTAGAAGTATTTTCCCACTTGAATAAAATAAGCTAACAAATGTCTTGCATTGAACATTTTGAGACCCAAAAGAATCAACGATACAAGTTTACACAAAATCTACACATCTAACAACCAGCAAGTCAAAACCGTTGCTAGGATCATGTACCCAGTTTTAGGAACCCGATGTGGCGGTGATAAACTCGCTGAGGGGCCCACTGGCCCAAATACTGGGGGACTGACCCCACCGGCACTCGAATTTGAACTGTTCAAAAGCAATTTGTACGTGTTAAGATCAAAGTAAGACAATCGTATTGGTCAAATTACGGTTTATTGGTTCGTGTTTTCTCACCTTCCTGTATATATGCAAGATCCATAACCTGCATGAGAAAGAATGAATTAGCGGATGTGGGTTGCGTTTTGTCTTAGACGGGTCAACCAAAGAAATTTATTACCAAACGAAGAATGGGTCAAACGCGTTCAAAGGGGCTCAACGTCCACTTTTAGTGCATGCAACCTCTTAGATTGTTCTTATTCATAATCAATATGAAAATAGTATGAAGAGTTGAGGGAACATACTCGGATTAACGTTAGTTATTACGGTCGTCCCACCAAAATCGCAGGTTCCACATACCATACGCTTTCGTTGGTAATAATCATTATATGCTTAAGAATAAAGTAATAACATAAATGGTCCTTTTAAAATGAAAGGGTATTACAAATGGTCCTTGAAAAATAAAGTAATAACATAAATGGTCCTTTTAAAATGAAAGGGTATTTTAGTCATTTTGTTGAAATTTAATATAAAAATTAATTAAGTTTGGGGTTAGTACCCAAAGGTGTTACAAAATTGAAACCATGAAACGTGAACATGTTAAAAAAAAGTTAGTACCTAAAGGCGAAACTGGCTATAAACCACAGGGTCCATCTATGTAATTAACTCAATAATAAAACAAAAACGTTTTAAAGTAAAAACTGAATCTATTCACCAACATGTTGTTGACCCAAAACTCTTTTACGCATGATACATGTACACAAGGGTATGCGAATTTTGAGTTGAAGACATGTAGGATTGCCTTAATAATAAATTGGCTATGATATGTTGCTTTTATTTATTTGAATTTGTAACTTTGTATTAATGTTAGAATTCTATGTCATGTGTAACAATTTAATATTGATTCTTTAAAACTTCAACTTTAAAAATTTGTTTTAAGCTTTGAGCAATCAATCATGCCTTGTACCATTCTGCTGCAGGTCGGGGTATAACAGATCGGTATCAAAGTCAATAACTATAGGGAACCAGATTTAGGTTATTAAACCCCTAGACTAGACTAGACTATAGTTTAGTAGGTACTTTAAGTACCTTATGTGCTTACTTGATTTCATTGTATTAGTTTAAATTTATTTAAAGCATACACATGCACATGATCACTTTAAGGGTCACATGCTTAGTTTGACGTGCTACATGTTACATTGTGTTATATTATTTTTCTAAAGTAATAGTACTATGTTTTCCCTCCTTACGATTTTCATACTCTATATGATATAATATATCTTCAATATATAATTTTTATATATACTTATCTAAAGTTTCAATCTAATTTATTTTCTTTTCAATTACTTTTTGGATTTTATTTTGTGTTGATTTCAAATTTCATTCGAGTTTCTCTATCTCGTCAAAGTGGGTTCATGTGACGAACATGTAGTAACTGGAAGGGATAGGTACCAGTAGTCGGGACGTACTGTCTAGGCTGGCAATCGTATAAATCCAATAATGGACCAATTTGCCTACCTGGGAACTAACGTCGAATCCAGTGGGGTTTGAAGCATATTTCTAAATACTACGTTTTAGACTCAAGAAGTACATGATTTCGTTAAGTTTTGACCCGGTTACAGCCAACACAAGTCGGCTGTAAGTTTCTAAAAGCAACTGTTCTGCAACCAAACTTCATAAAACAGACTTTATAGTTTGTTATTATACTTTTTGATCAAAACAACATGTATACGTCACATGTAGCAGATTATGATCACATCCAACAGATTACACGTCAAGTTATCATCATTATCACTAAATAGTCGAACCCTAGTATACATGAATATATATGTATCAGTTCCATAACTCATTAAGAACTCAATACTAATAATCGCTAGCATTCAAAATCATATCATCATGTTATCATATCAACAAAATGCAGCCATGTGTACAAATAAATGTCAAGAACGAGATCAATAGTGAAGCAAGTATACCGAAAGCGAGTGAGAATGCTTGTTGCTTCCTTCGAACTAGAGAGGGAGACGAGAGAGAAACTACAACGTTTGATAATTTGTTTGTGATTAGGGTTTAGGTTGGACGATCATGCGTGTAGGGATTTAAATTGGATTAAATATTTTGTGTAACGCTTCCGCTACTCGATTAATAAGTGATAATAATAAATAATATGATTAGATTTTACTATAATAAAATTGTACACTGATTCCTGACAGATTCCACCGATGTGTCATTTGGGCATTAATGGTGTAGCACTTCCTGTGATGATCTGGCCGGTTCACGTTTCTAGAGTATATTGTGTTTGACCATGTTTTGTGTTAGTGGGTATCACTCCTTACCATGCGACTTATCAGGTTATATATTAGTTGGATTCGTATAGTTATTATGTTTAGTCATACGTTATCTTTTGTTTGTATACGTTACATTCCGTGTTTTGTTGTCCTTTGAAATTGTTATCATGTGTCATTGTTGGCGTGTTCAGAAGTTATCATAGTTAGAGGGTAGGGGCGTCCATCACTCACCACCCACTCATCACTCACAACATCCAATCACCATACGTCACGTCATCGAGCTTTATTCTATCACTAGTGATAGATTTTAGTGGAAATGTCCATCACTCTCCACGCACCACACCCATCATGCTCCACTGTCAACGGTATGGCTACAACTCGTGATCATGGCAACGCGTCATAAGTTCCACGCGTTTTCAATTTGGGTGGCGGTCGTGTATCACGAGCCACCACGCGTGGCCATCACCCACAACGGGGGCGCCCCACCTAGCCTTAGAAGAGTTTTTAGTAATATATGAAAACTAGTTTTAAGCTATGAAGCACAGAAACGGCATGGAGCAGCCGTCTCCCGTCCCGGGGACTGCAAGGGGACGGAAACGCGACGGGTACGCCTGGGAAACGTCCCCCGGGGATTAGGAAACGTGGAGGAAACGGTCAGGCGAAGGGGACGGCCAAGAAACGTCAAACCGAAACGTTTCCTGCGCGTTTCCGGATATATTTTTCGGTTTTTTGCATGTGGAAATGATGGACATAACCCTTGAAGGAGTTCTTGAACGAAGAAAAGATTAAATTGGTGAAACAGAACAAACCTGAACTCAGCTTGAAGAAGCGAAACAATGAACCTTCGATTTGAACACGCGCGACCATCGGAAACCACCGGAAACATGTAAATAAAGATAAAATTAAACCCTAATTGAACGGAAAAGAAGCTAAAGAGAATGGAGCTTACGAGCGGCCGGTGACGGCGGTGGTTTCTTGCCCGAAATCGTCGGAAAACAGTCTAGTTCTCTTGACGGCGGTGGTTTCTGCCTGATGTGTCTTCTGGAGGGTTTTAGGGAAAAATGGTGATGTGTGTTTTATAAATGAAACCATCCTCAGGCTATTGCAACTAGGTTTAGTCGCCATAGCTAAGCAAAAATGAATTTTCGTTTTTTGCTTTGTTACATCAATATATAACTAATTTGAGTTTTTGTGTTACATTATCTTTGATATATATTTATTTTTTTATATGTTTTTTTTCCCGTACCCGTCCCGTCCCGCTTCTTAAATTTTTTAGTTTTGCCGTTTCCCGTGCCCGTCCCCGTACCCCGTCCCAGTGCATCCTAGGTTTTAAGTATCATCAATATATAGAATAGTTCCAACATTGGATACAATGATTTAAGGTTTTTTCCTTAAAAGCTACAACATTTTCATTTAAGTATTTATTATACCAATACATAAATTTTAGAGGATCAACAAACATATATCTTAACAGAAAGTTAAAGATGATTTAAGTTTTATTTCAACCAGCAGCCTCAAGGGGTAAAGAGCTACTATCCATTAAGGTTTCGGAAGAGCTCGGGAAGATGAGCATTGGTGAGTTTTGTCCGTTTACTGATCTCAGTCTTCTTCTTCTTCTTCTGTTTCGGTTTATTCAAAATATTACCATTCTGAGCCATCACTCTTCTTTTAGCTGTGTTTGTAGCCGGCTTCATCCCGTTCTTCTGTAGGTCCCGCTCAATGTCCAGCATGTCTCGTGGCAACTCAATCGACCTAAATAACTGTTTCAGTTCATCATCCACCTTGATCGGGACCCTCGGATCGTTTGGGTACGCTATCTCTTCCTGCGAGTCGAAATTTGATAGTAGCCAGATCTGTCTACCAGCTTTCAGAACCTGAAATTCACCAAGTAATATCAGTTACATGATTGCATACACGGAAAAGCTCAAAACGAGCTAAGCTTCAACAAGCCTAAACCATAGTTATCGATAGTGAATAGCGACAAGGTACCTATATGCTACGTAGCGATAGCGATGAAATAGCGCTCGCTATTTCGTGTTTAGCGATAGAGTAGTTAAAAAATTAAGAAATAAAAAATAGCTATCTATAAAAAAAATTTATATGTATAATGTTAATTTCATACCTTTTTATGTATAAATTTAGAAGTTTAAGGACCAAATGTAAGATAATGAAAATAGGGGGGTTAAATGTTAAAAATACACAAACTAATTTTACACTTTTATGTAAATTTTTACAAGCTTTAGGGACTAAATGTAAACCAATAAAAGATAGAGGGGATAAATGTTAGAATCCATAAAGTTATTTAACCCTAAAAGACTAAAAGGCAAGAAAACGCAGCCGCTCTTCTTTCTCCTATTTTCCAGCATGTTTCCGGCAGAATGGCAGGTTTCCAGCCGGAATCCGCTACAATCACGCTATTCAGTTGCTACATAACAGATTGCGAGACCTTGGCGCTTCGCTACGAAGCGCGCAATAGCGAACGCTATTTGCGCTATCAATAACTATGGCCTAAACTAGAGCACATTTAAGAAGCTATCTGCGCTATCAATAACTGGCATAACTATGGCCTAAACTAGAGCACATTTAAGAAATGAGTTGGATCCCGAGCTTCAATATGCATGGATTGACAATATGCTTGAGCATAGTTGTCGATAGCGAATAGCGACAAGGCACCTATAGGCTACGTAGCGAATAGCGACCGCTATTTATAAAATAGCGATACACTAGAAAAAGAATTTTGAAAATTTTTTATATGTATATTATATCAAAATACCCTAGTATATATGCTATTTTACATGCATATTTAACAAAAACCTATAAATCCAACTATTTATAGCTATATCTAACTGTTATTTACACCAAAAAAACCCTAACTGTCGCTATTCACGCTATTGGTAGCTATGACCCATATAGCGACACTTGGTCGCATGGCTACATAGCGCGCTATAGCGGTCGCTATAGCCGCTATTAACAACTATGTGCTTGAGAGCCGAAATGCTCTGAAGCACAGAAACGTCCTGGAGCAGCCGTCTCCCGTCCCGGGGACTGCAAGGCGACGGAAACGCGACGGGTACGGCCGGGAAACGTAAACGTGGAGGAAACGGGCAGGCGAAGGGGACGGCGAAGAAACGTCCAACCGAAACGTTTCCTGCGTGTTTGTGGTGAATAGCTATGCGTACGATGACGGAACGAGCACTTTTACGTGCAATTCCGGCGACTATGTCATCGCTTTCTGCCCTACTCGGCAAACAGGTATATTTACTAATATATCCATTTCTTAATTGAGAAGAGCTAGGTATTTCTTTTGTCGTTTTGTACTAATTTGTTATTTGTTGGTTTTTAGTCATTTTCTGTCATACAACTTACCGATGGGGTCTAGATAGTTGTAATGTCATTTTCTGTCATACAACACTGTGAGTCGTGCGAAGGTCTCGGTCATCAGGAGTCCAGCCTCCGTTGTGCTCTTGAAGAAGCAATTGTGTTAAAAAGGTTTGATTTTTAAGTTAATTTTTTGAGTTTAAGTGCACATTGTTGGAATATTTCACTTGATTTTGTGAAAATTGATTTGGGTTGTTGAGATCAGGATTGGTAGAACAAGATCCAGATTTTTTTTTATTTTTTTTTAATAATTCAAGTGCAAAGTTTGTGGTGAAAATCGACAAGGATCGTATTCAAGAGTTAGAGCACACTTGCTCGGTATAAAAGGTACGAAAATATGAAACCGTAGGACACTGACAGGTTTATCAGGTTTGGGTCGGGTTGCTGATCAAAGTTATAATACCCCTGCTCTTTCAACTTTATAATTTTTCTGTGTGTTGGGCATTTCAAGTTTATCATTTATTCAATAAAATGATAAATAACTAATTTAAGTTTTTGTGTTACATTCTCTTTGATATATATTTATTTTTTTATATGTTTTTATTCCCGTACCCGTCCCCGCTTCTTAAATTTTTTAGTTTTGCCGTTTCCTGTGCCCGTCCCCGTACCCGTCCCAGTGCAACATAGCCGAAATGTGCCTCATTTCATTTAAATATACTAACTTTTATTTAAGAGAGTAGACATATAATTACATAATAAATGTGATATATAATTAGAGTAAACTACAATTCGAGTCCCTGTGGTTTAACACCGGATGGCACCATGGGTCCCTACTTTTCTAATTTGACCAATAAGTCCCTGTAATAGTTCAAATGAATCAATCAAGTCCCTGCTAACAGAATAGGTTGGTCAACCGTTAGTTGACCAGTGAAATGTCTAAAATACCCCCATATTTTAATATTTCAACTTAAAAAGTATTTATATCATCCTGATGCTTCTGATTCAAATCACAGGCTAAAAAATCAGAAAATATGAGCAATCATAAACATATTACCCAAACAAAAGTTGAAGATCTAGTCTCTTCATCACGAAAACCCTAACAGGCACACTACAATGACAATTCACAATACCAGAAACAAGCAACAACTAACAAGAAGTATATTCATCGATCAATCCCTAATCAAACCACTGCCATAACCTAACACAGTAATAATCCAAGAAAATCAAATTAGAACGATAGGAATCAGCAATAACATCGAAAACAAAAACAAAACTAGATTCATAATTCACAAAACCCTAGCAACGACAACGATCACAGATTTCCAGTTGAAGATATTCACATACTTAACGACATGAGGATCGCGTGAAAGCATCTTCAAAATAGAGATCTCTCGAAGCGTTGTAGGCGGAACTTCTTCATCGTCTTCATGGAGTCTGGTTTTCTTAAGCACAACGATTTGTCCGGTGGCTCTTTACACTTTGCTGTTCGTTCCTTCTCCGACTTTCTCTAGCTTCTCGAACGCCTCCATTGCTGTCTTGGTGGACTCCATATTTTGTTTCTCTCTCTAGAACGTTTGCAGAGTGGATTAGGGTTTGAAATGAAGAAGAAAGGGAAAAAGGGTTATCAGCAGCATATACCAGCTAACGCTGCTCGATATCCTCATCTGACATACTGGCACCAGTAACACCAGGAGATTGAAGCGGTTGGTTTTTTAGGCTTTGTTACAGGTTCTGGAAGATTGAATTCGAATGTGTCAATCAGCAGCTTCCTTCGGTTAGTAAATCAAATGGTTGCTGATGAAGAACTTCCATAGGTGGTGGTGACAAGGTGGTGAGCGGTGGAGGTGGGTGGCGGCAACAAGGTGTTATGGTGGTGTTTATTTGCAGCGGTGGTTATGGATTTTGGGGAGATGAAGATGATATGGTGATTGTGGATTTTGGGGAGTCTGATGAAGATGACAATTGAGATATTATATGATTTATATATACAAGGTTTAAAAGAACAGAAACGAGTTTCGAGGTGTAACCCTCGAGGCGTAAGGCCGAGGCGGCATTAACAAATAAATACAAAAATTATATATATTATAAAAATAAGAATACTAACTAATTTCATCATCATATTCATCAAACTCATAAAAAACACACATAAAAAGACATGAAATGCTTGAAACTGACACAAAAGGTCAAAAACATCAAAAACAACTATCAAAATCCCTGAGGCGCACCTGAGGCGCAGCTTTCTTGGCGCCTCAACCCCTCTGAGGCGCATATACAATAAAAACCCCTCTGAGGCGCATATACAATAAAACCATGTATATATATTGATAATAACAATAATCTGGCAAAAGACAATAATACCCCTGACAATCAACATAAAAAGGCAAGTATGCCGCGGTCAACTAACAGTTGACCAACCAATTCTGTTAGCAGGGACTCGATTGATTCAATTGAACAACCACAGGGACTTGATTGGTCAAATTAGAAAAGTAGGGACTCATGGTGTCATCTGGTGTCAACCACAGGGACTAACATTGTAGTTTACTCATATAATTATAATAGAAGTAAAGAATAAGTTACGTTTATATATAACAAAATTATAAATATATATCAGAATGCTTATATACATGTATAAATAAAACAATAAATGAGAGGAGCTCGAGCTTAAAAATTACTTGTTAGCCGGGCTCGAGCTTTAGACATGATGCTCGAACTAGAGCTCGTTTAAGTTAAATGAACAGTGACTGAGCTTAGAGGAGTTCAGGCTCGGCTAAGCTCATTTACACCTCTAGTTGCATATCCAAGGTCAAAAAATTACCATACAAAAAAAAGAACAAACACTCATACAAACGACTTTATGATTACCTGTAAGTCTTCCATGACAGTTGGGTAGGCATCTTTGAGATCAGCAACAGCAATACCCTCTGCAAATGTCCGTATTAATCGCAAAAGTTCTTTCTGGTCTCTCACATTATGCTTCGACTGTTAATAACAACATATCACATCAACAACATACAGGTTTACCTACGTTAAAAGATACAAAAAAATTAACAAAACCGATTACGATTACCTTATAAGAGAAACGTTTTCCATCATAATTAACTTTCGGGTTCTTTGCCAAACTTTCAAACACGGCCTTATTGCCTTTGACATCAACGTAGCATGCTTCGTTTATTTGCTCAGCTGTAAAGGCCTGCCTGGACTGTAAATTACCAAAACGGGGTTAATCCGACGAATTATTATAATAAACACATAGAAAAACAGGCAAGTAATAATGTACCTCAAATAGTAGATCGATGACTTTTTTTATTTGAGCTCCTACAGGGCTCTTCCTGACATTATTAATATGTTGCAACCTCTCAGTGTCATTAGAGAATTTAACTGCAGGAACTGGATTTTTCGCCAAAGTGCTTGCAGGAGGTGCAACTCTAGGAGCAGAAGTTGTGGTTCTATTGCTTGTTTTAAAGCCTGCAATGCTCGTAAGGGTCGACTGACATTTTTCTTGTTGCTGTTTAAACCTATTCAAACTCTCTCGCAATGATCCCATTTGAGCGCCCAAAACTAGGTATCAAACATAGGTGTTAATGGCGAATAGCGATAAGGTACCTATATGCTACATAGGGAGTAGCGATAAATAGCGGCGGGCTGTTTTATAAATAGCGATACACTAGAAAAAAATTAATTTATATGTATATTATATCAAAATACTCTGGTATATATGCTATTTTACATGTATATTTAACATAAACCTAAAATCTAGCTATTTTATACCTATATTTAATTGCTATTTATATTAAATAAACAAAAAAATAAGATGTCGCTATTCTCGCTATCCATCGCTACAACCCTAAAAGCGACACTATACCTATACGCTACGTAGCGCGCTATAGCGATCGCTATTGACAACTATGGTATCAAAGCATGACAAACTCAGAGAAAGAGCAAATCTCAAGCACTATAAGCACAAGTAATATGTATATTATATAATATATATATATATGTAATTCTAAGATCTTTAGATTAACTAAACATATAAGAAGTAAAGTTCGGGTAGTATGATATTATTCAATCAATAAAATAAGATAAGAAGAAGCAAAGATCTACTTATGATTGAATCACAAAAGTATGAAATGAAAATTCATATAAAAGTAAAATAGTTTTTTTTTTAGAAAATGCTACAAATTTGAGTTTGAATACAAATTAACATATCTATAGAGTAAGTTTCGTAATTCGCTGGTCATGGCACAATTTTCGTTTTGGTTCATCCGATCCAATTCGCGGTACGAACACGATCCGGGATCGCGTTTCCGACGACCATAAGAAAAAACAATTCAAATGTAATAGAGAAGAAATGGTGGTTAATCGAAGGTTACCTGCTGATTGAACCTTACCTTCCCTGCGGAATCGTAGAATGAAAGAAGATCTGTCTAAGGCTGTTTGTTTTTTAGGTTTAGAAGATGGAGGAGCGAACAGGGGAGGAGATAGACGAGAGGACGGCTGCTTTAGTTTACCGCTGATTGTTGCAGAAGGAGGCTGTGAGGGTTTCAAAGGGGGACGAACGAACGACGAACATCAATCCATATAATCACTTCACGGACCACAGCTGGCTGGCTCGAATTATATAATACGTATTTCTTTATTTATTTATTTTTTTCTTTTACATGTCTTTATTTACTTTTTTTCTTTTTCTTTTGATGTTCCTCTTAGGATTTAAACCCTCTTTTTAAAGTATTAAGGCCTCTGTACTCGTTCAAATTTGGGTGTTTTAAAGGCCAAAAACGCCTCAAAACATACCCAATCGGGCCCTAGGCGTTATTTTTGTGAAATTTTGTTGGGATGTCCAATATTTCATGCCAAATGGGCAAAATCTTGACCAATGAGAAGTGTGCAACGGTAACAAACGGCTAGTTTGTTTAAAAAAAATTTTCAACCTTTTTTATATAAATACTCCCATTCCTCATCCATTTTTTTTACAAACTACAACCAAAAAACTCTCATTCCTCATCCATTTTATACAAACCACAACTAAAATTTTATACAACCTTCATCCACTTTTAAAAAAATGGATTCGTCCATTGCAAATTTTTACTACAAAAATTTCTTAGCGGATGAGGGTGACTCGACCGATGATGAGCTCGAGCAAAAGGCGGTTACCAGTGTGTGCGAACTAGCGGCTCGTTATTCTAAACATTGAGCCTCAGCGTGAGAGTTTACCGAGAACATATATTCAACGAGACCGACAAGCAGCAAACGACCGGTTGATAAAAGATTACTTCGCTGAAGCGCCTACTTACCCAAACCCCGAAGTTTTTAGGCGTCGTTTCCGGATGAGTAAACGTTTGTTTCTACGCATTGTTGAAGACTTGGAAAACACGTATGATTATTTTAAACAAAAAGCTGATGTGAAAAAGGTACTTGGATTCACCAGTATTCAAAAGTGTATTTCAGCGCTACGTGTCCTTGGGTACGGGAACATGACTGACATCAACGACGAATATTTATAAATGGCCGAGAAAACAACTCGAGATACCTTGGAGCATTTTTGTAAAGGTACATTCATATTAGGTTATTTTTTTATTATTTACATGCATTCATATTTTTTTAACTTAGGTTAATGTTATATTTTTTAAAAGGTGTTATAGAGTTTTACGGTACCCGTTATCTGAGAAGGCCCACTTGGTCCGACCTTCAAAAAAATTACGAGGTCCATGCTGAGCTCCATGGTTTACCGGGCATGATTGGAAGCTTGGATTCAATTGTCGTGAAGACGTTCAGGGACCAACTGTTATTCTTCAAGCGGTTGCCTCACAGGACCTTTGGGTAGGTCGGCTTACTTTGGTGTTGCAGGGTCATGCAATGATTTAAACGTTTTCGAGCAGTCTCCATTGGTAGAAGACTACATATCTGGTTAAGCTGCCAAAGCATCTTTTTATGCAAACGGGATCTACTACCCGCATGGATACTATTTATACGTTGGAATTTATCCGAAGCATTCAATTGTCGTGAAGACGTTCAGGGACCTGTACAATGAAAAAAGAGTTCACTTTAAAAAGGTTCAAGAGTCTTCCCGGAAGGATATTGAGAGATGCTTTGGGGTTCTTCAACAACGGTGGCATTATTTAAGAAATCATTGTCGTGCATTGTGACACCTCGAAAATTTCGTCCGATAAAATTCTGACACGTGTCCCGAAAATTCTTGGTTGCCACGTGTAGCAGAGAGGGACCAACAACGCCGTCATGTTATTTTAATAACCTCTGAACGAGCATCAAGGAAAGTCGGGGACCAAAGTGATAAATGCCAAAACTTCAAATTTCTGAAGGTCCTAACGGACCGTAACCACTCCTGGTTACGGACCGTAAGTTTAAACAAATATGGTTTCAGTAAGGCGGTTACGGACCGCAAGCCTTTGAGGTTACGGTCCGTAACCAATTTAAAACCATGGGCGCCAGAGGTCCTTACGTTTTTAAAAGGTGTTTAGAGTTTTACTGTACCGTTATCTGAGAAGCCACTTGGTCCGACTTAAAAAAAATTACGAGGTCCATGCTGAGTCCTGGTTACGGGCATGATTGGAAGCTTGGATTCAATTGTCGTGAAGACTTCAGACCAACTGTTATTCTTAAGCGGTTGCCTACAGGACCTTGGGTAGGTCGGTTACTTTGTTTGCAAGGGTCATGCATGATTTAAAGTTTTCGACAGTCTCCATTGGTAGAAGACTCATATTGGTTAAGCTGCCAAAGCATCTTTTTATGCAAACGGGCTACCGCATGGATACTATTATAGTTGGAATTTATCGAAGCATTCAATTGTCGTGAAGAGTCAGGGACCTTACAATGAAAAAGAGTTCACTTTAAAATGGTTCAAGAGTTTCCGGAAGGATATTGAGAATCTTTGGGTTCTTAAAACGGTGGCATATTTAAGAAATCATGCGTGCATTGTGACACCTCGAAAATTTGTCCGATAAAATTCTGACACTGTCCGAAAATTCTTGGTTGCACGTGTAGCCGAGAGGGACCACAACGCGTCATGTTATTTTAATAACCTTTGAACGAGCACAAGAAAGTCGGGACAAAGTGATAAATGCCAAAACTTCAAATTTCTGAAGGTCCTAACGGACCGTAACCACTCCTGGTTACGGACCGTAAGTTTAAACAAATATGGTTTCAGTAAGGCGGTTACGGACCGCAAGCCTTTGAGGTTACGGTCCGTAACCAATTTAAAACCATGGGAGCCAGAGGTCCTTACGGACCGCAAGGCTCAACCCTTACGATCCGTAAGGTGGTGCCAGCGACAGAAACATGGCAGCCTGCTGTGCCTGCCACCTTGCTCGCCATTGCCACCCTCCTCCTGCTTATGCCACGACCCTAGCCACTTGTACTCGTCCTAGATCAACTCCTAACACCTGGAGTGATCCCTGCTTCCTCCATTGCTATAAATAGCAACCATGGTGTAGCTCCCAATTTGCTCATCATTCTCTTCTTCTCTCTATTGCTCACTTGGAGGTTCCTGAGCTCTTTGGGGACTTCCTCTGAGTCTCTTAGTCGTCTTTGGTTCACTAGTAAGTGTTCCAACTCAGTCCTTTTTCCTTTATTTAAGTTTTAAGCCAAATGTCAAAGCGTTGACGTAAAAATGCTTTGACTTTGTGCTAAGACCATTATGGTCCAGCCAATGTTCGTAACGAATATGGCTACGTGATCGTAATAAGGTAGGTGTTAATCCCTCAAGAGGGCACCTCCTGATTACCAAGTTTGCTTGATCAATTGATGGGTCAAAGTTATGTTAGTAAAAAGTCAAACGGGTCAGTTTTGAAATAAAATCATACTTAGCAATGTAGATGTTATAAAACCTGTTTTGACACTCTAATAACTTGGTAATAATTGTGAGAACATGTGGGACCGTAACCACTCCTGGAGGCCAAAGTGATGAAATGCCAAAACTTCAAATTTTCTGAAGGTCCTTACGGACCGTAACCACTGCTGGTTACGGACCGTAAGTTTAAACAAATATGGTTTCAGTAAGGCGGTTACGGACCGCAAGCGTTTAAGGTTACGGTCCGTAACCAATTTAAAACCATGGGCGCCAGAGGTCCTTACGGACCGCAAGGCTCAACCCTTATGATCCGTAAGGTGGTGCCAGCGACAGAAACATGGCAGCCTGCTGTGCCTGCCACCTTGCTCGCCATTGCCACCCTCCTCCTGCTTATGCCACGACCCTAGCCACTTGTACTCGTCCTAGATCAACTCCTAACACCTGGAGTGATCCCATGCTTCCTCCATTGCTATAAATAGCAACCATGGGTGAGCTCCCAATTTGCTCATCATTCTCTTCTTCTCTCTATTGCTCACTTGGAGGTTCCTGAGCTCTTTGGGGACTTCCTCTGAGTCTCTTAGTCATCTTTGGTTCACTAGTAAGTGTTCCAACTCAGTCCTTTTTCCTTTATTTAAGTTTTAAGCCAAATGTCAAAGCGTTGACGTAAAAATGCTTTGACTTTGTGCTAAGACCATTATGGTCCAGCCAATGTTCGTAACGAATATGGCTACGTGATCGTAATAAGGTAGGTGTTAATCCCTCAAGAGGGCACCTCCTGATTACCAAGTTTGCTTGATCAATTGATGGGTCAAATCATGTTAGTAAAAAGTCAAACGGGTCAGTTTTGAAATAAAATCATACTTAGCAATGTAGATGTTTTAAAACCTGTTTTGACACTCTAATAACTTGGTAATAATTGTGAGAACATGTGGGACCGTAACCACTCCTGGAGGCCAAAGTGATGAAATGCCAAAACTTCAAATTTCTGAAGGTCCTTACGGACCGTAACCACTGCTGGTTACGGACCGTAAGTTTAAACAAATATGGTTTCAGTAAGGCGGTTACGGACCGCAAGCCTTTAAGGTTACGGTCCGTAACCAATTTAAAACCATGGGCGCCAGAGGTCCTTACGGACCGCAAGGCTCAACCCTTACGATCCGTAAGGTGGTGCCAGCGACAGAAACATGGCAGCCTGCTGTGCCTGCCACCTTGCTCGCCATTGCCACCCTCCTCCTGCTTATGCCACGACCCTAGCCACTTGTACTCGTCCTAGATCAACTCCTAACACCTGGAGTGATCCCATGCTTCCTCCATTGCTATAAATAGCAACCATGGGTGAGCTCCCAATTTGCTCATCCTTCTCTTCTTCTCTCTATTGCTCACTTGGAGGTTCCTGAGCTCTTTGGGGACTTCCTCTGAGTCTCTTAGTCGTCTTTGGTTCACTAGTAAGTGTTCCAACTCAGTCCTTTTTCCTTTATTTAAGTTTTAAGCCAAATGTCAAAGCGTTGACGTAAAAATGCTTTGACTTTGTGCTAAGACCATTATGGTCCAGCCAATGTTCGTAAGAATATGGCTACGTGATCGTAATAAGGTAGGTGTTAATCCCTCAAGAGGGCACCTCCTGATTACCAAGTTTGCTTGATCAATTGACGGGTCAAAGTTATGTTAGTAAAAAGTCAAACGGGTCAGTTTTGAAATAAAATCATAATTAGCAATGTAGATGTTATAAAACCTGTTTTGACACTCTAATAACTTGGTAATAATTGTGAGAACAAGTGCGAACATGTTCGGCTCGTCATTCAGGTTTAAGGTTGGTTCGCAACCGAAAGTCGCAAAGTTTGACTTCTGCTTTGACTTCCAGCTCTGACCCGATTTAGCAACATTACCTACTGTCCCTAAGTTGCATTATGCCATGTTATAGTGTACTATAACCCTCTGGAGTTATAGGACATGGTCATCTAGTAATCCGAGTTATTATGCAAGTATCCGTAAATATGCCTAAAACGCTCTTTTTACGCATAAAATGGTTCAAACATAATTTTGACATCAAAACTCATATCCTACTGATGTAATATCATTATTAGGACTTTTTGGATATTCATTCAGGTTGCAAACTGAGTTTAAGCTATAGTTTGCACATTATGTCCTTAAATGACGATGTTACCCTTTCGACACTAAAAATAAGTTTTCGACATTCAAATAAACCAAAACCTTGTACCTACTGATGTAGTATATATCTTAACATATTTTAGTCATTCAAACCTGGTCACAACAACATTTTTACCTAAATACCGTTTATATCGTCATTTAGCGACTTAATCACCCTTTCGGCGCATAATGTGGTTTAAAACCATATTAGAGTATAAAGACTTGATACCTACTGACTTCAAGACATAATTTCAAAATTTATTAACAGTGGGTACATGTCCCAAACTCAGATTCCCAAATAAATTATCAATTTATGTGAAATAACCAAATTACCATTTCGGGAGATAGTTTGGTCTTAAGCCATAAACCACACATATAATTGATGTCCTACTGATATAACAACATAAAATATTTATTTTTACAGAATGTTTATATTTATAACATTAGTTTACATATAAGCCCGTTTATTACATTTTAAAAATAACGAAAATGCCCTTAAAGGCGTAATTCACTTTTAGAACCATAACGGGCCGTCATATCAATAACCTACTGTTATAATAACATATTTTAAACATAATGGCATCCGGTTACCCGGTTTCGCTTATACGCGTACGGTTAAGCCTACGTGACTAGTTTACGTAATTCAACCGAAATGGGTTTAACCATATCAAAATATTCTCATATTCCAGAATGTAAAATGGTAACCCATATTATACAAGTCCTAGTACTTGTCGGGTCCAAAATACATTCTTTTCCGGTCACCGCTTAATCTAGCGTTTCGTACCGTTATTTTATTTTAAGTTAGCCGGTCTAAGTTAATGACTAAATAAAGACCCGCTAACTAACTAATCGGTTAATAATACCATCTATTCCAGACTAGAGACTTCCGGTAGATTGTCGCCAAGCTAGTTATTTTGATTACGGTTGTGCTTTGCTTATTTTCTTATTATTTAGAAGATTTTGCAAACCAGGTAAATACTTTAACTTATTTTCCCTTATACGGGCTTGGGATACGGTATACTAATACCACATGATTGGATATGGGATCGAAGACCAATGATCGGGAATTCAAATAATCCATTTTAATTCGTATTGCTTAATATTAAACATTTGGGGGTTAAAACGACCATGTCCTGGATATCCACGGCTCATTTAATTGTAAACGGCCACGACCTAAGCACGGGGTGTAGGCATACACCATCAATGCTGAAATAAAGTATTACCCATTAGGGGTGCACCTATTAAAGGTGTTAAAGTGGCGTGTCGATTAATCAGGATCCCTACATAGTTTTCGGCTCTAAATGTATTATTAGCATGTAAACTGATAACATGAAAAATATTTATCCAAAGTTATTTATAAAACAAAGTACCACGGTGTACACAAAATGTTTTCAAAATGAGTCGGTTAAATGTATCTACAAGTGAAAACTGGCGTATTTTCAAAAGACTAAGCGCAGGTGACAAGTATACGGAAATAGGCTGGAAGTACTCGGCGAAGCTTAAGAGGAATTGCAACCCTTTGCTTAGAAGGCCTTAGTCTGTCAAGTTTCATTTTGTATTCACATTCTGATCCGCCTGTGGATCTAGTTACAAGCGTTGTATTTATCATTTTTGAACTTTGAACATTCAAACGTTTGTAATAGTAATTATCCAGACTTCCGCTGTGTATTTTGGTATTTTTTGGTAATGATGATATCAACTTACGTCACGATATTCCCCAACCGGGCCCACCAGGTTACACGTGGAAATTAGGGGTGTGATAGGTTGGTATCAGAGCCAACTGTCGAGCGAATTAAACACTAGCCTTTTGTGTTTAATCTCGGGAATACATAATAACACACATCTCTTAGTCTTTCGAGTCTAGACTTTGATCTAGGCTTGATCATTTCCATCTTATTGTTCTAGCTTTGTACTATAATTAACTTGTTTTTGAAGCAGGAACATGCCGCCTAAATTCAGACGCGAGGAAAAGGCAAAGGACCCATGAGAGGTGGACCCTCAATGACTGGACCATCTTTCATTAGACCATCCTTTAGACCACCATACAGACCCTCTCTGGCTGGAGCAGCCAATTTGCCCGAACATAACCCTTACGAAGGATCCGGGGATTCTTCATCACCCTTTGAACCTTACCGACATTCGATCTCACATGAATACTCCCCGCCTCAATCGCATTCTCACCATTCTCACAATTCCCACCACTCCCACCAATCACACCATTCACACTCCCATTCCC
Organism: Scalesia atractyloides; assembly: GCA_947069175.1. Taxonomy (NCBI): domain Eukaryota; kingdom Viridiplantae; phylum Streptophyta; class Magnoliopsida; order Asterales; family Asteraceae; genus Scalesia; species Scalesia atractyloides. The sequence continues at coordinate 77,759,026 of CAMTDV010000004.1, read as the reverse complement.
ACCAAGAATACTTCAACTTTAATTTCGATAACCCCGTCAGTCAACCCTCACCCGAAACCCCTCCTGTAGACTCACCGACACATATGGAGGAAGATTCCGACCCGGAGGAATTCCCGCAAACCGGATCGTATGGTCATCCTATTGAGCTGTCTAGCGCTCGAACTCCATGGCAGGATCTCCATTTAGAGGTCCCGATGAATTTGACCAAAGATGGCACAATATGTGTTTGTCAACATGCCCTCATACCATAGCACTCCCTATCACCAAAACCCATCACCCCATCCTCACCAAGAGGATGTTGAAATGCAACAGGTGGATCAACCTCAGCCACCACCTGAATCATCATCACGCCGGAGGCGTGGAGACGTATGTTAGTACGTGCTGGTCAAAGGTCGGGTTCGCTACCACCTTTACCGCCCTCATACCCAATTATCCCCGAGGACCCGCAAATGGGTTTGCCCTCAAACACCTCGCCAGTGGTGGAACCCCCACCGCAACCAGCTGTTGAGCCTTTGCCTCAACCATCACTACCACCCCCGGATTTGCCAATCCAATACCTGCATATACAGGACCATCAGGGTTTCACACTGTTGACCCTCCTGGCTTGTATAATTACATCCATCATGGAATGGAGTAGGATCCTTATTATGATGTTGTTATTCATAATAACCTCTACCATTCTTCTTACCCTAGTTACCCACCTCCTTATGCCACTACCGGATATCCGCCTTACGGGTATCTGTATCCAGTTGCGCCTCAGCCGCAACCACCTCCACCTCAGCCTTAACCTCAAGCACCACTTGAGGCTATTAACGAAGCCTTGGATCAAGTCCGAGAAATGCGACAACAGGTCAAGAAATCATAGAAGAAAACAACGAGATTTATCAAAAAGCTTTACAAAGCCGTAAAAGGAAGGAAGGATGACTAGTATTGTATTTTCATATATGTAATTTAAATTCCAAAAGTCCCTACGTGGTAATGTTATTTCCTTTTCAGTCCCTGCGAGGACATTATTATTTCTGCTAGGTTCCTGCGTGAACCATTTTGTTATTTCAAGTCCTCTATATATTAGGCAATTATGTAATGTTTTCTTTAATGGAAATATCTCCATGTTATGTTTTTTAATCATCATGATTCAATCGAATCTTATTGATCTGCTATATTATCCAAAGATCTATTAGCCAATAACTATGATCAACTAGGAATTGGCAAATGAAAATTTCGGAAGTAAACTTCTGTCTAGCAAAGGTGAACAATGTTCAACTTCCAAATTTATCATTTCTCTATATTTAACTCTCAATGAGGAGTTACCCTTTAATTCCCTGTGACAATTATTGTCACATTAATCAGTTGGGTAAATGACAATGTTCACACCCTATCGCCTAAGTGATCAAGTTAGATCCTGGCAAAAGTATTCAAACACTCAATGGTAGTGTAAAGCCAATGTGCAAAATACAGTAGTGTCACTTGATGCACTAACTGATAAATTCTGGACTATGTCCAATCTATAAATGCCTATGATGGTCTTTCAAGACCTAGGTAAATTATATAAATATACTAAATTTAACATTCAAATCATATGTGGTCTTAGAACCATGTCGTGAATAAGGGTACACCATAGCAACTAACTGAATCCATCTCAAAATATTGAAGTAAACTACATCAATGACTGATTCAAATGAAGTAAATAGCAAACGCAATGATGATGATGCCAATGAGAACATTCTTATTAGTAAGAATGATTTAAGAGAACTCATTGCCGCAGAAGTTGGCAAGGCCTTAAAGGACAAATCTGATTGCCAATCGGGGTCGAATGCTACTCGCTCTAGTCTGTTTCTAAACCCAAATCTCAGCCTGACCCCTCTGAACCGAAAAAGAGTGAAGCACACTCCTCGAATGTGAGGAGCATAGCAAAGAGTGATGAACATCCTAAGAAACCGAACATCGATGGAGATGGTTGTTCCTACAAGTACTTCGTGTCTTATAGACCCTGCGATTTCAATGGGGAAAAGGAGCAGTTGAATGTTTAAGATGGTTGGATGAGATGGAAACGGTGGTGGATATCAGCGGTTGCGCTGATAAAAATGTGGTTAAGTATGTATCACAATCGTTCAAGGGCGATGCCCTTATCTGGTGGAAAGCCTTAGTTCAATCTACAGGCAATGTTCATCTCTACAACTTGAGTTGGTCCAAGTTTGTGATCTTGTGAATGATACCTACTGCCCACCTCATGAGGTGAGAAAAATCGAGTCAGATTTCCTAAATCTGACCCTGAGGAACATGGATTGTCGGAAATTTGTCACCGACTACAACTCTCTTTCAATGCTACTGCCTTACTTGGTTACCCCAGAGTCCAAACGTATTGCACGTTTCATCAATGGGCTAGCTCTTGAAATCAGGAGTATGGTTAAAGCGGTGCGGCCTGGCACCTACAAGTCGCTGTGGAGTTATCCCTCTCCCTCACACAGGATTATGTGAGGCAATTGTCAGCTAAGACTGACACCGATGGAAAGAGGAAACGGGAGGATAATAACTCCTAGAGGTTTAACAAAAAGGGTAAACATGGGTTCAACAAGGACAGTCAGAAATCGGGCGACAAACCCAAGTGCAAAACGTGTGGGAAGCAACATTATGGGCAGTGTCGCCTAGAACAAAAACCGAAGCAATGCAACATCTGCAAGAAAACTGGGCCACCGGTCTCATGAGTGCCGCAATATTAAGGATGCAACTTGCTTCGGATGTGGTGAGAAGGGCCACATCAAAACAAGTTACCCAAAGGCAAATACCGAGGGTAAACCCAAAATGTAACATCCGTCAAAAACCGGATTTACCAAACCCGCTTCGTTTATTAACCGAACAACCAATTAAAAATTTCGTTGCGTATTTAATGCCCAAATTAATTTTAAACGATACATAATTAATAAGTATATTAGAATATAAAATTTATTTTTGAAAATGTATTAAAAATAGTAATTAAAAATAATATGCTGAAGCCGGGATTCGAACCCGGGTCAGCCGGGTCAGCAAAGCTTTAACACACACACATCCAACCGCTCCGCCACTTGTGATTTTTGTTTAGATATTGAAACAATTAATACATAAATTAAATCTGAAAATCAAAACCCAGTTACGCAATGCCCCAAATCCACTCACGCCGGAAATCCCGACAATTTCGTCAAACTTTGCCGTTTCTTTTTGTCATAACGTTTACATTAACAGTAAGATCGGTTATAACCGAAGAATCCATCAATTTCATTCATTACCTTAAATTTCTATTCGAAACCGAAAAATACAATTCAAATCCGGGAATTATACTTTGTTCATCAGTTAAGCTTACGAATCTATCCAACCTGCACTCTTCATTTCGCTCAGAAAACTTCGCCGCAGTCGCCGGAATTCTCTGAAAATTAACCGGAAATTTTCGCCGGAAAACCGAGTTCATTCCATTCCGTCTGTTTACTCAAACATAAGATCTTGGAGCTCATACTGACATCACCCCCACTCACCTTAAACCTCTGAAGAATCTCTGTCGCAAGAAATTTCACTCGCCGGAGTTCTCTGCAAGTCGCCGGAAAACCGAGACTTTCATCTACACGGTAATTACTTCGATTTTTCTGTTTCATTCCATTATTAGACAAATTATAACACCACTCCATCACTCAGAATCAACCCAGACGACATTGCCGGATTTCCTGTTTTCGCCGGAAAATTTCTGAAATTCCAGAAACTTGCTGTTAAACGGTATGATCATTTTAAACCTACTGATAATCGTTACTCAGTAGTTCAATTTCACATCTAATCCCTCCAAACTGTTAATTGATTCTAACAGCCGAAGGTCATCAAAACAGAGCCGACGATCTTCGCCGGATTTCTGAAGAAGACGATCTGTTCGGTACTTTCTTTCCCCAAACTCTTCGGTTCAATACTTTTCAATTGTTCATCTTATTCATTAACCGGATTAATCAAGTAACAGTTAGTTATCCGAGGTCTGTGTTTTGAACGAAGAAGACGAAGTTGTGTATGTTATAAGACTAATTAAAATCGATATTATGAGCGGGTTAGACACACAGTCCAGCGGTGGACTGTGTGTAAACAATATGCATACGACGCGAGTTCGATTCCTATCACAACCATAACCTCTGTAATAAAAATGTTTTTTTTAGAAACCGAACCGGGTTAACTCAGTAATATGTTAAGTATAATAAAAACTAGAATATTTACCAAGTTAGACACACAGTCCAGCGGTGGACTGTGTGCCAAACTAAACCACAGGTCCCGGGTTCGAGACCTGTGGCGAGCACCGAGTCGATACATTAAATCGTTTTTAAAATAAGTGATTTTCGGATTAATTTAATTAGTATATAAATATAATTAAAAACAGAAATATTTCGGGTTAGACACGTAGCTCAGTTGGTAGAGCTGCGTGCACGCGTACGAGAGGTCACGGGTTCGAGTCTCACCCAGCGCACACATATAACCGATCGAACCGGTCAACGGTCAACGGTCAACAAGTCACAACGGTCGAAAATCAACATTTATTTTATTTTATTTTATTATTTTTTATTTATTTAAATTAAAAATCAATTAAAAATACTTAAAAATAACATTTTTAAAGTTAGAAAATAGCCTTAAACTCACAAAAATATATCCAAAAATACTATTAAAATTGTTAATAAAATCCATTTATATACATTATTTTTCGTTATTAATTAGGTTAGTTTTTCCTCGTCGATCAATCCTCTAAACTCGTGCGCATTCAACATCATTCACCGAACGCACCCAAGGTGAGTGAATCTCTACAAATTCCCCGTTTTAATCACGTTTTTGGGGTGTATCATGTGTCTTACCATTTATTATATTTAAATCATTGTGCATACATCATATCATGAACAAATGTGCATTCAGCTTGTATCAACTATTGTGTGGTTATTGTTAGATTTAATTTATTATTTTCAGTACATGCAAGTTCATAGGCCGCCGCTCCCCATTACATTATGAGCGTTGAGCAGTTCCCCATTACATTATGAGCGTGAACCTGGCGTTGCCAACATACGATCGGCTCCGTTTGATTGAGCCTTGATCGCACAGACATTTATTATTTTCAGTACAGACATTCATCATAGGCCGTCAGTTCCCTCATTACATTATGAGCGTGAACGTGACTTTTCCAACATATACAGTTTCATTCATGTTATATATTCATGCAAGTTCATATGTTATTGTATGTTATTGTATGTTATTGTTTGTTGTTGTTTGTTATGGTATGCTATTGGGTTGTTATTGTATGCTAATTGTTTGTTATTGTATGTTTATTTACATTTGTTCATATAGGAATATTGCCCAATTTTTCCGTATTAAATACAATAAGAAATAAAAATAAATGTTTTCTAACAAGGTTCACTCGCCAACTTTTGTTGATCCAAAAACCATTTTTACATATGATACAGGTGAACAGGAAGAAGCAAGGAATACATAGGAAATTGCCTTAGAAGAAAAATAATGAAGTTTAGAAGGATGAATAGAACATGTTGTATTTGTTTGATATGATTGTATGATCTCTTTTAAATTGAAATGATAAATATGAAACATTATAATAAATGTCATGAGCTTTGATGAAAACCCAATCATGCCCCGATCACCTTTTCCGCTGCGGGTCGGGGTGTGACACAAAACCTCAGAGGCAAAGAAAGCCACTGCCAGAGCCTTTCAAATGAATGCTAGGGAAGTAGTGAAGGATAACAATGTCATAACGGGTACGTTCCTTATCAACGACGCTTTTGCTAGAGTTCTTTTCGATTCAGGTGCCGATAAATCGTTTGTAGATCATAAAATTAGTGAACTATTAAACTTGCCCGTAAGAACTCTAGACATAACCTATGAAGTAGAGCTCGCTGATGGAACTATAGAAACCGCTTCTTCCATTCTTGACGGATGCTTCATATCCATCAAGAATCATTCTATCACTGTCTCTCTTTTACCCATGAAACTAGCGGGATTCGATGTAGTCTTAGGCATGGATTGGTTCACATAACCAAGCACGCATTGCCTGCGATAAGAAACTCATCGAGATCAAATCCCCGTCTGGTAAAATCCTCACCATTCAGGAGACAAACACTTTGGATTGCCGGATAAGGCAGTTTTGCTTAAGGTATCCAGGTGTATGACGAAAGGATGTGTCATCTACATGGCACAAGTTACTGTTGATGAACCCAAACCAAAGATTGAAGATATGCCTATCATTTCTGAATACCCAGACTGTTCCCAGAAGAATTACCTGGCTTACCTCCTGATAGGCAGGTAGAGTTTCGAATTGACATCATACCTGGGGCAGCTCCTATAGCCAAAGCCCCATACCGTTTAGCGCCAACTGAAATGAAAGAATTGAGAACCCAACTGGATGAACTATTAGAGAAAGGTTTTATTCAGCCTAGCTCTTCGCCTTAGGGAGCTCCTATCCTTTTTGTAAAAAAAAAGGACGGATCGATGCGAATGTGCATTGATTACCGTGAGCTTAATAAGATAACGATCAAGAATTGTTATCCTCTGCCCAGTATCGATGACTTGTTTGACCAATTGCAAGGTGCAAGTTACTTCTCGAAGATTGATTTAAGGTCAGGATATCACCAACTTAAAGTTAGAAATGAAGATGTCCCGAAACTGCTTTCAAAACAAGATATGGACTTTACGAGTTCCTAGTAATGCCTTTCGGACTCACTAATGCACCTGTGGCATTCATGGACCTCATGAATAAAGTCTGCAAGCCATACTTAGATAAGTTTGCATTGTCTTCATAGACGACATACTCATCTACTCTCGTAATCAATCTGATCACGAGAAACATTTAAGGTGCATTCTTGAAATTCTGCGTCAAGAGAAGCTATACGCAAAATTTTTAAATGGAATTCTGGCTACGTAAGGTTCAGTTCCTTGGTCACATAGTAACTGAACATGGTATCCAAGTAGATCCAGCAAAGATAGAAGCAATAACGAATTGGGAAGCCCCGAAGACACCTTCCGAGATACGTAGCTTCTTAGGACTGGTTGGTTATTATCGAAGGTTCATTGAGAACTTCTCACGAATAGCCGCTCCTTTGACAATCCTAACCCGTAAGGATGTTAAATTCAACTGGGGTCCAAAACAACAAGAATCCTTTGAGACGCTAAAGCATAAGTTGAGCAATGCCCCGGTGTTAACCCTGCCAGAAGGTGTGGAAGAGTTCGTAGTTTATTGTGATGCATCGCACACAGGCATGGGATGTGTGCTTATGCAGAAAGGCAAAGTGATTGCCTATGCATCACGACAACTAAAGGTGCACGAGAGAAACTACACCACCCATGATTTAGAATTGGGTGCGGTAGTATTCGCACTTAAACTTTGGAGACACTATTTATATAGAACAAAGTGTATCATCTACACTGACCATAAAAGTCTGCAACACTTGTTCAATCAAAAGGATTTGAACATGAGGCAACGTCGTTGGATGGAAACACTTAACGACTATGATTGCGATGATTCGATATCATCCAGGAAAGGCGAATGTAGTCGCTGATGCGCTTAGTCGCAAGGAAAGAATCAAACCTTTAAGGATCAATGCCAAGAGCATTGAACTGAAGAACAACTTGAATGAAAAGCTTCTAAATGCACAAAAGCAAGCCATGTCCGAAGATAACCTTTCCAAGGAAGGATTTGGTGCAACTATTGATCAATTAGCACATGGAAAGGACGGAATGTTCTGATTAAATAATCGGATCTGGGTTCTGATCCTCGGAGGACTTAGAGATATAATCCTCCAAGAAGCTCATAGCTCTAAATATTCGGTTCACCCAGGAAGCGACAAGATGTATCAAGATCTTAAACCCAATTATTGGTGGATGGGTATGAAGAAAGATATAGCTAATCATGTAACAAAGTGCTTGACGTGTTCTCAAATTAAGGCAGAACACCAGAAACCGTCAGGACTTCTACAACAACTTGAAATCCCAGTATGGAAATAGCAGATGATAAAATGGACTTCATCACTAAGTTACCCAAAACCAAGCGTGGCAATGACATAATTTGGGTTATCATAGATAGATTAACCAAATCCGCTCACTTCTTGCCAATTAAAGAAACATACGACTCTGACAAGCTGGCTAAGCTTTATGTGGATGAGATTGTATCCTTACACGGTGTGCCGGTATCCATTGTATCTGATAGAGATACAAGATACACATATCACTTTTGGAAAAGCTTTCAACAATCTCTAGGCACGAGATTAAACTTTAGTACGGCTTACCATCCTCAGAAGGACGAAGAAAGCGAGCGTACCATTCAAACCTTGGAGGACATGCTTCGAGCTTGTGTGATCGATTTAGGAGGAAGTTGGGATGATCACTTACCCCTAATCGAGTTCTCTTATAATAATAGTTATCACACAAGTATTAAGGCCGCTCCTTTTGAAGCCTTATACGAAAGTAACTGTAGGACGCCTGTGTGTTGGGCCGAAGTTGGAGAAGCCCAACTATCTGGACCTGAAATCGTCCTCGAAACCACGGAAAAGATTGTGTAAATCCGTGATCGACTTAAGGCAGCTCGAGATAGACAAAAGAGCTATACCGATAAAAGGCGTAAACCTTTGCAGTTCCAAGTTGGGGAAAAAGTTATGTTGAAAGTGTCACCTTGGAAGGGTGTAATGCGTTTTGGGAAAAAGGGCAAGTTAAGCCCGAGATACATCGGACCATTCGAAATAATCGAATGTGTCGGGCCCGTAGCTTATCAGCTTAAGCTACCGGAAAAGCTCAGTGGAATTCATGATGTTTTCCACGTCAGCAATTTAAAGAAATGCTTCGTGGATGAGTCATTGGCAATGCCACATGAGGATATACATATTGATGAAAACTTGCGTTTCATAGAGAAACCAATTGCGATCGACGATCGGCAAGTTAAGAAGCTTCGTAGAAAGCATGTACCTATTGTAAAGGTCAAATGGGATGCCCCTCGAGGTCCCGAATATATTTGGGAAGTCGAGTCCAATATGCGACAAAAGTACCCTTATCTATTTGAATAAATCTCGAGGTCGAGATTTTTATTAAGGGGGTGAAGATGTGACACCTCGAAAATTTCGTCCGATAAAATTCCGACATGTGTCCCGAAAATTCTTGGTTGCCACATGTAGCCGAGAGGGACCAACAACGCCGTCATGTTATTTTAATAACCTCTGAACGAGCATCAAGGAAAGTCGGGGACCAAAGTGATGAAATGCCAGAACTTCAAATTTCTTGTAACATTTGCAAAATTTCAACCGTTGTTCCTTTCGATCGGTTACGTTTTTAATAAAATTGTTTACAAAATAAGTAATCTTCCAGGGACCTTAGTCGCAACCCCGGTCACACACGACGAAACCCGACGCGAAAAAAAAACTTGGACCTCTCAGGCGCCATGCGCCAGAAACCCTGTCTCCCCGCGCGACGCGCCTGGAGAGTGCCAGGACACGTGGCTCCGTTTCGCGACACATGTCCAACCTACCTTAGACCGGTGGCAATCAAGGCCTAGCTGACCTCCCCCATGCCACGCGAGAGATTCCCTGTCTCCCCACGCGACGCGCGGGAGAGTCAAATTTCGGGTATATAAAGGCCGGCCTGGGGCGAGTTCAAATCGCTCAGTTTGATCGAATATCGACGTCCCTTTCTCTCTCGAAGCTCTGTTTAAATAACGAGCCCCCTAAACCCCTAAACCTGCGAAGCATTGCCCTGTTGTAAGTGTTTTAACCCTAATTACTGATTCGATACGCTGCCCGATTGATCTAAAATCCAGCAACGGATGCCAAAGTAATGCCCGTTAATAAGGCTATTCTTTGTTAACTACATTGGGGTTTTGTCTCGGGAAGTATCATTCATGTTAAGTTGGGTTATTGCACTAACACGTGATGCATTGTATTATTATTAGGAACTCAGAATTTGCACCAGGAAGCTTTAAGTTAAAAATCCTAAAGCTACAGGCGAGTACATAGTTCCCCTTCTTTATGTTTTCTAAATATTTTGGGTGATTCATATGTGCTAAACTATCTTTCAAAACATACTTACTACTTATAGTTCTTGTGAATACATAATTCCCCTCTTTTACATGTTTTGAGGTGAATTATATCTTTCCACATTAACAAAACTTATTTACATATGATTTATATACACAACATGCTTTACATTGTACGAAACTTGATGGTACGTTGAACATGACAATGATACATTCATTAACTTTGATCACGCCGACGGTAGTATGTTATGGTACCATAGGATTGACAACTCCATTCCCGCTTCCTAGGTTTGTTTGGAAGTTTCCTCTGGGAATGACAGAAACTGTGCAACACATTTGATAGACCTTTATTTATAAAGGTTTGTCCGACGGTCAACAAGGCTTGAATGTATTCGCCAACAAACCACCCTTGTTTTATACAAAAAGGCAAATTGTTTTATATACATAACAAGACATTTTGTTTACACAAGATATTTGGTTGGTTCATACAATGTCACCAATGGTTTCTAAGTAAACCATACATTGTTTCTCTTAAATCAAATCATTTCTCATACGACGTTACAAAAGAAACATTTTTGTCAAAGATTCATGGCTACAAAGATTTATTTAAAATAACAACTGTTTATTAAACATCATTCAATATTCAAAAGCCATGAGTCGTGACAAAATTTTTGTTACTCGCCAGCATTCAATGTTGACTTTATTTTCACATATGTTTCAGGTACTAATGCATGATCAAGTATGCTACACATAGGATGGACGCTGGCCTTAGCTTAATTAAAAATAAAATAATTGTTGTATTTCGTTTCGAATTCTCAAAGACGATATAATTTATAAGTTCAATAAAACCAAACTTTATTTACCATGTGTTTGAATCAATTTGTAACGTGACCCCTCGACGTTTCCGCCGCGGGTTGTTGTTATTTCACGGTCGGGGTGTTACATTTCTGAAGGTCGTTACGGACCGTAACCACTCCTGGTTACGGACCGTAAGTTTAAACAAATATGGTTTCAGTAAGGCGGTTACGGACGCAAGCCTTTAAGGTTACGGTCCGTAACCAATTTAAAACCATGGGTGGCAGAGGTCCTTACGAACCGCAAGGCTCAACCTTTACGATCCGTAAGGTGGTGCCAGCGACAGAAACATGGCAGCCTGCTGTGCCTGCCACCTTGCTCGTCATTGCCACCCTCCTCCTTCTTATGCCACGACCCTAGCCACTTGTATTCGTCCTAGATCAACTCCTAACACCTGGAGTGATCCCATGCTTCCTCCATTGCTATAAATAGCAACCATGGGTGAGCTCCCAATTTGCTCATCCTTCTCTTCTTCTCTCTATTGCTCACTTGGAGGTTCCTGAGCTCTTTGGGGACTTCCTCTGAGTCTCTTAGTCATCTTTGGTTCTCTAGTAAGTGTTCCAACTCAGTCCTTTTTCCTTTATTTAAGTTTTAAGCCAAATGTCAAAGCGTTGACGTAAAAATGCTTTGACTTTGTGCTAAGACCATTATGGTCCAGCCAATGTTCATAACGAATATTGCTACGTGATCGTAATAAGGTAGGTGTTAATCCCTTAAGAGGGCACCTCCTGATTACCAACTTTGCTTGATCAATTGACGGGTCAAAGTTATGTTAGTAAAAAGTCAAACGGGTCAGTTTTGAAATAAAATCATAATTAGCAATGTAGATGTTATAAAACCTGTTTTGACACTCTAATAACTTGGTAATAATTGTGAGAACATGTGGGACCGTAACCACTCCTGGAGGCCAAAGTGATGAAATGCTAAAACTTCACATTTCTGAAGGTCCTTACGGACCGTAACCACTCCTGGTTATGGACCGTAAGTTTAAACAAATATGGTTTCCGTAAGGCGGTTACGGACCGCAAGCCTTTAAGGTTACGGTCCGTAACCAATTTAAAACCATGGGCGCCAGAGGTCCTTACGGACCGCAAGGCTCAACCCTTACGATCCGTAAGGTGGTGCCAGCGACAGAAACATGGCAGCCTGCTGTGCCTGCCACCTTGCTCGCCATTGCCACCCTCCTCCTGCTTATGCCACGACCCTAGCCACTTGTACTCGTCCTAGATCAACTCCTAACACCTGGAGTGATCCCATGCTTCCTCCATTGCTATAAATAGCAACCATGGGTGAGCTCCCAATTTGCTCATCCTTCTCTTCTTCTCTCTATTGCTCACTTGGAGGTTCCTGAGCTCTTTTGGGACTTCCTCTGAGTCTCTTAGTCATCTTTGGTTCACTAGTAAGTGTTCCAACTCAGTCCTTTTTCCTTTATTTAAGTTTTAAGCCAAATGTCAAAGCGTTGACGTAAAAATGCTTTGACTTTGTGCTAAGACCATTATGGTCCAGCCAATGTTCGTAACGAATATGGCTATATGATCGTAATAAGGTAGGTGTTAATCCCTCAAGAGGGCACCTCCTGATTACCACGTTTGCTTGATCAATTGACGGGTCAAAGTTATGTTAGTAAAAAGTCAAACGGGTCAGTTTTGAAATAAAATCATAATTAGCAATATAGATGTTATAAAACCTGTTTTGACACTCTAATAACTTGGTAATAATTGTGAGAACATGTGGGAACATGTTCGGCTCGTCATTCCAGGTTTAAGGTTGGTTCGCAACCGAAAGTCGCAAAGTTTGACTTCTGCTTTGACTTTCAGCTCTGACCCGATTTAGCAACATTACCTACTGTCCCTAAGTTGCATTATGACCATGTTATAGTGTACTATAACCCTCTGGAGTTATAGGACATGGTCATCTAGTAATCCGAGTTATTATGCAAGTATCCATAAATATGCCCAAAACGCTCTTTTTACACATAAAATGGTTCAAACATAATTTTGACATCAAAACTCATATCCTACTGATGTAATATCATTATTAGGACTTTTTTGGATATTCATTCAGGTTGCAAACTGAGTTTAAGCTATAGTTTGCACATTATGTCCTTAAATGACGATGTTACCCTTTCGACACTAAAAATAAGTTTTCGACATTCAAATAAACCAAAACCTTGTACCTACTGATGTAGTATATATCTTAACATATTTTAGTCATTCAAACCTGGTCACAACAACAGTTTTACCTAAGTACCGTTTATATCGTCATTTAGCGACTTAATCGCCGTTTCGGCGCATAATGTGGTTTAAAACCATATTAGAGTATAAAGACTTGATACCTACTGACTTCAAGACATAATTTCAAAATTTATTAACAGTGGGTACATGTCCCAAACTCAGATTCCCAAATAAATTATCAATTATATGTGAAATGACCAAATTACCATTTCGGGACATAGTTTGGTCTTAAGCCATAAACCACACATATAATTGATGTCCTACTGATATAACAACATAAAATATTTATTTTTACAGAATGTTTATATTTATAACATTAGTTTACATATAAGCCCGTTTATTACATTTTAAAAATAACGAAAATGCCCTTAAAGGCATAATTCACTTTTAGAACCATAACGGGCCGTCATATCAATAACCTACTGTTATAATAACATATTTTAAACATAATGGCATATGGAACTTGTATAGGGCTCATCCGGTTACCCGGTTTCGCTTATACGCGTACGGTTAAGCCTACGTGACTAGTTTACGTAATTCAACCGAAACGAGTTTAACCATATCAAAATATTCTCATATTCCAGAATGTAAAATGGTAACCCATATTATACAAGTCCTAGTACTTGTCGGGTCGAATTCAGTCAAAATAATAAAGCACGGAAGTCAAATTCAGTAAAAAACGCGCCCAAATAGCAGCGATAATTTACGTTTTCGTTCAAGATAACCGAAGAATTAACTCTAACGACGGTTATAACCGACGTCTGAACCCGCGACATCAGTCGTAACCGCCAGAGAACGGCTGACCTTGAATTGAGACCGAATTCAGACCCCATACATCTCGATACTTCCCTATAAATTCACCCACAAACCACCGGAGACCTTTTCGCTCACAAATCGCACCTCTTCTCGACGAAAATTCAATCGCCGGAAACATCTGTAAGTCGCCGGAAAACCGAGACTTACATCCACACGGTAATTCTTTCGACTCTTTCTGTTTCAATCATTCGAATAATCTGTCACTAACACAACTCCACCATTTAGAAGCAATCCCAGTCAACGTTCGTCGAAATTCCCACCTTCGCCGGAAAATTTCTGAAACTTCCGAGATCACACCGAGAGCTGGTATGATCTTTCCAACTCCTATTAAACTTTAATTAAGTATCTCAACTTCGTAATAATCGAACAGAATTTGTTAATTGATGTCGACAGCCGGAGTTCACTTTCAGAACCGACGGACTCTGCCGGAATTCTGTGAACAACACTGATCGGTATATCTTTTCCCCTCAAACCCTTTCCATTCGTTACCTTTAAGTTACTTATAAAGTTTAAAAACCAGATAAGGCATAAACCAGACCAAACAGTCGGACCTTATTTTCTGGGTAAAATCTAACGAAGAAGACGAAGTCGGATTGTATCATAAGATTAATTAAAATCGGTTTTATAAACGGGTTAGACACATAGTCCCGCGGTGGACTGTGTGCACACATAACACCTGCGACACGAGTTTGAATCATGTCCCAGCTTTACTCTATTGTTATAAACAAATGCCTTTTTAACTGAACCGGGTTAACTACCAAAAACATGTTAAGTATAATAAAAACCAAGTTATTAACCAAGTTAGACACACAGTCCAGCGGTGGACTGTGTGCACGCTAACCCACAGGTCCCGGGTTCGAAATCTGTGGTCAGCACCGGTCCGATACGTTTAAAATCTTTTTAAAAATAAATAATTTTCGGAATAAACGAAATAGTATATAAGTATAATTAAAAACAGAATTATTTCGGGTTAGACACGTAGCTCAGTTGGTAGAGCTGCGTGCAAGCGTACGGGAGGTCACCGGTTCGAACCTCGCTCAGTGCAACAATATAACCGACCGAACCGGTCAACGGTCTCGGTCAACGGTCAAAGTCAACATTTTTTTTTATTTTTATTTATTTATTTAATTTAAAAATCAATTAAAAATACTTAAAAATAACGTTTTCAAAGTTAGAAAGTAGCCTTAAACTCACAAAATTATACCCAAAAATCTTATTAAAATAGTTAATAAAATCCACATACTTACCGTACCTTTTCGTTATTTATTTGGTTAGTTATCTCTCGTCGATAAATCCCTAAACTCGTGCGCATTCAACATCTTCAAACAAACGCACCCAATGTGAGTGAATCTCTACCAATTCCCCGTTTTAATCACATTTTGGGGTGTATCATGTGTCGTTATTTATTTATTTATTATAATTAAACATTTGTGCATCCATCATGTTCATGATCAAATGTGTATTCAATGTGTATCCATTGTTTGTGTGGTTGAAGTTTAGATTAATTTTATCATTTCAGTACATACATTTCATAGGCCGTCGCTCCCCATTACCTATGAGCGTGAGCTGTTCCCCATTACCTATGAGCGTGAACCAGGCGTTGCCAACATAAGATCGGCTCCGTTTGATTGAGCCTTGATCTCACATACATTAGCATAGGCCGTCCGTTCCCCATTACCTATGAGCGTGAACGGGACGTTGCCAACATATACTTTGTCATTCTTATTTCATGTTTAAGCAAGGTGGTTTGTGATCGTTATGTTTACATACATTTGTTCATATATGATTATTGCACAATTTTCCTATATAAATTACAATAATGAACTGATAACAAATGTTTTTAACAAGGTTCACTCGCCAACTTTTGTTAACCCAAAATTTCCCATTTTTACACATGATACAGGTGATCAAGTTGAAGCAAGAAACATATAGGGCGGCTTAGAAGAATAAACCAGTTTAGATTATGGATTTGTTTTAGTTAATTTTTCTTTTCCTTGTATTGTATGAATTTGACTTGGAACATTGAAATGTAATTTGGATTTAATAAATATGAAACATATTAGTAAACATCATGAGCTTTGGTGATAACCCAATTATGCCCCGACTCTTATTCCGCTGCGGGTCGGGGTGTGACAGATTGGTATCAGAGCCATGACTATAGGGATATAGGATAGGTTATTAGACACTTAGAGCCTATACTATAGTTGCTTAGAAATTTTAATTTTTTGTGTGTTACATGCAAAATTCATGATGTTTATATGCTTTATGCTTATTGTTACATTCAATGTTACGCAAGCATGTTCATAAATATATATTATCATATAATGCTTATCATGAACCATATTCTTATAACATATCATATCCATGAAAGCACACACCACATCATTTTCATGATTGCTTTACAATGATTTTTGTATTTTCAAATCTCATCAAAGTGAGTTCTCATGACGGGCATGTAGTAACTGGAAGGGTACAAGTACCGGTAGTCGGAACGTCCTGTCTAGGCTTGGCATTCGTATAAATCCAAAATAAAGGACCAGTTTGCCTACCTGGGGACTAACGATGAGAGTACGAAGTACCTATTAGGCCAAAGCATGCTATACCAAACGTCGTGTGAGCTAACCCCACTTTGAGTTGTCATTGTGTCTACACCTGGACACATTCCGACCATACATCTTGTAAACATATTTTGTGGTTTTCATTCGGGTCATGCGAGTGTTAAATCGCCAATACTAATGTGAATCCTACCAAGCCAATAGTCATGGGGGCCCACATGACTATACAGGTGAAGGTATGGGGGACATTTGAGGCCCAACATGAGCTAACCCAAGACATCCTATGGATGTCGTTGCATTATTGATATTTATGTTAATTTCATTTTTTTTAAAGACACATGACCCCTAAACACTCCATAAACTCACCATCTTCCTATGTATATTCCTGTAGATGTCGGGTAGGCAGCTACGTGGAGGACGAAATTCAGGAAGGTCAAACGGACGCTTGGCCACTCAAATTGCAAAACAAATGGCCGCAGTACTTCCTGATATTGTAATTCAAGTCCAGCAAGCTCTCACTGCAAATCCTGTCAACCCACCAAATCAAGAGGATCAAATCATCGACAACCCTTCCTCCAAGAAGTGCTCCTACAAGCACTTCAAGTCTTGCGATCCCCCAAAGTTCGAAGGGACCGAAGGTGTCACCGCTCTCCTCCACTGGTTTGAGGAAATGGAAAACACTTTCCTAAATTGCGATTGTCCCGAGGATCGCAAGGTACGTTACGCAACCGGGAGATTATTTGGGGTAGCCTTGACTTGGTGGAACACCGAGAAGGGTAAAAGAGGAGTTGAAGACGCCATGGCCTTAACCTGGGAAGAGTTAAGGGAAATGATGACAAAACGTTTCTGCCCAAGAAGCGAACTCAAGAAGTTGGAAGACGAATTCCACTCGCTGAAGCAAAAGGAAGGGGATCACACTTCCTACAACAAAAGATTTCTTGAGCTGAACCAGATGGTTCCTAACTTGTTCACCCCCGTGTACCGTTTGGTGGAACACTATATTCGAGGCCTTCCCTCGAAGATTCAAGACTCAGTCCTCAGCACTTCGCCTGCAACCCTCGAAGCCGCCATGGAATTAGCCACCGAACTTACCGAGAACCGCATCAGAAACGGTAAGTTCAAAGAGGAGAAAAAGAAAGCCCCCGTTGAGGGCCAAACTTCCAACCACCCCACCTCATCCTCAAAATTTTCAAACAAGAGGAAGCGAAATACCAGAAATTTTGCCGTCACTCAAACAAATTTCCCTATCCCTGCTGCACCCATCACACAAGTTACTCCTTCAACCGCACCATACAAAAGGCAATACTCTGGCCCTTACCCAAAGTGCACCCGTTGTCAATACCATCACTCCCCCGAATACCCCTGTCAATATTGCACCGGCTGTGGCCGTGCAGGCACACCATCCAAGCCTGCCGCTCACTGCAACGAATGAACCGCAACCAACCCACAACTCAAACCCACCATCAAATAATGGGTCAAACCCAACAACCCCTACCACCACCACCACCTACACAACATACAACCCAAACCTACTATCAACCCAACTACCCCATGATGCAACCCATGCGGGCTTGCTACAATTGTGGTGACCCAAACCACTTTAGAAACACGTGTCCACGCTTGGTGAACATCATACATGCTCAAGCTCAAGCGAATCCGGTGAACCAAGCTAACCAAGCTCCTCCACCTGCTAGAGGAAGAGCATTTAACATCAACGCCAACCAAGCTAGGGCCGACAACAACGTGGTTAACGGTACGTTTCTCGTCAATGGTAGTTATGCATCCGTGTTATTTGATACTGGCGCGGATAAGAGTTTGTGTCCTTAGAATTTGAACCCATCCTCAATCAAACTCGTGATAAACTTATGGAATCCATAACGGTAGAAGTTGCTGACGGAAAACCGGTCTCATTAAACTCCATTATTCGAAACTGCACCTTTACTCTAAACGATCACGATTTTCCTGTTGACCTCATTCCTATGAAGTTGGGAAGTTTTGACATTATAATCGGCATGGACTGGCTCAGCCAACATCAGGCTGAAGTAGTATGCCGTGAGAAGTTCATTCGCATTCCTCTTGCAGACGGTCAAACTCTACGAATCTTTGGAGAAACCCCTTCGAAAGGACTCAAGCTGATGTCCTGTCTTCAAGCCCGAAAATATCTCCGCAAGAATTATGTAGCATTTCTAACCCACGTTGTCAAGAAGGGAGACAAAGAGAAGAAACTCGAAGATATACCCGTAGTGAAGGAATTCCCGCAAGTTTCTCCTGACGACATCGCCGGACTTCCTCCCAAGAGAGAAGTCGAATTCCGCATCGACCTTATACCTGGCGCTACACCCGTCGCAAAATCTCCTTATAGGTTAGCCCCATCCGAGATGCAAGAGCTGGCCAGTCAATTGCAAGAACTGACCGACAAGGGATTCATACGTCCTAGCTCATCGCCTTGGGGCGCACCTGTTCTGTTTGTAAAGAAGAAAGATGGGACCTTTCGCATGTGTATCGATTACAGGGAACTCAACAAATTAACGGTAAAAAACCGCTATCCTTTACCTCGCATCGATGATCTTCTAGACCAACTCCAGGGTGCCACTTGTTTTTCAAAGATCGACCTTCGTTCCGGCTATCACCAACTCAGAGTGCATGAAGAAGGCGTCCCAAAGACCGCCTTCCGAACTCGATATGGTCACTATGAATTCATGGTTATGCCATTTGGTCTAACCAACGCTCCAGCCGTCTTCATGGACTTAATGAACAGAGTTTGCAAACCCTATCTTGATCGCTTTGTTATAGTCTTCATCGACGATATTCTCATTTACTCAAAGTCTAAGACTGATCATGAATGACACCTTCGACTCATCCTCACACTCTTGAAGACCGAAAAGCTTTACGCTAAATTCTCCAAATGCGAATTTTGGTTAAAAGAAGTACAGTTCCTTGGTCATGTCGTCAATGACAAGGGAATTCATGTCGACCCCGCAAAGATGAAAGCAGTACAAGAATGGCAAGCGCCACGTACCCCAACCGAAGTACGATCTTTCCTTGGTTTGGCTGGTTACTATCGTCGTTTCATATCAAATTTCTCCCGTATCGCTGTACCACTCACGGCTTTGACACATATAGGAAAACCCTTCGCATGGGGACCTAAACAAGAAGAAGCCTTCCAAACCCTTAAGCAAAAGCTTTGTGACGCTCCTATCCTCACACTCCCCGAAGGTTGCGATGACTTTGTAGTGTATTGCGACGCATCAGGACAAGGATTAGGCTGTGTTTTAATGCAAAGGGGAAAAGTGATAGCCTATGCTTCTAGGCAGCTCAAAACTCATGAGAAGAACTACACTACTCACGACCTAGAACTTGGAGCCGTTGTGTTCGCTCTTAAGATATGGAGACATTACCTCTATGGTACCAAGTGTGAGATTTACACTGACCACAAGAGCCTCCAACATATCTTTAACCAAAAGGAGTTGAATATGAGGCAACGAAGATGGGTAGAACTTCTTAATGACTACGACTGTGAAATTCGGTATCATCCTGGCAAAGCAAATGTGGTGGCCGATGCACTCAGTCGAAAGGGTTATGCGAACTCCATTCGCCTTCTATGTTCGCAAATCATGACCAACATCAAAGACCAAATCCGAGAAGCTCAACATGTTTCCATAACAGAATACGACATACGCAATGAGTTATCTTGTGGAGCAGAACTTAAACTCGAAACAAAATCTGATGGCATTCTGTATTATCTAGATCGCATATGGATTTCTGATCACAACAACCTTCGCGTTACTCTTATGAAAGAGGCTCACAAGACACGATACTCCGTACATCCAGGAGCCGACAAGATGTATCAGGACCTTCGATACACCTACTGGTGGCCTGGCATGAAGAAGGATATTGCTTTTTTGTTTCCAAGTGCCTTACCTATTCAAAAGTGAAAGCTGAACACCAAAGACCCTCAGGGCTTCTGGTCCAACCTGAAATACCCGTATGGAAGTGGGAAAATATAACCATGGACTTCATTACCGGGTTACCTCGCACTCCTGGTGGGTACGACACAATATGGGTAATCATTGATCGTCTTACAAAATCAGCTCACTTCATTCCGATTCGCGAAGACTTCAAAAATGAGAAACTAGCTCGCATCTACATCAGTGAAATCGTAAGCCGTCATGGTGTACGTTAAGTATTATATCAGATCGTGATGGTCGTTTCACTTCACGAACATGGCAAGTTGTACAAGCCGCTTTGGGTACACGATTAGATCTCAGCACCGCTTATCATCCCCAAACTGATGGTCAATCTGAACGCACCATTCAAACTCTTGAAGACATGCTTCGGGCATGTGTCATAGACTTCAAAGGGAATTGGGACGCTCACTTACCATTAGTTGAATTTTCGTACAACAACAGCTTTCATTCAAGTATCGGCATGGCACCTTTCGAAGCATTATATGGTCGTAAGTGCCGATCACCAATATGTTGGCACGAAATTGGAGAAGCTCAAATCACCGGTCCAGAATTAATACAAGAAACAACTGATAAGATTCATCAAATCCGAAACAACCTTTTAGCGGCACAAAGTCGTCAAAAGAGCTATGCTGACAAGCGACGAAAGCCCTTGGAGTTTAACGTTGGCGATGAAGTACTTTTAAAAGTATCGCCGTGGAAGGGAGTAGTTCGTTTTGGCCAAAAAGGCAAGCTAGCACCACGTTACGTAGATCCTTTCAAGATACTCGAAAGGGTAGGACCTGTAGCCTACAAGCTTGACCTACCGGAGGAACTCAACATAATTCATCCCACATTCCACATATCGAACTTGAAGAAGTGCCTCGCCGATGAAAATCTCCATATTCCTCTAGAAGACATTCAAGTCGATGAATCTATGCATTTTATTGAAAGACCAATAGAAATTATGGACTTCGGGGAAAAACGTTTAAGAAGAAGCCGCATCCCAATTGTCAGGGTACGCTGGGAGTCGAAACGAGGACCTGAGTTTACTTGGGAACATGAAGACTCAATGCGCGAGAAATACCCACACCTTTTTCCTGTAACTACCACTACTTAAATTTCGGGACGAAATTTCTAAAAGTAGGGGATACTGTAACATTTGTCGAAAAACGGTTTTCGAAACCCGCTTCGTTTAATAACCGAACAACCAGTTTTAAATTTTTGTTGTTCATTTATGGCTTATTTTAATTTTAAACGATTCATAATTAATCAACAAATTAGAAGATATAAATTATAATTGTAAAAATATAAAAATAAATTAATTAAAAAGGAAAACCGGCTGCCGGGAGTCGAACCCGGGTCAGCCGGAAATCCCCAAGGACTTAACCTTCACACCATCAACCGCTCCGCCACTTTGATTTTCTGATATCATATTGAATCAATTAATTCAAATAATAAAGCACGGAAGTCAAATTCAGTAAAAAACGCGCCCAAATAGCAGTCGTCGGAAATCCCGACGACTTCGCCGATAATTTACGTTTTCGTTCAAGATAACCGAAGAATTAACTCTAACGACGGTTATAACCGACGTCTGAACCCGCGACATCAGTCGTAACCGCCAGAGAACGGCTGACCTTGAATTGAGACCGAATTCAGACCCCATACATCTCGATACTTCCCTATAAATTCACCCACAAACCACCGGAGACCTTTTCGCTCACAAATCGCACCTCTTCTCGACGAAAATTCAATCGCCGGAAACATCTGTAAGTCGCCGGAAAACCGAGACTCACATCCACACGGTAATTCTTTCGACTCTTTCTGTTTCAATCATTCGAATAATCTGTCACTAACACAACTCCACCATCAGAAGCAATCCCAGTCAACGTTCGTCGAAATTCCCACCTTCGCCGGAAAATTTCTGAAACTTCCGAGATCACACCGAGAGCTGGTATGATCTTTCCAACTCCTATTAAACTTTAATTAAGTATCTCAACTTCGTAATAATCGAACAGAATTTGTTAATTGATGTCGACAGCCGGAGGTCACTTTCAGAACCGACGGACTCTGCCGGAATTCTGTGAACAACACTGATCGGTATATCTTTTCCCCTCAAACCCTTTCCATTCGTTACCTTTAAGTTACTTATAAAGTTTAAAAACCAGATAAGGCATAAACCAGACCAAACAGTCGGACCTTATTTTCTGGGTAAAATCTAACGAAGAAGACGAAGTCGGATTGTATCATAAGATTAATTAAAATCGGTTTTATAAACGGGTTAGACACACAGTCCAGCGGTGGACTGTGTGCACACATAACACTTGCGACGCGAGTTCGAATCCTGTCCCAGCTTTACTCTATTGTTATAAACAAATGCCTTTTTAACTGAACCGGGTTAACTACCAAAAACATGTTAAGTATAATAAAAACCAAGTTAGACACACAGTCCAGCGGTGGACTGTGTGCACGCTAACCCACAGGTCCCGGGTTCGAGACCTGTGGTCAGCACCGGTCCGATACGTTTAAAATCTTTTTAAAAATAAATAATTTTCGAAATAAACTAAATAGTATATAAGTATAATTAAAAACAGAATTATTTCGGGTTAGACACGTAGCTCAGTTGGTAGAGCTGCGTGCACGCGTACGGGAGGTCACCGGTTCGAACCTCGCTCAGTGCAACAATATAACCGACCGAACCGGTCAACGGTCAACGGTCAACGGTCTCGGTCAACGGTCAAAGTCAACATTTTTTTTTTATTTTTTTTATTTATTTAATTTAAAAATCAATTAAAAATACTTAAAAATAACGTTTTCAAAGTTAGAAAGTAGCCTTAAACTCACAAAATTATACCCAAAAATCTTATTAAAATAGTTAATAAAATCCACATACTTACCGTACCTTTTCGTTATTTATTTGGTTAGTTATCTCTCGTCGATCAATCCCCTAAACTCGTGCGCATTCAACATCTTCAAACAAACGCACCCAATGTGAGTGAATCTCTACCAATTCCCCTTTTTAATCACATTTTGGGGTGTATCATGTGTCGTTATTTATTTATTTATTATAATTAAACATTTGTGCATCCATCATGTTCATGATCAAATGTGTATTCAATGTGTATCCATTGTTTGTGTGGTTGAAGTTTAGATTAATTTTATCATTTCAGTACATACATTTCATAGGCCGCCGCTCCCCATTACCTATGAGCGTGAGCTGTTCCCCATTACCTATGAGCGTGAACCAGGCGTTGCCAACATAAGATCGGCTCCGTTTGATTGAGCCTTGATCTCACATACATTAGCATAGGCCGTCCGTTCCCCATTACCTATGAGCGTGAACGGGACGTTGCCAACATATACTTTGTCATTCTTATTTCATGTTTAAGCAAGGTGGTTTGTGATCGTTATGTTTACATACATTTGTTCATATATGATTATTGCACAATTTTCCTATATAAATTACAATAATGAACTGATAACAAATGTTTTTAACAAGGTTCACTCGCCAACTTTTGTTGACCCAAAATTTCCCATTTTTACACATGATACAGGTGATCAAGTTGAAGCAAGAAACATATAGGGCGGCTTAGAAGAATAAACCAGTTTAGATTATGGATTTGTTTTAGTTAATTTTTCCTTTCCTTGTATTGTATGAATTTGACTTGGAACATTGAAATGTAATTTGGATTTAATAAATATGAAACATATTAGTAAACATAATGAGCTTTGGTGATAACCCAATTATGCCCCGACTCTTATTCCGCTGTGGGTCGGGGTGTGACAACATTTGTCAAAAACGGGTTTCCAAAACCCGCTCCGTTTTGTAATCGAATATCAAGTTATAAATGTCACGTTGTATATTTATGATTATTTTGATTTATAATGATACATAATTGATAAACAAACTAAACTATAAAAATTATATTTGATAAAAAGTTAAAACAAAATAAATAAAAATGAAATGTTGCTGCCGGGACTCGAACCCGGGTCAGCCAGAACTGAAATCCAAAGACTTAACACACACACACATCACCACTCCGCCACTTGTTGTTTTCTGTTATCTCTAGGAAACAAATAACATTTATACACAAACTCAGTTAAACCGGTTGCGCCAACTGAGAAACTGAAATCGGCAATTCAATCGTCTAATCGTTTGATTAATCGCACATTCAGGTTTATAACCGATGCACTGACGATTTTAATCAATTCGGAATTGATTGAACATCAATTTTCATCATCATCGGTTTTTATAACCGAAAATAATCAAAGTTCAGATTACTTCAATCAAAACCCTTCTCGCGACTCGGAGACATCAGGCAAACATTCCATTTCACTTTCGTCGCACTTTCAGTCCATCAGAACGCTTAAATCAACTCGCCGGAAATTTCTCTACGGTTCGTCGGAAAACCGTATTTGTCCTCAAATCGGTAAGTTCTTCAATACCATCGTAGTCTAACAGTTGTTAAGCTGTTTCTAACTCAAACAATCCACTTGAGATCGAATTCAGGCACCGTTATCAGATAATTCCAGTTCGCCGGAGAGTTTCTGGAAATCGTTATCTTCGTCTGTGAAACGGTAAGGACCTTCAATCACACTGTTAACGTTTGTTTATCACTTCAATTCCACGATTGGCTAATCAAAATGGTTAATTGTTTGGTTCAGTTGAGGTGCACAAAAACAGAGCCGACGCATTGCTGGAAATTCTGTGATTTATCATTCCTACGGTATGTTACTTCCAACACCGTCTCTGCCATTTCATTTTAGCCTTAAGAATGTTTGTTAATCGTAAAAAAAAACAAGAAACGGATTTGTGATTCAGTCGACTGTAATTTGAATGAAGAAGACGAAGTTAGTTAAGTTATAAGTTTATTTAAAATCAGTAATATGAACGGGTTAGACACACAGTCCAGTGGTAGACTGTGTGCAAAATATACACGCATGTCACGAGTTCGATCCCTGATACACGCACTCCCTATGTAATAAAATGCCTTTTTGTTTAAAACTGAACCGGGTTAACTCCGTTAGTTGTTAAGTATAATAAAAACCGAGATATTAACCAGGTTAGACACACAGTCCAGCGGTGGACTGTGTGCAACACTAAGTCGCACGTCACGCGTTCGAAACCTGTTACTGGCACCAGGTTGTTGAATTAAAATGTTTTTGAAATTAAAAGAATTTTGGTTAAATCGAATTAGTATATAAATATAATTAAAAACAAGATTATTTCGGGTTAGACACGTAGCTCAGTTGGTAGAGCTGCGTGCACGCGTACGGGAGGTCTCGGGTTCGAGTCTCGCCCAGCGCATTCATGCAATTTGACCGAACCGGTCAACAGGTCAACAAGTCAACGGTCTACAGTCAACGCAAAATAAACAATTTTTTTTTATATTTTTATTTATTTAATTTAATTGAAAAATCAATTAAAAATACTTAAAAATAACATTTTTAAAGATAGAAAATAGCCTTAAACTCACAAAAATATATCTAAAAATTTCATTAAAATTCTTAATAAAATCCACTCATTTACTATATTTTTCCGTCATTATTTAGGTTAGTAATTCTCGTTGTTCATTTCTCCCGACTCGTGCGCATCTCATCATCTCCAATCCAACGCACCCAATGTGAGTGAATCTTTACAAATTCCCCGTTTTAATCACGTTTTGGGGTGTATCATGTGTCTTGCTATATATTATATTTAAATCATTGTGCATACATCATATCATGAACATGTGTATTCAGTTTGTTTCAACTGTTGTGTAGTTCTTGTTAGATGCAATTTATTATTTTCAGTTCATGCAATTTCATAGGCCGCCGCTCCCCATTACATTATGAGCGTTGAGCATGTTCCCCATTTCATTATGAGCGTGAACCCGGCGTGCCCACATACGATCGGCTCCGTTTGATTGAGCCTTGATCGCACAGACATTTTTCATTTTCAGTACATGCAATACGATCGGCTCCGTTTGATTGAGCCTTGATCGCACAGATTCATTCATGTTATTTATCGTATGATGTTGGTATGTTAATGTATGCTATCATATGTTATTGTATGTTTTAGTTGTGATTGCTATTTGCCACTGCTTGATTATTTACATTTGCTCATTTATGATTATGCACAATTTTTCATTGATAAACTAACAAGTAAATCAATAATAAATGTTTATCTAACAAGGTTCACTCGCCAACTTATGTTGACCCAAAAACCCCCATTTTTACACATGATACAGGTGAGCCAGCTGCAGTCAGAAACACATAGGATTGGACTAGAAGAATAAAATGATTTAGAGTTTGGGATTGTTATGTTTGGTTTATTTTCTTTGTATTGTATGGACATGTTTGGATATTTGGAAATGTAACTTTGACTTTAATAAATATGAAACATATTAGTAAATATCATGAGCTTTGGTGATAACCCAATTATGCCCCGACTCTTATTCCGCTGCGGGTCGTGGTGTGACAGATTGGTATCAGAGCCATGACTATAGGGATATAGGATAGGTTATTAGACCCTTAGAGTCTATACTATAGTTGATTAGAAACTTATAAGATTTTTGTGTGTTACATGCCAAATTTCATGATGTTTATATGTTTTATGTTAAATGTTACATTCAATATTATGCAAGCATGTTCATAAGTATGTATTATCATATAATGCCTATCATGAATCATATACTCATAACATATCACATCCATGAAAGCACACACCACATCATGATTGCTTTTACAATGATTTTTGTGTTTTCAAATCTCATCAAAGTGAGTTCTCATGACAGGCATGTAGTAACTGGAAGGGTACCAGTACCGGTAGTCGGAACGTCCTGTCTAGGCTGGCATTCGTATAAATCCAAAATAAAGGACCAGTTTGCCTACCTGGGGACTAACGATGAGAGTACGAAGTACCTATTAGGCCAAAGCATGCTATACCAAACGTCGTGTGAGCTAACCCCACTTTGAGTTGTCATTGTGTCTACACCTGGACACGTTCCGACCAAACATCTCATGAACATATTTGTGGTTTGCATTCGGGTGATGCGAGTGTTAAATTGCCAATACTAATGTGAATCCTACCAAGCCAATAGCCATGGGGGCCCACATGACTATATAGGTGAAGGTTTGGGGGACATTTGAGGCCCAACATGAGCAAACCCAAGATATCCTATGGATGTAGTTGCATTATTGATATTTATGTTATTTTCATTTCCTTAAAGACACATGACACCTAAAAAGACACCATAAACTCACAATCTTCTCATGTATGTTCCTGTAGATGTCGTCTAGACAACAACGAAGGGGTAAAAGATCAGGAAGGTCTCAGGAACGTTTGGCCACACAAATCGCGAAACAAATGGCCACGATACTGCCTGACATTGTGGTCCAAGTACAACAAGCCCTCGCTACAAATCCTACTAACCCTCCCCAACAACATGACCAGAACATCGACAACCCTCCTACCAGCAAGTGCTCATACAAACATTTCAAATCTTGTGATCCTCCTAAATTTGAGGGGACCGAAGGTGTCACTGCTCTCCTCCACTGGTTCGAGGAAATGGAAAACACCTTCCTCAATTGCGATTGTCCTGAGGATCGCAAGGTTCGATACGCCACCGGGAGACTATTTGGGGTAGCTCTCACTTGGTGGAATACTGAGAAAGGGAAGAGGGGAACTGAAGATGCAATGGCCTTAACTTGGGAGGAGTTAAGGGAAATCATGACTAGGCATTTCTGTCCTAGGAGTGAAATTAAAAAGTTGGAGGACGAGTTTCATTCTTTAAAACAGAAGGAGGGGGATCACACCACCTATAACAAGAGGTTCTTGGAGTTGAACCAAATGGTTCCAAATTTGTTCACCCCAACTTATCGTCTGATCGAGCATTATGTTCGAGGACTTCCCTCGAAAATTCAAGATTCAGTTCTCAGCATCTCACCAGTAACACTTGAAGCTGCTATGGAGTTAGCAACTGAACTGACCGAGAACCGAATTCGCAACGGGAAGTTTAAAGAAGAGAAAAAGAAAGCCCCTGTTGAGGGTCAAATTTCAAACCATCCCATCTCTTCCTCTAAGTTTGCTAACAAGAGGAAGCGCAACACCAGAAACGTCGCTGTTACTCAAACCAACTCCCCTATTCCTGCTGCACCCATTACCCAGGTTGCCCCTTCACCCGCATCATACAAAAGACCTTACACTGGCCCATTACCAAAATGCAACTGTTGCCAATATCACCATTCTCCTGATCATCCTTGCCAATATTGCACCGGCTGCGGTCGCGCAGGTCATACTGTTCAAACCTGCCGCATGCCTCAGCGAACAAACCGCCACCAGCCTTCAACCCAAACCCACCAACAAATAATGGGTCAAGCCCAACAACCCCTACTATATCCACCCACCCAACATTTAGCCCAAACATATTACCAACCCAATTATCCTATGGGTCAACCAATGCGGGCTTGCTACA
This sequence comes from Scalesia atractyloides, assembly GCA_947069175.1. Taxonomy (NCBI): domain Eukaryota; kingdom Viridiplantae; phylum Streptophyta; class Magnoliopsida; order Asterales; family Asteraceae; genus Scalesia; species Scalesia atractyloides. The sequence goes on along the minus strand of CAMTDV010000004.1, from coordinate 77,730,157 downwards.
ATTGTGGAGATCCAAGCCATTTCAGAAACACTTGTCCAAGGTTGGTAAACATTATTCATGCTCAGGCTCAAGCCAACCCAGTGAATCAAGCGAACCAAGCTCCTCCACCTGCAAGAGGAAGAGCTTTCAATATCAACGCTAATCAGGCTAGGGCCGACGGCAATGTGGTTAACGGTACGTTCCTTATAAATGGTAGATATGCATCTATGTTATTTGATACTGGTGCGGATAGAAGTTTTGTGTCTTTAGAATTTGAACCTATCTTAAACCAAAATCGGGATAAGCTCATGGAATCCATAACGGTAGAAGTTGCTGATGGGAAACCAGTTTCATTAAGTTCTATTATACGCAACTGTACACTCACCTTAAACGACCACGATTTCTCAGTCGACCTTATTCCTATGAAGCTGGGAAGTTTTGATATCATAATTGGTATGGACTGGCTCAGTCAACATCAGGCAGAAGTTGTATGTCGCGAAAAATTTATACGTATTCCTCTTTCAAACGGTCAGACTCTTCGAATCTTTGGTGAAACCTCGTCAAAGGGGCTCAGCTTAATGTCTTGTCTTCAAGCCCAAAAATATCTTCGCAAAAATTATGTCGCGTTTTTAGCTCATATCATCAAAAAGGGAACCATGGAGAAGAAACTTGAAGACATTCCAGTAGTAAAAGATTTCCCGCGAGTTTTTCCTGACGACATTTCAGGACTTCCTCCAGTTAGAGAAGTCGAATTCCGTATTGATCTTATACCTGGGCTACACCAGTTGCAAAGTCTCCTTATAGGTTAGCCCCCTCTGAAATGCAAGAGCTAGCCAGTCAATTACAAGAGTTGACTGACAAGGGATTCATACGTCCTAGCTCATCGCCTTGGGGTGCACCTGTCCTTTTTGTAAAGAAGAAAGATGGATCGTTTCGTATGTGCATCGACTACAGAGAGCTCAACAAATTAACAATCAAGAATCGCTATCCTTTACCACGCATTGATGATCTTCTTGACCAACTTCAAGGTGCCAATTGCTTTTCAAAAATCGACCTTCGATCTGGCTATCATCAACTTAGAGTACATGAAGAAGACGTCCCAAAGACTGCTTTCCGAACTCGTTATGGCCATTATGAATTCATGGTCATGCCATTTGGTTTAACCAACGCACCAGCTATCTTCATGGACCTAATGAGCAGAGTCTGCAAACCTTATCTTGATCGATTTGTTATAGCTTCATCGACGACATTCTTATTTATTCAAAGTCTAAATCTGATCATGAGCGTCATCTTCGACTCATCCTTACACTTCTAGAGAATGAAAAGCTTTACGCCAAATTCTCCAAATGCGAATTCTGGTTAAAAGAGGTGCAATTTCGGACATATAGTCAATGACAAGGGAATACATGTCGACCCCTCAAAGATCAAAGCGGTACAAGAATGGCAAGCTCCACGTACACCAACTGAAGTAAGATCTTTTCTTGGTTTGGCTGGTTATTATCGTTCGATTCATCTCAAACTTCTCACGCATTGCTGTACCACTCACGGCTTTAACTCACAATGGAAAACCTTTCATATGGGGACCCAAGCAGGATGAAGCCTTCCAAACTCTTAAACAAAAACTTTGTGATGCACCAATCCTTACTCTTCCTGAAGGTTGTGATGATTTCGTGGTCTATTGCGACGCGTCAGGGCAAGGATTAGGCTGCGTTCTAATGCAAAGATGAAAAGTTATAGCTTATGCTTCGAGACAGCTCAAGACGCATGAGAAGAACTACACCACTCATGACCTAGAACTTGGAGCCGTTGTGTTCGCTCTTAAGATATGGAGGCATTATCTCTATGGTACTAAGTGTGAAATATACACTGACCTCAAGAGTCTTCAACATATCTTCAATCAAAAGGAGTTAAACATGAGGCAACGAAGATGGGTCGAACTTCTAAATGATTACAACTGTGAAATTCGATACCACCCTGGCAAAGCAAATGTGGTGGTTGATGCACTTAGTCGAAAGGGTTATGCGAACTCCATTCGTCTTCTATGTTCGCAAATTATAACCGACATTAAAGATCAAATTCGAGAAGCCCAACATGTTTCAGTTACGGAAGATGATGTACGAAAGGAGATGTCCTGTGGAGCTGAACTTAAAATTGAAACTAAATCTGACGGTATTCTGTACTACCTAGATCGTATCTGGATTCCTAACCACAACAATCTTCGTGAAACTCTTATGAAGGAAGCTCACAAAACGCGATACTCTATACACCCAGGAGCCGATAAGATGTATCAAGACCTACGATATACCTATTGGTGGCCTGGAATGAAAAAGGATATTGCCGTTTTTGTTTCCAAGTGCCTTACATGTTCCAAGGTGAAAGCTGAACACCAAAGACCCTCAGGGACTTCTGGTCCAACCTGAAATACCTGTATGGAAGTGGGAAAATATAACCATGGATTTCATTACCGGGTTACCTCGCACTTCTGGTGGGTATGACACTATATGGGTAATTATAGACCGACTTACCAAAATCAGCTCACTTTATTCCTATCCGCGAAGATTTCAAGAACGAAAAGCTTGCTCGTATTTATATCAGCGAAATCGTTAAGCCGACTGGGGTACCGTTAAGCATTATTTCTGATGTGATGGTCGTTTCACTTCACGAACATGGCAAGCAGTCAATCCGCTATGGGTACGCGATTAGATCTCAGTACCGCCTATCATCCTCAAACTGATGGACAATCTGAGCGCACCATTCAAACTCTTGAAGATATGCTTCGAGCATGTGTCATAGACTTCAAGGGAAATTGGGACGCCCACCTACCATTAGTTGAATTTTCGTACAACAACAGCTATCATTCAAGTATAGGCATGGCACCTTTCGAAGCCTTATATGGTCGTAAGTGTCGATCTCCTGTATGTTGGCACGAAATTGGGGAAGCTCAAATCACTAGTCCAGAATTGATCCAAGAAACCACAGACAAGATCCATCAAATCCGAAACAATCTTCTAGCGGCTCAGAGTCGTCAAAAGAGTTATGCAGATAAACGACGGAAGCCTTTAGAGTTTAACATTGGTGATCATGTACTTCTAAAAGTATCACCGTGGAAGGGAGTAGTTCGTTTTGGTCAAAAAGGCAAGCTAGCCACCACGCTACGTAGGACCTTTCAAGATACTCGAAAGAGTCGGACCTGTAGCATACAAGCTTGATCTACCAGAAGAACTCAACAGGATTCATCCCACATTCCACGTATCAAACTTGAAGAAGTGCCTCGCTGATGAAAACCTCCACATTCCTCTGGAAGATATTCAGATTGATGAATCTATGCATTTTATTGAAAGACCAGTAGAGATCATGGACTTCGGAGAGAAACGTCTACGACGAAGTCACATTCAATTGTTAGGGTACGCTGGGAGTCGAAACGGGGACCTGAGTTTACTTGGGAACGTGAAGACTCAATGCGTGAAAAATACCCGCATCTTTTTCCTACTACTACTTAAAATTCGGGACGAAATTCCTAAAAGTAGGGGATACTGTAATATTTGTCAAAAACGCGTTTCCAAAACCCCTCCGTTTTGTAATCGAATATCAAGTTATAAATGTCACGTTGTATATTTATGATTATTTTGATTTATAATGATACATAATTGATAAACAAACTAAACTATAAAAATATATTTGATAAAAAGTTAAAACAAAATAAATAAAAATGAAATGTTGCTGCCGGGACTCGAACCCAGGTCAGCCAGAACTGAAATCCAAAGACTTAACACACACACACATCACCACTCCGCCACTTGTTGTTTTCTGTTATCTCTAGGAAACAAATAACATTTATACACAAACTCAGTTAAACCGGTTTGCGCGGCAATTCAATCGTCTAATCGTTTGATTAATCGCACATTCAGGTTTATAACCGATGCACCGACGATTTTAATCAATTCGGAATTGATTGAACATCAATTTTCATCATCATCGGTTTTTATAACCGAAAATAATCAAAGTTCAGATTACTTCAATCAAAACCCTTCTCGCGACTCAGAGACATCAGGCAAAAATTCCATTTCACTTTCATCGCACTTTCAGTCCATCAGAACGCTTAAATCAACTCGCCGGAAATTTCTGTAAGGTTCGCCGGAAAACCCTATTTTCCTCAAATCAGTAAGTTCTTCAATACCATCGTAGTCTAACAGTTGTTAAGCTGTTTCTAACTCAAACCATCCACTTGAGATCGAATTCAGGCACCGTTATCAGATAATTCCAGTTCGCCGGAGAGTTTCTGGAAATCGTTATCTTCGTCTGTGAAAGGTAAGGACCTTCAATCACACTGTTAACGTTTGTTTATCACTTCAATTCCACGATTGGCTAATCAAAATGGTTAATTGTTTGGTTCAGTTGAGGTGCACAAAAACAGAGCCGACGCATTGCCGGAAATTCTGTGATATATCATTCCTACGGTATGTTACTTCCAACACCGTCTCTGCCATTTCATTTTAGCCTTAAGAATGTTTGTTAATCTAAAAAAAAAACAAGAAACGGATTAGTGATTCAGTCGACTGTAATTTGAATGAAGAAGACGAAGTTAGTTAAGTTATAAGTTTATTTAAAATCAGTAATATGAACGGGTTAGACACACAGTCCAGTGGTGGACTGTGTGCAAAATATACAATCATGTCACGAGTTCGATCCCTGATACACGCACTCCCTATGTAATAAAATGCCTTTTTGTTTAAAACTGAACCGGGTTAACTCCGTTAGTTGTTAAGTATAATAAAAACCGAGATATTAACCAGGTTAGACACACAGTCCAGCGGTGGACTGTGTGCAACACTAAGTCGCACGTCACGCGTTCAAAACCTGTTACTGGCACCGGGTTGTTGAATTAAAATGTTTTTGAAATTAAAAGAATTTTGGTTAAATCGAATTAGTATATAAATATAATTAAAAACAAGATTATTTCGGGTTAGACACGTAGCTCAGTTGGTAGAGCTGCGTGCACGCGTACGGGAGGTCTCGGGTTCGAGTCTCGCCCAGCGCATTCATGCACTTTGACCGAACCCGGTCAACAAGTCACCAACGGTCTACGTCAACGCAAAATAAACAATTTTTTTTATATTTTTATTTATTTAGTTTAATTGAAAAATCAATTAAAAATACTTAAAAATAACATTTTTAAAGATAGAAAATAGCCTTAAACTCACAAAAATATATCTAAAAATTTCATTAAAATTCTTAATAAAATCCACTCATTTACTATATTTTTCCGTCATTATTTAGGTTAGTAATTCTCGTTGTTCATTTCTCCCGACTCGTGCGCATCTCATCATCTCCAATCCAACGCACCCAATGTGAGTGAATCTTTACAAATTCCCCGTTTTAATCACGTTTTGGGGTGTATCATGTGTCTTGCTATATATTATATTTAAATCATTGTGCATACATCATATCATGAACATGTGTATTCAGTTCGTTTCAACTGTTGTGTAGTTCTTGTTAGATGCAATTTATTATTTTCAGTTCATGCAATTTCATAGGCCGCCGCTCCCCATTACATTATGAGCGTTGAGCATGTTCCCCATTTCATTATGAGCGTGAACCCGGCGTGCCCACATACGATCGGCTCCGTTTGATTGAGCCTTGATCGCACAGACATTTTTCATTTTCAGTACATGCAATACGATCGGCTCCGTTTGATTGAGCCTTGATCGCACAGATTCATTCATGTTATTTATCGTATGATGTTGGTATGTTAATGTATGCTATCATATGTTATTGTATGTTTTAGTTGTGATTGCTATTTGCCACTGCTTGATTATTTACATTTGCTCATTTATGATTATGCACAATTTTTCATTGATAAACTAACAAGTAAATCAATAATAAATGTTTATCTAACAAGGTTCACTCGCCAACTTATGTTGACCAAAAAACCCCCATTTTTACACATGATACAGGTGAGCCAGCTGCAGTCAGAAACACATAGGATTGGACTAGAAGAATAAAATGATTTAGAGTTTGGGATTGTTATGTTTGGTTTATTTTCTTTGTATTGTATGGACATGTTTGGATATTTGGAAATGTAACTTTGACTTTAATAAATATGAAACATATTAGTAAATATCATGAGCTTTGGTGATAACCCAATTATGCCCCGACTCTTATTCCGCTGCGGGTCGGGGTGTGACAGGTGACAAATATACGTTAATAGGCTGGAAGTACTCGGTGAAGCTTAAGAAGAATTGCAACCCTTTGCTTATAAGGCCTTAGTCTGTCAAGTTTCATTTTGTATTCACATTCGATCCGTCTGTGGATCTAGTTACAAGCGTTGTATTTATTATTTTTGAACTTTAAACATTTAAACGTTTGTAATAGTAATTATCCAGACTTCCGCTGTGTATTATGGTATTTTTTGGTAATGATGATATCAACTTATGTCACGATATTCCCCAACCGGGCCTACCGGGTTACACGTGGAAACTAGGGGTGTGACATGCATGGAGTAAAGAAAAAATGAGAGATGCGATGTACGCTTATATAATAATGCATAATATGATTTTAGAAGACGAAGGAAAAGCAATATGCCAGAACTATGTACCAGAAGACGTTCAGGAGTATCCACAAGCAACAATGGAAGAAAGAGTGAAGAATGCACATGAATTGCGGCCTGAAGGGGCAGATTCTGAGTTAGCGCTTGATTTGGTCGAACATGCGTGGTCGGTTCGTTATATTCCAAACGAGGGTGAGCAAGAGTCATATGAGGAAGAAGACGAAGATGATGGGAATGACGAAAGCGAAGACGAGAATTAAAAAAATATATTATTAGTTTTAAAAATATTATGTAATTGTGTTTTATTATTGATGTAATTTTTTTAATTAATAGAATATAATTTGTTAAAAGAATAGGAAAGTGTGGAGGTGACACGTGGCGGACAACGCCCAAGGGTGGGCCATTATACCACTACGCCATTTCTTCACAATGCCCTTTGCTGACAAGGATGTCACGTGGCGGACAACGCCCAAGGAATGGGGCATTATTCACCCAAACGACTACGCGTGGTCTAAGCACCGTCAAAGATCTCGGTGTGTGGTCAGTGTGTCAAAGAATGGCGGATCGACTTTCCTTGGCAACTTTAATCTTTATACATATACAAATAACTAGTAAGTTTCGCCGTCGTTGAAAGAATGTTTACTAAAGGTTAGAAAAAAATAACTTACAACATAATTAAAATTAATTACATATTTGATGCCCTCGTGTAACCAAACAATAAAACCCAAGAAATAAACTCATGATATGCTCAAATGGATATTGGCACGTGTTATATACCGATCAAAAACCATATAAACAACTATGGGTGCTGATTCCGATAAGGCCAGTACCGCCAATGTTATTCGGTGGAATTAGTTCAGCTCGTTATAGTACATATATCGAAAACCATAAAAGCAAATAACAACACTGGTACCAATGATGTTCGGTTGATACGATTTGGTCTGTACTTACGAAGCGAAAGAATAATTTATTTTGAGCACAACTCTATTTTCAATAAAATAATTAGAATTAAAAAATTAAGTAAAGGTTTATGTTTTTTATAGTATAAAGGTAAAATAAAAATTTATTTTGGGGTATCAACTTTTAATGAAGTAACATGCTTAGGTACTAACAGTTTAAAGTAACATTTTGGGTGCCAACTTTTAGTTTTGTAACAACCTAGAGTACTAAGACTATCAGGGGCGGCCCTGGGGGTGGGCGGGGAGGACCACCGGCCACGGCCCATGTTTTGCAAGGGCACATTTTTTTAAAGGGGTCGGGTGAAGTTATTTTTTTTATCTGAACCAAGATCCAACAATGACATTTGACCAAATGGAGATCTATTTGGATAGATGAGTGAAAATATGGAAAAATTCCGCTCGTCGGCCACAACTGCAACGTGCAGTGTTCCTAGGGTTTTTTTTATTAAAGAAGAAGATAGAACGAGGGTTTAGGTATGAACTGCGGCATGGAGGTATTTGTAATTACATTTGGGCCTTTCGAAATCATCCCGTTCTAAAAAACATAATAGAGAGAAAACTCTAGTTATACAGTTAAATTCAATTTTATTACTTATACATGTGTAAATTCAGTGTTATTACTTATATTATATTAGTTTTGTCACTCTACTATATTCTAAAAGTAAATTTAATTTTATTACTTATATTAGTGTTATCAGTCTATTAAATTCTTCAAAAATCAAATTGTTTATTGATTTAACTGGTTCATTATGTCGATTTATTCTTTGGATTTTTTATTGTATATTACTTATATTTGTTTTGTCAGTTAATTGTAATTTGTATTTTTAAGATTGTGACTTTATTATTCTATTTAACCTTTTTTGCTAGTTGAAGAGTTAATTACGTTTTTCGTTCCTGTGGTTTGTCAAAAATCACTATTTCAGTTCATTAGTTTAAAAATTACGAAAACAGTCCCTATGGTTTCACTTTTGTAACTATTACAGTCCAACCACACTAACGTCATCCAATTATTCTGTTAGTTTACTTGAAATGACCATAATGCCCATGTTATTAATATTAAAATTAAAATAAATAAAGAGTTCGTTAAGTTTTTCGTCCTTGTGGTTTGTTAAAAATAACCATTATAGTCCATTAGTTCTAAAAATTGCCAAAACAGTACTGGTATCCTTCACTTTACTTTTCACTCTTCTCATTTCTTCCGGCCACCTAATTTTCTCCATCACAATCGACGTCAGTATGCCTCAAGTTGACGTCGATTGTGATGGGGGAAATTAGGTGGCCGAAAGAAATGGAGAGAGTGAAAAGTAAAATGAATGATACAGGTACTGTTTTGGCAATTTTTAGAACTAATAGACTGTAATGGTCATTTTTAACAAACCACAAGGACGAAAAACGTAACTAACTCTTTATTTGTTTTAATTTTTAATATTAATAACAAGGGCATTATGGTCATTTCAAGTGAACTAACGGAATAACTAATTGCGTTAGTGCGGGTGGACTGTAATAGTTACGAAAGTGAAACCACAAGGACTGTTTTCGCAATTTTTAAACTAATGGACTGAAATAGTATTTTTAACAACCCACAGGGACGGAAACGTAATTAACTCTTAGTTGAAAAACCTTTGTGTTTACTGATTTAACTAGTTCATTGTATCAATTTATTCTTTGAATTTTGTATTTTAAGATTTCGACTTTATAATTTCTGTTCAACCTTTTTGTTAGTAGTTTCTTAAATTATTGGATTTTCCAACTTAATTTTTTCACAATTTATTTGTAGTTTTAAATTAATTGTTTTACATCGTTTATACATAATACAAAATAATAATTATTAGATAATGATTACCTTATCATCGTTTACTGCATATGATTCATGATTCGACAATTTTTATTTTTGATAAATTGTTGCATATTATATTTCACCATAAAAAGTTGTCAAATTACATCAAAACAGAAGGTAGAGGGTAACAAGCTGCGTCCCCACTCCTTTCTAAATTGCAAACCCTAACCTTTTAAAAATTAAACCCATGCTCCCCTGGAGATGAACAATTGTTGTGGATTACTCGCGGACCATAGTCAAGAAGTGGATAGCTTCTGGTGCTAGAAAGCCAAAAGTACTGAAATCAGTTATTGAGTACTGAACTTAGTTATTTTATCAAGTTTATCAATAATTTTTTTTAATGAACGGATTTTATTGATTTATGCTTCCCACTTTTTGGAATTCCAACAACAACATCAATTCCGGCAGCAAGCTTTGTTTACTTATGGAATGTTCATTTGCCTAATAAGGTTTTTGGGTATGTCATGTAAGGGGGAAGGGAGTGGGCGGCAAACTTGATCGGTAAAGGGGTTTGCCGTGTGGTAACATTGCCGCCGTCCCTCTTTGCCGAATCAGCAACCATATAGTTACCGGCAAACCTTTACCGCATCGGCAAACATTGTTTGTTGTTCGCCGCTGCTGCTACATTTAATTAAAAAAAGCTTTTTCTTTACAATAAAAAACATAACATTATTATTTAAAATCCAAAAACGATGGCATGCGTCTCGGTTTTCGAAGCTGCATTGTGTCCGCAGGACGTGCGGGCATGCACGAGCCTAGCCAAATCCCGGTTGGGTTGCACCCCCCTGCGCGCGGGTAGGACTTTGGTAAAACATGACACAAACAATTCAATGAGTGTTAGATTTTAATCTTATAAACAACTCCTTAGTTTGTCCCCACACCAATGTGGGACAAAGTATTTTTTTTGAATTAATTTTGATGTTTTAGTTGTTTTATTTAAACATACAACTTAAAAAAAATGAAAACAAAAAAAAGTTTACCAATTCATCAAGTGTCTAACTATTGCCAACACTTTAACCAAAAGTTTAAACACTTTGGTGGATTGACGTGACAGCTCTCATTGGTTGATTTTGAAGTTCAAACATTTAGGTGTTTAACCACTCCTTCCCCCTAATGTTCTGGTTGATGCCCAACTTTTAGGTTCGTGTCATGTTTGTTTATGTTCGTATCATAATCCATCATCAACTTTTTCTTTTAATTTAAAGATTTAATTATTCTATAAGAATATATATATATATATATATATATATATATATATATATATATATATATATATATATATATATATATTGTCTGGTAATGACAATACCTTTAAACACATGGGTTTAAGAGGTGGATGTCTTGGTTTCAAGTCTCACAGACAGACTACATGGATTAAAGGGAAAATTCATCGTTTAAAAAAACACAAAAAAGTCGGGTGAATTAAGTATATTTTTGTAAAAGGTTTTTTTAGAATGTATCGTTAATGGTGAACAACATAGTTATTTTGTAAAAACGACATTCGAATTGTTAATGGTGAACGATTTAGTTATTTTGTAAAATAAGACTTACAGATTTTTTTGAAGAATGTTTTTTTAAATGTTTCAGTGGAATTACTAAGTAATAGCATTTTTAATTATTTAAAACACATTGTATTCCTATAAAAGCGTTATTAATTTATTTATAAAGAGTTTCAGAAACTTTTTTTTATATAAAAACCTTCTAGAATATGATGAATATTCCAGGGGTGAATATGATATAGAGTTTCTCTGAAACTTCGTTACATTTAATCATGGTATAAAAATATTTTTTTTCAAAAATTACAAAAACAGTCCCTCGTTAACCATATAGTTACATAATTAGTTTTTATATGTAAAATGACTTAATTGCCCCTAAACCTAACCAAAAAACTAACATATGTTAGTCTTAGTACCCTAGGTTGTTACAAAATTGAATGTTAGTACCTTAGAGTGTGACTTTAAACTATTAGTACTGACCTTGTTACTTTGTATAAACCACAAGGACTAACCATGTAATTAATTCTAAAAATTTAAATACATGAAATTAGTATACAAATAATTGTATCACTAATAATTTTAGGATAAAATTGGCCTGTAATAATCCCTAGTAGACGTCAATGGCCATTGGCAGTCCAGTTTAGAATATTCCCACTGCCAGTCCTACATTTCACCTATTTTTTCTCTATTGGTCCCCGTTTAAAAACACTAACCCAGTTAAATAATTGCTGAGGTGGCTGATGATTATTCGATGACGTGTCAAAAATAGAATACGTGGCGCAACTTCTTTTTATTTTCCAATTTCAGAGATCCTTTGCCCTAAAAACAACTTAAAGCCTTTAAAACCCACAAATCCTCTTTACCAAACCCTAAATTTTCAATCATTGAACAAAAACTTAAAGGCGAACAACAAAGTGCATAAGAACGATCATCAACATCAGCAAATCTAGGCGATCATCAACCATCGTTCAAGACCAACAACCTTAGGTATGTGAATATAAGATTTACGACTTTAAACTTTTAAACCCTTGAATCCTAGTTAAAGATTCCATAAAATTAAATGGTAGGGGGATGGCTGAATTGGTGATTTTGAAAGCTTGGCATGGTGGTAAGCTTAACAACAAACCAAAATTGCACTATGATTGTGTGAATCTGATATGTTCCAAGTGGAGGTAGATAAAATGTCCTATTTTGAGCTTTCAAATTTTGTAATGGGGTATGGTTCATACAAAAGTAAGGATTTTGAAATGTACTACTTAGTTCCTAGGATGAAGTTTGAAGATGGCCTTGTTAAGTTGAACAATGACAAAGATGTTAATGACATAATGGTGAAATTGGGGGATGATATCAGGCATATTCTCATCTTTACTGCCAAAACCCATAGACCAGTGTTCCAAAAACTCGTTTGAGAACAAAGAAGGCCCAACCCAGTAACACAAAAGCCCAGCCCAGTAACCCAAAACCCTAGCCCAGTAACACAGAAGCCCACAAAGAATCCCAACAAAACCTACACCCACACAAGACCAAATAGTAGTTGCTAGTTTTATTAAGCCTTGATGTTTTGGTACACCATTTTCAAGTACACTCCCCACATCAGCAAAGAAACCTCCTGGTTTTACCAAGGCAACTGCAGAAAGACTCCTGGTTTTAACAAATTAAATCACAAAAAAGGAAGCTTTCAAGGCATAGTTATCAACTATGAACAAATTTTACTTACAGGCCACTAGAACTTCGAGAACCAGCAACTTGCTTCACTGCTACCATATCATGGTTATAATAAACATTTCCATTAGTCCCAATCCTATAGATTTTTGGTTATTGTTTTGAATGTATGAAGAAGACGAAGAAGAACTCATCGATTTGCCCTAATTGAATTGCGAGGCAGAATTCTTGTGAACTTAGGGTTTTTTCCGGGTTTCAGTTAATAAAAAGGGCTAGGGGATTTAAAAAGAGGGGAATAAAAGAAGTTGTGCCACGTATTCTATTATTGACATGTCATTAAATAATCATCAGCCACCTCAACAATTTTATTAACTGGGTTAGTATTTTTAAACAGGTGACCGAAGGAGGAAAAATACGCGAAAGGTTGGACTGGCAGGGGGAATATTCAAAAGTGGGATTGCCAATGGCCAATAACATCCACTGGGATTATACAGGCCGATTTCCCTATTTCTTATGTAATGTATATTTTTTATTAACTAAAATGTTTTATAACTATATATAAATATTCTGTTTAGACATGCAAGCCTAAACGGGTTTAACTAAAGTTTGGTCTCAAGCTTGTTTATAAAATAAATTAAGCATATGTTTAAACTCGACTTATTCAAGCTATCCTAAATAAGTTATGAGTTGGCTCCTAGGGTTTGAAAAAGAAATAAAAGCATTAAATGACATCGTTCAACCACTCAGTCCTTGGTAGTTAGGCCATCTCAACGCGACCTCATCCAACACCAACCAATAGCGCCCCCAATAACTAAAAAGAAATGGGATAAAGCCCCCCATCCACGAATAGCACCTTCTTTTATTAATTAAAAAAATGATTTGGCCCACACAAAGTCCTTTATCCATCACTATTGCAATGGGGGAGCATCAATAGCGCCCATGATATGGTGTTGAATATGTTATTGAGTGAAGAATGTTGAGATGGAGGACCCATATCGTGCAACCTTACTCGATAACGGACTTGCTTATATAGAATTCGTTATTACGTTTTGATATAACAATGATCTGTTTGTGATTACTCATCTGACTAGTTGTGAGTGAAATAAGCTTGGTTTTCCAAATGTCTGATGAATCTTTATGCTTTGAATGCTGGATGCATCAGGGATCATTTTCCCCATCCTGAAATTTGAAGGAGCTGCACCAATGCTATTATCGTCTTCAAGTTCAGCATATTATAAATCTCCTTTTCTGCATTAAGTAATTTGTATTTTTTTATAGTGAGTCTCTTTTTTAGTTGGTTCATGTTATGGCAAAGATCCTGAAATGGATTTAGAGGACGTGTGATTGCGTACATGTTACGTTATCATTTATAAATAAATAAATAAATAAATATATAATGTGTCGATTTGGGTGAATAATTAAAACTGTTTATATTATGTCATCAAATAAATTTATATGCTTAATCACTATCATAGAGTTTAATAAATCATCTATATGATAAAAAAGGCGAATAAGATTCCTGTTCCTAAGGTTTAGAATTATACTTACAATCATTTTGATTCTCATTTTCAACTTTGAAACAAAAGAACGCATAACAAATTAACAATGACTAACAATTTCATGGAGGCATTTTGTCAAATAGTTGGAGTGCATGACCGGATCAACAAAAAAATACCGTTGTTGGTCAATTAGGTCCAAAATGACAATAAGTAAACAAGTTTCATTCCATCTAACTGATTTCCACATCAAAAACATATAAAAAAACCCTAACCTATAGCCAATGCAAAACGCAAAGTTTCATCAAGGTTTACCTTAGCAAATTGGGTTCTAAACTGAAATCATTTTTTGTGCTAATATGAAAATCATTTTAAGTTAACTTCAATTCGGGTTGATCTGAAAAGCATTTTCACCGAGTATACATTTTTAAAACCAAGCGTATAGTTTATATAAATCATATATAAAGCTACATATAGGAACTCCAGTTAAATATACATAACATCACTTTTTACATTTGTGTAACCTTGTAGGCTATATATATTATATGTAACCTTGCTCGTTACATACATACGACGTCTTCTTGTCATTCGTTGCCCAAATCATGTCTTGACCTCTCGAGGTCCTGGGTAACTTAGTAATGAAGTACATTGATATTTGTTCCCATTTCCAAACAGGAATTTCGAGTTGTTGCAGCAAGCCTGATGGTTTCTGGTATTCAGCCTTAACCTTTATCGCAAGTAAGGCATTTTTCTACATAAGTAGCAATGTTGCTTTTAAGGTTAGGGCCACCAGTAGAATTCCTTCAAGTCTTGGTACATCTTATCCGATTCGGGATGGATAAAGTACCTTGACTTATGAGCTTCATCCAAAATAACCACCCGTAGGTCACCAAAGAATGGAACCCAATTCGTCAAAGAAAGTATAACGTTCCGTCCTCCTTGGGCACCAATTGTTTTCCATTCCACGTAATGATTCTGCCGGTAAGTTTTCTGGTTTAAGTGCTTCTTGCTGAGCATCGTGAATCCGAGAAGTAAGGTTAGTTTGTATGGTCATTTCTAAGGCTCGTACCCATAGAGTTTTCACTCGTTCTTTGCGACTCAAAGCATCCGTCACAACGTTCGCCTTGCCCGGATGATATTTAATTTCATAGTCGTAACCGTTTAATAGCTCAACCCATCGTCGTTGTCGCATATTTAATTCCTTCTAATTAAATATGTGTTGAAGGCTCTTATGATCCGTAAAATTGTACATTAAGTTCCATATAAGTAGTGACACCAAATTTTCAAAGCAAATACCTCCGCACCTAACACGAGGTCATGGGTGGTATAGTTTTTCTCGTGCACTTTAAGTTGTTGAGACGCGTACGCGACGACTTTGTCTCGTTGCATCAACACGTAACCGAGGCCTTGATGCGAGGCATCACAATAAACCATGAAGTCGTCGGTACCGTCCGGTAAACATAGAATCGATGCGTCACAAAGTTTATCTTTTAGTAGTTGGAAAGTCGCCTCTTGTTTCTCGCCCCAGTTGAACTTTTTATCCTTTTGTGTTAGGGACGTTAGTGGTTGAGCAACTTTTAAAAAGTTCTCTATAATCGCCTGTAATAGCCCGCTAGTCCCAAAAATTGTCGCACTTCCGTCAGTGTCTTAGGCGCTTCCCAGTTCTTGATCGCCGCAATTGTTGCTGGATCGACGTGAATTCCTTTCTCATTTACTACGTGTCCGAGAAATTTCACCTCTCGAATCCAAAATTCGCATTGGAAAATTTTGCATAAATTTGTTCTTTCTTTAGAAGTCCCAAAATAGTTCAAAGGTGCTGCTCATGTTCGCCCTTTGATCGCGAATATATTAATATATCGTCAATAAATCCTATCACGAATTTATCCAAGTATGGTTTGCACACGCGGTTCATCAAGTCCATAAATACCTCCGGTGCGTTGGTTAAACCAAACGGCATAACAAGGAACACGTAGTGACCGTAACGAGTTCGAAATGCCGTCTTGGGTATGCTCTCTTCTTGAATCCACAATTGATGGTAACCCGACCTTAAATCGATCTTAGATAAAAGCTTGAGCCTTGTAGTTGGTTGAACAGGTCGTCAATTCTGGGTAGGGGTATCGGTTTATTATAGTGAGTTTGTTTAACTCCATGTAGTCTATACACATGCGAAAACTCCCGTCCTTCTTTTTCACGAATACTACTGGGGCTCCCCAAGGTGAGAAACTCGGTCTAATAAATCCTTTATTTAACAACTCTTGAAGTTGTGTAGACAGTTCTTGCATCTCGGAGGAGCTAGTCTGTATAGAGATTTCGCCACCAGTGCAGCTCCCGGGACTGAGTCAATGCGAAACTCCACTTGGCGTCGAGGAGGCAGTCCTGGCAAGCAGTCTGGGAAGACCTCCGGGAACTCCTTCATAGTGGGGATGTCTTCCAACTTCGGCTCCTTGGTTTCCTTGTCGACTACATGAGCGAGGAAGGCTATGTAACCCTTTCGGAGGCACTTCCGCACCTTCATGTAGTTAATGATTCGAATGGGTGTCTTACGTTTTTCTCCATGGACAATGAGTGTATCTCCATCGGGTAGGGGAATGCAGATGGTTTTCTCATGACAAACCACTTCCGCCCGGTTGTCGGACAACCAATCCATGCCGACAACTACGTCAAAACTACCCAAATCAACGGGTAAAAGATCGGTAGTAAATTTCCGGGTCTGAGTTCGAGTGTGCAGCCTTTAACGATTTCTCCCGATTCCACTTTTGTCGTTCGCCAGTTCTATAGAATAAGGGACGTCTAGTTTCTTGACTAGAGGCCAAGTATATTTTTGAATTCGATAGATATAAAACTAAAGTCGGCGCTAGTATAAAAAATAATGGATGCAAAGTGTTGGTTGATAGGGAACGTACCCGTGACGACATTAGGGTCTTGGCATACGTCTTCGGCTCCTTCATGAAAGCTCTCCCACGAGCTTGGTTTTCCTTCAGGCAATCCTTCCGATAATGCCCCTTTTCAATAGATCTGTAATAACCTTTGCCTTGGCCACCCGCATTTCCGCCTAGATTTCCTTGTCCGTTTCCTCTCTGATTCACATGTCTACCTTGATTTCCGGCACCACGTCCGGTACCTGTCCAACATGTCTCCTTTCGGTGGCCAGTCTTTCCGCACTTTCACCTCTTGGAATTCCTACAAAGACCCAAGTGATGATATCTACACTTATCGCATTTGGGTAAGTGGCCCGCATAACCTGTACCACCGGTTTCATTTGTTGCTGCAAAATCCTTCACTTCTTTTGGTGGGTTCACATCTCTTTGCTTGTTCTAGTCGGGGTTATTGTTGGTGTTGGTGTTGTTTGCTCTAGTACCCTTCTTGAAGTTAGAGAATTTGCGTTTGCCCTCACTAGTAAACTCCACGTGAGTCTGCTTTTTCTCCGATCCCTTCAGAGTCAATTTCTTCATTCTCACTGCATCCTCGGTGAGGCTTACAGCCAGTGTAAACGCTTGGGTTATGGTCGTGGGGTTCGCAGAAATAACCAAGCTTCTGATTTCAGGATGAAGACCCCAAATGTATCGTTCGATTCTTTTAAACTCCGGGATAACCATGTAAGGGATCACGCGAGATAAGTCGTGGAATGGTTGAGTGTACCTCGTGATATCCGCACCAACCAGATCAAGATTCCAAAACTCTGTTTCCAATTTTTGCAACTTTGCCCGTGAATAGTACTTCTCCCAATACGCTCCTTTAACTCATCCCAAGTTAGACCATACGTTGCTTCGTCTCCCAAAGTCTGAACTTGTAAGTTCCACCACGCCAGCGCTTCGTCCACAAACAATCCAGACACATAAACCACCGTCTGGTCAGGGGCACATCGGCGCATACGGATAGTAGAATATGTCTTCACAGTCCAGCACACAAAGGCTACAGCACCGCCAGGCTTGCAATCCAGAAATTACTTATACGTGTAGCCTGAAACGTTGAACAAACATATTATATACATAAGAGAGAAAATGAGAACGCACGAATAGATTATAGAATGAATTAAGTTGTTATAAAACTTTCTGTTACCATTAGTGGCGTTTCCACCAGATGAGCCTCCCTGAACCTATCCGCTGGTTTCGCCGGTACCATCGCTATTTTCTACGCGGTTTGCCTCGTACTGCGCGAGGGCTTGGGAGATGCGTTCTTCCAGTAGTTGATTCAGTTCTGCCCCGTGGTTAGCATAGGGTTCGTGGTGCTACTCAGATGTTTCTTCTTTTCGGTTCCATGTTCTTCCAACACAAGTAACGAACGGGTTAGACAAATATTTAATAGTAAATATTTTCGGCTAATATATTATAAATATATATAAATAATTGTGACAACCGGCATAAATTAATGGTAAATCCGTACAACTTAACAATTAATTATACATTAAACTGCGTTCATTTATTGACTTAATTGATGCATGATTAGGTCATACAAAGGCTAGCACTCGTATGACATGTTTAAACTTAACAAATGGTAATGTCACATTCGTCGCTTCTCGAGAAAACGATAAACTAAGCCCGATTATGTTGGCAAAATGCTAAACCACTTTAACTTTCCGGAAAATGCATATAATCATAAAGTGTCCGATCCGCGCTAAACTATAACAATAATATTTGTCAGCGACATAAAAAATGCAGCATTTTAATGCTTATAAGACTCGAAAATGATGTTATACATCCTAAATAAACATTAGGATACTAATGGTGTATCAACGATAAAGCTTCCAGTATATCACAACTTTCATAAATTATATTTATGGGACGAATTTGGGTTCCATTCTTTGGCA
The DNA here is from genome assembly GCA_947069175.1 of Scalesia atractyloides. Taxonomy (NCBI): domain Eukaryota; kingdom Viridiplantae; phylum Streptophyta; class Magnoliopsida; order Asterales; family Asteraceae; genus Scalesia; species Scalesia atractyloides. The sequence continues at coordinate 77,711,374 of CAMTDV010000004.1, read as the reverse complement.
ACCTACGGACGATTATTTTGGACAAAGCTCATAAGTCGAACTACTCTATCCATCCAGTATCGAATAAGATGTACCAAGACTTAAAAGAATACTACTGGTGGCCTAACCTTAAAGGCGACACCGCGACTTATGTCAGGAAATGTCTTACATGCGCCAAGGTTAATGCGAAATATCAAAAGCCTTCAGGTTAGCTGCAACAACCCGAAATTCCTGTTTGGAAATGAAAACATATCTTAGTGGACTTTATTACTAAATTACCCCGGACCTCGAGAGGTCATGACATGATCCGGGTAATCATTGATCGACTAACAAAGTCCGCACATTTCTTATCTATCTGTGAGAAGGATAAAACGGAGAAGCTCGCTGAGCATATCTTAAAGAAATGGTGGCACGACATGGAGTTCCTATTTCTATCATATCGGACTGAGACGGACGCTTCGTGTCAAGAATGTGGAAATCAGTTCGAAAAGGCCTTTGGATCGCGATTGGATCTTAGTATGGCCTTTCACCCTCAAACGGACGACCAAAGTGATTGAACAATTTAAACTTTGGAGGACATGCTACGTGCTTGTGTGATGGACTTGGGCAAGTGGTGACCGATGAGTTGTTTATCTTCGGTCTTCGCCCAACATAGCGGTGACCGACATTTTCGTCCATATAAAGCTTCAAACGGGGCAGCCTGAATGCTAGTATGATAACTATTATTATATGAGAACTCCACTAAGGGCAAGTGGATGTCCCAATTTCCGCTCAAGTCCATCACACAAGCACGTAACATGTCCTCCAAAGTTTTATCGTTCGTTCACTTTGGCCGGCCATCTGAGGGTGAAAGGCCGTACTAAGATCTAACCATGATCCGAAAGCCGTTTGGAATGATTGCCAAATCCTTGACACGAATCGACCGTCTCGGTCTGATATAATAGAAATAGGCACTCCATGTCGTGCCACTATCTCCTTAAGATATAACTCAACTAGCTTTTCAGTGCTATCCTTCTCACGAATAGGCAGGAATTGTGCAGACTTCGTAAGTCGATCAACGATTACCCAAATCATGTTGTGACCTTTCGAAGACCTGGGCAACTTAGTAATAAAGTCCATTGAAATCTGTTCCCATTTCCATACAGGGATTTCAGGTTGTTGCAGCAAACCTGAGGGCTTTTGATACTCGGCCTTAACCTTGGCGCACGTGAGGCATTTTCCGCCATAATCAGTGATGTCGCCTTTAAGGTTAGACCACCAATAGTGTAACAACTCGAAAATTCGATTGTTATCTTTCCTTTTTGTTTCCGTTTATCTACCTTTTTAATCCTAGATTCGGTTAATAGTAAAGTTTATGTTAATTAATTATGGTGTTTACTTATTATCGCATCTAATCGCTTATTAAATCGCGTCGCAAATCTCATCGCATCGCAAATCGCAGTTGTTTATATGGTTTTATGTTATTTATGTGTTCTGTGTGTTTGTGGTTATGATTACAATCGCTATCGCAACGCTCTCGCACACTCGAATCGCTAAATCGCACTATTACATCAATTATAACACTTATTATACTAACTAATACGAACCGAATCGCCAAACGAACACTTAACGCGAAATCGGCAAACGAAACTTGGTCATCAGGCCAAGTTCGGCCGAACTTGACTACCACAAGTTCGCCCGAACTTGCCTGAGACACAAGGAGGTTTTTTCCCTCAAGTTCGCTCGAACTTGTACATGTACAAGTTCGGCCGAACTTAACCATCCATCCTTGAAAAACTAACAAGTTCGACCGAACTTGACTCCACCAGCCTCCATTTTTGCCTTCGCCTATAAATACCAGCTCATTCCCCTCATTTGAACTTGCTGTAAGTTCGCCCAGAGCTCTCAAAACCCGAAACCTTCGTGTTCTAAGTAAGAATCAACCCGATTTCAACCACAACAACGTTTATCAACGTTTTACAAACCTTTACAATGATTTTGGTACAAGGCATAGCCTTCGTTTTCATCAAAACTCATTCTTTTACGAAAATCTTCATCTTTTTCTTCAAAAACTTCTATTTTAAGCTTATATCTACACAATATGAGTTCGTTTGGTGATAGTAGAGGCTTCCCAAACACGAGAACTGTAAGATCTCGGCTGTAAGTGATAGATCTAAGAAAAACCTTTGAAAACCATTGATTTCTACACAAGATACGGACTTTTGATGGTATTTTGTTCATTTTCTGGTATGAAACGAAGCATCTATCAGTCAAGATCCCAGATCTGGAAGCACAAGACGTTTATGTTGGTTTACACAAGCCGGATTAATCCGAACGAACCCCGAGTTCGCCCGGATTAGCCACGCTTTTGTAAAACGGCTAAAACAGCTCTAAAAGACCTCTCCGACCTAAGTTTGCTCAGTAGCACAGGGTTGGAGGGATGAACACTCGATTTCCTCAGCAAACGACGCGAACATGCAAGATTTGGACCCGAAAATATCAAGTTCGCTCGAGAATCACCAGCTCACCAGGTCAAGTTCGACCGAACTTGTACCATTTGGGTCAAGTTCGACCAAACTTGAGTATTTCTTCACCAAATTTCTTGCAAGTTCGCCCGAACTTGCCTGGTTCCTTAGGAAACCATACAAGTTCGACCAAACTTGCCTTGTCAGTAAGGTTTTCCTACAAGTTCCCCCGAACTTGACAAGTTTCTTAGGAATACCATCAAGTTTGACCGAACTTGGCACTAAATCACCAAATTCATACAAGTTCGCTCCTTGTAAGTGCCAACTTGTCTACTGCCCAATCAAGACTTAACCGTTTCAGCTTTTCGGAGACTGATGCACTTCCGTTCGCGTATGCAGGCTGATCCGACGATTCTTATCGACTCTCCGCAGATCCCGAACTCTCCCTAAAACACACCCACAGTGAGTATACTTGACCCATTTTCGCTTTAACGCACTTTTTAGGTGTTACATACGTTCCTATATCAAAATCACTTCACAAATCAAACTGTTTATCACAGCGAATAATCTGATTTATATGCTCAATACGTGATGCTAGAAACATGTGACTAGGACTTATTTTCGTTAACTTACTTCCTTAGCTAGTATGGTACTATAGTTTGGCTAACACCCGACGGGGTCTAGTTAGGATGGACGCGCAAGCCTTCTCACGGTAGTTAGCATGAGAAATGAGCCTATGTTAATCTTTGTGAAAATGTTTTGGTGAATCATGATATGTAGTTAGATTATCTAGCGAACGGTTTCTCTATTATGTTAGTACTACAAACCTCGTATGCTCACCTTTACTTAATTGTATTGACTTGTATTTTAATGTATGTAACAGGTGAGATTCAGCGTGGATGCTTGGATGTTGCTATGTTTAGTTTAGTTTGTTTTGTTTGGATAGTTTTGTTATGTATTTCAGATTTGAACTTATGTATGAAATCTAGGGGAAATCGAACCCGGTTGAATTTTATGAGAAATCTCTGTTTTGTAATAATTGTTTAAATGTTACGTTAATAGTATGGGATATTAAGCAGGTTGTGATATGTTAAATGATTGTTATGGAACATCTTGTGAAATCAATCTGGTCGCCTAGTGCCACTAACCCCTGATGTTTCCGCCATTAGTTGGGGTGTGACAAATTGGTATCAGAGCATCATAACTTAGGATAGTAAGTAGAATTGCCATGATTCGACCTAGTAGCATGTTTAAGTACCCGATTGACTCTTCGATTTAAATGCTAAACCACTTGCCATATATGCTTAAATGTGCCTTTCCTAAGGCTAATACAATAATACACACTTAGAAACGCTCGTATCACACAAAACGAGTGATCGAATCGAGAATAGGTGTGAAAACCGAGAACTCTCGATGAGATCATTCACTCCGCGCATACTCTATCGCACGAGATATCTTCGTTGAGTTAGGAGTGATATCTAAATCTCGACAAAAATCTCCATTTCCTACTAGGAATAAAGTTGTTAAGTTAGGGGTGAAACCCGCATCTTAATAACTAATTCCGCTGTTCAATTTTCAATCTCACCAAAGTATCGGTTATACCGATGGTTTGGAACACGTATTAACTGGAAGGGTAAACACCGTTAGCCGCTCGCGGTGAGAGTGTTTATCTATTAGGCCAAAGCATGGGTCCAAATGCAAAGGGTAGTCGAATCACTTTGGCGTGTCAAACGTCTCAAAACCCTGGACATTCCCAATTGATTTAAGCCAATATCGTCGATTTACGCATCATCGGGTTTATAATTATTTATGTGTTTAAATTTTGAGAATTTTCGCTTTATTCGATTTCTCGCTTTGATGATTATCATATTATCGATTTCTTGCTTTATCGCATTTACGCTCCATAAACGCATGCACAACTCGCACAACTCTCGTAATCTAAAACGCTAAACTAATACACCAACAAAACTGATCGCTTAACTCGCTTACGCCTATGAGGATGTGTGCCTCATACGCGGTATTATCTCGCTTATCTCGCTATTATATGTCGCATATATCTCGCTTATACCTCGCATCTCGTATCGCGCTATGCATTGTTACTATTAGAAGGTGAATACGAGCAAATATGTGCTTATGTGCTTACGTGTTTATGTGTTTATGTGGATACGTGCTTATGTGTTTTGTGCCTTGTATGAATAATAATAATAAATATTTAAACGTAACTCTATTATAATCAAATCTCATCTAATCTAAATCCTTCGTGTAGATATCTTCAATGGGATCGCACACCCGAAGGAACCTCCAACGCAGCAACGCCGACAAGCGTATTGCTACCATGGTAGCCAAGGAAATGGCTAAGGTCATCCCGCAAATTGTCTCAGAAATCCACGCTGTGAGCAGTAACTCGTCTGTTGATTCGAAAGCTGAAAACCCCAAGTCTCGATTCAGCTTCAAGAACTTCAAAACTTGTGCACCTCTCGCCTTCTGGGGCAATGATGGACCGACTTCTATGTTTCACTGGTTCAATGCTATTGATGTCACTTTTAGGCAAAGTGGATGCCCTGATGACCTCCACACCGTGAACGCTACCAGAGTCTTCCAGTCACGTGCTCTCGATTCGTGGACAGCTGAAAGAAACAGGCGTGGAAATGATGAAGCTTACAGTCTATCTTGGGAGGAACTCAAGGAAGTGATGTTGAAAGAGTTTTGTCCTCCGCATGAAATGCAAAAGCTTGAGAATGAGTTTTGGGGAATTAAACAGGATGGTCCCGACAATGCTGGATTCACTGCTCGGTTTAAGATTTTGAGCATCATCTGTCCCAGCCAGGTTGATACGACTGAGAAAGCTATCAACAAGTACATCCGTGGTTTACCCGAATGTGTTGCAAATTTTGTGAAAGTCGCTCGTACTACAACCATCGAGGAAGCCTTCATTCTCGCCGCTGAGATCAATGACCAGTGAGTTCAGGATGGTTATTTCAAGAATCATGCGAAAGTCGCCAATCAAGCCGTCGTCAAACCAACCACTGCTATCGAACCACCAAGTGACCCGAAGGGAAAGCGTCATGGACGCAAAAGAGGAAACCCGAGTAAGAACTATGCTCTCGCAGCTCCAGCGAACCCTCAGCCACTCCAGTCAGCAGCACCAAACGCACCGCCAGCTAAGCGTGCGTACACTGGTTCTCACCCACTGTGCCCTAAGTGCACTTATCATCATGTGGTGGGTGGAAACTGCCGTTTTTCACAAACTACAATATCTACGGCCATTTTACTGTGAGTTGCCGATCAGGTCCTCGTCAGCCAGCTCCTCAGACTCTAGCAGCTCCAGCTTTACCCGCTCTTCCTCAAGCCAATCAGCAGCAAGCCCCAAAAGCACGTGTGTACTATGTTTGTGGTGATCCAAATCATTTTGCCAATGTCTGTCTGAATCATCCTGTCAAGCAAGAGCAGCCAGCACCACAGCCTCAGCCGCCACAGCAGCAGTCGCAGCAACAACAAGCTGCGCGTGGCAGAGCCTTCAATCTCAACTACCGCCAAGCCCAGAATGACAACAATGTTGTCAATGGTACGTTCCTTGTTAATGGTATTTATGCTTCATGTTTATTTGATACTGGTGCCGATAATTGTTTTGTATCGTTAGAATTCGAAAAGGTTTTAAAATGTAAGTGCGCTAAACTCCCAAAGACTTTCGATGTGGAAGTCGCCACCGGAAAATCCGTTACCGTTGATTCCGTCTTATGTGGTTGTTCTCTCGATCTCAACAACCATGTCTTCTCGATCAATCTCATACCTATGCAGTTAGGTAGTTTCGATATCATAGTAGGCATGGACTTTCTTTGTGAAAACCATGCTGAAGTTGTATGCTTTGATAAAATGATTCGCTTCCCCCTCTGAAATGGTGATCAACTTCATGTCTATGGTGAAACTCCCTAAAAGAAGTTGATGCTTTTGTCATGTACTCGAGTGCACAAATGCTTGCAAAAGCGATGTGTTGCTTTCCTCGCCCACATTGTGAATCCGGAGAAAGAATAGAAGACTTATAAAGATGTTCCCGTTGTTTGTGAATTTCCTAAAGTCTTTCCCAACGATTTACCCGGTTTACCCCCTACTCGCGATGTTGAATTCCGTATCGATTTGGTTCTCGGAGCTACTCCCGTTGCTAAAGCTCCTTATCGCCTTGCACCATCCGAAATGCGCGAGCTATCAAGCCAACTTCAAGAGCTTCTTGATAAAGGTTTCATACGCCCGAGCACTTCACCATGGGGCACACCTGTCCTTTTCGTGAAAAAGAAGGATGGATCGTTTCGAATGTGCATGATTATCGTGAACTTAATGTAACATTTGTCAAAAACGGGTTTCCAAAACCGCTCCGTTTTGTAATCGAATATCAAGTTATAAATGTCACGTTGTGTATTTATGGTTATTTCGGTTTTTTATGATACATAATTAATAAACAAACTAAACTATAAAAATTATATTTGATAAAAAGTGAAAACAAAATAAATAAAAAAGAAATGCTGCTGCCGGGACTCGAACCCGGGTCAGCCAGAACTGAATCCAAAGACTTAGCATACACTCACATCACCACTCCGCCACTTGTTGTTTTCTGCTATCTCTAGGAAACAAATAAGATTTATACACAAACTCGGTTAAACCGGTTGCGCCAACTGAGAAACGGAAATCGACAAATCAATCGTCAAATCGCTTGATTACTCGCACATTCAGTTTATAACCGATGCACCGACGATTTTTAATCAAGTCGGAATTGATTGAACATCAAGTCTCATCATTATCGGTTTTTATAACCGAAAAACAATCATGTCCAGATTACTTCAACTCCAGACCCCTCTCGCGACTTAGAAACATCATACCAACATTCCATTTCACTTTCGTCACACTTTCAGTTCGTCAGAACGCTTAAATCAACTCGCCGGAATTTTCTGCAAGATTCGCCGGAAAAGCGTATTCATCCTCAAAACGGTAAATCTTTCAATAACGTTGTAGTTCAACAATTGTTAGGCTATTTCTAACTTAAACCTTTCAATTGAAATCGAATTCAGGCACTGTATTCAGCTAATTTCAGTTCGCCGGAAAAATTCTGAAATCTCTATATTCATCTGAGAATCGGTAAGGGCATTCAAACCCTCTGTTAACATTTGCTGATCACTTCAATTTCACGATTAGCTAATAAAAACGGTTAATTGTCTTGTTCAGTTGAAGAGCATAAAAACAGGGACCGACACATTGCCGAAAATCTGAAATAAACCGTTCATCGGTATGTTCACCTCTAATTACCGTCTCTGCCATTTCATTTTAGCCTTAAGAATGTTTGTTAATCGTAAAAACAAGGAACGGATTAGTGAATCAGTTGACTGTAATCTGAATGTAGAAGACGAAGTTAGTTAAGTTATAAGTTTAATTAAAATCAGTAATATGAACGGGTTAGACACACAGTCCAGCGGTGGACTGTGTGCAAAACATATACGCATGTCCCGAGTTCGATCCCTGATACACGCACTCCTTATGTAATAAAATGCCTTTTTTTTAAAACTAAACCGGGTTAATCCCGTTAATTGTTAAGTATAATAAAAACCGAGATATTAACCAGGTTAGACACACAGTCCAGCGGTGGACTGTGTGCAACACTGAATCGCACGTCACGAGTTCGAAACCTGATACTGGCACCGGTTCGTTGAATTAAAATGTTTTTGAAATTAAAAGAATTTTGGTTAAACCGAATTAGTATATAAATATAATTAAAAACAAGATTATTTCGGGTTAGACACGTAGCTCAGTTGGTAGAGCTGCGTGCACGCGTACGGGAGGTCTCGGGTTCGAGCCTCACCTGGCGCAAACAATTCCACTGACCGAACCGGTCAACAAGTCAACAAGTCAACGGTCAACGGTCAACGGTAAACGCAAAATAAACAATTTTTTTATATTTTTATTTATTAAATTTAATTTAAAAATCAATTAAAAATACTTAAAAATAACATTTTTAAAGATAGAAAATAGCCTTAAACTCACAAAAATATATCTAAAAATTTCATTAAAATCCTTAATAAAATCCACTCATTTAATATATTTTTCCGTTATTATTTAGGTTAGTATTTCTCGTTGTTCCGCTCATCTAATTCGTGCGCATCTCACCATCTCCAATCCAACGCACCCAATGTGAGTGAATCTTTACAAATTCCCCGTTTAATCACGTTTTGGGGTGTATCATGTGTCTTGATATATATATTATACTTAAACCATTGTGCATACATCATATCATGAACTTGTGTATTCAGTTTGTTGTTGTGTGGTTATTGTTGGATGCAATTTATTATTTTCAGTACATGCAATTTCATAGGCCGCCGCTCCCCATTACATTATGAGCGTTGAGCATGTTCCCCATTTCATTATGAGGTTGAACCTGGCGTGCCCACATACGATCGGCTCCGTTTGATTGAGCCTTGATCGCACAGACATTTTCATTTTCAGTACATGCAATACGATCGGCTCCATTTGATTGAGCCTTGATCGCACAGTTTCATTTATGTTATTTATCGTACGATGTTGGTATGTTCATCTATGCTATCATATGTTATTGTATGTTATAGTTGTGATTGCTATTTGCCACTGCTTGATTATTTACATTTGCTCATTTATGATTATGCACAATTTTTCATTGATAAACTAACAAGTAAATCATTAATAAATGTTTATCTAATAAGGTTCACTCGCCAACTTATGTTGACCCAAAACCCCCATTTTTACACATGATACAGGTGAACCAGCAGCAGCCAGAAACACATAGGATTGGACTAGAAGAATAGAATGATTTAGAGTTTGGGATTGTTATGTTTGGTTTATTTTCCTTGTATTGTATGAACATGTTTGGATTATTTGGAATGTAACTTTGACTTTAATAAATATGAAACATATTAGTAAATGTCATGAGCTTTGGTGATAACCCAATTATGCCCCGACTCTTATTCCGCTGCGGGTCGGGGTGTGACACTTAATAAGCTTACGATAAAGAACCGCTATCCTCTTTCTCGTATCGACGACTTATTTGATCAGCTTCAAGGTGCTACTTGTTTTTCCCAGATCAATCTTCGTTCCGGTTATCATCAGTTACGCGTGTTGGAAGAAGACATTCCTAAAACTGCCTTTCGTACCCGTTATGGCCATTTCGAATTTGTGGTCATGCCTTTTGGTCTTACCAATGCACCCACGGTGTTCATGGATTTGATGAACCATGTGTGTAAAGCCTTCTTAGATCGTTTCGTCATTGTTTTTATCGATGACATCCTTATCTATTCAAAGTCGAGAGACGAACACGCGCATCATCTCCGTTTAGTCCTCGAACTTCTTCAAGTTAATCGCCTTTATGCTAAGTTCTCAAAATGTGAATTCTGGCTCGAAGAAGTCCAATTTCTCGGCCACATCGTTAATAGTCCAGGAATTCATGTCGACCCCGCGAAGATTGAAGCTGTCAAGAGTTGGATTACGCCAAAGAATGCCTCTGAAATCCGTTCATTTCTTGGATTGGCGGGTTACTACTGTCGATTCATCGCCGACTTCTCGAAAATCGTCGTTCCGCTTACCGCTTTAACTCATAAAGATAAACCTTTTGTTTGGGATTCTAAACAAGAGGAAGCTTTTCAAACTCTCAAGCGTATGCTATGCAACACTCCTGTTCTCGTTTACCCGATGGAAACAACGATTTCGTTGTTTATTGCGATGCCTCTAATCTTGGCCTTGGTTGTGTTCTCATGCAACGAGAAAAGGTTATCGCGTATGCGTCTCGCCAACTCAAGATCCACGAGAAGAATTACACAACCCACGATCTCGAACTCGGTGTAGTTGTTTTTGCATTGAAGATATGGCGACACTACCTTTACGTTACTAAGTGTACGATCTTCACCGACCATAAGAGCTTACAACATATCTTCAACCAAAAGGAACTAAATATGCGCCAACGCCGATGGGTTGAACTTCTCAACGATTACGATTGTGAGATACGCTACCATCCCGGCAAAGCAAACTTCATCGCCGATGCTCTAAGTCGACGAAGCTATGTATATAGTGTTCGTGACTCTCAAGCTTTGAATGATCTCAAAATCATGATTCGCTCCGCTCAATTCGCATGTTTTAACGAGAATACTTTGGAAGAAGAAATGAAATGTGGTGCCGAAACTCAGCTTGTGTCTAAATCTGATGGTATTTATTACTATCTCAATCGTATTTGGATTCCAAGTCGTGATAATCTTTGTAAGTTGCTAATGACCGAAGCTCATAAATCTCGATATTCCATTCACCCCGGTGCCGACAAGATGTACCAGGACCTTCGTTCTAAGTACTGGTGGCCGGGCATGAAAAAGGATATCGCCGTTTACGTCTCAAAGTGCTTAACTTGTTCGAAAGTTAAAGCCGAACATCAAAGGCCCTCTGGCTTACTAGAACAACCCGAAATCCCGATGTGGAAGTGGGAGAGTATGGTTATCGACTTCGTTACTAAACTTCCCCGTACTTCATCCGGTCACGATAGCATTTGGGTTATCGTTGATCGTCTTACTAAATCCGCGCATTTTATTGCTATACGAGAAGACTTGAAGGTCGAACGGTTAGCCCGAATCTATACCGACGAAGTTATATGTCGACACGGAACGCCTCGTGACATCATCTCTGACCGAGACGGTCGTTTTACTTCGCGTCTCTGGGAGACTTTTCAATCCGCTCTCGGTACTACTCTCAGCCTCAGTACCGCTTTTCACCCTCAAACCGACGGTTAGACTGAACGAACGATCCGCACCCTCGAAGACATGCTTCATGCGTGCATCATAGATTTTGGTGGTAACTGGGATACACATTTACCTTTAATCGAATTCTCGTACAATAATAGTTATCATACCAGCATTCAAATGGCTCGTTTTTGAGGCACTGTATGGAAGAAAATGTCGATCGCCTATTGCATGGCACGAGATCGGAGAAGCACATATCACCGGTCCCGAGCTAATTCAAGAAACGACGGAGAAAATACTCCAGATTAGAGACAATCTCTTGAAAGCTCGAAGTCGTCAAAAGAGTTATGCCGATAAACGCCGCAAGCCCCTGCAATTCGAAGTGGGAGATCACGTTCTCATAAAGGTTGCACCTTGGAAGGGAGTGGTCCGCTTCGGCAAGAAAGGAAAGCTAGCGCCTCGATACGTTGGTCCTTTTAAGATTCTGGAAAGAATCGGTAAAGTAGCCTATCGTCTCGAATTACCGGAGGAACTCAACAACGTACATCCGACTTTCCACGTGTCTAATCTTAAAAAGTGCCTAGCCGAAGAGAATCTCCATGTACCTCTCGAGGATCTGCAAATCAACGAGACTCTCCATTTCGTGGAAAAGCCTGTGGAAATCATGGACCGAGAGACTAAGAAACTACGACGCTCTCGCATCCCTATCGTGAAAGTCCGATGGGAGGGCAAACGCGGCGCCAAGTTTACTTGGGAATTGGAAAGTGATATGAAGGCCAAGTGCCCACATCTATTTGTTACAGCTACTACTTGAATTTCGGGACGAAATTCCCTAAAGTAGGGGAGACTGTAACAACTCGAAAATTCGATTGTTATCTTTCCTTTTTGTTTCCGTTTATCTACCTTTGTAATCCCGAGATTCGGTTAATAGTAAAGTTTATGTTAATTAACTATGGTGTTTACGTTATTATCGCATCTAATCACTTATTAAATCGCGTCGCAAATCTCATCGCATCGCAAATCGCAGTTGTTTATATGGTTTTATGTTATTTATGTGTTATGTGTGTCTGTGGTTATGATTACAATCGCTATTGCATCGTTCTCGCACACTCGAATCGCTAAATCGCACTATTACATCAATTATAACGCTTATTATAACTAACTAATACGAACCGGATCGCCAAACGAACACTTAACGCGAAATCGGCAAACGAAACTTGGTCATCAGGCCAAGTTCGGCCGAACTTGACTACCACAAGTTCGCCCGAACTTGCTTGAGACACAAGGATGTTTTGCTTTCCCTCAAGTTCGCTCGAACTTGTACATACATGTACAAGTTCGGCCGAACTTAACCATCCATCCTTGAAAATCTAACAAGTTTGACCGAACTTGACCCACCAGCCTCCATTTTTGCCTTCGCCTATAAATACTCAGCTCATTCCCCTCATTTGAACTTGCTGTAAGTTCGCCCAGAGCTCTCAAAACCCGAAACCTTCGTGTTCTAAGTAAGAATCAACCCGATTTCAACTGCAACAACGTTTATCAACATTTTACAAACCTTTACAACGATTTTGGCACAAGGCATAGCCTTCGTTTTCATCAAAACTCATTCTTTTACGAAAATCTTCATCTTTTTCTTCAAAAACTTCTGTTTTAAGCTTAGATCTACACAATACAAGTTCGTTTGGTGATAGTAGAGGCTTCCCAAACACGAGATTTGTAAGATCTCGGCTTGTAAGTGATAGATCTGAGAAAAACCTTTGAAAACCATTGATTTCTACACAAGATACGGACTTTTGATGGTGTTTTGTTCATTTTCTGGTATGAAATTAAGCATCTATCAGTCAAGATCCCAGATCTGGAAGCACAAGAACGTTTATGTTGGTTTACACAAGCCGGACTAATCCGAACGAACCCCGAGTTCTCCCGGATTAGCCCACGCTTTTGTAAAACGGCTAAAACAGCTCTAAAAGACCTCTCCGACCTAAGTTTGCTCAGTAGCACAGGTTTGGAGGGATGAACACTCGATTTTCCACAGCAAACGACGCGAAAACGCAAGATTTTGGACCCGAAAACATCAAGTTCGCTCGAGAATCACCAGCTCACCAGGTCAAGTTCGACCGAACTTGTACCCGTTTAGGTCAAGTTCGACCGAACTTGAGTATTTCTTCACCAAATTTCTTGCAAGTTCGCCCAAACTTGCCTGGTTCCTTAGGAAATCATACAAGTTCGACTGAACTTGCCTTGTCAGTAAGGTTTTCCTACAAGTTCGCCCAAACTTGACAAGTTTCTTAGGAAACCCATCAAGTTCGACCGAACTTGGCACTAAATCACCAAATTCATACAAGTTCACTCGAAGTTGTGTGTTTACACACAAGTTCGCCCGAACTTGTCTACTACCCAATCAAGACTTAACCGTTTCAGCTTTTCGGAGACTGATGCACTTCCGTTCGTGTATGCAGGCTGATCCGGCGTTCTTCTCGACTCTCCGCGGATCCCGAACTCTCCCTAAAACACACCCACAGTGAGTATACTTGACCCATTTTCGCTTTAACGCACTTTTTGGGTGTTACATACGTTCCTATATCAAAATCACTTCACAAATCAAACTGTTTATCACACGCGAATAATCTGATTATATATACGTGATGCTAGAAACATGTGACTAGGACTTATTTTCGTTAACTTGCCTCCTTAGCTAGTATGGTACTATAGTTTGGCTAACACCCGACGGGGTCTAGTTAGGATGAGAAATGAGCCAATGTTAATCTGTGTGAAAATGTTTCGGTGAATCATGATATATAGTTAGATTATCTAGCGAACGGTTTCTCTATTATGTTAGTACTACAAACCTCGTATGCCACCTTTACTTAATTGTATTGACTTGTATTTTAACGTATGTAACAGGTTGAGGATTCAGCGTGGATGCTTGGATGTCGCTATGTTTAGTTTAATTTGTTTTGTTTGGATAGTTTTGTTATGTATTTCAGATTTGAACTTATGTATGAAATCTAGGGGAAATCGAACCCGGTTGAATTTTATGAGAAATCTCCGTTTTGTAATAATTGTTTAAATGTTAAGTTAATAGTATGGGATATTAAGCAGGTTGTGATATGTTAAATGATTGTTATGGAACATCTCGTGAAATCAATCTGGTCGCCTAGTGCCACTAACCCTGATGTTTCCGCCATCGGTTGGGGTGTGACAAATAGAATTCCTTTAAGCCTTGGCACATCTTATCCGATCCGGGTGGATAGAGTACTTTGACATGTGAGCTTCGTCTAAAATAATCGTCCGTAGGTTGCCAAAATATGGAACCCAAATTCGTCCCATAAAGTATAACTTTCCATCCTCTTTTGGCACCAATTGTGTTTCCATTCGTGTAACGATTTAGCTGGTATATTCTCAGGTTTAAGTGCTTCTTGTTGTGCATCGCGAATCTGAGAAGTAAAGTTATTTTGTAGTCATTTCTAAGGCTTGAACCCTTAGAGTTTTCACCCGTTTTTTACGACTCAAGGTGTCTGCCATTATGTTCGCCTTGCCCGGATGATACTTTATTTCGCAGTCGTAATCATTCAATAACTCAACGCATCTTCATTGCCATATTTAATTCCTTCTGATCAAATATGTGTTGCAAACTCTTGCGATCCGTAAAGATGGTACAACGTGTCCCATATAAATAATGCCGCCAGATTTTTAATGCAAATACCACCGCACCTAGTTCGAGGTCGTGCGTGGTATAACTTTTCTCATGTACCTTAAGTTGTCGGGACGCGTACGCGATGACTTTGTCTCTTTGCATCAACACGCAACCGAGTCCTTGATGCGAAGCATCACAATATACGACAAAGTCGTCGGTACCGTGAGGTAAGGATAGTATCGGTGCGTCACAAAAGTTTGTCTTTCAATAGTTGGAAGCCGCTTCTTGTTTGTCGGCCCAATCAAACTTTTTATCCTTTTGTGTTAGTGACGTTAGAGGATGGGCCATCTTTGAAAAATTCTCTATAAAACGTCTGTAATAACCCGCTAATCCCAAAAATTGTCGCACTTCTATCGGCGTCTTAGGCGCTTCCCAATTCTTTATCACCTTGATCTTGGAAGGATCGACATGAATTCCCTTTTCATTTACTACGTGCCCAAGAAACTATACCTAGCGAATCCAAAATTCACATTTGGAAAACTTCGCGTAAAGTTGTTTGTTCTTCAGAAGTTCCAAAATAGTTCGTAAATGCTGCTCATGCTCATCCTTCGTTCGCGAATATATCAATATAGACTATGACAAATTTGTTGAGATACGGCTTGCACACGCGGTTCATAAGATCCATGAAAACCGTCGGTGCATTTGTTAAGCTAAACGGCATCACAAGAAACTCGGAAGGCCATTTTGGGTATGCTCTCTTCTTGAATCCTCAGTTGATGGTAACCCGATCGCAGGTCGATCTTCGAATAAAAACTTGAACCTTGTAATTGATCGAACAAGTCATCAATTCTAGGTAGGGGTATCGGTTCTTGATGGTGAGCTTGTTCAACTCACGGTAATCTATACACATACGCAAGCTCCCGTCCTTTTTAACGAATAATACCGAAGCTTCCCAAGGTGAAAAACTTGGTCTAATAAATCCTTTATCTAACAAATCTTGAAGTGAAGTAGATAATTCTTGCATCTCGGATGGGGCTAATCGGTATGGTGACTTCACCACTGGTGCCGCTCCAGGCACCAAATCAATGCGAAACTCCACTTCACGTTGTGGAGGCAGTCCCGGCAAGTCTTCTGGAAGGACTTCTGGAAACTCCTTCACGACGGGGATGTCTTCTAACTTCGGCTCCTTAACTTCTTTGTCAACTACATGTGCGAGGAAGGCTACACAACCTTTTCGTAGACACTTTTGCGCCTTCATACAACTTATAATCCGTAAGGACGTTTCGCGATTTTCTCCATGTACTACGAGTGTTTCTCCATCCGAAAAGAGGATGCGGATGGTCTTCTCTTGGCAAATCACTTCCGCCCGGTTGTCGGACAACCAATCCATTCCGACAACCACGTCAAAACTACCCAAGTAGACTGTAAAAGATCGATAGAGAATTTACGCGCTCCAAGTTCGAGTGAGCAACCTCGAATAATTTCTCCTGTTTTGACTAAATTCCGTTCGCCAGTTCTATAGAATAGGGGATGTCTAATTTACTCGACTCTAAGCCAGGTATATTTTTAAATTCTATAGATATAAAACTAAAGTCGGCGCTAGTATCAAATTGAACGGATGCAAAGTGTTGGTTTATAGGAAACGTACCCGTAACCACGTTCGGGTTTTGGCGTGCATCCTTTGCTCCGACCCCGAGCTTGGTTATCCTTTGGGTAATCCTTCCTGTAATGCCCTTTATCTCCACACCCATAACATCCTTGACCTTTGCCATTCCCGTTTCCACCTAGTTTTTTATTGCCGTTACCACATGGATTTCCATTACCGCCCTGGT
This sequence comes from Scalesia atractyloides, assembly GCA_947069175.1. Classification (NCBI taxonomy): domain Eukaryota; kingdom Viridiplantae; phylum Streptophyta; class Magnoliopsida; order Asterales; family Asteraceae; genus Scalesia; species Scalesia atractyloides. Next base: position 77,694,747 of record CAMTDV010000004.1, on the reverse strand, counting down.
TTCCACGTCCAGTACCCACCCAACATGTTTCCTTGTTGTGCCCAGTCTTACCGCATTTTTCACACTTGGTATTTCTGCAAGCGTCCAAGTGGTGGTATTTACACTTGTCTCATTTTGGTAGAGAACCCGCATAAACTTTACCACCAGTGGTGTTAGTTGCCGCAAATGATTTAGATTCCCTTGGTGCGTTCGCTTCCCTTCTTTTGTTGGAACGGTTGTTATTGTTGTTATTTGCTTGAGTGCCCCTTTTAAAGTTTGAGAACTTTCTCTTTCCGTCACTCGTCGACTCCACATGAGTCTCCTTCTTGCCAGAACCAGTTCTTGACAGCTTTCCTAGTCGAACAGCCTACTCAGTGAGGGCAACAGCCAAATCAATCGCATTAGTGATATTAGCAGGCTTGGAAGAAGTAACCATGCTCAAGATTTCAGGAGCAAGTCCCCAAATGTATCTCTCAATCCTCTTAATTCCGGTTCCACCAGATATGGAACAACCCTTGACAAGTCATGAAAGCGTTGTGTATAACCAGCAATATCAGCTCCAACCATCTTCAAGTTCCAGAACTCAGTCTCAAGTTTTTGAATTTCAGCTCTCGAACAATATTTCTTCCTCATTAACTCCTTAAGTTCTTCCCACGTCATAGAATAAGCAGCATCTTCCCCTTTGGTCTGAACTTGGAGGTTCCACCATGACAGTGCTCCGTCCACAAATAACCCAGTAATGTAGGTGGCCCTTTGGTCAGGCGGACATTTGCTCATTCTGATAACCGAATCAGTTTTCTCAGTCCAACGGGCAAACACAACGGCACCCCCAATGGCATCAAAGTTCAAAGGTTTTCAGGTCAAAAACTGCTTGTATGAGCAACCTGAAACATTTGTATGAACAAATTGTAAATTAGCATTGTTCAAAGCACGAATAGAATAAACGAGAGTATTGTATGTCATCATAGATAACCAAATATTACCGGTATTGGAGTTACCTCCAGATGAACCTCCAGTGCCACTGCTGTGCTCAGTGCGGTTAGCCTCATACTACGCTACGAAGAGTATGTGGTTTGCGATCGGATATGATTGATTTAAACAGTTGTGTCACTTTTATGAAGCTTGCTAAAGAAATGATTAATTTTGTTTGTTTGAAAAGGGTGTCGGACTAAACCAACAATTTTGGTTTGATTACTTTAACTACTAAATTCAAAAGATTGCAAAAAAACTTAATTAATGATTGTAAACAATAATGAGAAAACAAGATTCACACCCGGTTCGATAATTGCAAAGCCTAGGGTTTCTAACAATTTTAGATTGATTCAATTGAACTTGTATTAACGGTTTTGATATCACAAAGCTTAGGTGCCAATTGATATCAACGTCATAGACAACGGACCACAATGCACTTCGTTACTTTAGACAAGTAAAATCCTTTCGAATGATAAAGCATAAATACACAAAATTATTTTGCAAAGTCAAATTTTATAAGCACTCAACAATTCGCAAATGTAGTTCAAATGCAAGACAATTATCAATCAATTCAAAACACAACTCAATTTGTCACAAAATCAACTAGAATTCATAAACAAACCCTAAACCTTACGAAAATCTACACCGGGGTGAAACCTCCGGGAATTAGCCGCTCATGGTGAACGGAACACGATCAACAACAGATTGAAACCCGAAATTAGACATCTTGAAGCCTTGAATGATGATGATGATGGTGGTAGTTATGGTTTATGGTGAAGAATAGAGATGGATGGATGATGGTGATGGTGATGATGGATTAGGGTTAGGATTGAGTGATTCGATGATTCGGATGGATTGGAATGGTGAAAGATGATGTGGTTGATGATCTTGGCTGCAAGAAGGGTATTCAAACTCCAAGAACTCGTAACTCCCAAGAATAGGTCAAAAAATGTGTTTTAAACCCGTCCCTAAATCAACAACAACAAATATTCGTGATGCAGATTTAGGAGAGCCGTCGCCGACAGCCTGATGCCCGTCGGTGACGGAACATGTATCTTCTATTTATCTCTGACGCTCTATCCTACTGCCTACGGGCAATTTGGGCGACGGAAGTACACATGGTGCGTCGCCGACGGCCCACAAGGGCGTTAGCAACGGTGCCTCAAAACTCTATTATCTGTTTTCTTCAAATCTCGCTTCCGGTTGATCCCGTTCGGGTCCCGGTGCTCCGTTTTGCTCCCGATTAGCACCTTAAACTCCATAAGACCTGCAAAACACAAACCTTATTAAAAGTAGGCTATCCGAAATTAAAATTCACGTAAAAACATAAACTTAAACATAAACAAACACCGGTTTTCGACCACATATCACATCCCCACACTTGTCTTTTGCTTGCCCTCAAGCAAATCTGCGTTTCACTTTCACGTGGGTCGAACAAGACATACACTTCTCATTCTTGAGACGTAAGTTAAGGTCTAATGTTATACCCAGTTCTAGCTTTTTACAATTTTCAAAATATTCTAGCGGTAAAGGATTAATCACATAAAAATGTTTACCCAAGATTAACTCACCCTTGAAAATCACAAGTCATGCATACCACTCACAATCTTCTCTCCCCTCAGTTTACAAATTGGCTAATTTAGTGGTGGATTAGCACTTTTAAAGTGATCATTCAAAACCGAATAGAACAAGTACCCGCATAGGCTTGCATCTCAATCATTCTCCACCGCCGAACACAAATACTAAGCACAAGTCAAAAGGTCTTTAAAGGGTTGTAATGGGGCTAGGCTAAGGGTATGGAATAAGATCTTTTGAAAGTGGCGAAAGTGATGAAAATTCGACTTTTATTACAAACAGCTACACTTAAACCGAATAATCAAAAATCAACAACTAATAGGCAAAAACGTTCGCCTTTTATTTGACAACTACCACACATCTTTTTGTATTTTTCTCAATGACTTTACTCTTATTTTTTCTCAATGACTTTACAAACAACTAATCCTATGATCGAATTTTCATCACACGGGTTAAAAGAGGCTTAAAGGTCAAGGGCTAAATGGGGTGATCAAACCAAAAGTTTAGGCTCAAAGTTGGCGACTAGGGGGTAGATTTCGGGTAAGGATAATAAATGGTGTAAAAGGAATAGGTTTACCTAATGCCTTAATCATTCTCATGCTTGTATTCGGTCTATGGTCTCAAACGTATCAAAAGATGCAAGTTCTAGAATACATGACTGATGGTCCACTCAACAAAGAAATGTGTGATGTATAACGGTGGCTCAAAGATCTCACGTATATAAAGGGTATGATATGTGGTATGCATAACTTATAAGTTTCTTAGGCGAATTATTCCCAAATAACCACCCGCTAAATATCTGTCATGCTATTAACTTGAACTTGACCATGACAAAAGACCAAATGAGTTGTGCCATCCCTCGTTAACTTAGTTACTTGTGCTTCTTAGATCGCCTCAAACAAAGACATTTTTGAAATTTTTTTGAAATTTTCCCTCATCCCCACACTTGAGGTCAACATTGTCCTCAATGTGTATGATATGTGGTATGCATAAATTATAAGTTTCTTAGGCGAATTATTCCCAAATAACCACCCGCTAAATATCCATCATGCTATTAACTTGAACTTGACCATGACAAAAGACCAAATGGGTTGTGCAATCCCTCGTTAACTTAGCTACGTGTGCTTCTTAGATCGCCTCAAACAAAAACATCTTTTTTGAAATTTCCCCCATCCCCACAGTTGAGGTCAACATTGTCCTCAATGTATAATGTTTAAATGAATGGGTCAAAATCGAAAAACTTTTTCTTTCTCCCCCCATCCCCACACTTGAGGTCAACATTGTCCTCAATGTGTAAGAATGGAGCTTTGAAAATCGCATAAGGGATGTGACACGGCTGACTTCCCCAAAATTTCACCCCGGAAAAATAGAAAACAATTTATAATCCACTTGTTTGCTAACTAAAAACCAAAAGTAAAAAGAAACGTATGCACCTGGTTTTCAGCTCGTTCCTCGTGTGCTCTTCGTTCTCAATAAACTTGGTTGTCTCACAAACATGGTGTACCTACAAATCTCAATCCTTGTGTCAAAGCATGCTTCTCACAACCATCAACATTTGTTAGTAGCCTAGTTCTACAAATTTTAGAGAATATTACCAAGCCATACGTTAATTTATTTTGATTTATGTGGAAAATAATATACAACAACAACAATCCTAACTCACTTTCATAGGAATCACGGTTGCATTTAGCTTATGCAACAAGCCCTTTTAAACCTTCCGACATCTCGAGAAGAGAGTAGGTCTCGTGAGGGTTATATAGGGGACGCACCCACAAAGTTCATTTAACTAGGAAAGTGGTAAAAACTAGCTACTAGCTAACGAAAGACTATTTAAATAAAAGAAAAATGTACAACAACAACAGAGAACATACCTCGCCTATCTCTGATAGCGCTCATTTGGGTCGACCGGCGGGTATGGGTTGTAGGAGTACCCGATGAGGGCTGACATCACCTCCTTCCAACTGTCGAGGGGTCCAGGTTCCCCTTCGGATGGTGTCGGTAGCTGTGGTGGAAGGAAACTCGAACCCGGAGCCTCGGGCCAATGCGGAGACGGGTCGAAAGGACCACGGGGTACGGAAGATCCTCGAATCTTTGCCAAGGTGTGTGCTCTTGATATCGGGAATCCATCCATATGGTCCCGTAACTGCCTTTCTTGATCATGAAGGAATTTGTAATTATTGCACGCCATTTGCTGCTCGGTACCTATTGCCATCCAACGACGGTCTTCTTGAGCATTCCGTTCCATTTGGAGGCGATATGGCTCCTCCTCCCACTCGCACCTTCGAGCATTCTCTTGTACCCGCTGCTGCTCCAATTGTTCCTTTCGAGATATCTACTGAGCTTGGAACAGTTGTTGCTCTTCCCAATATTGGTCCACCTTCGCTCGGTGGGCGGCCTCAGCAGACCAATGATCTTGTTGTTGGGGGGAAGAAATTTTGTTCCCACTGTCGACGACTCTCGTGATATTCATGGTTTTCTCCAATACCTGCCGAAACATTGTCATAGATATCTGGCTCCCCGATTATAATTGCAATGATCAGGTTTTCTTCGTGAAACCACAACCTGAGCCACCTCATTTGAAACTTCCTGGTGGGCTCTTGCATATCTTCGACGTGGTCTCCTTTCACCACCTTGCTCTTCCTCTTCCTCTTCATCACCCATTTCTTCGTCCCCTTAGGCTCCTTGAGCCTCACTTCGATCCACAAATTGAAAATTGTTGCCATGCTCATCCTTAACTGTATACTGGTTACCGAAGACGAAACATTAAATTTCCAATGGCGCTTCATTGATGCAAAAAGATCTGATCATTGGTTTGGCAACCCATAGTGACTCTACAGGCAATGGTTTTGCTGCAAAATCATAGCACTGATTATTCTCACATATGGGATCATTTTTCTATTGCATGCCTCTCTCGTATCCACGTATTCATCATCACTATTTGCCGCCACGACAGTTCGGCGAACGTATAACAATGCATGTAACACCCGACAATCAGGTGCCTTCACTTTCGCACGGTCTCCGAACCGCACCATTACATTCTCTAATGAGATGCCTTGGAGAATTTTCCCTTCCAAAGACAAATCATTCCTTGACTCCCCCATTCCACCTGATTTACTAACACAGCCGCCAACATACCCGGCGGTCAGCACCGTTCATCTTGTTATCCAAAAACTGATCAATATTGTAATAATCATATGCTTCAACCCCAATGAATCGAACCGGGCTATCACGTTCAATGCTCAAACGGCATGACCATTTGATTTTTACCAATATCACCAACTAGTTGCCACGTGTGAGCAGGCCCATCCCGGTTAACGAACCGTTAGCGTTGATAACCATTCACAGACCGCCGCCAAATAGACCCGAGGTGTGATGTCCTCACACCAATCCAACACACGTTCCCAACCAAGCCTCTCGACTTTTTGGACAATCCCAATTGCTCTAAACTCCTCCACATTGACTGACCTTTCCGGCACCGAAGTTGTAACATTCCCCGAGACCATCTTCCATTTCCACATCTTCGCTTCCAACTTTTTGTTATTAAACCTTAGAGAGGTTTCTTTTTGTTATCATTCCACGCAGATGCGGTACGACTGTTCTTGAATTCTTCCCACGCCCAATCCTGCTGATACAATCTTGCATCATTCTCTTCCACAACACTCAATTGTTCCCACTTTCGTTGAATGTAGCCCGATCCCGAACTGGCTCCCGAAGATGAGCCTTCACCAGAAGTCTTGCTCCTCTTCCTTCCAAACATGGCTACAATCACAAACAAGGGGAAATAATTAGCATAACCCACTTCAAACAATTTTCAAACTTTGAACATAGCCTCAATGTTAAACCAAAAGCAAGTTATAGATGCAAATTAGTGTGTTTAAACTTAAAAAGTAGCAAACTTTATCATCTAACACTTCATTTTTTATGCTTACTCTTAAATTCTTAAAAGTTCACAAGGTTCAACATCATGTCTATGTTCAATCACGCAAACAAACAATGTTGCAATTCAAAACCCACCCAAATCACATATTCATTCTCAAATCAAGCAATAACTTCATAAATCGCAAAGGATGTAAAACTTGAAGGTTGATGAACACTTTTCCTAAAACCCGAGATTTCAAGTCCAGAAATCTTACAAACTAGCAAGAATTAATGGAAATAATGATGGGGGTTTTGCTCCTCTCGAAAAACTAAGCAAGATAGGCTCAAGAATCGCTAGATTTGTGGAGAATTGAAAGAGTTATGGAAACTTCAAGATTAGGGTTCTTATGGAGAAGATGGAGATGATTGAATGAGAGTTATGCAGAAATTTTGTGGTGTAATGAGTTTGTGGATCAGTAATGGGGTCTACCGGGTCGAGTTTGTGGTTTAAAAGGCTTTCGGGTTGAGTTCAGGTGGCTAAAAACGTTTTTGGATCTGAAAATACACGTCAAAAGCAAATCAGCGTCGGCTGACTAACCAAGCATCGTCGGCGGTGCTTTGGCCCTCGCCGACGCACTCCCAAAACTGGCCTTTTGTCCGATGCGTTAACCTCCTCTCTACGGAGAAATTATGCCGACGCGACTATGCATACCCCGTACCGCCGACGCATCTCCCATTTTCATTTTTTTTTTCCAAAAATATGAGTAAAAACATGAACTTCTTATAAAGGGAACTATCTAGAAAATTTCCTAAAAGTTATTAAAAATCTTTTTGTGTGACGTTTTCGGTTTTAACACTCACTAACAACCTATCGTAAACGATCCTACCACCCCTCGAATAGTCATGTATTGTCCCTAATACACATAAACAAGTCTAAAAACATACCTCATGTCTTCAAAACTCGTTTGTGACTTCCGGAACTTCACACATTAAAAGGGTTAGCAGATCGAAAACACTAGGCACAAATTATTCTAAAGTAATGTGACCAAACAATTTAAAATATACAATACTCTACACAACATGTTACCGGTTCTCAATTAACCTCATAATTCGATACGCTCACGAGAAGCTTACCAACTCAGTGTTTTTCTCACCCTTATCGTCGTGCCATCAAGAAACGGTTTAAGCCGATGGCCATTAACATATCCTAATTTTCCGATCCGTGTGATGACATATGGGCCCATCCACTTACTTTTGAGCTTACCCGGGAAGAATTTGAGTCGTGAATTGTATAGCCACACCTTTTGACCCAACACGAACTCCTTCGGCCTCAACTTGGCATCATGTGCTCGCTTCATTCCATCCTTGTACTTTGAAGCACATTCATATGCCTCCTCACGAAGCTCTTCCAACTCATACAACTTTAACTTGCGTTCTCTACCTGCATCATCATATTTAAGATTAACCTCTTTAATAGCCCAAAAAGCACGATGTACAAGCTCAACCGACAAGTGACAATTTTTACCGTAAACTAAGCGGTAAGGTGTGGTGCCAATAGGTGTTTTATGTGCCGTTCGATAGGCCCATAAAGCATCATTCAACTTTGTCGACCCATCCTTACGATCCGGTCGAACCGTCTTTTGCAAAATCTCTTTAATTTGCCTATTTGACACCTCCACTTGACCACTCGCTTGCGGGTGGTAGGGAGTAGAAATCCGATGGTCAACCCCATACCGTTTTAGTAACTTTCCGAAGTTAAAATTCTTAAAGTGAGATCCCCCATCACTAACGATTACTCGGGGAATCCCAAATCTCAAAATAATTATTATTTTGCACAAAGTTACAAACAACGGTATGGTCATTGGTTTTGGTAGCAATCGCTTCCCAAGTGATAGCATATGCCGCTACTTCTCCTAATGTCTGTACTTGCAAGTTCCACCAAGATAAAGCTTCATCTAAAAACATGCCCGAAACATACAAACTATCTTATTAGGAGTACAACCATTCATGCGAATAACCGAATCCATTTTCTCCGTCCAACGAACGTATGCTACAGCACCACCAGTGCCGTCGAAATTCAAAGGTTTGCTGTCTAGAAACTGCTTATAGGTGCACCCTCGAATGTCTTGTTTTCAAAAATTATCAATAATATATATGTTTTGCAAATAAATATTAATGAGAATTTATTGGTAAGGTTATGAATAACCAACCGTTCTTAGGATTTTGTGCCGTTGGCGGAGTTTGAGTTCTAGCTTCGATATCCGTATGGGCACGATTAGCTTCATGATGTGCTAACGCATCCGCGATGCGTTGATTTAGCAATGCGTCAAGTTCAGCTTGGGTTGTAGGTAAAGGAGTTTGGATATCGTTTATATTTCTCCTCCTCGGTGCCATTACCTTCATATGAAAATCATATGGAAGAATACTAGACAACTATTTCAAAATAAATATTGTCATTCATGGCCCAATTTAAATGAAACATCCATACAAATCATCAAACTATGGTAGTTGAATAAATCAAATCATCACTCACCGTAACAACATACGAATATCATCACAACATAAACACATCCATACAAATAAAATCATCCACACAACATAAGTATCCATATAATCGATCACCACAACACAACAACACCAACAATAAACAACAACAATTCATAAAAAGAAGATACCAACTTTCATATATATATATATTGTCAACTTGTTACATAAATTTTTGCGAATAACAAAAATGATTCGGAGCTTTCACTGCCCCAACATACAAGGTTATGTCACACCCTGTCTTTTGCGAAAGTGTGTGTGTGACTTGATCAGTTTTTATTGCTTTCGATTATAATAAACAACTATATGATAAAAACAACGTGTTCATCCATTCATAAGTTTAAAATATTACAAACCATAAGTTGTTTAAACTACCAACCATCACAAATCCTTAGTTTAATTTACAACCAACATAAGTTTATAAAGTTCCATAAAGGACTTATTTAACAAAAGTTCATATTTATGAGGCTTTGCATCCTATATCTCATCAAGGATGAGATATATGGATCAAACCCTCCCAAAAGTGGATGACATCTAGACTTGAAGTTCAAAAGCTTGATTATAACGCCAGCACCAAGATCCGCCTAATTTCCTGAAATACATGTAAGTTGAAAACATCAACAAAAGTTGAGCGAGCTCATGTGTTTTAAGTATATGCGCATCAAATGAATCTCAAAAACATTTGAAAGTTTCCAGCATCGAATATAGGTATGTAAAATGTCTATGAACATGTTGATCATTAATGTTTTGTAAGACATAGGAGGTACTCAACCCGTGTAGGCAATTTAAGTGTCGAACCCTTGATAGTAGACACAACAGCACTCTAAGTGGTCACTCATGGACCGTGAGTGGGGCTCGCCCGTACCCATTAGATCTAACCTTTGTTCCTGGTTCCTCAAAAGGATTAATGGCACCTTAGTTGCAGCCTATGCTCACATGATCTAAGAGTTCATTCCATAGTTTAACCATAGTACCATACCATTGTTAAAATGTATTTTCCCCCGAAAGTTGTAAACCGAAAACATTAAGAGAAAAGGGGGACATGAACTCACAAGTTTGCGTCTGTAATCTCGTGTACTCAAAGTAGTCCTCCTCGAGCCGTACTACAACCTACACACGTGTTAGGTTTCATTAGACGCTTAGGTCGTGTAACGACTCATAACCTTATTTATTTAAGACTTGTTTTGGAATATTGTTAAAATAATATATTTTCAACTTGTTTCATCATACGCTTTTCACATACATATTCTTCAAGTATAGGTATACTTGTATTTGTGTGTTTTACCAAGTATTGGTAGTGTATTCCGGTTATATATATATATATATATATATTTATATATATATATAATATATATATATATATATATATTATATTTATACGTATAGGAATACGTATTTCTTATGTTTATCAAGTATTTTATACTTAATTTATTTATAATTTTCCGGAATATTATCTTTATACTAATAAAATCACCAATATAATATTTCTTAAAATATCTATATTTTTAAGAGAATTTTTATAGAAAAGCATCTATAAATTTATCTTGACAAAATAAGTATATTTTCGTATATATCTTAAAAATGATATATTTTAAGATTAAGCGTAGAAAATATGCAGTTTTTAGTTTCCACTAAGTAATATATTCTTGATTTGTTTAAGAAAATATATATTTTTCTCCACTCAAAATAATATATTTTCTTCTTTGACAAAATATGATATATTTTGTAATTATTATAAAAATCCACATTGCCGTTTCTTTGGTTTCAAGATTTCCGTTCATTGCATTCGTTAAGTTGCGAATTTATTTCCGGAATATATATATATAGTCCAAATGTCCATTGTCCGTTTTGTCCATTATTCAGGTATAAGATATATATTTGTTTTCTTGTGATGTATTATTTTCAAGGTTCCTAATTTTAATATAGCTAATCCAATCAATATACAAGTGGCACATAATTTTGTGACATCTAAATATATATTTTCTTAAATATATACTTAGTCATTTTTATTACCAAAAATCAACCTCCAATATTCATAATTTTTATAACAAAAATTATGGCAACTTTTCATATTAAAACCAAGATTAAAATTACTTGTAAACACTTGTTTAAAATTATTTTTCTAAGTGTTTAATTTTTACAAAAATTTTGCCATAGTTTCCCCTTAAAAATGGAGGTTTCCATGCTTAATAGCATATTATTTTCTTTTCAAAAATTCATCATCAATCATCAACAATTTATAACTTACCATGAGCCATAGTATGCATTTTTACAACATGATGTGAACTTGAAGTTTTATAAAATCTTGTAGTATTTTAACATGATGTTTAATATGTTCATCTAACACTAAAAACATGATTTTTATTTTACAAAAGTTATTTTTACAAGATTTCTATCTTTTACAACTTACAACTTGATTTTACAAAAACTATTCTCCATGTATTTTTATGTCACATACACTTCTCAAGTTCTATTTAACCTTTAGAAACATGTTCACTTTCTTTAACATGTTTACTTTCTTTTTATAAGATTCACAACTTGTAGGACTCATCATCCTACATAAAATCATATTCATCTTCAAGTTCACTTTTAACATTATGGATGACTACTATGATTTCTCAAGATCCATCCTTACACTTGCTAGATCATGTGTTTAATCATCATCTAGTAAGCTTTTATGATGATCTACATCATAACACAAGAAATCAACAAACAAGTTTATTACATACACTTAAACATCTTAGATTTTCATGATCTCAAGCTTTATTCTTATGTTCATGTTCTTATCTTGGTGTGATCTTTAGATTATCTTGTTACTACATACTTTAACCACTAAGATTAAGTGTAAAAACAAGATCAAAGGAGCTTACTACTAGCACTATGGCTAGGGAAGAACTCAAGATGATGAAGATGATAAACTAGGTGGATAAAAGCTCTAGAGAATGGTCCTTCAAGCTCCAAAGCTTCTTAACTATGCTTCTTGCACCTCTAGATCATCTTGGAATGCTTGAGTGATGGATGAAAATGGATGCGTATGTGTGTGGTGTGTGAGCCGAGAGCAAGAGAGAGAGGAGGAGAAGAAGTGGTGAAGTTTTTGTGTTAAGTGATTGGTGTTCATCCAAGCCTTCTAATGTTCTTTTATCCTCTAACAAACCTTTAACCAATAGTCCTTATGCCCAATATCAATGTAACATATCTTATTAAAATAAACAAACAAATCAAGGGGTGGACCCCTTTGGTGACCGTGAATGGGGGGGGGGGGTTCTTTAGTTGGGTTTTTAAGTTAGTTAGTTAATTTAGTTAGGATTCAAGTGTAAAGTTAGGGGTTTAATGTGTTTAGAGATTTTTAAGAGGTAATATGATGTTTGATGATCATAACTAGCTTCATGACATTAAAACAATGCCTCTAGCTAGATTTTGGTGTTTCGGGTAGTGTCCGGTTATTCGTTTGGTTACCGGCTCGTTAAAGTGCTAAACAGCGCAGTTTAGTGTGCTTTAAGGTACCCTTTTATGATGGTTTTGATTCCCAACACTAAACAAGATATTCTGGACTATTAAACCTCATTTCTGCATTATTTTCTAGTGTTAAATTGCTGAATTTTGTTGAATTCTGCAGATTCTGCAGTTTAAGTGTGTTTTGGGTGTAACATTTGTAAAAATCGGGTTTTCAAAACCCGCTCCGTTTTGTAATCGAATATCAAGTTATAAAAGTTATGTCGAATATTTATGATTATTTTGATTTAAAACAATACATAATTAATAAATAAACTAAACTATAAAAATTATATTTGATGAAAAGTTAAAATAAAATAAATAAATAAATTATAACGCTGCCGGGACTCGAACCCGGGTCAGCCAAGACACTTCAACGACTTATCACCCAATCACAAGACCACTCCGCCACTTGCTTGTTCTCTGTTATCTTTAGAAAACAAATAAGTTTTATGGATTAAGGTAAATCAACCGATTCTACAAATTGTAACTGAAATCGGTTATCAAACACCAAAGTCGATTTGGATACTCTTGATTCAACGAGTATAACCGATAAATGGACGATTCCAATCAATGCTGCCATGATTATAACTTGAAGTCGGAAGTAGATCGGTTTAATAACCGAAAGTCTTCAATTCTCGGATTACTTCAATCCTAGACCTTTCCTGCGACTCAAAACACTCTGCAAGACTCCCAATTTCATTTCCGCAACCTTACAATCCACCGGAGAAGCTTGAATCAGACCGCCAGAAAAATTCTGCAAGTCACCGGAAAACCGGGACTCACATCCACACGGTATTTCCTCCGACTCTTTCTGTTTCAATCATGTGATTAATCAGTCTCTAACACAACTCCACCATCAGAATCGATCCTAGTCCACGTTTGTCGAAAATCTTACCTTCGCCGGAAAACTCCTAAAACTGCCGGAAACACACCGTGAACGGGTATGATCTCCCAAACTTCTGTTAAACCTTGTTTAAGTGACTCAACTTCTTATATAATCGAACAAGCTGTTAATTGGTTTCAACAGCCGGAGTTCACTTTCAGTACCGACGAACCTCCGCCGGAATTCTGTGAACAACCTCAATCGGTACATCTTTTTCCCCAAACTCTCTCCATTCTTTACTTTTAAATTACTTGTAATGTCTGAAAAGCGTATAAGTCATAAATCGGTCATAACAGTTAGGATATGATTGTCTGTATAAAATCAACGAAGAAGATGAAGACTCAACATAACATAAGGTTAATTAAAATCGGAATTATAAACGGGTTAGACACACAGTCCAGCGGTGGACTGTGTGCAAAATACATACGCACGTCCCGAGTTCGATCCCTGCTCCACGCACTCCTTGTATAATAAAAGGCCTTTTTGTTTAAACTAAATCGGGATAACCCAGTTAGTTGTTAAGTATAATAAAAACTGAGATAATAACCAGGTTAGACACACAGTCCAGCGGTGGACTGTGTGCAACATGAACCACACGTCGCGCGTTCGAAACCCGTCACGAGCACCGGTCCGATTGAATTAAAATGTTTTTGTAAATAAAGGAAATTCGGATTAACTGAATAAGTGTATAAGTATAAATAAAAACAAGATTATTTCGGGTTAGACACGTAGCTCAGTTGGTAGAGCTGTGTGCACGCGTACGGGAGGTCGCCGGTTCGAGCCTCACCCGGCGCAAACTAATACGCTGACCGACCGGTCAACGGTCAACACTAAATAAACAATTTTTTTTATATTTTTAGTTATTTAATTTAATTTAAAAATCAATTAAAAATACTTAAAAATAACATTTTTAAAGATAGAAAATAGCCATAAACTCACAAAAATATATCTAAAAATTTCATTAAAATCCTTAATAAAATCCACTCATTTAATATATTTTCCGTTATTATTTAGGTTAGTAATCCTCGTTGTCCCGCTCATCTAAATCGTGCGCATATCACCATCTCCAATCCAACGCACCCAAGGTGAGTGAATCTTACAAATTCCCCGTTTTAATCACGTTTTGGGGTGTATCATGTGTCTTTGTATATATATATATTATTACTAAACGATTGTGCATACATCATATCATGAACTTGTGTATTCAGTTTGTTGCTGTTAAGTACTTATTATTGGATGCAATTTATTATTCAGTACATGCAATTTCATAGGCCGCCGCTCCCCATTACATTATGAGCGTTGAGCATGTTCCCCATTTTATTATGCGGTTGAACCTGGCGTGCCCACATACGATCGGCTCCGTTTGATTGAGCCTTGATCGCACAGACATTTTCATTTTCAGTACATGCAATACGATCGGCTCCGTTTGATTGAGCCTTGATCGCACAGTTTCATTTATGTTATTTACAGTATGATGTTGGTATGATCATGTATGCTGTTATGTGATATTGTATGTTATAGTTGTGACTGCTATTTGCCTTTGCTTGATTATTTACATTTGTTCATCTATGATTATGCACTAATTTTCATTGATAAACTAAAAATTAATTTATTAATATATGTTTATCTAATAAGGTTCACTCGCCAACTTATGTTGACCCAAAAACTCCCATTTTACACATGATACAGGTGAACCAGCAGCAGCTAGGAACACATAGGACTTGGATTAGAAGAATAAAACGTTTTAGAGTTGGGATTGTTATGTTTGGTTTATTTCCTTTGTATTGAATGAACATGTTTGGATATTTGAAAATGTAACTTTGACTTTATTAAATATGAAACATAATAGTAAATGTCATGAGCTTTGGTGATAACCCAATTATGCCCCGACTCTTATTCCGCTGCGGGTCGGGGTGTGACATTGGGCACTTTCGGACACTTTTGTCATCACTCGGAAGGCAATTTTATGATTCCTTCATTCCTACATACAATTCTAGGGTAACTCTTGTTCCTGGGGCTCAATATGTGTCTTATCATCATGTCTGTCTAAGTGCTGAACTCCCGTTAGTACTTCTAGTTAGTCTGATAATTATGCTACTTCGTTCCGTGCACTAATTCAACCACAACAGGTTGCGTGTAATAACGATAAGTAGTCATGCAATATGTAATGCACATGTATGTTCTTGAAAAAAATCAGGAAATCATTCACCTCAGTGTTTAAGTCATGCACAGTCATTAAGATACAATTTACTGTTTATATTGTACGGAAATTACCTGAAAAGTGCCAATTGTCACATTCTCCCCCCGTTAAAAGAATTTCGTCCCGAAATTCAAGTTGCATTATCAATTGCAGGTGAGTTGTGAAACAAGTGCGGGTATTTATGTAACATCCGTCAAAAACCGGATTTACCAAACCCGCTCCGTTTATTAACCGAACAATCAGTTAAAAATTTCGTTGCGTATTTAATGCCCAAATTATTTTTAAACGATGCATAATTAATAAGTATATTGGAATATATAATTTATATTTGAAAAAGTATTTAAAATAAGGAAATAAAAATAAAAGGCTTCTGCCGGGTTTCGAACCCGGGTCAGCCAGCGAATTCAGCAAAGACTTAACTTCCAACCATCCAACCACTGCGCCACTTGTATTCTTTGGTAATACATCCAGACAATTAATTCAAATAACGAAACAGAAATCAAACCCAGTCAAATTGACGCGCCTAAATCCGTTGACGCCGGAAAATCCGACGATTTCGTCAAACGGCGTCGGTTATCAATGACTTAACGTAAACATTAACCTCAACGTCGGTTATAACCGATGTCCAGTCCGCGACACAAGTTATAACCGTCGGAAAACTTATTGACCGACGAATCAAGACGGAAAACGGACTAAATTCGTCGATGTCATGCCCTATAAATACCCCCTCTAACCTCTGTTAGCTTTTTCGCTCACAATCACACTCTTTCCCGACGTAAATTCACTCGCCGGAGAATTTCTGCAACTCGCTGGAAAACCGAGCCGTTCACCTCTGTGCCTTACTGAACACCCAGAACTCATACCGAAGCCACCCACACTCATCTCAAGCTCCCTGAAGACCCTCTGCCGCAGGACACACGTCGCCGGAATAATCTGCTGTCACCGGAGTTTCGCCGGCGAAACAGAGGAGCCACTGTTCGGTATATCTAACACTTAATCTCTCATTCTTTTTATTTATCTCACATGTAATTACTCACAACACACTAAAGAACATGATTAAGTCGTCGAACCAGTCAGACTCCGTTTTTGGTTGAGTCTAACGAAGAAGACGAAGTTTCAGTATTGTATATGTTTAATTAAAATCAAGATATATCTCGGGTTAGACACACAGTCCAGCGGTGGACTGTGTGCAAATAAACACGCATACGTTCCGAGTTCGATTCTTGTCCCACGCACACTCGCCTTAATAAAAATGTTCTTTTTTTTAACCGAACCGGATTCACTGCAATAGATGTTAAGTTTAATAAAAACCGGAATAATAACCAAGATAGACACACAGTCCAGTGGTGGACTGTGTGAACGTTTAAATCACATGTCACGAGTTCGAGTCCAGACTACCGCACCGGTCCGGACAATTATCAAACTTCTTATATAAAGCAGAAACGAAATTATTTAGTTTGTATATAAGTATAATAAAAATCAGATTATTTAACAAGTTAGACACACAGTCCAGCGGTGGACTGTGTGTTAACCTAACCCACAGGTCCCGGGTTCGAGACCTGTGGAGAGCACCGAGCGAGACATTTAAAATCGTTTTTAAAACAAATGATTTTCGGATTAATTCAGTTAGTATATAAATATAATTAAAAACAGAAATATTCAGGTTAGACACGTAGCTCAGTTGGTAGAGCTGCGTGCACGTGAACGGGAGGTCTCGGGTTCGAGCCTCACCCGGCGCACACAATTACACAATAAAAATCGGTCAACAAGTCAACAGGTCAACAGTCAAAAATCAATATTTTTTTATTATTTTTATTTATTTGTTTACATTAAAAATACTTAAAAATAACATTTTTAAGGTTAGAAAATAGCCTTACACTCACAAAAATACATCCAACAATCCTACTAAAATTGATTAATAAAATCCGTTTACTTACCGAACCATTATTTCATTATCTAGGTTAGTTTCACTCGTGGTTAAAACCAACTTCGTGCGCATTCAACGTCATCAACCGAACGCACCCAATGTGAGTGAATCTTACAACTCCCTTTTTAATTACACGTTTTGGGGTATGTCATGTGTCACTAAATTAACTCGTTTATTTAAACTTGTGCCATACCATATTGTGATCTAAACTTAGATTGTATATATTGTTTGTAGTTATGTATTTCATATTGTCAAGTTATATGCAATTCATTCATTAGGCCCATCAGTTCCTCGTGGGAGACGAGTTGAGCAACGCGTGCCTCAAAACATATCCATTATTGTTCGTGTGTGCATTATTTAATATTAAATGATTGGTGAATAAGTTTACATCTATTTTTACTCATGTGTGGTTGTGCACTTTATTTTATAATCAATTCAATAAACTTGTTCAAATGTTTTTCATAGGATTCACTCGCCAACTTTTTGTTGATCCAAAAACCATTTTTACACATGATACAGGTGAACAGGATGAAGCAAGGAAAACATAGGAAATGCCTTAGAAGAAAACAATGAAGCCTAGAATGATGTTTAGGACATGATGTAATTATGATTGTATATTTCCCATTAAATTGTATTAATGAATATGAAACGTCATAATAAATGTCATGAGCTTTATGATAACCCAATCATGCCCCGATCACCTTTTCCGCTGCGGGTCGGGGTGTGACAATTTAGACTTAATTTGATCTTCACGTTCCCATGTAAACCCGAGACCGTGCTGTGAGTTCCAACGAACTTTGACTAGCTTTATACAACTTCTTCGTGTCTTGTGGACTTTCTAGTCCGTAACCTCAACGGGCTCTTCGGTAAATTGGAGTTTGTCGTTAACATGAATCTCATCTGTTGGAATAATGACTGTTTCTTGAGTAGGGCTCTTCTTGAGATTAGACACATGAAACGTGTCGTGTACACTGCTGAGCTCCTCTTGAAGTTTCAACTTGTACGCAATGGTTCCAATTTTCTTTAGAATTTCGAAAGGTCCAATGTAACGCGGTTTCAACTTTCCACGTTTTCCAAATCGTACTACGCCTTTCCAAGGCGAGACTTTCAACAAGAACATATCACCAACCTTAAATTCCAATGGTTTGCGTCGTTCGTCGGTGTAGCTCTTTTGTCTATCACGAGCCGCCTTGATACGGTCGCGTATTTGGGAAATCTTGTATGTGGTTTCCTAGACCAATTCCGGACCGATGACTGTTTATCTCAGGTTTCCGCCCAACATAGCGGGGACCGACATTTTCGTCCATGCAAAGCTTCAAACGGGCGGCTTGGATGCTAGTGTGATAGCTGTTATTGTAGGAAAACTCCACTAAAAGCAAGTGAGTATCCCAGTTTCCTCCCAAATCCATCACACAAGCACGCAACATGTCCTCCAAGGGTTGTATCGTACGTTCGCTTTGGCCGTCCGTTTGGGGGTGAAAGGTCGTGCTAAGGTTCAATTGAGATCCAAAGGCCTTCTAAAATGTTTGCCAAATCCTTGACACAAAACGACCATCTCGGTCGGATATGATAGAAATGGGCACCCATGACGTGCTACGATTTCCTTAAGGTATAATTCTGCCAGTTTCTTAGTGCTATCCTTTTCACTGATCGATAGAAAATGCGCGGACTTAGTGAGTCGGTCGACTATAACCCAAATCATATCATGGCCTCTTTGGGTTCTAGGTAGCTTAGTAATGAAGTCCATTGAGATTTGTTCCCATTTCCATACAGGAATCTCAGGTTGTTGTAGCAATCCTGACGGCTTCTGATACTCTGCCTTAACCTTGGCACAAGTAAGACAGTTACCCACATAAGTAGCAATGACAGCTTTCATCTTAGGCCACCAATAAATGTCCTTTAAGTCTTGGTACATTTTATCCGATCCCGGATGTATAGAGTACCTTGACTTATGGGCTTCGTCCAGAATAAGTGCGCGTAACTCACTAAAGAATGGGACCCAAATCGTCCCATGAAGTACAATGTTCCGTGTTCCGTTGGTACTAATTGCGCTTCCATTCCCCGCAAGGCTTCATTCTGTAAATTATCCAATTTAAGCGCTTCTTGCTGAGCATCGCGAATTCGAGAAACGAGATCAGTTTGTATGGTCATCTCTAAGGCTCGCACCCTCAGAGGTTTGGCACGCTCCTTGCGGCTCAGGGCGTCTGCTACGACGTTCGCCTTGCCCGGGTGATATTTTATCTCGCAGTCATAATCATTTAGTAACTCGACCCATTGTCGTTGTCTCATGTTCAAGTCCTTCTTGTGGAATATGTGCTGCAAACTCTTGTGGTCCGTAAATATGGTGCAATGAGTACCATACAAGTAGTGACGCCAGATTTTTAACGCGAATATCACCGCACCTAACTCAAGGTCGTGCGTGGTATAATTTTTCTCGTGCACCTTCAACTGACGAGACGCGTAAGCAATGACCTTGTCCTGTTGCATCAACACGCAACCAAGACCTTGTCGAGACGCATCACAATAAACCACGAAACCATCAGTACCGTCGGGTAAGGACAAAATAGGTGCGCCACAAAGTTTATCTTTTAACAGTTGAAAAGCCGTCTCTTGCTCTTCACTCCAAACAGATCTCTTTTCCTTCTAAGTTAATGACGTTAGCGGTTGAGCAATCTTCGAAAAGTTCTCTATGAATCGTCTGTAATAGCCTGCTAATCCCAGAAACCGTCGTATCTCAGTTGGGGTTTTGGGTGCTCTCCAATTTTTGATTGCTTCGATCTTGGCCGGATCGACATGAATTCCATTCTCATTTACAACATGACCTAGGAATTGCACTTCTCGAATCCAAAAGTCGCACTTTGAAAGTTTCGCATAGAGTTGTTCTTTCTTCAAGAGTTCCAAGATAACTCGCAGATGTTGCTCGTGTTCCTCCTTGGTTCACGAGTATATGAGGATGTCATCAATAAATACAATCAAAAACTTATCCAAATACGGCTTACACACGCGTTCATGAGGTCCATGAAAACTGCTGGTGCGTTGGTTAAGCCGAACGGCATGACAAGGAACTCGTAGTGTCGATATCGAGTCCTAAAGGCCGTTTAAGGGATACTTTCTTCTTAGATTCTCAACTGATGATATCCCGACCTTAAGTCAATCTTGGAATAATAACTGGAACCTTGCAATTGGTCAAACAAATCATTAATTCTCGGTAAGGGGTACCGATTCTTGATTGTCAGTTTGTTTAGTCAATACACATGCGAAAACTGCCGTCTTTCTTCTTAACGAACAACACCGGAGCTCCCCAAGGTGAGAAACTCGGTCGAATGAATCCTTTATCTAGCAACTCTTGCAGTTGTGTGGATAACTCCTGCATCTCTGACGGAGCTAACCGGTATGGTGCCTTTGCCACTGGTGCTGCTCCTGACACTAAATCAATCCGAAACTTTACTTGTCGTTGTGGAGGTAACCCAGGCAAGTCTTCGGGAAAGACTTCTGGAAATTCCCTCACAACGGGGATGTCTTCTAACTTCGGCTCCTTGGTTTCCTTGTTGATCTCGTGAGCTAAGAAAGCTGCACATCCTTTTCGGAGACTCTTCTGTGCCTTTAAACAATTAATGATTCGTAGCGGTGTCTCGCGTTTATCTCCCTGAACTACAACCGTCTCTTCATTCACCAGTGGAATGCGAATGGTCTTCTCGTGACAAACCACTTCCGCCCGATTATCGGACAACCAATCCATCCCTACGACTACATCAAAACTACCCAAACTGACTGGTAAGAGATCGATGGAAAATTTTCGCTCTCCTAGTTCAAGTATACAACCTTTGATAATCTCATTCACCTCGACTAACTCTCCGTTTGCCAACACTATAGAATAGGGACGTCTAGTTTACTTGTTTCTAAACCAAGCATGTCCATAAATTCTATAGATATAAAGCTAAGTCGGCGCAAGTATCAAATAGAATGGATGCAAAATGTTGGTTTATAGAGAACGTACCCGTAACAACATTCGGGTCTCGGCGTGCCTCGTGTGCTCCTATCGTGAAAGCTCTTCCACGGGCTTGATTTCCTTTAGGGCAATCCTTCCTGAAATGCCCCGTGTCTCCGTAGTTAAAACATCATTGGCCTCTATCATTCCCATTTCCTCCTTGATTATTGTTATTGTTTCCACCCTAGTGATTGTTGTTGTTTCCGCCTCGATTGTTGTTGTGTTTCCACCTCAATTCCCGTTGCCAATCCGATTGTTATTACCGTTTCCTCCACGGTTTGCATTCCTTCCTCCCTTCCTACCCAACATGTATCCTTGTTGTGTCCTTCCTTTCCACACTTTTCACACCTGGCCCTTGCACATCGACCATCATGATGCAATTTGCACCTATTACACCAAGGCCTGGTACCCAAATAACCTTTACCACTAGTTTCATTTGTTGCCCCATAAACTCTAGCACCACGAGGTGAGTCTACTTCCTTTCGTTTGTTAGCGATTGAGTTGTCATTGCTTGCTTGGGTACCCTTCTTCAAATTTGAAAACTTCCTCTTGTTGTCACTAGAAGATTCCACATGAGTCTCTTTCTTGTTTGCATTGAACTTAGAGAATTTTCCCAAACGAAGTGGCTCTTCAGTGAGTGCAACACTCAAATCAATAGCCTCAGCAATGGTAGGAGGCTTTGAGGTAGTGACCATGCTCAGGATCTCAGGAGCAAGACCCCATATGAATCTCTCTATCCTCTTGAATTATGGTTCCACCAAATAAGGAACAACCCTAGATAAATCATGAAACACTGGATGTACTCGGCTATTTTCGGACCTTCCATCTTCAAGTTCCAGAATTCTGTCTCTAGTTTCTGGATTTCGGCTATTGAACAGTATTTCTTGCGCAACAATTCCTTAAGCTCATCCCAGGTTAGCGCATACGTCGCAGTTTCGCCGAGAGTTTGGACTTGTAGGTTCCACCATGAGAGTGCTCCTTCCATAAATAACCCAGAAATGTAAGTAACTCTCTGTTCTGGTGCACACTTGCTCATCCTCAGCACAGAATCAGTTTTCTCGACCCAGCGAACAAAAGCGACAGCACCTCCTGTGCCATCATAGTTGAGAGGTTTGCAATCCAGAAATTGTTGTAGGTACAGCCTGTAACATAGGCAACACATATCACACGTTTTGACAAAGCACATTTAGAAATATCCAAAAGATTTGTAATGTGTCTTAGGTGACTTAACATTACCAGTTGGAGGGTTATTTCCAGAGGTACCACCGTTGTGCTCTGAGCGGATGGCCTCGTGCTGAACAATTGCTTATGATATGCGTTCTTGCAGTTCAGCCTCAGTCCTTGGCAAATTGTTGGTAATTTGGTATCTCGTCTAGGCGGCATTCTTCTTCTAGTAAGAAGTATTGGGTTGGTTAGATATTATTCACTAAGTAAGTATCTATCTATATGTATGTATATATATCACAACCAATCATCGCATCACATAGATAACACATGCACACATATAAGCAATAACGTAAAATTAAGAACTACTGAGTTTCATACATAACAGACAACTTGATACATTGTTTTTGTAGAAGAAAACAAAAGGACTCGAGGTCACATCGCCTCGTCGTACAAGTTCATAATAAAAAGTAGTAAGTCTTTTTCTTCTACATTGGTCTTCCATGGTCTTCAAGTGTCTTTAGCTCAAGCCTGGCCTTCATATGTCACACCCCGACCCGCAGCGGAATAAAAGTCGGGGCATAATTGGGTTATCACCAAAGCTCATGATATTTACAAGAAGTTTCATATTTATTAAATTCAAATTACAAACTTAAATATCCAAAAACAAAATTCATACAATTACAAAGGAAAACGAAACTATATATTTATTCCAAAGCATTAACTTGTTTATTCTTCTAGGCCATCCTAAGTGTTTCCTGTCTCGACTGGATCACCTGTATCATGTGTAAAACAGGGAGATTTTGGGTCAACAAAAGTTGACGAGTGAACCTTGATAAAGCATTTTAACTAATTTCTTGTTTTATTTATTAAAGAAAATTCGTGCATTAAACACATGTGAGCAAACATATATATGTAAACAATCACAAACCACTTTTGATGAATATATGACATGAATGATGATGTATTTGAGATCAAGGCTCAATCAAACGGAGCCGATCTAATGAGGCTCCTGATGCTCAACCCGTATCCCACGGGGAACTGATTGGCCTAATGAAATGCGTGCACTGAAATGATAAATTTAATCTACATATAATTCACACAACAACAATACACATTTGATCACGGAAATGATATACGCACAAGTGTTTAAATAAAATAAAAGAATAGTACGACACATGATACACCCAAAACGTGATTAAAAAAGGGGAATTTGTAATAATTCACTCACAGTGGGTGCATTCCTTGATAACGATGAATGCGCACGAATTTATGATTCAACCGACGAGGAAAACTAACCTAAATAATAACGAAATGGATTCGATAAATAAATAAATTTTATTTGAATTAATATTTTTAATTAGTGCTCTTAATGAGATTTTTAGATTTATTTTTGTGAGTTTAATGCAAATTTTTAACCTTAAAAATCTTTATTTTTAAGTATTTTTAAATAATTTTTCAATTTAATAAATAAAAAAATAAGAAAACAAAAATTAAAAATGGGTTGACCTTGTCAGGTCTGACCGGTCGGATAGCAGGTAATTCAGGCAGCGTGTGAGGTTCGAACCCGTGACCTCCCGTATACGTCACGCAGCTCTACCAACTGAGCTACGTGTCTAACCCGAAATATTCTCTGATTTAATTGTTCTTATATACTAGTTAAGTAATTTTCTAAAATTCATTTATTTAAAAAGGTTTTAGAAACTATTGAAATGGTGCACAACCGTGAGATCGAACCCGCGTCCTTTGTTATGTTTGCACCCAGCCCTACCAACTGGGTTGGGTGTCTACCCGGTGAATAAAGAATTTCAATTATATTTATTGTTTTATATTAAGGTTATAAAAATGCTCGGTTTATATAGAGAATTCGGCATTATGTATGGGACTCGAACTCGGGATCTTCGCGTTTCAAATGCACACAGTCCACCACAGGACTGTGTGTCTAACCCGATTAAAATCCCTTCTTTAATTATATTTATAAACTCTTTGATACTTCATCTTCTTCCTTAAATCAAACCCAGAAACAAGATCCGACTGTTATCATTTTTTAACAGTCTTGGGTTATCTGATTGAAATCTAAAACATACTATATACAAGATATAAAAAGGTTTAGAGGTTGATACCAACCGAAACAAGATTCCAGTTTTTTTCCGGCGGCAGATTCCAGCGACGAGTAAGGATTTCTGACAACATGCTTTGAAAGAAAATTTCGAGAAAGAGAGAATGATTCTGAGCGAATTGATCTCTAGGAAAAGGTTGGATATTTATAGGGTGGACAACAGATTTCGGTTTCAGTTCAAGACCAAAATTATGGCCAATGATTTCAAACTTTTAAAAGAAACGGTTTGTGGATCAATTGAGTTTTGAATTGTGGTTATAACTGATGTTAATCATCAGTTACACTCATTTGATTTCGGAGTCAACCGCCGAATTTGATGATTATTTTGAATCAGTTTCGGCGGTTACAGACTTGGTATTGCAGGGAGAGTTACTGGTTTCTTTATAAGTGTTATATGTTATCTAAATTGGAACACAAAGTGTGTGTGGTCCAGTGGTGTGTTTGTTGTGGGTGCAAGCGGGAGACCCCGGGTTCGAGACCCGGCTTCCTCCATTTTTTTGTTTTAATTTTTATTACATTGAATCTAAGTTACTCAATTAATTATTATTATTATTGTTTTTATTATTTTCGTCTTAATTATTCCTTGATTATAATTACATAATACAACTAAATAAATATGCGACGAACTTCGCATAAATATTAAATCTTTAAACGGATCGGGTTTTGAAACCCGTTTTACGACGAATGTTACAGTATCCCCTACTTTTTAGAAATTTCGTCCCGAAATTTAAGTAGTAGTGGTAACCGGAAAAAGATGCGGGTATTTTTCGCGCATTTAGTCTTCACGTTCCCAAGTAAACTCGGGCCCTCGCTTTGACTCCCAACGTACCCTGACAATTGGAATACGACTTCTCCTTAAACGCTTCTCTCCGAAATCCATGATTTCCACTGGTCTTTCAACGAAGTGCATCGATTCATCGACTTGAATGTCTTCTAGAGGAATATGGAGGTTTTCATCGGCGAGGCACTTTTTCAAGTTTGATACGTGGAATGTGGGATGAATTCTGTTAAGCTCTTCTGGTAGGTCAAGCTTGTAGGCTACAGGACCTACTCTTTCAAGTATCTTGAAAGGTCCTACGTAGCGTGGTGCTAGCTTGCCCTTCTGGCCAAAACGAACCACTCCCTTCCACAGTGATACTTTTAAAAGTACTTGATCACCAATGTCAAACTCTAAGGGCTTTCGTCGTTTGTCAGCATAACTCTTTTGACGACTTTGAGCCGCAGAAGATTGTTTCGAATTTGAAGGATCTTGTCGGTTGTCTCTTGAATTAATTCTGGTCCGGTGATTTGCGCTTCCCCAATTTCGTGCCAACATACTGGAGATCGGCACTTACGACCATATAAAGCTTCGAAAGGAGCCATACCGATACTTGAATGATAGCTATTGTTGTACGAAAACTCAACTAATGGTAGGTGAGCGTCCCAGTTCCTTTGAAGTCTATAACACATGCTCGTAGCATGTCTTCAAGGGTTTGGATGGTGCGTTCAGATTAACCATCAGTTTGAGGATGAAAGGCGGTACCGAGGTCTAATCGTGTACCCAAAGCGGTTTGTACGGCTCGCCATGTTCGTGAAGTGAAACGACCATCGCGGTCTGAAATGATGCTTAATGGTACACCATGACGGCTTACGATCTCGCTGATGTAGATACGAGCTAACTTCTCGTTCTTGAAGTCCTCGCGAATCGGAATGAAGTGAGATGACTTTGTAAGACAATCGATTATTACCCATATGGTGTCATACCCACTGGAGGTGCGAGGTAACCCGGTAATGAAATCCATGGTTATGTTTTCCCACTTCCATACAGGTATTTCGGGTTGGACTAGAAGTCCTGAAGGTCTTTGATGTTCAGCTTTTACTTTGGAACAGGTAAGGCACTTGGAAATAAAAACATCGATATCCTTTTTCATGCCAGGCCACCAGTAGGTGTATCGTAGGTCTTGATACATCTTGTCGGCTCCTGGGTGTACAGAGTATCGTGTTTTGTGCGCCTCATTCATGAGGAAATCACGAAGGTTATCGCGATCAGGAATCCATATGCGGTTTAAATAGTATAGAATACCGTCGGATTTGGTTTCGATTTTGAGTTCAGCTCCACATGACAGCTCGTCGCGTACGTCATTTTCTGTTACAGAAACATGTTGAGCTGCCCGCATTCGATCTTTGATGTCGGTTATGATTTGCGAACATAGAAGACGAATGGAGTTCGCATAACCTTTTCGACTGAGCGCATCGGCCACCACTTTGCCTTGCCAGGATGATACCGAATTTCACAGTCGTAGTCGTTGAGAAGTTCGACCCATCTTCGTTGCCTCATATTCAACTCTTTCTGGTTGAAGATATGTTGAAGACTCTTGTGGTCAGTGTATATCTCACACTTGGTACCGTAGAGGTAATGTCTCCATATCTTGAGAGCGAACACAATGGCCCAAGTTCTAGGTCGTGGGTGGTGTAATTCTTCTCATGAACTTTGAGTTGCCTAGAGGCATAGGCTATCACTTTTCCTCTTTGCATCAATACACAGCCTAGTTCTTGCCCTGACGCGTCGCAATAAACCACGAAGTCATCGCAACCTCAGGGAGTGTAAGGACAGGTGCGTCACAAAGCCTTTGCTTTAAAGTTTGGAAGGCCTCTTCTTGCTTAGGTCCCCAAATGAAGGGTTTTCCTTTGTGAGTCAAGGCCGTGAGTGGTACAGCGATACGGGAAAAGTTGGCAATGAAGCGTCGATAGTAACCAGCAAACCAAGGAATGACCTAACTTCGGTAGGGGTACGTGGTGCTTGCCATTCCTGTACTGCCTTGATTTTTGAAGGATCGACATGAATTCCCTTGTTATTGACAACATGACCAAGGAATTGTACTTCTCCCAACCAGAATTCGCATTTTGAGAACTTAGCGTATAGCTTTTCAGTACTTAAGAGTGTAAGAATCAGTCGAAGGTGTCGCTCATGATCGGATTTAGACTTGGAGTAGATAAGGATGTCGTCGATGAAGACTATGACGAAACGGTCGAGGTAGGGTTTGCATACCCTATTCATCAAATCCATGAAGACAGCGGGGGCGTTGGTTAAACCGAAGGGCATGACCATGAACTCGTAATGACCATAACGAGTCCGGAAGGCGGTTTTTGGGATATCTTCTTCGCGCACTCTAAGCTGATGATAACCAGAACGAAGGTCGATTTTTGAAAAGCAGGTGGCGCCTTGAAGTTGGTCTAGGAGGTCATTAATGCGAGGCAGTGGATAGCGATTTTTAACCGTCAACTTGTTGAGTTCTCTATAATCAATGCACATGCGAAACGTTCCATCTTTCTTCTTCACAAAAAGAACAGGTGCACCCCAAGGCGATGAGCTAGGACGTATGAATCCTTTGTCAGTCAGCCCTTGCAGTTGACTGGCCATCCTTGCATCTCGGATGGGGCTAACCTATAAGGAGATTTTGCGACCGGCGTAGCGCCAGGTACAAGATCGATGCGAAATTCGACTTCTCTCACAGGAGGAAGTCCTGAAATGTCGTCGGGAAAAACTTGTGGGAATTCCTTCACATTGGGATATCTTCGAGTTTCCTCTCCTTGTTTCCCTTCTTGACGACGTGAGTTAGGAATGCGACATAGTTCTTGCGGAGATAACTTCGGGCTTGAAGGCAGGACATCAACTTGAGTCCTTTCGAAGGGGTTTCCCCAAAAATACGTAGTGTCTGACCGTCTGCAAGAGGAATGCGAATGAATTTTTCGTGGCACACTACTTCGGCGTGATGCTGGCTGAGCCAGTCCATACCGATTATAACATCGAAACTTCCCAACTTCATAGGGATGAGGTCAATTGAGAAATCGTGATTGTTTAGAGTGAGAGTACAATTGCGTATAATAGAATTTAATGAAACGGGTTTTCCGTCAGCAACTTCTACCGTCAGAGATTCAACGAGATTAGCACGAGGTAGCTCGAGGATAGATTCGAATTCTAGAGACATAAAGCTTTTATCCGCACCAGTATCGAATAGTATGGATGCATAACTACCATTTATGAGGAACGTACCGTTGACCACATTGTTGTCAGCCCTGGCTTGGTTGGCATTGATATTGAAAGCTCTTCCTCTGGCGGGTGGAGGAGCTTGGTTAGCTTGGTTTACCGGGTTTGCTTGAGCTTAGGCATGTATGATGTTCACTAGGCGTGGACAAGTGTTCCTGAAGTTGTTTGGGTCCCCACAGTTGAAACAAGCTCGCATGGGTTGCATCATGGGGTAGTTGGGTTGGTAGTAAGGTTGGGCTGCGTGTCGTGCAGGTGATAGAAGTAAGGGTTGTTGGGCTTGGCCCACCATCTGATTTTGGGTTTGGGTTGGAGGTTGACTGCGGTTCATTCGCTGAAGGTTACGGCAGGTTTGGATAGTGTGACCCGCACGGCCACAGCTTGTGCAATGTTGGCAGGGGTTTTCGGGAGGGTGATGGTATTGACAACGGTTGCACTTTGGGTGTGGGCCAGTGTATGGCTTTTTGAATGGTGCAGCTGGAGGAGCAATTTTGGTGATTGGTGCAGCAGTGATAGGAGGGTTGGTTTGAGTGACAGCAAAATTCTTGCTATTTCGCTTCCTCTTACCAGCAAACTTCGAGGATGAGACGGGGTGGTTTAGAGTTGAGGTCTCAATAGGTGCTTTCTTCTTCTCATCTTTGAACTTGCCGTTTCGAATGCGATTTTCAGTGAGTTCTGTGGCTAACTCCATTGCGGCTTCAAGTGTTGCAGGCGAAGTGCTTAAAACCGAATCTTGGATTTTCGAGGGGAGGCCTTGAATGTAGTGTTCGACTAAGCGGTACAAGGGGGTGAACAAATTGGGGATCATCTTGCTCAACTCGAGAAATCTCTTATTATACGAAGTGTGGTCTCCTTCCTTTTGTTTCAATGCGTGGAATTCGTCTTCCAGCTTTTTGATTTCGCTTCTTGGACAGAAACGTCTTGTCATGATTTCCCTTAACTCTTCTCATGTTAAGGCCATGGCATCTTCAACTCCTCGTTTACCCTTTTCCGTGTTCCA
Organism: Scalesia atractyloides; assembly: GCA_947069175.1. NCBI lineage: Eukaryota > Viridiplantae > Streptophyta > Magnoliopsida > Asterales > Asteraceae > Scalesia > Scalesia atractyloides. The sequence goes on along the minus strand of CAMTDV010000004.1, from coordinate 77,665,019 downwards.
CCAGGTAAGGGCTACCCCAAACAGTCTTCCAGTCGCGTAACGTACCTTACGGTCCTCGGGACAATCGCAATTGAGGAAAGTGTTTTCCATTTCTTCAAACCAGTGAAGGAGAGCGGTAACACCTTCGGTCCCTTCATATTTTGGGGGATCGCAGGATTTGAAGTGTTTGTAGGTGCACTTGGGGGTTTTGGAAGGAGGGTTGGCGACGCTTTGGTCTTCTTGGTTGGGAGGGTTGATGGGATTAGCGGTGAGAGCTTGTTGAACTTGTAGCACGATGTCGGGAAGTACTGCGGCCATTTGTTTAGCAATTTGCGTGGCCAAGCGTTCGTTTGACTTTCCTGACTTTCTACCTCCACGTAGTTGCCTAGCCGACATCTACAGGAACATATGTAGGAAGATTGTGAGTTTAAGAATTTCCTAGGTGTCATGTGTCGTAAAAAGAGTGAAAACAACATAACTGAAAATAATTTAACTACATCCATAGGATGTCTTGGGTTTGCTCATGTTTGGGCCTCTAAATGTCCCCCATACCATTTCCTGTGTAGTCATGTGGGCCCCCATGACTATTGGGCTTGGTAGGATTCACATTGGTGTCGGCGGGTTAACACTCGCACCACCCGAATGAAAATCGTAAAACATGATTGCGAGATGTATGGTAGGAGGGTGTCCAGATGTAGACACAATGACAGCTCAAAGTGGGGTTAGTTCACACGACGTTTGATATGGCATGCTTTGGCCTAATAGGTCCTTCGTACTCTCATCGTTAGTCCCCAGGTAGGCACACTGGTCCTTTATTTTGGATTTATACGAATGCCAAGCCTAGACAGGACGTTCCGACTACCGGTACTCGTACCCTTCCAGTTACTACATGCCCGTCGCGAGAACTCACTTTGATGTGATTTGAAAAATACAAAATCATTGCAAAAATCATAGAGATCGTGAGGTGGGTGCTCTCATAGATATGATATGTTATGAGGATATAATTATGATGAGCATTGCATATTAACATGTACTTGTGAGCGTGCTTGCATAATATTGGGTGTGAAAATAAACATAAAACATATAAACATCATGAATTTTGCATGTAACGCATAAACAATTAAAATTTAATCAACTATAGTATAGGCTATAAGGGTCTAATAACCTATCCTATATCCCTATAGTCACAAGCTCTGATACCAATCTGTCACACCCCGACCCGCAGCGGAATAAAAGTAGGAGCATAATTGGGTTATCACCAAAGCTCATGATATTTACTAAGAAGTTTCATATTTATTAAATTCAAATTACAAACTTAATATCCAAAAACAAAATTCATACAATTACAAAGGAAAACGAAACTATATATTTATTCCAAAGCATTAACTTGTTTATTCTTCTAGACTATCCTAAGTGTTTCCTGTCTCGACTGGATCACCTGTATCATGTGTAAAACAGGGGAGATTTTGGGTCAACAAAAGTTGACGAGTGAACCTTGATAAAACATTTTAACTAATTTCTTATTTTATTTATTAAAGAAAATTCGTGCATTAATCACATGTTAGCAAACATATATATGTAAGCAATCACAAAGCACTTTGGATGAATATATGACATGAATGATGATGTATTTGAGATCAAGGCTCAATCAAACGGAGCCGATCTAATGAGGCTCCTGATGCTCAACCCGTATCCATGGGGAACTGATGGGCCTAATGAAATGCGTGCACTGAAATGATAAATTTAATCTACATATAATTCACACAACAATCAATACACATTTGATCACGGAAATGATATATGCACAAGTGTTTAAATAAAATAAAAGAATAGTACAACACATGATACACCCCAAAACGTGATTAAAAAAGGGGAATTTGTAAGAATTCACTCATAGTGGGTGCGTTCCTTGATGACGATGAATGCGCACGAATTTATGATTCAACCGACGAGGGAAAACTAACCTAAATAATAACGAAATAATTCGATAAATAAATAAATTTTATTTGAGATTAATATTTTTAATTAGTGCTCTTAATGAGATTTTTAGATTTATTTTTGTAAGTTTAATGCAAATTTTTAACCTTAAAAATCTTTATTTTTAAGTATTTTTAAATAATTTTTAATTTAATAAATAAAAAAATAAGAAAACAAAAATTAAAAATGGGTTGACCTTGTCAGGTCTGACCTGGTCTGACCGGTCGGATAGCAGGTAATTCAGGCAGCGTGTGAGGTTCGAACCCGTGACCTCCCATATACGTGCACGCAGCTCTACCAACTGTGCTACGTGTCTAACCCGAAATATATTCTCTAATTTAGTTATTCTTATATACTAGTTAAGTAATTTTCTAAAATTCATTTATTTAAAAAGGTTTTAGAAACTATTGAAATGGTGCACAACCGTGAGATCGAACCCGCGTCCTGTGTTATGTTTGCACCCAGCCCTACCAACTGGGTTGGGTGTCTACCCGGTGAATAAAGAATTTCAATTATATTTATTGTTTTATATTAAGGTTATAAAAATGCTCGGTTTATATAGAGAATTCGGCATTATGTATGGGACTCGAACTCGGGATCTTCGCGTTTCAAATGCACACAGTCCACCATGGACTGTGTGTCTAACCCGATTAAAATCCCTTCTTAATTATATTTATAAACTCTTTGATACTTCATCTTCTTCCTTAAATCAAACCCAGAAACAAGATCCGACTGTTATCATTTTTTAACAGTCTTGGGTTATCTGATTGAAATCTAAAACATACTATATACAAGATATAAAAAGGTTTCGAGGTTTATACCAACCGAAAACAAGATTCCAGTTTTTTTTCTGACGGCAGATTCCGGCGACGAGCAAGGATTTCTGACAACATGCTTTGAAAGAAAATTTTGAGAAAGAGAGAATGATTCTGAGCGAATTGATCACTAGGAAAAGGTTGGATATTTATAGGGTGAACAACAGATTTCGGTTTCAGTTTCAAGACCAAAATTATGGTCAATGATTTCAAACTTTTAAAAGAAACGTGTTTGTGGATCAATTGAGTTTTGAATTGTGGTTATAACTGATGTTAATCATCAGTTACACTCATTTGATTTCGGAGTCAACCGCCGAATTTGATGATTATTTTGAATCAGTTTCGGCGGTTACAGACTTGGTATTGCAGGGAGAGTTACTGGTTTCTTTATAAGTGTTATATGTTATCTAAATTGGAACACAAAGTGTGTGTGGTCCAGTGGTGTGTTTGTTGTGGGTGCAAGCGGGAGACCTCGGGTTCGAGACCCGGCTTCCTCCATTTTTTTTGTTTTAATTTTTATTACATTGAATCTAAGTTACCTATTAATTATTATTATTTTTTTTTATTATTTTCGTCTTAATTATTCCTTGATTATAATTACATAATACAACTAAATAAATAAGCGACGAACTTCGCATAAATATTAAATCTTTAAACGGAGCGGGTTTTGAAACCCGTTTTACGACGAATGTTACATCATACATACACAAAGTGGGTCGCAACTCCCATGCCAAAAAGTACCCGCAAATACAAGCGTCTAGGATGCTAGAGGAGGTGGGTGGGGTGGGTGGGGTGGGGTGGGTCAATCAGACTGTGAAGGTGTGCAAGCTCGCACTCGAGCTCGTGAACTCGTCGGATCAAGAAGCTGATCTGCTGCTCAACAGTCAGAAATCGAGCATCGAAACCCACAATGGGTGCATGACCATAGTAATAGGTCACTGACGGTGGTGGAATGACTGGTGGGGTAACAGATGATGGGGAAAACGAGGATGGTGGAGGTCGTCTGGCATCCGCCTCACTCTCTAGGATACTCTACGACACAGGGTCTCAAACTGAAGCTGAAGCGAAAGAAAAAGGTCGTCTCTAGTGTATCCAGCATGATGGAGGGGCTGGTACGGATCAGATAATGGCATAGTGTACGGAGGGAACAACTTGGGAGTCTGAAGGTATGGATCTGTCTCGAATGGAGAGATGTGAGGAAAAGGCATGAAAGCAGTAGGTGCTAGGGGGTCAAAGCTGGAAGGCTGTCTGGAGGTACCCTCCCTGGACGAGGAGCGGGTATCTCATGAGGGAAGATAGTAGGTAAGCTAATCTGGTGTGTATCAGTAGTGGGTGGTGTCATGGGATCCCAAACCGCTCTAGCTCATGGATGCGACGAAACTCTGGGGTAGAGACAGGAAAGTGACATGGATGGTAGGGATCAGACTCAGACATGTGTGGATGGTAGTATGTTGCGGACAAGTGGTCAACTGGTATGCGGGTGTCAGAACAAATGGGCTGTCGGGAAGTGCCTCCCCAGGACGGGGTGCTGGAATCTCATGAGTGAAAATAACAGGCAGGTCAGTGTGGTGAGGGCCAGTCGTGGGTGGTGGAAGGGGGTGTGGGAGCACGAACGGGTGAGGATAGTGCAACTGACAAGGCATCGTCCTCGACATCAGTAGGGTACGCCCTAACTCCAGCTGCTAGTAGGGCCGATGAGGTCACAGACTCGAAGGAGTCCATATCAGTGTCTGGGTCGGAGTCGGAAGAAATGTCAATGACTGATATGACGGGAGAAGGTATGTCTGGGATAATATCGTCCACATCACCATCACCCTGGCCATCATCAGGGTGATCCTCCTCATGGAAAACAAGATCCCAATCGGGGTCTACAGCAAAAGGCCAATCCTCGTCAGGGATAGCAGCGAGTGGGATAACATCGAACGGGATAGGCTCTACTAGATGCTCACCATCGGGGTGACCAATGATAAGCTGGTCGAAAATCGGATGAGGGAAGCGAGAACGTCATCGATAAACGGGATGTCCTTCCTGACGTCCGGTAGTGCAAGGGCTGAAAGTCATCATCGTCATCCGAAAGCATCTCCGGGTCACTCTCTGTGTCAGAAGTGAAGATCTCCGGAGCCTGTGCCACCTCGTCGTCTAGATACAATAGCCATCGGGTCAAGATCCTCTGATAAACCACTCTCAGATGAAGACATGTGTACCTGTGACATAATAATCATTAGCATGTGCACTTATAATCATTTAAGTATATATACAACTAAGAATAAGTATCACGTAACAGGCACTCCCGTTGTCCTACATGAGTCTTTTCTAACTTAACAAGTCTACCCCATGCAGACTAGTCACCAACTTATGTCCTTGCTCGTGTTTCTTTCTTTCCTTTATAAAATGTTTCGTTCCACGGATCTTGGCGTTTTATAGATGCAACGAAAATATTTTGTAAAAATATTTTTGTGGGAGAGTCCTAATGATTGTAGTCTAGACTCGAGAAAGAATCCTAGTTCACGACAATTGAAGCTCTGAAACCAACCTGTCACACCCTGTCTTTTGCGGAAGCGTGTGTGTGTGGACTTGATCAGTTTTCATTGCATTCGATTATAATAAACAACTATATGATAAAAACAACGATGTTCATCCATTCATAAGTTTAAAATATTACAAACCATCACAAATCCTTAGTTTAATTTACAGCCAACATAAGTTTATAAAGTTCTATAAAGGACTTATTTAACAAAAGTTCATATTTATGAGGCTTTGCATCCTATATCTCATCAAGGATGAGATATATGGATCAAACCCTCCCAAAAGTGGATGACATCTAGACTTGAAGTTCAAAAGCTTGATTGTAATGCCAGCACCAAGATCCGCCTAATTTCCTGAAATACATGTAAGTTGAAAACATCAACAAAAGTTGAGCGAGCTCATTTTTTAAGTATTTGCGCATCAAATGAATCTCAAAAACATTTGAAAGTTTCCCAAACATCGAATATAGGTATGTAAAACGTATATGAACATGTTGATCATTAATGTTTTGCAAGGACATTAATATGTGTGACGACATAGGAGGTACTCAACCTGTGTAGGCAATTTAAGTGTCGAACCCTCGACAGTGGACACAACAACACTCTAAGTGGTCACCCATGGACCGTGAGTGGGGCTCGCCCGTACCCATTAGATCTAACCTTTGTTCCTGGGTCCTCAAAAGGATTAATGGCACCTTAGTTGCAGCCTATGCTCACATGATCTAAGAGTTCATTCCATAGTTTAACCAACCATTGTTAACATGTATTTTCCCCCGAAAGTTGTAAACCGAAAACATTAAGAGATAAGGGGGACATGAACTCACAAGTTTGCGTCCGTAATCTCGTGTACTCAAAGTAGTTCTCCTCGAGCCGTACTACAACCTACACACGTGTTAGGTTTTATTAGACGCTTAGGTCGTGTAACAACTCACAGCCTTATTTATTTATTTAAGACTTGTTTTGAAATATTGTTAAAATAATATATTTTCAACTTGTTTCATCATATGCTTTTCACATACATATTCTTCAAGTATATGTATACTTGTATTTGTGTATTTTACCAAGTATTGGTAGGTATTCCGGTATATATATATAATATAAAATATTATAATACAATATATATTTCTTATGTTTATCAAGTATTTTATACTTAATTTATGTATAATTTTCCGGAATATTATCTTTATACTAATAAAATCACCAATATATATTTCTTAAAATTTCTATATTTTTAAGAGAATTTTTATAGAAAAGCATCTATAAATTTATCTTGACAAAATAAGTATATTTTCGTATATATCTTAAAAATAATATTTTTTAAGATTAAGCGTAGAAAATATGCATTTTTAGTTTCCACTAAATAATATATTCTTGATTTCTTTAAGAAAATATATATTTTTCTCCACTCAAAATAATATATTTTCTATCTTTGACAAAATATGATATATTTTGTAATTATTATAAAAATCCACATTGCCGTTTCTTTGGTTTCAAGATTTCCGTTCATTGAATTCGTTAAGTTGCGAATTTATTTCCGGAATATATATATATAGTCCAAATGTCCATTGTCCGTTTTGCCCATTATTCAGGTATAAGATATATATTTGTTTTCTTGTGATGTATTATTTTCAAGGTTCCTAATTTTAATATAGCTAATGCAATCAATATACAAGTGGCACATAATTTTGTGACATCTAAATATATATTTTCTTAAATATATACTTAGTCATTTTTATTACCAAAAACAACCTCCAATATTCATAATTTTTATAACAAAAATTATGGCAACTTTTCATATTAAAACCAAGATTAAAATTACTTGTAAACACTTGTTTAAATTATTTTTCTAAGTGTTTAATTTTTACAAAAATTTTGCGATAGTTTCCCCTTAAAAATGGAGGTTTCCATGCTTAATAGCATATTATTTTCTTTTCAAAAATTCATCATCAATCATCAACAATTTATAACTTACCATGAGCCATCGTATGCATTTTTACAACATGATGTGAACTTGAAGTTTTATAAAATCTTGTAGTATTTTAACATGATTTTTAATATGTTCATCTAACACTAAAAACATGATTTTTATTTTATAAAAATCATTTTTACAAGATTTCTATCTTTTACAACTTACAACTTGATTTTACAAAAACTATTCTCCATGTATTTTTCAAGTCACATACACTTCTCAAGTTCTATTTAACCTTTAGAAACATGTTCACTTTCTTTTAAAACCAAGTCATGTTGAATCTTGATGTAGATTTTAGTTTCTTGAAATGTTCATCTTTGAAATCTCATATTTTTAAGATTCACAACTTGTAGGACTCATCATCCTACATAAAATCATATTCATCTTCAAGTTCACTTTTAACATTAAGGATGACTACTATGATTTTCTCAAGATCCATCTTTACACTTGCTAGATCATGTGTTTAATCATCATCTAGTAAGCTTTTTATGATGATCTACATCATAACACAAGAAATCAACAAACAAGTTTATTACATACACTTAAACATCTTAGATTTTCATGATCTCAAGCTTTATTCTTATGTTCATGTTCTTGTCTTGGTGTGATCTTTAGATTATCTTGTTACTACATACTTTAACCACTAAGATTAAGTGTGAAAACAAGATCAAAGGAGCTTACTACTAGCACTATGGCTAGGGAAGAACTCAAGATGATGAAGATAATCTAGGTGGATAAAAGCTCTAGAGAATGGTCCTTCAAGCTCCAAAGCTTCTTAACTATGCTTCTTGCACCTCTATCTTTGGAATGCTTTAGTGATGGATAAAAATGGATGTGTATGTGTGTGGTGTGTGAGCCGAGAGCAAGAGAGAGGGGAGGAGAAGAAATGGTGAAGTTTTTGTGTTAAGTGATTAGTGTTCATCCAAGCCTTCTAATGTTCTTTTATCCTCCAACAAACCTTTAACCAATAGTCCTTATGACCAATATCAATGTAACATATCTTATTAAAATAATCAAACAAATCAAGCGGGTGGGACCCCTTTGGTGACCGTGAATGGGGGGGTCTTTAGTTGGGTTTTTAAGTTAGTTAGTTAATGTAGTTAGGATTCAAGTGTAAAGTTAAGGGTTTAATGTGTTTAGGGATTTTTAAGATGTAATATGATGTTGATGATCATAACTAGCTTCATGACATTAAAACAATGATTCTAGCTAGATTTTGGTGTTTCGGGTAGTGTCCGGTTATTCGTTTAGTTACGGCTCGTTAAAGTGCTAAATAGCGCAATTTAGTGTGCTTTAAAGTACCATTTTATGATGGTTTTGATTCCCAACACTAAACAAGATATTCTGGACTATTAAACCTCATTTCTGCATTATTTTCTAGTGTTAAATTGCTAAATTTTGCTGAAAAAATGCAGAATTCTAAAGTTTAAGTGTGTTTTGGGCACTTTCGGACACTTTTGTCATCACTCGGAAGGCAGTTTTATGATTCCTTCATTCCTACATACCATTCTAGGGTAACTCTTGTTCCTGGGGCTCAATCTGTGTCTTATCATCATGTCTGTCTAAGTACTGAACTCCCGTCAGTACTTCTAGTTAGTCTGATAATTGTGCTACTTCGTTCCGTGCACTAATTCAACCACAACAGGTTGCATGTAATAATGATAAGTAGTCATGCAATATGTAATGCACATGTATGTTCTTGAAAGAAATCAGGAAATGATTCACCTCAGTGTTTAAGTCATGCACAGTCATTAAGATACAATTTACTGTTTATATTGTACGAAAATTACCTGAAAAGTGCCAATTGTCACAGTTATACAATACAAACAAAAGTAAATATTTTCTTTGCATTGTTTCTTCAGTCTTCAAGTTGACTTATATATATCTTCAAAATCTTCTACTTGCTGCAACCTGCCATGGGCCTAACCCTCAAAAACATGACTATATACCACAACTAGACCGGAGGTGGGGGTGGAGGTGGAGGTAATGAAGCATGGGTCACACCGCAGAAGTATGCCATTTCCTCCTCAATGGCGCTAACGCGCCTCTCAAGGGAGGAAGTGGCAACATGAGATGGTGACGGGGATGGTGCTGAAGAGGATGGTGGTGGTGTAGTGGTCGGTACAGGTGGTGGTGGTGGAGGTGCTGAAACCAGTAGGAGTGGCTGGGTGGAGTGCGGTCACCTAAGCCCTAAGCTAAGCACAACGATCCAGAACAAGACCGAGCTGGATCTCGGTGCTGGTAAGGCGGTACTCGGTGGTGGTGAGTGGCATATGAATAGGGTGGTAGGGATCAGATAGGCTCATGCCCGGTGGTGGTGGAGGACGAACGTCTAGGTTGAGGAAAGGAGGATATGTAGCTGGACCATACAAGGGTGGAACGGTGTGAAACGGATCCCCAGTCAAAGTGGAAGGTAAGTAAGATGGATACCCCGTCATGGGGTAGCTAGGAGCAGCATGTGACGGCCCGGCTGCAAACGGGTCCTGATATGCACCGAAAGTCAGTGTCATGGAAGTGGAGGGAAAAGAACCCATGAATGGAAATGATGGTAATAGATGATCACCATGAGGTATCACATCTCCCCATGGAAACACAGGTGGTACATGGGGCAATGCAGGGTCAACAGGGGGCATCTCAGGTATATAGGGGTCGTCTAGAGGAAAATCTGGTAGAACGGGGTCGACAAGTGGGGGATCTGGTAAAATCTGGTCAACAGGTGCGAGTGGAGCGATCGGTGATGGGGTAGCACAATGTCGGAAGAATGTATGGGTGAAGGTGTCTGGGGGGAGGTAGGTGCAGAGGAGGAAACATCAACTACCACAGCCTCTGGCTGTGCTACCTCCAAGAGGGCAATCTCGAAGTCGTCACTGATGCCAAGGTCATCGTCAACGTGCTCCACATGAACTACAGGGATAACGAAATCCTCGTCATGAGCATCCATATGGAGAAAATCATCCATGGGAGGTGCCTCGATCATGAGAGGAGCATCGATCATAGGAGGAATAACATGATCGGGGGCATCGGGATCGACATCTGCAGGATCGACCACATTAAGTGGTACAGCGAAAAAAGCTACGACATGTTCACCTTCGGAGTGACCATAGGTGACCATCTCGTGGAAGTGGGGAACGGCAAGAACATCATCCTCCTAAGGGATGTCTACAGGCTAAGGCTCGGGTAGAGCGAATGGCTGGAAGTCAATGGCCATCCACTCGTCGTCGGAATCCTCATCATCAGAAATGACAATAATAGGTGGGGCTGAGTCATTAAGTGGTATATAATCTACGTCAGGTAGGGAACCCGTGGTGTCTGAATCCGAACCGGAAGACATATCCTGGCAAAATAATCCGTACAACTTAATTAGTATTAGCCTAGCGCAATATCTTTAATTAATGTGGGCCTAGCCCAAGTTGGATTATATGTGTGGGCCTAGCCCAAGTTGGATTATATGTCTGGGCCTAGCCCAAGTTGGTTTTGTTCTTAGTGGATCAAGCCCAAATTGTTTTTGTAAGAGTGGGCCTAGCCCAAGCTGTTTAATGTGTATGGGCCTAACCCAATGGAAGTCCATGAAAGGGTGGGCTTGGCCCAAATATATTCTTTCACAAAGGTCCATATTAGCTTTACAAAGTGGGCTTTAGCCAAAACAATTTATATAAAGGGTGGGCTTGTTAACAAACAGTTGCCATTTTAGATCTTCGTAAGACAACATAAACACACACTAATAAGTCTATATATCCAATATAGTTATCCTATTCCATACTTAAATAATTCCTCAAATTATGTCAACCCAAATAAATTAAACAGTCAAAAAAAAATTCCATAAAATTTCAACGTCTTACAAAATGCCAACCAAACATATCAGTTTACTATAAAATCTCAAGTTTAAACATAAGTAGGAAGATAAATAGACTGAAGGAAAGTAAATAAAATAAGCGAGACGTGTCAGTCTTCTACGTCTCCATCCCCAAATCACTATCGTTGCCGTCATCCTCCGCGGCGTTTCCAGCTTCTACAGCTGGGTCTTCCTCCGGATCCTCCTCTGGATCCTTCTCGGGATCCTCTTCTGGATCCTCTTCTACCGACACTGAGGGGCCGGTGCTGGTGCGGGTACTGGTACAGGTGCCTGATTCTGTTCTAGTTCTTGAATTCTCCAGCTAGACTCAAGAACTCTGTCTTCTAGCCAGTCAGCCCTTAGCTGCTCAGCACGAAGATCTCTTACTAAGGTGTTACGAGCTATCTTACTCGCATGTTGCTCTTCCTCGAGCGATCCAGTCTTACCTGTTAATTGTCGTATCATCCATCCCTGTGCTAGGATGGTTTCATGCATTCTTTCTAGTTGTTCTTGTTGCTTTCTTATCATATCTCTAAGTAGATCGTTCCCTACTTCTAATGAGTTAACCGGTTCGACCGGCATAACGATGGTCGGCGTGAGGACGACTCCTCCCCTAGAGCGAGCCTTTTTCTCGCAGCTGAGCGTGTCTCCACGCCATGAGGTGGTGAGGGTTCCACCATAGGTGCCTTTCCCGGCGCCTTTGGTTGCAAAAGTTTGTCGGATGATGATGATGATGACATTGCCTGTTGGGTTGTGTAGTTAGTTACAAGTTGCATTCGTTTCAATTATGCCTTCATATTTCACATAACATAGTTGTGGTATAACACATAACAAGATATAACAGTTCAGTGCCAAACTAAGTCTAGTGTCGTGTAATCAGCTATAGTTTAGGTCTACCTTTAATGCAAACCTGGTTCTCTATAGCTAGAGGCTCTGATACCAATCTGTCACACCCTCAATTTCCACTTGCAGAGTTTTACCGCGAGGCGTGTGAACAAACCAGAATCTGAGACACTAGTAACGTCGAACGACTCTATATGATTTGTTAATACGTTTTCCAAAATCATTTGTTTAACCATTCATAGTTAATTTTAGATTGCCTTAGTTTGGTTTCAATGTTTAGCGGAAGCATTAGTTTCTAAAGTTGAGCGGAAGCATAAAAATAAAGTAAAGGAACGGGCGCCAACACAAACGCCAAAACTAAAAAAAACCCAAATAAATGTTTGTAAATGAGACTCGATAAAAAGATGTCTTGATCAATGCAAGTGAGTGCACCTAGAGCTCCTAGCGTCCTGAGAAACATGTAAAGAAACAAGTGTCAACATTAAAGAAGAGTGAGTTCACAGGTTTTCATAAGTTCATTTGTTCGGTTATAAGCTTGTTTCCCCCGTTATCCCTAACCCGGGATAACGATTTAGTTCCATAATTCCCAACCCGGAATAATACTGATGGTTCCATTATTCCTTACCCGGAATAATAATGATGTTCCATTATTCCTAACCCGGAATAATAACGTTGTTGGTTCCATTATCCCTAACTCGGGATAATATTGTTGATTCGTAATTAAGTTCAATGTTAACATGTAGGTAGCAAGCCTAAAGTTATGTCACGTAAGTGTTCGCGATCGAAGCTGACTGTTGTGCCTCCGTGTTGCCAGGCCTATCACTGACCATGGCGAAGTTAGGCCAAATTAATCACCCGTTGACCATACCCGGTCGGCTAGCGCGACTAGCTCGGGTGGGCTTGTCGGGCCTGTAGTACTACTTATAATTTCCCTGCTATCTAACCCAATACTAACGATCCGAGAGATTGTCGAGGACTTGTGTCATATAGCTGCTTAGTGACCATAACGTACATTAACATTAACTTAGTTACCGAATAGTTTAATGACGTTAATTTCATATAACGTAAAGAGATAGAGTTGTAGTTGTATACATGTTTCTCCCCTGTTGTTTAAAACCGGATAAAATTAGGGGCCGTGAACTCACCTTTAGTTGCTCGGTTAGTGTAACACAGATGTAGCAAATGATGGGACCGCTAATTGCGTCCTAACAAGTCAATTGATTTAGAGTTAGTGTGTGAACACACTGATACAAGTCCTACACATACTAACACGCAATGCGGTACATACAATGACAATTCCTAAAACTCAAATCATGCATGCAAGTATCATTATACCAATATAGTGATCAAACCAACCTATCATGAACACAAATCAATCCATACAACACTTTGGTACACACATTCGCAAGTTATCAAGTTTCAGCGTATATACTCATAATTAGGCTGTTTTCGAGGATTTTTATAAAATAGTTCCAACATTCCAAAAATTCCAATTATTTTACAGAAGGTGTCAACTATACGTAGAATTTTATATAAATTTTTCAAGTCCTAACTCTTTACCAATTATTCATAAATATTAATATACTAGGCTGCAGTCAGATTCGTCGCTTTCTGACTGCAGTCCACCGGAGAATTTATTTAAAAATCACTGTTCGTCCAATTAACAAAATTCCAGTGGGAGTTTCCCGGAAATTTCCATATCTAGTTGCTGTACAAATTTCATGATTCGACTCTCTACAGATTATTAGATCCGACTCGATAAACAACTAACAAATTTTCAGAATTTTCACAGCTTCAGTTACTGAATTTAATTGGCCACTTAAAAATATCAAACGACTTCAGAAAAATACCAATCCAGCGCCATTAGAAGCGTTTTTCAAAAATCTACGTTTTAGACTTCAGAAAATCCGTTTTTCAATAAATAATAACCAAGTTACAGCCAGTGGAAGTTGGCTGTAAACACCATTCAGCATCCTGTTTTCAGCATTTTATCGCAATATAACACGCTTAAACAATCGGTATGTTAAATATAAACGATCAAGAACAGATTTTTCCAATCATATATCATCATATACATCATACCCATGCAAACCCTAATCATATTATATGGTTTTTATCACACAAAACGCAGCCTAATGATTTTTGATTCCACTAATCATCATAATCGCAAACTAGCATAATTAATCGACTAACATCATAACACTTTCTACCATTACATACACACATGATCCATAGTTCATAAACCCTAGTATGATTAGCGAAATAACATAAAACTCTAACCTTTAACAATGGAGATTAACGAACCGTAAGCGAGATGGGAGCCGATTCGGATGATCAAGGGAAATCGCGACCGAGAAGAGAAGTGTAGGGAGGCTGTCGCGATCGAGAGGGATGTAGCAAGGCTGCCGTCGGCTGTGTTTTTTATTAGGGTTTGTGTGTTTTTGTTTTTGAAACAATGCACATGCATGTATGTGTATATATAGCGCAAGAGGTCAAGAAAAAAAGGAAGGGTTTGCGGGTTGGGTGCTCGCGGCCGCAAGGGGTTTGGGTGGGTCGGTTTGGGTCTATAACTTGGTCCTCAAGTTTCGGTTAACTACTTGAGTCGCAAGGAAGTGAGGTCTATTCGTTACGCGGCTCGGTTCGATTCATTTATCTATTTACTATATCTATATTTTATAACTAAAACAAATCACGAAATCGGAACATCACATAATAACTTACCAACTTATAAACGTTTAATACACATAGCACGTAATTCATTTGACAAGTTCACGAAATTATCGTAATTATTTCGAGCGTGCAATTTAAGTCTCCGAATCAATTTAGCGTATGAACGAATAACCGTGAAGTAGTGCGTTTAAGATGTCTGAAAAACCGGGATGTCACATTATCCCCATGTTGAAAGAATTTTCGTCCCGAAAATTGAGTAAACGCGGTTTAGAATGCAGCGTACATGTATAGAGTGCCACGCACAAAGATTTAGTTCGTTAACAATGGTACACTAAATTACAAGAAATTCCCAAGTGCCACGCACAAAGATTTAGTTCGTTAACAATGGTACGCGAAATTACAAGAAATTCCCAGGTTGTCACATCATCCCCATGTTAAAAGAATTTTCGTCCCGAAAATTTAGTTGGTGGTATCGTTAACTTGTTGCTCAGCTGCAAAAAGGTGTGGGTATTTGCTTTTCATTTGGTCCTCTCTTTCCCACGTGAACTCCGGTCCACGCTTAGAGTCCCAACGAACCTTGACGATTGAAATCGTACTATGCCTTCGAGTCTTGATCTCACTATCCATGATCTCGATAGGTTGTTCCACAAAGTGCAGTTGTTCATCCACTTGAATCTCATCCAATGGAATGACTAGGGTTTCATCTGATAAACACTTCTTCAGATTTGACACGTGAAAAACGTTGTGAACTCCACTGAGTTCGGCAGGAAGGTCTAATTGATAAGCTACGGGTCCGATACGTTTCAAGATCACAAACGGACCTACGTACCGTGGGTTTAGTTTGCCTCGTTTTCCAAAGCGGATTACACCCTTCTAGGGTGACACCTTCATTAGGACGCGGTCGCCTACTTGAAATTCGAGCGGTTTGCGTCGTTGATCAGCGTAGCTTTTCTGTCGATCTCGTGCCGCCGCCATGCGGTTTCTGATTTGTACAATCTTTTCAGTAGCCTCAAGTATCAACTCAGGGCCTGTGAGTTGACTGTCACCGACTTCTGCCCAACAGACCGGTGATCTACATTTACGACCGTATAATGCCTCAAACGGTGCTGCCGATATACTCGTATGGTAACTGTTGTTATACGAGAATTCCACTAATGGCAGGTGGATTTCCCAACTATTCCCGAAGTCTACTACGCATGCCCTAAGCATGTCTTCCAAGGTCTGTATGGTCCTTTCGCTTTGACCATCAGTCTGAGGGTGATAAGCTGTGCTCATATCTAAGCGTGTTCCCAACGCTTTCTGAAGTGACTGCCAAAAGTTGGACGTGAAACGAGCATCTCTGTCTGAGATGATGGACGTTGGCACTCCGTGCCGAGAAACTACTTCCTTAATGTAGATGCGAGTCAACTTCTCCATCTTATCTGTTTCTTTAATAGCTAGGAAGTGTGCGGACTTAGTTAAACAATCCACAATCACCCAGATGGTATCGCAACCACCCAAAGTTCGCGAGAGTTTAGTGATGAAAACCATCGAGATCTGATCCCATTTCCACACTGGGATCTCAGGTTGTTGAAGTAGCCCCGATGGCTTCTGATACTCTACCTTGACTTTTGCACAAGTCAAACACTTGCTCACGTAGGTGGCTATATCAGCTTTCATGTTGGGCCACCAATACGCAGCTTTAAGGTCTTGATACATCTTATCCGAACCAGGATGGACAGAGTATCGGGATTTGTGAGCTTCGTCCATTACTAGCTTTCTGAGGTCTCCGTAGAGAGGTACCCATATGCGATTCATGAAATACCGGGCTCCATTGGGTTTTACTTCCCAATCGCGTTCCATTTTTCCCACCGATTCGGCCTTGATATTTTCTTCCTTAACTGCTTCTAACTGCGCGTCGCGTATCTGTTCGGGTAACCCCGAATGAATGGTGAACTGTAGTGCTCGTACCCGACGAGGTTTCAAGTGCTCCTTCCTACTGAGGGCATCAGCTACCACGTTAGCTTTACCCGGGTGATATCGAATGGCACATTCGTAATCGTTCAAGAGTTCGACCCAGCAACGCTGTCGCATGTTCAACTCCTTCTAGTCAAAGATGTGTTGGAGGCTCTTGTGATCTGTATAAATTGTGCACTTTGTTCCATATAGGTAGTGTCTCCAAATTTTAAGTGCAAACACTACTGCTCCCAATTCCAGGTCATGTGTTGTGTAGTTTTTCTCGTGAACCTTCAATTGTCGGGACACATACGCGATGACCTTATCACGTTGCATGAGTACGCATCCCAATCCCTGAATGGAAGCATCACAATATACTACAAAATCATCAGTCCCTTCCGGCAAGGACAGAATGGGTGCACTGCAAAGTTTCTGCTTCAGCAATTGAAATGCCGCTTCCTGCTTGTCACCCCAAGCATACTTGATGCCTTTCTGGGTGAGGGTGGTAAGCGGTTGCGCGATCTTTGAAAATCCCTCGATGAAACGTCTGTAGTAACCAGCCAAACCCAAAAATTGGCGGATCTCCGTCGGTGTCCTGGTTGCTTCCCAGTTTTTGATAGCTTCAATCTTGGCAGGGTCGACGTGGATACCCTTTTCATTTACGATATGCCCGAGGAACTGAACTTCCCGAATCCAGAAATCACACTTTGAAAACTTGGCATATAGTTTCTCCTGTTGAAGTAATTCCAGCAGTAATCGTAGATGTTCAGCATGTTCTGCTTCACCTTTAGAGTAGATGAGTATGTCATCGATGAACACAATGACAAACTTGTCGAGATATGGTTTACACACACGGTTCATGAGATCCATGAACACCGCGGGTGCGTTGGTGAGACCGAAGGGCATTACCAAGAACTCATAATGACCATACCGAGTACGAAATGTCGTCTTAGCGATATCCTCCTCCCTGACACGTAACTGGTGATAACCGAACCGTAGATCAATCTTGGAGTAGTAGCTTGACCCTTGAAGTTGGTCGAAGAGATCGTCGATGCGAGGTAACGGGTATCGGTTCTTGACAGTAACCTTATTGAGTTCCCTGTAGTCGATGCACATGCGGAAGGTCCCGTCCTTCTTCTTGACAAAAAGGACTGGAGCTCCCCATGGCGAAGTGCTAGGTCGGATAAATCCTTTTTCTAACAGTTCCTGAAGTTGGGTAGACAGCTCCTGCAGCTCGGCTAGAGCTAGGCGGTATGGGCCTTGGCGATGGGAGTTGCATGGTTCGCCAATTCGATTTCAAACTCCACTTGTCGATGTGGTGGAAGACCAGGTAACTCCTCTGGAAATACACCGGAAAAATCACGGACGACGGGGATGTCTTCCATACGTTTCTCGTCTTTAGGCTGCTCGGTAACCAGTGCAAGTAAAGCGAAAGAGTTCTTCCTCCGAAGATACTTCTGCGCTTGCATGTAAGAGATGATGTTTGTGACGGCGCCTGCCTTCTCGCCTTGCACCGTCAAGATTTCGTCGTTAGAGAGTGGAATACGGATAGATTTTTCGAAACAGAGAACTTCAGCTCGGACGTCGGATAGCCAGTCCATTCCGACTACCACGTCAAAAATACCCAGGGTAGTTGTCATCAGATCAATGGTAAAAGTGTGACCGCGAGTTTGAGTTGACAGCCGGATACTATATGGGTCACATCTACAGATTTACCATCGGCTAGTTCTATGACGTAAGGGGTCTCTAGGGGTGTAGGCGTGAGATTTAGGTTCTTCCTAAAAGACTCAGATATAAAACTCCTATCCGCACCCTTATCAAAAAGCACTGTAGCAAAATGTTCATTAAGGGGAAACTTACCGGTGACCACGTTCGAGTCGTTTATGACTCTCGGCGGCCCAGCGTAAATGCGCGACCTTTGGCACCTCCTGTGCCACCATTTCCATTATTGTCGTTGTTATTGTTGTTGTGGTTGTGGTTGTTCCCACCATTGTTGTTGTTGTTACAAAGCTGTGGGCAGTCTCTTTTGAAGTGGGCAGTGCTACCACACTGATAGCACTCCCGGTTAACACCCTGCTGCTGACCCTGGTGTGTTGATTTTGATTTTGTCGGGACATGATTTCCCGCGACAATCCTTTGCCGTATGTCCCACTTTGCCACATCGTTGGCAGCGATTCCCGGCACAAGGGCCGTGATGATGAAGATTACAGCGATTGCACTGCGGTTTTCGACCTACATAGCCGCTTGTGTTCTGGGTGTTGTTGGCGGGCTGATTATTGTGACCCCAGTGGCTGTTGAAATTATTGAACCGTTTCTGGTTCCCCTGTTGTGGCTGGGATGACGAAGACTGTCGAGCAGACGAGTCTTAATACTTTCTTTTATTATCAGGGGTCACTTCAGTTGTACCCCGAGATCGCAACTTCTTCTGTTCCACCGCCTTGTCGGTGAGTTTGTGCGCCAACCTGATTGCTTGATGCTCAGTCGCAGGGTTGCTAGCCATTACCATACCCTGGATCTCGGGGACCAGAGGTAAAACTCGAGTCGTTTCTCAACAGTGTTGGCCAGATCGGGACATAGAAATACCAGGTCGTGATGTTTCGCTGTGTATGCTTCGATTTCAGATCCCACCATCTTGTGGTTCCATAATGTTTGCTCCAACTGTTGAACCCGGTCTCGTGGACAGTACTCCTCTTTGATTAGGGCCTTAAACTCGGCCCAGGCCATTGCATTTGCAGCAATAAGTCCACGCGTTTGGACTTGTGCATTCCACCAAGTTAGTGCCCCATCCTCCAATGTTGAGGCAGCATACTTGACTTTGTTGGCCTCCAGACAATTGCACATTTCGAACACTGATTCGGACTTTTCGATCCAGCGGACCAGTCCTATGGGTCCTTCTGCCCCCGTGAATTTGCTCGGTTTCGCATCGAGAAACATCTTGTAGGGGTTAAGACCCCCTCCTGCTGACAGAGGACAGGTAGTCAGCGAGGAATTCTACTAGCCCAACTATTAGATTTTCCCATGAAAATTTAATAATGGTTACCTGCCGGTTGGTTTTGAACACCCGCTAGAGCAGCATTCACGTGCTCTTGGATCATTGCGGCTAATTCTTCGGGCGTCATGTTGAGGTTTCCGCGACGTCCAGTTGCCATTTTAGATCTTCGTAAGACAACATAAACACACACTAATAAGTCTATATATTCAATATAGTTATCCTATTCCGTACTTAAATAATTCCTCAAATTATGTCAACCCAAATAAATTAAACAGTCAAAAGAAATATTCCATAAAATTTCAACGTCTTACAAAATGCCAACCAAACATATCAGTTTACTATAAAATCTCAAGTTTAAACATAAGTAGGAAGATAAATAGACTGAAGGAAAGTAAATAAAATAAGCGAGACGTGTCAGTCTTCTACGTCTCCATCCCCCAAATCGCTATCGTTGCCGTCATCCTCCGCGGCGTTTCCAGCTTCTACAGCTGGGTCTTCCTCTGGATCCTTCTCGGGATCCTCTTCTGGATCCTCTTCTACCGGCACTGGAGGGGCCGGTGCTGGTGCGGGTACTGGTACAGGTGCCTGATTCTGTTCTAGTTCTTGAATTCTCCAGCTAGACTCAAGAACTCTGTCTTCTAGCCAGTCAGCCCTTAGCTGCTCAGCACGAAGATCTCTTGCTAAGGTGTTACGAGCTATCTTACTCGCATGTTGCTCTTCCTCGAGCGATCCAGTCTTACCTGTTAATTGTCGTATCATCCATCCCTGTGCTAGGATGGTTTAATGCATTCTTTCTAGTTGTTCTTGTTGCTTTCTTATCATATCTCTAAGTAGGTCGTTCCCTACTTCTAATGAGTTAACCGGTTCGACCGGCATAGCGATGGTCGGGCGTGAGGACGACTCCTCCCCTAGAGCGAGCCTTTTTCTCGCAGCTGAGCGTGTCTCCACGCCATGAGGTGGTGAGGGTTCCACCATAGGTGCCTTTCCCGGCGCCTTTGGTTGCAAAAGTTTGTCGGATGATGATGATGATGACATTGCCTGTTGGGTTGTGTAGTTAGTTACGAGTTGCATTCGTTTCAATTATGCATTCATATTTCACATAACATAGTTGTGGTATAACACATAACAAGATATAATAGTTCAGTGCCAAACTAAGCCTAGTGTCGTGTAATCAGCTATAGTTTAGGTCTACCTTTAATGCAAACCTGGTTCTCTATAGCTAGAGGCTCTGATACCGATCTGTCACACCCTCAATTTCCACTTGCGAAGTTTTACCGCGAGGCGTGTGAACAAACCAGAATCTGAGACACTAGTAATGTCGAACGACTCTATGATTTGTTAATACGTTTTCCAAAATCATTTGTTTAACCATTCATAGTTAATTTTAGATTGCCTTAGTTTGGTTTCAATGTTTAGCGGAAGCATTAGTTTCTAAAGTTGAGCGGAAGCATAAAAATAAAGTAAAGGAACGGGCGCCAACACAAACGCCAAAACTAAAGAAAAACCCAAATAAATGTTTGTAAATGAGACTCGATAAAAAGATGTCTTGATCAATGCAAGTGAGTGCACCTAGAGCTCCTAGCGTCCTGAGAAACAAGTAAAGAAACAAGTGTCAACATTAAAGAAGAGTGAGTTCACAGGTTTTCATAAGTTCATTTGTTCGGTTATAAGCTTGTTTCCCCCGTTATCCCTAACCCGGGATAACGATTTAGTTCCATTATTCCCAACCCGGAATAATACTGATGGTTCCATTATTCCTTACCCGAAATAATAATGATGTTCCATTATTCCTAACCCGGAATAATAACGTTGTTGGTTCCATTATCCCTAACCCGGGATAATATTGTTGATTCGTAATTAAGTTCAATGTTAACATGTAGGTAGCTAGCCTAAAGTTATGTCACGTAAGTGTTCGCGATCGAAGCTGACTGTTGTGCCTCCGTGTTGCTAGGCCTATCACTGACCATGGCGAAGTTAGGCCAAATTAATCACCCGTTGACCATACCCGGTCGGCTAGCGCGACTAGCTCGGGTGGGGCATGTCGGGCCCAGTAGTACTACTTATAATTTCCCCGCTATCTAACCCAATACTAACGATCCGAGAGATTGTCGAGGACTTGTGTGATATAGCTGCTTAGTGACCATAACGTACATTAACATTAACTTAGTTACCGAATAGTTTAATGACGTTAATTTCGTATAACGTAAAGAGATAGAGTTGTAGTTGTATACATGTTTCTCCCCCTGTTGTTTAAAACCGGATAAAATTAGGGGTCGTGAACTCACCTTTAGTTGCTCGGTTAGTGTAACACAGATGTAGCAAATGATGGGACCGCTAATTGCGTCCTAACAAGTCAATTGATTTAGAGTTAGTGTGTGAACACACTGATACAAGTCCTACACATACTAACACGCAATGCGGTACATACAATGACAATTCCTAAAACTCAAATCATGCATGCAAGTATCATTATACCAATATAGTGATCAAACCAACCTATCATGAACACAAATCAATCCATACAACACTTTGGTACACACATTCGCAAGTTATCAAGTTTCAGCGTATATACTCATAATTAGGCTGTTTTCGAGGATTTTTATAAAATAGTTCCAACATTCCAAAAATTCCAATTATTTTACAGAAGGTGTCAACTATACGTAGAATTTTATATAAATTTTTCAAGTCCTAACTCTTTACCAATTATTCATAAATATTAATATACTAGGCTGCAGTCAGATTCGTCGCTTTCTGACTGCAGTCCACCGGAGAATTTATTTAAAAATCACTGTTCGTCCAATTAACAAAATTCCAGTGGGAGTTTCCCGGAAATTTCCATATCTAGTTGCTGTACAAATTTCATGATTCGACTCTCTACAGATTATTAGATCCGACTCGATAAACAACAAAACAAATTTTCAGAATTTTCACAGCTTCAGTTACTGAATTTAATTGGCCACTTAAAAATATCAAACGACTTCAGAAAAATACCAATCCAGCGCCATTAGAAGCGTTTTTCAAAAATCTACGTTTTAGACTTCAGAAAATCCGTTTTTCAATAAATAATAACCAAGTTACAGCCAGTGGAAGTTGGCTGTAAACACCATTCAGCATCCTGTTTTCAGCATTTTATCGCAATATAACACGCTTAAACAATCGGTATGTTAAATATAAACGATCAAGAACAGATTTTTCCAATCATATATCATCATATACATCATACCCATGCAAACCCTAATCATATTATATGGTTTTTATCACACAAAACGCAGCCTAATGATTTTTGATTCCACTAATCATCATAATCGCAAACTAGCATAATTAATCGACTAACATCATAACACTTTCTACCATTACATACACACATGATCCATAGTTCATAAACCCTAGTATGATTAGCGAAATAACATAAAACTCTAACCTTTAACAATGGAGATTAACGAACCGTAAGCGAGATGGGAGCCGATTCGGATGATCAAGGGAAATCGCGACCGAGAAGAGAAGTGTAGGGAGGCTGTCGCGATCGAGAGGGATGTAGCAAGGCTGCCGTCGGCTGTGTTTTTTATTAGGGTTTGTGTGTTTTTGTTTTTGAAACAATGCACATGCATGTATGTGTATATATAGCGCAAGAGGTCAAGAAAAAAAGGAAGGGTTTGCGGGTTGGGTGCTCGCGGCCGCAAGGGGTTTGGGTGGGTCGGTTTGGGTCTATAACTTGGTCCTCAAGTTTCGGTTAACTACTTGAGTCGCAAGGAAGTGAGGTCTATTCGTTTCGCGGCCCGGTTCGATTCATTTATCTATTTACTATATCTATATTTTATAACTAAAACAAATCACGAAATCGGAACATCACATAATAACTCACCAACTTATAAACGTTTAATACACATAGCACGTAATTCATTTGACAAGTTCACGAAATTATCGTAATTATTTCGAGCGTGCAATTTAAGTCTCCGAATCAATTTAGCGTAGGAACGAATAACCGTGAAGTAGTGCGTTTAAGATGTCTGAAAAACCGGGATGTCACAATTTAGTGTCGGTTTGATTTGATTTCGTCGTCCGATTTGTTTTGCGCTAAATATGTGTATATATATATATATATTGTCCGAAATGTCCAAAGTGCCCGAATCGTCCATTTTGCTTGTGTATGTCCAAGAATGGACACTTTATATTTTTAACTTCCGCTTTTATGGGATAACAAGTATGGTGATGTTTTGTGTAACCATATATTTTTGTATTAAATCCTACTTGATCTACATACAAAATATATCACAAAGTATGTCATGATACTTGATGATCATTTAAAGTATATATTTTTCTAAAATATATACTTTACTACTTTTTAGTTTAGAAAAATATGAACTTACACATTTTTGCCAAGATCCGTTTAGTTTTGTTTATAAATTCCAAGTCATTTCATAGTTGTCAAACCTCCCGTTTATCACTTTTAATACCATAACCGAATTTATAAAATTTCGTCATGGTTTCCCCTAAACTATGGAGTTTCCCAAGTTTTTAAAACTTGTTTTTATATCATTTTCAACTTCAATATCATCAAGTATCAATATCAATCAATATTTCAACAAAAATGTCATGAACCAAGTTTATAGTCTAAACTTTCCTGAAATGGAAACTTTATTCGTAGGTTTTGTCAAAATTTAGTAAATCACACTTATCTTTAAAATTCCATATTTTAGATATCATCATATGTCATTTTAAAGGTGTACATGTGCTTAAAAATTTTCTAGTAACAAATTTCATGTTAATGATCTTTCCATATATGTAAACTTTATTTACTCATTTTAATAAAAATTCAAGTTTTGGGTTTTAAATAATCTTTCATGTTTCACAAGTTGCATGTAATCGTTTTAAGATCAAAACCCATGTTCATGACGTTTTGTTGGTGAATTTTGCTAAATCTAAACATACATGTGTTTAGATCATACTCTTGTGTTCATAAAATGCAAGATTCAAGTTTATACTCATGACACTAAACCAAGTTCATCAAAAATCTTCTAAAAATAATGTGATCATATGTATGATTCTTGTTTTCTTATTATTTTTAAAGTGGGTTTATTGTGATGGATTCAAGATGAACTTGAGTTTTAAGGAAATCAAAAATATTAAGAATGTAGAAGTGGGTTTATGATCCTTACAAGTTTGCTAGTAAGAACAAGATAAAGGTATGAAGAAGCATGATGTTCCAAGAACTCCAAGGTTTGTTAGAATGCTTCAAGTTCACCTCCAAGATTCACCAAAATCTTGTATCATCCATGGAAGCTAGAATGTAGGTTGTTTAAATTTTTGAAAATGAAAATAGTGGTGGGTTTCTTGATGATGGTCGAAATTTTGAGAGGAAGGAGAAGGATTTGAAGAGTTTTTGTGTTTGGGAAAATGAAATAAGGATGGAGTGTTAGGATTAGTTTTAATTGATTTGGTTTTTGATTTCTTTTACACTAACCATACACATGCTCATGCCAACACATCACCCAAGATCTTAGTGAGGCCCCATGCATCCCTTCAAAACCGTGAGCATGGGGGTGTATTGGTTTTTATTTTTTTATTTTTTTTACTTTGATAAATATATAAACTTTCATGGACTTTGTGACACTAGGTCCAATTAATCCATAAATATTGTCGGTTTGTTTTTCGGTTGAAAAAGTTGGTTCAGATCCTATACCGGGTTGAATACTGGTATTGTACAAAACTTATACAATTTCATAAGAAAATTGATTTTTGCACATGTTTTATTATTTAATTTATCAACCCAAAATTTTGGACTAAAAATTTTATTATTTTTAACACAGTTCCAGTAACGGCTCGGTTGTCAGGCAGTTTACTGAACTAGTTGTGTAGCTTTTTGCAATAGGATTCGAATACGGATTTTGTGTCTTTTTAAAACCGGTTATACTATTTATAATAAATAATATTTGTTTTCGGACAGTTACTGTTTTGCTCTGCGAAATGTTGTACACTTCCGCAGGATTATTGATTGTTCAGCGGGCATGGACAATTCGTGATTTAAATAGAATTTCCTAAAGTATAAGGCACATATATATTTTCAGACGACATTTTCATGTAATATTACATACAGACATATCTTATGTCTCGTTTTTGCCGTGTCAGACTGTACTGGACAAGTGCTGACCAAATTGTTTGTTCACGTTCCTGCCGCCAGTTTAGGACATAGTTTTATTTGTTTTCAGTTGTGGCGGATTCGTTATCATACTAAGCTATGATTTTAGGTTATCCTAAACATTTGGGACTCATTCAAATAGATTCAAGTCGGAAACGCGTAAATGTGTATTATAATAGTTGTTCAGGTTGTACGGAATTACCGAGATTTTTGCCGAGTGTCACAGGGCTCGCCTACACCCGATAGATCTACCACTCTTGTTCCACGGTCTTAAAACGATTAATGGCACTTAAGTTTCACCCTATTCGCACATGATCTAATATTTCATTCCATAGCTGAACCATACCATCAAACATGTATCCCCCCACCCGAGAGTTGTAAAACCGAAAACGTTTAAGAGAAAAGGGGGACATGAACTCACAGTTTTGCGTCCGTGCAAATGTGCTAGCGAAAGGGGTATCCAACGACGCGTGATAACCTACAAGTACTCTAACTCATTAGACACTTGGGGATTATGATAAAAGTGTGTACGTTGTTCATCTTGAACGTTATAGTATTTGGATCCCTTAAGTATTTTAAATATGTTGGCTTTTGTTTCATGTGTTCGTTTTAATATATATTCCTTTTATATATTTCGTATTCATCCATAGTACGAACGGGCCTCGCCCTATATATTTCGTATTCATCCATAGTACGAACGGGCCTCGCCCTTCGTGAGTCTGCGTGCCGCGCACGAGTATATGTGGGCCTAGCCCATAAGAGTCTTTGTGCCTCGCACAAGTGTGAATGGGTCTAGCCCATTTTAGTCTCCGTGATCCACAAGGTAAAGATGGGCTTAGCCCGTGAGAGTCTCCGTGCCACGCACGACTTACGTTTGTTATATATATATATTTTCTCACAATATATATCTAAAGTCTAGTGAACCTCGTTCACTTGTAAAACCATTGTTCGGTTGGAGTATGTAGTACTTGTTCTTTAACTTGTATGCTTTAGATAATTATGAATGTTAAAAATATTTATTTTTAACTTCATATATTTGTTGATGTATTTGTGTACTTATACCGTATTATACTGTATTTGTACGTGTAGGCATACCGTATGTATACCTTAGTATTTGGTATTTTTTTATATTTGGGTTTAGCCCAAATAAGTTAAGTGTGAATGGGCCTAGCCCAAATAAGTTAAGTAGGTGAGCCTAGCCCTAAGTGTTATTGGATGATGGGCCTAGCCCAAATGATGTATTAATGGGTCCAACCCATCTTATTATACAAATGGGCTTTTACTAGCCAATTACAAATCCAAGTATTCTTGCAGTTCACATGTGTATTTTTTAGCGTATTTTATACGTATTAATATACTTGTATACTTGTGTGTATCCATACACTTAGAAATGTTTACCTTGTGCTTTTCGGAAAATTTTATAAGTGTTAACTTGTATTTATTCTTCTCTTGTCTAAAAAAAATAGATATTATATATATAAATATATAAAATATATATATATATATATTTGAGTTTTGTCGTAGAGTCGAATAAGTATATTTTCGTGCCGCAAGTGACCATGCGTCGTCCGTGATGTGACACTTTCCGGGTCGATACGCTAGATTGGTCGTTACCCTGTTAACGCTGCTTGGTTCAATAGAGCGTTATGGTTATAATATTTGTGCTCTTTATGTGTATATGTTTAGCGTATTTTCCAAGCGAACCGTATTTATGTTTTTGGTGTGTATTCTTCCTATAACTATACTATACACATAATATACAAATAACCTTCATCAAATATGGTATTTAACATAAATTCATATAAGTTTATCAAATATTATATTTAATGTCATGTTTATAATTTTTACCCAACTTTTTTTATGAAAATATCTTTTTAAGTCCTTTTTAACTTCTTGGATGGTTAACACTTAACCATTGTCATTAAAGTTTGTCTAATCACAATTAGGGTCGTTAATCACAATTAAGGTTACTAATCATGATTAACCATGTTAAGCACCCTGTTAATTCCATTTTAATCGCGATTAAGGTTTTAGAAAATTTCGCCATAATTTCCCCTAGCACGATCAAGATTTAAGCTTCCACACTATGTTTCGTCGTCACGTTATAAACGGCGAATAAATATTTCTTTTATGTGAAAAGTTCTAAATCTTAGATCGTTTTAAGAGATCTGTATATTCAAACGTATGTGTAATCGTAAATACACAACTATAGTCGAAACTTATATGAATATTGATAAAAAGAAGTAAGGGTCTTACACCGGTTTATTGAAATTTGCTAGTTTATGGTCGGATCAGACAAATTAAATGATTATATATTTTCCAGAAGGTTATATTATATCATGTATATACGTTTTCCCTCAGTGGGGTTTTGTATAAGTTTGATGTTGGACATGCTTATGAGTCTTATACTTAACTTTTAGGGGAGTACCGGAACTGTCATAACACGACTAGTCTAACTTGACAATCTACCAACGATCTTTGTAATAGTTTGTATCGCATCGCGACGCAGCGAATACGATTATGTGATATGCAAATGTAAATGCATTTCCTAGGATTGCTAGACTTATGAGACTCAATCATTACGTAATTAAGTCTAATGCACATAATTATATTGTTAAACAGTGATTTAGTTGTAGGGAATTACCTGTTATTTTGACGTTTGTCACACAGAGACCGCAGGACCATTTCACTCTCCACCACCCATGCCACATGTCGAACCATAGCTCCCACCTCATCACGCACCAACCACCATGGACGAGCAAGTACTACCCCAGAGCTGTAAGAACATTAAATTGTGTAAGAAACATGATCGTTTAATAAGAACAATAAAATTGTGTAAGAAACGTGCAGACACTACGCGATTAGAACCACCAATTTGGGGTTTTATGCATTTAAATTAAAATTCACTTATATATTATAAGAAATGTTATTTCAAGTATACAAAAAATAAAATTAGGATTTTAACATTAACGGGTCGTCACCAACATTCAATTGCAGTTTAGATCACTACCCGATATGAGTTTTACAAAATTCACCAAACTATATAATATTTAGGATTGCTAGAACTCAAAAGACTTAATTAACACTAAATCAATTCAAATAACATTTTTATTTATATAATCACGTGTTATATTAGTAAGGACGAAATTTAAAATATTCATGCGTCAAAGCTAAAACACAGGGCGGCAAATTGTAATTATTATTATTTATTATTTATAAATAACACCATAAATATAAAACACACAGTAAATCAATTAAGGTTTTTATATGCAATAGCACGATAATCTTGCGTATTATGCTAAATAATAATATTTCAAGCATATTGGAAAATTGAAAAACTCTGGCTATAAGAAATAATCGGGTTATCACCAATGTTCATTTCAGAAGGTTTATTATTACAACAACGCGTTAATAGCTAAAGATCACTGTATACAACTCTGTGCATTTAAAATAAATGTTTTTATAACCGGACTGGACGTCAAACCGGATGTCTTACTGGTTCACTGGTCAGATTAGTTGGACCGGATTTAAAAACCGGGTGACAATATAATTAATATAAAAATGTTTTCTTATGGATTAATAGTTTTAATAATTGTTATAGGTTTTGTTGTGAATTGTTTTATAAAAATTTAAGAGTTAAATGCTTGGTTGGTCCTATATGGTTTGCAAAAATTGCAGATTTGGTACTGGTGGTTTAGTTACACGCTTGGTACCAAAACTTGTCAAAAATGAACTCGTTTGGTCCTTAGCCCTAACATCACTAATCCAATTAAACCTATGTGCTTGCACAGGTAATTAGTCATTTCAGTCCAGCCTGTTGTAACAAGAGATAAATAACCTCATTGGTCCCACCCTACCCCACCCTTTCTTCTTCCCCAAACCACCACCATCATCTCAGCTCCCTAACACCACCACCTCATCTCCTTCACCACCACCACTGAATTCCCACTCAAACCTGAATGCATAACCAAATAAAATTTCATTTTTTTCGATTCCAATTTAAATACTCAACACCCCTAACTCACACAAAATCTACAAGAATTTCTCACAAAATAAACATCAGCAGACATTCATCCATCTCACGTACAAATCAATGCCCACAAAAGTCAACATTACAAGTTCCATCCACCCGGTTGAGCTCTCGTCCAGATCAGGTCAACAATCAAATAATACTTACATTTGAGGACTCACAAGAACAGTTGTGGAACTAAACAATACAAACAATCTCATTATATTCACAAGAACAGTTGTGGAACTTGCATACCATCGATCTAACCGAAGCACGATTATGTTGCAATACGTCATGCATCTCTGCAATTGTCACTGTCCCCAGTAGGCCTTTTACCACTCTCTATCACTAGAGGAGCCTCGTTCACAGATGAGTTATCTGCCAACACAAAAGAGTCTTCCGCTAACGATGCAGCTGATTGAAATGTGTTGTTATCAAACGACATTGAGGGAGCACTTACGGTAGCAGTAGTAGTATTAGTATCGACAGTCATTGGTGGCGCTAAAGAAGCCAGGTTTGAGTGGGAGTTCAGTGATGGTGGTGAATGAGATGAGGCGGTGGTGGAGGAGGAGATGATGGTGGTGGTTTAGGGAAGAAGAAGAAGGGGTGGGGTAGGGTGGGACCAATAAGGTTATTTATCTTTTATTATAATAGGCTGGACTGAAATGACCAAATTACCCTCATGTGTCAAGCACATGGGTGTTTTAACTGAGATATTTAACTGATGTTAGGGCTGGGGACCAAGCGAGTTCATTTTTGACAAGTTTTGGTACCACGCGTGTAATTATTAAACCACTATGACCAAATCTGCAGTTTTTACAAACCACATAGACCAACCAAGCATTTAACTCAAAATTTAACAAAATAAACTATGATATGTCTGTTTTTAACTAAACTTTCAACTAGATTTTCTCATGAATATAATGCACACATTTATTATTGTTTATTAGATTTAGAATGACATAAATTTTTTTTTTATACATTTAAATATGATAGTTTTCATTTCCCAAAAAGAGGTACTTTCAAAAAACAAAGCTTAGGGTCAACTTTAGTGTCTTTCATCTCCATCTCGCTATTCTTTCTTCAACCCCATTTATTTCCATCTCCAAATTTGTTAACTTTGAGAAAGTTGTTCTAACATTTTCAATTGCATTGAAGGCTAAATAGAAGCAGGAATCAAGGGCTGTCGGTGACGTCTACAGCTAACATAACATTTCCGGCGAGCTCTTATATCCTGCGAGTTAGCCGGCCCGACCGTCACCGAATTCCCGGTGAGGCCGCCGGTCGCTGTTCAAGCCGGCCGGCTACCGGACCAGCTAGGCCTACGGTCCCTGGTCCGACCGGCCAATCCAGGTTTGAAAACCTTGATTTAAATAGGCTATGCTAGACTTTAGGTAACTTAATTAATTACAATTAAATTTAATACACGTAAATAAAATAAAGTATCTCAGTTAACTATATAGGATACAGATTTAACCTGGAAATTTGCCGGGGGTGTCGTAGGAGGCCAATTTCTTAAACAGAGAAATCACGACCGAACCATCTGGTAATTCATCAACTAGATCCATTTCAAAGCATGAATTCATATGATATTCCACCACAAAATTAATATTTAATACACACAACCTCCATGAACAAAGATCGATGACATAGACTGAATTTGAATAGAAAAGGTGAGAAAGATTATAAAAAATGAGAAAAAAGAATTTGAATCATTAGATAAAATCAGACAGGATATTTTGCTTGAACAACCGACTCACGCTCAATTGTGAGAAGTCATCTACATGACGGCTAGATCTATCTACATATTCTTTGGTATATAAAGCGAACGATTAGGGTTTACATCGAAATTACTAGATTACCCTTATCATCTGATTCCTGAGAACAGCAATTGTACTAATAAATACACACTTTAACCGTACAAATTTCGTTAATAATAACTTTTTTTGAAAGGTGTGAATTATTCGCGAATGTCGGGAGATCTAGTATACGTTGTCTTAACCGGGTCCGCGCTAGAGAGCCCACTCGCACAACAGATCCCCAATTTAAACCCCACAATGAGAAACCACTATCACCAAGACTCGAACCTGAGACCTTGAGGGGAAAACTCACCCAAGCCCAGCATAGATGGAACTTAAATACCCGTGGCCACCACTAGAACACTAGTGATGGTTCGTTAATAATAACTATTGATGTGTAAATTACTTTCCAAAACGTTATGAAAAAAAAATAATCTTTTACGGTCACAAAAAAAATCTAAGACTCCTAACATGAGACACACCCAGACCCAGACTCAAACACAAACATGGGCAGAGCTTAGTGTGGGCGCAGGGGTCCTTCCCCCTGTTTTTTTCGGTTCGTAATGTAAATTTCATCGGAAAACTCTGAAAATTTTATATGTATTAAGCACCTCCCCTAGTTTTTTAAAACTTCTGCCCCCCCCCCCCCCCCCCTCTTCCCCCTCATTTAATAGGTAAAGCTCTGCCACTGAACACGACACGAAAATAAGCAAGCTTTAGGTCGCGTATCTAACTCATTTTGTAAACGGTCCATTCGTGACTTCGTTTCACCTTGTATAATTAAACGTATTGTATTCGAGTTTACATACATGGTTTAAATAAAAAGATTGACCTGCCAAATTGTTTAAGTTAACAAGTTGACCCGCTACATGTTGACTCAAATTTAACCCATTTATCACATGCCAGCCAAATTAACATGTTTAGAACCTTATTACTTCAAGTTAACCTGTATGACACGTTTAGATATGGGTTAAATGATTTGGTTCGGTTTAATACGAAATCAACCGTAACAAACACTTGTATGTTAGAAGAATTTTCCCACTTGATACTCAGAAGTTATAACACAAACAAGCTAACAAATGTCTTGTATTGAGCATTTTGAGACCCACAAGAATCAACTATACAAGTTTACACAAAATCTACACATCTAACAACCAGTAAGTCAAAACCGTTGCTAAGATCATGTACCCGGTTTTAAGAACCCGATGTGGCGGTGACAAACTCCCCGAGGGGCCCTCTGGTACAAATGCCGGCGGACTGACCCCACCGGCACTCGAGTTTGAACTGTTCAAAAGCAATTTGTACGCGTTAAGATCAAAGTAAGACAATGGTAATGATCAAATAACGGTTTATGGTTCGTGTTTGCTCACCTTCCTGTAAATATGCAAGATCCATAACCTGTATGAGAAAGAATGAATTAGTCGATTTGGGTCGTGTTTTTGTCTTAAACTGAGAACAACAGAAATTTAACCAAAATAAGAGCGGGTCAAACGCTCTGACTCGCTCAAAGTCTTTT
Source organism: Scalesia atractyloides (assembly GCA_947069175.1). Lineage (NCBI taxonomy): Eukaryota > Viridiplantae > Streptophyta > Magnoliopsida > Asterales > Asteraceae > Scalesia > Scalesia atractyloides. The sequence continues at coordinate 77,632,022 of CAMTDV010000004.1, read as the reverse complement.
AACGTATGCAACCTCCTAAATTGTTTTATTCATAATCAATATGAATATAAAGTTGAGGGAACATACTCGGATTAACGTTAGTTATTACGGCCGTCCCACCAAAATCGCAGGTTCCACCTACCGTACGCTTTCGTTGGTAATAATCATTATATGCATAAGAAGCATGGTTTTGTACCGTATTGGGCAGGTAACATGGCTGCCCGGACTGAATGGCGGTGCAGTTCGCCTGCCCGGGCCCACACGCCCAGTTCAAACCACCTTGCAAACTTGCGGGGTCTGCCCCTTTTCTCGCTACGCAAAATCCACCTGAAAGATTGCCAGTGGGCCCACCAAGATCAAGATCATAAACCGAACTCCCATTTCTAAAAAACACACCATAGCTCGGCTTCTTGTCATCATTAAACATCTCGTAAATATATGATTTTAATAACATTGTGGGTTGACTCGGCGGGACCGACCCGGTCAAAACCCGCTGAATCAAGTTATTGTTGAAAGTGTCTGCGTTTTGCACCGTGGCATCACTTTCATTGGCCGCACCAGACCACGGCCAGCCCGTTTCAGTCACGATAACCGGGATGACCGAAGAATTATAAGCGAATATGGAGTAATAGGTGGCATCCACCATAGCGTCAAGCATGCTTTCATAATGGAAAAGTGTGTTCGGGTCAACGATTTGTTTGACCACCGGAAGTGGCTGAAAAAGAGCATATTGAATCGGAAATACCCCGTTGCTTTGTACGTAAGTATCGTAAGGAAATGCGTTTAACATGTAAAAAGAATTACTATTCTTCAAAAAATCAAGAATCCGATGAATAGTTGAATTCAAAGACGCGTTAAAAGTGGCGGTAGATGGCGGGAATGGCATCGGAATCATATCCATTGATAGCGGGGTCGAAACTTTAATCTGATTGTTTAGATTCGACGCAACTAACGCGTTATAAAGATTCTCCATCGCTTGAACAAGAACAGTGGCGGCGGCATTTGGGTTTGAAGAAACGAACTCGCTACCAACGGCAATGGCAGTGATATTGGTGGCAGGTTTAAAGGCCGCCACGTGTGTGTTAACCCACGAGGCGGCAAATGATGGCGATTCTCCGATCTCTGAGACTTCATCATTAGTAACACTAATCATAACTTCGATTCCGGTGTCCGATAGTGCGGTAAGCAAGCGGGCATTGGTGTCAAAAAGGCGAACGTGTGTTATATGATGGGTTCTAAGGATCCCGACTATTTGCTCTGGTGAAGGTAGGTTCGACTGGTTAGTGCCAATGTTTATTCCTACAAAAGGATCTGCAAATTCAAGAATATTATAAATTAGAGGAACCTTTGCATCACGTTTTCAAACTGATCGTGTGATATAGAATAGATAAAACCAGATTAAGTGTATTAACAAAACAGGCTGCAATAGTTAGTGTTTGGATGTGCTTATGTTGTTTCGTAACAACTGAATTGCGATAAAAGACGGGGAAATAACATAATATAAAAACACGAATTTTTAACACCATGTGACATACGTGACAAAAACTACCAAACATCGTGCTAAATAGCAACCGAATGACAACCAAATCCTGAAAAACGTACAACAAAAACTAATAAAAACTAAACTTCTTTAACTTTGTATGGCAAAATTATAAAAATAAGAATCAAACTTGTAAAACAAAAATAAATAAATAAATAAATAAAACCCTAAAGTCAAAAAAACCACAAAAGACAAAAATATGTACTATTCATCAAGATGTTAAGAATTAATACATATATATGAATTAGTTGTGTGAGTGTTTGCCAAATTCTGATTAAAACCGTTTTTATAATACTTAAGAACGCGATGATCGGACAAACAGTTTCAATACTCAATGCCAAACACACCTTTTATCAACATTAAACTACAAAGTTTACAAATATGTGATCACTAAGGTATCAAAGTCAAACAGAAAGTAACAAGTTTGACCAAAAAGTCAACTTGCCATTATTTTTATGTCAATGAGAGAAATGAATATTACCTATAGCATTGGACAAACTGGCAAATATAACTAACATAGATCCAAGCCACAATTCAAGCCTCATTGTTCCAAAGATCCAACGCGTATTCGGAAATCAACTTTCTTTACACAAACTTCATTGTTACCTGTCAAGTACGAACAATCAAGCGAAAAACACTAAATAATCAGTTAATCACACACCAAGACAGCCAAATAAACAAACTTTAAGGTTCTTGAATGGTAAGAAATGAATGAAGAACATCACAACATATATAAAGAGACTAATTTTACTAAACAAAAATTTAAAAGTAAATAACTTTTTGAGTTCTAAGTCCATTAAACAACTTTAGGTAAATCTTTAACACAAAACAATAGAAACCCAAATCAAAACATGGCTCTTTTCATCATATAGGTTTCTTGATTTTCTTAACAAAATTCAAGAAACCAAAATAAAAAAAAATAAAAAAAATGTTTTTTTTTTACATAAAGTCATCACATTTCAGAACTCCCACATAAGTTTCTTGATTTTCTTAACAAAATTCAAGAAATCAAAATAAAAACATTTTTTTACTTAAAGCCATCACATTTCAGAGCTCCCACATAAGTTTCTTGATTTTCTTAACAAAATTCAAGAAACCCAGATTAAAAAAGGTTACTTTTTTTATAAAACCATCACAATTTACAACACCCAGATAATATTTCTTGTTTTTTTCAACAAAATTCAAGAAACCCACATGTAGAAATAAGAAACTCTTGCAAGAACAGAGGAAATACAGAAAGAATCAAATACCAGCAGTTTAACTAGATATGGTGTTGCATAAGAGAGTTGTACTGTACAAGTTCTTCAGTGGAAAAAGCTTCTGGTTTTTGAAGTTCAACAGAGAATCTAAAGCATCATGTAACTGATGCACAAATTTAAAGAGAAAGCTGGAAGCTTTAAAGTTTAAAAAGAGAGAAAAGAATGTCCTTTTGGAACCCTATATCCATCCAATTTTCAAAAATCCATTTCACTTATTACATAATTATTGTACACACAGTCATACCCCACAACCCAAACAAAATATAACTCATATTATCATTTATATAATATAATACACATATAAAAATTATATAACAGATAAGCACTTAGCAGAATATAAGCACCAACTACAGGAATCTTGAATGGTAAAGACCAAAATGTAGTCATATATTGACCTGTGCACTAAACTATATTATTGATTTTTGTTCATAATAATCCTATTCAAAACATAATTTAATGTCTTTGGATGAGATTATGGTCTCTAAAGTTGATGAGACATGGAGTTGGTAAGCTTCACTGATTTATGCAATTATTCTTTGTATGATGATGGTCTTTAAGATTTATATTAATAAGTTAGCTGTCATTTTCGTCTCTATGGTTTGTTCATTTTTATCATTTCAAACCAATTTTTCAAAATACACCAGTTCTCTCCCTGACATACTGGAAATGTGTCATTTCAGTCCAATAATTAAAACTCAGTTAAGTCAAACAGGTTAAATGAAGGATATTATTATCATTTCGTATTTGTTTATTTACACCTTTGTTGAAAATAAAACAAATAGTGCCATTCATTTAACTTGTGTGACTTAACTAAGTTTTATTTATTATACTGAAATGACACATTTCCAATATGTCAGAGAGAAAACTGAGACATTTTTTAAAATTGGCTTAAAATGACAAAAGTGAACAAACCACGAGGACGAAAATGACAGTTAACTCCATATTAATTTAACAAGATAACAAAATTTAGGTGTCTTACATCTAAATCTCATTAGATTATCTCCAATCAGGAGTCACCGTTTATTCAGACTGTAGATAGCAAAGAGAAGTCATAGAAAAAAGTAGTGCGCTCTATAGGAAGTGAGTAGTTGTTGGTTCGTGAGGACAAAAGAGCGAACATGGTGACGTTAAGGCGTCCTCGACCTCTCTTGCTGATGACCAAAATAGAACTAAAAAGATAATGTTTATCCTGACAATTTGAATTTTTATCATTAATAATAGTTGCACATTTCATATCATCACAGTTAGGGATGGGCATAATCGGGTTTTATTATTACCCGGAACCGGTTCTAACCCGGACCCGGTTCTGCTTGGATGTCATTGGAACCGGGTATGGTGTGGAACCGGGTCCAGTTCCTACCCGGGTTCACACCCAAGAATATGGAACCGTGTAGAACCGGCTACGGGTATTATGGAACCGGGTATGGTGTGGAACCGGGTATGGTGTGGAACCGGTTCCTGACAGTAAAACCCGACTTTTTACTGTTCAGAACCGGTTCCTGACAGTGGAAAACCTGACTTTTACTGTTCAGAACCGGTTCCTGACAGTAAACCCTGACTTTTTACTGTTCAGAACCGGTTCCTGACAGTAAAACTGACTTTTTTACTGTTAGAACCGGTTCCTGATAAATGTTACCTTTGGGAACCGGTTCCTGGCAGTCAAAATCGGTTTTTTTTATATAAACCCCTCCCTACTTACCATTTCAAAACTTAACACTCACCATCATCAACTTACAAACTCAATCATCTTCTAAAATCTTGCAAAATACCTATGGCATGCAACGAAGAAGTTGTTACGATCTTAGAGACGAAAAGAAACCCAGCTATATGGAAGAATTTTGATCTCTGTTTAATGTCCGACAGCCACGAGATGGCTAGATGCAAAGCTTGCGGAAAATTTATGAAGGCCGCAGCCAACTCAACCCTTAAGAAACACACTAAGCGGCATTGCCCAGTGACGAAGGCAAAGAAAAATGAGACGGGAGAAGGTTCCGGCACCGGTTCTTCAAATGTTTGATGTAACCCGTTTGGTTTGGTGTTTTAATAAAGTTTGTGTAATGTTTCTTTCTATTGTGTTTGTTATTTTTGTGTTTCTTTCTATCGTTAGTCTCCACTTTTTCGGCTATAACCGGTTCCAACGGTAACATTTTAACGGTATAACCGGTTCCTTCTAGAATGCATTTCCGGGTACTGATGGAACCGGGTACTAGTGAAACCGGGTACGGTTAGGAACCGGTTACTACCCGATTCAAATGGTAAAATTGTAGAACCGGGTTGGAACCAACGGGTATTTTGAACCCGGAACCGGTTCTACTTAATGTCGGGTAGGAACTGAAACCGGTTCCGGTTCGGTTCTACCGGTTCGGGTTTGGAACCGGTTTTATTGCCCATCTCTAATCACAGTACATTACTTAAAAAGTTTGGATTCCAAAATTAAATATTGCATACTAATATATAAAAAAAAAATTACTTGACAATACAACATGCGTATGATATCATAATGTGAAGGTGCACCTTTTATGTTGTATTATTCTCTGCTTTACTTTTTCTATAATAAGAAAAAGGTTGGCAGCAATTATCTGTATGTAAAAAGATATTCCCGCCAAGCTGGGATTTGTTGTTCAAAGTAGGCCCCACAGTGTTTTCCACATTTTCAAGAAAAAACATGAATCAAAACTCCAGACAAACATGCTGATTAAAAGTCAAAAACATTAGCAGTTGCACAAACATAATATTAAGGTTAAGTCCAAAACCACCGTCCAAAACAAGAGTCAAAACATGCAAATTCTAAAAACACAGAGCCCTTTTGGCACCTAAATCATTCGGGTGCTGGCTCACGTGCTAACCGAAGCATCCCTGTCTGGTTTGCCTCTCGGGTAATCGCGTGGATCAGGGCTTGGGCTTCGGCTTCTGCTTGGGCTTCGGCTCATTGGCGGCAGTCTTGCTCTTTCAGGACCCGGCCTTGGACTCCTTGAGCCATTATAGGGTGGAGGAGACCTGTCCTTAACAGGACTTTGACTACGACTCCTGGACCCACCGTTGTAAGGTAGAGAACCGTCTCTTGCTGGTGAGGGTGAATACGACCTTTCTCGACTGTACCTTTTTCCGCGAGGTGAAACAGACCTAAACAATTCATAAATACGGATAATAAATAAATCATATGTTTTTTTTTCCAGAGCCACAAGGACTGATAGAAGAGAACTGAATGCCTACCTCGAGTGATGCTTTCTCTTGGGAGCAGGTGAATACTCATGGCTGCGGGAACGTAATCTGCCATGGCGAGGAGGCGGAGAGCGCGAGTAGCGACGAGGTGAGCGAGAGTAGCGACGTGGTGGTGATCGCCTGCGGTCATTATATCTGCCACCACCTCTGCAACAACATTAAGCGTGCCAATCTTTTAGTGAGTTTTATGCATATATCAATGGTTTTCTACCAATGTATACAAAAAATCATGAATACATAATATCGGTGATGTTATCGGTTATCGATCCCCATGTAAAATATCGGTCAGAATATCGGTATCGATATTATCGGCGATATTGACCGATATAAGATATTTAACTTATATAACCGATATTTGACCGATATCAGTACCTATCTTCTTAGTTCTACTATCCGTCTTCCTTCTTCTTGCTGCTATTAGCGTTTTAAGTCTTAATAGTTAATTATTAGTGTTAAATGCTCATGTTTTAAGTCTTAATCAGTTCATACTTGCTACAATTGTTGGTGTTAAATTGCAATATATAAATTCTGCATAATATTAAAATGAAATTACCGATATCTCACCAAGATAACCTATATCTCAAATATCGGTCCTTGACCGATATCCGATGTGTTACCACATTAACTGCAGACAAAAACAAACAAAAATAAAAGCAATTTCGACCAACTTACGAACAGGTCAGTCTGGTCAAAAGGTTGAGAATTGTACCCAAGTTCAATTCTAATTAAGTACTTAATTATAGTACAGTTGCGAAAATCATAATCATATATCACGCATTAACTATTTATAAACTATTTATGAAAATAAAATGAAAAACATGTTAACCTGTCAGCCCAACCCAACCTGACCCGTTACAAAAAAAAAAAAAAAAAAAAAAAACTTGTTTCAACCGGAAACTCTTTCGACCCATTACCTAAATTTCGCTAAATCAATAACTTACCTCCGCTCTCTCATTCTCATATCAGTTGGTTTCTTTCGGTTTTCCTCAGCAAAAACAACTGTCAATTCTCTCCCTTGGAAAACCTGACCATCCATCTGGTATTTTGCTTCTGCAGCATCAGCGGGGTCTACAAACTGCACAAATCCAAACCCCCTTGGCTCCCTGCCCAATCAATCAAATAAAAATCAAAGCGGCGGATTTCTAAATTTTCATTATTCAACATAAAATTAAAACAACTTATGTTAACCTGTTTTTACCAGAACTGCTTGTAAAACTGATTTGGTACAAAAACTTTTGCTTCTATGTGAGTTTTCACAATGCAAATGAAAAATGAGTTGACTTTCCAATAATATGGAAGGTCATGGTCATAAGCAGAACTGCTGACCTTGCAAGTATCAGTATTAATATGACTTGAAATTCTTCAAGACTTGAAATCTTGATATCTTGATATCTTCAAGACTACCAAACACACCACCTTCAACAGATATTTTACTACTTGATTGGTACTTAGTTCATTATATCAGAGAAACCTTAATACTCTTTTCACGTCTTCAAACTTTTACACGTTCACTTCACTGTTAAACGTCAACAACTTTAATTGATAACCCAAATTGGTTAAAAATCTAAGAAACATAAATGGAGGATGAAGACAACCTAACACTCAAATGATTTAAAACAGATAAACGTTTAAAACAAGCTAAAACATCTGGAAAACATAACATCAGTAACAACATACAACTGTATAGCATGATCAAAAAACAACACGGCTACACATGTTCAAAAGCACCAACAAAGTTGAGAAAGAAAATTGAATATGGTGTGACAGGCATGGTTTGAATGATTAATGAAGTGGATTTTCATTACAAATTATGACTTTACTACTACAAAGTAGAACTTCGTGCGAAAATGATGATATAACTAAAATTATAGAAATTAGGGATAAACCACCAGATTACCCGCTATAATAATCCCTTGGCAAGTAAATGTCCTTTAAAGGACCAAAGTGTCCAAACGGCCTCCGTAGATCCTCAGGCCTGCATTAAAAGACACATCGCAATGTCATTAACAATTGCAACCCACTTACAGCAACGCTAAAAAACGCAAACCCAGATTCAATGTTGAAATTAAGAAGTTCAAATATTCCACGCAGAGATCGGCATAGTACTAACATCCACATGTATAGAAACACCAAAAAAATAAAAAATTTATTTGATACTTCCAAGTTCCAAATTGCTTAAAAATTACAAAAAAAAAAGCTGAAAATGAATCAAATTCAAAGCCTCGTCCAATACACATCAAGTGATATAATGTCAAAATTATAACAACATTTTATAAATTCAAACAATAACAAAAGGAACTAAGTGGATATTTTTAGCATTATAAAACATACCGACAATCAAGACGAAGATTCGAACCAAAAGACTTGTTGGAAGATCTCTTCCACGACTACCACCACACCATAACGTCCCCTGGGACTTGGACTCCTTCCCCTTCTCCCATAACCACCACCACCCCTAGGAGGTGGTGAAGGAGAATAGCTTCTTCCACCCATGTTTTATCTCTGTCCGGTTACTTTACCAAAACAAAAACAAACAAAAACAAAAATCCACATATCAATAATATAAAAATCCTCTTTAAATAATATGAAAGACACAGTAGAAACTATAACCATTCATATCTTATAATATCACATAACCATGTGCAGATACACACAAACTTAAATGTATATGCACATCAATATCTTATTTTTTGAAATATCTATACACCAACATTTCTGCTAAATCACACAAAATTAACTCACAAATTAAAATATTTACAATATGTGAATCAAACTTCAAGCAAAATTTTTCGCAAATTAGCATAAACAAGTAAACATCAAATGTTAATAGAACTATTCATAACTTATAACAATTGAAATAGTGTGATTAACCACAAAACCCTAACATTATGCATCCAAAAGGCAAAAACTTTGGTTACAATCACTCAAAACTAGATGTAATGTTTGAAACCCTAACATTATGTTTCTATCGAACTGCAATCAGTGAAAAAAGTCAGAATAAATAACAAGAACAAGTAAAGATCATAACTACGGTTAAAACCCTAATTCAAGATCCAGCGAGAAAAAAAATACTTTAACTATACGTCTATACGCACAGGAAACCACAAGCACATGCGTAAATCCACCAAAAATACAAAGAAACGCCATAGCTAGCTAGAGTGTTGAAATCAGAGTAAATATATAGTGTAAAACAAGCAAACAGAATACGAGCAAGTTAATTAACGGTTACGAGTGTAGTGTGAATTAAAATACAGATGAAATTGAGTAGATAGTGATTCGAAATCTATGATCAGTGTGGATTGATTTGAAGGAATGAATGAAGTACCTGAAGTATTCGAAACGAAATTAGGGCTAAACAGGGGATGAGCGGATTATATGAGAAAGAGACGCCGCAATTGTGTGTTTCTTTATATCCAACATCTTTCACTGGTCACGTGCGACACGTCTTCCACTTTTTCGTTTTTCTTTTTCTTTTTTTTTTTTTCTTTTTTTGGGTCTAATGTGAGTTTTACTTTTACATGAAGAAATGGGCTTTACAGTAAGTGTAAATATTTATTAATCTAGATCAAATATTTACATCCATTGCTTTTTCTTAAAAAAAATTTAAGTTATATATTTGATTTAATCAACCTGACACTCGCATAGATACCATCATTGCAAGGCTTAAAGATAGATTGAGAAACAACTAACCTTTCGTGAGAGACTCACGTCTGTAAAAGCGGTTCTTAGGCCTTACAGAAACCAGGTGAGCTCGATGGCATGAAAGTGGAAATCAAACCTTTATGCGTGGACCTGGAGGATGTCTCGATTTGCAGAAATGATTTTTTCCACTCACTTTGGGTTGAGGCAAGATGGTTGGAACTGAGATTTTGGATGTGAAAGGGGAGGTTTTCGATCCAGCCGGCGAGTAGAGTGAGTGCTGGAAGAATCCTATTTGGTCCATGTTCTCGGGTTTGTGATTGGTTGAAGTGGATCCTTGAAAGGTTAAAGGCTTCATCTGGTGGACGATGTTAACAAGATCCCAGTTAGCGGTACTTGCTTTCAAGGGATTGCCAACATATATGGCGTTGTAAAGATTGCCTGGGATAGCCTAAATCAGTGGCACACATCTTTCTTGAATGCCCGCGGGCCAAGTCTACTTGGATAAAGATTTTTGTATGGTGCAATAACGATCATCCAGGGATATGTTATGTGGAACAACTGATTTTAGAGTCTTCAGACATATTCAAGGACTCACAGTAGTGTTCTGATGGGGGTTATATATACAGCCATTAGGTGCATCCAGAAGGAAAGGTACAACAAATTGTTTCGTATAGTCTTTAGCTCAGTGGACTAGTGGTTGAAGAGATCATCTCCAATTCGTTTAGTTGGGTTGGGTCAGCAGCCCGTGGAAGTGTTGTTGAGTAGCTGGCTTTGTTTTTGTCTATTGTTGTGCCCGACCTTTATTTTCTTTTTTTGTTTTTGTTCCGTTTGTTTTGTTTTTCTAGCCTCTTGCTGGAGGCTTAGGCCCTTTTTTTCCAAATGATGTGTTCGCTCACCTCTCAAAAAGCTCGCAGCTCAGAGCTCACTTGAAGCTCGCTCGGATTTAACTTGGAAAAAGCTCGTTCGATGTGGCTCGGTTTGAAAGTGAGTCTAGCTCGACTCGGCTCGTAACGAGCCGGATTGGTTTGCATACCAGCTCGAATCGATTTGTTTTACCTTTTAATATATTTTATTTTATATGAGATTATCAAATGTGGGCCCACTTGGTAGAGGCATATGCCTCTCAAGGGAGGGGTCTTAGGCTCAATCCTGGGCAAAGGTGAAAATTTAGAATATTGGTGAATAGTAGAATAAGCATTGACATTAAAAAAACACATGTGATTAGGGGTGTAATTCAATATCTATATCACATTTAAAGGTTGATTACCATGCTAATGAATTTATATTATATTTCGTTGAAATTAAGAACGTATTTTGTGTTGTTAAACTTGATTTTGGCTTGTAATGTATTAGGTTGAGCTTATTTTGGATATGTTCTTTTAAATTATTGAATGATGTTTTAGATTACTAAACTTTGAGAGTCATATATTAATTGTTCTTTTCAAAATCAAGACAAACCAAGCTGAGCTGAGCCAGCTCAGTTTAAAACCAAGCCGAGCCCGAGCTTTGATTTTTAGCTCGGTTTCAAATCTAAGCCGAGCCGAGCCAGCTCGGTTTATAATCTAGCCGAGCCCGAGTTTTGCCCTAGCTCGGCTCGTGAACAACCCTAATTTGGTGCATCTGGAAGGAAAGGAACAACAGATTGTTCTTATGGTCTCTAGCTCAGTGGACTAGTGGTTGAAGACTCATCTCCAATTCATTTAGTTAGGTTGGGTCAGCAGCCCGTGGAAGACTCATCACAAATTAGCAAAATTGACAAGGAAATTGAAGCTTGATTTGATGCATGTACTAAGAATTATGATCACCTAAGTGTTCTTATTATCAAGTAAGTTAAAATTCATGATTTAATGGTTTTTTGTTGAAGTGGGTTATGTATAATCCGTGAATGTATTATGAAATTGAACATGAATGTTAGTTAATATTAATGTGTAGATGTTGTAATAGGCTTAATTTTATTACACTGATGAGTTGGGATAAAACCCACTTGGAATTTGTAGGAAGATGAAGTTTAGTGAAGTTATATGTAAATTTGTGTAATGTTGATGTTAAAGTAGTGTTGTAGAAAATATTTTGATGGACAATTTGATTTAAAACATATGATACATGATTATGATAATGATTTGTGAAGATTGAATGACTATGTTAATACATGGATAAACTAGGAAGAATATGCTTTAACTACTTGTACATGATGCTTTATTGATGGTACGCACACCGCATGTTTGATGAAATGCCTTGATTTGATTTAGTTGGGTTTTGACACCAAAACTTGTTGAATTGATGAATTAGTATGGAAATGAAATTGTATGCGGTTAATTAACGCCATAATTGATAATCGAAGTGTTCGTATGTAATGGATATTGTAGAAGCTAAACATGTAGTGTTGCACCTTATAGGGTTAAAGAAAGAGTAAGGTACAAGTCAATCGAAGACGCTTGGAACGCAAGATCACGGTAAGTTCATGTGAACTTCAATTTATAATAATGTAGATTACGACGTAAGCTTTACGTTTGTTTGCTTGTTAATAAATTATAGTTCCATAATATGGTAAAATGCAACGTGATGAATATTGAAGAATTATGAAGTGTGTATGAAGACCTATCACGAATGGGTCTAAACGAATGAATAACAATAACTTAGAATGGATATGTATCGACCTCGTTGTGAACGGGTCAAAACGGATGAAGTTTCGGAGTGACGAAACGGTTATGAATTGATCCGTTACGAACGGGTCGGAAGGATGTAAGTTGATGATTATAAGGAATGATAAGTGCAATATCCGTTTCTAAATGGAAATTGCTAGTATGAAAGGAATGAATGGTCAGTGTATGAATTTACCATTTTTGACCTTGGTAATGGGTCAAAATTGTAATGTGATAGTAAATGTAAATGATAAAATTTAAGGAATAGTACTAATGAATATTTGTGTATTGTATGATAGGAAAATCTCATCTTTGAAGATGGCGAGCTTGGATCGAACACATTTCACCGCCCTTTACGCTTCCGGTTTATGTTATTTACAAACGGGTCAAAAATCTTTTGGTTGTAAATGTTAACTAAATATTTAGGATTTTCGTAAGTAAGTTTAGGGACTTTTATTTTGCTAAGATAGTTCAAGTCAACACTCGTGATGGTGGTTGTGTTTACTCGAACTAGACATGGGCATTTTGGTAAAAATATGAATGATGAAAAAGAAAGTTTTAAATCTTGACGTTTTTATATGTTGTTTTGACCGTATAATATTTATGGGCGTTCACCGACCTTTATTTTATTTTATTTTTTTTTGTTTTCGTTTCGTTTGTTTTTGTTTTTCCAGCCTCTCGTTGGAGGCTTAGGCCCTTTTTTCCAATGATTTGCTCGTTCACCTCTCCTCTCTTTGTCTGCAATTCCACGATTGGCGTATCGTAGGTACTTTTATATCATTAAATGATACATAGTTAAGTTTGACAAGTGTTTGAAAAGCAACGGGCTTACCCTATCAGTTGTAGCTGATTATGAGAGTTGTTGGTGCTTGCACCATGGTTATTAGTGCAAACATAGTTACACATAGGTGGTTTTCCGGCTCGGGTATGTTATGTCTTAAATGGGTTGAGGTTTAAGACTCTCCTTGTATGGTCATGGTATCTCAAAAACCCAGTGATTTAAATTAAAGTGTTTTGATGTCAACTTTTATTGTTTAACCCAAATTGTTAAAACTCACTAAGTATAAGTGCATGTATATTAAATTGTCTTGCAAGTATCTGATTCAGGTTGAGAACCAACGGATGGGATTAATGGTGACGGTGGCGAAGGCATTCGTTTTTGTTTAAGTTAGGTATAAATAACTTTGACTTTTTCAATTATGAACAATTGTACCTATTTCTATTTGAATTTTTGCTATGTGTTTTTAAGAAAACTACTTATTTTTAAACAGGTCCTGACAAGTTGGTCTAGTGGTTAGTTACTTGATTTCTCTTCTTGAAGTCTCAAATTCAACTCTTACTAACATCACTTTGAAGAACACTGGTGGTGACAATAAAGTTTAGAACTAGGCATCTCTAAAGGTCGCAGTTCGAAACTGAGCCGAACAGGGTTTTACTGCAGTGGGCCTTCAGGCGGGTTTGACTCGGGTGTGCATCCAACTCTAACTGTCATAGAGAAGGGAATGCATTTGCTTGATTGGGGGGTCGGAATGCTTATCCGATGATTTAGTTTTTCGTTAAAAATAAAAGAAAAACTTATTTTTTAAATGTGAAGATGCACGATTTAGAGACTTACAAGATTATAAATAGCAATCTAATTAAAAGGTAACATAGGTATGCATATATAAAATTGAACAATATCCTATCCTCTTCTAACTACCATTCATCCGAAGTTCATATCCCCTCCAATTACGAACCAGGTTGGCTTTTCTGTTCTTAGTTTCGAGTAGAATTAAAACAGATTTGTAATCAAATTGAATTTAAATTGTAGAAATACACGATTTGTTCTTCACCTTTAACCGATTTTTTTGTCGGTCATCATCGTGAACAGGTGATTAGGGATTTAGGGCTTCTTGTCTACCATCACACCTTTGGTAATTGTTACTGATTTTGTGTTATTTAGTAATCGTATCACTTATCTACAGTCATATCTCTATGGTATTATGTGTCATCATTCTTTATATTTCTATTTCTGAGCTTTAACCCTTATATTAGTTAATTTTTCTGGACGGTGCTTTCTTTTTGAGTCACCCAATGTCATTCTGGCTAATTGGCAGCCCTAGCTAAATCTTCCCAGACTAAGTTATCTTAACCGGGTCCGTGCTGGGTTGGTCAGACTTGGTTACGGCATTCCCCGGAAACCATACTGCCTCCGCACGAGTTGCGTCGCTGAAATAACAGCCGGATGAAAACCGGGGTGCGGAGGGTAGATTGGTTTAGCTCTTGGGTTTAGCTGTGGAGGGTAGATTGGTTTGGGCCGGGTTGGCCGGTTTTAATTAATTTTTGCGCGTAGAGGAACAAATTAGAAACCCAAAATCTTTATTATAAATATATGTGCTTGTACTTGTAATATCTCATCACGAGAGCAGAGAGCAATAGAACTCTATCGGTGTAGGTGAGCTTAGACCGAACCACGTGAATCCGTGTGTTCTTTGCTTTTCTGTAGTTTATTTGTTTGTGTGTTTGCAACCCGATCCTAATAATAACTAAGAGTTCATTGAAGAAATCATGCAATTTAAGTCACACATGGCTCTAATCTGCATTGTTTTATTTGGTCATTCATGAGAGTTTTTTTTATCATTATGGTCTAATCTGCATTGTTTTGTACGAGCTATAGCGCCTTAATTCCACCTGTTAGAGGACTTGATATCTCATAAATGATAACTCAATTGAAGACACCAAAACCATATGTAACATCCGACGCTCGTACCAATCAATATTGTTTGCTTTGCTCACTGATGTGCTTTTGTTTATCTTAGTGGAAATTCCCAATAATCCACCTAAGCATGCTAAACTGTGTAGTTCTTTTTATCCACAACCAATGAGGCAATGAGCCCAAATCCCATTAGTGGTATATTGGTATTTAACGTTGGTTGTTCCTTATGATCCGCTATCTCTCATATGGACGAGATGATGTGGGATTTGCATTTAGTGTCACGCCACATGAGATGTTCATGTCCATTGTTTCTGTTTATGTTTCCTCCACTTTTAGAAAGTGATTTTTGATTATTATTGCTTATAAGTTTTAACTCCTAAATGGCACATAATTCTGAGCACTTTCACAATTTAGAAATATATTAAAAGCACACATGTATGCATATGGCACATAATTCCGAGCACTTTCAAAGATTAGAGTCCTTACTTAATCCGTTACCTTTAAAATGCTTATCGTGTTCTGTATTTGAATTGTGAACTTGTAAGGAGTAAATTTCCGACTGCATTAACCTTTGTAGCGATCGCTACAAACACAAAGAAACTTTCATCAGATTAAAAACAGTTACTTATTGGCACTGGAAAATTAAAAGAGGTACGCTTCTTTCAACAACGGGGTGATCTATAAAAAGGGCATATGATTTTTAAGAGTACAGATTTGGTGATTTATGACTCGGTTTTCACATTCTTCTTAATTGTATCACTTATCTATAGTCTCATATCTGTAACATCCGTCAAAAAAACGGATTTACCAAACCCGTTCCGTTTATTAACCGAACAATCAGTTAAAAATTTCGTTGCGTATTTAATGCCCAAATTAATTTTAAACGATACATAATTAATAAATATTTTGGAATATATAATTTATATTTGAAAAAGTATTTAAAATAATGAAATAAAAATAAAAGGGCGTAGCCGGGTTTCGAACCCGGGTCAACCGGATTCAGCAAAGACTTAACTTCCAACCATCCAACAACTACGCCACTTGTGTTTCTTGTTCATTATTAGATACAATTAATACATATCATAAGTCTCGAATTCAAAACCGACGCGCCTAATTGCAGTCGTCGGAAATCCCGACGATCTTGCCGAGATTGGACGGTTTCTTCTGTTTTAACCGAAGCCTTAACTACTACATCGGTTATGACCGACGTCTGAATCCGCGACGCAAGTCATAACCGCCGGAAAATTTTAACCGACGAATCAAGACGGAAAACGGACTAAATACGTCGATGTCCTGCCCTATAAATACCCCCTCTAACCTCTGTTAGCTTTTTCGCTCACAATCACACTCTTTCCCGACATAATTTCACTCGCCGGAGAACTTCTGCAACTCGCCGGAAAACCGAACCTTTCACCTCTGTGCCTTACTGAACCCCCAGAGCTCATACCGAAGCCACCCACATTCATCTCAAGCTCGTTGAAGACCCTCTGCCGCAAGACACACGTCGCCGGAATCATCTGCTGTCATCGGAGTTTCACCGGTGAAACAGAGGAGCCACTGTTCGGTATACCATACACTTAATTCTCATTCTTTTTATTTATCTCACACGTAATTACTCACAACACACTAAAGAACATGATTAAGTCGTCGAACCAGTCAGACTCCGTTTCTGGTTGAGTCCAACGAAGAAGATGAAGTTTCTGGATTGTATATGTTTAATTAAAATCAAGATATATCTCGGGTTAGATACACAGTCCAGCGGTGGACTGTGTGCAAATAAACATGCATACGTTCCGAGTTCGATTCTTGTCCCACGCACACTCGCCTTAATAAAAAATGTTCCTTTTTTTAACTGAACCGGATCCACTGCTTATAGATGTTAAGTTTAATAAAAACCAGAATAATAACCAAGATAGACACACAGTCCAGAAGTGGACTGTGTGAACGTTTAAATCACATGTCACGAGTTCGAGTCCAGACTACCGCACCGGTCCGGACAATTATCAAACTTTTTATATAAGACAGAAATGAAATAATTTAGTTTGTATATAAGTATAATAAAAATCAGAGTATTTACCAAGTTAGACACACAGTCCAGCGGTGGACTGTGTGTTAACCTAAACCACAGGTCCCGGGTTCGAGACCTGTGGAGAGCACCGAGCGAGTAATTAAAATCGTTTTTGAAATAAATGATTTTCAGATTAATTCAATTAGAATATAAATATAATTAAAAACAGAAATATTTCGGGTTAGACACGTAGCTCAGTTGGTAGAGCTGCGTACACGCGAACGGGAGGTCTCGGGTTCGAGCCTCACCCGGCGCACACAATTATACAATAAAATCGGTCAACAGTCAAAAATCAATATTTTTTTATTTCTTTTATTTATTTATTTACATTAAAATACTTAAAAATAACATTTTTTAGGTTAGAAAATAGCCTTAAACTCACAAAAATATATCCAACAATCCTACTAAAATTGATTAATAAAATCCGCTTACTTACCGAACCATTATGCTATTATCTAGGTTTAGTTTCACTCGTGGTTAAAACTAACTTCGTGCGTATTCAACATCATCAACCGAACGCACCCAATGTGAGTGAATCTTACAACTCCCCTTTTTAATTACACGTTTTGGGGTGTGTCATGTGTCACTAAAATTAACTTGTTTATTTAAACTTGTGCCATACCATATTGTGATCTAAACTTAGATTGTATATATTGTTTGTAGTTATGTATTTCATATTGTCAATTATATGCAAATCATTCATTAGGCCCATCAGTTCCTTGTGGGAGACGAGTTGAGCAACGCGTGCCTCAAAACGATCCATTATTGTTCATGTGTGTATTATTTAATATTAAATGATTGGTGAATAAGTTTACATCTATTTTTACTCATGTGTGGTTGTGCACTTTATTTTATAATCAATTAAATAAACTTGTTCAAATGTTTTTCATAGGATTCACTCGTCAACTTTTTGTTGATCCAAAAACCATTTTTACACATGATACAGGTGAACAGGATGAAGCAAGGAAAACATAGGAAATGCCTTAGAAGAAAACAATGAAGTCTAGAATGTTGTTTAGGACATGATGTAATTATGATTGTATATTTCCCATTAAATTGTAATAATGAATATGAAACGTTATAATAAATGTCATGAGCTTTGATGATAACCCAATCATGTCTCGATCACCTTTTCCGCTGCGGGTCGGGGTGTGACAGATTGGTATCAGAGCCATGACTATAGGGATATAGGATAGGTTATTAGACCCTTAGAGACTATACTATAGTTGACTAGATTTTTATTGTTTATGTGGTTACATGCAAACTTATGATATTTATTTGTTTCATATTTGTTTATACTTACAGTCAAACATACATACTTACATACACATTCATCATACATATTTCAATGTTCATATATCGAATCATCTTCATACTTTTGTTATTCAAAGATTTTGTCGCAATTTTCAAATCTCATCAAAGTAAGTTCTGCGATGGGCATGTAGTAACTGGAAGGGTACAAGTACCGGTAGTCGGAACGTCCTGTCTAGGTTGGCATTCGTATAAATCCAATATAACGGACCAGTTTGCCTACCTGGGGACTAACGATGAGAGTACGAAGGACCTATTAGGCCAAAGCATGCCACACCAAACGTCGTTCGAACTAACCCCACTTTGAGGTGTCACCGTGTCCATACCTGGATACATTCCGAATATCATACGTTACATATTTCTCGATTTTCTCTGGGTTTTAGTGTACGTAACCAGGCTAACACATGCGAACCATATGAAAAACCCGGTATTCATGGGGGCCCACATGATTACGAAGGTGAAGTATGGCGGCATGCAAGGCCCAATGACGACAAAGCCCAAGACATCCTATGGATGTAGTAGATTTATTTTTCTATATTTATTTTATGAATGTTCATTCCTAAGTACGACCCATGATCCCAAAAACATCCAACTCATACTCTTGATATGTATTCCTTGTAGATGTCTTCTAGTCTCGCCCGTAGGAAGATGAGAGCCGGAAAAGCTCGCGAGCGCATGGCTGCCATAATCGCTCAACAAATGGCTGCCGTAATACCCAACATTGTAATCCAAGTCCAACAAGCACTTACCGCTAATCTTGTCAATCAAGAATATCAACAAGTTATCAACCCTCCCCCAAATACCACTAAATGCACCTACAAGCATTTCAAATCCTGCGACCCTCCGAAATACGAAGGGACTGAAGGTGTCACCGCTCTCCTCCATTGGTTTGAAGAAATGGAGAACACTTTTCTAAATTGCGATTGCCCCGATGTTCGCAAGGTGCGTTATGCTACTGGTCGTTTATATGGAATAGCCCTTACTTGGTGGAAAACAGAGAAGGCCAAACGAGGTGTTGAAGACGCTATGGCTTTGACTTGGGAAGAGTTGAAGGAAATCATGACAAGACGGTTTTGCCCAAGGAGCGAAATCAAGAAATTAGAAGATGAGTTCTATTCGTTGAAGCAAAAGGAAGGCGACACACCACATACAACAAAAGGTTCCTCGAGTTAAATCAAATGGTTCCCAACTTGTTCACTCCCCTCTACCGTTTGATCGAGCACTACATTCGAGGTCTTCCGTCAAAGATTCAAGACTCTGTAATAAGTATCACGCCTGCAACTTTGGAAGCAGCAATGGAGCTAGCAACAGAGCTCACCGAGAACCGAATCCGGAACAAAGACTTCAAGGATGAGAAGAAGAAGGATAAAGCATCGACTGAAACTTCAAACTCCACCCAAACCGAATCCCCTTCTCAACCCACTTTTAAGAGAAAAAGAGACGGGCAACTTTTCGCTGTCACCCAACGTAATCAACCAGTTTTACAAGCCATACCCATCCAAGCTATCCCAATCACTCAAGTAGCACCCAACTCAACTTACCCAAATAAGAAACCATACCTTGGACCTCACCCTCAATGTAACACCTGTTTTTATCACCATCCCCTTTCCTTACCTTGTCGACTATGTGCAAATTGTGGACGCTATGGTCATTTGAGCAAGGTTTGCCGCACCCTCAAAACCAAATCTCTCCCCCTACTCAAAACATGATCCAAACCTATCAACAACCCCAATACCCCATGTTCCCATATGTTCGAGCTTGTTTCAATTGTGGCGACCCTACCACTTTAGAAACACGTGCCCTCGATTGGTTAACATCATAAACGCTCAAGCTCAATCAAACCCAGTTAACCAAGTAAATCAAGAAAACCCAATCACTAGGCCACCAGCAAGAGGAAGAGTTTTCAACATCAACGCCAATCCTGTTGAAGATAATGACGGCCTAAACGAAACCACCCAACTAGTCCCCTTCACCGAAAATCAAGATTCAACTCCAACCGCTTAGTTTTTATGTTTTCTTTATGTTATCTCAATTTCCCCGTATCCCAGTTATAAATTGGAATCTTATCCAAGGATCCTAATGCGAATTACTATTTCAGTTTGTTTATGTTTTAAAGTCACATAGAACTAATCATAACTTACGGATAAAGTCAATGAAAATTTGACAAGAATATGGTGGATACGCCGCTGGTACTTCCTATATATAAGTATTCTTGCCAAAGGATTAGAGGCATTATCTGGCGGTTATGAGAAGTTCCATGTGGAATTTAGTATTGTCTTGATTGAAGTTTGTTTTGTACTTACTTACTTAGCATTTATAGCATCTTATCATTTAAAGAAATTGGATTGTATTCCATTTCTACATAGACTAACCTCTCCATCACAACAAACGAGAGAGGTATTGTCATCATTCAAACATGTATACTATCAGAATTAAGACTCAAGTTTTGGTTGTTGTGGTTGTTTTAAAGTAACATAGAACTAATCATAACTTGTGGATAAAGTCAATGAAAATTTGACAAGAATTTGTCAAAGGATCAGAGGCATTATCAGGCGGTTATGAGAGGTTCCATGTAGAATTTAGTATATTTTGGTCAAAGTTTGTTCATCATACATTTCAGCGTATTTCAATTTCATCATTTAAAGAAGTTGAGCTATGTCTCACTTCCACAATGACTAACCTCTCCATCACAACAAACGAGAGAGGTATTGTCATCATTCAAACATGGATACTATCAGAATTAAGACTCAAGTTTTGGTTGTTGTGTTTATTGTAGAGTCACATAGAACTAATCATAACTTGCGGATAAAACCAATGAAAATTTGACGAGAATATGGTGGATACGCCGCTGGTACTTCCTATATATAAGTATTCTTGTCAAAGGATCAGAGGCATTGTTAGACGGTTATGAGAAGTTCCATGTAGGATTTAGTGTTGTTTTGGTTGAAATTTGTGTTACATTCATATCATCTCGCCATTTAAAGAAATGGGATTGTGTTCTATTTCTACATAAACTAACCTCTCCATCATAACAAACGAGAGAGGAACTGTCACCATTCAAACATGTATGCTATCAGAATTTGGACTCAGATATTGGTTGTTGTGTTTATTTATGTTCTAGAGTTACATCATAGAACCAATCATAACTTACTGATAAAACCAATGAAAATTTGACAAGAATATGGTGGATACGCCGCTGGTACTTCCTATATATAAGTATTCTTGTCAAAGGATCAGATGCATTGTCAGGCGGTTATGAGAAGTTCTATGTAGAATTTAGTAATTTCTTGGTACATTGGTTGTGGCGTTTATTTATGTTCTAGAGTCACATCATAGAACCAATCATAATTTACTGATAAAACCAATGAAAATTTGACAAGAATATGGTGGATACGCCGCTGGTACTTCCTATATATAAGTATTCTTGTCAAAGGATCAGAGCCATTGTTAGACGGTTATGGGAAGTTCCATGTAGGTTGTAGTATTAGAAGTTTTGCTTTAGGATATAACCATATCTTCCCAAACATATCAAAACTCTTACGCATGACATCATACTTAGTGAATCAACTCTGCTTATCAATATTTTTACCGTAGGCAACAAAAAGCGATTCCTGTAGCAGGGTACTCAACCCTTACAAGGACCGTTACCGCCTCAAACAAAATTTAAACTACTCTTTTTCTAAGTATGTAACTGTCAAACTAAACACCATCCTTTTTAGACAAATATGTCACTACTTAAATTTCGGGACGAAATTTCTAAAAATCAGGGGATACTGTAACATCCGTAAAAAAAACGGATTTACCAAACCCGCTCCGTTTATTAACCGAACAATCAGTTAAAAATTTCGTTGCGTATTTAATGCCCAAATTAATTTTAAACGATACATAATTAATAAGTATTTTGGAATATATAATTTATATTTGAAAAAGTATTTAAAATAATGAAATAAAAATAAAAGGGCGTAGCCGGTTTCGAACCCGGGTCAACCGGATTCAGCGAAGACTTAACTTCCAACCATCCAACCACTGCGCCACTTGTGTTTCTTGTTCATTATTAGACAATTAATACATATCATAAGTCTCGAATTCAAAACCGACGCGCCTAATTGCAGTCGTCGGAAATCCCGACGATCTCGCCGAGATTGGACGGTTTCTTCTGTTTTAACCGAAGCCTTAACTACTACATCGGTTATAACCGACGTCTGAATCCGCGACGCAAGTCATAACCGCCGGAAAATTTTAACCGACGAATCAAGACGGAAAACAGACTAAATACGTCGATGTCCTGCCCTATAAATACCCCCTCTAACCTCTGTTAGCTTTTTCGCTCACAATCACACTCTTTCCCGACATAATTTCACTCGCCGGAGAACTTCTGCAACTCGCCGGAAAACCGAACCTTTCACCTCTGTGCCTTACTGAACCCCCAGAGCTCATACCGAAGCTACCCACATTCATCTCAAGCTCGTTGAAGACCCTCTGCCGCAAGACACACGTCGCCGGAATCATCTGCTGTCATCGGAGTTTCGCCGGTGAAACAGAGGAGCCACTGTTCGGTATACCATACACTTAATCTCTCATTCTTTTTATTTATCTCACACGTAATTACTCACAACACACTAAAGAACATGATTAAGTCGTCGAACCAGTCAGACTCCGTTTCTGGTTGAGTCCAACGAAGAAGATGAAGTTTCAGTATTGTATATGTTTAATTAAAATCAAGATATATCTCGGGTTAGACACACAGTCCAGCGGTGGACTGTGTGCAAATAAACATGCATACGTTCCGAGTTCGATTCTTGTCCCACGCACACTCGCCTTAATAAAAAATGTTCCTTTTTTTAACTGAACCGGATCCACTGCTTATAGATGTTAAGTTTAATAAAAACCGGAATAATAACCAAGATAGACACACAGTCCAGTGGTGGACTGTGTGAACGTTTAAATCACATGTCACGAGTTCGAGTCCAGACTACCGTACCGGTCCGGACAATTATCAAACTTTTTATATAAGGCAGAAATGAAATAATTTAGTTTGTATATAAGTATAATAAAAATCAGAGTATTTACCAAGTTAGACACACAGTCCAGCGGTGGACTGTGTGTTAACCTAAACCACAGGTCCCGGGTTCGAGACCTGTGGAGAGCACCGAGCGAGTAATTAAAATCGTTTTAGAAATAAATGATTTTCAGATTAATTCAATTAGAATATTAATATAATTAAAAACAGAAATATTTCGGGTTAGACACGTAACTCAGTTGGTAGAGCTGCGTGCACGCGAACGGGAGGTCTCGGGTTCGAGCCTCACCCGGCGCACACAATTATACAATAAAATCGGTCAACAAGTCAACGGTCAACAGGTCAACAGTCAAAAATCAATATTTTTTTTTATTTCTTTTATTTATTTATTTACATTAAAAATACTTAAAAATAACATTTTTTAGGTTAGAAAATAGCCTTAAACTCACAAAAATATATCCAACAATCCTACTAAAATTGATTAATAAAATCCGCTTATTTACCGAACCATTATGCTATTATCTAGGTTTAGTTTCACTCGTGGTTAAAACCAACTTCGTGCGTATTCAACATCATCAACCGAACGCACCCAATGTGAGTGAATCTTACAACTCCCCTTTTTAATTACACGTTTTGGGGTGTGTCATGTGTCACTAAAATTAACTTGTTTATTTAAACTTGTGCCATACCATATTGTGATCTAAACTTAGATTGTATATATTGTTTGTAGTTATGTATTTCATATTGTCAATTATATGCAAATCATTCATTAGGCCCATAAGTTCTCGTGGGAGACGAGTTGAGCAACGCGTGCCTCAAAACGATCCATTATTGTTCATGTGTACATTATTTAATATTAAATGATTGGTGAATAAGTTTACATTTTTTTTACTCATGTGTGGTTGTGCACTTTATTTTATAATCAATTAAATAAACTTGTTCAAATGTTTTTCATAGGATTCACTCGCCAACTTTTTGTTGATCCAAAAACCATTTTTACACATGATACAGTTGAACAGGATGAAGCAAGGAAAACATAGGAAATGCCTTAGAAGAAAACAATGAAGTCTAGAATGTTGTTTAGGACATGATGTAATTATGATTGTATATTTCCCATTAAATTGTAATAATGAATATGAAACGTTATAATAAATGTCATGAGCTTTGATGATAACCCAATCATGTCCCGATCACCTTTTCCGCTGCGGGTCGGGGTGTGACAATATCTTTGATATTAATCATCCATGATTCTTTGTCCTTTCTATCAATTATTTGTTTTCATTCTTTTAAATCATGTTTCCTAGCTTTAACCCTTCTAGTCTGCTAACATAAGTTAGGCTTATCGTTGTAACTAAATTCATTGAAAAAACCATGCAAATTAACTCACACATGGCTCTTGTCGCTATATTAAAAGTACACATGTTTGTATATTGCACATAGCTCCGAGCACTATCAAAATTTATAGTTGTTACTTAATCTGTTACCTAAAGTGTTTATTCTGTATCTGAGTTGTGAACTCATAAAGAGTAAGTTGCGAACTGCATTATACTTTGTAACGATCACTACAAAGAAACTTGCATCGGATTTAAAAGATTACTTTTTACACCCGAAATTAACAAAGACGGACACGGAAAATCAAATGATAAAACTTCTTTCAACAAGGGGGTTTAATAAAGGGGCCATATGGTTTTATAGAGTATGGTTTTTCATATTCTTTTATGAAGCTATAAGTTTTCGGAGACGTTGATATCAGATGAGATTTTGGCTTAAAGGACTGAATTTAATGAATATTGTCGTATCTTGGTGGTTATCAATATTAGTGTATGTTTCTTCCTATTTGCATCAATGAACATTTGAAGTTCAAAGAAGCCAGATCACATGTTATTGGCATTCCTAATTAATAATTTGATTATGTACAGATTTTATCATTTTGATAAAAAGAATGGAGGAACAGTTTATACTGAGGGTGCCACCCTCTGTTGCCGAGCGTATAAATCGCCTTTTAGACGAGAGTGCTTCAGACGACAAGTCACTGGATCTGTCATTCTCCGGTAAGATGACATCAGTTTCATTATTAATCTTCTTTCTTTTACTAACCTATTTATTTATCTGTCTTTTAACACAGATGATGGTAGGAACGGCACGTTTGTTATAGGCGATGACCATTTTCCCGCATCCCTATTGGACCTTCCAGGCTTGTGGAGTCGTACAAGACTTACGATGACAGTGTTCTTATAAAAACTGCAGATGTTGGCCAAGTAGGATGTTTTTCTTAATTCTTATGCATGTTTTCAAGTAAAGTTGATTGTGTTGACTGTGATTGTTTGAGTGCGGTGATGTGTGTTATTTGTTATGACAGATTATTATGGTGAGAGATGGGGGTGATCCTGCACCAGATGTGGTAGAGTACCGTCATGGTCTTACACCGCCGATGAGAGATGATAGAAGGCGTAGATTTCGCAGGGAGCCTGATTTAAACGTATGGTTTCTCCTTGTCATCTTCTGTTATTAAGTGAAAATGCAATGTACTCTAGATATCAAGTGAAAATGACCATTGTGCCCTCATGGGAGTGGCGCATGCTAAGAGTTCACAGAAAAATTAACTTAGGACAAAACGACACCGCCTGATAAGAAACAATAACATAAAGGACATCCAGTATTATTTTGTTAATTAAAGGACAACGCCTGCAATTAAGCTCAAACTTAAAGGACTTAAATTGCAATTTAGTCTTATATTACTGATATCAATTGCAGCCTGAACTTGTCCGGCGGGTAGAGAAAGATCTGCTGAACATCATGAATGGTGGTACAGCTGAAATTGTCGATATCCTTTCACTCATGTTGGTTATTGCTTACTTTTCCGCACGAACACAGTAAAATAAAATGTGTGACAGTGAATTGTTTGAAGTTTTTGTTTTGAAAAATTAAATGGAACTTTTGTTTGTTCAGGATAGTTTCTTCATCAAATTATATTATTATGGTAATAATATAAGGGATATTGGATTTAAATAACCCAAACTTTCACCAATTGGCCGATAACACTCCTAACTTTTGATTTGTACACCAGCACTCCCAACTTTCAACTTATTGGCCGATAACACTCCCTAACTAACTGGACCCTAACCCAGTTAGTTTTTTCTGACGTGGCATCTGATGTGGTATTTTTTGCTGACGCGGCGTATGACGTGGCAGCTGATGTGGGATTTTTTGATGATGGGGCAGCTGATGTGGTGGCTGACGTGGCATTTTTTTGATGATGTGGCATTTTTGATGATGTGGCAGCTGACATCATGCTAACTGGGTTGGGATTCAGTTAGTTAGGGAGTGTTATCGGCTAATAAGTTGAAAGTTGGGAGTGCTGGTGTACAAATTGAAAGTTGGGATTGTTATCAGCCAATTGGTGAAAGTTGGGATTATTTAAATCCAATATCCCATAATATAACCTTTAAATTGTTATTATTTTTTTTATTTATTCTACTTGTCTTGATTGTTGGAGATAATATAACCCTTGAGTTCGTAAAATGATTCTTTGAAAGTTTCTGTTCTGTTTAATCCTTGACACACATTTTCACATACGGAAATGGGCGAGCAAGAGGAAGTCGGTGACGGAAGTGCTCGTAACGCTAGGAAAAAAGCAGCACCCGCACCCCCTTCAAAACCGAGTGTTTCAGGGGCTGGAGCAAATGCTGGAGAGCCTGAAAGAAGTGATTCTGATGAGTCTGATGACTCAATGTAATATTCCTCCGTACAAAACATATGTAAGAACATGTAACACAAATGAAAGAAGATAAAGTCGTGTAATATTCTGTGATAACTTTTAGTTAGACAAAATTACAGAAATTAACCTTTATGTTATACCCAAACTGCACTTCTTACCTTTCACTATGAAATCGGCAAAAATCAACCTTTATGTTCACGTTTTGATACAGAGATCAACCTTTAGCACTAACACCGTTAGATTTCTTGGTTAAGTCGCCTCACATGCAAAGCATGTGAGGGCTTTTTAGTCCTTATAAATCCTTATTTAAAGAGTAAATTGCACAAAACATTCTTTATGTTTCCTCAAACTTGCAAGTTCCAGGCTTAATGTTTAAAAGTTGCTAAAAACAGCCTTTAAGTTTATTTTTGTTGCGGGTTCAATCCTTTACAACCAACCATATTATTTTCTTCAGTTAAGTTCCCTCCAATGCATAACATGTGAGGGTATATTCGTCATTTTGGTTGATCTTCCACCCACGTCAATTATAAGAAAAAAGAATATTTAAGGTTTAACATATTTTAAAAAAATTCTAACCACAGGGACTAATGTGCAATAAAACCAAACTTTTAAAAACCAAACACCCTTTTTTTCTGGTCTTCTTCTCCGGCGACTTCGCCGGATTCCGGCAAACCCGAAATTAAGATAGGAATCTTGTTAAGCTAGCCCACTAAGCTGTAAAGATTAACACAGATTTTGATCATGCCAATCAAACTCTTCAGGATTATCATCAGTTGGAAGAATCGGCGCCTTATTCGCATCAGACGGAAACGACAAACGACTCTTCAACCCTAGATACCTCTCACGGAACTCCGATGCCGTAAAATCAGAGAACTTCGTAACACCGTGTTCAGTAGTCGGATCCAGCAACTGGCGACGCTTAGGACGCCGCAAGTTAGACTTAAACACTATCAAACGGTAATTGTGCTCCTCTGTAGTCGCGTACGTTTTACCAAACTTTGTTTAAACTAGGTTAAAACTTAAATATTCTTTTTTTTTTATAATTGAAGTGGGTGGAATATCAACCAAAATGACGAATATACCCTCACATGTTATGCATGTGAGGGAACTTAACTGAAAAAAATAACGTGGTTAGCTGTAAAGGATTGAACCCGCAACAAAAATAAACTTAAAGTCTGTTTTTAGCAACTTTTAAACATTAAGGCTTGAACCTGCAAGTTTGAGAAAACATAAAGGATGTTTTGTGCAATTTACTCTTATTTAAATGTATATATTTAAAAAAAATAAACCACAACAACCCACCATGAACCACCATTTTCTTATGTGGTAACCACTAACAACCCTCCGTCGAGTCAAATCCAGTTACATGTCCAACGATTCAAACATTTCTCCGGCGAGTTCAAAGTTTTGCATGTACAACTCCGGCGACGTCGCCCTTCACATTTGTAGCACAAATCAAACCAACTTCACATCTCCAGCGACTCAAACCAGGTTCACTTTGAAGGAGATTGTGGTGATCAGAGATGATGAGAAGATGATCGGTGATGCGGCGATGAGAGACTGGTGATGATGGTGGTGGTATCACCGTCCGTACAATCTTTTGAAGCCACCGTCACGTTAACAACATCCTCCAAACCAAATAGATATTGTGAACCACACACAATCTTCAATTGATGCATCAGGGACCTTAATTGCTTCTGTATTGTGCAACTCTAAAATGTGTTGAATTGCTCATCTGTTTTCTTGTTCTTCTCTTTTTTGTCGTTGATACTTTTTTTAACAACCGATAACTTTGATATGATCAAAGGAGGATCTGATTAGCTAGGTTACATGATCATGATACTATTATTCGAATAAATGATGTAAAACATGCAATCAAGATTCTATTTTTTATGCAATTGTCTTGAATATTTTTATGAAAGTGGATACTGTGATGCAGCTTTGTAACAAATAATTGTTTGATATTTTGCCATCTGAGAAAACGAGCGGCGGGGCATGAAGAGCATGATCAGATTGAAGCGTCGGTTGGTGCGAAGAGAGTCGTTGGACCGTTCCAAGAGGTGATTCAGAGAGTGAGATGATGTGGTTGTGGGAGTCGATGAAGATGAGATGCCGCCGGTGACGGTGGCTGGCTGCCGGAAAGTGTGGTGTTAACCAAGGATGAAGATGCAACCTTAAAATGATTAAAAGGATAATTGAGGGGTGGTTTTTATAAAAATAAAAACCATTAAAAGATAATTCAAATGACATTAACTTAACCTAGAAACCTAACGGTGTTAGTGCTAAAGGTTGATCCTGTATCAAAATGTGAACATAAAGGTTGATTTTTGCCGATTCCATAGTGAAAGGTATGAAGTGTAGTTTGGGTATAACATAAAGGTTGAAACTAGTTAAGCTAGTTTATTAATATTAACTAGTTGATTTTCGCCCGCGTGTTGCAGCGGGGATCCGATGTCTGCAAAATGTGTGTCGGTAATGGTAAGCAGATACCGAATATCAAAACATAGATAAAAATGATGTAATAACGATAGTCACTCCGTCCTAAAAAAAGAATTTTAATTAATCTATCTATACATATAATAAAGTAAATCATATGAGGGACACATGCCGTTCTATGGGTTGATCTCAATTATTTTTTCCCTCCTAAATAAATAGATATAGATAATGCTTTTTAATTTTTATTTTTAATAAGATTCAAATAAAAAAATATTATTTTAATCCATGAATTTTATCTTTTACCCTAAATAAATAGATATAGATAATATTTGTTAATTATATTCAAATAAAAAATATATTATTTTAATCCATAAACTTTATCTTTTACCATTTTTGTTTTCCATTTATATTTATCATATCTTTGCTTTATAGTAGATATTAATAAAATTGAATTCTAATAAAATAAGCATATAAATAACTAATGGCTTTACTAACGTTTTAGATTTTTAATGTAAAAATATAAATAAAATACAAGTAATAATAAAATAAATAAATAAGAACTAATGTTGGTAGGCGTAATCCCCATGGGATTATTTTGTTTAGAACCTTTTTGAATTTATTAATTGTTAGTTATTTTTACAAATTAATTATTTTTGATTGGTTGTTTTTATGGGCGATACCGTATACTTCCATATGGTAAGGGGATGCGGCAACCGAGCGACAAATGAGTTGAGATAGTTTCACTTTGTCATTAGATTTATGTAGTATATATATTCAACTTTCTTTTATGCACGTTTAATTTTAGTTTCAAACAAGACCATTAAACATTCAAATTAAATAACAATGGGATTATTACAAATAAAACAACTAATGTGGTGTACGAGGAATTTTTTAGTGAAATCTGAATCATTCGTTGTATTTTTTACCTATCATATGGGTTTTTAAGTTTATCTTAATTATATAAAAATTATTTTTATTATTTTAATTAAAACCAAACAAATTCAAAGTATTTTCATTTGTTAAACCACGTGTATACGTGGGCTCTAACCTAGTCTAATATATATAATAGTAGGACCCACACGCCTATACGTTGGAAATTCGGTTGTTTTCAGTTTAGTTGTTACGGTACTAACACGTGAAAACCTGGATGAGCTCGGTACCGGCAATGGCACCGAAAGTACCGATCCCGAAAATCATCGAAATTAGGTACCGGCATCGAAAATGCTCGGTACAATTCGGTAGGGATGAGCACGGTACCCGTTCGGTACCGACCGGTACCAGTACTTAAAACGGGGAAAAGTGGTATCGGTACCGGTACCGAATACACCGGTTCTGTATCGGTACTTACCGGTGTTTTACCCATAAATACCGGTACCATACCGATACCGAAAAATGGGGAAAATGGGAACCCGTACCGGTACCGAATATACCAGGTACAGTACCGGTTCGGTACCCGTATGATACCGGTATTTGAGGGTAAAACCGGTACTGTATCGGTATAGAAAATGGTGGTACCGAATTGGTATAAAAAATGTACCCGATTTGATAAATTAGGTATCGGTACCGGTTCAGTACCGATACCCAATACTATTTGCCCATCTTATAGATGATGTTATTGTTACAATATTGAAATAGTAAAAGAAATAAGAAAAAAAAAGAAAAAAAAATTTTAAAAGAATTATTCATAACATTAATAAGAAAAAAAAAATAAAATAAAACAACTATTCATAACATTAGTTTATTAATGTTACCGATACCCAATACTGTTTGCCCGTCCATAGATGATGTTATTGTTACAGTATTGAAATAGTAAAAGAAATAAGAAAAAAAAGAAAAGAAAAAAATATAAAAGAACTATTCATAGCGTTAATAAGAATAAAAATAAAATAAAACAATATTCATAACATTAGTTTATTAATGTATAGGAGAATTATTTATTATTATTATTATTATTATTATTTGTAAATTTATCAAGTAGGTTAATTAGCCAATTATTTGACGACATCGAACATGACCTGATGGAGGTGTACGGATGAGACAGACGAGTTGTCGTCGGTGCCGTCGTGACCGTTGAGTAGGAAACAGTTGGCATCAAATGTTACTACTAAAAGATACATCAATTTATATAAAATAATAACTATGAATAATAAAATACTGGTTAAATAATAAAACTTGTATACTACAACATTAAATTCTCCAATAAATGTTTGTCCTTATCAATTTGGAAGACAAACTTTAACACACCAATCAAGAAAAGTTTTTTATTCAATTCAATTTAATATTGTATTTATTTTATATTATTATAAATGCAAATTTAATTTCTTATATTAACGTTGTTCAAATAATCAATTAAGTTATTATTATTATTATTATTGTATTGTTACTATTCATATTATATATTCATATTCATATATATATATTAATTTACAACATGTCGAGGAACAGTACATTTTCCCTTGGTTTCAACATTGGCCGCACAGGTTTTGTTTCTATATGTTGTTACCGTTGCTTTTCCCCATGGAAAACCATCCACCGCTACCATGCCTATCGCATTCGTTTTCCAAGCGGCATCTTCTAAGAAGAGCTGCATGATGTCTCTGGTCTCTTAGATTTCCAAGTTTGCTATGTGAGTATACAATTACTGTTGACGATTTACAAGCCTTTCCACGACATGTTCTGTTTTACTAGGGTTACACAACAGTAAAGTACAAATCTTGGAAGACAACATACAACCAAAATTCAATCTCTAACCCACATAGCCATCCGCTCTCCGGTGAGTTCTGCATTTCCCGACGAAACTACCCTCAACTCACTATCCAGTAGAAGTATTTGGGATTGCAAAGAAGGCTTTCCGGCGATTGGTTTGATAAAAAGAATCGTCGGGTGAGTATGTTGTCGAACGGGAATTATAAGGTGGTGATGGTGGCATACGATAAATAAGAGGGAGACATTGTTGGCCTCCTGCTTTAGATGTGAGGTTAGGTGGTGATAGTGATGTGTTGAGCATTAGGCGACACTAGGTGGCTGTGATGTGGTTGCAATGGCGATGGCAATGGTAATGGAAACAGTGGTGTTGCTGGTTTGGTGGTGGTGGGAAAGATATGCCAGAGAGAAGGAGTGATTTAGGATTTCGGTAGATATGGATAAAGTCATAAAGTGGTAGAAAGAAATAGAGTGGTACACAAAGCTCTATGTCGTAAAGTAAAGCTGTGGGTGAAATATGATTTTCTTTGCATTTGCAATGATAATATATGCCACGTAAAACTTTAAACTCAAAATTCATCAATTTGATTAAAAGTTAGAAACCAAATTAAAGTTTAATCTATAGTTTTTCTTCACATTCTCAAGCTTAAAACACTCTTAATAATTTATATAAAAGAACAGTCGTAGAAAGTTATTTTTTTTCTTTGTCAATATAAATTTAAGTTGTTTTACGTTTCAATGTAAACTTTATTATTGGTTTACGTCTCTTCGTAAATTCTTTTTAAAAAAGAGGCGGATGCTTATTTTAAGTTATCATACAACCTCTAATTTCAATAAAGTTGCAATAAATATTCAAATTCATCAATGTTTTGCGTTACGTGAGTCACTTTGTGTAACAGATTCGTGTTTTTATTTTACGTTTTTCTCGATTATGGCCGTTGTTCGGTTAACATGGTTTTATGCCCCCTCCACCCAACGCTTGTAGCACGGTTTTACGTCCCGCCCGCAACGCGGGGGCTTAGCACTAGCTACTATTACTACTAAATATTAAAAAGCAACTTGCAATATGAATAATAATTCAACCAATAATTTTTTTAATAGTGTTTCACTTATTATTTAATTTTCTTATTCTCTAATTGTTAACATTAGAAATAAAACATGGTTTTTTTATAGGATTTAAAACCCCAACTTTCACTTGTTAGCCAACAACAGTCACAACTAATGAATTTCCATCGATCACTCCTAACTTTCAACTTTTTTTCCTAGGGACTCCCAAACTAACTAAACCATGACCTACTTATTTTCCTATGAGTGTTAACAAAAGAAAGTTTAAAATGATGATTGTAAAAGCAAATGAAAAGTTTTAAATAAAAAGTTGAAAGGCAAACGTCGTGAGGTATGTTAACGTAAGTACGATGTAAATAAGAAGGAAATTTGGAGTTTCATCAGGAGTGGGCACACGTTACGCTCCCGAGGACGCAATGTGCTCCCCTACGTCAACCAAAATAAGAAAATTAGGTTTTACACCCTACTTAAACCCAAACCTCCTTAAACAAAAATCATTCACCTCCTATTAGTTTTTAGGCATCCCAAAGGCAAATTTGAGGCATTCCGACATATTCCAAGCACATTAGTTCATGAATTCAATATTTCCAATAACAAGTGAAGATTTAAGCATGTCGATGAGCAGCTAAACCATCCGTGATCTCCTACGGATGTAGAGTTTGTGATTGCTACTTGTTTTAACCTAGGTTTTAGAATTAAATATGTTAACCTTTTTAAGTTTTGATTAGATATAAACGTGGTTTCACATATAAACTGTTTGGTTTTGTTCAAACCATAAATTGATAATCTTGTTACATGGGTTTGTTTATTTATTTATGTTTTTATATAACTGAATTGGTGGTGACTTAAATAGAACCCAGTCAGTTCGGTGTCACAACCTCACTTGTTTGTTTAATCATACACATAGTCACCCTTAATGACTTACCACTAGGTTAACTAGGTCAACTATGTTATGTCAAACATGAAACCCGGAGTAGATTACATTTTCTCATAACTGTTTACAATAAATCAATCAAACTTTTTTCACGATCATTCTTGCAATCAAAGTAAAAAAAAATGTTTTAATTTAGTTACTCAATGAAGCAATCAAGTTTGGACACTTTCCACTAATTCCCCGTTGTTCGACACCCTACTTACCCTTACTAGCAAAAGTAGCTAAGAACTGATTTTAACTTACTTTTGACCAACCTTTTGACATCGATCACTACATTGCGTGTGATATTTCCACTGGTTACAAAATCATAAGTAAAGTATATTTTAACTTATCATGATTTAAGTACTACTAATTAGCAACCCATATTGGGAATAGGCAGTTGTGCCTCTTGCATAAATTGTTGTTTCTGCAGTATTTGGTGGTAACTAATGTTACTTGGAATGTAAACTCTGGTGCTATATAAGTGTTTTTAGTTTTTTGGCCTCCTCATTTGTTATGCACCTCACTGTTCTCTTTCTTCTTACCAGCGGATACCTTGCGGTGGCCACCGGAGATTGGCATCGCCATTGCTGCTTATCTGTTGGTCGCAAATTATTGCGTCTACTATGTTATCTGTTTAAAGTAACACCGTTTTCATACGAACGATTAAGGTTTCAATGTTCTTAACATTTTTTCTTTCACCCATTTCATTAACAGGTATGCGATTGCATGTCGTTTTTAACACCAACACAACCTTAAAGGCCTCATAACGGGTGTTTTCCTGCCTTTGATTTGCCTCTATGGGGCTTGATTTGCTTTGATGTTGTGTGTATTGTCACACCCCGACCCGCAGCGAAAAAGGTGATCGAGGCATGTTTGGGTTATCATCAAAGCTCATGACATTTATTATAACGTTTCATATTTATTATTACAATTTAAAGGGAAACATACAATCATAATTACATCATGTCCTACACATCATTCTAGAACTTCATTATTTTCTTCTAATGCATTTCCTATGTTTTCCTTGCTTCATCCTGTTCACCTGTATCATGTGTAAAAATGGTTTTTGGATCAACAAAAAGTTGGCGAGTGAACCTTGTTAGAAAACATTTATTATTTATTTCTGGTTGTATTTTATATGGAAAAATTGTGCACTATTCATATATGAACAAACGTAAATAAACATACAATAACAACAATTAGCATACGATATCACACAACAACAAACAATAACATACATTAACAAACCAACAGCATACAATAACATATCAACTTGCATAAATATATAACATGAATGAAACTGTGCGATCAAGGCTCAATCAAACGGAGCCGATCGTATTGCATGTACTGAAAATGATAAATGTCTGTGCGATCAAGGCTCAATCAAACGGAGCCGATCGTATGTTGGCACGCCAGGTTCACGCTCATAATGTAATGGGGAACATGCTCAACGCTCATAATGTAATGGGGAGCGGCGGCCTATGAAATTGCATGTACTGAAAATAATAAATTAAATCTAAACAATAACCACACAAACAGTTTATACAAGCTGAATACACATTTATTCATGATATGATGTATGCACAATGATTTAAATATAAGAAATAGTAGGACACATGATACACCCCAAAACGTGTAATTAAAAAGGGGAGTTGTAAGATTCACTCACAGTGGGTGCGTTCGGTGAATGATGATGATTGCGCACGAGTTTAGAGGATTGATCGACGAGGAATAACTAACCTAATTAATAATGAAAAAGTAAGGTAAATAAATGGATTTTATTAACAACCTTAATAGAATTTTTGGATATATTTTTGTGAGTTTTAGGCTATTTTCTAACTTTAAAAATGTTATTTTTAAGTATTTTTAATTGATTTTTAAATAAAATAAATAAATAAAATAAAAAAATGTTGACTTTTTTACTGTTGACCTGTTGACCGTTGACTTGTTGACCGGTTTTATTGTGTAAGTGTATGCGCCGGGTGAGGCTCGAACCCGAGACCTCCCGTACGCGTGCACGCAGCTCTACCAACTGAGCTACGTGTCTAACCCGAAATAATTCTGTTTTTAATTATATTTATATACTAACTCAGTTTATTCAAAATTCTTTTATTTTCAAAAATGTTTTAAATCATCGGACCGGTGTCGTCAACAGGTCTCGAACCCGGGACCTGTGACTTAATGTTACACACAGTCCACCGCTGGACTGTGTGTCTAACTTGGTTAAAATACAGATTTTTATTATACTTAACATCTAACGGAGTTAACCCGGTTCAGTTTTAAAAAAAGGACATTTTATTACTGCGAATGAGGTTGGGACAGGAATCGAACTTGCGACGTGTATGTATTTATTTGCACACAGTCCACGCTGGACTGTGTGTCTAACCCGTTAATAAAACTGATTTTAATTAATCTTATAACATAACTGACTCGTCTTCTTCGTTCAAAACACAGACATCGGTCAAAGCAACTGTTACTTGATTAATTCGGTTAATGAACAAGATGAACAATTGAAAAGTATTGAACCGAAGAGTTTGGGGAAAGAAAATACCGAACAGATCGTCTTCTTCAGAAAATCCGGCGAAGCTCGTCGGCTCTGTTCTGGTGACCTTCGGCTGTTAGAGTCAATTAGCAGTTTGGAGGGATTAGATGTGAAATTTAACTAATGAGTAATGATTATCAGTATGTTTGAATGATCATACCGGTCAACAGCGGGTTTCTGAAAAATCCAGAAGTTTTCCGGTGAAAACAGAAAGTCCGGCAATGTCGTCTGAGGTTGATTCTGAGCGATGAAATGGTGTTAGAATTCGTCTTATAATGGAATGAAACAGAAACATCGAGGTAATTACCGTGTAGATGAAAGTCCCGGTTTTCCGGCGACTTGCAGAGAATTCCGGCGAGTGAAATTTCTTGCGACAGAGATTCTTCAGAGGTTTAAGGTGAGTGGGAGGGATGTCAGTATGAGTCCTATGATCTTATTTTTGGGTAAAAAGAAAGGATGGATTGAATTCGGTTTTCCGGCGAAACTTTCCGGTTAATTTACAGAGAATTCCGGCGACTTCCGGCGAAGTTTTCTGAGCGAAATGATGAGTGTAAGTTGAATAGATTCGTGAAATTAACTGATGAACAAGGTATAATCCTGGATTTGAATTGTATTTTCGGTTTCAATAGAAATTTAAGGCAATGAATGAAATTGATGGTTTTATTTCGGTTATAACCGATATGGCTGTAAATGCGTCCGTTATGACAAAAGAAAAACGTCAATAATTGACGAATTCGTCGGGATTTCCGGCGAGAGCGGATTTAGGCGCGCTGAGTAACTGGGTTTTGATTTCCAGATTGATTTATGTATTAATTGTTTCAATATGTTAACAAACAACACAAGTGGCGGAGCGGTTGAGCGCGTGTGAGTTAAGGCTGTGTTGACTCTCGGCTGACCCGGGTTCGAGTCCCGGCTTCAGCATATTATTTTTAATTCACTATTTTTAGACAATTTCCAAAAATAAATTTTATATTCTAATATACTTATTAATTATGTATCGTTTAAAATTAATTTGGGCATTAAATACGCAACGAAATTTTTAACTGGTTGTTCGGTTAATAAACGAAGCGGGTTTGGTAAATCCGGTTTTTGGCGGATGTTACATGTATTATTTAATATTCCGCCGCATCAAGATGGGGCTCGGAATTAACTAGTTTACTTCTATTATGCATATAAATCAGAATAACTTTTTACCTGATGATATTTATTATCTATAAAACGATTACACCACCTTAAGTAGCCTCTGAACGCCTTCAACTTTATCTATAACTTATTCGATGAAATAATTTTTTAACTCAACGTTATAATAAGCGACTCGTTCGTCCAATTATCCTAACTATATCCATGCAATAGACTGTTTTGTAATATATTTACATTTTCTGTCATATTTTATATTGAAATGTTCTTATTTATACTAGTCGTCGGACCCGTGTAAAACACGGGTAGTTTTAGTAACGTTTTATTATATTAATTAGTAAGTAATTATCGGTTCATTTAGATTGTCGGGGATTTGATATACGTTGACATTCAAAGTCATTGTCAGTAGGTAGAAAAGTTAATAACAAGTCTAATTAATACATAACAAACAACATTTGGTTCAAGTTGCAGTTAAATATTATACATAACCACTTAATATTGGATCTTCTTTATTTCAATCTTTGTAAGAAGTAATTCTTGTTCATGTATGTGGTTATGTCCCGTTAAAGCCAGACACTTCTTCTTGAATTTGTTTCGGTTCTGGTGACGCCAGCACCTCAACCACCCGTTCCTGTTCTGCGATCTGCGGAGAAATTGTCATAAGTGAATCAGAGTATGCATTATATTATGATGCTTATATTACTGGTTCCAAAAGTTGGAAAATGATTAAAACAATATGTTGCTCAAACCTTGCAAATGCACTTGCAAAATGTCTGCACTCTCCTCTTAGCAGACACACATTGCATTTTGGTTTGGTCTTTGTAAAGAAAACCTGTAAACGTTACAAACTTAAGTTAGCATTAGTTACAGAGATGCTTGGTTAATTAGCTACACAAGCATTTACCTTTCCAAATGTTATCATCTGGTAATGCAGTTCATACCTGTTAATAAAAAATGATAAGAAATGTTTTAGTGCACATTTGTTATAAAAATTATTACCTTTACAGGAGGTATAATCATCTCCTTAATTTCGTAAATTATAATCTTTTGATAAAGTTGTTTAAAAGGCTGTAAGTGTTAAACTGCACATTGACTTGCCCATGATTATCAAATAGCCATGTACATGAACGCATCACAAAGCCTTCCAATTCTACATCTTCTACTGTCTCTCTATATGTAACCCATAGTATACTTACTGCCCTTAGTGTCTCTTGTATTACTTCCAATTTTTATTGTTTTTTTATAAATAATAAAATTCAATAACTTTCTACTATTTTATATAACATATAATGTAATCATAGATTTTTTTCTTCACATTTTCTATTTTACACAAGAAAACATTATTGAGAAGCATGGGTGAACTTAGCTCTTTTTTTTTTTTTTATAATCATAAAGCAGTATTACTTTTTATAACATATTTTTGATCCTAAACTAATAACAGTATACTTCTCCTGAACTCTAGAACCAATAATATTAAACTGATATACGTGTTACGGGTCAATTGCAAGAATCTTAACGTCATCACTTATATCACTCAACCAACCACACATACAGCTGTGTCGTATAGAATAATAATAAACAAGGATATATTAGTAAATTACACACCCTGTGTGACTAGATTACTTGGTTATTATAAAATGAAATTAAATTCATAACATAAAAATATTTGTTTGAAATATTATGTTTTCCTATGTTTATATTTAATTAATTTCATGTTAAGCATGTTTTTTTTCTTTTCGCGTAGATATAAAACCAATTAATAATTTAAACTATTATCCGTTGGATGGTAACAATCTTAACTTGAAAATTAACCAATGGTGGTTCTACTTTTTACATATTGTAAGCTAATATAACTTTACTAACTAGAAAAGAAAATGAGACAAAAAGAAATTAAAGTTCTACTAGTAAACGTTTATTGGTTTACAATATGTGAAAATGTAAGACCACCACTAGTTATTTTTTAAGTTGGGACCGTTGCCAACCAATGACTAATAATTAGGATTATTAAAATCCATTATTGCTTGTATATATAGATATAAATCATGTCTTGTAATGTACAAGCGGATCAACTATTACTTTTTTCTAAAAAAAACATTTGTATTCTATTTATTTTCACATAACTATTTTTTTTAAAAAAAAGCAATGTTTGTACATTTTAGGACTCACTGCTATAAAACGAATAAGTTAAATTTGTTTACATAATTAAATGACTACAGAATTTTTTTAGGACTCACTAACATAAAATAATTAAGATAAATCTGTTTACATAATTAATTATTACAGAATAAGAATTTTGATATAAAAATAGTGATATAAAGAACCAGAAAAAGTTCTTATGATTTTATATCAGTTCTAAACCAAAAACATAAAATAAGTAAAGACATATATTAGGGGCTGTTTGACAACTTCTGAATGGTTAAGTGCTGAATCATTAAGAGGTCTAAACCATTGCTGAACAGTAAAGAGGTCTGAACTATTAAGAGCCAGTATAACGTTTAACCATTAAGAGGCAAATGTCTGACCAATTCAGATTAGAGGTCTTAACCCATTCAGACTTAGTATAATGCTTAACCATTTAGAGGCAAATGTCTTAACCATTCAGACATTTGCTCGCGAAACAAACAGTCTGAGCCATTAAGTGCTGAACCAGTAAGAGGTCTGAACCATTCAGAGCCTTATTAAGAGGTAAACAAACAACCCCTTAGATTAGAAATTTAGAATCTTATTAAAAATATAATGTGCTACATCTACATATATACTTTTATATGTAAGTCTGTTAATTAGAAGCGCAATTCGGCCATATAAAATGATTGAATTACCCTTCTCGTTAACAAAAAATTGAATGATGTTAACCCAGTTGACTAAAATGGCAATGGTGAAACCTTTTTTAGACCCAAATGCGAAAAATGAAACCTTTAGACTAAACTGACAAAATGGCTAAACCACATGGACTAAAATGACATTTAACTCATAAATTTATTATGATTTACATATTTTTTATGTTATGTTTAAATTGGATAACTAGCCTTGGGAGTTAAGGCAAATAGGCATTGAAAAGTACAACCTTGGCCCCGAAACCGAAATTGACATAAGCAGTGGCGATGGTCGAACTAGTCAATTCAAATGGTCCCTTTGTTAGCAAATTACTTGGACAATTTTGACTTTTACTTTGACCCCTTCCAATAATATAGCCTTTTCTTAATTCCATCTAATTTTTAAGGTTTTTTGTTTTCTTTTTATAAAAAGTTAAAATGTAAATATATCGTCATAGGGCTTTGGCCCAACGATATGATGAGGGTTCAAATTCCATTGTAGGTATTTAGATAATGTAGAATTAGAGAATGTATGTGTTGTCGTTATAAAAAATGTAAAAATACTAATGTTGATAGATGACATGGCTACAAAAATTGGGTTATTTATATCTCTTGAACATATAAAAGAGAACAAAAGGTGTGACGTTAAAGTCATTTTTTTTAAATCTTAAATAACCTTCACAACTAAATCTCTAATTATTCATTGGTTTAAAGGTTTCACCAGAAGTCCAAAGGAACTCACAAGTATCGCTTGCTAGCCATCAAGTTTCCTCTAGCTTTCACTTGCAGGTTCATTTCACACCTGTGGCTGATATTTTAACTTGTAACTAAACCAGCAGTATAACGATTTCTGGTTTAACCAACTAGTCCGATCCGAATTCCAAACCATTAAACAAATCTTATGTAGTTAAGACAATTTCCACTTAATCTTATAATTAATAATATCGGCGCAATTTGTTGTCCGTCTTCCTGGTATCCTTATGTAATTTGCCTTGTTGATTGGTTTTAAAAGATTAAATCATATATGTACTTATGAAAAGAATACATTTTAATTAAAAGTTAATTGTTTCGTAAAATTACCATTGCTTTTCTACAATACTTACTAATTCCATTCTATTTCCATTATTAAATTAGAAAAAAAATATATTATATGTTATATTAAATTTTGAAACTCCAAAAGTCCATCACTCGACCCACGTGTCAACACCTACCAACAACTCTTCCGGTGTTACCCCCTTCACACGCATACACCGTAACTACGTGATCTTCTTCTATCTCTCTATATATAAGTGCAATAATCATCTTGTCTTCAATGTAGCAAACCACACCAATTTCTCTATTTATACCCTCAAATATCAAGCAAGCAATCGAATTTCTCAATCTTTACCCACCAATTTCTTCAAAGGTTAACATTCCCTCATCTTTCTCCTCATTTTCCCCATAATTTCTTCTTCCGTATTCAACTTTTTAGCCATCTTTAATCAAGCCTATAAGGTGTTCGATGAAATG
Organism: Scalesia atractyloides; assembly: GCA_947069175.1. Taxonomy (NCBI): domain Eukaryota; kingdom Viridiplantae; phylum Streptophyta; class Magnoliopsida; order Asterales; family Asteraceae; genus Scalesia; species Scalesia atractyloides. The sequence goes on along the minus strand of CAMTDV010000004.1, from coordinate 77,589,805 downwards.
CTTCACTGGGTTATCTTGATAATTTCTGTCATTTGTTTAATGGGTCTGCTTGAAATTGTTTGATCTAATACATTGACAAATCATATTGGTTGCTCATTGCTGTTTGTTTGTGTTAGTTGTCACTAATTACTAAAATACAAACATATTGTTCTTTGATCATCTAATTTGATTCTAAAATAATGAATTGTTTAAACAGGATATTCAAGATTCATATTCAAGACTCATAGGCTGTGTTAAACTTGTACGGGTTTATCGATTTCGTTCCCATTCGCTGCCTGTACAGATTTGGAAACTAGTTTGTCATTCAATGGTTTTCAAGAAGGTGATGAAGCTAAAACTTTGATCATATCAGAAGAAGAAAGAAGAAGAAGACCGGCCCGAATTAAGCCCCAAACATGAGGCAGCTATCAAGTTACAAAAAGTGTATAAAAGCTTTCGAACACGACGAAAGCTGGCTGATTGTGCAGTTCTAATTGAACAAATCTGGTTAGTATTTAATATTTTCACATGTTTGACTACTTTGATTTATTCAACATTTTTTTCAGGATCTCTAGTTTTGCTAATTATAGATTTTTTTGTCTGTTTTAGGTTGCGAGTATTGGATTCTGCAGAACTCCAAAGGAGTTCCATATCGTTTTTCGATATTGATAAACATGAATCCGCTACATCGCGTTGGGCCTGAGCAAGAACAAGAGCCGCCAAGGTACATTCAAAGTTTCTAACCAACAGAATACAAACAAATAATATAATTAATTTTTAATTAGATGACTTATGGATTTTTTTCTTATTTTTGCAGGTTGGAAAGGGATTATCAAAAAATTGTAAAGCACAAAAGCTTGCATTGCAACATTGGCTCGAGGCAGTAAGTGAAATTAGAACGATAAATTAATGTTAAATCGATAATCCTAATTGTTACGTAACCATATTTTGGTTTTTCTTATATTCATTCGTCTTGAATTTACGCAGATCGATCCGAGACATCGTTATGGGCATAGTCTTCACTTTTACTACCTAAAATGGCTGCATTCTCCAAGCAAAGAACCTTTCTTTTACTGGTAAGAATACGTTACAACGCTTTAGTTTTTAGCAAAGAATTAGAATACTATTCAAAACTTATGACCTGAATTTTTTATTATTTTTCGAAAATTCAGGTTGGATATCGGCGAAGGTAAAGAAGTGAATCTTGTCGATAAGTGTCCAAGATCGAAACTTCAACAACAATGCATCAGATATCTCGGCCCGGTATATATACATCTCTTGAATCTCCATTTTCATTACATTCTAACACAAGTTTCTTATAAATTTAATAATTTTTTGTTTTTTTTTAATATTTTTGTAGATGGAAAGGAAACATTATGAGGTAGCGATCGAAAAGGGGAAACTTTTTTACAAACAAAGCGGGGAGTTGATCGATACACCGGGTCAAACAAAAGGTGCTAAGTGGATCTTTGTTCTTAGTACACCAAGACATTATATGTCGGTATCAAGAAAAAAGGTTACTTTCAACATTCAAGTTTTTTGTCTGGAGGGGCTGCATTGGCTGCTGGAAGAATTATTGCTGAGAAAGGTGTTCTAAAGGTATATTTTTATATAAATAATATCAATTTTTTTACTTCAAAACAGAATCCAATATGAATATAATCATTTAATGTTGAATTGAACAGGCAGTCTGGCCTCACAGCGGTCATTATCGTCCTACAGAAGAAAACTTTCGAGATTTCATTTCGTTCCTACATGAAAACGATGTGGATACATCTACCCTTATTGAGTTACTCTATTTTGTTTATGATTCTTGATTAGTGATTCTCATGTTTCATTTATTATCCCAGATGGATTCAAACGATGATGACGATAAAGAATATTACGGCAAACAAAGTAGCGAAGAAGACGATAGCTCAGAAAAGCCCGTTGAGGAGATAAGGAAGCCGAAACCATTAAATAGTTTTACGAGGAATTTAAGTGCTCTTAAAATACCAAAAAACAACGATTTGTTTGTTGATTTGAAAACTGAGAATCAAGCAACCGAAACGATGGTAGATTGTTACTCAGATGAAGAACACGAATTAGAGATTGAAGATAAAGTGTCTAAAGAAACACAATCTTTTAAATTGGAAAGACAGATTTCATGCAAATGGAGCACAGGAGCTGGACCGAGAATCGGTTGTTTACGCGATTACCCTTCGGAGCTACAATCACACTCACACGTGTTATTTCTCCAAGAAGTTTGGAGTCTTTTAATAGACGAAACAATTTCACATACAGAACACAACCGTCCCCTTTGAGCGCAAGATCGATGAATTTCCCTTTAAGCGCGAGATCAATGAATTTGGTTACATAAGGTGGTTTACAGATTTGTTTGATTGATCTGTAACTTATAGTAGATTAACATAGGTATTTCAGGCATTCTTTTGTAGTTTAAATGCTTAAATCATATGTATAGTTCTGTATAGTGTATAGATCTAAATTTGTAAAGAAGTTGTAGATTTACATATTTCATTGAAATACTCTTTTTACCATTAAATGAAAAAAAGATTCAATTTTTGTGGTCTTTGTTTGATTTTGATACATGGGTTTTGAGTCTTTTAACTTGTAGTATTTCACAAACTAATTTTTTGTTCCTCTATGTAAAACTGGACAGGTTGTACTCTCTGCAAGTATGGTTGTACCTTGCACAATTGACAATCCCTTTTCTGTTCCTTCTTTGATTATGATGATATGAACAATCTTTTTTTCCAAAAAGGTGGAAGCTTGATGCAAGAATTCAAAGGAAAGAACATGTTCAAAGATTGCACATCAATTTAATTTAAGTTGTAATATTGACAATCATGGATTCATGGTTGTACTCTATGCAAATACCCCGCTTGCGGCGTCCAGATATAATGTATATATGTGTAGGCCCTCGAGGGGGTAAAAGTGAAATTGCACTAAATTTAACGTTATTTTACTAATTTTGTGAAAGTAACGTTAAAAGCGGCGGACTGTTAATCATGCATCATGTGGTGCCGTTGATAGCCGAAAGACAAAAGGGTACATGCACTAATCGGCCTTTGTCCCTATTGCTGGGTGTTATGTGCCTTATGTCCAAGGCTTGATGCAAAACTAGTATCGAGCCGGGGATCTCACTGGAAGCAACCTCTCTATTCCTACATGGTAGAGATAATGTTGTCTACATCTTATCCTCCTCAGACTCTACCTTAGCTTTGCTATTGGCGGGATATACTGAGGAGTATGATGATGATGATGACTCTATGCAAGTATGGTTGTTTCCTTTCTTCGTCAGGGTATATCGAGGACGAGGGATGACCAAAGTCTTATTCTGTATTTTTTTTATTTCTTTAATTAATAAAGTTTGACGAGATATCATCTTCTTAAAAAAACATGTTTGTATCTTGCAAATGAGATAATCAAGAACCAAGTAATTGCAAAGATCTTGCTAGAAAGATTCAGGGAAATTGGATTAGATTTTTTATGAGTTGACTTTATTGTTTGTCAAACATGTAATTGATTTGGAAATGCAGATCTCATCTACATTTAGAAACCGTGTAAAAGATCAAGTAAATGCAATCTATATAAGCCAATAGACTCAGGTGGTAGGAGAGCTTGAGTTCTTCTATGAAGATTCAAGTTCAATTCCCACTTGGTGCAAAAAGGAGTGAGGCACTGGTGGGCAATGATAGGAGACACAGGGAAACCTGGGTTCGATCCTTGAGCCAAACGGGTTTTACCGGTAATTTTATCGTCGTGCCTATGGGCGGGTAGGTTACCGGGTTTTTCCCGGAAGTGGTGGTGGACGACTCGGGTTACTCTCGGAGTACTCCGTTTGTCCAGTGGGTGCCCCTAGAGTACTCGGGATTGATTTGTTGGCCGTTTAAAAAAAATGCAATCTATATATTTCTTTATTTTTTTGTTGTATATTTATCTTTAGGGGTAACTTTGTAGAATAGTAACCAAGTTTTAAAAGTGTTCCGATTAGGTCACTCAAGTTTCAAAAGTGTTCCAATCAGGTCACTCAACATTCGTTTTTCATTAAAATTAATGGTTTTTCATCCATTTTATAGGTAACAATGGTGATGTGGATTTTTGTTTCTTTTTTCCCTTTTATTTGATGCTGACGTCGAGTGATAACGTGGACTGTAACTTGTTTTTTTATTTTTTAATGTAATTAAAGTGTTTTTTTTTTTTAATAAATATAATTTCAAATTTTAAAATAATCCGACACTGGCATCTTATGCTCCATTTTTTTCTTAACACATGGAAAAAGGACATGGTTCGATTTGAATGTTAAGTTGTCTAATTATGATAGAAATGATACGAGTGATCTAATTAGAACACTTTTAAAACTTGGTTACTATTCTGTGACATATACCCTTATCTTTATGACTGGGTTTTTGTTCACCTAACTTAACAAGTTTGGCCGGCATGATTTGTTTAATAATATGCATCAATAATGTATATGCTGACTTATAAAGTAGTTCTCAACATGAAATATTAAGAATTTTATATTATAATGTTTTAAATGAAATATTAAGAATTTTATATAATAATGTTTTAAAAACTGAATCAGTTATCGAATGGAACAATCCATTGGTTCAATGATCGGATTGAACTAAAAAAAACCGGGTAAATTATAATTAATTTAGTAAATAAATGTTACATAAAAATTATGTAGTATATTGTTATGTTGATTATATTTAAAAGAACAAAAATAACATATTTTTCTTTAAAGAAAAAAATATATATTTTGAGAGAATGATGTTTAATTTAGTCACCCAACAATTAAATACAAACATATGTCTAGCTTAGTTTGCAGACAGTTTTATATGGTATAAATATAGCAAAAATAAATAAAATAAAATAAAAGAGCCCGATGACTTGAAAGTCAAAACCGGAAGTATTCAAGACGGATATACTCGATATGTGGCGGGTATATAATAGAAAAGAAATATTTCGTGGGTATGTGATTAGATGAGACCCGGTTCGATTACTCGAAACTATATACTCGTTTACCCAAACCATATACACGAAAAATTTATACTTTTAATTTTTTTTCTTTTAACTACTATTTAGTAATGTTTCATTATAGTAGCTTCATAACTTAAAAATATATATTTTGATGACGTTATTTATATTTATATGCTACGAAATACAAAATTATTTGTTAAGATTAACATATCATAATATATTTACATTTTTAAATATTTTAACTATTTTTCTATAATGATTATGATAAGTATATTATTTATCCTAGTTTAATATATTATATATTTTAGAAACATAAAAGTATGAAGGAAGAATATATATACTTGAATATCCCAATTGGTATTTTAGAACACTAACAAGTATACCCGATATCCATGGAAAAAACCGATACACGATGGATAATGGGTCTGCGGTACGTGACAAGATTTAACAATCGGGTATGAGACTCGGATTAGCCATACCATGCCCATCGCCATCCTTAAGGTGCCAAGTTCAAATTCCGTTATTTGCTCAAAATATAGTTTTGGTAAAAGAATTTAAGCGAAATAAGACTGTTATGTTTAGATATATAAATCTTTCTGGATTCTCACATATTTGTCAAATACCCAAAATCTTATTTATAATAAAAATATTCAATTTTGATTTTTTTTACTTAAAAACCGGTCCAACCAGTTCATCAATTTAATCATCACTCGCTAACAACTATATGGTCGCGTTTTGACAATATTGTTTATATATTGTACGTACTAGAGAGGGGAATCCTTTAGGTTTGTGACCTCCCCTCCCTACGACCACCATAACCATGTCTCGCCGATGAAAGAGAGACAAAGAAAAAGAGACGGTAATAGGTTTTAAGGAAAGAAAGTCGTTAGAATGTCATTCCAATTTTAATCCAAAGGAGCATCTTAATTTTTTTAATGAAATTCTCATTTACATAAATATGTATAATAGAAATATCCAAGGGCATCTAATTTTATGAAATTCTCATTCTACCCATAAAACATGTATTATATAGAAGTATAGATAAAATAGTTTTACTAATTTTCATAAACAACATATAGGAAACATCTTTAAATCATTACAAAAGAAAATTAAATTAAAATTTATGTTACTAATGTTAGATAACAAATTTGGACAAATAATCCATTTAAATTTAAAAATACTTTATTTATTAATAGAAAATTGTCTGAAAAAACGTACAGTTCAAATTTCTGTTTAGCCGAGAGTGAAATCTAGATTTGGATTAATAATATGCACTTTTTATTCGTAAGATTGACGATCATATCTGAGCCCAAGTATCATAGCTGAGTATGCCATTTTTAAGTTTCAATATTTTACAAGCATTATTATAAATGTTCTTAAATAATTATAATTTTGAAAGGTAACCTCTTCAATATTTGAATTGAACTAAAAAAAAATTAGAATGTGAATCAACCCGGTTTGAGTTAACTGAAAAACTCCACCCCTTATTCGGAGCACCTAAGGTACTAACATCTACATAGGAAGAGTAAAAATTGAATCCATTTAGTTGTACCGATAAGCAGTACTAACAACAGATGTGCGAGCAAATGATACCTCAAATTGTCAATCAGAACATCTCGTTGCATCTACTTTCAAAGGCATCCAAACACGTCATATTATGTTTCCACACTTCCATCAAACATACACCCTTACTCTTCAATATTACGTCCACTTTCATAAAAACTAAAATTATATATAATATAAATGTTGCTTGTATCTATGGCCCCATCATCATCCATTTGCTTGTGCTTGGAATTCTAGCGAGGCCACCAAACACCCAACAAACGGGCTCTTTCGATGGTGATGTCCAGATTCGGACGCCACATCCATCTAGCATATGCTTTTAAAGCATTAGAGATACTCTTAGGCTATGTGTTATTGTTTCATTTTTTTATTGTCACGTCAAAAAGTGATTGTTGCATCATATCATGTAGGCATGAGCTCTTATTCTCACTTTTGCGCGTAATGATTTCACTATCTAACACCCATTAAAATAATATATAAATTAAATAAAAAACTAAAAAAGAAAGAGGTAGCTTATTGGTTTGTGATTGTTGAAAGCTGAAAGGAAATGGGCCTATGCATCTCCCCCATCCAATGCCCATTAAAGAAAAGCCAACTCCAATAGAGGTGCATAGAACCGGGTTTCAAATATTCGGGTTCGGGTATATACCTGGATACGGGTATTATTGGATATTGGCCAGGAAATCCATACCTGGTGTACCGGAGTTCGGGTAGGGCCCACAATGGCGGATCTAGAAAATCCGCTAAGCGGTAACGTTTTATAAAAAAAGGTAACGAAATCGAAAAAACGTCAAATTTTTCCAAAATTTACATTAATTTTACTCTACCGACGGAGCGCCAAACGGTAGCGGGGTTCCCCGTTGACTTGAAGTAGATCCGCCCCTGAGGGCCCATGTTCGGTTTTTCCATACCCGGGCATAAAAATACTCTATTTTCGGATATAAAAAAACTAGTGCGGGTATGGGAATACCCAGTTTCGAAGCTGTGAGTTTTTATGCAATTTTGTGTTATCTATCGGTTTGCAACTTCATTTTTTGTATAGAAACTTTAATATTAACAACATAAATTCTTATATATTAGAAACTTAGAAATATTACAAGAAAACCCGGTATCAAAAAACAAGGTCCGGGTATGGAAAAAAACCCGGGTACAGGTATGGTAATAACCGGCTATCAGGTAAAAAACCAGGTTGGGAAATACATGGTTCCGTGTTCGGGTTTTCAGATCGCTAAGCATACCCAGTTCTTAGAACCGGGTTTTTTTTCGGGTTCAGGTTTTTGTGCACCACTACCCATTCACTCCCTTCACACCGTAGTTGGGTCCGTATTTAACGTCGGGTCACACCGGAAACTCATTCACGTAAGTGGGGTGTGAGACCATAACGCACTCTCTTAACGGATAATACCTCTGATCAAGATACAATGACGGCACAGTATAAGTTACAAAAGAGTTCTGGGCCCCTGACCCTATAAAAAGCCTATATGGAAAATGGATGTTCTCATGGTGAGATCCAGACACTCTAAAAATATCCCAACTGGATGACCTTTTAATCGGCCGAGACCAATGAAAAATGCTAAAAGAAGAAGTCACGAGGCCTACAAGTGGCCCACCAAAAGGTCTTGACGAGCCCAATACTAAATTAAAAAGCTCTGTTTGTTTGGCCCAATTCCAGGCCCAAAATCCATTATTCTGGATCCGCTTTCATTGTGTTAGAATCTCGTTTTTTCTATGTTATGTTTCAAAAACAGTCGCTAACAATGCATAAAATATCTCGTAATCACACTCTCTATTCAAGGTTGTAACTCATACAAGTATGTTTAAAATCAACACACATGCAGTGGTAGACACAAGAATTATTTGTTAGGGGTGCGAATGAGGCGTTCAACTATATTTTTAAGAGATGCGGTCGAGTTTTTTTGCCAAACATATACACTAAATTTTTTCTTTCAAGGGATGTGGCCGCCCACCCACAACTATGGGTAGACCAAAATTTTAGGGGTAACGTTCAATTTTTTTTACCATGTACTTCGTAAAATGTAAACGAAACATTTTGGGCCACTAGAATAGTTTATCCATTTAAAATAGACCAATTTTTTTAACCATAAGCCACTAATAAAATGTCCCGGCCACTAAAATAGACCAATTTCTTTTACCATACTTTATAAAACCATTTCACATTAAAACGTCCCCGACCATTAGAATAGTTTGTCCATAACCTCGTGGTGAAAAACCTATTTATCAAAAACTTCTTATCCTATACTCTATATTAGAAAATACTGTAAGACGAAAGTAATAAATAAATTAACTTTTAAACTAAGTTTTTGACTTTACGGTCATTTTCTTCATGAAAAAGAACCTACGTTAAAGGTTGTCCACCGGAAAATTAAATAAGCCACCATAATGCCATCTATTTTTACCGATCTCTCTCTTTCACTTTAACTATTCTATAAGAGAGGAGAGGAATCATAATATTTTATTAAGGGTAGCGGAATACAAAAGACTCGAAAAAAGAAAAAAAAATTGCACTTCAGGAGAAAAGTTGAGGGGTACCCCCCGCTTCCCCTCCTTCTATGGCAAGTCCGCCCCTGTGTGCATGGACGATTCAATCATTTTTGGGGTCCTTGGAGAAAGAAAAACCGAGGCCTTTTTAACATGTTATAACTTTTTTAAGTAAAATAATCAGAATTTTAAGATTTATAATTCAATCTTCATTTTCCTTGTGAATAGAATTGACTCATGATTTTCTCCTAATTGGTTAATCTTTTACAGAAATGTTGTTGACACTGAAGCTTGGTCTTCCAAGATGACATTTATTTCAAAGTTAAATCATATTAACGAAATGAGTGGACTGATTGACTGGATCTTCTATTTTTACAAGCAAAATCCTAATATAGAGTTATACATATACCTTTTTGTTAGAATTTGAAGACCCTAAGTCTTATAGAGTCCTACGTAATCGCCTTATTTTATTAAACAATAGGTCCGACCTATACATATGTGTATGTTTCCCAACATCTAGTCTTAAAAGATATTTACGAACTATTACAATGGAAAGTGGAAGTTTCATATTTCAACACATCATGACTTCAAAGTATCGGGTGTAAGTTGAAAATATATATTTGTTTAAAGACATCTGATACAATATTATACTTATATAGTCTTACGTTCTTGTAAAAAGAACTTTTTTTTCATGAGAAGTGTGAGAAACATAGGAATTGATATGTAAGCATTATGTTTTGGACTTAAGTATGATATTTTGGGTTTGTTTGGTAAGAAAAACACCAAACATAGCAATTTAAGGCACAATGCAAAAATTATAGGCTTAAAACTTAAAACACCATGACAAGAACGTTAAGTAGTGTGTTTACTTGTGTTACAAATTTCATGCCTATAATATATTGTATTTTGTTTTTAAAATTTATATTTGGTGGTTTTCTTGCCAAAACAACCCAAAACATAATGGCTACTTGTCAATTCCTATGTCTTCTAACACTTCATACGAAAAAAGTATTTTTTTACAGGAACTTACCCTATAAAACACACACACACATATATATATAATACTAGTGGGATTCCACACACGAAACGAAGTAAATTCATTTTCGGCCGGTATCGATTCAGTTTGTTACGGTACTGGCACTCGGTATAACAACCGAAACAGAAAAAACTAAAGTCATGATATGCCCAAAAGGATATCAACATATGTTTTCCGATCAAAACCATAATAAGTAGTAAAGTCATTACATGCCCAAAGGATACCGACACGTATTTTACATTGATAGAAAACCATTGAAACGAATACCGCTACTGGTATTGATGTCGGTATTGTTCGGTTCATCATGATACCAATACCGACAATCGCTATAGCTTATGATACCAAAAAATAGTCCACTTTGGATACAACTCTGTTTTTAACAAAACTTGTATCGGAACACGAAGAAAAGAAAATAAACACATGCGTATTTGGTTTTTTTTAGGTTAGCAAATATAAGTTATTAGAAAAAACGCAAACCAAAAAAAACTAAGTCGGTTAAAGGGATATATTTCACAAAAGTTTCTAAATGTATACATTGTAATGTAATGTAATCTAATGTAGCAATGTCATTATTCTAAAATCACATTCAGTGTTGTATTGTGATCTGTTTTTTTTTTCTTCTTAAATCATGAGAGTTAAGTGAATATGTAGTATATTTATAAAGTAGATGTCGTACAAATAGCTTTATCGTACAAAATGTATGAATAACATGGAGTCGTAAAAAAAACGCGATGACATTTTCGTAATTATTTTATTAGTATAATAATTATCAACATTATTCTACAAGTATATCAGATAACATACAATTCAAAATTACTTTACAAGTATATAAAAATTGCTCTACAGATTATCATTACTACTACAATACATCATTCAAAATTACTCTACAAGTGTATCAGACAACACAAATTTTAAAATTACTCTACAAGTTCATCAAACAATGTACAATTCAAAATTACTCTACAAGTGGATCATAATTACTCTATAGTTCATTATTATTAGAGTACTATAAGATGTCATTCATAATTACTCTACAAGTGCATTAAACAACATAAATTCTAAAATTACTCTACAAATACATCAAAAAGCATAAATTTCAAAATTACTCTACAACTGTATCATCATTACTCTACTAGTTCATCAACGTAACATAACATAACACACACAATTACCTACAAGTTCGTCAAACAACATACAATTCAAAATTACTCTACAAATGTATCATAACTACTCTAAAGTTCATCATTCAAAATTACTCTGCAAGTGCATCAAACAACATAAATTACAAAATTACTCTACAAGTGCATCAAACAACTAGTCATTCAAAATTACTCTAAAAGTGCGTTATCATTACTCGACTTTTGGTAATCACCCTACTAACATAATAATTACAAAAAATGCTACCGTGTTTTTTTTACTTTCCTATTCTATTCGTATGTTTTTATATAAATGTATTTGTATTTAATCTTTTATCTATATTTATTTGTTAAAATTATAAAGACTTGATTTGCGCAAGGTTGGTAAAACAATATAATGAAGCTATGCGGTGTAAATGCAAAAAGAATATAGTAAGAAATGTAAAAGAATGCAACACGATTCCCTATTGCTATGTTATCCATTTTCTCAATAAAATATATGAGTAATGAGCGTTTCACGGTTCCTTCCCACGAAAACCTTGAACCCGACCCGCAAGAACTTTGGACCCGTAATTTTTTGAATATAAGGGTCTGTTTCCGCTTCTAGATTTATATCAAATATCGGTTCTGGGTCGGGAACCGACCCGATGGTTCTAATATACAAAAATCGTTTGTATTTTATTTATATTCACTGAGATTATATAATTTTTTTTAACATAACATATTTCATAAAATTTCAACATCTAGCCAGGAGCTAGAAGTTACACTGAAACTCCATACAACTTTCAAACCTCAATATTTTGCACCCCATTATTACACTGAGATTATGTAATTAATTTTAGAGTTAAATGCTTGTTTGGTCCATGTGGTTTGCAAATCTTGCAGACTTGGTCCCAGTGGTTCACTAGTTACACACTTGGTCCCAGTAGTTTCAAATTTTGCACTCGGGTGATCCTTACCACTAACCTTTGTTAGATTTCTCAGTTAAGTATATGCAAAATTACTATATTACCCTTGAAATAATAAAAATAAAAAAATATAAACTGGCCGCCCACCACCACTTAGGTGGCGGCGCACGGCGTGCGGCGGCGTGTACCAGACACGGAGAGAGAGAGAGACCGACATCTCTCTGTAGCAGCAGCAGTGCCCGCGTTTAGCGGCGACGGCGGCCGCATCTCGTGGCAGAGGTGGAGGCGGTGGCCTCGTTTAGCGGCGACTCTAGACTCGCCGGTGTCGACCAACGGCGACCGGGGTGCAGATGACTCAGGTTCGAGCCTCAATCGATGGGAGCTACCTAGTATTGCGGGCATTCTGACTATGGGACCAGGCAGGGAACCCTTGTATTCGAGGAAAGCTTCATCATCCAGAATTGAAACACATTTCATTTCAAACCTTTCTGCATCAAGGTGGCATACTAATAGATGATGCTGATGGGTTTGTAGGATGCTATAATCAACAACAAATCGAGAACTATCAATCAAAGACTTCCATTGTATCGAAACTGTTCGGAACCGCAGCAGGGATTTAGTTGGAAGCATTTTCATAATTTCTTCTTGGATTGCAAAAGATATGAAGTCTGACATTCTGATTGCTGAAATATAAAGATAAGAGTTAATCTGCACCTCGGTCGCCACTGGTCGACACCGGCGAGTCTAGAGTCGCCGCTAAACGGGGCCACCGCCTCCACCTCTGCCACGAGATGCGGCCGCCGTCGCCGCTAAACGCGGGCACTGCCGCTGCTACAGAGAGATGTCGGTCTCTCTCTCTCTCCGCGTCTGGTACACGCCGCCGCACGCCGTGCGCCGCCACCTAAGTGGTGGTGGCCGGCCAGTTTATATTTTTTTATTTTTATTATTTCAAGGGTAATATAGTAATTTTGCATATACTTAACTAGGAAATCTAACAAAGGTTAGTGGTAAGGACCACCCGATTGCAAAATTTGAAACTACTGGGACCAAGTGTGTAATTAGTGAACCATTAAAACCAAGTCTGCAAGATTTACAAACCATAGGGACCAACCAAGCATTTAACTCTTAATTTTATTACGCTTGCATCATGGCAATGTTTGATATAATCATATAATATCTAATCATATAAAACTTTCATAGTCTTCATAGAATCATAGTATTGATTTGATTTCTCACCTATAATTAATTCACCAATTGACTATTCCCTATTAAAATCAAAGTCTTCGTGTATACAGATTAAATGAATGTTTGCATTCAGTACAAAATGAATATATATTATTTCGTGCAATAATTTGCGTTCGTTATGTGACACCAAACCGAAGTCAATTTAATATACATTTCAATAAAACTCACCATCTCAAAACTAAGTTGCATTTAACCTAAACTATTTTATAATCAATTTTCAATAAAAATGTATGTTGAAATTTAGAAAAAAAAAAACCCAACTAAGCAAGGTTGTGTACTTAGACGTATTAATATTAAATACTATATGCTATTAGGAAAAATGTATAGTATATGTGAAATAGAAAAGATGGATTCTATGAACCCAACAACTTTTTCTAATTTCAGCCTTTTGACATCGATTTTTGAAGATAAAAAATCCTAGATGTTAGGTGTAACACTCGAAAGTTTTGGTCCTTAAATAAAGATGAAAAATAGTTTTATTAAGACGCGATGTTTAGAGCGATGTACATTGAAGGAACCAGTGAGAGAAACTCACGTAGAGACGTTAAAATTTATAAGTCTTAGTTTTGACGACTATAAAAAATTATTTATAATAGTTTTATGAAATGATGAATTTAAATATTCTCAACTATTGTTAATTGGCCGCTAATGGCCCTAATTACAAAAATCATCAATGGTTGTCCCAACTATTAACATATTGACCTCCAATGAACACTAACTAACGGAACCCTAACGTTACAAAGAGGTTTGCGACGAAAATTATTCCAAAAGGAAGTGTTCCAGCAAAAAAAAATTGTTTTTTTCGACGCCTTAATAATTGAGGACTTTACTAAAAAAATTCCGAAAGGTTCAATGTAAGGTTACAAAGACGTTTGAGACGAAAAGGTTGAGTTATCCTACCAAAAACGTTTTTCAGTGACCCGCGACTAACGGCGTTAGGGTTCCGTTATTTAGGGCCAATTGGAGGTTAATATGTTAATAGTTGGACTGCTAGTGGTGATTTTTGTAGTTAGGACCGGAGGCGGCCAATTAACAATAGTTGGGATTATTTAAATCATGTATTCCTAGTTTTATTATGTATCTCAAAAAAATAAATTCATATCTTATACCGATTGAAAAACATAAAAACGGATATCGATACGGGCTCTGTCCGGCCAATGTACCACTATTTCGAATACAACTCTTGCTTTCAATATAATTTATATCTAAATGTCGAGAAAAATAAATAACGCAGCAATGCATATAGTGTGTGGTGTAACCCAAAAATAAAGTCACATTTTATTTAGAATGATTTTATTACACAAAATTTGTACGATGTAACCCAAAGATAAAATCGCATTTTACATTGATCGAAAACCATAGATACGAATACCAAAACAGGTTCCCATAACATTGATCCAATTACTATTTATAAAACTTGGAAATGTATGTTTACTGATGGAAACTAATTGGTTAGCCTGCACGTTGCGGTGGATATTCAATTTGCTTTGTTATAACCGAAAAACACATGCCCAAAATGACATCGACTTGTTTTTAGGTTACTAAAAACCATAATAACAAATAGTTAAATTTAAGTTGAATAGAAAAATATTAATCTAAGAACCGGCTTAAAAAATAATCTATATAAATAACTAAACTGAGGCTAACACTGACTTTAGACGTGTTTACTTAACTGTGTGGCTTGCTTATTTTTATTGTCATTTCAACGAATTTTTTAAAATACTTATATATAAGTTGTCGAAAACGACCCTTAGATATCTCCCCAGATCTACACCCGTGGCGCAACACGTCACTAATATTTGTTTTTGTGTATTTCAGTCGATCTAAAACACACGTCCAAATCTTTTTGAGTGATTTTGTTTTTTGGTTTTCTCTTTCGATTATTTAATCGAGTGTCAGCACACATCATACATTAATGTGAGACCACTCCGCCATCAAGTAGGTGTCACCTACTAGTTTATTTTATTCCGGTTACATCATAGCAATCATAGTAATGTTTGATACAATCATATAATATTTGCCTTTTTATAGTACGGATTTGGATTTCTCACCAATAATCAATTCACTAATTGACTATTTCAATGTTAAAATCAAAGTCTTCGTGTATACAGATTAAACGAATGTTTGTATTCAGTATAAAATGAATACTTATATATCCTGCATAACTTTTAGAGTATAAGCCAGTGGCGGCTCTAGAACTAAAGTATAGGGGTAACGTTCAAACTTTTTTATCGTACATTTATACAATGTAAATGAAACAAAAAAAATACATGATAATAAATAATGTAAAATTTTACTTAATACATTTCTCCTCTTAGGTATTTGAAAGCTTGAAATTGAGCAATTACGTCGTCATCTAGAATCAGAAGAGTGAAGTAGGGTTGTTTATGAGCCGAGCCGAGACAGAACAA
The DNA here is from genome assembly GCA_947069175.1 of Scalesia atractyloides. NCBI lineage: Eukaryota > Viridiplantae > Streptophyta > Magnoliopsida > Asterales > Asteraceae > Scalesia > Scalesia atractyloides. Next base: position 77,574,045 of record CAMTDV010000004.1, on the reverse strand, counting down.
GCCCGAGCTCAGATTTGAAACCTAGCTGAAAATATAAGTTGAAAATATTCTTTTTACATCCGAGCCAGGACAAGCTCGGATGTAAAAAGAATATCTAATATGTAGCTTTTAAATTTCAACGAAATATAAAATAAATTCATTAACATGGTAATCAACCCTAAATATGTAATAGATATCAAATTGCATTCCTAAATACATGTATATGGTAATCAATTTCGTATAAAATGTTACACAAATATAAAAATAAAATACATAAAGTAAAATAATCAAGCGAGCTCTAGGCAACAAGCTTTTTAAACAGCCCTAGGGGAGGGGGAGTGGAGTTCGCTAGTGGTTGGCGCTGGTCAATGTGTTCTTTTTTTCACATTAAAAAATCAAGTCAACAAATTTTTGGGATTTAATATTTTATTGTAATTAGGCTTTTAAGTTATAAATTAACTAGTGGTCTCTTAATTATTGTTGGTGTTTTCATAAAACTTTGAGAAGAGTTGGAGTTCTAAAATATTAGGTGGAGTAACCATTCAACTTTTTATTATTACTTTTATTTTTAGTTAAGATGAGTGCTCAATGGCTGATTTTATGTTTTTACCTAATTTTCTTTCTAAAAGACATCTCTTCGTTACTAAACAAATGTTATTTGGTTAAAAAAAATTAACTACGATAAGAAGATTTTATTTCAAAATTTTCATAAATTGGAAATGATAAAAAATCTTGATAAATTCATAAAAAAAATTACGTAAGAAAGTAATCAAATAATTAATTAGCAAACTTAAATTCATGTATATATTTCATGTTAGAGTAAACTTCCGTTTTGCTCCTTGTGGTTTGGTCACTTTAATGGTTTTGCCCCAATCCTTTAACAATAGCCAGTTTACTCCCTGATCTATGAAGTCCATCATGATTTTGCTCCCCGCCTCTAACTCCATCCAAATTGCTTGTTAACTGAAAGGGTATTTCGGTAACTTGCCACATAAAATTAAGGATATTTTGGTAATTTTACTTATAAAGATATTTTTAATTTATATACAATATAATACATCATCTCTCACCCTCAACACATACAGCCAGTCACACCTCCGATGAATCGCCGGCGCCGTCACACCTCCGGCGCTGCCACACCTCCACTTCTTTCTCTTCACCATCCACCTCCACTAACACCTGTCACAACCACCAGCAGTCTACGACAACCAACAGCTGTATGTGTTGAGGGTGAGAGATGATGTATTATATTGGTATCAACCTTGTTTGTAATATTATTTCTGTTTTGATGAAGTTTACGGAAACCTAGAAGCTCTTTCCACCGGCTCGAACACCTCGGTGCTCGAGGAGAAAACAAGTACGGATCAGCAGCAAACGCATCGGCCGTACTTCTCCGGCGAGAGCACGGTGTGTCAGTATCACCGGAAACAGCTTCTGTTGATGACGTGGCAGGTCGATTAACAACTGACAGCTGTAACGGAACAAGTTTACCGTCGGAAAACAGTTCATCTGCCGGTAGCATCATAATGGAGCCGTCAAGTTTGAACTCAAATCCGTCAAACTCTCTCGGATCTTCATCTTCCGTCAGATCTGATAAGTTTTTTACCTGCTCTTCACGTCTGGAGTCAGTATCTGATAGTTGAGATAGATCTGAACGGTTATTCTTCGGAGAAGAAACACACTGGTTTGGTTTTGGATTTGGATTTTGATTTAGAAACATCTTCTTCACGGCTAATCGAGAGTCTGTGAGTGAACCAGTTGTATGAAGAGTATTTCTGCTAGCATTCTAGCATATTATCCGGTGATATTCCGATTCCAGGCAAGCTGAAGCCATAAGAAGTTAAAAACCTTGTTGATTCAGTGGAAGATGATGATACGGTGGAATATTTAAAGGGGAGATTGATGGTGGATAGTAGGGTTTAGTGGTGGCAAGTGATATAAATAAGGAAGAAGATGAGAGAGAGAGAGAGAGAGAGAGGGTAGAAAGCAGATTATTTTATGAGTTTTAGTTTTATATAATATAATATAATATAATATTTACTTGAAGTTACCAAAATACCCTTTCAGTTAACAAGCAATTTAGATGGAGTTAGAGGCGGGGAGCAAAATCATGATGGGCTTCATGGATCAGAGAGTAAACTGGCTATTTTTAAAGGATTGAGACAAAACCATTAAAGTGACCAAATCATAAGAAGCAAAACGAAAGTTTACTCTTCATGTTAAGTTAAAAAAAATCGTACATGCATTTCATGTTAAGTTAAAATAAAAAGAAAATTACTTTGAAATTTGAATAGCAATAAATAAAAAGAAATTACTTTGAAATTTGAATGACAATAAATGAATGACACAATAGTGCACCCTTTATCAGAAAAATATTATATTAAAACCAACTAACCCCTACTTCTTTTCAAAAATTCAGAGCTCGCCGGCGGCAAGCCGGAAAAACTTCAAATCGCATTATCCTTTACACCCACGCTTCTGTAGTTCCATCCTTGATTAAGGGGTAGCATAATACAATTTCAAGGGTAACGTAGTAATATATAAAAGTTGAAAATGAAACTAAAAGTTACACTGAGTTTACTAGATCCAAATCTTTTTTGTGATCTTACTAAGAATTTACTAGATCTAAATTTTTTTTCGTTGATATTATAAGAGCATGCACATTTCATCCATCAAACCATCGAAGTATTCACATTTTTTCGTTATTTTCTACCCTATAATTTAACTAAAAATCACATTTTTCAAAAGAGTTAATTACTGTTTTCATCCCTGTGGTTTGTCAAAAATAACTATTTCAGTCCATTAGTTATAAAAATTGTGATTTCAGTCCATGTGGTTTCACTTTCGTAACCATTTCAGTCCACCTCGCAACCATTTCAGTCCCCGTACTTACAGATGAAATGGATTGTAGTGGTTACGAAAGTGAAACCACAGGGACTGAAATCGCAATTTTTAAACTAATGGACTGAAATAGTGATTTTTGACAAACCACAGGGACGAAAACAGTAATTAACTCTTTTCCAAAATTTATCTTCCCCTTAAAAAAATCTTTCATGTCTCATCCATCATTTTCATCTTTATCATATTGAAAGACACTTATTTTATTATATTTCTCGTTTTTATACACTCACAATAATCTGATGAAGGATGAATAGTAGTTTTTCAGATATAAAAAGTTATTGTAGCAACTTTTTAAAATTCAGGTTTGGGGGAGAGATAGAAAACGGAATGTAGTGTATTTTTAGAAGACTTTTAAAAAAAAAGTTAAAGATGGGGGATGGATGAGATGTGAATGGTCTAAGACTAAAAGCACTCACATTTCATCCATTATCTTTCACCTTATCTTTAAAATAAAAACATTACTACTTCTCGTCCACTATCTTTAAATCCATCCCCTACAATTAACAAGAACTTACACACTTCCCCTAAATATAAAAAGCTGCTATTCACCCTTATATCATCTTTCACAACACTCAAATACATGCGTGCGCGTGCGCACGCGCGTACATATACATATATGAAATATATATATATATGAAAATAGATTAATAATAAAATTAAGAATATAGAGAGGTATTGTGAATGAGATGTTACAAGTTTTTTTTGAATGATTTCTTTTAAATATAATTTTTAGTTTTTTTTTTCTGAACGGCAAATTTAATCACTGACGGACTACTGGAGTATCATCGTGCCACCAGCGGAACCATCCGATCATATTCATCTCCACTAGGCATAACGCCTATACACCAATTCAGGAGTAAACCCAATAAATATGGGAAACCCTTGTGGGAATCGAACCCAGACCTATTGGTTCTAAAGTCTTATCTTACCCTAGAATACCACTAGGCTGTAAAGCCATGGACAAAAATTTTTAGTTAATGGTGAAGGAGATTTGAGTGTTGTATAAATGGATTTCATTGTCCTCAAAGGACGAAATCACGAGCTAAACTTGAGTTCGTTATGCGACACCGAAGTCAATTACTATGCATTTTAATATAACTTATCATATCAAAACTATGTTGTTTTTAACATAATTTTTTTAATCAATTTTAAATAAATATGTATGCTGAAATTTAGAAAGAAAATATAACTAAGCAAGGTTGTGTATTTAGGCTTTTTAATATTAAATACTATATGTTATTAGGGAAAACACTAAATTATATGTGAAATAAAAAAAGATAATCCTATAAATCCAACAACTTTTTGTAGTTACAGTCTTTTGACAAATTATAGACGTTAACTGTTAACTGTATTATTATGTGTCATGATCAAGGCTCATAACTCCTATAAATGTGGGGTTATACGATATGTTACAAATGTATAAGATATAGGGGTAATGGGTTATATAATTTGAGTGTGTAGTAGGATTATACCCCTTCAATTATATATATAGAGAGGGCAATTATAGGAAAGAAAACATATATTAGTTAAAAACACTAAGAAATCCTAATGAATAGACCTCATTTTACCACTTGTTACACCATTTTATAGACTGTGTTACATGTAACAACTATAGACTGTCATGTGTTACGTAACAGCTTTTACTTTTTCAGAAAAAACTGAAAGTCTGCAAAAGCTGTTACACGTAACACTCGGCAGCCTTTGGTTGTTACACGCAACACAGTCTGCAAAAATGTGTAACACATGGCAAAATGAGGTCCATTCATTTGAGTTTCTTAGTTTTCTTAACCAATATTAGTTTTCTTTTTATCTCTCCCCTATATATATACAAACATATATATACAAACATATTATATATATATATATATATATATATATATATCACCACCAGTTGCGAGAACTATGCCATCCAAAAGATTTTTCCGAAATTTTTTTTTCTCAAAAGTCGTAAAAACAATCACTTGTTGCAGCAAAAAAAATTGAACAAAAAATGTCGCACACCCACATTTACATGAGGCGTAAAAAATATTTATCTTCTTCCAAAATTTACATCTGCCGTAAAAAAAAACTTGTATCAGTCAAAACTACCGACTAGGTAATTTTTTTTACGTTTTTTTTACAGATATGTTTATAATTTTTTCATCTACGTTTGTGCAAAAAAAAAATTAACCCAACTCGCGCCGGATCAAAAAGTTCTCGCGGTTCTCGCAACTCGTGGTGGTTCTCATTTTACCTTTTCCTTAAATATATATATATATGTATATATATGTGTGTGAGAGAGAGAAACCACCATGGCGCCATATGGATATCACAACCATCAAGTTTTTCAACCCGTAGCGCCCGCGGGAGAGGGGGTGTGGGTGTTTCCCGACGCTATGGCGCTCTATGCCCGAGATGGAGCCCAGGTCGCGCTTGACAACACATGGCCTAACACTCGAAAGTTTCGGTCTTTAAATAAAGACGATAGATAGTTTTTTTAAGCAACAATGTTTAGAGCGATGTACAAGGAAGTAGGAACTAGTGGGAGAAACTTACGCATTGCAGTCGAATTGTTAAAATTTATAAGTCTCAGTTTTAACGACTAGAAAAAAATTATTCACAATAGTTTTATTACAATAATGTTTTACTTTGTAACTCAAAAATAAAGTCGTCTTTCATACCATCGAAAAATATAAAAATGGATACCGATGCCGGTTTTGATAACACCGACACCGGTTCCGTTGTTGTTCGGTCGATATAGGCTATGTTAGTTGATGCACCATTATTTCTTATACTATTCCGTTTTCAATATAGTTTTGTAATGCCCCAAAAACTGAATGTTAATTTATTAGTATGTTTTATTTTGTGTGGTACGATATGTGGCAACTGAGTTGAAAAATACAAGTTAAATAATAGGGAAGGAGAGTTGTGACCAAACAAAACAATTAACTAAACTAAGGGACCAAAGTTAGACGTGTTAGAAAGTTAATTTATTTAAGGATGAGAAATTGAAAAAAAAGGTGGATAATTGTGTGTGTGTATGACGATGTTTGTATACATAGAGGGGGGGGGGGGGGGGGCTCTCTAGTTCATTCCATCACAAAATTCGGCCAAATTGAGTGATAATACCTTGCATAAAGGAAATAAAATAATTTTAAGTAATTTGATGTTTGAAGGTGAAACCACTAGAAGTGGTGAAAATGGTGACATGGGTGTGTCACCCATGTCCGATTCTTATGCAAATTTGATGTATTATTTAGTATGTGATGGATACTTGTTAGTTAGTTAGGTTGAGTATCGTTTAGAATTTACTTGATGTTTAGTTGTGTTCATGCATGGAAGCAAGAAGTAGGAAGTAAAACATGAAATACTTGTACATTATACTTAGATAGTTGTATGCACACCAAGTGTTCGATGAAATGTCTGTGAGAAGTTAGAAGGTGAAAATGTATACAAGAACTTGGTAAATAGGTATAGAATGTGATAATAATGTAATTGTTAGTAAACTTACATGAGGAATGTGTGTTTGATTTAATTCATATGAATGTTTTTGTTGGGATTGACCCCTACAAAAGAACAGATGATAAAATGCCAAAACAGGTCTGTACTAAATGATCCAGAACAAACAATGTTTTGACTCGTAACTTCCCTCAATGACAAGGTATCTAACATCTGCTCAGTGCTAAGATATGCTGGTTTGTAAAGACTGTTGAAGACCAAACCTCTGTTGAAGTCAAAAGTCTGCTGGAAGTTGAAGGTCTGATCACCCTTTGAAGAACATCTGATAAAGCTTCATCGTGGTTAGCATCTTATTTGGGTAGCAATCAGTGTTTTGTAAATGTTTCAGAGGATATCATTAGCAGTGGTTAGAGTTTGTTAGGTTTGTTAGATGTCATTGTCTTGGTTATGTCAGCAAAGATGCCACAGAGGTTAGGATTAGTACTATAAATAGACAGTGCATGTACTGTTCTATCTAGCTCTCTCTCACACACACACACACACACACTTATCTTGTACGATCTAACCTGTGTGAGCTCGGGCTGAGGGGGAGTTAATGATTCATGCATGTAATTGTTTGTAATCTTTTCAATCTTTTGAGCAATGAAAACATTGTATGATGAAAGCTAATCTCTCCATGATTGTGATACAAAGTTCTAAATCGCATTCCGCTGCAAGGTATTATGTGTTTTATCTTATTTTATGATCAATTTGTTTAAAACAACACAATTAGGTCAAACTCAGATCCTAACAATTGGTATCAGAGCCTGGTCAGATTCGATCTAACAATCGATTTGACATAAAAAGATCAGCTCAATTCAGTGATACTGTGTTGTTCGTATTTGTTGGAAAACAGAGTAAGAGCCAAATCATGTTATATACGATTTCAGTGTTTGTGTTGGAATTTGTGATGATTCCATGATTGACGGTTGCTAAGGACTCATCTAATGTCTTTAAAAGACTAAGGTGAACCTAAACCTTAGGAACAAGATCTATATGAGGAACAAAAGTTATGAGAAAATTTTAAGAAGGGTAAAATCCTATAAAGGTTATGGGTTGATATTTAGAAAACCAGATCAAAAGTAATGTGAATTTTAGCATAAGCATTTTGCAAAAATGACTAAGGTTCTCAAAACATTACTGTAAATGATTCTGGATTGATTATTCTTTCTTTAAAAGCCTTCCAGTGAATGCTACGACGTCTGCCTATGGAAAGGTTAAAAGGGGAATAAAAGAAAAATCACAAAACTCTAAAAGTGTGTTTATCTCAAAACTTTTAATGACAAAAGAAAAGAGTATAAACATAAAACATCTGAGAGTTCACAGGCTAGTACTACAAAAGGAAAACCTAAAATTGAATCTTTGTCTCTGTTCCAACATCTGTTACCAAACAAGCTGAGTGCAACCATTGTTTACAGGTAGTTCCAGGTAACTGATGTATTTCAAGTTAAAAATTGTTTTAAAAAGGACTTAGGACATCTATCAGGTCTAATTGATTCATTTATCAAGAAATTTTTACTAAAGTAATACATGTTGAGCTTTTACTAGTTTTAGATGGTTAAAGCTCAAAACATGCCAGGAAGTAAAACCTTTCTATTTTTAGAGAGAAGGGAGTTACTTTTCCTTGATAATGGATCAAAAGAAATATGTATGATGGTCAGGGTCAATTCATAAAATGAGTCAAGATAATCTCAAACTTACTGTCAAAATAGATTGTGTTTACCATCTGGGATACTCAACCACTGCTGGATCTATAAAGTGTTTTAACACCATGGCTAGTATGTGGAAGAAATTTTGATTGAAAATTTCAAAAACTTATATCATTAAAAATCCTAGTAAGGCTATGAGAAATGTTTTGTCAAGCCTGATCTTGCAGGTACTCACAATCTTCATCAAAATCTTATTCACCAAAAGGAACAGAAGAAGTTTTCAACACAGTCTATCATTCCATGACCAGGTACAGTGTAAATCAGATATCACCTAGTGAGGGATTACAACATGCCCATACCAAGGACCAACTAGAAAATGTGTTGACAAAAGCACTTGATGCTCAAACTTTTGACAGTTTGATTTCAAGGCTTGGAGTGCTAAACATGGATCAAAAAAGATTTCCCTGTGATCCATGTGTAAAAAACATCAAAAATGTTTTCAGATAATCAAAACAAAACCTTAAAAATAGTTAAAATTGAAATTTTCTCAATAAATCTCTAAAGTCTGATGAAAATACTGTTTGTACTTTCAAAACTCTGATGGGCAATTCTATCCACTGACAAAGTAAATCCTCTGTCTTCATTAACCGGGTCAAACCTCTGAGGTAACCTTATCCACTGTTTCAAAACCATTGACAGAGGTAAAACTTACACAGTTCACAAACACTGATGACACACATCAGTGGTTTTACAAAACAACTGTCATCCATTCATAGTCAGAGGATACACGTGGAAAGCAATTGTCATCAGATCTTGCCACGTGTCAAAAGTTAACCGTTCGATGTTTGAAACCACTGATAAAACCCTGATAAAACCCTCAAAAAAGGTTTTTATCACCAAAATTCAAAATTTCTCATAAACAATCAAATTTTCTCAAATCCGATCATGGCTCTCATCATCAAAAATCCATACAATTACCTTTGTAACTTCGAAAAGACGGAGAAAAACACAGATTTTCACCATATCATCGATATCCTGTCTTCATCAAAGTATAAAACTTTGCTCTCTTGTAATACTCCAATCTATCAAGACACCCTACGAGATTTCTAGGCAAATGCAGAACTTGAAATTCAAAATAAAAAGCCTTGGGCAATCTCATCTAAAGTAGGATGTATCATGGTTCCGATAACCCCACAAACCATCTAAGAAGTTTTTCAGATAACGATCTTGTAGGTAAAATTTCTTTCCCTAGGATGGTATCAAGTTGATTTGGTGAATAGAGGGTATACAGGAAATCTAACAAAAGCTACTATGAAAAAGGGAAATTTCCCTCCTCCTATGAAATTCTTGTTTCACACTTTACTCACCTGTGTTTCAAATAAAACAACTGGTTTTGACGAAATACCATTGAAAATTCAATACTTGGGGTATGCTATTATATCTAAAACTAATTACAATTACTCCCAAGCATTGTTTAATGATTTGGTAACAAATCTGGAAAATATGAAAAACAAAAAGGCACATGCTTTCTAATTATTTCCAAGATTTTTAAGTTATTATTTACAACAGAAAATTCCAAAAGAGAGTGTACATGTTCTTAAGCAGGGCATACCGTTTCAAATAATCAGCTTTAACGTCTGAAACATTTACTCGCCTTATGGCCAAAGAGTCAAAAGTTTCTAAAACACAAGCAGGGGAGTCTAAGCAAAATTTGGATGAGTCCACATCTACTCCTCAGACCTCAGCTGCTGAGCGCACTGCTCTTGGTGACCACAGTAGTTTAACCATTGTTGTGCAACCCACACCAAAAATCACCAAAAGAACCAAAAAGAAATCCATCAAGCCCACCAAACCTACCAAAAAGGGTCTTCTGGAAGATGAGATCCAGAAGTTAACCCTGTGACAACACAAATGTCACAAGAAACCACTATGGCTACTTCCTCACAACAGTTGGAAAGATCTCCACCCAAAACCACAACTCCTCATGATTCATCACAAAAGGAACATGTTGTAAGCACAGGGACACAACAACTTGAAACATTACCCTCATTTGAGAGTATGTTGAACTGTCCTTCTCCCAGGGCAAATTCTCCTTCTACATCACTCCCCACATCCCAAATTACAGCAACCCTGTTGTCTCTGTTTGAGGTCATTAGAAGTGAGACACAAAACAACCTTTCTCACCAACACATTACTGAGAATACAACTTCCAAATGGTTGTGTCTGATAAAATTTTATTGACTAACCCACAAATAGTTGAGGAGGTTACACCACTTGAATTTCATGAAATTCTTGTTGGTAGTTCAAGTGGAGCAACTACTACAGATGTTGAATCCATTGATTTACATCTGGACAGTAGTTTCATAAATAAGTCTCCCTTGAAGTCAATCTCTACTGAGGCTACCATGGCAACCACTGCTGGTATAAAACCACCGTTGAGGTTGTTAAGGAAACCTATGTTGTTGAAAGAAGTCCCCAATACCAAGAAAAGGGGGCATCTGTGTTTGAAACAGGGGTTGAAACCTCTGTTCATGATAACATAGATATAACTACCACTTCTGGTAGGAGTTCAGATGATCCTATTAAGATAGGTGATGATCTAAAATCTAAAGATTTGACGGAGAGGGTTACAAAATTGAGACATCAGTGGCAGATATCAAAAATATGCTGCAACAGATGTTAGAATGCTCAAAGTCGCAAAACATTGATCAATCCTCTACTCTTCAAACCACTGATATAATCAAACAGGTATATCCTCTGTTTCAAAAACAACGCCAATATGCTGACTACCAACATGAAATACGTGTAAAAATGTTCAAAAATAAGGTTGAGACAAGATATAAGAACACTCAGGCAGAGCTTAAGGTTATCAAAGAAGCTCTCATAACATTTCCTGGCACTACCCCTGCACCTATCTTCGAAAGAGTTGATGATGCCAAAAAGAGGGAGAAAAATGAATCTATGAAAAAGCCAGAGCCTGCAAAAGAGTCCTTAGTAACTTCTGCTGAAACATCTGTCAAAGAAAAAGGGAGGTGATGAAACCCTGGAAATTCAAGCAGATGATGAAGTTGCAACAAAGAGGATAATTCAATCTCAAACTGAGACAGAGGAGAGGGTTTTGAAAAGGGAGCAAAAGAAGTTGAAGAACACTGTAACATCCGTCGAAAAACGGGTTTCCAAAACCCGCTTCGTTTATTAATCGAATAGTCAGTTATAATTTTCGTTTCGTATATATTGTTCATTTTAATTTTAAACAATACATAATTAATAAACATTGTTAGAAGTTTAAACCATAATTAATAAATAATAAAAATAAGAGAAAAAAAAAAAATAAGGCTGCCGGGTTTCGAACCCGGGTCAGCCGCTTCAACAAACAAACACTACACCACTCCGCCACATGACACCTTTGTGTATTTACTGAAACAAATAATACTTAAATTAAATCTCGAATTCAAAACCGGACTTCAGCGCGGCAGAACTCGCAATCACCGAAAAATCGGACAATCCGCGAGTTTAGCCATTTTCCTTTTGACTATAACGTTATAACGACATCGGTTATAACCGACGTCTAACAGTCAGTTGCGGTCGTAACGCCGGAGAAACCTTGACCACGAATCAAGACCAAATTCGGACTTAATACATTCTGTTCTTCCCTATAAATACCCACCCAAACCTCTGGTAACCTTTTCGCTCAAAATCGCTCAATCTCTCGAAGCTTTAGAACGTTGCCGGAGATATTTTACAGTCGCCGGACTTTCACCGGAAAACCGAGACTTACTTCAAATTGGTAGAATTCTCGAGTTTTTTGTTTTCAATCCATTATTAGACAAGTATTAACATAAATCGTTCAACCAGAATCCGTCTCAGACAACGTTGCCGGGAATTTATACACTCGCCTGAAAATCACTGAAAATTCCGAAGTCTCGCTGTGAATCGGTACAATCATCTAAACCCCCTGATATCCCTTGTTTAGTACCTTAATTGCACAACTCATTGATCAAAACCGTTGATTGATTCACTCAGACGGAGATCACCAATCAGAGCCGACGCCTCTTGCCGGAAATCTGAGAAAAAGCAATTGTTCGGTACAACAACCTTAAATCCTTTTCGTTTAAATTATTTTCGTTATCAGTGATAATCAATCAACTAATTCAATAAGAATGATTGATTAAACAGTCGGGTTGATCCTCTGGTTTCATAAATTGAAGAAGATGAAGTTTGGAATGTATTTAAAGGAGATTAAAACCGGTAAATATACCGGGTTAGACACACAGTCCAGTGGTGGACTATGTGCAAATTTAAAATCATGGTCCCGAGTTCGAGTCTTAACACGCTGCCCGATTCTTACAAATTTCCAACCATTTTTAATACTTATATATATTAAGACGCAGATAGTATAAAAATGTAATTAAAATCGCATATCATTCGGGTTAGTCACACAGCCCAGTTGGTCGGGCTGTGTGCAATACAAGGCTATGGGCGCGGGTTCGAGTCCAGGCTCTCACACCGGTTCAATGATTTTAAAAACCTTTTTAAATTAAATAGAATTCTGAATAATCTAAATAGTATATAAATATAATTAAAATAGAAATATTTCGGGTTAGACACGTAGCTCAGTTGGTAGAGCTGCGTGCACGTATACGAGAGGTCTCGGTTTCGAACCTCACGCAGCGCATGAATAAACTGAATCCGACCGGTCAACGGTCAACGGTCAAAGTCAAAAAGTCAACATTTTTATATTTTATTTATTTATTTATTTAATCAGAAAATTATTTAAAAATACTTAAAAATAATATTTTTAAAGTTAGAAAATGTCCTTAAACTCACAAAAATAAATCTAAAAATCCTATTAAGATTATGAATTAAAAGAATTAATCTCAAATAAAATCCATTTATTTAACGAACCATTTCGTTATTATGCTAGGTTAGTTTTCCTCGTCGATCAAATCCCAAAACTCGTGCGCATCCAATGTCATCTAAAGAACGCACCCAATGTGAGTGAATCTCTACAAATTTCCCGTTTTAATCACATTTTGGGGTGTATCATGTGTCGTTTAATTCCTTATTATATTTAAACACTTGTGCATCTATCATATCCGTGATCAAATGTGTATGATCAATTGTTGTGTGAATTATGTTAGATTGAAGTTATCATTTTCAGTACATGCATTTCATTAGGCCCATCAGCTCCCCGTGGGATACGGGTTGAGTATCAGGTGCCTCATTCGATCGGCTCCGTTTGATTGAGCCTTGATCTCACATACATCATCATTCATGTCATTCAATCGGCTCCGTTTGATTGAGCCTTGATCTCAAATACATCATCATTTATGTCATTTACTCATCCAATGTGGTTTGTGTATTGTTTATTTATATAAGTTTGCTCACATGTGATTATTGCACAAAATTTTCAATATTAAATACAACAAGCAATTAATAACAATGTTTTATCAAGGTTCACTCGCCAACTTTTGTTGACCCAAATATCCCCGTTTTACACATGATACAGGTGATCCAGTTGAGGCAAGAAACACATAGGAAGACTTAGAAGAATAAATCAGCTTAAGCTTTCGATTGTTTTACTTAGTTTCATTTTCCTTGTAACTGTATGGATTTGATTTGAACATTTAAGTTGTAATTTGAATTTAATAAATATGAAACATTTTAGTAAACATCATGAGCTTTGGTGATAACCCAATTATGCCCCGACTCTTATTCCGCTGCGGGTCGGGGTGTGACAAACACTGCAACAGATGTTGATGTTATAAAAGGCACAACAGATGTTATGACAACAGTGGTTTCCACAAACACGTCTAAAATTCTATCAGAATCAATATTCACCCCTATAACCCAAACTCCTACAAAAACTCCTTCACCAAAACTAGTGTATACAAGAAAAAGAAAGGTCATAGTGAATGTCACACCCCGACCCGCAGCGGAAAAGGTGATCGGGGCATGATTGGGTTTTCATCAAAGCTCATGACATTTATTATAATGTTTCATATTTATTGTTACAATTTAAAAGGAATCATACAATCTAATCATACAAATACAACATGTTCTATACATCTTTCTAGACTTCATTATTTTTCTTCTAAGGCAATTTCCTATGTGTTCCTTGCTTCATCCTGTTCACCTGTATCATGTGTAAAAATGGTTTTTGGTCAACAAAAAGTTGGCGAGTGAATCCTATTAAAACATTTAAACGTGTTTATTGAATTGATTATAAAATAAAGTGCATAACCATATATGAGTAAATGTAGATGTAAATTTATTCACAATACACATAATATTAAATATTGCACACACATACAACAATTGATTGTTTTGAGGCACGTGTTGTTCAACTCGTCTCCCACGAGGAACTGATGGGCCTAATGAATGAGTTTTAAGGCACGCGTTGTTCTACGAACTGATGGGCCTAATGAATGAGTTTTAAGGCACGCGTTGTTCAACTCGTCTCCCACGAGGAACTGATGGGCCTAACAAATAATTTGCATACAACTTGACAATATGTAATACATAACATCAAACAATATTTACATTCTAAGTTTAGATCATAATATGGTATAGCACGAGTTTGAATAAGCGAATTAGTTTAAGCGACACATAATACACCCCAAAACATGAATAAAAAGGGGAATTTGTAAGAATTCACTTACAGTGGGTGCGTTTCTTGGATTGATGATGAATGCGCACGAATTCGGATTTAATCGACAAGGGAACTAACCTAAATAATAACATAATAGTTCGATAAATAAATAAACTCTTATTTGAGATTAGTATTTTCAATTAGTGTTCTTAATGGGATTGTTCGGTTTATTTTTGTGAGTTCAAGGAAATTTTCTAACTTTAAAAATATTATTTTTAAGTATTTTTAATTGAGTTTTAAATAAAATAAATAAATAAAAGAAAATAAAAATTTTTGACTTTTTGACCAGTTGACCGTTTGACTGTTTGACCGGTTCGGACTTGCGTATGTATGCGCTGGGTGAGGCTCGAACCCGAGACCTCCTGTACGCGTGCACGCAGCTCTACCAACTGAGCTACGTGTCTAACCCAAAATATTTCCGTTTTTAATTATATTTATACACTATTTAATTTAATCAGAAATCATTTATTTTTAAAAAGGATTTAATTGTATCGGACCGGTGCACACAAAGGTCTCGAACCCGGGACCTGTTGTTTAGTGTTGCACACAGTCCACCGCTGGACTGTGTGTCTAACCTGGTTAATATAGTGATTTTTATTATACTTAACATCTTACAGCGAGTTGATCCGGTTCGGTTTAAAAAAAGAACATTTTTATTTCAGAGAGTGAGGTTGTGTCAGGGATCGAACTCGCGACGTGTGATAATTGTTTGCCCACAGTCCACCGCTGGACTGTGTGTCTAACCCGGTTATATAACTTGTTTTAATTATACTTATACATAAGTTCAACTTCATCTTCTTCGTTCAAAGACACAGACAAAGATTATTCAACTGTTCTTGTTTAATTCGATTAACGAAATTAATAAGTGATTGAAATGTGATGGACAAAGAGGGTTTTGGAAAAGAATGTACCGAAACAGACGTCTTTCTCAGAACTCCGGCAAGGATCGTCGGCTCTGTTTTGTGAACTCCGTCTGCTCGGATAAATCAATAGTTTTGATCGATTAGATGTGAAATTGAGTTACTAAACAATGATTAACAGAAGGTTTGAATGATTATACCGATTCACAGCGTGATTTTGGAAATTCCAGAGGTTTTCCGGCGAAAACAGAATATTCCGGCTACGTCGTCTGGGATTGTTTCTGGTTGATGGATTAAGTTAGTAATAGTCTAACAATGGATTGAAACCGAAAGAATCGAGGTATTTACCGTTTTGATGTAAGTCTCGGTTTTCCGGCGACTTGCAGAGAATTCCGGCGATGTATTTCTTGCGACAGAGATTCTTCAGGGAGTTTAAGGTGAGTGTGGGTGATTTCGGTATGAGCTCTAAAAGTCTTATTTTAGAGTAAGCAGAAGGGATGAAATGAATTCGGTTTTCCGGCGATAACCTCCGGTTAACCTGCAGAGGATTCGGCGACTTGCGGCGAGGTTTTCTGAGCGAGTTAGAGGAGTAAGCTTGATAAACTCCCTAGCTCAAATGATGAATAAAGTATAACTCGGATTGAATTATATTTTCGTTTCGAATTCCAAAATCATACGGTTATGGTTTTGACGATTTGAATGAGTGACTTTAAGGTTTTTCAGTTATAACCGACGTTTATGTTAATTCATCCGTTAAGTCAATAGAAACCGTCAATGATTGGCGATATCGTCGGGATTTCCGGCGAGAGTGATTTGGGCGCGCTGAGTGACAGAATTCGACTTCGTTAAGTATTGTTTTATTAATAGGAGTGGTGGGATGTGTGTGAGTTAAGTCTTTGAGGTTTCATCCGGCTGACCCGGGTTCGAAACCCGGCAGCCGGTTTTCTTTTTTTATTTATTTTATTTTCACTTTTATCAATTATAGTTTTTAAATACTAAAATGTTTATTAATTATGTATTGTTTAAAATTAGTTTGAGCTTTAAATACGCAACAAAATTTTTAACTGATTATTCGGTTAATAAACGAAGCGGGTTTGGTTAACCCGGTTTTTTGATGGATGTTACAGTGAATGATGATGATATACCTACAAATCCAGAACCTTTCATCACTCAGCCATCACCAACATCAATCATACTCACTCAATCACCTACTAGTCACAATCCTTTTAGAATCATACCTTGGAAACAACATACCCTCTGGAACTGGCTGTAGTTCAAAACGAAATGTTACAATTTTATACAGAGGCTGATCCATCTAAAAGAACCTTTCCATCTCTTCATGGATACAGAATTCCTAAAAATGTGATGAATATCTTAAATTAAAAGCCAGACAAGCCAAAAACATAGCAAAAGAAGAGGGAAAAAGGAAGGGGTAATGCATACTTGTCAAAACTTGAGCAGTTGGAGCTAAGCAAAGTAGGAAATTGGCACTATGCAAGAGACTTAAACAAGAAGATGTCTAATGCTGATCCTCAAAAGAAGCTAAGGGAATATCTCATAGGGCTTAAATGAGAGACAAACCATATCAAGCCTTTGAGCATCAGTTCAAAGACTGGCCTATCACAACTCTCAAACAAGAAGCAAACAGATGTGAAAGGATGAAGAAAGATCCTCAAATAAGGAAGAGTGCACAGACTGGAACAAGTTTAAAAATTACAGTGCAGATCTTGCCTTAGAAGCATCCATCCAAGCCTTGAATCAAAGAAAAAGGCAGTTACAAATGGATGATGAAGAAAAACAGAGAGAAGTGACATTAGTAAATAGGCAAACAAAAATCAATCTCTGCATGAATTGGAAGATGGTTCATCAAAGCCTCAAGCTCAACCTACTGAAACTGAAAAAGGGCTATCAAGCAGTTTACCTCTCTCAAATTAATCACAAATAAAACTTCTCCCAAGAAACCCACTGAACTCAAAAATACTAAAGTGAATGTCTGATAAACAGACCCATGTATTGACTTTGCTCAAGTTCAATGGGAAAGTTGAATATTTAACAAGGAAGGATGCACTAAGCCTGGTTGTAGCTGACCTTCAAGATCTTCTGGAACTTCAACTATGTAGGGATGAAGATGATGAAAATTCCCAGAATTTTGAACTACAGTTCAAGAGACAAATCAGGGAAAAACTGATGAGAGAATAAAGATCATGAATAAGGAAGAGTTTTGGCATCATCTGTTCTTGGGGGAGATTGTTGGGATTGATCCCTACAAAAGAACACATGATAAAATGCCAAAACAGGTTGTACTAAATGATCCAGAACAAACAGTGTTTTGACTCACAAATTCCCTCAATGACAAGGTATCTAACATCTGATGGCTCTAACATTTGCTCAGTGCTAAGCTCTGTTGGTTTGTAAAGATGGTTGAAGACCAAACCTCTGTGAAGTCAAAAGTCTGCTGGAAGTCATTGGTCAGATCACCCTTTAAGAACATCTGATAAAGCTTCATCAGTAGTTAAGCTCATCAGTGGTTAACATCTTATTTGGGGTAGCAATCAATGTTTTGTAAATGTATCAGAGGATAGCATTAGCAGGGTTAGAGTTCTTAGGTTTGTTAGATGTCATTGTATTGGTGATGTTAGCAAAGATGCCACAGAGGTTAGGATTAGTACTATAAATAGACAATGCATGTACTATTCTATCTAGCTCTCACACACACACTTATCTTGTACGATCTAACATGTGTGAGCTCGGGCTGAGGGGGAGTTAGTGATTCATGCATGTAATTGTATGTAATCTTTTCAATCTTTTGGGCAATGAAAACACTGTATGATGAAAGCTAATCTCTCCTTGATTGTGTTACAAAGTTTTAAATCGCATTCCGCTGCAAGGTATTATGTGTTTTGTCTTATTTTATGATTAATTTGTTTAAAACAACACAATCAGGCCAAACTCAGATCCTAACAGTTTGTTTGATTTCATGATTTGGTAGAAGTGTGCACCAATGACTTACACTATATGCTTGAATGGTGATGCACACTATGTGTCAGACTAGTTTCTTAATGGAAATCTAAAATGGGTGTGTACTGAAGGTATAACTTGTGAACTTACTAGTAAATGATGATGTTGAGATTATGTTGTTTGCTAACTTTGAATGTGATAGTCAATTATAGGATCATAAAAGCATTAGTATGTGTTGAATTGATTATGTATGTCTATCTATGTAATTAATTAATCATGTGGTTGTATGTGTCCTACAACATGAGTATGAAGTGCAAATAGTGTCATAAGTATGGTCGACTATATTAAGATAGGTTCATGTTCACAAGTTGAAAGTGTGTAAGTAGGAAAATTGACTTTCTGAAAGTCAACGATGTATGAATAACATGGTTAGGCTATTGGACGCAGTTGTAAGAATATAGAAATCATGTGATACACGTTAGATGTGTTACACATGATGATGAATGAAATCATGTGAATTTGAAATGATATGATTGTTTATGTAAGTATTATGCATGTTAGTAATTGACTAATGAAAGTTAAAGCAACCTTAGGCTTAGAACTAAATGTTAGTGTGAATGAACTTACATACTAACCATGTTGATGGTATGATCGCATGAAAGGATAGGAATTTACATTAGCATGGACTCGAGCACAAGGCTAACGGGTCAAGAGGAGGCAAGGAATTTACATTCCCGAACTGTAACGCCTTGCTTTTTTTCATACTTTCTATGTCTAGGAAGAACGTCTTGTATTATTATTTTTAGAAACATTGTATCTTGTATGCATCCTTTCGTTGTAATCATTATAAAATCCGAGACTTGAATCATAATAAAACACGTATTCTATTTTTAATCATGCTATACACATTTATACTCAACACATATGATACTTGAAAACATTTGATAAACTTGCAAATACGTGACATACATGCTTCATACGAAACTTATACAAAATTCTTATACGTAATCATACTCATTTATACTTATACTAGTCCTTGGTGTATGCTACTTATGCTTAAAGGCCCTAAAATAATCCTAAAACAATCAATATATAATATTTGGACATGCTTCTAACCAGAAAAAAAAGGGATTTCTGCCTAGGCCTTGCGGACCGCATGGACATCCCCATACGGTCCGTATAGGGTACTGGCAGGCAGACTCATTTGGCAGCTGCGATTATGCATGAATCCCCACCTCCTAATCTCACCCAATGGCATCATAACCTTATTTAATCACCCTCCAACAACCCTAACTCCTTCCCCTATAAATACCAAGCCTCTTCCAAGCATTTTCCACTTTCCTAACACTCTCTAATCTCTCTCAAGCACTCTCTGCTGGAAATCAAGAACATTGGCAGATTCGTCATACTTTGCCAAAGTGAGCATAACTTGCTCATTTCTTAGTCTTTTACCTTGATTCTTCTTTCAAAACACTTGGATGAACCTTAGGTCTGATCCCACGGGTTTGCCATGGCAAAACCAGACCTGGGAATTCACCAAAAAGGCTCCAAAGTGGACTGAACTTTCTGATGTACTTTGAACTTGTTTATAACTACTTGAACTTGAGTTTTCTCATACACATTCCTATGTCATAATGCTCATAATCACTTGTATGGTTAGTTGGGCTTAAAAACAAGGGTGTGACATTCAAAATCAGAGGATTTATCCTCATTCCTCGCAAACTTTCTGTTTTGTATGAGTTTTTAACTCACAAGTGGTGTCAAGTCTTGAACTTGAAGTTGTGTGACTACTTGGTTAGCTTGGGCTATCCTACATTACAAGTCCACACATCACTTGATGTTTTACTTAGATTAGATGTTATTATTACATTCTTGTTTATGTTCTTGACCCTCCTTGTTGTCTATGACAACTTGTGTAGTGGTGAACTATACATGAGGTTCTAAATGGATGGTTACACCTCCGACCTCCTACATGACTTCTATGACATCATTGTTAAACTTATATTAATATATGTATATGGACTATATAATATACTTAAACCGAACCCTTGATGATGACTAAATAGTTATTCGTCAAGCTACTAAGTTAGGTCACCAAAGTGTTTAGTTCCTCGTTGCGATTCTAATAGGTGTTAACCTATTAAATCATATAAACCCTAATGGGTTCTCATTGTGTCAAAACGAGTGCTAGACCTTAGTATTATTTTCGTGTATATTATTTTGTCATACTTTACTTCAAATTCCGAATCTTCCATCATCATCCAATACTCACACCTACGTTTTCCTCTTGTAGGATAACTCGGTGTTCCACCAACAATCAACAACCCTTCATGGACTTGTCAAACGGAAAGCTTGCAAAACCGTGAGTATACGTAAACCACCTTTTTCATTTACCACTTTTGGGGTGTAACATGTTAAACTATGAAAACTTACACTTAAACCTTATATTCTTAATGTACAAACATTCCTTATACATGCTTGCATACTTGACTACTTGATACATTAAACTTGGGGTTATACGTTTTATGCTAGACTTATCATTAACTTCGTACGAGCCTATCCTTGACATATATAGCGCTATAGGATTGACGCACCACCCGTATGCTTGAGGTTATGTTAAGAGCTTATTGCGTTTCATCATTGTTTGATTAGTTAAACATATGCCAACTTTATTGTTTATCTTGTTTCAATAGCTTGCCATGTGGAATCGTTTAAACTCATTTTTATGCTATGTACGTATGAAAACTAGTATACCCGCCTTTGCTTTTGTATTGAACTTTATTTTAAACATGTTACAGGTTGAGGAGGACGATGCTATGAAATTGAAGTAGCGATGATGCTAGATACACATATACACGCCTTAGGTTTATTTATGTTGTATCAATTTTGTCCTTGTTGCTATTGTTATTTGAAATCCCATGTATTGTGATGACGATTTATGTTAAGAAATGAAAACGATTTTGATTTAATTATTGTCACAAGTAGCGTTATGAGCAACGAGCAATCTATTTCGTCCCGCCTCGATGTTTCCGCCATCGGTTGGGGTGTGACACGAACCACATTTCTTATTAAGCAATAAAGTCTTGAAAGTAAGGAGATTGGGAATTATGAAAAGGGTGGTAAGTAATGGTAGGACCAAAGTAAGTGAGGTCGTATTGGACTATATGTAGTTTAGTCATGATTGAAAAGTAAAGTGCACGTATTAGCGAAGTGCAGACTTCAGCAAAGTGCACGTATTAGCGAAGTGCACACTTCAGCAAAGTGTATACTTTGGTAGAATGCCTAGGCTCGACCTAACGCTTTTGGTGGCCTAAAGCTAAATAATATTGTTAGGCCTTTTCAAATAAAATGCTCGACTATTAGAATGTAAACGAGCCTTTAACAAAATCAATGAAATCAAGTGTTCAACTATTATGGTGAAAAATGATTAGCAAGTTCAGGGCAAAATTGAGCACTTAAAATCTATAGTTATTAGGCCTAAACAACTTATTTTTAAGCAATATCGACAACCTGAATAATCAAGTAAGTAATCTAACAAAGTAATCAACTAACATAAACTAACAAAGAACAATAAATAATAATAATAATAATAAACTAAAAGCATTGAATAATAATATCAATAATCGAAGATAAGATAACAGATTCGAAGTGATTACTTTCAAGCAGATTGAATTGATTGGCGATGATTCATGAACAAATCGAAGCTATTACACAGAAGCTATATGAAGGCTATTACACTGAATGATGACGATCGAAACTGGTGAATAAAAAAATTGGCAATAAAACCGGATTTCTCGATTACATTGTGATTGCCGTTTCTTTGTTCAAGGAATGATGTGTCGTTTCTTTTCTTGAAACTCAAATAAATAACCTAGTTTTTAATATAGGGCCTAGTAGTTTAAACCAATACAGAACAACCCAAACCCCACTATATATTATCTATAAAACAAAATTTCAAAATCAGAGGCCCTGAAATAAAGGTGGCCCTAAGCGGCTGTTTGATTAAAATGGCCCAAGAGCCGATCCTAAGAACGACCGTATTAAGCCCAAAAGTGCACACTTAAGTAAAGTGCACGTATTACCTAAGTACACACTTCAGCAAAGTGCACACTTCAGTAGAATGCCCGTATTAGCGAAGTGCACGCTTAAATAAAGTACACGTATTAGCGAAGTGCACACTTCGGTAGAATACCCGTATTAGCAAAGTGCACACTTTGGTAGAATACATGTATTTGCGAATTGCACACTTCAGCAAAGTGCAAACTTTGGTAGAATGCATATATCAACAAAGTTCACACTTCAACAAAGTGCAAACTTCGATAGAATGCATGTATTAGCGAAGTGCACACTACAGAATCACCCCAAATGTTACGAAGATTGGGTCCGAATGAGCATGAAACTTGTACATGAGCATGTGCAGGGATAAAATAAGTATGTATGCTTGTAGATATGTTTTATATAATTGTGTGTTAGTAGAGGGATACCATAGTTGAGCAAAATTATGAATGAATACGTATGTAGGTTTGTATGTACGAGATCTGTATATGTAGCTAGGATTTATGCGTTGGAATGTGTTAGAATGTAAGATGTATGTAAGTGTTTGGATAGGAAGATATGTTTGCACGTATATACGAACGAATTAGACTTGTACATATGTATACGTGGTTTTCAAAATGTACAAGTATTAATGGTACTAACCATGGTGCTCTGAGAATGGAATTAAAGTGCAGGTAAAATATTGTTGGCAAATTCGAAGGTTCGACGTCGGGATACAATGGTCAAATTCGGAAGAATAATCGAATGGTTTATCACATGTTGGAAGAATGCACTATGTCATTTAACTTATAATGTAGTAAAATATGTACGATTTCACCGACTACTAATGATGTGGTTGTAAACGATGACTGCAGGTTACATGGATCATCATCATCCTCATAAGGTGCGGGCGGTTGAAGATTAAGCCCGAATATGGATTGTACATGAGTATGGTCGCTTAGTTGTAAAGGTATGTAACATTTGGTGTATTGAATAAGTAGGAAGAATGTAATTCATGTATAAAAGTCATTTTAAATGGTTTTCAAGCATATTATAACGTATATAAAAAAAGAAATTTTGTGGTTCATATTTCCGCTACGTGTTTTCACTTAAAACGGTTTAGGGTCTTACAAATTTATATCTAAATGTCGAGAAAAAGAATTAAGCGCAGTTGTGTATTGGGTGATGTAACCCAAAAATAAGGTCACATTTTATTTGCAATGATTTTATTACACAAAAATTGTATGATGTAATAAAAAAATAAAGTCGCGTTTTACATGGATTGAAAACCGTAAATACGAATACCAAAATCGGTTCCGATAATATCGGTACAGCTCGTCTCGTCTCCGTACCAACGCTGTTAATAAAATTGATATCGGAATGTTGAGAAAAAAATTTAGACGCAACTACGTGTTTGGTTTTTATATAAAAAAACTAACGAACGAAAGTTATAAGAGAAATAAAACTATCGGATTAAAGGCGTATATTATTATTTATAATATAGGAGTGAAAGTAAAACTTAAAAAATCAAATCACTATTCATAAAACTTGGACGTGTAATTTTACAAATGGAAACTAGTGGGTTAGCCTACGACGGATGTTTGGTTTGCTTTGTTATAGTATCAGTACGATACCAACACTTAGTATAGTAACGGAAAGATACATACCCTAAACGACATCGCACGTGTTTTTAATTAATTGAAAATCATAAAAATAAATAATTAAGTTTATGTTGAGTACAAAAATTAATGTAAAACCAGCTTAAATTTTTAATCTATATAAATAATTACAAAATGTTACTTAAATGATAGGATAAAAGACAATAGAAGAAAACCTAAAATAAAAATATGAAATATGTATAGTTAGTGAAGGTTATGTATTGGTGGCAAATAATTGTCATCTAAATAATAATTTTATTCAAAACTAATACAATAATAATTTTTATACTTAATAATTACTTATAATAATATATAATATATTATTATGAAATAATTATTAAATTAAGCTATCTATACATATAATAAAGTAAATCAATATATGCCCCATATCATTCATTAAAACATCTATTTTTTTTTATTTTCCCGTCTCACTCTCTTAATTATCTTCTATTAATTATATAAATGTTAAATTAAATATTAAATCTTATCTGAACAATAATCCAATATTGAGTAAATGTTCTTTTTAACTTAAAAAAATACATGAAATATTGATCCGGTAAAGAATTTAACTTAAAAAAAATACATGAAATATTGATCCGGTAAAGAATTTAATCCAACAAACTTATCAACTCATTTAAAAAATTAACCATATTTAAACTTATGTGAGTTTGATTTACAGTGGTTATCACTTTACTTTTTAATATTCAGTGAATTAATATTGAGTAAGGAATTTTGATAGTATAGTGAATTCTAATTGAAATCTTAGGAACGTAACGATTTGGTGATTAAATCGGTATAGAAAAAAATATCTAGAAATTCAATTGGTGTAGAATTTGGTGATAAAAAAGAGAATCAGATACAAACTCAATTCGTATGCAAACTATAGTTACTGTATAATAAAAAGAAATTAATATTATTTACTAGAGTTAAATGCTTGGTTGGTCTCTGTGGTTTACCATTTTTGCAGACTTGGTCCTAAGGGTTCACTAATTACAAAGTTGGTCTTAGTGGTTTTAATTTTTAAACTCGGGTGGTCCTTGTCACTAACCTAAGTTATATTTTTCAGTTAAGTGTGTGAAATAACATATTTACCCCTCAACAATTAAGAAAAATAAAAATATATAAATCGTAATTATTAATAAATTCAAATGGGGTCCCATTTTTAGTTAATATTATAATTGTAACTTAAACCCCTACCCATACCCCTACCCTACCCCTACCCTCCCTCACCCCACCCCACCCCACCTTCTTCTTCAATCTCCTGAAGATCTTCATAGGCCACCCCTAACCCTCCCTCTCCATCGTCAAAAAAACAACCGCCACCGTCAACCCACCACAACCGCCGTCATCCACCTCCACCGTCGAAAACAATTACATAATTTCATTTTATTTGTATGTAATTTAGTGCAGTTGCCACTCTTCTAAATTATCCACAAGTCTTAGGCTTATGTTTGAATTGGGGCAAACTGTATTTCGATGGAATTTACAGCGGCATAAGTCTATGGCTAATTTTATAACGAAAACTGGACAAATGAAAAATTATTATTTTTATAGTCTTTGGTAACAAACTTAAAAGTTGAGTCAAACTGAGATATTTGACTACGAGAAATTCAAACTGTTAAGAGAACTTGTTGAGTTGTTGGTGATAATTAGTTTCTGTTGATAAAGTGGAGGTGCGATGACGGCCGTTGGTGGTGGTGGTGGGTTTAGGGTAGAGGTGGTGGTGGGGCGTCGGGTTTATGTGTGGTGTTCGGCTGGGACGGTTATGCCTGTGGTGTTTTAATAATGGTGGAAGGTGGTGGTTAAATGGTGTTTGTGGTCAGAGGTGGTTTGTGTTTGAACGGGGAGACGATGTTGTTTGTGGTGGTGATTTTCGATGGTTCGTGGTGGTGCGTTGGTGTTATAACAACAGTGGTGATGATGGTGGTTGTGGGTGTTGGTGGTGGTGGGTAGGTGGTGGAAGAAGATGATTTTTTTCTAGTAAAAGTGAGGTTGCAGGTTTGAATGGGGAGATAAGTGAAAAGGGCGGGCTCCAAACATTTATAAAATACTTGTTTAATAAATAATAAGGTATTTATTTATTATATTATTAACAAAGGTAAAATAGTCATTTTTAATAGACTTAACTGGAAAATATAACGGCCATCCATAGCAAGGACCACCCTTAAAATTTACAACCACTAGGACCAACTCTGTAATTAGTGAACCCTTAGGACCAAGTCTGCAAAAATGGTAAACCACAGGAACTAACCAAGCATTTAACTCTATTTACTACATAAAATCACATTTACTCAACCCTGTAATACACAAGATTTTAAAAAATAAAACTTTTTATTATTTGGTATATAAAGTTACATTTATTCACCCCGTGTAATACACAATGTATTTTAAACATATAACTTTTTTATTATTTAGTATACAAATTTAAATTTACTTAACCCGTGAAATACAGGGGGTTTTAAAGATACAACTTTTTTTCAATATTTGGTTTATATCACTCGTGTAATACACATGGTTTTTAAAGATATAACTTTTGTTATTGTTTAGTATATAAAATTACATTTATTCAACGCGTATAATACACGGGATTATTAAAGATATAACTTTTTTTATTATTTAATATATAAAATTATACTTATTTAACCCATGTAATAAACGGGATTTTTGAAAATTAGCATTTTTAAAATATGTAATTTTTTATTACTTAGCATTTAAAATAGTATTTATTTAGCCCGTGTAATACATGGGGTTCTAATTTAGTAGTATATATAATAAGCGAAAACACTTAAAATCTATACGGTTCTAATTCGTTGGTTAGGTGAAATTGCCAAGTGTCTCAAAATTGTAGGATTGTAGCTTAAGTTTTAAACTGTCAAGATGGTTCATAAGGTTTGATCATTTTTATCACTTTAGTGCAAACCTCAAATATTTTGAATCTAGATCTCTGTAGTTTTAATTTTGTTGGCAATTTCATCCAAAATCAAATTCTGGTCAGTTTATTCAGTTAACATTTAGCCATTTTTTTGTCTTTTCCCTCCCTTTTAATGAAGGGCAAAATGGTTAGATTTTTTAAGTTTGTTATAATAAAACGTTAAAGACCATTTTTCCATTCATTGGAAAGGAGGAAAAAGACAAAAAAAACTGAATGCTAACTGAAAAATTTAACCAAATTTTGATTTTGGATGAAACTGACAATAAAATTAAAACCACAGAGACCTAGATTCAAAGGGTTTGAGTTTTAGATTAAAGTGGTAAAAGTGACCAAACTTTAGAGACCATTTTAACAGTTTACTCTTCAATTTATCTTCATTTACAATTTAGTCCACTTTGTTTATTGAGCTTTAACAACGTAAAAGGTGAGAGTTTGAATGATGGCATTTTCATTTTTTGATTCAAAATGAAAGGTCGTGTGTATTGTTCATCATTTTTTATTCCCTTGTTTTTCTTAAACGTTTTGGTCTAGAGTGCATAACTACATACAAAGGTGTGATTTTTAAATGTTATATATAGATGTGAGACGAATTCCTAAAAGAGATGGTTGTTTCAAAAGCGGTCACTGTTGGGAAACAAGCGGTTTTAAGGATCCTCAACAACCCTTCTAAAGCTAACAATAGAGAAATATAACTGAACACAAGAATATACGTGGAAACTCCAAAACCGGAGAAAAACCATGGGCCTCCAGAGAGAAAGATCCACTATGCGACAAATTGTTACAATCACATAGACTAATCTCTCAAACCTCCCCCCGCCCAATTACACCTTCACTCTCCAAAGTGTTTAACTAAAACCTTTCTACACTTTAAGACAAGAGAACTAGAAAAGAAAGAAAGAACCAAACACTTCAGGTGTATTTTTTTGTTGGGGCACTTTGTAACCAAAGCCTTGGACTTCTTTTATAGGCTTGGAGTCC
The DNA here is from genome assembly GCA_947069175.1 of Scalesia atractyloides. NCBI lineage: Eukaryota > Viridiplantae > Streptophyta > Magnoliopsida > Asterales > Asteraceae > Scalesia > Scalesia atractyloides. The sequence goes on along the minus strand of CAMTDV010000004.1, from coordinate 77,545,966 downwards.
TCTCAAGCTTTCATCGTTGCACCAATGTGGGATAGGGACATTTTTCATATAGCCAAAAAAACCCAACAAATCTCCACCTTGGATATATGAAAAACAACCACATTAAAGGAACACCGTCTTCAACCGACGATCACACTCCACCATAAAAGAGTATCGCCACTTAGAGTAGACCATTCTAAGAATTTCTTCTCGGCACATGTTGAAAAAACTGCTGAAAATTTATGGTGCAACTTCCCCGCTTGGCATACCCGGAAGTTCATCATCTATCAACATCAATTTTTCACCACACATCTTGCATCTATGCCAACCCAATGCCCATGTGTAAATTCGTGAACCCGCTAACAAAATTGCATCCCCTTTCATGGTAGCGCGGGCATACCATAGGGATGACATAACTTAAAAAGAAAGCATCACCGTCAACAACGATGGAGACATTGCTAGCTGACTTGGAGCTGCTTGCCGAATCTGCTCCACCCGGACAATTTCTCTTGAAATGCCCAGACTGTCCACACTTCCAGCATACATGAATCTTCTGTGAGTGCTTCTTCTTCCCGTTCCCGCATATTAAAACCGTTCATTTTGACGAAATATGACCGCTACTTCCCAGTTTTTCTCTTCAGACAATAACTTCTCAGAAACATCCGTATACTTCAGGGTCTCTTTCCCATACATCAGAATGGGCTTCAAATGCTCATAGGAAGATGTCAAAGATAATATGAGCCTCAGTGCTTTATCCTCATCTTCAACCTTCACTGCAATAGCCTCTAGTTCTGACACGATATTATTAAGAACACTTAGATGATCTGAAATTTTTGTATCTCCATTCATACGAAGGGTATGAAACTGTTCCTTGAGATACAACCGATTTGAGATGCCTTTGCCTTGATACAGCTGCTCAAGCTTCTCCCACAAATCCTTTGCAGTTGATATCCCATGCACATTTACAAGAACATTCTTTTCTAGACACAAACGAATCGCACTTGCCGCTCTCAAATCCAAATCTTCCAATTCTTCACCATCGTTTTTACTGGTTCCGCTTGAATCCTTGCTTAAAATAGGGGTCGGTTTCCCCTTCAACGCCTTGTGTAACCCAGATTGAATCTCATGGGAGACTTGAACTTGAACTTGCCACAAACCAAAGTTGATTCTTCCATCATATTTCTCTACGTTGAATCTCATGGGACTGTATTTCGACATCGTATCCATATCTTCAAAAACAATATTGTATACTAGAAAATATGCACCAAGCCTATAAGCAGTACACCCAACAAAGGATTCCCATGAAAGAGAGGTGGGTCACAATGGACACATTTAAGTACCAAGTCTTTCCTAGTCAGAACCTTCCCAGGACAAAATGCGTATATCCGGCTCGCGTATAATTCTATCGTATACAAAACAGTTAACTGAATCCTCGTTTCTGATGTGGAAGATCAGACTAAGCTGCAGCCACAGAGCATACTACGAACCTTCAAAATACTAAGACACCCTCCAAGAAAATCTGTTTCTGGTGTGGAAGATCGGACTAAGCTGCAACCACAAGCATACTACGAACCTTCTAAACCTAGACCTCCTCCAAAACTTGGAGCTCTGATACCACTTGTTGGGAAACAAGCGGTCTCAAGGATCCCCAACAACCCTCCCAAAGCTAACAATAGAGAAATATAACTGAACACAAGAATATACGCGGAAACTCAAAAACCAGAGAAAAACCACGAGCCTCCAGAGAGAAAGATCCACTATGCGACAAATTGTTACAATCACATAGACTAATCTCTCAAGCCTCCCCCCGCCCAATTACACCCTCACTTTCAAAAGTGTTTAACTAAAACTTTCTACACTTTAAGACAAGAGAACTAGAAAAGAAAGAAAGAACCAAACACTTCAAGTGTATTTTTTGGTTAGGGCACTTTAAAACCAAAGCCTTGGACTTTTTTTTATAGGTTTGGAGTCCTCCTAAACTTTCATCCTTACACCAATATGGAATTGGGACATTTTTCATATAGCCAAAAAAACCCAACAGTCACATATTGGCGAAACTAAAATCCAATCGGGTGGCATAGCAAGGTCAACTTCGACGACAAAGTGAAGTCCATTTCGGCGCATAAGTAAAGTCCACTTTTGTGGCAAAAGTGTGGGCCATACGTTGACAAAGGGTAGGCAGAATGAAACCCTTGACAAATGAGTCAAGTAGATGTTTTGAACTTCACCGAAAGAATTTAATAAGCTTATCATCACATGTTTTACAAATGGTTACCAAACTAATTTAATAATTTATTTTTAACTAGAGGTAACCAACATAACTCTGATTAGATTGGTTTGGAATAGCTAGTTAACTTTATATTTTAAAGATAGTAAGGATTTAGAGTTGTTAAAAGAGTCTTATCTTATGTGAATTTCATCAATAACCCACCTAAAAGATTTATTGATCGTTAAAAAAAACTTATATCTTTAAATATATGATCCTTATCCTACTATAAAAATGTCGCACCTAGTGTAAATCCACTTTTAAAAGGAACAAGTGTTTCACAAATTCTTCCATATGCAGCTTTCTTGGGGGCAAACACCTTTTATTGGCGCTGAATGACTAGGTATGGTGTAAATGCCAACTTTGAATAAATAATGTTTCATTGGAATATACGCAGGGTTCTAATAATCAGATAAGATAAAATCTTATTTTGATATAGTGTATAGGGGTCGTATAATCTTATACGGCCATTTAGAATAAAATTAATTGACATAAACTAACAAAGTTCATTTAATTCTATACGAGTCGTATAAGGTTATAGGCCCGTATACACCATGTGAAAATAAGATTTTATGGTGATCGTATACAATGTTTACAATCACTTTATATGGGCCGTATAACCTTATACGCCTCGTATATATCGGTTTATATATATTTTTTAAAGCCGTTTGATTGGACGTAGTATTCCTCGATACGCGTGCGACTAGACATAAGATTCCTCGATACGATGTTATATTTCTCGATCCTCGTGCCAGTTATTTGATTCAACGTTAGATTTCTCGATTCGCGAGTTGATAATTTGAAACGATGTAATATTCCGTAAAAACTTACTATATAAACAATAATAATCTTATTCATTTTCATTCAACCTCTATTTGTTTCTTCTATTTTTCTCTGTATTCAAATATATTACGTTATCAATGTCGTTTTGGGGCGACAATAATTTTTTTGGTGGTGACTCAGCTAGCGAGTCGAATCAGACAAGTTATGATATCAATGAAATAACAATTCGGGTTTTTTTATTTAAATATTCCCTTCGATCTAAACCTTGTGTCTGATGCAAGTCAGGATCCTTGGGGTTTGGATGTCTGTCAGGGTAATTATGCTGGTTGTTATCCACTGCCACTCGGTAGTTTTCAATTCCCTCCTCTAGTGGTGGACCGCTGCCCGGTAGTTTTCGATCCTCTTTTGGTAGTGGTGGAGTGCCGCCCGAGGGTCCAAACGTTGACCAGGAACCTAGTGAGTTTGAAACCAATCAGGTATAACATTTATTTATACGTTTATTTGTCGTACGTTTAATAGAACTGTTTTGTAACCCTAAAGTGTTTCGTTAGAAATTCGATAGCATGGATGATTTGGTGGAGTGGTGTATAGCAGTTGGATGCCACACTGGGTACGCCGTAGTGACCAAACGCACGATCTACGAGAAACCCCCAGGCGACCAAACGTTGATTGTGCCGGCCACCACAAGCAAATAGCCACGATCAGACGTAGCAGGAGCAGGAAAACCAGTTGCGAGTCCAATTGATCGGGACATACAGAAAGAGGTCACTTTTTTGGACTCTAAGGGTTGACAAAGCTAAGCATAATCATGAACCCTTTCTGTATCCCGATGGCCATCCGTCCCTAATGAGGCTGACTCCAGCGGAATAGAGGACGGTGGAGCAGCTGACATATCAGAACATGCGACCACGCGACATTGTTACTACCATAAAAAACAGACCCCGAAAATGTCTCAACAAGATATACCATAAACAACGCATGAGCGAAATTGGGTCGAAGGGACCAAGTCGGTGAGACTCCAATGCGGATACTTTCCACCGGTTGAACAAAGTTGGGTTTGTTTTCTTCCATAGAACATCAGAAAACGACGAAAGGGTACAAGATGTTTTCTTTATCACCCGTAGTCGAAGAGGCTGTGGCGCGGTGTTGCTTATAGACACCACATATAAGACGAACCGATACAAAATGCTGCTAGTTCAGATTATCGATGTCACACCCACACACTCATCTTTTTGCATTACCCATGCATTCATCAGCAAGAGGAAAACTTCACGTGGGTGTTACAGAGGTTGGAAGACTCATTGGACAGTGTTATGGATCCCCGTGTAATAGTAACAGATAGAGATCTCACCCTCATGAATGCATGTGCAAGCGTGTTTCCGAACGCCAGACATTCACTGTGTATGTGGCACATATAGCAAAATATCGCCAAATATTTCAAGCCAAGATTTGAAACAGAAGAAGTTTAGGAAAGTTTTTATACAAGTAGCGCAAGCTGATTAACTCAACGACCAATTTTGACTACACCTACTGGTACGAGCGTATACGAGCAAGACTGCCAAGCAAAAAATGCAATGGAAGTTTCCTAATAATTTTCTTATTAAACGTACATATCTGACTTGTCTTAGCTGCAATTCATTTTGTTTTCAGAGATTATGGATTATTTGTTTTCTAACTGGTTAAAACCATTTAGAGAATGATTTGTTTCTTTTTTGACCGATCAACATTTGAACTTTGGTGAGCTTACAACCAACAGGGTAGAGAGTCAACATGCGCTATTGAAGAGATACCTCAACGAACCAAACAACACGTTGGATAAAGTTGTACCGCTCATCGATCAGCTCCTAAAAAACCAGGTAACAGAGATAAAATGTAGCACTGAAGAAAGAAAGAGTCGGACAATGGATCACCATAACAAACAACTCTTTGACTTCCTACGAAAGAAGGTTTCACATGCATGCCTGGACGTGTTATCTAATCAAAGTTATAGAAAACTTACAAGAATCTAACGGTACATGCGACTGTCGTTTGTTTACAAGTTGTGGGTTACCATGCGCGTGTCGGCTGTTAGCGTATATGAAGAAACGTAATACATTCTTCGACCAACCACGTATTATAATAGAACATTTCATTATGCAATGATTTTCACATTTTCTGTTGTTTGTTGTTTTAATTTAATTTAGGTGAAAAATTCCACTGGATTCGATAGACCCCTTTCGGCGAAAGCTAGATATGAAATCTTTGAACGAAGAGTGCGAGAAGGAGGATTTCGACATAGAAAACGAACTTGCGAATCTTAAACAACATATAATGGGGCGGCTGGGAGCAATAAAGATAAACTTGTTTCAAAAGATAAAGGAGTTGGTTAATCCTAAGTAGACAAATGTCAAACAGCCAGTCGTGCAGAAAAACCCACGGGGTCGTCCAACTTTAAAGGCTCAACAACAAAAGATGGTCGATTTGCCTGTGGAGCCTTCTAGATGCAGTATTATTTCAACTTGGCGGTGTATTGCTATGACGATTACGGATCAGCAAGTTAGCAGGGAGTGGGTCACCCAAAATGACCTATTTTTCTAGCACGACTTACTTACCAGCGGGGGGGGGGGGGGGGGGGAACTTGGCATACAAATTGGCTACATACTTTGCCGAGTACGCTATTAAGCGTACCTTGAGCCACATTAGCTATGGCGACTTCGTCACCCATCTGACGAAGCACTGGTCGCGCCTTTTGTCCCCGCAGGTGGCTCTGGCTATGACCGTCACACACAAGGTTGATCCGGTAGGTAAGGCCACAACAGTCTCGATGAAGAGTGCTCAAGAGGTGTTACCGACAAGGTCCGGGTGATTTGGTTGCTTGATGAGGGTCGTACGGAGTGGTACCTAAGGCAGTCACTACCAACAGAGACGGGCCAGGGGGCGAGGGAGGCGAGGGTGATGGTGAGGGTGACGAGGGAGAGTGTGACGGGGGAGGGGACATGTCATGTTGTGGTTGACGGATCGCAGATAGGTGTGGAGGATGTATAGGTTGATCCCACGTACGAGCGACGGAGCGTGAGACCATGTGCGACGGCTCCACCAGGGGTGGTGGAGAGATTTGCTCAGGTCGAGTCGGATATAGCTACTGTACGGGTGGATGTATCCCGTATACAGAGCGACGTATAGTGGATTGTGGGGGGGGGGGAACTTGGCATACAAATTCGCTACATACTTCGCCGAGTACGGTATTAAGTGTACCTTGAGCCACATTAGCTATGGCGACTTCGTCACCCATCTGACGAAGCACTGGTCGCGCCTCTTGTACCCGCAGGTGGCTCTGGCTATGACCGTCACACACAAGGTTGATCCGGTAGGTAAGGCCACAACAGTCTCGATGAAGAGTGCTCAAGAGGTATTACCGGACAAGGTCCGGGTGATTTGGTTGCTTGATGAGGGTCATACGGAGTGGTACCCAGGGCAGTCACTACCAACAGAGACGGGCCAGGGGGCGAGGGAGGCGAGGGTGATGGTGAGGGTGACGAGGGAGAGTGTGACGGGGAGGGGACATGTCATGCTGTGGTCGACGGATCGCAGATAGGTGTGGAGGATGTATAGGTTGATCCCACGTACGAGCGGCGGAGCGTGAGACCATGTGCGACGGCTCCACTAGGGGTGGTGGAGAGATTTGCTCAGGTCGAGTCGGATATAGCTACTGTACGGGTGGACGTATCCTGTATACAGAGCGACGTATAGTGGATTGTGGAGGCGATTACTGCTATGCATTTTGGCGCGCCCCTACCTCCACGAGCTGGCGCTGCACCACCACCATCGCGGTAGCTAGTTATTATATTTTGGTTTTGTTTTTTTACATTTGAAACATTGTAAATATTTATCGTTTGTTGTTTTAGATTTAAAACATTGTAAATATTAATCTTATGTTTACATTTTATCTTCTTTGTTTGATAATTGTTTTCGTATTGTTTATTCTATGCATATGTTTTGTTGTTAATATATGTCTTCATTATTAAAAACCCGTAGTAATACAAACTCGTAACAAAATTCGATATATATAAATAATACGGCAAATACTATCGTAACATAGACGTTTAACATAATAAAGTCGAAAATTATTCAACGCTAGTAGTACGCTTAAATTACAAACTCATAACATAATCCGAAATATCTAAATAATACGGCAAACGCTACCTAAACAATTACTAAATCTTATTAAATGGTTTTATAAAAAAAATAATAATTATATACGGGTCGTATAACATTATACGGCCCATATACACATGTTAAACACACCCATAATCTGAAAAAATCCCTCAAAATATAAACACCAGGCCGTATAACATTATATTGGTCGTATACAATTGTATACGACTCGTATAAGGTTATAAGACCCTGTACCTATTGTGTGTCGATTTTTCTGAACATCAATATAATATAATATAATATAATATAATATAATATAATATAATATAATATAATATTACATTAGGTCTCGCTGTATAACAAGAAGCAATTGTGAGAAATAGTCATTCTAGAACAATATTTGATCTGTTTAATTCTTTGACTGTTATGGAGAGACTTGTTCTTGCTCTTCCAATTCAGGAAGATTTATTTCGCCGGTTGGTCCAACCAAGAAAGACATAGGAATTTTAGGCGTCAAATATGGAACAGAAAACTCTCTCCTTTCATAGCTCTCAGGCCAATTCTATTTATTACAGGAGAAAGTCACTATCCTCAGTTACTTCGTCTCTGCATTTAGCCCCTCTACATCAACTAATCTTCATTTGTTTTTAATTATAAAAATGCCATTCATGCTCACATATTTAACTATTCTTTTTAATGGCATCTATATAGTTTACTCATTTTTGAGTGTCATTTGTAAATATCACATTAGACAAATATATAATTTTTTTGTTTTATGTTTTGACCATAAAGGTTTTGATTTTTATACTTTTGCCCTCCTTCAAATTTTATTAGTTTTTTTAACCAATTTAAATTATTACCCATTATATTTTAATAAATTTTATCATGTGTCCGGTGTCCCTAAACTCTAATAAGGTTATTTTTACCCTTCTTAAATCGTTTTACGCTTCAACCCCCGTACTTTAATAAGGTTACCGCTTTAAGTTTTAAACGAATTTTACAATACGATGTCATGATTTTTTACATGTTTTATCTTTTTATATGTAATTTCAAATAATATTAATGGTTACAAATATCACATTAGACAAAAAAAAGTTTTTGTTTTATGTTTTGACCACAAAGGTTTTGATTCTTATACTTTTGCCTCTCCTCCCTTTCAAATTTTGTTAGTTTTTTTTAATTTTTAACCAATTTAATTATTAGTCCTTGAATTTTAATAAATTTATCAAGTGTCCTATAAACTCGAATAAAGTTATTTTTACCATTTTTTTAAATCCCTTTACGCTACAACCCCCAAACATTAATAAGGTTACCGCTTAAAGTTTTAAACGAATTTTCCAATACGATGTCATATTTTTTACATGTTTTATCTTTTTATATATTCAAATAATACTAGTGGTGCACATTAGTTTTTTTATCTACGTGTCTACATTAATTTTTATAACATTAGTTTTAAACTGATCAGTTGCTTTACAAGTTTTTTAGTTTATTGTTTTTTTAAACCGCTTAGCGCTCATATTTCTACCGTTGTTACGTGCTTTTTAATCTACGCTTAAACCGACCCACGGCAACACGTTATACTATGTATTAAAAAGCAGCATTTGGGTGGTTGTTTGTTCGAAGGAAGTGGTGTTAACGCTGAAGAGGGGTGTGCGTGGCCAGAGGACAGTTATCGGTGGTAGGTGGTGACGGAGTTTGCAAGATTTAAAATTCTTGCTATTGAGTTAAAAGTCGAAAAGATTGAGAAGAAAAAAGTAACCATCTTATTTAAATCCGGGCATAATCTCAACTAGAAGAACCAATAGATCCACATATTTGGATCCGGATTAAATTGTAACATGGATTTGTTTCGTATTACAACTAATGGTTTAGTTTTTAATGTAAAAGTGTGGGATCATGAGCTTTATTTTATTCTGCATAAATTAACTACATACACAGAATCATATGCATGTATTTACTATTGGGTTTTGTAAATAATTGTATGTTATTGTATTGAGAATATCTAACTGAAAAATAAATAATTGCTTTATTTATTTTTGTTTTCAAAACATGTTGGTTCCCCGCCGTAACGTGCGGGTAAGAACAACTAGTTTATGTAATAAAGCATTTCGTGACGGTGTATATAAAAATCACAAAAAAGTTACGTCGTTGCAAAAGTAAGTTTTAGTAAATACAAAAGTGTATTTAAAAAAAGTAAAGATATGTCATATTTGACACGGCTCGGTTTTGAATAAAATTTACTTGAAACATAGACGATACGTAAAGAAGGGCGTGAAGTTGTGGCGACTCGATTTTGAATACGAAAACGTAGATAAAAGAACAGTTGCAATTATTTTGTTTAAAATTCAATAAAAAGTTACGTCGTTGTAAAAGTGAGCGTTAGGAAACATGAAAGCGTATTTAAAATAAGAAGAAAAAATGTATCATAGTTGAACCAACGTGGTTTTGAATAAATTTTACATCGAAACGAGACGGACTCAGTTTTGAATAAAATTCATACTGAAACGTATAGATAAAAATGAGTATGTCACAACAATATAATCGAAGTGTACCAAACAAAATTGTTTACAAGTTATACGAGGAAAAAAATTGCCTACGGTATTATAGCCTAGTGACATTCTTAGGTGTGGGATAAGACTTTGGGACTAATAGGTCCTGGGTTCGATTCTCACAAGGGGTTTTTTCACATATTTATTGGGTTTCCTCCTCAATTGCTATATAGGCACTATGCCTAGTGGAGATGGATATGATCAGGTGGTTCTGCTGATAGCACGATAATACTCCAGTAGTCTGTCAGTTATCCAAATTTTCAAAAAAAAGTAAAAATAAAATCAGTAGGGTCTTTAAATATTTGTTTTTTAGCTTTCAAAGATTTAGATAACTTTACCATGATTTATTGGCTACATAATTAAACATTTAGAAAATATATTTTCATGGACAAACAACAATTTTTCGTTTTAAATGATCAATAAAACCCAATCATTCAGGTAAATTTATGGCAACAAGTCATTCACGCCTGCAAACACAGACAACATTGATGGCTCGGCCCATCATCATTTCAAAGGAAACTCACCGTCTAAAGGCTCACTCTGGTAAATCCTTTGGCTTAACTCATAACATTTTTGCTCAAAACGAGAATCAAACCAATGACCTCCCCTTGAAAAGGTCATAAGACTGCCAACTCACCCTTAGTCCAACAACAATTAAACCTAAATATAAGCAACTATATGTGCTTAAGGTTGTTGTACTTATAGCTTTGAGAATTTTTCAAAAAAAAGAAAAAATGGAATTTTCCTTTCTAACCCTAAAGTTTCAATATTTGACAATTTAAGTCTAAGGTTTTAATCTTTGGTAATTTAACCTCTTTATTGATTTGATTTTTTCACTTCTAATTCAAAAGTTTCCATCGTATGCAATTTAACCCCTTTGATTAATTTGATTTCTCAGTTCTAATTCAAAAATTTCCATCTTTTACCATTTAACCCCTTTGATTTTTTTTACTTTTAACTCAAAACTTTTCATCTTTTGCAACTTTGGTCCTTATACTTTTCATCTTTTGTAAGTTTTCTGTTTAATGTTTCGTTCTAGATTTTCCGAGCTAACATGCCACAACATGCGTGTGGACAGTGGCGAAGCTTGAGATATTATACGAGGGTCGAAAACGTATATACCCAAAAATTTATAAACGAAAACTACATATATAACACTACCGAGCGGGAAAAAGTTCGGGGGGTCGGGCGCCCCTCCCGGCCCCTTCTAACCTTCGCCCATGCGTGTGGAGTTCAACGTTTTTTCATCTACTTTTTCCTGTTTGACAGGCCGTCACATCACGTCTATTTTTCCCCGTTTGATAGGTCTGTCGCAATGCACAGGTCATAGATCGACTCAGTTATTTTTTTATGTTTTAAACATAGGCTTGTGGTCATATAAGAACATTTGTCTTTAATCGAATATGATATATAACTAACGATCCCCGCCGCATTACGGCAGGTGATAATTCTAGTTAATATAAAAATGTGAAATATGCATATGGTTACAATTTAACGTAGTATACTAGCATTGTCTTTAATTCGACCTTTTGGAAATATTCAATGTATCATGAGTAGGATAGCTATACAATTAGTTGTATTGCTATTTTCCTTAATTTGTTATTCATTATTTATATTAAATTAGAAATATTCGGTAAGCATTTTTTATTTATCAAGATCGTAATCTAACATAACGAGTCAAAGGTCATAAATTGTTCCAATGTCACCATTAAAAATCGTTTATGCATAAACAAGAACATGTGACCAGGGTAGAGGTTTTAACAAAAGTTACACGTTAGATTGCGAACATACGGTGATAGCATCAAACTGACCCCCCAACCAGTTTTGACAGTTTGAACTGTTTCTTCTTCTTTTTTAAAGTCATTAATTTGTATTAAAATTACATATATGATTATTGATGGTTTATGAATATATGACATATACATATACAAGGGAAGGATCCACTAAAAAGTGGATTTTGCCTAAGTAGTCTAAGAGATATTGTAGTAATGACATGTGACACTTCTTATAAGTAGGAAGTAAGGGTATTTTGGTACTAAAAAATTTTGGTCCTTATAAGTAGGAGTGTGAAAATGACATGTGCCATCTTTTGTTTTCTAAAAAAAAATCTAGTACAAAAAATTTAGCACAAAAAAATATAGTACAAAAATCTAGTACAAAAAATATAGCACAAAAATATATAGTACAAAAAATTCAGCACATAAATATATAGTACAAAAAATTCAGGAAAAAAACATTAAAACAAAAAATTTCAACACAAAAAATATAGTACAAAAATGTAGTACAAAAATCCAGCAAAAAAAAGTTATACAACATAGAAATACAACACATTTTTGTGGGTTTTTTTAGTCGTCATATTTTATATAGCAATATGGTCGGTTTTATGGTGATTTTTTTATGAAAAAGTAATACCTTTTGTATCAAATTTCCCAATTAGTTTGTAAACCGAACAGTAGGGCTGTTTAATGGTGTGGTTTATGGTTAATATGGTTCGGTTAATTCGTTTTTTATTTATTTTTTGAGGTCATAACCAAACACCGAACCAAACCAAATTTATGGCAACTATAGCCGAACCGAATAACCGAATTTGAATTCGGTTTGGTTTTCGGGTAAAACCGAATTAACCAAATTTAACCAGATTAAGCGAATTCAACCAAATTATTTTTTCCCTTGTTTCTTGGAACATGTACATGTAATTTATACAAAATTACAAACGCATCATTTAACACAATATTAAAACATACTAATACCAAAAGTTTAAGCCTCAGCCCCCCCAAAACATACACATCCTGGAGTAGTCTAAAACAAAAGCACTTAATTTAAACGAGTCTAAAATAGAAGTAAAAGTCCAAATAGTTGAATAGTTTAGGGTTTTGAGTTAACAACGTGATACGTGAGAAGCTAGGAGACGATTTGGGGTATAAGTTTTGGACTTGATAATTATGTATTTGGGCTAATGGATTTGGGTCTTACATTGGGCTATTAAATTAAACACATATATATAATTTTTATAAAATTAAAAGATTTAAATGGTTAATTCGGTTAAACTGAATTACCCAAATTTAAATAAAAATCAAACCAAACACCGAACCGAATAACCGAATTATGTTACGGTTACAAAATAAACCAAATAACTAAATTTTTATTCAATTCGGTTTTTTTTCGATTTTAAATTCGGTTTGGTTTTCGGTTAATTCGATTATAAACGAATAATGAACGCCCCTACTAAACAGAGCCCTATACGGTCTCAAGTAAGTTCCTCGGGCATGGTTTCATCGACTGGGCACTTTTCTTCTTGCAAATGGTTTTGTTTGTAGTCGGGCCAACACATCGTTATTTATTTTTAAACAAGATCGATGCATCATGTATTTCCTTGTCTATGTTGATGATTTAATTCTTACAGGAAATCAAGAAACTATCATTGCCAACTTTGTGACTCGTATTCACAAAGAGTTTGCTATTAAAGACCTTGGGCAGCTTAATTATTTTATGGGGCTTGAAGTTGCATACACCTCTAATGGGCTTTTCGTAAGCCAATCTAAATGTGCTCATGACATTCTGATGCGAGCTGACCTTCTCGATATCAAAGCAATACCTACACCATTATCCCCTAATGCTTCCTTTGTCAAAGATGGTACCCCTTACAAAGATCCCACTCTATATCGTCCCCCAGTGGGTGCTCTTTAGTGCTTGACGATTACCCGGCCTAACATCTTCTATGCGGTCAACCAAGTTAGCCAATTTTTACAAACACCACCTGAGGAACTTTTTCAAAATGTTAAGCGTATCCTTCGATATATTAAAGGAACCATTGCTTTTGGGCTCACTTTTTCTCGCCCTCACAATACTATTGTTCTTGGTTACTCTAATGTTGACTGGGCTCGTTGCCTTGACACTCGTCGTTCCACTTTTGGTTACTCCATCTTCCTTAGGGGAAACCTTGTTTCATGGAGTGCTAATAAACAATTGATTGTTTCTCGCTCAATTTGCGAGTCAGTGGCCTCCACTTCTGCTGAGATTATCTGGATTACCCATCTTCTAAGAGAGCTACATGCCTTTCCTCCCGCCTGACTCTTCTATGTGACAACAAAAGTGTTCTCTTCCTCACACAAAATCCAGTCTTCAGCAAAAGGTCCTAACACATTGATCTCAACTGCCATTTTATTCGAGAACTTGTTACTTTAGGGAAGTTATACACTTGTTTTGTTCCAACCAAGCTTCAGGTTGCGAATGTCTTCACCAAAAGCCTCCCCGTCACCGGTTTGAGCTTTTTCATGACAAGCTTGGCATACGACCGCCACCATTTCCCTTGCGGGATGATGTTAAAGATTAAATATTTGTATTATTTCACATTCTTTATTATTGTACCTTTTGTATTTTTAGAAATATTATAAATTGGCTGCATCCTCACATTTGAGGTATGCCAATCATTCACATAACATTCTATTTATTCACAATAGTTAAAAAGAGTTCATACATAAACTTAAAATTTGGTAGAAGTGTTCATAGTTGGTTTTTACGGTTTTTAAGTCAAATCGTAAGCCAACCCGTTAGTTGCAGTTTTCGATCACTGAAAGCTGACACTGAACCGTTGAATATTATAACCAATGTTGTAGAAATCGGTTCTAGGCGGCGATTAGTCGCTCGTCGGAGGTTTGCCACCCGGATTTTCCAAAATCAGCCTAATTAGTCGGTAAAAGTCAACATTGGTCAAAGTCCAGAAAAATCGGTGGAAATCCGCTAACCTTGTCGGTCAAATTTAGGTCAAAACCGGTAGCAATTAGATCAGAATGGGTCAAGATTAGACCAAATCACTCAAGGGAAATGTGTTCTTACGAGAATTCGAACCAAAATCGGACCAATTTCGAGTCAAAACGAATCTCCATTTTGCGAAATCAACATGAGCCAAGACATTCCTGATGTCGTCGTGATTAATGAAGGAGAATTTTGGGGTCTGATGAACGAAGGACAGAGGAGACGGCGTATGAAGAACGATAGTGGGATTAGGGTTAATAATGTTCGGGTGTTTTAACATTTAACCCCTCTCTATTTTCACTAGTTTGCACTTGGTCCCTAAACTTTCAATTTTGTAGATAAAAAGTATAAAATTAATGTTTTTTATATATAAATTAAAAAATTATACATAAAAACCCAATCCGAATAATCCCTAGATAGTACCCCACCGCCCGACTAGCGCCTAGCGTCTTCTACAACATTGATTATAACCGAACCAAACCAAATCGTTACTAACAATTTGGTCTGGTTTGATTTCACGGTTTGAGCTTATTGGGCGTTAAAAAAATATAAAAACATTGTAAACTAACAAATTTAGAAATGGAATAGTATATAAACACTAACATGTTTACAAAATTTTACACCGGATTTAATCTTAGTTCTTTAAAATAATCACTATTAACCTTGAAGGTTATTGTCCAAACACAGTTTAACCAAATTAACAAAAGAGAAGAGAAGAGATGGAGTAACATAAAATTAGGATATATAAATATATGTAATATAAAATACGTAAAATATATTATTAAATTGTACAGTTTGATCTGGCTTTATACATTTGGTTTTTGAATAAACCGTAAACTAAACTATTCACTACAGTTTGAAAATTTTGAAAACCAATCAATCAAAAGTTAAAGTAAAAGTTAACCATTAGACCAAATCGATGATTGGTTTAGACGGTTTTAGAGTTTACAATCAAACCGTAAACACCCCTAAAATCTGGTGTGTTGCACTTTCTACATCGCTAACTTCTTTTATATTTATTTAATAAATTCTTTATTTAAGTATTATATAAAAGAAATTTATATTCACTAGTCATAAATCATAATCATCATCGTATCTATACTATACAATAAAATAAACCATTAAATGGACACTTGTCATCATATTAGGCAATGTAGTTTTATTTTAATTATAGATAATCTCCTACTAAATTATAGATAATTGTTATTTTATCTCATCCTTAATTATAGATAATTATTAGTTAGTTTAATCTCTTATAGATAACTCTCCTACTAAATTATAGATAATTGTTATTTAGTTTAAATATAAAAATTATTTTTTTCATTATTAAAAAATATATCGATTTTATTACATAATTTATAAACCAAAGTGTATATAACTTGCAAATGATAATTTTATATAGAATTAGATTTATTCAAATTGTGTAATACACGGGGTTTTTAAAAATATAACTTTATATAAGTATATTATTTATTTTTCATTATTAAAAATTATATCGATTTTATTACATAATTTATAAATCAAATTGTATATAACTTGCAAATAATAATTTGATGTATAGAATTAGATTTATTCAAATCGTGTAATACACGGGGTTTTAAAAATATAACTTTATATAAATATATTATTTATTTTTCATTATTAAAAAAATTAAATCTATTTTATTACATAATTTATAAATCAAATTGTATATAACTTGCAAATAATAATTTGATATATAAAATTAAATTTATTCAAAGAGTGTAATACACAGAGGTTTTTAAAGATGTACATTTGCATTGATGTATTATTTATTTTTATTATTAAAATATTATATCGATTTTATTACATAATATATAAATTAAATAGTATATAACTTTCAAATAATAATTTGATATATACTATTAGATTTATTGATACCATGTAATACACGGGGATTTTTAAAGATATAACATTTTTTTATTACTTGGTGTATTAAATTATATTTTTTTCAACATGTGTAATACACGTGTTTTTTAAAGATATAACTTTTTTATTATTTGATATATCAAATTACATTTATTCAATTTATACAATAAATGGGGTTTTTAAATATATATATTTTTTTATTATTTAATATATAATATTACATTTATTCAACTCATGTAATAAATGAGGTTCTTAAAAATATATTATTTTATTATTTAGCGTATCAAATTACATTTATTCAACACGTGTAATACACGCAGTTATAACCTAGTAGATGAATATTTAACTATCATATAAAAGAAATTTATATTCACTAGTCATAAATCATAATCATCATCGTATGGATGAATAATTGAATAAATCCATATTTCAACTCTCAAAGGTCAACAATAGGCTTTGAATAATCTTACCCAAAATTTCGTTAATCGAAAATTGACAGGACCTAAATTAATTTCCGGTATGATATTATGGAGTCTCCTTCGAAGCTTCCACCTATTAATTTCATAATGCCAAAATTCCTACATTTGACTTATTTAATTCACAAAGAAGACCGGCAGCCACCCCACCAATCATATTATTAACCCAATTTCACTTGCAGAAGAAGATCATAAATTCAAAATGGGTATTTGTGTGGGAAAACAATCCAATGTTGCCCATGCTTCTTCTACTCAATTTCTTGGTATGTTTGATCTCATGCTCTGTTTTTTCTTGTCAGTTTGATACTCTGTTTCTAGTGATAATGATGTTCATAGTTTTGGTTTTGTAGAGTTTGATACGTACGATTATGGGTTTGAACTTTGAAATTTGAAATTAACATGTTTTTGTTGATTAATTTTTATTTACAGAGGACATGATTAACAACAAGGCGAAATCGAATTCAAAGTCTTTGAAGAGTCAAACAAAAACAGTGAGTTTAAACAAGGTTTCAAAAGCACATAAAAATAATGATCATTTGCCTGTGCCAATTAACCTCAAAGCCTTCAACCTGAATGATCTCAAGGCCGCCACCAAGAACTTTCGGCCAGATAGTCTTCTGGGTGAAGGCGGTTTTGGTCAAGTTTTTAAAGGGTGGGTTGATGAGGCCACCCTTGCTCCGGCCAAACCGGGTACAGGGATGGTGGTGGCTGTTAAGATACTCAAGGAAGATAGCCGCCAAGGTCACCGGGAATGGCTTGTAAGTGATCCCCTTTCCTTTGTCGTGGTTCGTTGTTTGCTGTTGGTGTTTTCATAACCGGACTGGTCATTTCACCAACCGTGTCTTTTGGGGCACATTGGTCATATCAGTTTCAAAAACCAGATAGCATCACGAATAATTTAAACTAGTATTTAGGACCCGCGCTTTACGGTGGGATCGTTAAACCAACAAAAAGTAGACGTATAAACGTTGAGTGCGCACGCGTGTTGCAAAACATTAACTCGCATAGAAAAAAATAACTAAGTTGACAGCCGCGTATTGCGATGATGCCGGTTTAGTTAAACCGTAAAAAAATGTAAAAACGGTAAACCACAGACGCGCATTACAGCTTGTTGACTCGCAAAATTTATACCGAAACGTAAAACGACAAATTTGTAATCGATGACCAAATGTTAGTGACAAAGTTATAAAAGACAAAAGGTATAAGGACGAAAAGGGTAAAAAATGAATAATAGAAAAAACTTAATATGGAACTATTTTATCTTTTGATGTAGATATGCAATGTTAAAAAAATATATGAAGTACGAAGTAGTAAATTAACTAATAAATGAAATTTTTGAAGGTTTTTTTTTTTAAATCTGGACCAACAATCGGTGCGATTTTACCCATAGCCAGTTGGTTCGAAAGTAGTCTACCGGACTAGTTATGTAGCTAGTTTTCGGTCCGGTTTTATTGTAGTCAGTTCCCGGTCTGACCTATCCGGTTTTAAAGAGGGTGTTTGCGATTAAAACATTGAAGTGTGTTGCAAAAAGTGAATTATTCACAAGGATTTGTGTTATGTTTTTTTTTTTTCCATTTGCAGACTGAGCTAGATTACATGGGGAGACTTCATCACAAAAATCTTGTTAAACTCATTGGCTACTGCTCAGAATGCGAAAACCGCCTTCTAGTTTATGAGTTCATGCCTAAAGGATGCTTAGAAAATCACTTGTTTAGAAGTGAGTATTACTTTCGAGTTTTCCATACTAATATCTGTGTTTCATTTTGTGGATCTGATGTCATAAAAATATATGATATGGGACCCGCAAAACATGAAACAAAGAATACAGTAAGATTTTATAATCTTTACAAAACAATTTGCAGACAGCGTTCAACCGATGCCATGGGCCACAAGGATGCGCATCGCCATTGATGTAGCAGAGGGCTTGTCGTTTTTGCATAGTCAAGAACCTTCTATCATATATCGCGATTTGAAGGCGTCTAACATTTTGCTAGATTCGGTATACGCCTAATTTTATTAAATTTAAGTTAATTCAACAAGCAAAGATAATCTTGTTCCTTATATTATTCTTATTAATTGAATTATGTAGGATTTTAATGCGAAGCTTTCGGATTTTGGTTTGGCAAGAAACGGACCTGTTGGAGACAATACACACGTGTCTACAAGGGTTGTCGGGACCAATGGATATGCTGCACCAGAATACGTAGCAACAGGTACGAGTTTTTGATACTTGAAGCATTGAGTTAGGGGGTGTTTGGGATTGCGTTTACAAATTTAATCCTGATTATAGCGTCTTCAAAATGCAAATAATCGCTTTGTAGAAGCAGGGGCACATCCAAACACTATTTCTACTAGACAATATTTTGTATCTCTTTTTGAAAACATGATCCCAAGTATAAACTATGTACGAACAAGTTTGATCTTTTCACACGTTACCTAATTTTAACAAGAATGGTTTGTACACTATTCAGGGCATTTGACACCAAAAAACGACGTGTACAGTTTTGGGGTGGTCTTATTAGAGTTGGTATCAGGAAGACGGGCCATAGCCGACGAGAGAGCCGGTGGGGTTGAAGAGACATTGGTAGATTGGGTGAGACCATTTCTAAGCGATACCAAACGGGTCCTAAGAATCATGGACACTAGACTAGGCGGTCAATACTCCAAGAAGAGTGCACAAGCTGTGGTTGCACTCGCGTCAAAGTGTCTCCACAGTGACCATAGGTTCAGGCCAACTACGGTTGAGGTTCTTGCTACATTGCAAGATATTCAAAATGGTCAGAAATATGTTTCGAGGGCTTCACCTGATCAACACCAACGGAAATTTAGGGGTTCGAAGGAGATAAGTGTAGGTACAAATTCAAGATGATGGTTTGTATATGTTTGGGGACAACTTTTACTTTGTGATGTAAAAGAGTGATTGTAGATAGTAACTGACATATGGCTCTTTACATCTTGTCGATCGTTGCATACATTGAATGATATCTTTCGTCTTTCGATCTCTTTCGACGTGTGGGTCAAGGGTGAAGTTGAGAAAGCAAAGTTCGCTTCGTGTTCAGCTGCGGCTTGAGATGTTTTTGAGCATTATTTTTTGGCTACATTGCATGTTACATCTTTAATGTCAGTAGTTTTAATAAAAGAAACTTGGTTTTGCCACTATTAGGGTGATTTTTTGGTTGATTTTCACAAACCATTAAAACCCACACAACCGTCAAATCGAAGTAAGTTGGCGAATTTAGCCTAGTTGAGATAATGCGGTTCAGTTCACGGTTTGGTTTTTACGGTTTGATAGTTACTAGTCCAACTGACTGTTTGAAAATTGTTATTAGACGTGTAAACTAAGCCGACTTTTTAGCTACATATCCAACTTTTCGAATATGTATATGTAGGGGTAAGATCAAATAAAAAATTTATTTTGCCTAAGTAGGATGAGAAGGAATCTTAACATTTCATTTTTCAAATCAATGGTTAAGATGAAAATGTAGGTAAAAAGAGAAAGGTAAGGGTATCTTGGTCCACATGCAAGGCACATGCATATTCTACCTTTATTTTTATAGTTTATAATCATAAATCCTGCATTTGACTTTAGCAAGATTTTTTACCTGAAAAGGTTATCTGATTTTAAGTTACACATACTAAAGTTAACATATGAATTCTATAGGTAATAAAAAATAAAACTCATTAAGGTTAAAGGTGTAAATGAGATAAGCGAAGCCAGATGTCGACTAAACTCATTTATAGAATTTCACAAATAAATTCTACAAATATCTTTATTGATTTTTACATATCATATAAATGTTATGGAATTTTATAGAATTTTCTATAATTTTTGGTAATTATTTGTAATTAAAGGATTTAATAAAATTGTTAAACATATAAATTCTCTTATATAATTAATTAGTTTATATAAAAATATGCGATAGTCATTAAAGCCGATTTATTAAATTATCATATGAATTTATTTAATTTATATAATTTTTTGCAATTACAAAATACTATAACCTATTAATTTAGTATTTTTAAGAATTAATCATGTTTGATTATTCTAGAAATAAAAATATTGATTTAGTTATTATTTTGAATAATTATTTTATATATTTTAAGTCTCCAAATAGGAGAACCCAAGTTTCTAAAATTATTGTCTTATTTATTTTTGTATTTAGAATATTTGTTATATATCTTAGGGAGATTGTTCATTTGAGATTTCATGTTCGTGCGTTACCGTTTTAGGGGATCAATTATTAGTAAACGGTGAGTAAGTTCTAACCCCCTGTTTTACATAGATTTTGGGGTGTATCTAGGGGTGCTAAACGGGTCGTGTTCGCGGGTTGGTGGGTTCAACTCGACCCAAACCCAAAAATTTTACACGAACCCGAACCCGAAAATCGTATCATACATGTCAACCCGACCCGACCCGAAATTTTGTGGGTTGACCCGAACACAACCTGTTTAACCCGGATTTTTTATTTTTTTTAGAAATTAATATATTAAAATTAAAATTTACTTAATAAACACAAATGTATATAATATCATATTCAAATTATAAAATCTATGTTAATTTATCCTTTTAAGTTATAATCATGGCATAAAATACACACCCCTTTTAATTTATGATACAATATATATTGGAAAAATATAATATAGTATAAATGTGTTAAACGGGTCAACCCGCCTACCCGACCAGGTTGACCTGAACCTGACCCGTTAACCTAAACGGGTTCGCGGATTCAACCTGAAACTGACCCGAACCCGTTTAGATTAAACCTAAACCCGTGAATTTCGTATTAGGTTCGTGTCGGGTTTTCGGGTCGTGTCAGAAATTCACACCCTTAGGTGTATCATTGTGTTATAAAATTTCTTGATCATTTTAATCATTTACAAGCATGCAATGTTAGTGTATATTACATGTATTATTTAGTTGTTGCGTTGGTTATTGAATTCAAGCAAGCATGCATATTGTGGATCCACGGTTGGCCTTTCCTCATGGACCATGGGACGCGGTATCGCCTTGTTATTTTTAGGCTGACCTTTTCTCATGACTATTGGATGTTGGTATCACCACCTCATTTAGTCACGCCTTTTTGGGTGTGGGACACAAGCATTTGGTTTGGTTTATTTTGTTCATGATTCATTCTCTTATTAGTCATTATATATGTTTACACGTAAACTTACATGTTTATTTTGTTAAATTAAAATGTAAACTTAATTTTACCTAATTTGGATTTACTCATCAACTCATTGTAATGGACCCAAAAGTTTTTACACATGATACAGGTAGTGAGAACTGAAGGCGAGACTGGATCAAGATCGTATATGAGTTTTTTGCATCAGAAATTAATAAAGACAATTCTTATGTTATGTTATGTGGATAGTGTTGTGTATTTGGATATTTGATCTTGTATGAAATGTGTGACATTTTAATTATGACGTGTTTAATTATGAAATTTTAATAGTGTCATAAGCTTTGGACAATCAGCATGCCCCAATCATCAATCCGCTACGGGTCGGGGTGTGACACTTCGCTTCTTTTCTAGAATTTGAATAACTTGCAAATCGGTAGAGTAGGCACCAAACCACCAACAGTTGATTGTGAGACAGCACCTTGCGTAGCCATTGCAAAAAGTTTGCAAGACGAGAGCATTTTTGCGTTTTTTTTGTAAGCGTTTTTTGTTTTGTTTTATGTAAGCTTTTTTTTTTTTTTGCATTTTCGAGCATTGTGATCAATCAGTACCTCCACTACCTATTTATACTAACTTAGGGTGACAAAATGGTGATTTTGGGTGAAAAAACTTCCGGAAACGGTCATATAAGTTTGGGACCCGTTTCACTTCAAAAGGTAATATACGTTCAAATTCGTTTCCAATGGTCAAAACTGGTTTTTAGCACCTGTTTGGATTTAAACCATGTTCGGACCGGTTTAAGGGTCCAAGGATGGGAATTTCGGTCTCAAAGTGACAGTTTCTATAAGTTTGGGGCCATTTCACTTCAAATCAGTTTGGATCCCAAACCTGTTTGGTTCAAGTCACTGGTTTTGGTTTCGGTTTCCAAACTGGTTTTTTTGCCACCTTACATTTTAATTTTTTTTTCTTTTTATATAAATCCCTGGTTTATTTGAAATGTTGATTGTCCTGTTGTGTCTACTTTATCATACATTCATTTTGATTTATATCTAAGATATTTTTGTAAAACATCTATTCTATAAGAATGTAAATTTATTTTTATTTATATCTAAAATATTTTTGTAAAACATTTAATCTATAAAAAATGTAAATATAATGTTTAAAAAGTGTAATAGTATAAGATTAGTTGAACAAGTCTAAAGGGTATATATTAACTCGTAATCATAAAATATTTTTTTGGACTAACTTTTTGAAAATTGGAATTGTGGATTTGTCTTTTCCTACTTAATCATAGTTGATGGTAACCTTTCGAGGATGGTGTCTCAAAATTTTGTTTTGTCATGGTGATAATAAATGCTTCATATGTTTTCTTAGAAAATGCATTTTTTCTGGTTTTTTTTTTTTCTAACGAGTTGATGTTTACCCGCGCATTACGGCGGAATGTTTTGATTATCAACAAATTGTCCAGCTATACCTAATTCAACAAAAACAGAAATTCTCAATTTCATCATCTTTGTAAGAGATATAGCACATACAGTCTTGTTAACATATCATTCAGCTCACCGTTTCTTTGAATTTAACAAATAGCCTAAATAAAAAATTTGATATATACGGCCCAAAATAGAAATATCACCAAAGAAAGATGTTTGACGTTTCCAAGTAACAAACCCTTAGGCTGTGGGTATGGGGCGGGGGTTTGGGCGTTTGTAGGAGGGCAACGCCGGTGTTACCACCCTGGGTGGGCATGGGTTTCGGCGTGGCCCCTTGGGCGGGGGTTTTGGACCCGGCGTTGGGCGGGGCTACCCAGCTGAGGTGGCGGGTTGTGAGTGGGCCAGAAAAAGTAGCCGTTGGGTGTAAAAAAAATTAAATAAATTTCATTATAAATACCACACGCTTCTACTAAATCTTATTACATTTTCTTTCAACCAATCTCAACACCAAAAAATGAATCCCTATAACCGTTCTTTCATCCCGAACAATCCGTGGTCATTAAACGAAACACCCACACCTAGTCCACCGTCCGTTCAGCCAAGGCCTCCATTTCTAATACACTCCCCTGTACCAGATATGGCCGGCTACGCATCTTATCTAGGAAACTGTATGTATACTAATTTTCCTCATACGGACGAGTGCATACCTATCCCGAATCAACAAAACATTATCCCCCTTTCCCAAACCGAAACCGTCCCCGAAACCTAACCCCAAGTTGAAGGTTCTTCCAGTCCCAAACCTAAGAGGAGTCACAAGAAGAAAACAGATGCCGAGAAATCGGCACAACGCGCTAAAAGAACGCAAAAAAATGGAACGGCAAAGAAGAACTTGCGTTAACGAGGGCTTGGGTTCAGATATCGCAACATCCGGTCCTAGGTAATTTTTGGAGTTACATCTTTTATTTTAATAATTGAAAATATGTTTAAAGCTTATTTTTTTTTATAATAGGAAACTCCCAGCATAGAAACCGCCTATGGGATGCGGTGAATAAACAATTCCACGAAGAAATGGGGTTGGCGTTATATCGTGAAAATGACAGCTTGTCATCGAAGTGGACCGAGATAGGGGGCAAATAACCAAGTTTAGTGGTTATTTGCATAAGGCAAGGCGAAACCATAAAAGCGGCGAAAATGAAGCCGACTACATTACGAAATGCATTGGTTGCATTCAAGGAAAATCTTGATACCGAATTTCGGTTCATGTATTGTTGGGACATTTGCAAGCACCATCCAAAGTGGTCGAAGTGGAGTGAAACTACCACGTCATCCAAAAGGGCTAGGACAACCTCGTCCTAAGCCCAATCAGATGCACGAGATCAGGAGTTTGATCTCAACTTAGACGACTGGATGATTCGCCAAGTCGGCCAGAATTTGGAAGAGACGTCACAAAAAGGCGCGCTAGAGGTTCCAAATCGGGTACTCCTTCACCTTCAGTTGGGAGTTTGGGCTCGCGCACGGGAGTCTACAGCGGGCAGTTGGCGGACATTGCATCCAAGTTGGATACATTTAACATATTCCAACAACAACGGTCCGAAATCCGTAAGAACAAAGAATCTAGGGATGCCCTCAAGCAAAAACGTGAGGATATGAAATTTTTAGCCCAGCCCATCGATCACCTATCAGGTGAAGAGCTGGAACTAATGTTGGAAACGAGAGAGGAGATCGAGAGAAAATACTCCAAAAAGTAGTTTTTTTATAGGATTTGAAGTTTTTTTTTTATTTCTATTGTAATTCCTTTTTAATTTCTTAATTTATGTATTCTTTTATTTTTCTAAGAAAAAAAAACTAATTGGGTCATTTGTGGGTCAGCCTAGCGGAGCCCAACCAACTCACGCCCCAAACTCCTGCTCCACCATACCGCCTTCAAAGTGGGTTAGCCCAGCGGAGCCCACCCAATCCACGTGGGATACCAACGCCCCAAACCCCCGCCCCACCATACCCCATGATAAATCAAATTCATTTTATTTTGTGCATTATTGACCAATGGTAGGTTTTTTTTCTTTGAAAAGCCAGGGCCAACTTCATTACAAACAAAAGCCAACTCCCAGCAAGCTGCTAGGAGGGCAAGGCAAACAATTCAGAGACCACCAAACATAAGCCAAAGAAACAAAACATTCAGTGCTAAACAAATAAACCAACATCGATTCCCTTTGACTACTCGTTCCGGTTAATCTGCTTCAAGCTTGATCTTCCCTTAATCCACCAAAACAGCGTCTCCTTAATTTCCTTGACCTTGATGCTTTTATTCAGCCGTTTAGATCTTCAGATGATATTGTGGAATCTACCATTGAGGAATCATATATTTGCTTAACACATGTCTTTAGAACCCTCAGGTTCATTTCAAGTTTGAAGAACTATCATTCAAGGGAATTTATGTATTTATTTTTACCCAATATGTATAATTCTCCATATCATTAAAAAATATTTTACTATTACCAAATCAAGTTGAAAGAAGTCACTGTATATGTATATCACAATCACAACTATATATCTTCAATAAGTTAAAAATATATGTCATTTTCTTCACTGTAGATTTGTTTATGGATCAAAAACCATTTTTATTCTTCAATACACGTTATTATTATTATTATTATTATTATTATTGTTAATGTGATTAATTATTAAAGTATATGCATAAATTTTTATATGTACAAAAACTAATACACGTTTTAAGCATGTATAGATAACCAAATCTCCTATCTACTATGATTATTATAATTTAAAGTTACGTACCCCAAACGTTTATAAACTATAATTTATAAATCTATTATAGATCCATTTATACCTGATGCCTTCTTGTTTATTTTCCAATTTTGCAGACTCAACACATTTAAAAAAGGACCACCAAAGGCATCGGAGAACAAATCAAAACCATACCTAGCCGCCGCACCATCACCGAATCGCCACTACGCCATATTTTCTTTAACCACATTTCTTGTTTCATCTATCTCTATAAACACTATACTCTTCTGCTTCTGCTTCACCGTCCCTACCGCTGTCCCACCACCACGCTACCGCCGTCCGCCGTACCAAAAACGTTGATTTTTTTTGACACCCCTACGTAACCGGCCGTCTAAATTATTCCGGCCGGAGATCTTTGGTGGTGGTGGGGGTTATATTGGGTGTGAAACGGTGGCAAAGGACGGGGAAACAATCGTTGGAGGAGACGCGTTGGTTTTTTTTTTCCGAAAGGTGCGTTGATTTGGTTGGTACTTGGCAACCGTAAAGTTATGACGGTTTTTTTCTTTTTGAAAGTTCTGTCGGTTTTTTTACGATTTTGTCTGGCGCGTCGTTTTGGATGTAAAAGCCCGATTGTTTAGCATGTTGGTCGCGCCGGGTTGTGTGTACTGTCCGATTGTTGTTCGATTGTTTAGCATCAAGAATGATCGGAAGTGATACTGTTACGGGAACGAATGGCGGTGGTGTTGGTGGGTGGGCCGGGTGACGGTTACGGCTGTTAAAGGCAACTTTTTGTTGCTTTTTGGATTGTGTAGTAAACGTTAAAAGGGTAATTTTAAATGGAACGGCGCCTTGGTTGAATGAAAAGGCATCTTCCGACGAACCGATGCCATGATAAATAAAGGCAACTTAAATTGATTTTTTATTAGGGTATAATTTATATATTTATAAAAAGATAACAAAATTTGCTCGATTTTTAATGATTGTTTAACGTTTTTGGCATAAGAGACGAGACACATGAAAATGTAATTAACCGTCACTAGTATAAAAAAGAGCAAATAAGACGTTTTAGAAAAAGCTTTTAAGACGATTTTATGAAAAACGTCATATTTGAGATTTGGGATTAAACTGATTTTCCTTGAAAATCGTTTGTACCGTCTTATTTGGTAAATGAACTGCCATATTTGAGATTTGGAAACTAATTCCATTTATTGAAACCTAAATTAAACCGTCATATTAGGCCTAATACATCAAACCGTCACATTAGGCCTATTTTATTATAGTTTTTCATATCAAACCATCATATTTTCTCATTTTATTATTGTAAGTTATATCTTGTATACCGTCATATTAGGCCCAGCGTATACGATTTCTTTTAAATTTTAAAATAACAAATCATACTAATCCTTTTAATTACTAATCCTTTTAGCTATAAACAAAAACAAAGATAATAGTTTTAAAATTTAAACATTTATTAATTTCCATTTATTAATCCACATCATATATAATATTTCAATTCAAATATGTTTTTTGTTTGTTTATTCATTTCAGATGGATCGTAACTACTGCATGTACAAAATAAAACATATTGACCCAAGATTTGTGATCGGCATGAAAAGTTTCTTAAGATTGCTCAAGAGGATCGGGTGAAAAAAGGAAACAAAATTGTTCTGTGTCCTTGTATGGAATGTAAAAATTTTACCGACTTCAAGGATATACAAGACATCGAGTATCACTTGTTAATAAATGGATTTATGTTTAATTATACTTGTTGGTCAAAACACGGGGAGTCACTTGCTAATCGTAGCACAACCTCGATAAATTTAGACTCTAATTATCATGATGAGAACACGCTCCGCACATTAGTGATGACAATGATAATTTAAACTAGGGCTATGATAATATAAATGAGGTCAATGATGATTTAAATCACATGTGCAATGATTTGCAAACTAATGCTTCGACAATGATCCAGAAAACTGCAACAATTATTTGTCGACACCAAAAACCCGTTATATGTTGGTTGTATAAAACTTGCTGGCGTTGTGTTAAAACTCTTTAACTTAAAGACAAACTATAGTTGAGCGATAAGAGTTTTACATATCAATTAAAGTTATTGCATGACATGCTACCCAAAGACAACGAGCTACCCATATCTATATACCAAGCTAAGAAATTGATGTGTCCAATGGAATTAGAGGTTGAGAATACATGTATGTCCCAATGATTGTATGTTGTATAGAAATCAGTACCGAAAAACTCATACGTGTGTTATATGTTGTGAATCGAGGTACAAACGTAAAAATGAAACTAATGGCTATGACAACGATGTGACGAAAAATGGGCCTACACTTAAATTATTGTGGTATTTCCTTATTATACCGAGCTTAAAGCGTTTATTTGCTAATCCTAAAGAATCAAAGTTTTTGCTTTGGCATTCTGACGAGCGTAAGGATGATGGAAAGTTAGGACATGTGGCAGATTCACCTTAGTGGAGAAACTTTGATCATGATTATCCTGATTTTGGAAACGAGGTTAGAAATATACGATTTGGTCGTATTTCGGACGGTATCAATCCTTTTAGAAACATGAGTAGTCGTCATAGTACGTGGCCTGTTCTTTTATGCATCGATAACCTTCCTCCACTGTTATGCATGAAAAGAAAATACATAATGATGTCTTTGTTAATTTGGGGTCTAAAACAACCTGGGACATCAACGACTTCTTTCACGAGATCACTATTATCGAACACTCACATAATACTTTGATGGAAATGAGGAGCTCGAAAGGGCTAGAATAGCCGTAACTAGCATTTGTTTATTGGATTTTGTGAGGAATGTTGAATTATTTAATACCCAAAGATAGATATTTTAAAATTTATTATTATTATTTAAATGTGTATTTAATATATTAATTAAAAAATATATAAATGGTGGACTCGTTTAGGCTTGATGGAGAAAGTGAAATCCATGTGTTAACGTGCGCTATAATACGTGTTTTAATGTGTTTGATGTGATTATTTGCCTCGAATATGTTAACTACGAAAGTGTCAGATGTTACAGGTTAAATTGCGTAACCGGTGAAGTTTGGAACACTTGGTGATGAAATGGAACGAGCGAGGATGATAATCAAAACACTTCACATCATTCGGAAGTTGTTCGGGTTAAAACATAGCTCGAAATCACAAGAAATACGAGATAATGAAGTCTAGGGGCCTTTTGGTTATTACTTGAAAGATGAAATGCAACCAAGAATGAGGACGTGGTTTGCGACGTAGCCTACGGAGTATGTACCGTAGGTTACGGTCGGATTGAACAAGCAGCAAAATCATCAGCAAGCCACCACCGTAACTTACGGTGGTGTGGCGTAGCTTACGGCAGCCTTAAACAAGAAGAAACAAAAACTCTGAACCGTAACCTATGGCCTGAGTTTGTAGGCTACGACGTGGATCCAGAAAAAAAGACGCAAGTATTGTTTTTGAAGCATATAAAAGAGATTTCATAACCCCAGTTTGGAATTACTTCCTGGGGGGACGAAATTGGGAGCAAATAACACACTTTGGGCGCCTAGCTTTCCTCTCGTCGTCACCAACATGAGGTCAGATCTGAGACGTCTCCGACCACCACAACCTCCTTCACCACTACTAATCACATGCATCTGAGACGATGTTCACCTGTGACAGTGTTTAGAACAAACATGAGGTCAGATCTACAACGTCACCAAGGAAATCTAAGATGGGTTCATATGTTGTTTCACTGTACTCCATCAGAGCCCTAGAGTTCGCTGGAGTGTGGCGATGGTAATTGCATGTGTTGATAGTGATTGTGGCGTGATAGTGGATGATAGGATTGTGGGTGGTGATGGTAGGTAGTGCTTGAGGATGGTGGACGGTTGTGCTTGAGGTTGGTGGTGGTGGTTTATAGAGGGGGGGGGGGGGGGGGGGTTTGAAGGTGATGATGAAGACAGACTGGTGGGGATTGGGATGAGTTAGTTTTTATATTTTAAGAAAAAAATACTTAATTAATTTATTTGTCTTACTTAAGGGCATTATAGTCACACCAACTTAACTGAAAAAACTAACTCTCATCCACGACAGGGACTATCCGAGAACGAAAATTGAAAAGTTGGGGACTATAGAGGTAATTTTAGAAAGTTAGGGACTAAAGGTGAAAAAAAGGCCAAACCACAGGGACTATTCGGTCATTTAACTCTATGTTAAAATAACTTTAAATATATTTGATTTATGTTGTATTTCAATAACAAGGGTATTCATTTCACACCCACTTAACACAAAAAACTAACCTCCATCCGTTTTACGGACTATCCGAGAATGAATTTGCCAAAGTTGAGGACTATAGCTGTAGTTTAAAAATGTAGAGACTAAATGTGAAATCGAAGCCAACCACAAGGACTATCCGAGCACTTTTCTCTTGAAAAAACAAGTTAATAAAAATTTTGAAGGTGATTTCTTTAATGAAAATATATTAAATACTTTTCTCTTGAAATAATAAAATTTTGAAGGTGATTTCTTTAATGAAAATATATTAAATACTTTTCTCTTGAAAAAAACAAGTTAATTAAAATTTTGAACATGATCTTTTAATGAAAATATATTATTAAATTAATTTTGAAGGTGATTTCTTTAATGAAAAATATATTACCCATCGATCCCCTTTTTAACCAAACCCTGGCGGTGCCATCCCCCCATTGACTCAAATCCCAGGGTGGCGGTTAAAAGGAAAATCAAATAAGGGCAAGGAAGACCCATCAGATTGAAGGCAATCAAGGTGTGCAATCAAGTAATCAAGCGAGGAATTGAACTTCTGGTAAGTATTCTACTACTCTTAGACCCTTGATATTCATGAACGAAATATGATACAAGAATCTTTATGGGTGATGATTGTGTATGAATGAATAGTAGGGTTCTTGCCTATTGAACAATAATATGGATGACGAAAATTAATCAATACAAATGATATATGAACAGCTCTTGATAATTGGATATTTGATTTTCCATTAGCAGGTTTATACTTTTCCTTCAGCATGTTATAGGGTTATAGCAGTAAACAAACATGGACTATGTAAATTTCAACATTATCAATTTTGCTTGGCTTAGAATGATTTTTAATTGTTAGTTTATAATATTATTTCATACTTATGCATTTACATGAACAAGGACAGAAAGTTGGAGTGTCTATTTGGAAACTTATGCATCTACTCAGCCCATGTTCTCTAATCATCCCACGTGCATTTTAAACAGCCCAGTTGATCCATTATGCAGCTGACCCAGATGGATCTGAATTAACCGGACACATATCCCTTTCACTTGATCTATGTTGCAGCATACCTACCTTGTTCTTTCTTAATTGATGTGAATGTGATGTTAAGTTTTTCTGTATTAGTATTAGAAAAAAGTGTTTATTGTCTCACTTCAGGGTGTTTAGTGATATTTATATGAAACTGGTGTATATGCTTCTTGATCAAATAAAGTATACTTAGATTGCATCCATGTCATATATAGGTTTGATTTTTGTAGAGGAATTACGAGTGGTGGACTATGTAGCATCCCCATTCACCTTGATTGTGATTGTAACGATGAGCCACGTATAAGGTCTTCGTATAATCGAGCCACCAATTGTTCCAATAGCTATAAGGTCTTCGCATATTACCAGCCAGTCTCCTGATGTACGGACTGGCTTCCACATCCGAACTTGTTGTCTGTTCTGCAAGTCTTGATAACATCTCCGTTTATGACGTACCACTCACCGAGGAAACATACTTGTGGCAACTTTAGCATCTCTGTTCTATGTGAAATGATAACCATATCTCTTACTAGTTGATCCATGTTGCAGCAAACATGCACTGTTCTTTCATAAATAATGTATACACCATAACAAGTGCTACATATAATAAGTGCATATGCTTTGCGTGCTGGTAATATATAATAAGTTGCTCCAATCCTTTAAGCCTTTAGTGTTACCTGAAGGTAACGACTTAATTTTTTTTACCCAACATGTGTTAATCTACTTGACCTCTACTTGTCTCTTTGTTACACACAACAAATTACATGGTTTTCGCCTCTAATTATCTCTTTGTACGCATCACTTTCCATGTTATGTTTTCTAGAAACCAAGTTTAAAAATGTCGGATAAGAAAAAGAGGGGAGTTTCTAAATGCGAAAAAAAGCTTTCGCATCCTGATCAATCTAAAGTTGATTTTGATGAAGAGGGTATATCGATCGATAAGAATGCATGGAGCTTTATGTCCTGGGTTGGTGTTGAATGAAAAAGAAGGATCCCGTACACTAAAGCCACCTGAAAAGTAAACCCTAAAGAATACAACGATATTTGGGAATAGGCTAAGGTATTGTTTCTTCTTTCTTCTTTTAGTTTGAAATAATACAGTTTTTAGCTTTTTTGTTTATTAAATTGGCAAAAGCTTTGGATTTCTATGTTGTCATGTTTAATTAATTAATTGTTCTTGCTCATGTTTGATTGTTAATTTTAATATGTAGCAAATTTGGGATATTCCTAACGACCTTGGAAAAAAAACTACTTTAACAAAGGGGAAGAAGATAATAAGGAAATTTCGTTACGAACTTACAAAAAAATATGTTTATAAAGAAGAATCTTCCAATAAAGATAAAGATAAAAACCCCGTTAAAAAGAAAGGCAAAACTCCATTTGAAGATTACGAAACGGGGGATCATGTAAGTCTTTCGTTGCAAGTGTTGATAGCAAAACTCCATTTGAATATTACGATTATCTAAACGGGGGACCATGTAAGTCTTTCGTTGCAAGTGTTGATACCGAAGAGTGGAAGGTAATTTGTGATTTATTTATTTATTTGTTATTATCATTATTAACACTTATTATAATATTTTATGAAGGAAATAAGTGAAAAAGCAAAGAAGAGTGCAAAACAAAACATTAACCCCGCGTAAAGGTATAGATGATGATGATTATTCAGGTTACGAGATTACCTCATTATTCAAACATGCCATAGATCAGAATATGATGTGGGCTAAGGTTAAAGTAAGTCCTCTTTTGTTTTTATAGCTTGTTTATTTTTATAATTTAGTTAACTAATTGCAAGTTCAATTATTATATATAGTGTCGTCTACAACCAAATGGATGGGAGTGCTTTGTCTTATGATGGCTATGTATGATTTTGTGATTTGTAACAGAGAACATATGGTAAGTATATTTTCTACATACCTGTTTATATACGTTTGACTACAATGTATATTAAACCATAATCTAACTTTTATCTATCTTTATGTTTTAGTTGGTAAATAAAACTACAATGGTTCATCAAGGTGAAATTAATGAATTTATAGAGCATACTTTGAAGGTGTTTATATCATCTTTTGGTAATACGGAGGACGAGGAAGATGCATGAAGGTAAACGTATTAGTATGCGAATCTATTCCAAGTATTATTTTTTTTTCAGTTTTTATGCATTTTTATAAATATTTGTTTTAGACACCTAACATAGTCTTTTGATTCATTATATTGAGAATTAATTACACAGATCGTTAAGTCACTATGACCAGTTTGTCTATTTGACCCTAAGGTCCTAGGCACACATATTATTAGGG
The DNA here is from genome assembly GCA_947069175.1 of Scalesia atractyloides. Classification (NCBI taxonomy): domain Eukaryota; kingdom Viridiplantae; phylum Streptophyta; class Magnoliopsida; order Asterales; family Asteraceae; genus Scalesia; species Scalesia atractyloides. The sequence continues at coordinate 77,512,248 of CAMTDV010000004.1, read as the reverse complement.
ATTCTTGGGAGCACCAGAGGGCTTTGTATTAATGTTGACTTTAGCTGGGATGACTTATGCATTTTCTTTTTTCTTTTTTAGAATCCGGGATCTTGCTTTATTTTAATCCTAAATGGTAGCTGATAAGACATTTCTTCTATGTTTTGATCAGTGGCAAAGGAATTCTAGCTAGCGTTACACAGAGCTTTTAGTGGATGAAGTTGCACGAAGTTAAAGCGGTTTTTGGATGGTTTTTTTGCATTGGCGTAAAACTGAATAATTCGATGTTCTTTTATGTTTTTTCCTTGTTAAAATGAATGCTTTAGACTCTAATGGGTCAAGATGGATTCTTTTTCTATTTATAAAATGGTTCATTGTTTGGTATATCGTTTTCATATATGTGTTTGTAAATCCCATGGATCAAGATGAATTATATGGGTCTGGGTGAAATATGGATGCACCACCCAAACAACCCGCTAAGTAGCACCACTTAAACAACCAGCTAAGCAGCGCCACCACAAACCGTCTTATTAGGCTTTAATATGACACCTTAAGTATATTAAATATGACGGTTAACACCACAAACCGTCTTATTAGACTTTAATATGACATTTTAAATATATCAAATATGACGATTAACACACCACAAACCGTCTTTGGCATCTTAAAACACACCAAATATTTCGGTCTATTGAAACGTCTTAAAAAGGTTTTAATACCAAATAAGACGAAAATGACCAAAAATGACGCTGTCTTTTAAGACGATTAACATACCGTCATATTTGATCGAAAAACTACCATATTAGCGGTCTCTTTTTGTACTGGTAGTTTTTACTCTATGATCCAACCCGCAAAATGTTAGATCGGGCTGAACCGGATTTTGCGGGCTAGACCAGGCCAACCCTGCTTTGCACAAGTTGGGTTGAAGTTGGTTCTAGAAATTTCATAATTCAGTTCATGAATGATAATTGATAAATTAATTAAACATTCTTTTAATGACGTGAAAAGTTTGTTTAAAGTCAAACATTCTTTTAATGACGTGAAAAGTTTGTTTAAAGTCAAATGTAAAGTTAGAAAGTATAAGTGAGTTACATGTTTTCAAGTTGAGACCTTTATTACAACAAGCTAGTATAGTAACTATCAACCTATATGTCATTATAAGTGTGTTTTATATGTAATTTAACTGGCTCTACAATGGTAATAAAAACGTATATCCTTTTATAGTTTTAGTTTTCGTTTTATACATGTTAAAAGTATACTTTTTATATCTTTTAGTTATTTGTTACATCATCTCGGTTCTCGAGAGTGTTCCAACTGATATGTTCATCAGTGGACCAGTAGAGCAACCGATTTATTTATGGTTTTATTTTGAAAACAATGATTAACGTCATGACTTTGTAAAAATAATATGAATATACAACAACACAAACTTCGAACACGACTCTTTTTTTAGAAGGTTAAACTCATAAATGACAATATACAAATCTCGCTGCATCATGTACAAATCTCTTCTTACGAATAGGTAACCATATTGCTAAATGTATTAGTAGCCTACCAAAACGAAGCAAATATATAAACTAACCTCACCTTAATAGTCATGAGATCAAATGTTAAAAAGAATATATAGCTATAAACTGAAAAAAATGAAACAATAACAAAAATTACTAGCATACAACAAAGATTCAATGGATCATTATGAGTTTCATAGATAATGTTTGGGATAATTTGGAAATGAATTATTGACTTGTTAGCTTTTTGAAAAAAACTAATAGATCAATAAGTCATTTTCAAAAGCCAGGATTTGAGGCTTTTCCAAATAACACATTGACTTTAATAAGTTAATAAGTCATTTCCAAACTTAATCCCAGATACACCCACTTCTTCTTTTCTTTTATAACATCAATTTCATCACTTAAGTTACATAAATGGTATGCTTTCTAAATTTGGAGGATCAATCTTCCATAACCTCACATCATGTATATGCTCAAACTACCATCTTGCTCAAATTACACCGAGTTACACCAAAATTTGCAGGCATTTATGAATTTGGTTTGAAACCAGACGATATTGGCATGAAATCAGCCTGATTAAATGCCATCATATTTGCGTATTTTTCTTATAGTTTGATATGTATATGATAACAGAAAGCCTCATGAAAATTTATGTATCTCAAAAATTGTCACCGTCAAATGACTTGCATAGAAGTAAGATTACGAGTTTAACCAATATAAATTCATTGTATTTATGAAAATCAAACACCTTAGATTGTAATTCCACTCAGGGTCCTCAAATAGGTTGACTTTTTTTTAATAACTAAATTTGTATACCATGGGAATTGAACCCATGACCTCCCACTACCACAAAACTTATTTAATTCACCAACACTACTAGTCTATTCCTAAGTGGATCCTCAAATAGGTTGGCTATCCTTGCTTCTGGTAACTCCATCATCATGCTATGTTATGATAGATTATTATTATTATTATTATTATTATTATTATTATTTTTTTTTTCTTTAGATGAAAGAATACGTCCCCTTGTCTTGATCAAACTTTCCACCAATTCCTTGTTTATAGCCTTGTGTTGGTAAATGTCTTTATGACACCATATGTTGCTTGTCTAACAACATATTTGGTGATGCAAATACCACGAATCATCCTTTTAAGACTCACGTTAGAGGTTAGTTTGGGATGGTGTTTGGACACTTATACCCACATAAAGGGGATTTGTGCATCCATGGATCATGTTCCTTGTTCTTTGCCGGTGTTTATGACACATACAATCTTTTTTTTGAAACTATGATAGCATAAATAAGGTATTATATGCTGGCGTTGATTCAACATGGTCATAGGGCTTTAAAGTTTGAACGTCCTCAAGAGTCCAACTGTAAGATATGAATAATTGTATCAGATAATATTCCTGTTGTAGCTTTTGGGTATGCCGTAGCCTCATGATTAGTTTGCGCCTTTTCGTAATTCAACTTGCTACTATGACCATGGGGGTCTAAGATGTCTAGTCATAATTAGAATCTATGAAAGTACCCTTCTTTTAGCATTTAAAGCATAAGATTATGCATGGTAAAAAAACCTTTTTTTTGGACGGTAAAAAATCTCCCGTGTAAACTCACCCTGCTCAGGGCCTGTGTCCAAGGTCGACTCCTCGATCGCCATGAGACCGTGCTCCCTGATGCGCGAAACCGGATGAAATCCATAAACCCCCGCCCTCCGTCAGGTTCGAACCTGGGATTAAACCCCTCGATTCGTCCCTTCACCCAAATGTTCATTGAAAATGGCCTAAGGGGGAATCAATCCTGCGTCTCCACTAGCGAGGACATGTCAATTAACCGCTGAACCAAATTCTTATGATTGTTAAAAAATAACTTGCTTCCCTTTCAACACGGTAAACACTCACATCCCGCAAGACGAGGGTGTCTGTTGCTATAACCAATCATGCTTTGCTTTGGAGGGGCCGTAACAGTAAGTAGTGGCGGACCCAAGAATTATTTGGAGGGTACGAATGAGAGGTTCAACCATATTTTCAAAGGGTGTGGTTAGTTTTTTTTTTACTTAAAAATACACTTATTTTTTTTTCAGAGGGAGGGTGTGGCGCCCACCCAAGACGCTTTGGTCCCCCGATAGTAAGTTAGATGATTTGAGACAACTCAATTTTATACTCGAGAGTACACAAGACAATATGTATATGTTCGATTTTATTTCTCCATTAAGAGTTTTGTATGATAACCATTGACAACTTCACTTCTCCAATATTTTAATACTATTTTGGATTTTTTCAATACCTTATGTAAAATACAATATTTTAATCCAAACAATGGAGTCCATCCAAAGCGATCAAAACATTTTTGTAAAACTTAAGTTCACTATTTAAACATGCAAAAAATTGTAAAAATAAATAAAATAATAAAACAAAACAAAATATAATAAAGTTAAAGTTTGAAACCTTTGGGTCAGTTTTTATTTTCACTAAAATAAAATAAAAACAAAACAAAAACAATAAAGTTAAAGTTTGAAACCTTTGAGTCAGTTTTTATCTTCACTAATCACATTGGATTCTACAAATCCTTTTTGGGTTCAGCCCTAAAAGACAAACCACTTTATTGGGTACGGATCCATCCATATTCCTTTTCTCTGACGTCACCCCACACATTTTCCCTCCTGCTATTCGAGCACAATTTAATAATATTTAATTTTCCCTTTTTGCCCTTCTGCTTCTGTTCTTTCTGTCTCTCTGCCCTAATTCCAATCATCACCTCCATCACTTCCAATTTCATTCACTGTGTGTAATTTCACACCACCATCACCAGTTCACCATCACCATCACCATCACCGTCACCGTCATCGTTATCGTAACCGTTTTGTTGCTAATTGTTATTATTATCGATGGATCCACAGGTCCAGCAAGTACAATTGGCGGCAATTCTCGGTGCAGATCCGGCGCCGTTTGAAGCGTTGATCTCGCACCTGATGTCTGCATCGAACGAGCAACGATCAAACGCAGAGGAGCTATTCAATCTATGCAAACAAGTGGATCCTAACAGGCTCGTGCTTAAACTCGCTCATATGTTGCAGTTATCGCCTCATATGGAAGCGCGTGCCATGTCAGCAGTTCTGTTACGGAAACAGTTGACTCAGGATGAGTCGTTAGTGTGTAACTCGTTATCTCCTGAGACTCAGTCTTCAGTCAAATCTGTGTTTTTGAATTGTGTGCAGAATGAACAGGCCAAGACGATAATGAAGAAGTTGTGTGATGCGATATCGGAATTAGCTTCGGTTATTTTGTGAGATAACGGTTGGCCCGAGCTGTTACCGTTTATGTTTCAGTGTGTTTCGTCGGATAATTATAAGCTGCAGGAGTCTGCTTTGTTGATATTTGCACAATTGTCGCAGTATGTAGGCGAGAGTTTAATTCCGCATATTAAACATCTTCACGGAGTGTTTTTGCAGTGTTTGACTACTTCCGGAAGTGCAGATGTGCGAATTGCTGCGTTGAGTGCCGCGATTAATTTCATCCAGTGCTTGTCTGGCGCTGGGGATAGGGATCGGTTTCAGGATTTGCTTCCGGCGATGATGCAGACGCTGACTGAGTCGTTGAATGGTGGACAAGAGGCTACAGCGCAAGAGGCGCTGGAGTTGTTGATTGAATTGGCTGGAACGGAACCGAGGTTTTTGAGGAGGCAGAATAGTGAGCAAACTGCTTGTACTGTTACAGGTATAACTTCTAAAGGACTAGAACAATACATATAAACAGAATAAAAGTGATCAGTTTTACAACGTGTTCATGATTGTTCCATATGCAGAATGGTAAACAAATGGTACAAGAAGGGGCCTTGACTGCTTTAGCATCAGTTGCTGATTCATCACAGGTGAATCTACACAATCACAATAAAAAAATGTCGACTACAATTAGTTATATACTTCAAATGCTTAACTTGGGTGTTTGGTGCGTTAATAGGAATACTTCCAGAAGTACTATGATGCGGTTATGCCATACTTGAAAGCTATATTAGTGAATGCAAATGATAAAGCTAATCGTATGCTTCGAGCCAAAGCCATCGAATGCATTAGTCTTGTTGGAATGGCTGTTGGAAAGGAAAAGTTCAGAAATGATGCTAAGCAGGTAAGTTTTTTAGTTTTGAACAAAAAGTCGGTCACTTCTTTTTGTTTTGAGTTTTTAATAATCTTGAAAATGGTTGCTGATGGTCGGTTTTAGGTGATGGAAGTTCTTATGTCGTTGCAAGGATCTCAAATGGAGACTGACGACCCCACCACAAGTTATATGCTTCAAGTAGGAGTTATTCTAATAAAAAGCATATCGGATATCTAATGTGTGTTATCTTTCTAACTGTGTGCATGTGTGGCGTTACAGGCATGGGCCAGATTATGCAAGTGTTTGGGGCAAGATTTTCTTCCGTACATGAGTGTAGTTATGCCTCCGTTGCTTCAGTCTGCCCAACTTAAACCTGACGTGATTATCACATCTGCCGATTCAGATAATGAAATTGAATCGGATGACGACAGGTATCAATGTATTGCTTGCATTTAGTTTAACAACTTTAGAGGTGGTTATGAACATAACTTATCTTAATGCTATTTCATATTTTTTTGACTTACAGTATGGAGACCATCACACTTGGTGATAAGAGAATAGGGATAAAGACTAGCGTACTCGAGGAGAAAGCTACAGCTTGCAACATGTTGTGTTGTTATGCCGATGAGTTAAAGGAAGGTTTCTATCCATGGATTGACCAGGTTGGTCTACATGCATAATACATTATTAACTAGGGCCGCAAACGAATTGGACGAACACGAACAAGACCTTGTTTGTGTTCGTTTGTTAAGAAATATGTGTTCATGAACTGTTCACGAACACTTACTGAACGAGATTTTATTTTCGTGTTCGTTTGTTAAGGAAATGAATGTGTTCGTGTTTGTTTGTGTTCGTTTGTTAAACTTAGGCAACGAACGAAAATGAACGTTCATGAACACAAATGGAAGCAAAAAAACACAAACGGAAAAAAAATGGGCACAAACAAGTGTTCATGAACAAAACATATAATGCACTGACATTATTAATGATTTTATTTGTCGGAATTTTGAAGTATTTAAATAAAATATAAAAACAAAAAACACTAAAGAACTATTGAACACAATAGAACATAAACGAACACGTTACCGAACGTTCACGAACATAAATAAACGAAGATGGCCTCTGTTCATGTTCGTTCATTTAACTAAACGAACGGAATTTCTTGTTTGTGTTTGTTTGCATAAGCGAACTAACACAAACGAACTTCCCGCCGAACAGTTCACGAATGGTTCGCTGAAAGTTTGGTTCGTTTTCAGCCCTATTATTAACAAATATGTTATCTTGGTGTTTATTAACATATACACTGGTCAGGTTGCCCCAATACTAGTGCCGCTTCTCAAATTTTATTTTCATGAAGAAGTTAGAAAAGCAGCTGTTTCAGGTTTGAGTGCCAATTCTTTTCGCAAATTGAGTATTCGAGGGTTAATTCGTATTTATTTAACTATTTTGCTTTTCTGTTTTAGCCATGCCTGAGCTCATGTGCTCTGCAAAATTAGCTTTAGAGAAAGGGCTTGCTCAGGGTCGTGATGGATCGTATTTAAAACAGCTGTCTGACTACATAGTTCCATCATTAGTGGAAGCTTTACATAAGGTTATGGTCGTTTTTTTTTTCTCCTAAAGATAATTGCATTTCATAGTGCTTGTAACTAACTCTCTGTATGTCTGTTGCAGGAGCCTGATACAGAAATTTGTGCAAATATGTTGAATGCGTGAATGCCTACAGGTTGGCCAGTTTCTGTGTTAAACTGTTTCTTTTTTTGTTTTAAATTGTTTTTTTTTTCATAATTTTGATGACTTTAGTGTGTAATTTGACAAATTCTGTCAGATATCTGGTCCACTTCTAGATGAAAACCAGGTGAGAAGCATCGTGGATGAGTTAAAGCATGTGATCATTGCCAGTTCAAGCAGGAAAAAGGAACGCGCTGAAAGGACCAATGCTGAAGATTTTGATGCCGAAGAAGGAGAACTACTTAGAGAGGAAAACGAGCAAGAAGAAGTCTTTGACCAAGTTTGTTCTTTTAACATTTTTTTATCTCTAGTACAATGGCAAAATAGACGGGCCTAACGGGTTGGTTAATGATCAACGCACTTTTGTCTAACAAAGGTTCTCTTGTAATTTTAGTTAGTTTCTTTATTCAAATAATATTATGATTTTCTTAATTAAAAGGTTTTTTTTAGGGTAACTTTGTAGAATAGTAACCAAGTTTGAAAATTGTTCCATTTAGGTCACTCAAGTTTAAAAAGTGTTCCAATCAGGTCACTCAACATTCATTTTTCATTAAAATTAAGGGTTTTCATCCATTTCATAGTTAACCGTGGTGATGTGGATTTTTGTTTCTTTTTTCTCTTTTATTTGATACTAGCGTCGAGCGATGATGTGAAGTTTAACTTGTTTTTTTTTATTTTTAATGTAATTAAAGTGTTTTTATTTTTAATAAATATAATTTCATATATTAAAATAATCCGACTCAAACATCTTATGCTTCATTTTTTTCTTGACACGTGGAAAAAAGGACATTGCTCGATTTGAACGTTAAATATCTAATTGGGACAAAAACGATATGAGTGACCTAATTAGAACACTTTTAAATCTCGGTTACTATTCAGTGACATATTCCCTATTTTTATATAATGATATAGGGGATTTTATGCAATAAATATACACTCTGGGCGACTTTCAACTCGTTTGATCACTTCTTTGTTTAGCAAAATATTGATTTTACCCGTTAGACATCAAACATATATATATATATAAGAGTAAAGTACATGGATGGTCCCTGTGGTTAATCAAAAATTTGGATTTAGTCTTTAGCTTTCCAATAGTACACGGATGGTCTCTGGGGTTTGTACTTTGTAACGCAGTTAGTCCTCAACTCTTGCCAAAAGTACATGGATGGTTCCTATGGTTTGCACTTTGTAGAGCATTTAGTCACTAAAAGTTGGGGACTAAATGCGTTACAAAGTGCAAACCATAAAGACCGACTGTGTACTTTTGGCAAAAGTTGAGTACGAAATGCGATATAAAGTGCAAACCATAGGGACCATCCGTGTACTTTTGAAAAGCTAGGGACTAAATCCAAAATTTGGTTAACCACATGGACCATCTGTCTACTGTACTATATTTATAATAAAATGGGTTGATATTACCACATGTAATTTGTAGCAAAAATAGATTTTGTAAATTATAGAACTCTATTTTCTGATTCCCTGTTTCTCGCTACAGGTTGGTGAAATCTTAGGGACTTTAGTAAAAACATTTAAAGCCTCTTTCTTGCCTTTCTTTGATGAGTTATCATCTTATTTAATGCCAATGTGGGTAAGTAGATAATCTTTATCCCTTTTCTCGGTTGATTTCACGTTTTATCCAGTGATGAAATGCATGTTAGCAATTCTATTTGTTTCTTTATTGTTTAAATAATTGCGCACACCTTCACTTTATTGAAGGGCAAGGATAAATCATCTGAAGAGAGAAGAATTGCTATTTGCATCTTTGATGATGTTGCAGAACAGGGTCGTGAAGCAGCGTTAAAGTACGAATACTTGTCAAATTTTTCTCTAGAGGCGGCAAAATGGGCGGTTGGGTTTGGGTGAAAACGGGTCAAGTTGGGTTTACCTGAAACCTTTTTGTCATTGAACTTTAAATTCTTACAAGAGTAAAATGCCATTTTTGTTCCTGAGTTTCGGTCAGTTTTGCTACATTCGTCCAAAGGTTTGTTTTTCCGCATCTGGATCCAAAAGGTTTGAAATCTTGCCATTTTCATCTGGCTTGTTAACTCCATCCATTTTCCTCCGTTAAGTCAGGGGTATTTCCGTCATTTTTTGCTAATTTAAAGAGAAATTCGGTCCTTAACACTTTATGTAAAAAGACCAACTATCTCTGGAAAAGGCCGAACTACCCATTAAGTTAAAACAAGATGGAAATACCCCTGACCCAACGGAGAAAAATGAATGGAGTTAACGAGCTGGACTAAGCAGTTAATGCGGTAAAATATCAGATATCGGTCAAGGACCGATATTTCAGATATCGGTTATCTCGGTGGGATATCGATGGGATATCGGTTATTTTAATATCATACTAAATTTATATATATAGCAAATTAAAACTAACAAAGTATACTCTCCTGTAATTAACAAATTAACATTTTGGAACTTGCAAAACACTAAATATTGTAACAAGTAGGAACGGACTAAGACTTAAAACACTAACATTTAATAGTAACAACTAACAACTAAGACTTAAAACACTAATAGCAACAATAAGAAGAAAGATGAATGGTAGAATTAAAAAGAAAGTACTGATATCAGGAAAATCGGTGATATATTGGTCCAATATCGGTCAATATCGCCCATATTATCGGTACTGATATTCTGACCAATATTTTGCCCTGATATCTCGGTAGGGGACCAATAACCGATATATCACTGTATATCGATATACCAGTGATATTAACTACATAGGAGTTGGATGAAAATGGCAATATTTCAAGCCTTTTGGATACAAATGTGGAAAAACAAACCTTTGGACGAAAGTTGCGAAACTGGCCGAACCTCAGGGACAAAAATGACATTTTACTCTTCTTACAAATAACTAGTGTATGAATTATGATATACAAAAATATCATTTCAACAATAGTTTACTTATTAAATCAAATGATTTAGGAAGTCTTGTGTGTTAAAATACCCTTTGGGTGACTTTTAATCCGTTTGACTTTTCTGACGCGTTTCTTTCAAGTTTATTTTTTTTAACTCTACCCTAATTATGTGTAATCTTTATTTTTCTTATTTTAATTCGCAAAACAGGTATTATGATACCTATCTTCCATTCCTTCTTGAAGCATGCAATGATGAAAATCCAGATGTCCGACAGGTCAGCTTGATGACCATCCCTTATTTTACGTCTAGTTGGTTATATACAAAATTACAAACTTACCCTTACGAATATTGTTTTCAGGCAGCTGTATATGGTCTTGGTGTGTGTGCAGAACATGGAGGTTCTGTTATCAAGCCTCTTATTGGAGGTAAAGTAGATCTCACATAAACAAAGTCAACTCTTTGCATTCAGATTTTGACTCTTTGACCTTTTTGTTGACTTTCTCAGAGGTCCTTTCAAGGCTAAATTTTGTTATAAGGCAACCCAATGCTCTCGAACTCGATAATGTGATGGCATATGATAGCGCTGTTTCTGCTTTAGGGAAAGTATGCCATTTTCATCGTGACAGTATTGATTCCGCTCAGGTAATTTCGACATTTTTGTTGCGTCATTTTTATTTTTATTAATTTAGTTTCAATAAACAATTTTTTTGTTGGTTGCCAGGTTATTCCTGCATGGTTAAGCTGTTTACCAATAAAAACCGATCTTGTTGAGGATAAAGCGGTTCATGACCTGCTTTGTTCTATGGTCGAAAGGTTAAAATCTTCTAAATCGTTTTTTTGAAGATTTACGAACTTATGAGTTATATGATATATAACACTTCTCTTTAACAGGTCAGCAACAGAACTCCTGGGCCCCAACAATCAGTATCTGCCTAAACTTATTTCCATTTTTGCCGAGGTTAGTTCAGATTCGTTAAACGCCAAACACCATCTAAACACTAAACTTAGTGGAACTAAAACTTTATTAATTGGTTAAATACCATAAAAATCAACATTTTGCACAAAAAGAATTATACCATCTTATTTGATCAGTTTAAGAGTTAATAAATCATGATTTTTTTTTTGCACAAGTATGTGCATTTTATACAAGTTTAGGGAAAGGTGTTAAAATTGGTCAAGGAACTTTTCGTGTATATTTGATAAGTTTAGGGATTTTAATATATCAAAGTTAGGTTGAGAGACCTTTTGTGTAAATTAAGAAAGAATGTTGGTTTTATTGGAATTAACCGTTATTACCAATTCATTTGTTGCGATATTGATTTTATGTGCGGGGAAGGACCTTGCCTCGGAGCAAACCATAAACCGCATAGTCAACCTTTTGAGACAGCTTCAACAGACACTACCACCCGCAACATTGGCTTCAACATGGTCAACCCTGCAGCCCCAACAACAACTTGCATTGCAATCCATTTTATCATCATAACATCATCATCATATATATTTGCCGAAATGCGCTATTTCTGTTCTTTTTCGTGTGGCAACCACGAATAAGATGTTTTGTTGAGTGTGAAGTATGTCGAGTGCGTAAATTTTCAGTTATCAGCATGTCTATATTAGAATTTGAAAGATCTGTAGTTTTGAGTATTGTGAATTTGAGATTGTGAGTATGTGGACCATATCATCTCCTAGTGAGGTTTTGGTCATCTTTCTTTACATGTTTTTATCTTGTATACTTGTTTACCAAACATAGGAAATTTTGAACTTATTTAGTAATATGTTTGAATGAAGTACTAGGTAAGAAAAGTAGTATGACTTGTGGAAACAACGAATACCCAATGAAACACTTGAAATAACTTGAATAATAAAAGTAAGGAGTAATAATTGAGATTAGAGTAAAGTGCAGTTTGCGTCCTTGTGTACTCCAACTGACACTTTGCAACCATATTTTGAAAAACCGTCATTTTAAGCACTTGACGTTTCCTAAAGCCATCAATCTACCCCCTGCTGTCTGTTGACATTATATTTTTGTTAGGTTGAATGTGAAATCACAGTTATACCCTTTCGGTTTACATCCTTGTGGTTTCTAATAACTGACAAATTAAGTCCTTGAATAAGTTTAATGATTCCTGCAAAAATGTTTTAAAATCACCTAAAATAACTACCAATTTAGTTTGAGCCTGCAAAGTCAAATGACCATTCCAGCCTTGAATTACACAATGAACCTGCAAATTCAAATGACCATTACAGCCTTAAATTACATTAAGTTTGACCCAACCTTCAATTACACTAAGTTTGACTCTGCAAAGTCAAACAAACCATAATCTGTTTTGATTTTTTTTTGAACGACCAACAAATCAATCCTGAGAGTAACCCGAGTCGTCCACCACCACTTCCGGGAAACCCGGTAACCCACCCGCCCGTAGGCACAACGGTGAAATTACCGGTAAAACCCGTTTAGCTCAAGGATCGAACCCAGGTTTCCCTGGGTCTCCTATCATTGCCCACCAGTGCCTCACTCTATTTTGCACCAAGTGGGATTCGAACTTGAGTCTTCACAGAAGAACTCAAATCCTCTTACCAGTTGAGCAAGAGGTCATTGGCATAATCTGTTTTGATTTACACAATGAACATTATAGTTTGACCTTGCAAAGTCAAACCATCCATAATCTGTTTGAATTACACAATGAACCATACCAAATTATTAACCATTAAACACACTGAAACTGTTTGAAATACACAGTTTAGTTACACAAGGGAATTAAGTCATACATCAAAAATTACTTAATAAACCATCAATTGAATTAATAAAACATCAACTGATAAGTCATACCATGATCTTGGTTAAAATTACTTACTTCTTATACCAAGATCATCAAAAAAGTCCCTAATAGTCATCGTTAAGGTTATCCTAGCTGATATTATATATGCTACGTTGTTGGTGGTGACTATTCGATCCTCTGATGCCCAGGTGGATACTGCAGGTTGAGGATCGGACGACCATAAACCATGACCACCACCTGGATCACCACGGCTGCCTCACTTCAACTACAAAAACTAGTAAAATTTACCAAGTGAAATTGTTAATGAACCATTGTTTACATGCACACTGCAGTTTAAGTCAAACCGTTACACCATACATATTACGTCAAACTATTACACCATTGTTTACATGCACATTGTAGTTTGACTTTACTAAGTCAAACTGTTAATGAACCTATATAACCTATTACACACACGAACCTATACACACCATACACATCACAGTTTGACTTTACTATTGAACCTATACACACTATATATTGATCATACAAACTATTAGACTATGCACAATGTAGTATGACTATACAATGATCATACAAACTGTTACACTATGCATGTTAAACTATGCACATACTACCTATTACACACATGAACGTACACACTGTAACATTTTAATGCATAATCTTGTGAAGGTTGCAACTAATTTATTCTATAATTTTAATGCATAAACCGTATTCTATAACATAAATTGTGTTTTAATTGATAAACTATAACATTTGATTAAGTCAAACTACTGATTCTATCCCACTTCATGAATCACCATCTCTTGTTACGGATTCTATCCCGATTTACTAATTCACATAATCACATAATTTGTTTTGTTTTTTTTTTAACAATCACAGAATCATCATCATCTCTTTAACAATCACAAGGGGTAGGTGTCTTTCCCAATTGTTACCAAAGTCGATAACACATGCCCGAAGCATGTCTTCAAGAATCTGGATGGTAACACTCACTTTGACCATCAATTTAGGGATGGTATGCGATGCTCATATCTAAGCGTAAGCCTAAAGATTTCTGCATTGATCACAAGAGGTGAGATGCATAATGGGGGTCTCGATCAGAGATGATGGAGATTGGCACTCCGTGCCAAGAGACTATTTTCTCTTGGTAAATACTAACAAACTTGTTGTACTTACCTGTTTTCTTGATTGCAAGGAAGTGACCTGACTTAGTTAAGCGATCCACAATCACCCGAGTGTCGTTTCCGCTTGAAGTCTTGGATAATATGGTAATAAAATCCATGGAAATTTCCTCCCATTTCCACATTGGTAGTTCTGGTTGTTGGAGCAGACCATATGGCTTTTGGTACTTGATCTTGACTCTAGAGCAGGTTAAGCATTTTTTTACATAAGTGGTTATGTTAGGTTTCATGTTTGGCCATGGCTTTTAGGTCTTGTTACATCTTGTCAGAACCATGATCCGGATGGGTGGAATATTGAGACTTGTGTGCTTCGTCCATCATGAGGTCTCTCAAATCCCCGTGCAAAGGGACCCATATTTGCTCCATGACATAGTAAATACAGTCCGATTTAGTTTTGTTCATGCCCCACATGGATTCGGCCGGAAGGTTTTCCTCTTTCAAGGCTTCAACTTGGGCCAAACGGATTTGATCAGGTAACCAAGTGTGAATGGTGAGTTGCAAAGCTCGAACACGTTTGGGTTTGGTTTCCTTACGACTGAGCACATCAGCTATAACGTTAGCCTTGCCCGATTGGTATTTGATAACACAGTCGTAATCATTTAGGAGTTCAACCCAACGACGTTGTCGTATGCTTAACGCCTTATAATCCAGAATGTGTTGGAGACTTTTGTGATCGGTGTAAATTATGCATTTGGTACTGTACAAGTAGTGTCTTTAGATCTTGAGAGCAAATACCATAGCTCCCAACTCTAAGTCGTGTAGTTATTATAATGGATTTTCAGTTGGCGAGAGGTGTAAGCGATGACTTTCTTGCGTTGCATCAGAACGCATCCGAGACCTTGGGATGAAGCATTGTAGTATACTACAGAGTCATTGGTTCCTTCGGGTAAAGATAGAATAGGCGCACTGTAAATTTTTGCTTCAATAGCTGAAAAGCGGATTCTTGGGTGTCACCCCATTTGTAAACAGTACCCTTATGAGTCAAAGTGGTAAGCGGTTGAGTGATTTTAGAGAATCCCTAAATGAATCTATGATAATACCCTACGAGTCTAAGAAATTAGCGCACCTCAGTAGGAGTTATCGGTGCAGCCTAATTATTGATGGAATTGATTTTGGCTGGATTGACATGTATCATATCTTTGTTGACTACAAGTATGAGGAAATGGAATTCGCGAATCCAGAAGTCACATTTAGATAACTTAGCGTTAAATTATTCTATTTTAAGAAGCTTTAAGATAAGGCATAAGTGTTCTTCGTTCTCCTACTCACTCTTAGAGTAGATAAGAATATCGTCAATGAAAACGATGACGGATTTATTAAGGTATGGTTTGAAAACTCGGTTCATGAGATCCATGAAGACCACGGGTGCATTGGTTAACCCAAATGGCATGTCCAATACCTCGTAGTGGCTATACCGAGTTCGAAAAGCAGTCTTGGAAATGTCTTCATTTCGGACTCTCAACTAATGATAGGCCGGTCTCAGAGCGATTTTTCCCTTAAAGTTTGTCGAATAAATCATCAATGCGTGGTGGTGGATAGCGATTCTTGATAGTTACCTTGTTCAACTCCCAGTAGTCAATACACATATGGTAAGTCCCATATTTCTTTTTGACAGGAAGAACTGGGGCTCCTTAGGGTGACAATCTGGGTCGAATAAAACCTTTATCTAAAAGCTCCCGAAGTTGGGTATATAACTCTTGTAGTTCATTCGGCACTAGTCGATACAGTGCTCGAGCAATGGGCGCTGCTCCAGGATTTAGCTCGATTTAGAACTCGACTTGCCTATTGACGTGTGTGTGTATATACATGTTTTTACGAAGAATTTTACACATGAACTCGGTTTTAATATTTATAAAATGATTTATACCTTAACATTAAAACACACACAAAAGGAAAAATCATATATGTAGTAAATTATAGGTAAGAACCAGATTTCGATCCATGAACGCGGGCGGACGCATATGTACTTAAACTGTTGTCATTGGTTTACTGGTAAAAAGGTAGGTGAATGAAGTTTTTTAACTAAAATTATCTAAAAGTATATTTTAAAACATAAAAGACCCAAATATAAAAAATATATTATCTTATTTTATCAACAACCTAAGCATGTTAACTAAGTCGGACATGTCATGGAGGCACTCGATCAATCTTCCAATTATGTAGACAATTGGTATCCCTTTCGGGAATCCTAACATGATAATTATTCGGAATGTTAACGCGATAAACACACTTTAACCACCTAAAATTATTCATTAGCGAGCTATTATGCAAATATTCTAAAAATAAGTTAGTCATCGTTAAGAGTTTTCTAACCCCACTTATCAAGGAAAGCAACACCGAATCACAATACAACCACCGAGACAAGCATAAAGTAGATCATATCACAAACTATTCCATTTTGCAAATCTTGAACATGAATCTACTAAGATAGCAATTTCAACCGAAATCACTAGACAAAGATCATGAACCATGTCAAGAACTCGCAATAACACCATCTAACTCGTTAAAGTCCTTACTGCAAGAAAGTTTTCTTGATTAAAATTAGATTTATGTTTTATTAAACCAATACCGGTTTCTAGTTTCATGGTGTAAACATATAAACAAATAAATAGTATACTAACAAGTGCTTAATCAATTTTCAACATATCTCAACTAAACATTCATTCATCGTCCAATATAACCAACTATAATCAAGAATCCAACATCAATGAAATATGTTTTCCATAGGATCATCAAGATTTAAACATGAAAAAGTACCAAAGTTTCATACAAACAAGATTAACATCCTATTGATTGTTCATAAAACAAGTAAACTAGTGTTTTTGGCTCAAAAGCTAGAATAATACATCAACTCATGCTTGAAGTGTGACCAAAAATCATGGAAAGAACAAGGATTCAAACCATAATCAAGCAAGCATTTGATGGATTGGATGATAAATAGGCTTCTATGCAACTGAAAGGCTTGAAATCGACCCAGAGAGCTGCTTTCGGAGCCCAGAAATTGCCCAGAAGATAGGAGAAATATCCAATAATTAATTAGAATGCGTCTGCTTTGTTTTATACAACTTTTCAAAAGTGCACGCCCGTGCACTATACAAGTCTAATCATGACGTCAGCTGCAGGGCATGGGTTAAGTAAGTGGGTGATTTGGCGGCAGAGTGCACGCACGGCCGTGCACATGAGGTGCACGGTCGTGCATGTCCGAGAAAATGGATGCACGGTTGGTCGCATGGGTGTGCTTCCGAGGATCAGAGGGCGTACGGGGTGCAGCCGAGACGCACGGCTGTGCATTAGTGAGAAACTGATTGCACTCCTGGCCGCACTGCTAGTGTTTTTGATGAATTGAACTTGCACGACCGTGCAGTTGGAGCTCACGACCGTGCATGACCTGTATTTCAGCAGATTATGCAGTTTTCATTCAAAATACCCGGAAACCCCTCGTTTTTCCAAATTTGCCCGTGGAATGTTGTTTAAGACCCGAAAACCCAAGAGTACACGATCAAATACCTAAACATCGAATATGTAGTCAAAAACGCGTAAAACAGGAGTAAAAATGAGGGACTAAAGCATGTACAATTAAGTGTATATCACCCATGCGGTGGAAGAAAATCTTTGGGAAAGTCACGAACGATAGGAATATCTTTGATCTTCTTTTCCTCAGTTTGTTTATCAGTGACAAGAGCAAGAAAAAAAAGCAACATGGCCCTTACTTAGACACCTCTGGGATTTCAAGTACAAGATGATACCTACAACAACACCATTATTTTTGCCCTGAACGGATAGGGATCTCCACTAGGAAGGGGGATATAAATGATTTTCTCTTGATAGATAATCTCGGCTCGGTTTTTAGACAACCAATCCATTCCGACAATAGTTTCGAAACTACTGAGTATGACTGGCATAGGTTGATATCAAGATCATGGCCGACTAATTTTAGCTTACATCCATTAAGGATATGTGTAACTTCATTCAGCTTGTCATTGGCTAGTTCAACGGTAATCTTAGATTCAAGAAGGGTTCGGGTTACTCCTATTAGTTTACCAGAGAACTAACAGACACAAAACTCCTGCCAGGACCGGTATCGAACAGAATAGAAGTGAACAAACCATTATGAGGAAACTCACTAGTGATAATGTTGGGGTTGTTTCTAGCTTCACTCGAGCCGATCATGAAGGCTCACCCTTTTCTATTATTCCCTCGATTGTTGTTGTTATTGTTAGTTCCATTACTACCCTTGTTACCACCGTTGTTACCACCATCAAAATTTAGGTCCGGGCAATCCCTCTTAAAATACCCTTATTTTCCACATTAGTAACATCCCTTGACATTGGTACGTTGTTGTTGTTGCTATGTCTTGCTTGCAGTTAACACATGTAGTCTTTTGCTGCATAACCCATATTTCCGCACCGTTGGCAGCGGTTCTTCTTACACAGTCCAAAATGATGAAAGTTGCATTTTTTGCACTTGGGGAGATTACCGTTTTATGAACTCTGACCTTGATTGTTTGCTGGAGGTTGATTGAAAGTCTTGTGGTTGTCGAACTATCTCTGTTTTTGTGGCGGTTGGTTGAAGCCAAAATTCTTACTTTGTTTTCCATCCTATTTGTGTTTGTTAAGTAGTAGCAGAGACAGAAGCACCACGTTTTGGTGGTGTACCTTGTGCAACGGCTTGATCTGTGAGCTTATGCGCAATTCTGATGATTTGTTGAATGGTCGGAAGGTTAGTAGAAGTCACCATACTTTGAATTTGTGGAACTAAACCATCAATGTATCTCTCGATTCGCTTTTAGGGTGGGTTAGACATGTTGGGGCACACTGTGGCCAGTCAATGGGAACGAGTGGTACAAGTTTTGATTTCAAACCCCACCATTTTAAGGTTCAAATACTTGGTTTCCTACTTCTAGATATCGTCCTTGTGACAATACTATTCCTTGAGCATGTCTTTAAAGTTATCCCAAGGTGTTGGATTTGCCATGTCTAGAAACAATCAAGAATGCGCCTAAATCCAAGATTTAAGCTCCAAAAGATGAACTAGGGTTTCAGAGATGTGTGTGATGGCTGAACTTTGTGAAAGAGGGGGAGAGGGAGACGTGGGATGTGAATGTTACGCAAGTATGGGATTTGGGTTGGGTTTATATATATATTTTTTTAAAACTAAGGAGGATCCATGGGCTCTATATTGAGATTTTTATAAAACCATGGCCTCTTTTTCTGATAAAGATACTATTTTACAAAAATTCCCCATATTTATAATTTTCTAGAAATCGTCACAAAATAGTAAAACACAAAATCAAACAACTTACACGTAAAAGCATGCCATTCACGTAATTTACACACTGAAAAGCATATAATTTCACATATAAATCCATTTAATGTATCCAAGCTTATTATTTCAGTTAATCACCAATGTTCGAGGACAGACTCGTGTGCGGTTTGGTAATTCACCTAATTTTCATTATGTGGGTGTTCGTGTTGTACCAATTGACACACTTAATTAACCCTAATCAAATATAATGTAATAATGAATGTTTGTGATAGCGCTAAAGATAACGGAGTTAACGTGAAAATGCCGGATGTCACAATCTATGTCCCGAGTTTGGTATATATTTTATTAATTCTTTTCATAGTTTTCTTGTTAATTATTACTATTGCTTTTGTTAATTATTTTCTATTATTTATTTTTTCAATTTACTACAAATTTTGCTACCCTTGTTATTAAGTTATTTTTAAATATTTGTTTCCCGTTTTTGCAACAGATGTCGCTACAACTCCTGCCTTTTGAAGTGTGGGCCTTCATAGATTGAAGTTATTAAAAAACATTTTATTTTTAAAGACTAAATATTTGTTACAAATAGGGTTGAATAAAAGGTTTAATTATTTTGGATTTTAGTGAGGTTTTATAGTTTTTGGGTTTAAGAATTTAAAGTGCGCTGGGCTCAAAGGGGATAACTAGTAGGTTTAGAAATAAAAATGAGTTTTCAAAAATATAGGGTTAAATATTAAAATTCTATTGCTTGAGTTATTTGTTTAATTGCATTCGTTTTGGGTTTTTATAACATATACACCTGTCAAGTTCTAAAACTTCTAGCACACACACGTTCGACCACCACTCTTCTTTTTAAATGATAGAGCATATATATATAGGATAAAGTTCATGCGGGGACTAGCTTTTAGGAGAGAACTTGAGAACTAGTGTGAATATAAACGAAATAAACCGAAAACAAACAATGAACCCCCACCCCACCACCACCAAAAAAACTAAAACCGCAACCCCCCCCCCCCCTAAAAAAACCCTATAAAAAACCTAAACTCCCACCCCACCCCTAAAACCTAAAAAAACCTAAATCCCCTACTCCCCAAAAACCTGAACCCCACCCAAGCTAAATTCTAAAGACTAAACCCTAAAGCTAAAAAAATATTAATTAAAAGTTGTGATTTTAATGGAAAATTTTTAAAAAATTGCGTGTTTTTTAAGCTTTTAGGTAATTTTGGTTGTTCATACTAGGTCTTGTGCTTCTCGCCATAAATGCTAGTTCATAACTGATCCTCTACAGGGTTCATACGAGAACCACTCTTATTGCGAGAACCATGAGAACCAGTGTGAACAGGGGGTATTATTGTAATTAAATAGTGAATGTTAAAAAACAAGGACTTCAACAAAATACTATTTCAAATTTAATTGTTCACAATCACGTCCGAAGATTTGATTTCCATCTCTGCAATCTTTGCACACTCTCTACAATCTCTTCTACAATCTCTGCACTTCAATTTCCATTAACAACATCACCATATCATCATACAATTTTGGGCACAAATTTAACAAAATCATTCATCATCGGTTACCGATTGTTATTACATTCAATAACCGATCACAAAATCATCGATTACCATTGATCGACATGACCTAGAAATAAAAAATCGTGTTCGTCTGAGTATTAATCGCTGATCGTCTATCTCTGCCAGATCTCAACTAGTCGCCAGTCACGTCATCTAACACTCGGTAAGGCTCCGATTATTACCGGTAGATATGTGTACTATAGTTTAAGTATTTGTTGTTATCGGTAATTAATTGTGATTTCTATGAATGTGATTCAAGTCGTTGATCCGTTAACTGTGCTTATTATGCTATTGCACGGACTTATACAGTGCCATAGCGGACCTAGTATATATATGTGAACCAAATAAAGTTAATAATATGATTCAAGTGCATAGTGAGTTTGAGAAATTTTCAGGATACGTGTAGATGATTCTGTGCAATTAGAATATGTCAGTGTTGTTTTAGGTAATGCACACGTGCATAGTGAAATTGAACAGTTTTGTGTGAGATACATGATTTTGTGTAATTATGATATGATGGTGTTATTGTTTCATATGATGCACATGTGCATAGCGAACATTAGCAGCTTTATTTAATATACATGTATATGATTTTGTGTAATTAGAATCTATTGATGTTGTTTAAAGTGATGCATATGTGCATTTTGAATTTGAGCACATAACATTGAACTTTACATACTGATTGATTTTAATTATCATTATAATAATATGTGATGCACATGTGCATAACGTTTACGGTGATGAAAAAAGTTGTTTAATGCACAAATTTAATTGAATTTGCATGTTTGATTATATTATGTTTCAATTATTATTGTAGACAAAAAATGAAAAGAAAGCGAGGAAAGTAACATTTGTGTTGAGATGGAGTGACGAAGGGGCAACAAAACTGCCAGATGATAAGGAAGGTGAATACAAAAAAGTTAAGCAAAAAGCTAAAAAAGGTTGGTTATTAGTCGATGATGCAGTTGGTAGTATACGCACATGCGCATCCAGTTGGTACTTTCATGTTAAACGATGTTGTTTGATGTCATGTGCAGTTACGACAGGAGCATAAAATACAAGGAATAGGACAAGTAAATGAAAGCATGGTGTGATGGATGATAAGGGCGATGAGACGGTGGAAAAAAATTAATGAAAGACAGTTGGATAGAATGAAGTTATACTGATAATTATGGTTATTTTTTGTATGGTGGTTTATATGTTAGTTATTTTTTAATGATAAGTTATATTTGTTTATTGGAACAACTATCTGATTGTTAATTCACGGTAATTTGATGTAATATGGTATGTATATGTTGGGAATGCACATGTGCATAAGGTGAATTAGTATGCATAGTGGTGATATCTGATGTGTTTCCGGATGGTTATATTTAGTTTATAATGTGTTCAAATGGTATATGGTGGTTGGTATAGTATTTGTTAGAAATGCACACGTGTCTATTGATGTGACGTAAACGTTTATGTTGCCAATGCACATGTGCATATTTATATCTTTTATGTATAGTGGTAATGTATGATAGTGTTTGGCATAAGACATGTAGTTTACACTGTTATATGGTGTTTAGTATAGTATATGTTGGAAATGCACAGGTACCTATTGATGTGATTTAATGTGTGGCATAGTTTATGTTGGCAATGCACATGTGCATAACGTAAAGGTAGTAATGTATAATGTTGTTTGACATAGTATATGTTGGCAATGAAATTGTGCATAATGTATACGTTACCATGTACAATAGGTGGGTTGAAAATGGAGTACATGTAGTTAAAACATAATGACATTAAAAACTATGCATTGATAAGTTTAGATGGTATAGTTTCAAAGTTGAAAATGCACGCATTGGGTAATGCACATGTGCATGATGTTGAAACAGTGGATACGTTGCAATGTATAATAGGTGGGTTGAAAATGGAGTACATGTAGTTAAAACATAATGACATTAAAAACCATGCATCGATAAGTTTAGATGGTATGGTTTCAATGCTGAAAATGCACGTGTTGGGTAATGCACATGTGCATGATGTTGAAACAGTGGACATGTTGGTAATTTATGTTAATTGGTAATGAATAAAACAGTGAATATTACACCGCTAAGTAGATAAAAGATAAGTCTAAACAAGGAATGTAAACAAAAAACAAGTAATAATCAATTTATAAGTAGTTCAAGTATTTTTTTGTTGTCCTTCTTTTGAACATAATATGTACTGATGTGTACAATGCTCAGTGTAGGATTGTTCCTATATATAACAAAAAATAAAATGAATAAAAAGAAGATATAAATATCATAATTAATAAAGTACGCACAATGTTTAAACGGTCAACAATTTATCATTTATCGGTGATGATTATAGTGGGTCAACAGTTTATCAGTGATGATTATAGGGGGTCAACAGTTTATGAGTGATAATTATAGGGTATTAGCGATATGATGCGCATGTGCATGGGAATGTGTTGATGGTTAACATATGATTATAGGGAAATGATTAAAAGGTGTTGGCAATGTGATGCGCATGTGAACGATTATGTATTAATGGTTAACAGTAAGATTAGTTATGATTGTGGGGTGTTGTTAACGTAATGCACATGTGCATGTTCATGTTAATGATGGTTAACGGTTTACGGATGACGAGTATGGGTGTTATCAACATAATGCACATGTGCACGATCGGTGACGAGTATGGGCATTATCAACATAATGCACATGTGCATGATCGTTGTATTGATCAATCAGATAAACAAAAAAGTTAACAATGTTAAATAAACAATGATACAGGAACATAGAGTAATCAAGAAAATGTTATTTTTTTTGAACAACAGTAAAACTTCTCATACCACAAAAGAAATACCAGCGCTGGTAAAACAGCAACAAGGGGTAAAAATCCAAACAAGAAAAAAAGTGCAGAACAAGAACATACTCTGCACATACACAGCCATACAAAACATAAAATAACAAAAAAATATATAAATTACCAAGGCTTGCTAACCCAGCCTTCCTAGCTATCAACACAGAACTTCGAACGATATTTTACCCATCCGAACGAGAGGTTAATAACATCCTCGAAAACTGACTCCAAAGAATGCTTGACCCCTTAAAGAGCCTGTTGTTCCTATCCTTCCAGATTACCCATAAAGTGGAGTTAGTTATACCCAAAAGCAATGTACTATTGACATAAGAATCAGTCGCGTATACTCCTGAACAAGCTGCTCTAGGGATGAGAAGCCTGTAAGGTCCCAGTTAGACCAAACCGAGATCTTCCTCCACACCGCCTTGGCTATCGGGCACTTAAGAAAAACATGCGTGACCGACTCCGAAACCCCCGCACACTCTCTACAGCTACCAGTAATGGTACTAACCCCTCTCGCACGCAGACTTTCCCCAACCGAAACCCGATTCTGCAGCAACCTCCATATGAAACCATTAACTTTAATAGGGACCCAGTGAAGCCACTCAGACACCTTAAAATCCGACCCAAAGCAAGCTTCTTCTAGGACTTTTCTAGCCGCTTGAACTGTGAACCTACCTTTCGCCACATTACCCCACTTCCACCCATCTGGCCCATCACTAAAACGGAACATTGACATCATCTCCTACAGATCCGAGACATCCATTAACTCTTCGCTGGAAAGCTTCTTCCTTCTCCATTTCCACGCCCACGAAGACACCACATTCATGTCCAACCCAACTCTATCTTGAATGAGACAAGACTTTTTAGAGTCTAACTCGAAGAGTCCTGGGAACAAGTCTTTAAGCGGAAGTCTCCCCAGCCAAGAATCATACCAGAACCTAGTGTTGTTTTCAGAACCCACTACCCTCCTCATAAAATCTTTAGAGCAAACCCCATATTCAGCAAGTCCAAATTTGTGGGTGCTGTAGCAATCGAGGTTAAAGTAGTGTCACCGGAAATTGAGTGTTCAACGGAAACTGAGTGTTCAACTACAACGACATTTTCTTTTTCTGATGTAGACATAGATTCAAGGGTATGGATATAAAAAATAGGTCTTTTATCAGCTGAAGTTGACCTAACTTTGTTAATGTCATCATCAGATTGACTCTCTGAGGAGGGTATATATGTGATGAATCAGAAGATGCCATCTTTATCACAAAGGGGTTACAAGTGAAATTATGTTTATTTGTAAGTAGATGACAAATAGCAATATAATCAGACTGAGTAATCGTATAAGGACACTTACAGTAGGAACTGGTAACAAAACATGAATTAGTAACAGAATGGGTGTAATAAAAAGGATGTAATTTGTTGTAATCACCGGATAAATAATGTATTCGACTGAGTAATCGTATAAGGACGAGCCGGATTAGTTATCGCAGTGGTGACTTATGAGCAGATGTATGAATGTCACCGGATGAGTTGTCGTCGTCGGAGTTGTCGGCGAAGAAGTTATCACGGTGGCGGGGCAGTGGTGTCGCGGTGGTGGCAGAGGTGATGTGTTAACTCCGATCAGCGGCGGCGGCAACGGTGGTTGTCACGGGGGTGGTAGCAAGTAATGATTTGAAGAACAGTACAGAACGAGGATATAAAGGTTGTTAGATGGAATTTCACTTTAATTACAAAAATGCCATGTGTTCACATTGGTTCTCGCGGTTCTCGCAATAAAGGGTGGTTCCTAACGGATCCTTATCCTATATATATATATATATATATATATATATATATATATATATATATTGGTAATGCTCAATAGGCTCTAATCCTCGTATGAAAACTAGGTGGAAAAGTTTTAGTATGATTTTATATAAAAGAAAATTTTATTTGTTTCTACATGTTATACCCAAACGCTTCCTATTATATTTACAAATATCAAAAACATTCTTTTTGGGTTTTTGGCATTTGAATTGTGTTTCCACGAGTCTCTTTATACGGATTATTTTTTTTTACATATTAAGTTTATATTTTGTACAAAACTTGAAAAATTTGGGTTTACCAAAGCGGTTACAAGAGAGTTTTGTGAATGTATCAGTTTATAGACGTGCAAAAGAGTCAAGTTTTTATTTTAACTGATGTGGATAAAAAGTCTTAGGAGGAAAAAGAACGAATGCTCTCACAAGAACAAATACTCTCTTTTTGGAGTTGAGGCAATCCCGAGAGGCGGGTGCTAATAAGTCGCCTCCAAACTCGTCAGCTTGACTATCAATAATTGGCCTTTCAAAATCCACATTATTCATCAAAACATTAAAAAACAAAGAAAGTAGATAAAAATACAATGCACATTATAAAAGCACTTGTCGCTTTATTTAATATTAGAACTAAAGCATTCGGGTTACAAGCCGTCAATCATCCAAACATCATCATCAAAGACCATTAATCCTAATTGCTAGTTGTCCTAAAGCAAAAAAAAAACTTAAACGTAAGATCTAAACAAAAGTTCTAAACATATTAGAGTTACAGTTAGGACCATTAATCTAGCAATCCACCACCATAACCACCTGCTCGCCCTTCCAAGTCGGCAACATCTCATGTGGAAGACGTAGGTATGGGTCTCTTTGTCACACCTTCTCATAGGGAAGCGTGAGGTGTGATCACCTAAGCTTTTCATATCATTCGATTAGTGTAAACGTCTATATGATTGAAAATAACCAATGATGATAATTGTATATAATACTTGAAATGATAATACAAACCAAAGTTTTTCATTTACTTACATGAACCATAAACTTCAAGTTTCACAAAATATGTTTAAACAAAATATACGACTTAATAACTAGGCTTTGGCATATATATATCATCGCGCAAAGGTGATAAATATAGGACGAACCCCAAATGGCATCATTTATGCATCCTTAGTCATTGAACTCAAAACCATGCAACGCTCTATATTTCCCTGAAATACATGTTAAATAAAACGTCAACATAATGTCGGTGAGTTCACAGGTTTTATTTGACACAAAAGAATTTTTAAAACATTTGATAAACTTTGTATTATAACTGGTATGCATAGTGTCAATGAAATTCGTTGATCAGTTAAT
Organism: Scalesia atractyloides; assembly: GCA_947069175.1. Classification (NCBI taxonomy): domain Eukaryota; kingdom Viridiplantae; phylum Streptophyta; class Magnoliopsida; order Asterales; family Asteraceae; genus Scalesia; species Scalesia atractyloides. The sequence goes on along the minus strand of CAMTDV010000004.1, from coordinate 77,485,288 downwards.
ATTTTGCAAGGACATTAACATACGTGTCGACATAAGCTAGTAAACAAACCTTGAAAATGGTCTGTTGTACTCAGCCTCTAAGTCCTAGTGACGCGCGGCTAGCCGGACATAAAAGCACTCCCATAGGGTCTCGGGGACTAGGAGTGGAGTTTGCCCACACTTAGTAGATCTATCCAATTGTTTCTCGGTTTGTAACGTGACTAATGGCTACTAATGCATACACTTATGCACACAAGATCTAGTTGATTTCACTCCATAACTACCATAGCATTATATAAACATGTATCTCTCCCTAATTTTGAAAACAAAATATTTCAAAGAGGGGTCGTGAAACTCACAATTTGCGTTCTGTGCTTGATGCTAGCAATGCATATAATGTTTAATCCGACCTATAAGTGTCCTATTTCAAGACACACAAGTCTAATCATTTGTATCGTGTACAAGTCTTTCACCAAAACCTCGTTAAGACTTATCATTGATTTGTTTGTTTTGAAAACCCTTGTTTGTTTAGACACGTTGGTGGGTAATTATCCGAATGACCATGTATGTATTCTATCTACACACACATATATATATATCCTTGTTTGTATAATGTCCGAGGCCTAACCCCTTGTATAACCTCGTGTCTCACACGATTGTTTATATTCTTATGTATAAAAATATATTCTTCTATCTTGTATCATCATTTCACTAAATCAATGGTAATTCAACGTACTTTTATCTTAAAATAAATATATTTTTCCTAGTTTGATACTTGTTAAAAATATTATTTTAACATTATACATGTTTACTTGTCATGTCTCGTTTGTTATTACCATTTCCTTGTCTAACTTCCTTGTATATGTATACATGTATATATACTTGTTTGTATTCTTTTCCAACTCATGTATGCGTTGTGTACTTGCACCCATAAGTATGTACATGTATATATACTTATTTATATACGTTTCAAATTGGTACTTGTGTCGTATTTGTACATATACGTATATACATGTACACTACTTATAACCTCGTATTTTACTAAGTATTAGGATATACGAAGACAGTATTTGGACGTATATGTATATATAATTCTATTCCTTGATTGATCCACACTTAGTTTCTTGTCGTTTTTTTCGGAAATATATTTCTAAGAAAATATATTCTTACGATCACTTAAGAATATTATAATTTTATGATCATTTGCAAATTTATATAAATTTCTTATATTGCATTGACAATATATATTTTCATTACTTGTCCAAAATTATATATACTTTGTGTCCAATATATATAGATATATACATATACTTAAATTAATCCAATGTTCATATCGTCGTTATATGTATGGGGAACTTGGATTCGTCATAGTAATGTATTTGTATCTTGTGTTTACTTCAAATGTTAAAACCTTGTCCAATGTATAGGTATTTTTTTGTATATTTTACCAAATATACACATATGATACTTAATATACAATTATTTCAAGTACGTATACCACTTGAATGTTTATACTTTTCCATGTTTGTGCCATATATATATTTATGGGAAAATAGTAAAATGAGAACCACCTTGTGAGAATCATGAGAACTAGGCCTTGCAAAAGGTTCTTCCAAAAAAAATCTCAAAAACCTATAAATCACATGTTTAAGTAAAAAAAATAAAAAATAAAAAAAAATGTCGTATGCACAAATTTACATGAGATGTAATTTTTTTATCGCCATAACAAAATTTACATCAGTGCGTAAACAAAACTTACATAGGCATAACTACCAACTCGAGAATTTTTTTTTTGTTTTTTCACAGATGTGTTTATAATATTTTATTTTATGTGTGTGCAAAAAATATGGCCCAACTCGCGTAAGAAGTAAGAATTCTCCTGGTTCTCACTACTCGTAACAATTCTTAATTGAACTTAAGCCATATATTTATGGCCTTAAATACATACTGATATTTCAATATTTATCCATGTATACTAAATACATATTTACATCCATTTTTATGTTCCTACAAACCCTAGATCACCATGATGTTATATTTTCTATACTTTCACCAAAAAACATATAATCCATACTTAGTGAAAATAATCCCTAGTTAATCATGTTTATAACATAAACTTGATATTTTGTAAATTTTGGCATAGTGTCCCCTAGATTAACCTCATTCCCCTTTAATCATCATCATCACCATCATTCTTTAATCATCATTATTATCAACATATCATCATCCTCAACAACATTAACAATACTTTTAGATCAAACATCTTGAATCATGAAATTTATACAAAACACAAAAAATACTCAAAAATAACTTTCATGACCATCCATCTTTCTAATTAATTTCCACCATACCATTTATACTTTCTAGCATGTTAACCCACTTTTAAATCACAAGTTTAATATAAGTATCCTAGTTTCACCGTCTTCAAGATCATCACAAATCACCCACATTTCTTAACTTATATCTGATTTCTTTTGAATTTTCAAGTGTTTTTACTTTTATCTGACACTTTGTTGTGTTTATATTTCCTTTAGTGATTAATTAGACGATATGAATTGGTAATTAGTATTTGGATACCCTTGGATATAAATACCCTAGATAGCACTTGTTGCTAGCGATTAATTATCATTGATCATGTACTAGTATTAAATTAGCGGAAATTACAGTCTCGTTGCTCGGATAGGACAAATTATAATACATGTGTATTTGTTGGTGCATAATGTCTATGTCTTAGTCTTATATCGAGTCTGTATAGTATAGAGCTGAATAGACTAGGTGAATGAAGTATTTATGAACAATGTAAGCAAGTTCGCCCATGACTATCATGTATAGCCAAGTTCGTCCGAACTTGCTAAGGCAAGTTCGGGCGAACTTAAGTGTCTCCTAGGGCGAACTTGCATCACTATAAATACCTAGCTAGCCTACTTCATTTGTAACTTTGGCATTTCAGAGGCGAAGCTCTGTCAGTTTGTAACCAGAACATTTGATCTATAAAACTGACGATTAACTGATTAAATCTTGTCTATTGGTAAACACGACGTAATATTTCCGCTATTATGGACGTTAGATATCAAATTTAGGTTCCTAAGCATCGAAGATCGGTCCTACAAGTGATATCAGAGCTAGAACAACCTGATTTGATAGTATCAAGACAAGAACACTTCTATTTCTACTCCATTCTTCTCTTTTTTTTTTAACTTTTGAACATAAAATAAAGAATTCACGGTCAAAATCTTTGAATTTTGAATATATCATGTAAAATACAACAAAGATAAACCCTTGAAAGATTAGAGACCAAATTCAACCGAATTCATAAATTTGAAAAAAACCATGTTTTTTGAAAACCTCCTTGATCGAACTTGTTGGCCAGGTTCGACCGAACTTGTACTAAAACATCACTTTTCAAGTGATTTTTAGCAAGTTCGCTCGAACTTGAGTAGTTTTTGACGAAATTTCAGCTAAGTTTGCTCGAAGTTACACAATTTTTCATTGATTTTACATCAAGTTTGACCGAACATTGTGTAAATTTCAAAGAAATTTAAGTTCGCCCGAACTTACTAGATTTTTATCAAATTCTTGAAGATAAGTTCGCCCGAAGTTCTGTTGGATTTGTGTTTCAAGTTCGACCGAACTATAAGCAAAGTTTTCAAAACAAATCTAGCAAGTTCGACCGAACTTGTTAAAAAAGCTGAGAATTCTTCATTTGATATTACAAGTTCGACCGAACTTGTAGTAGATCTAATTGTTTTCAAAGTTTTTGAAAATTTTCAGAGTACACGTTTTGTTATTCACAATGGAGGATCAACTAAGAGCTTTTATGTCCGGAGCTAGTTCGTCAAATGCCAATGTGATCAATCAAGTCAATCTTGATAATGAAATGGGAACGACTCTCAAACCACCCAAGCTGATGAGCATGGACGAGTACGAAGCATGGAAAGAGAAATTTACTTACTGGGTTCAAGCCATGCACTTCGCTGGCTGGGTGTCAATTGAAAGAGGCTACACTGTTCCGGTAGATGAACATCAACTAGTTCTTGAAAAGTACAACTACTCGACGGTTCAGAAAGAAGAATATATCGCTGAAAAAAAAGATGATCAGTCTCATCCAACAGTCTGTCAAAGAAGATATCCTGATTTTGCTACCAGAGTATACTACTGCAAGAGATCTTTGGTTGTCATTACAGAAGAAGTATCTAGGCAGCGCCGAAATGATCAAAAGCAAAAAGGCACTTATCCTGAAAGAGTTCGATATCTTCACTATGCTAAAGAATGAGACCATAAAGCAAATGATCGAGCGTTTCTGTCATCTTAAAGTGCAAATGCGAAGACACGGTCTCGAAAAGACAGAACAAGAATACATTGACAAACTTGCTGACGCACTACCAGAGGGTGAATGGACTACGTATTTGATGGTTCTGAAGAACAATGATAAGTGGGATTTTTTCAAGTTATCGACGTTTATCGATAAACTCGAAGGCCACGAAATGGAACTTCTGAAGATGGCGAAGTCATAAAACGCTAATGTTGTTCAAGAGGTCGGTCTGTATTTCAAAACCGGAATGCTAGATAGTGTTTCGAGTCCTAAAATTCAGACGGCTTTTAGTGCAAACATGAATGCCTCTCCACAAAATCAGAATCAATTACAGCCTCAGTATGATCAGAGTCCTCAAAGTTCTTACTCAAGCACTGGTCAAATTCAACTTATCAAAGCCAAGCGAACCAGAATCAACAACAAAGTTCTGATCCGAATGTATATAAATGCAACATCGCAGTGAATTTGAACATTGTTGTTTCAGAACAAGCTGCAAAACAACATATGTCACTACTCGCTACCGTATTAGAATCTTATGAATGTCTTGTTGCCGGTAAGATCGAAAACCTCGAGATGACCGCAGGAGATTATGACCAGGTAGACGAGGAAGAACTCGAACTAATGGAAATCAAATGGTCCTTAGCTTCGATCATCAGGAGAGTGACAAAGTTCGTTGCACTCACAGGCCGTGGCATAGGAAATTCCAGCAATAAATTAGGTTTTGACAAAACCAAAGTCACGTGCTTTAGATGCCGTCAAAAGGAGCATTTTAAAAGAGAGTGTAAAAACACGGAAGCAACCGGAAATCAAAGTCCTTTCGGAGGAGGAAATGAATATTACAAAAAGGCACTTCAATATAAACCATTTCCGAAGAAAACTCAGGTTGAAATCCAAGAAAAACCTGACAATAGCACCACTGAGAAAGCTATGGTGGCATCCAGAGAAGATGATGGTTTTGATTGGAATTCTTACATTGGGAAAAAGACCGAAGTTGCTTTGATGGCGGAGATAGTTGAAGATAGTTCTGCAGAGGAAGCAGCGGCAGCAACTGAAGCAGCGACAGCAGCAAAAGAAGCAACTACCGAACAAGTTCTTCTGGAACAATATTTGCATCAACAACGAGAAGAAGAGGAATATATCCATATGCAGAGACAAGGAATTTTATCCTCTAATTCTTGTAACAGTTTTGCAGGTCATTTTGATGACAGTTCGAAAGAACAAGTGGTTGAGGAGAAAAAGATTAATGAAGTGATCATTGATGTCACTCAAGAAGTGAAAGTCGAAGACCTCAAGGACATGGCAGATAAAGCTTTAATGGCGAATCAAACCAAGGTAGGTACAGAGGTAAAAATTTTCGAGAAAGAAGTTGTCAAAGTACAAGTTGTTGAGGTTGAGAAACCTTGTACAAAATGTACTGAACCTTGTGTCGAATGTGCCGAAAAATCAAAGATCGTCGCTGAAAACAATGTGCATAACGAATTGTTGAAATACGATTATCGCACAATGAAAGAAGCGTATGATAAAATGAAAAATGATTATGGCAGACTCGACAGAAATAACATCGAACAACATGATAATATAAGTGACGATCCTAATGTTGTAATGTACAAAATTAAGGATTCGGATAGACTATACTTTGATGCTAGCTTCCGATTCAGAATGTGAAGGAAGAATTGCTTGATAAATTCTTTAAACTCGTGGAAGTCACATCAGAGGAGTTGGAAATTAACGAACGAAAATTCTATTCCAAACCTAAAAGAAACAACTACCGAAGGAATGGTGGTGATCATCCGGAAAACCGGAGAGCAGGGTTGGGCCTAGAAGAATCAGATGAACAAGTAAAGAAAGTGTCACCATTTCATGAATATAAAAACAAAAACATGAATTTTGTATATGGGACAAACACGGTTCATGAAGAGAATTTGATTGGTAAACAATCAAATGATGAGTTTAAAACGGAGAAAGAAATTCGAGATAAAGCCAAGGTTACAAGTGGTGCCAAAACATCAAGTGGGGTAAAACCACTCACTAAAGGACATCCACTTGATAATCAGACATGTTTCAAGTGCAACGAAATAGGTCATATTGCACGACAATGTCTGAAATCAAAATCGGTTTATTCTCGAAGAAGAGAATCAAATGTTGTAAAACCAAGGTATCCAGAGTTTGAAAAACCAATCAAGATTTTGAAAAGAAATGAATCTTTGCCAGAAGTTAAACATAGAATAGAAAAGAAGTTTGAGAATTCTACTTTTGAAAAAGGAGAAACTTCTAGGGCAAACGAAACAAATTTTATATCAAGAATGCTAATATCAAATCTTAAGCTTGGATTACCAAGAAAAGATCAACAACATCTGGTGTTATTAAGTCTGAGCTGGTAAAGACTGATAACATGAAAAAATCTAAACCTGAATCACTAAGTCTGATCCTGTTAAGACTAGTGATAGCAAGAAAGAATCAAAATCTGAAATCATAATTGAAACCACATCTGAAACTGTCAAAAATACAAGTGGTAACAATTCAAAAGATAAAAAGTCGGTAAAGTTTTCAAACATAAACATCATAGAAAATTTAGATGAAGAATTCGATTATGCTGATGATTGTGAATTTGATTTTGATAATGCTTATCCAATTCAACCCAAGACAAAAAAGGCTTGGGTCTCGCTTTTTAAATAGATTGTTAAAATGTGCAGGGACTCTAGAGATCCATACTTTCAAAGTGGATTTTGGATAGTGAAGCGATATGACGGGAATGAAGGCGTTGCTATTAGACATTAAAGCTATCAATGGTGGATATGTTGGATTTGTAGGAAATCAAGGTGGAAGGATAGTCGCCGAGGGAAAACTCTCCAATGGCGTAGTTTCATTTGATTGCGTGAACTATATTGCAGAACTTGAGAACAATCTTCTGAATATACCGCAGATTTTTGACAAGTTATTTACAGTCCATTTCAACGACAAAGAGTGTATTATCTTGAAGCCGGGATTCAAAATACCAAATGAGTGGATTCTGATGCGAGCACTGTGAGAGAATGATTTATATGTTCTTGATATGGGTGTTGCTACTACTTCATCAAAATCAGCACACTGTTTTGTATCAAAGGATACTGAAAAAGATTCTATTCTTTAGCATCGTAAGATGGGGCATATTCATTTGCGAAAAATGAATTTCTTGGTTCATAATGATCTTCTAGAAGGCGTAAATCTTCGAAGTTTTTAGATGTCTGATCATTGCTTGGAATGCAAGAAGGAAAAGCAGATCAAGAAATCTCATCCAAAGAAAATTCTAAACTCAATCAAGTTGCCATTAGAACGTCTCCACATGGACTTATTTGGTCCTGTAAATTTTCGAAGCATCTCAGGAGACTTATATTGCTTGGTCGTGACAGATGACTATTCGAGATATTCGTGGGTATTCTTTCAAGAATCAAAAGACGAAACGTTCGAAAACTTGGTTATTCTATTCAAGAAACTCGAGAATCTTTATCTTCTTCCGGTCAGACGCATTAGAAGTGACAATGGCATAGAGTTTAAGAATAACAAAATGAAGGAATTCTGCAATGCAAAAGGGATTCTGCACGAGTTTAGTGCTCCCTATACTCCACAACAAAACGGAGTAGCTGAACGGAAAAACAGAACTTTGATTGAAACTGCGAGAACCATGCTTGCAGATTCTAAACTTCCTATCAGCTTCTGGAGTGAAGCGGTTGCTGCGGCTTGCTACACGCTAAACAGGGTTCTCACTGTCAAACCAACAAAGAAAACATGTTTTGAGATGATAAACCGACGGAAGCCAAATTTGAAGTTCTTAGAACCATTCGGTGCACCATGTACCGTAATAGACCAAGATGATAAATTCGGAGCTAAATCTCTTGAAGGTTTCTTTGTCGGATATGCGAGTCCGTTGAGAAGAGTATATGTTCCTTCATTGAGAAAGGTTATTGAAGCACAACACGTGGATTGTTTCAACTACATGGATCCTGTTCAAAGGAAAGGTGACGCGTGGCTGTTTAAGTGTCAAGACCTTTGGAAGTCATTTGACTTGCCCGAAGAACCGACTGACGAAGACGTTGCAGCGTTATACTATCTTCACCAGTCAGCGAATCAAGAACAAATTGTTTGACCAATTGTGGTTAATCAACCCACGTTGAAATCATCTTCTTATGGCGCAAGTTCAAGCAATAGCGGTGTTCCGCCTGAAAATGTTTCTGAAACATTATCAACACCTGCTTTCCTCCAACAAATGCCTCTACTGAACCAGTGAATACAACAACGGAGCCCAGTATGCCTCAGAATCAAAATTCTGATTTAGATGAAGCACCAACATTTGATGCTGATGGGGAATCATCTTCTTCAGATGAAGAAGTGGAGCAGATAATAAGTCTTCTTAATCAATATGCAGTCCCGAACAACAGAAATGAAGCTTCATCAAGCTCTCCAAACATTGAATTGGTTGTTGATCTCAACATCACGAATCAGCAAAACTCAGTAGATGTTCCAAGTGAAGAATTGCCGCGATCATATTCCTATCATCCGTCAACAAATATTATCAGAGAACTTCAAACTGTGTTAGAACTCGAGGGCAAATTAATAAATCACTCATTTATTTCTACACACGTGTTGCTACAACCCAGAACTATTGTTTCTATTCATGTTTCATCTCTCAGATTGAGCCAAAGACAGTTAATGAAGCTTTAGCCGATGAAAACTGGGTACAAGCAATGTAAGAAGAATTATTGCAGTTTGAGAAGTTGGGTGTGTGGAAGCTTGAAGACCTACCAGAAAATCAGAAAGCAATTGATACAAAATGGGTCTTTAAGTGTAAACGTCATGATAGAGGGGTTATTGTTCGTAACAAAGCTAGGCTTGTTGTCAAGGGATTTCACCAGTAGGAATGGATAGACTACACGGAAGTTTATGCACCAGTAGCTCGATTGGAATCTATTCGAATTTTTCTAGCTTTCGCATCATGGAAAGGATTTAAGGTCTATCAATTGGATGTCAAATCGGCTTTTTCTGTACGACAAATTACACGAAAAAGTGTACGTTGGACAACCACCGGGGTTTGTCGATCCACTTAACAAGAAGAAAGCGTACCTACTGGATAAAGCTCTTTATGGACGACACCAAGCCCCGAGAGCTTGGTACGAGACGTTATCGCAACATCTCGTCGGAAACGGCTTTATCAAAGGAACTGTGGATAGTACTCTTTTCACCAGAGAAGTTGATGGCCATCTAATTATAGTTCAAATCTACGTTGACGACATCATCTTTGGATCTGCAAACGATAGTCTCTGCAAGGAGTTTTAGGGAATCATGAAAAAGAAATTCGAAATGTCCTTGATGGGCGAAATGAAGTTCTTTCTTGGTTTGCAAGTAGATCAGCTTCCGGATGGTATTTTCATTCATCAGACTAAGTATGTTCAGGACATCTTGAAGAAGTTTGGAATGGAAAGCTTGAAGCCTCTATTTACGCCTCTTGCTCTAAATCACGTCATTTGCGTTGAAGAGACTGGAGCTAAAGTTGACGAGACGTTATACAGATCGATGATTGGATCGCTGATGTATCTGATGGCATCGCGCCCAGATATTATGTATCCAACCTGCCTATGCGCCAGATATCAGTCAAGCCCGAGGATCTTACACATGCAGATCGTGAAGCGTATCTTCAGATATCTGAAAGGATGTCCAAGCACCGGCTTGTGGTACCCGAAGAACGACAATTTCGACCTCACAGGCTATGCTGATTCCGATTTTGGTGTAGATAAGTTGAACTCAAAATCAACTACAGCGATATGCCAGTTCTTCGGAACAAGAATGGTAACCTGACAGTGTAAGAAACAGACTACGGTCCCTCTCTCTACCTGTGAAGCTGAGTATATCTCGGCCTCCAGCTGTTGTTCACAGATTCTGTGGATTCAACAGCAGATGAGAGACTATGGTCTGCAATTTCGATACATTCCGCTGTACGTTGATAACAAGGGAGCCATAGATATAACTAAAAATCCGGTTCATCACTCACACACAGAACACATTGAAATTCGTTATCATTTCATTCGTGATTGCTACGAAAAGAAATTGGTGCGAATAGAAAAAATCCACACCAACAAACAAAAGGTTGATTTTTATACCAAACGATTTTCTTGGTCACGATTTAAATACTTGCTGAGAATTAACGGTATGAAAAAATTTGCTGATAGGTGCGGACGCTGAGGTTGAATACGGATCGGACAACGAGTTTGCGTGATCCACATTGGTTTGTTAATATTTTTCTACTTTAGAATTTTGTTTAAAACTAAAATCCAAAAAAAATGATGTTTTTGATTTTAGGGGGAGAAATGTTAGAGAAAATACAAAAACATTCGAAAATTTTAAAACCCAAAAACATATAAAAATTCAATATGTACAAAAACTTTGAAAAAGACAAAAAGAATTTAGTGTCATAAAAGGAAATGATAGTACATCAGTGGACTATCACAGTATGCTAAAGAAATGTAAAGTTTTAAAAGTGATAAACGAGTCTTACTGTGGATTGTGTCATAGGCTTAACACGTTCAGTAAATTGTTTTCGAGATATAAACTAAATTTTACAACTGCTTATTCTTGTGGATTAACACATCTTGGATATATGGACTTAGTACTCCGAAATTTCGTTTGAAAGATTGCCTGATTCTAAGATACGAGGTCTTTATAGATAGTTGATATCTGGGGTATTATACAAGTTCTTCTGATTTTGCGGAAGCAATGACCTAGAACTTCTATAATACTTTCGCTATAAACCTCCAAACTGCATGCAATATTGAAAAGAATCGAAAGATCTAATCATTTGCATTGCTAAAAAGATTCCTTAAGTGGAACACACCTTAAAGACGAGCCTTCATCTCTTTGTCTGTATGGTAGTACTAACCTGAGCTCTCAAGGTCTCGCACAACCCATATACAGATATCAATTACGCTATATTCACCTGTAAGATGAAATCTAGGGAATCTGGATACGGGAGTATATTCAAGAAATGGAAACCACAGATAAGTCAAGTTTCATGAATTCTACCTTAACATATCTTGAAACAGTTGAGAAATGTGGTAAAGCTTAAGTGGACAAACATATCGACAATCTAGGTAAATGGGTTTAAAACTTAAAGTCTGTTAAAGGTCAATGGTACTGGTGATATGTCTCAATTAACTGATATGATCCTTAGACACGAATTCACAAAAATATGTCTGTAAATATGTTTGTACATGGTTTACATTGCTTATTACATTGTATTTCAGCTTTACAGATTAAAATCAAAAAGATTTTCGGTGTGTTTTAGCATAAACTTACAAAAATACAAAAAGATTTTATTTCTACTTTGTTTTCAGCAAACCAATGTTGGAGAACGGATCTTCGAAGTCTGGTAAGATGCTAGAACTGGAGGGAATCTCTTTGACAACAAGCTTGGAACTAATCTGTTAATCTGAAAAGTCAAAACGATGAAAAGATCATTAATTTGAAACTTTGATTTTTAAAATATCAACAGTTTGTTCGTAACGGGTCAAACCAGGGTCATTAACTTGGACTCGGCAGACAAATCGGTTAACCAAGGTCATTAGCTTGGACTTGGTCAGCTGAGTGGATTTTCATAACTGATAAAAAGTTGGAAAGTTCAGGGGTCAAAATGAAAATTTGAAAAAGTTAAAAAATTGCGGTTTGGCAAGTTCGGCCGAACTTGCTAAAACAAATCAAGTTTAACAATCAGCAAGTTCGACCGAACTTGCTAAAGTATGGCTGTGTTGTTTTATAGATAATTTCGCCCGAACTTGACTGGGCTTTCATGATTGGGTTTAGCAAGTTCGCCCGAACTTGACTTGGTATAAATACCAATCAAGTTCGGCCGAACTCACTTATTAGCAAATACACAATCCCTGAGCGAACTTGAGCTTTGAGAGAATTTGAACGATTTTGGTAAAATCATAATGATACGCTGCCTAAATTTAGTTGTTTTGGTGATTTACACACCATCTACAATGGCCGAGGTATAATATTGAACATTGAACCGTGTATTGATCTTAAACGAACCAAATAGATCTGAAAACTTAAAATTTGTTAGATCTAGGTGTTGTTGGTTAAAATTGAACATAGATCCTTAATCTACACATAAAATCGACCGTATAACATGTTTTGATTGAAGTGAAACGGATGTTTAACTGTTTTGAACAAGTTGGTTTTTTGGAGAAGACGACAAGTTCGGCCGAACTTGTTGTCAAGTTCGACCGGACTTGTCTAAAAATATGAATGAATGAAACCTTAACAAGTTCGACCGGACTTGTCCAAAAACTGAATAAAGAGAATTGAGATATGTTCGACCGAACTTCATGTATTTGTTTTTTGAATATCATGTGGAAGTTCGCCCGAACTTGGATCTTGAAAAACTGAATATTGTTAATATAAGTTCGTCCGAACTTATCATTCAATGTTGAACATGTGTTTAATACATGCTCGGGCGAACTTAGGTAGAAAGTTGTAACACTATTCAAGTTCGACCGAACTTGATAAAATGTTAAGAAATTTTTGTGAAATATCTCTCGATAAACGTGCTAATTGTTTTGCATAATTTTTCAGGCACAGGTACCAACGCGTGTAATTTATGTTGAGTTCTCCAAAACTCACAATATGTGCATTACGCTTGACAAATCTATCTGTCCGTCACTGAAGGAGTACGACAGTATATTAAAGTTTCTCAAGGAAAGTCATATTCGCCGAGCTATTACAGAGCGCACATTATCATATCAATCACACATCGTTCACTTCTGGATGAACGCAAGTTTAAGCGAAGATGAGAAGTCGATCACTTCATCTGTGCAAGTCGGCAATGAAGTTAAACCAATTTTTGTGACTGAAGACGATATTAGACGGATTCTGGAATTCAAAGATAATGAAGATGATCCGATTCATTTAGACGAGAAGATGGTGCGTGGTTGTTTCTTCCGTATGGGTTATAAGGGGGTGAACAAACCGACGCTGAAGAAAGGGGAAGTGCCAAACCCCTACAAGCTTTTGATGCATGCTCTAATTCGCACTTTCAGCCATCGTAAAGCCGGATTAGATGATGTTCAAGACTATTTGGCTAACATGGCAACGACGCTTATTTTGAAGAAGCCGTTCAATGTTTCTAAGATGGTTTTCACTCACATGTCGAAAAACATGGAAGATTCAAGGCTATGCCTATATCCAAGATTTGTTCAGATGTTGATTGACGAGAATATCCTAACATTGCACGAGATCCAAATGATGTGTTGTATCTGGTTCATCTTGATGAAACAACAGTAAAGAAGCTAATCAAGTTCCAAAAGCAAGCTTCAGCTCCTGTTGTGAAACCAGTGTTTGGAGCTATAAAAGATTCAAATTATATCTCGCCACCTGATAACAAGTGGAGGAAGGATGGTAGTGATGACGAGAAAGAGCTTAAAGCTGAGCAAGAATGGTTTAAGGAATTCAAACCAAAGGCAAGGAGTGAATGGTTTTTAAAGGTAGAAGCTGGTAAGCCTAAAAAGGAACGTGCTGCGAAGAAAGTCGAAACTATGCTTGTTGACGAGGATGAACCTGAAAATGTTGAAGCAGCTGCTGGATCGAGCGCTGCAGTGGTTATTGAGAGTCAAGAAACTGTGAAAACGACTCAAGATGATGTGATTTCTGCTACTTCTGAGAATGAAGAATCTGATGAAGAAGATCCTGCCAAAGAGCCAGAAAAGACTGAGGCAGAGATTAGAGCAGAAAAGGAAAGAAAATTGGATGCGGATTTTGATCCTAACACTGAAAAAGAATCTGACGAAGAGAGACCGAAGAAAAAGTCTAAGCGTACAAAGTCTCCAGCAATCGAAATCTCTAAGAAGACTACAGGATCACCTCATACCAAAGGGAAAAGAAAAGCAAAGAAAGTTCAGAAGGCTGTAAGTAAGAGGTACAAAACAAGTCGAAAGGCATAGAAGCCATACAAGAACCTTCTGGTACTCAGGAGAAAGGAGCCACACAAGAACCTCCTCCACAAGAACCTCCTGTTATTGTTCATGCTGAAACTGAAAGGCCAGAAGTTACACAAGAACCTCCTGTGTCTGGATTTGTTGAAATTCCTATCGTTGAATCTCCTATTGCTCCAACGACTTCTGTTCCTGAAAGTTCTACTCCTAAAAGTCAACACCGAAAGCTGCAACACCTAAAGATTCAACACCAAAGACACCAAGGAGAAATCTGTTTGGTGATATGCCACATGGTCCAATCAGTCTCGAAGACTTGGATGAATTTTCCCCAGAATCTAATTTTGAGATGCTAGAGAAACGCGTGAAGGTGTTAGAAGAGAAAGTTACGCAGAATGAGGTTGAAAAGGCTGAGCTTGTTAAGAAGGTGAATCAAAGCGAGGTTGAAAAAGAGTTGCTTGATGAAAAAGTAAAGGTGTTAGAGAATAACGAGAGTATTTCAAAGCACTAATTGAAAGTTTGCAAGACGCGAATGAGAAATTGCAGACTGAGATTGCAGATCTAAAGACTATCCAAGCATTGAACGATTAAAGATTCAACAGATTGCAGAAAGTGTTAGCAAACAATCTGAACATTGATTTCATTGCTGAATACGATCGTCTGGATCGTCAGGAAGCAAAAGAGCATGTTGAGAAAGAGTTAGCTGAAAGTGGTAAAGGAAAGCATGTTGAGGGTGAAGTCCCTAAATCTTCTGAGACTGCTGAGAAATCTTCTGATGTTCCAGACAAACCAATTGAAGAAATTTCAAAAGCTTCTGAGTCTGATATCCAAAAGGTTGACGAATCTGTCAAGCCTTCTGATCCTATTATTGTTTCTGAAGAAAAAGGCAATGAAGAAGCTGAAAAAGATAATAAAGAGGATGAAGAGGAAGAAGGTTACGAGGATTGGAATGTTGGTGATGATGACGATGATTATGATCAAGGTGGTGATGATTTTGATCAGGGAGGTACAGGTTTAAAGATCACTGAAGCCAAAGTATCTGATGAGTTTGATTTTTCTAATCTTATGAACAATGAGTCGAATAGGATGGAAGATAAAAGTCAGGGGGAGTCAGGGCAGAAAGGGTCAACTGATGATGATATTGATTTGTTAGATATTGATCGTTCTGCGAAGCCTGTGACTGCAGTACCTACGAAGCCTTTAATGCTAATGTTGGAACACAATGTGGAAGAAGGTGAGTTTGTACATAACTACACGAAAAAAGATTTGGCAAGACTAGTTGAAGTTGAAGCTGAGAACTTAGAGTTTGATTTTGAGGAAGTTATGAATGTTAACACATTTGAACCGAAAGAGTATCAGTATGAGAGAAGGTTTGAAGCTGATGAGTACAATCGAGTGATAGTTGAAGATTGGTCATCAGATGATGAATCAGATTAGAAAGCTAAGTATGTTGGTCAAAATTCAGAAAGTTTTCCTACATTTGAAGAGATGTACAAACAGCTTAATGATGATATGTTGAAAGATAGAATTGCTGAAGCATTACGAGAAGGAAAGATTCCTAAGCCGATGACCAAAGAAGAGATAGCTGAAGTGAAAAAGTCATGGTTCAAGGAGATGCCACGTGAACGTAAGTTTCGACGTCCACTAGCATTCTTCACCAGAAATAAAGATGTTTCTTTGGGAGATATACTGAGTTGGGGATGGTTTAAAGAGCTCAACGTATATGCAATCAAAAGGGAATTTGGAGTGCAATACTTCAAATATCTTGCTGATTTCAAGACATTGTCGTGCTGGGATATGGAAGAGTTAGTACAAACAGTGAATGTTACTTATCATATGAAGACAATAGATCAGTTGTTGTGGAAGATGATTAAGTACGAAGCTGTTAAAGGTTGGAATCACTGGAAGCCGTTTATTCCAAGACGAAGAGTTAAGATCAATAAGGTTACAGGGGAAAAGGACATAACGTTAATTATGAAACTTCCTAGAGCCATGAGGAATATGCCACTTATGCCGATCGAATAAAACTTCTATCCTTTATTCAAGTGGTGGCAGATAGATCCAGCTACCTGCGAAGCGGTGATTGTGTTAAAATTTGAAGATCATCTGGATATTGCTAAGGAACGAGTTGAAGTAATGGGTCATCAGGGTATGAGAGGTTTGTGGAGGACGATAAGGATTCTAGATCCTATGTGGTTGGTTAACTGCTCGAGAGAGGATATAAAATGCCTTTTCTACAGCAAGATTGTTTTTGAAGAAAGAGAAAGGTACATGCGATGCAGTATCAGAAAGTTGTTAATGTTTGCTATGCACACGGAGTCAATTCTGGAAAGATGTGGCAGACGAAGTGGAGGGATCTGGAGAGAGTAGAGTTTCTAAAAGAAGAAACTAGAAATGAGGCGATTACAAAAAGAATGGAAAAGGAGGTAAGGCAAAGTTCGCTAAGAATGGCTAACTTTAAAAGACCACCGCCAACTGATCAAACGCCTGATCCAAAGTAAGAACGATGAAGGAAGCCGTTCAAGAACTTCTTCGGTCGGGTGCGTTAAAGTATATTATGAAGACAGAGTTTTTGAAGACTGATAAAAGAAGAAGACGATATCCAACGGGGAGTCTGTTGGTCCATAATGTCTATGTCTTAGTCATATATCGAGTCTGTGTAGTATAGAGCTGAATAGACTAGGTGAATGAAGTATTTATGAACAATGTAAGCAAGTTCGCCCATGATTATCATGTATAGCCAAGTTCGGCCGAACTTGCTAAGGCAAGTTCGGGCGAACTTAGGTGTCTCCTAGGGCGAACTTGCATCACTATAAATACCTAGCTAGCTTACTTCATTTGTAACTTTGGCATTTCAGAGGCGAAGCTCTGTCAGTTTGTAACCAGAATGTTTGATCTATAAAACTGACGATTAACTGATTAAATCTTGTCTATTGGTAAACACGACGTAATATTTCCGCTATTATGGACGTTAGATATCAAATTTAGGTTCCTAAGCATCGATCGATCCTATAGTATTTTTCAAAAATTAGGGTTCATATACTTATTTTATATCATTTGTTATTCCTCGTTTACATTGGACATGTAATAATAAGGTCATTGTTATTTCGTTCTAGGCGAACTAGAACTGTCCCGAGACAAATTGTTTATTCGGATAATCTACCAACGTTCATCAAATTGTTTTCATCGTATTGCAACACGGCTAATACGATCATGTGATATGCAAATCTAAATGCTTTGATGGATATTTCTAAACTTGGTGGACTCAATTATAACGTAATTAAGTCTATATGCACATATTGTATAATTAGAGATGATTAAGTTATACAAATATACCTGTTAGTTTGTTGTTTGTCACATACCCCCTGTTAAAAAGAATTTCGTGTCGAAGTTCAAGCCGAGTCATCATGAACAACAGTCTTCTCAAATAGATGGGGTACTTTGCTTTCATTTGATCTTCGCGTTCTCACGTAAACTAGGGTTCGCGTTTTGAGTTTCAACGAACTTTTACTAGTTTGATCCAACTCCTCTTTAACTTTTGGACCTTCTCGTCCACAATTTTAATGGGTTCTTTGATGAAATGGAGCTTTTCGTCAATGCATACCTCGTCTGCTGGAATGATAACTATCTCATCGATAGACACTTCGATGAAATTCACATTGTCCCCAATGTGCTTTACCAATTGGTGTGTGTGTGTATATATATGTATAATGTAGGATAATATGAAGAAAAAGTGTAAGGAAGAAAACAACGAACACTCCCTTTTTGGAGTTGAAGTAATCCCGAGAGGCGGGTGCCCACAAGTCGCCACCTTGACTATCATTATCTGCCTTTTCAAAATCCAAATTATTCATTAAATCATTCTAAAACACACAAAGTAGATAATATACAAGGCACCCGCCGTTTTATTTAATATTAGAACACAAGTCGCCAGTCATCCAAACAACATCATCAAAGACCAACAATCCTGATTGCTAGCTATCCTAAAGCAAAAGGATCTTAGAAATAAGATCTAAACAAAAGCTCTAAACATATTTGAGTTAGGACCATTAAGTTAGCAATCCACTACCACAACCACCTACTCGCCCTTCCAAGTCGGAAACAACTCATGTGGAAAGGGTATGTGTAGGTGATTTGTAAGCACAAGTTACGCAATTATGAACATATATAGTATGCGCAGAGGTATTTAATACTACCTATAACAAGACGCAGGTGCATGCATCCTTTCCTCATGGCGTACGCGTCACATTCTAATTGCTTCGTACACTTGATACATTAATTATGAACATATATAGTATATGATTTTAGTTATATATATATATATATATCTATATATCTATATATATATATATATCTATATATACATATATATGTGTGTATATAAACTGCGTAGTGTGCGTAGTTATTTATTAATACCTATAAAACATGTATTTTTTTGTTTAGTTTGTAAATAATCTTAAAGTGTATCCTCTATAAATAGTCGAGAGTGATTATGCGTCTAACGATCATGATAACCAACTCTATCTATTTCCTCCTTAATCTTTTACTATGTCTAACTTCGGTCTTTGTATTCTGCAATATTTTAAAGAATTCCAAATTTTGTTAATTTGTAGAAACATATACTTTACATAGCCCAACTTGTATCATAACTTAACATAAATTCCTTTCATCTTAACTTCCAAATCCTTTTACATTAAATTATTTGTTAACAACCATACAACTACCAATATTCTTGCACTAATTTAGTGCAATCCATGATTCTCAGTAGCCACTAACAAGAATTAACAGGTAAGCCATTCATTGCATTGATGAGAATGTCGGAATGACTGATTTCAATGTTAGTAAATCATATGTTTAAATCGAGGTGTCTTTGTTTTATTGAACCTTTGATTTACATAACAAACCATGGTAATCAAAGACCCGCTAGTTAACACAAACCTATTGACCATTTATACACATCAAATTATTTATAGTGCAAAATCCTCAAGCAAACAAACTTCACCATTTAATAGGTAATAATGCTCATACTCTGCACTTTTAGAAAGGAATCAATAACAAGTTAGTTTCTTTCAACTTCCCATCACTTAGCATGTCCGGATGAACATGCATACATGTGTTCCAATCTCTAAGTGTAACTTTCCACATGGGATTACGTTTAACGTTGTATTAAAATTGAAATGGTCGTGGCTTTTTAGATATTATAAAGTATTTTACTTTTGTTCCATCACTATAATAATAATAATAATAATAATAATAATAATAATAATAATAATAATAATAATAATAATAATAATAATAATAATAATAATAATAATAATAACAATAATAACAATAATAATAATAATAATAACGGTCAATTACCAATATATGTTAGACCATACAGTGCAGGTGCCTGAAAAGTGGGCGTTATTCAACACGTGAAGGACACGTCAACGTGCATCAGAAACGTGGCATGGTGCCAAAACAAGGTGTGGAAAGGGGGTGAAGAGTGACGTTATTCGACACGTCACACACTTTTTTTATTGTTAAATTATATTTAAAAATGATATAAAATCTTAATAATTTTAATAAAAATAATAATAGTAATTAACCTAATAACATTAATACTTAAACAATACATAATTTGAACATAAAAAGCATTACATAATTAAAAAAAAAACACAATAAAAAAGATTATATAACTTATAACTTAAACCTAAAAATTAAACATTATTACATAAAACCTAATAATCTGCCACGCCAAAATGTGACGAAATTCACAATTGTGGTCGCCTGAAGATGATTAGGGCGACTTGTATCATGACGTCTTCACCAAGGTCACCACCAGCATTTTCCACCATGGTACCGTCTCGAGTCCAAACGGATAACCCTGAAACGAGACGAAAGCACGTCAACGGTTTAGGTGGTCTCACCCCTACGGGCGCAAAAGTGTTGGAGAATTCTTCCCCAGAATGGACCGCTTGAGCGATTACGTGGGGTGTACGTAGTGGCTCAAGACTTCAGCGCCGAATTATAACGTGCCATGTCAACGCAAATTCCATCTCCACGCATGTGGAGTTTTCCCCGCCGAAGGACCAACGCCGGCCTAAACGCCGTGTACGGGTCGATGTGCACGGCTTTGTCAAGCATAAACGCCCCTTTCAAACGCCCACATACGCCCACACCATATGGTCTTATATGTGTCACATTTATATTTTGAGAAAAGAATTTTGGTTTTTGTTTTTTTTGTTGTGTCTTTGCAGATTGTTTTCAATCCAACGGTGGGCCGTATTGGATCACGATCCTCTGGATCAGAGAACAGCCAATCAGAAACAAGTTTGCTAGGGTTTACTTCAGAGATCGAAGCCTCGTTCGTTCTATATAAATGAGTAGCTTGCTAGGGTGTACCTCCGTCATTGCCGCTATCTCGACATCTGTGGTACCCAATGATTTTCATATTTCTTGTTAATCACTTCAGTTTGCATCCAATTCATTCTTGATCTGATCAGTTTTTTTTGGTGTTTTTATGCAGAGTTGGTGATTCAGATTCTTTTTAAAGTTTCAGGTGTGCCATCTGATCGAATTAAACAGCAAAACGATCCTGTTAATCAATCCCGTTTGCATTCAGTTTATGCTTGATCTAATGAAATATCTTTTTGTTGTATTTTTATGCACGCAGCTTTTGTTAGTAATGAAGTTGGTACCTTTAAGGGTTTCAGTTGTTAAACAGCAAAAAGATCTTGTTAGAAGATGTTTGATTATGCCTTTTAACTTCTCTTTTAATTTAACAAATACTTTTTAAATATCGTACATATATGCATCTTTTTCGTGAATTTATGTTTATAGTTGGTACATAAATTTGTTGTTGCAGTTTGATGTGGTTGATGCGATGACAAAATGGACAGTACAACATGGTCAATTTAAAAGGTATTTATGTGCTTATGAATTATTTGTATTTTAGAATAATTATGCTATAGGGAACTCGATAGCCTCCTTAAAAGGCCAACACTTTTGTGGATTTTAGTTTGATAAGACTAAAAAGGCAGAAAGAAAATTAAATCAAATAAATCGACTTTCATGTAGTGGATCAAACCGAGCTTTTATTTTTATATTTGGTTTTAGAATTTAGTCATCATGAACCATTACATTAATAATATTGCTAATGTTTGTATTACTGGAATTTTTTTATTCTAACAATTCATGGAGCTTTTATAATGTTTGTTTTATAAATAGCTGAATGGAAACATGACTGGAATGGGACTGTTGTGTTTGGTTTATAAGTATTTATTCTCTTTCATGTAGTTAAACTATAATTAGATGACAGTTGTTCATTTTTTTGCACTTTTTTTATAATACATGCGAGTCTAGGACGTAAGTTTGTAATGTTCACTGAGACCATAATGTAAGCATTTGTCGTATGTTTAAAAGGTTAATTATCACAATAAAAATAACTATCTTCATACAATTTAGTGCCAACAAAAATTTGAGAACCATGATTTATATTTGTGTGTTTGCAAATCACTATGCACGTTGTTAAATATAACAATATCTCAATGAACACATACACATTTTTTCTCTTTTAACAATTGATTCTTTGAGCCTAGGGTTTTAGTCGAATTTGTTTCTCTATGACTTCGGAGAGAGACAAAAAAATTAGAAGTGAGGGTCTATTTGGATGGAAGGGTGTGTGCAAGTATTGGTCATCTTTGATCTTCTGATTTGCTTGTTATTAAATCTCATTTTAACCATATTTATCTTAGTGAACGCAAAAATGACGAGACGTAGGATAATGCGTATAACTACATAACTGGGCTACTTGATGTGTCGTTTCGTGGTATAATACTTTTAACCATATTTTTAACTTTGGTGATAGTTGTCTAGTCGGTTCTTATAATGGTATGGTATGTATCTTCCTCACTTTAGTGAAGTTGTAGCCGCCAATCCTTTGACTACAAAGGTTAAGAATGTACTAAATCACCTAATTCTAGAAATAGCGTCTTTAATGTAGTCGATTGGTTGTGTATCTTTCCTAAACCCTAAAACGATCTTGTAATCATCCTTTACGGTATCATAACCAAGACCCTAACATAAAGATCTTGTTTTTGGAATTTGGGGATTTGGTGCTTTCTTAACTTCTATATTCAGACAACTACACCTTCATTAAAGCATTAAAGCGAGAGGAGATGCATACCAAACCGTTACAAGAACCGAGTAGATGGCCGTTGCTGAAGTTAAAGCCATGCGTACAAATATTATATGACGATGCGTCAACTAGTCCATATATGCAGATATAAATTCTTGTTGTGAGCATTTAGATAACTATGACTAAGATGAGATTTAATGAAAAAGATGAGGTTTAATGAAAAGTGTGTCGGAGATTAAAGATGACCATGACTTGCACACACTCCTGCATCAGATTAGAACTCACACATTCAATATATCCTTGTTGGAGATCAAAGACGACCAATGCAAAGATGTTCCCTTGAAACCCTAGGTTTGCAGAATTGGGTGTGAAAGATAGAACAGGGTGAATGTATGTTCGGTTGAGATATTCTTTTTGATATTTGATTTTTGGTGTCGAGTGAATGCGACTCGCATAAAGATAAATTATGGTTCTAAAATCTTTTACCAACACATAGTGTACGAAAGGTAGTTCTTTTACTTTGATAACTTTTCATTTGTCAGAACTTTAGGGAGTATGTTTGCTAAACTTCACGAACATTTGTTGCACAATATTACTGGTTCTTATCTTTGATTCTCATGTAACTCATTTGAGTTATTTAACAAGAAAGGTAACAATGAGTACTTTAAAAATCCTACATTATAAAATCTGTAAAGATGTCATTGCATTCTTTTGAGTCGTACCAAAATTTTAATCGACCAGACCATATCTGCATCATTTTTGTGTATTTATGTTTATATCTTTAATAGTTTGACTTGACAATTTGTTGTTGCTGTTTTATGTCGTTTGTGGGATGACTGAAAATGAATATTGCAACATTTCATTTTTTTTCTAGCTTTAGTCCAACATAGTCAGTTAAAAGGTATCGTGCATCTATCTCTGTTATTATAATTGTATGTTTGAGCTAAAATTTTTAATTGGTTTTTTTTTTTTTTACAAAAGATTACAAGGCTGCAAAAAGCTATATAAACTTAACATCAAATGAAATATGCCAATGGATCATAGACGCACTGTATTCTCTTATTCACAGCTGATTCTCTAAACCTAGGGTATCAACACAACATCTTTGATCTGTGGCTATGGAGAGATACTAAAAGGATTGGAGGTGAGGGTTTTTTTAGATGGAAGTGTATGTGTAAGTTCTCATCTTAACCATATTTATCTTCTGGGTGGGCTGGAATTAAATCTTATCTTAACCATATTTATCTTAGTGATCTAAAGAATGACGAGGGTGGACTTAGAATAATTGCTATAACTACATATCATGGCTACTTTATGTATGTTAGTATAATGTTCATGACCAAGTTTTTAACTTCGGTGATAGTTTCTAGTCGGTTCGTATAATGGTGTGGTAAAATTGTAATTGTCAATCCTTTGACTACAGATTTTAATAAAGTGCCGAATCCCCTAGTTCTAGAAACAGACTCTTTATGTTGGGCTTTGGTTATGATTCTTTAATGTACTTTTCCTAATCCGCTAAAACAATCTTAGAGTTGTTTCTATTGAATCATAGTTGGTGCAATTAATGTTGAAACACACAATGAACAGATGTAAATTGGATGAAGTTGATAATGAAGAAACGGATGATGAGTATCATTCAGAGATTAAATTTGTTGCAATTAATAATAATGATGATGGGTTTTTGAATTATAATAATGTTGCTAATAGTTGGTGCACTGGGTTTCCATACATACATGATGAATTTTATACTTAACTTCAATTCAAATTCATCATGTATGTATGGAACTCTAGTGCGCCAACTATTAACAGCATTATTATAATCAAAATACCCATCATCATTATTATTAATTGCAACAAATTCAATATCTGAATGATAATCATCTTCCGTTTCTTCACTATCAACTTCATCCAATTTAAATCTTTTCACCGTCTATTTCTAACATTATAAAAACCTCCTTTTCACATTACACAGAAACCCTAGACTCACAACAACCTATTAATCAGATTCTTTTTATAGTTTATGCTCGAATCTGATTAACAGGTTGGTGTGAATCTAGGGTTTCTGTTTACTATGAAAAAGTGAATTTTTTATAATGTTGAAATAAGCAGTGAAAAGATGTAAATTCGATGAAGTTGATAATGAAGAAAGGATTATGAGTATCATTTAGAGATTGAATTTGTTTCAATTAATAATAATGATGATGGGTTTTGGATTACAATAATGTTATTAATAGTTGGCGCACTGGGTTCCATACATACCTGATTAATTTTAATTGAAGTTAAGTTTAAAATTCTTTAGGTAAGGTACGTATGGAACTCCAGTGCGCCAACTATTAACAGCATTATTATAATCCAAAAACCCATCATCATTAATATTAATTGCAACAAATTCAATATCTGGATAATCATCTTCCGTTTCTACACTATCAACTTCATCCAATTTACATCTTTTCACCGTCTGTTTCAACATTATAAAAACCTCTTTTTCACAGTAAACAGAAACCCTAGACTTACACCAACCTATTAATCAGATTCTTTTTAAAGTTTAAGTTCGAATCTGATCAACAGGTTGGTGTTAATCTAGGGTTTCTTTTTATTGTGAAAAAGAGATTTTTATAATGTTGAAACATGCAGTGAAAAGATGTAAATTGGATGAAGTTGATAGTGAAGAAAAAGAAGATGATTATCAATTAGAGATTGAATTTGTTGCCCTTAATAATAATGATGTTGGGTTTTGGATTATAATAATTTTTTAATTAATAGTTAGCGCACTGGGTTCCATACATTTATGATGAATTTGAATTGAAGTTAAGTTTAAAATTCCTCACGTATGTACGGAACTAGAGTGCGCCAACTATTAACATCATTATTATAATCCAAAACCCATCATCATCATTATTAATTGCAACAAATTCAATATCTGAATGATAATCATCTTCATCCAATTTACATCCTTTCACCGTCCGTTTCAACATTATAAAAACTTCATTTTCACAGTAAACAAAAACCGTAGACTTAGACCAACATATTAATCAGATTCTTTTTAAAGTTTATGCGCGAATCTGATTAACAGGTTGGTGGTGTGAATCTAATGTTTCTGTTTATTGTGAAAAAGGGGGTTTTATAATGTTGAAACACACAGTGAAAAAATGTAAATTGGATGAAGTTGATAGTGAATGAACAGAAGATGAGTATCATTCAGAGATTGAATTTGTTGCAGTTAATAATAATTATGATGGGTTTTTGGATTATCATAATGCTGTTAATAGTTAGCTCACTGGGGTTCCATACATACCTGGTGAATTTTAAATTTAACTTCAATTCAAATTCAACAGTGCGTCAACTATTAACAACATTATTATAATCCAAAAACCCATCATCATTATTATTAAGTGCAACAAATTCAATCTCTGAATGATAATCATCTTTCGTTTTTCACTATCAACTTCATCCAGTTGACATTTCACCGTCTGTTTCAACATTATAAAAACCTCTTTTTCACAGTAAACAAAACCCTAGACTCATCTTTTTCACAGTAAACAGAAACCCTAGACTCACACCAACCTATTAATCAGATTCTTTTTAAAGTTTATGCTCGAATCTGATTAACAAGTTGGTGTGAATTTAGAGGTTCTGTTTATTGTGAAAAAGGGGTTTTTATAATGTTAAAATAGACGATGAAAAGATGTAAATTGGATGAAGTTGATAGTAAAAGAAACGGAAGATGATTATCATTCAGAGATTGAATTTGTTGCAATTAATAATAATGACGATGGCCTTTTGGATTATAATAATGCTGTTAATAGTTAGCGCACTGGTTCATACATTCCTGATGAATTTGAATTGAAGTTAAGTTTAAAATTCCTCAGGTATGTATGGAACTCTAGTGCGCCCACTATTGACAACATTATTATAATAAAAAAACCATCATCATTATTACTAAATGCAATAAATTCAATACCTCAATGATAATCATCTTCCGTTTTCTTCACTATCAACTTCATCCAATTTGCATTTTTTCACCGTCTATTCAACATTATAAAAACCTTTTGTTCACAGTAAACAGACACCCGAGACTCACACCAACTTGTTAATTATATTCGGGCATAAACATTAAAAAGAATTTGATAAACAGGTTAGTGTGAGTCTCGGGTGTCTGTTTACCGTGAAAAAGATGAGTCTAGGGTTTTCTGTTTACTGTGAAAAAGAGGTTTTTATAATGTTGAAACAAATGGTGAAAAGATGTAAATTGGATGAAGTTGATAGTGAAAAACGGAAGATGATTATCATTCAGATATTGAATTTGTTGCATTTAGTAATAATGATGATGGGTTTTTGGATTATAATAATGCTGTTAATAGTTGGCGCACTGGAGATCCATAATGTTGAAACAGACGTGAAAAGATGTAAATTGGATGAAGTTGATAGTAAAAAACAGAAGATGATTATTATGCAGATATTGAATTTGTTGCAATTATCAATAATGACGATGGGTTTTTGGATTATAATAATGTTGTTAATGGTTAGCGCACCGGAGTTCCATACATTCCTAACGAATTTGAATTGAAGTTAAGTTTAAAATTCCTCAGGTATGTATGGAACTCCGGTGCACCAACTACTAGCAGCATTATTATAATCCAAAAACCATCATCATTATTACTAAATGCAACAAACTCAATATCTGAATGATAATCATCTTCCGTTTTCTTCACTATCAACTTCATACAATTTACATCTTTTCACCGTCTGTTTCAACATTATAAAAACCTCTTTTTCACAGTAAACGGAAACCCTAGACTCATCTTTTTCACAGTAAACAGACACCCGAGACTCACACCAACCTGTTAATCAGATTCTATTTAATGTTTATGTCCGAATCTGATTAACAAGTTGGTGTGAATCTAGGGTTTCTGTTTATTGTGAAAAGGGGGTTTTTTACAGTCTAGGGTTTCTGTTTACTGTGAAGAAACGGAATATGAGTATCTTAGAGATTGAATTTGTTTCAGTTAATAATAATGATGATGGGTTTTGGATTACAATACTGTTGTTAATAGTTGGCGCACTAGGGTTCCATACATACCTGATTAATTTTAATTGAAGTTAAGTTTAAAATTCCTCAGGTATGTATGGAACTCCAGTGCGCCAACTATTAGCAACATTATTATAATCAAGAAACCCATCATCATTAATATCAATTGAAACAAATTCAATATCTGAATGATAATCATCTTCCGTTTCTTCACTATCAACTTCATCCAATTTACATCTTTTCACCGTCTGTTTCAACATTATAAAAACCTGTTTTTCACAGTAAACAAAAACCCGAGACTCACACCAACCTGTTAGTCAGATTCATTTTAAAGATTATGCTCGAATCTGATTAACAGGTTGGTGTGAATCTAGGGTTTTTGTTTATTGTGAAAAAGGGGTTTTTTATAATGTTGAAACAGGCAGTGAAAAGATGTAAATTGGATGAAGTTGATAATGAAGAAACGGATGATGAGTATCATTCAGAGATTGAATTTGTTTCAATTAATAATAATGATGATGGGTTTTTGGATTATAATAATGGAGTTAATATTTGTCGCACTGGGGTTCCATACATACCTGATGAATTTTATACTTAACTTCAATTCAAATTTGTTAGGTATGTATGGAACTCCAGTGCGTCAACTATTAACAGCATTATTATAATCTAAAAACCCATCATCATTATTATTAATTGCAACAAATTCAATCTCTGAATGATAATCATATTCCGTTTTTTACTCTCAATTTCATCCAATTTACATTTTTTCACCGTCTGTTTCAACATTATAAAAACCTCTGTTTTCACAGTAAACAGAAACCCTAGACTCATCTTTTTCACAATAACCAGAAACCCTAGACTCACACCAACCCATTAATCAGATTCTTTTTGAAGTTTTTGCTCGAATCAGATTAACAAGTTGGTGTGAATCTAGGGTTGTTTATGGTGAAAAAGGGGTTTTTATAATGTTGAAACAGACGATGAAAAGATGTAAATTGGATAAAGTTGATAGTGAAGAAATGGAAGATGATTATCATTCAGAGATTGAATTTGTTGAAATTAAAAATAATGACGATGGGTTTTTGGATTATAATAATGCTGTTAATAGTTAGCGCATTGGGATTCCATACATTCCTGATGAATTTGGATTATAATAATGCTGTTTCAACATTATAAAAACCTTTTGTTCACAATAAACAGAAACCCGAGACTCACACCAACCTGTTAATCAGATTCTTTTTAAAGTTTATGCCCGAATCTGATTAACAGGTTGGTGTGAATCTACGGTTTTTGTTTATTGTGAAAAGAGGGTTCTTATAATGTTGAAACACACAATGAAAAGATGTAAATTTGATGAAGTTGATAATGAAGAAACGAATGATGAGTATCATTTAGAGATTGAATTTGTTTCAATTAATAATAATGGTGATGGGTTTTTGGATTATAATAATGTTGTTAATAGTTGGCGCACTGGGTTTCTATACATACCTGATGAATTTTATACTTAACTTCAATTCAAATTCATCAGGTATGTATGGACTCTAGTGCGCCAACTATTAACAACATTATTATAATCCAAAAACCATCATCATTATTATTAATGGCAACAAATTCAATATCTGAATGATAATCATCTTCCATTTCTGCACTATCAACTTCATCCAATTTACATCCTTTCACCGTCTATTTTAACATTATAAAAACCTCTTTTTTCACAGTAAACAGAAACCCTAGACTCACACCAACCTATTAATCAGATTCTTTTTAAAGTTTATGCGTGAATCTGATTAACAATTTTTTGTGAATCTTGGGTTTCTGTTTATTGTGAAAAAGGTTTTTATAATGTTTAAACAGGCAGTGAAAAGATGTTAATTGGATGAAGTTGATAATGAAGAAACGACAGATGAATATCATTAAGAGATTGAATTTGTTGCAATTAGTAACAATGATTATGGGTTTTTGGATTATAATAATGCTGTTAATAGTTGGCGCACTGGAGTTCCATACATATAAAGAGTTTTATACTTAACTTCAATTTAAATTCGTTAGGTATGTATGGAACTCCGGTGCGTCAACTATTAACAGCATTATTATAATCTAAAAACCCATCATCATTATTATTAATTGCAACAAATTCAATCTCTGAATGATAATCATCTTCCGTTTTTCACTATCAAATTCATCCAGTTTACATCTTTTCACCGTCTGTTTCAACATTATAAAAACCTCTTTTTCACAGTAAACAGAAACCCTAGACTCATCTTTTTCACAGTAAACAAAAACCCCAACACCAACCTATTAATCGGATTCTTTTTAAAGTTTATGGCTGAATCTGATTAACAGGTTGGTGTGAATCTAGGGTTTCTGTTTATTGTGAAAAAGGGGTTTTATAATATTGAAACAGGTAGTGAAAAGATGTAAATTGGATGAAGTTGATAATGAAGAAACGGATGATGAGTATCATTAAAAGATTGAATTTGTTTCAATTAATAATAATGATGATGGGTTTTTGGATTATAATAATGTTGTTAATAGTTGGCGCACTGGGTTTCCATACATACCTTATGAATTTTAAACTTAACTTCAATTCAAATTCATCAGGTTTGT
Source organism: Scalesia atractyloides (assembly GCA_947069175.1). Classification (NCBI taxonomy): domain Eukaryota; kingdom Viridiplantae; phylum Streptophyta; class Magnoliopsida; order Asterales; family Asteraceae; genus Scalesia; species Scalesia atractyloides. Next base: position 77,455,286 of record CAMTDV010000004.1, on the reverse strand, counting down.
ATGGAACTCCAGTGCGCCAACTATTAACAGCATTATTATAATCCAAAAACCTATCCTCATTATTCTTAATTGTAACAAATTCAATATCTGAATGATAATCATTTTTCGTTTCTTGACTATCAACTTCATCCAATTTACATCCTTTCACCGTCTGTATCATCATTATAAAAACCTCTTTTTCACAGTAAACAAAAACCCTAGACTCACACCAACCTATTTATCAGATTCTTTTAAAGTTTATGGCCGAATCTGTCACACCCCGACCCGCAGCGGAATAAAAGTCGGGGCATAATTGGGTTATCACCAAAGCTCATGATATTTACTAAGATGTTTCATATTTATTAAATTCAAATTACAAACTTAAATATCCAAAATCAAAATTCATACAATTACAAAGGAAAATGAAACTATAGATTTATTCCAAAGCATGAACTTTTTTATTCTTCTAGGCCATCCTATGTGTTTCCTGTCTCGGCTGGATCACCTGTATCATGTGTAAAAAGGGGGAGATTTTGGGTCAACAAAAGTTGGCGAGTGAACCTTGATAAATCATTTTGACAAATTTCTTGTTTTATTTATTAAAGAAAAGTCGTGCATTAATCACATGTGAGAAAACATATATATATAAACAATCACAAACCACTTTGGATGGGTATATGACATGAATGATGATGTATTTGAGATCAAGGCTCAATCAAACGGAGCCGATCTAATGAGGCTCCTGATGCTCAACTCGTATCCCACGGGGAACTGATGGGCCTAATGAAATGCGTGCACTGAAATGGTAAAATTCAATCTACATATAATTCACACAACAATTGATACACATTTGATCACGGATATGATGTAGGCACAAGTGTTTAAATAAAATAAAAGAATATTACGACACATGATACACCCCAAAACATGATTAAAACGGGGAATTGGTAGAGATTCACTCACAGTGGATGCGTTTCTTGATGACGATGAATGCGCACGAATATTATGATTCAACCGACGAGGGAAAACTAACCTAAATAATAACGACATGATTCGATTAAATAAATAAATTTTATTAGAGATTATTATTTTTAATTAGTGCTCTTTAATGAGATTTTTAGATTTATTTTTGTGAGTTTAATGCAAATTTTTAACCTTCAAAATCTTTATTTTTAAGTGTTTTTAAATAAGTTTTCAATTAATTAAATAAATAAAAAGAAACAGAAATAAATAAAAAAATGGGTTGACTTTGTCAGGTTTGACCGGGTCTGACCGGTCAGACAGCATGAATTCCAGGCGCGAGTGAGGTTCGAACTAGGGACCTCTCGTATACGTGCACGCAGCTCTACCAACTAAGCTACGTGTCTAACCCGAAATATTCTCTGTTTTAATTATATATATATATACTAACTAACTTTAACCTTATTTAGTTTTTATTAAAAATGATTTAATATGGCCGAAACCGGTTACAGAACCCGGAATCGAACTCGGGACCTTCGGTTCGAGTGCACACAGCCCAACCAGATGGGCTATGTGTCTAATCTGTAAAAACACTGGATTATATTAATTTTATATATATGCTGTGAATTGATCTGAACAAGTTTAAAAATGTTGGTTTTATTTCAGAAAGTCGGAAACATGCGTGATTCGAACCCGGGACGTGTGTTTTGTATTTGCACACAGTCCACCGCTGGACTGTGTCCACCGCTGGACTGTGTCCACCGCTGGACTGTGTGTCTAACCCGGTTAAATACCCGTTTTTATTTATATTAAAACACTAACTTAACTTCATCTTTTTCATCTTTCAAAATCCCGACAGTGATCCGGCTGAATGAACTGGTTTAACAGTTTTGATTATTGATTTGAGCAATTAAATTATCAATCAAGAGATAGTAAGGAGGTTTAGACAATTATACCGTCTGAAGAACAAACGCGGTTTTCTGGTCAGTGATTCCGGCGATATTCCGGCGAGTGCGAAAATCTCCGGCGACGTGCTTTGGAAGGAATAAAGCTTTTCAGAAAGAGAGTGCGGTTCTGAGTGAAATGTTTACAAGGAGTTTGAGTGGGTATTTATAAGGGGGACAAGCCAATTGGGTTTGAATTAGGGGTCAAGATTCGCGGTCAATGATTTCAAACGGTTTTGACTAAAATTGAGTGCTAGGCAACGGTTATAACTGATGTCGAAATCAGTTTATGCGTTTCAGTCAAAGGAAAATAGCCACATTTGCGGAGTTTCGGTTTTTCCGGCGATTGCGAGTTCTGGGCGCGCTGATTTACAGGTTTTGACTTTCGGTTTTTACTATAAGTGTTATTTGTTTCAGTATTTAACACAAATGATGTGTGTGGCGGAGTGGTGTGGTGTGTGTGTGTCTTCGCGGGAGACCCGGGTTCGAGACCCGGCTACCCTGTTTTATTTATTATTTTCTTATTATTATTATTTATTAATTATGGTTTTTAAATTCTAAAATATTTATTAATTATTTATTATTTAAAATAATCTGAACAATAAATACGCAACGAACTTATAACTGAATATTTGATTATAAAACGAAGCGGGTTTTGAAACCCGTTTTTTGACGAATGTTACAGTATCCCCTACTTTTAGAAATTTCGTCCCGAAATTTAAGCAGTTGTGGTGACCGGAAAAAGATGCGGGTATTTTTCGCGCATTGAGTCTTCACATTCCCAAGTAAACTCGGGTCCTCGCTTTGACTCCCAACGTACCCTAACAATTGGAATACGGCTTCGCCTTAAACGCTTCTCTCCGAAATCCATGATTTCTACTGGTCTTTCAACGAAGTGCATCGATTCATCGACTTGAATGTCTTCTAGAGGAATATGGAGGTTTTCATCGGCAAGGCACTTTTTCAAGTTTGATACGTGGAATGTGGGATGAATTCTGTTGAGCTCTTCTGGTAGGTCAAACTTGTATGCTACAGGACCTACTCTTTCGAGTATCTTGAAAGGTCCTATGTAGCGCGGTGCTAGCTTGCCCTTCTGGCCAAAACGAACCACTCCCTTCCACGGTGATACTTTTAAAAGTACTTGATCACCAATGTCAAACTCCAAGGGCTTTCGTCGTTTGTCAGCATAACTCTTTTGACGACTTTGAGCCGCTAAAAGATTGTTTCGAAGTTGAAGGATCTTGTCGGTTGTTTCTTGAATTGATTCTGGTCCGGTGATTTATGCTTCCCCAATTTCGTGCCAACATACTGGAGATCGGCACTTACGACCATATAAAGCTTTGAAAGGAGCCATGCCGATACTTGAATGATAGCTATTGTTGTACGAAAATTCCACTAATGGTAGATGAGCGTCCCAGTTCCCTTTGAAGTCTATGACACATGCTCGCAACATGTCTTCAAGGGTTTGGAAGGTGCGTTCAGATTGACCATCAGTTTGAGGATGAAAAGCGGTAGTGAGGTCTAATCGTGTACCCAAAGTGGTTTGTATGGCTCGCCATGTTCGTGAAGTGAAACGACCATCACGGTCTGAAATGATGCTTAATGGTACACCATGACGGCTTACGATCTCGCTGATGTAGATACGAGCTAACTTCTCGTTCTTGAAGTCCTCGCGAATCGGAATGAAATGAGATGACTTTATAAGACGATCGATTATTAACCATATGGTGTCATACCCACTGGAGGTGCGAGGTAACCCGGTAATGAAATCCATGGTTATGTTTTCCCACTTCCATAAAGGTATTTCGGGTTGGACTAGGAGTCCTGAAGGTCTTTGATGTTCAGCTTTTACTTTGGAACAGGTAAGGCACTTGGAAACAAAAACAGCGATATCCTTTTTCATGCCAGGCCACCAGTAGGTGTATCGTAGGTCTTGATACATCTTGTCGGCTCCTGGGTGTACAGAGTATCGTGTTTTGTGCGCCTCATTCATGAGGAAATCACGAAGGTTATCGTGATCAGGAATCCATATGCGGTTTAAATAGTATAGAATACCGTCAGATTTGGTTTCGATTTTGAGTTCAGCTCCACATGACAGCTCATCGCGTACGTCATTTTCTGTTACAGAAACATGTTGAGCTGCCCGGATTCGATCTTTGATGTCGGTTATGATTTGCGAACATAGAAGACCAATGGAGTTCGCATAACCTTTTCGACTGAGCGCATCGGCCACCACGTTTGCCTTGCCAGGATGATACCGAATTTCACAATCGTAGTCGTTGAGAAGTTCGACCCATCTTCGTTGCCTCATATTCAACTCTTTCTGGTTGAAGATATGTTGGAGACTCTTGTGGTCAGAGTATATTTCACACTTGGTACCGTAGAGGTAATGTCTCCATATCTTGAGAGCAAACACAACGGCTCCAAGTTCCAGGTCGTGGGTGGTGTAATTCTTCTCGTGAACTTTGAGTTGCCTAGAGGCATAGGCTATCACTTTTCCTCTTTGCATCAATACACAGCCTAGCCCTTGCCCTGATGCGTTGCAATATACACAAAGTCATCGCAACCCTCAGGGAGTGTGAGGATAGGTGCGTCACAAAGTTTTTGCTTTAGAGTTTGGAAGGCCTCCTCTTGCTTAGGTCCCCATATGAAGGGTTTTCCTTTATGAGTCAAGGCCGTGAGTGGTACAGCAATACGAGAAAAATTGGCAATGAAGCGTCGATAGTAACTAGCCAAACCAAGAAATGACCTAACTTCGGTAGGGGTACGTGACGCTTGCCATTCCTGCACTGCCTTGATTTTTGAAGGATCGACATGAATTCCCTTATCATTGACGACATGTCCAAGGAATTGTACTTCTCTTAACCAGAATTCGCATTTTGAGAATTTAGCGTAAAGCTTTTCAGTCCTTAAGAGTGTAAGGATGAGTCGAAGGTGTCGCTCATGATCGGATTTAGACTTGGAGTAAATAAGGATGTCGTCGATGAAGACTATGACGAAACGGTCGAGGTAGGGTTTGCATACCCTATTCATTAAATCCATTAAGACAGCGGGGGCGTTGGTTAAACCGAATGGCATGACCATGAACTCGTAATGACCATAACGAGTCCAGAAGGTGGTTTTTGGGATATCTTCTTCGTGCACCCTGAGCTGATGATAACCAGAACGAAGGTCGATTTTTGAAAAACAGGTGGCGCCTTGAAGTTGGTCTAGGAGGTCATCAATGCGAGGCAGTGGATAGCGATTTTTAACCGTTAACTTGTTGAGTTCTCTATACTCAATGCACATGCGAAACGTTCCATCTTTCTTCTTCACAAACAGAATAGGTGCACCCCAAGGCGATGAGCTAGGACGTATGAATCCTTTGTTAGACAGCTCTTGCAGTTGACTGGCCAGCTCTTGCATTTCGGATGGGGCTAACCTATAAGGAGATTTTGCGACTGGTGTAGCGCCAGGTACAAGATCGATGCGAAATTCGACTTCTCTCACAGGAGGAAGTCCTGAAATTTCGTCGGGAAAGACTTGTGGGAATTCTTTCACAACTGGGATATCTTCGAGTTTCCTCTCCTTGCTTCCCTTTTTGACGACGTGAGTTAGGAATGCGACATAGTTCTTGTGGAGATATATTCGGGCTTGAAGGCAGGACATTAATTTGAGTCCTTTTGAAGGGGTTTCCCCAAAAATACGTAGTGTCTGACCGTTTGCAAGAGGAATGCGAAGGAACTTTTCGTGGCACACCACTTCAGCGTGATGCTGGCTGAGCCAATCCATACTGATTATAACATCGAAACTTCCCAACTTCATAGGAATAAGGTCAACTGGAAAATCGTGATCGTTTAGGGTGAGAGCACAATTGCGTATAATAGAATTTAATGAAACGGGTTTTCCGTCAGCAATTTCCACCGTTAGAGATTCGATGAGATTAACACGAGGTTGGTCGAGGATAGGTTCAAATTTTAAGGACACAAAGCTCTTATCCGCACCAGTATCGAATAATATGGATGCATAACTACCATTGATGAGAAACGTACCGTTGACCACGTTGTTGTCAGCCCTGGCTTGGTTGGCATTGATATTGAAAGCTCTCCCTCTGGCAGGTGGGGGAGCTTGGTTAGCTTGGTTTACCGGGTTTGCGTGAGCTTGGGCATGGATGATGTTCACTAGGCGTGGGCATGTGTTCCTGAAGTGGTTTGTGTCCCCACAATTGAAACAGGCTCGCATGGGTTGCATCATGGGGTAGTTGGGTTGGTAGTAAGGTTGGGCTACGTGTTGTGAAGGTGGTAGAAGTAAGGGTTGTTGGGTTTGGCCCACTATCTGATTTTGGGTTTGGGTTGGAGGTTGATTGCGATTCATTCGTTGAAGGGTAAACCATGTTTGGATGGTGTGACCCGCACGACCACAACTTGTGCAATGTTGGCAGGGATTTTCGGGAGGGTGATGGTATTGACAACGGTTGCATTTTTGGTGTGGGCCAGTATATGGCTTTTTGAATGGTGCAGCCGGAGGAGCAATTTGGGTGATTGGTGCAACAGTGAGAGGAGGGTTGGTTTGAGTGACGGAAAAATTCTTACCATTTCGCTTCCGCTTACCAGCAAACTTCGAGGATGAGACTGGGTGGTTTGGAGTTGGGGTCTCAATGGGTGCTTTCTTCTTCTCATCTTTGAACTTGCCGTTTCGAATGCGATTTTCAGTGAGTTCTGTAGCTAACTCCATTGCGGCTTCAAGTGTTGCAGGCGATGTGCTTAAAACCGAATCTTGAATTTTCGAGGGGAGGCCTCGAATGTAGTGTTCAACTAAGCGGTACAAAGGGGTGAACAAATTTGGGATCATCTGGTTCAACTCGAGAAATCTCTTATTATATGAAGTGTGGTCTCCTTCCTTTTGTTTCAGTGCGTGGAATTCGTCTTCCAGTTTTTTGATTTCGCTTCTTGGACAGAAGCCTCTTGTCATGAGTTCCCTTAACTCTTCCCATGTTAAGGCCATGGCATCTTCAACTCCTCGCTTACCCTTTTCCGTGTTCCACCAGGTAAGGGCTACCCCAAACAGTCTTCTAGTTGCGTAACGTACCTTACGGTCCTCGGGACAATCGCAATTGAGAAAAGTGTTTTCCATTTCTTCAAACCAGTGAAGGAGGGCGGTAACACCTTCGGTCCCTTCATATTTTGGGGGATCACAGGATTTGAAGTGTTTGTAGGTGCACTTGGGGGTTTTGGAAGGAGGGTTGGCGACGCTCTGGTCTCCTTGGTTGGGAGGGTTGATGGGATTAGCGGTGAGAGCTTGTTGAACTTGAAGCACGATGTCAGGAAGCACTGCGGCCATTTGTTTAGCAATTTGTGTGGCCAAGCGTTCGCTTGACTTTCCTGACTTTCTACCTCTACGTAATTGCCTAGCCGACATCTACAGGAACATATATAGGAAGATTGTGAGTTTAAGAATTTTCTAGGTGTCATGTGTCGTAAAAAGAATGAAAAATAACATAACTGACAATAATTTAACTACATCCATAGGATGTCTTGGGTTGGCTCATGTTTGGGCCTCCAAATGTCCCCCATACCATTTCCTGTGTAGTCATGTGGGCCCCCATGACTATTGGGCTTGGTAGGATTCACATTGGTGTTGGCGGGTTAACACTTGCACCACCCGAATGAAAATCGTAAAATATGATTGCGAGATGTATGGTAGGAGGGTGTCCAGGTGTAGACACAATGACAACTCAAAGTGGGGTTAGCTCACACGACGTTTGGTATAGCATGCTTTGGCCTAATAGGTCCTTCGTACTCTCATCGTTAGTCCCCAGGTAGGCAAACTGGTCCTTTATTTTGGATTTATACGAATGCCAAGCCTAGACAGGACGTTCCGACTACCGGTACTCGTACCCTTCCAGTTACTACATGCCCGTCAGGAGAACTCACTTTGATGTGATTTGAAAAAAATACAAAAATCATTGCAAAAATCATGAAAATCGTGAGGTGTGTGCTTCTCATGGATATGATATGTTATGAGGATATGAGTTATGATGAGCATTGCATAATAACATGTATTTGTGAGCGTGCTTGCATAACATTGGGTGTGAAAATAAACATGAAACATATAAACATCATGAATTTTGCATGTAACGCATAAACAATTAAAATTTAATCAACTATAGTATAGGCTCTAAGGGTCTAATAACCTATCCTATATCCCTATAGTCACAAGCTCTGATACCAATCTGTCACACCCCGACCCGCAGCGGAATAAAAGTCGGGGCATAATTGGGTTATCACCAAAGCTCATGATATTTACTAAGATGTTTCATATTTATTAAATTCAAATTACAAACTTAAATATCCAAAAACAAAATTCATACAATTACAAAGGAAAATGAAACTATAGATTTATTCCAAAGCATGAACTTGTTTATTCTTCTAGGCCATCCTAAGTGTTTCCTGTCTCGGCTGGATCACCTGTATCATGTGTAAAACGGGGGAGATTTTGGGTCAACAAAAGTTGGCGAGTGAACCTTGATAAATCATTTTGACAAATTTCTTGTTTTATTTATTAAAGATAAGTCGTGCATTAATCACATGTGAGAAAACATATATATATAAACAATCACAAACCACTTTGGATGGGTATATGACATGAATGATGATGTATTTGAGATCAAGGCTCAATCAAACGGAGCCGATCTAATGAGGCTCCTGATGCTCAACCCGTATCCCACGGGAACTGATGGGCCTAATGAAATGCGTGCACTGAAATGGTAAAATTCAATCTACATATAATTCACACAACAATTGATACACATTTGATCACGGATATGATGTAGGCACAAGTGTTTAAATAAAATAAAAGAATAGTACGACACATGATACACCCCAAAACATGATTAAAATGGGGAATTGGTAGAGATTCACTCACAGTGGATGCGTTTCTTGATGACGATGAATGAGCACGAATATTATGATTCAACCGACGAGGGAAAACTAACCTAAATAATAACGACATGATTCGATTAAATAAATAAATTTTATTTGAGATTATTATTTTTAATTAGTGCTCTTTAATGAGATTTTTAGATTTATTTTTGTGAGTTTAATGCAAATTTTTAACCTTCAAAATCTTTATTTTTAAGTGTTTTTAAATTAAATAAATAAATAAAAAGAAACAGAAATAAATAAAAAAATGGGTTAACTTTGTCAGGTTTGACCGGGTCTGACCGGTCAGACAGCATGAATTCTAGGCGCGAGTGAGGTTCGAACTCGGGACCTCTCGTATACGTGCACGCAGCTCTACCAACTGAGCTACGTGTCTAACCCGAAATATTCTCTGTTTTAATTATATATATATATACTAACTAACTTTAACCTTATTTAGTTTTTATTAAAAATGATTTAATATGGCCAAAACCGGTTACAGAACCCGGAATCGAACTCGGGACCTTCGGTTCGAGTGCACACAACCCAACTAGTTGGGATATGTGTCTAATCTGTAAAAACACTGGATTATATTAATTTTATATATATGCTGTGAATTGATCTGAACAAGTTTAAAAATGTTGGTTTTATTTCCGAAAGTCGGAAACATGCGTGATTCGAACCCGGGACGTGTGTTTTGTATTTGCACACAGTCCACCGCTGGACTGTGTGTCTAACCCGGTTAAATACCCGTTTTTATTTATATTAAAACACTAACTTAACTTCATCTTTTTCATCTTTCAAAATCCCGACAGTGATCCCGGCTGAATGAACTGGTTTAACAGTTTTGATTATTGATTTGAGCAATTAAATTATCAATCAAGAGATAGTAAGGAGGTTTAGACAATTATATCGTCTGAAGAACAAATGTGGTTTTCTGGTCAGTGATTCCGGCGATATTCCGGCGAGTGCGAAAATCTCCGGCGACGTGCTTTGGAAGGAATAAAGCTTCAGAAAGAGAGTGCGGTTCTGAGCGAAATGTTTACAAGGAGTTTGAGTAGGTATTTATAAGGGGGACAGGCCGATTGGGTTCGAATTAGGGGTCAGATTCGCTGTCAATGATTTCAAACGGTTATGACTAAAATTGAGGCTAGGCAACGGTTATAACTGATGTCGAAATCAGTTTATGCGTTTCAGTCAAAGGAAAATAGCCACATTTGCGGAGTTTCGATTTTTCCGGCGATTGCGAGTTCTGGGCGCGCTGATTTACAGGTTTTGACTTTCGGTTTTTACTATAAGTGTTATTTGTTTCAGTATTTAACACAAATGATGTGTGTGGCGGAGTGGTGTGGTGTGTGTGTGTCTTCGCGGGAGACCCGGGTTCGAGACCCGGCTACCCTGTTTTATTTATTATTTTCTTATTATTATTATTTATTAATTATGGTTTTTAAATTCTAAAATATTTATTAATTACGTATTATTTAAAATAATCTGAACAATAAATACGCAACGAACTTATAACTGAATATTTGATTATAAAACGAAGCGGGTTTTGAAACCCGTTTGCGACGAATGTTACAGAATCTGATTAACAGGTTGGTGTGAATCTAGGGTTTCTGTTTATTGTGAAAAAGGGGTTTTATAATGTTGAAACAGGCAGTGAGAAGATGTAAATTGGATGAAGTTAATAATGACGAAATGGAAGATGAGTATGATTCAGAGATTGAATTTGTTGCAATTAATAATAATGATGATGGGTTTTTCGATTGTAATAATGGAGTTAATAGTTGGCGCACTGGGGTTCCATGTAACACCCCAAATCGCGTAAAGCAACACGCGGCGGAAACACTTAGGGAGTCACATTACAAATTGTTTCGCAACACATGGTTTTAAAGTTTTGTTTTTATTGATATATCAAATTTACAATTGTCTTGGAATAACGGAATTAAAATACAATCAAATTGTCTTCTAAATTTTAGTGTCACTAAGGCACGCGTCCATCCTATGTGTAGTAAGCAGCGACAATCATCATATATGTAAACCTGAAACGTATGTGAAAATAGGTACGTCAGCATAAAAATGCATGTGAGTAACATAGGTTTTGTGATGATGATTCATGGCTTTAGATGTTTTAAGAAAAGAACATATGTTTTCAATAGTAGCCATGAATCCTTGCAAAAGTTTAGTATCTAAATACTTTGCTTTTTTGATAAAGAGTGTTTGTAATATATGTACGGAACATACTTTTGGTTTTGAAATAACAATATAGGTAGTATATCAAACTATATACCTTAGTTTTGAAATTAGTTGAATTACTAGTATATTAAAATATACTTTTGAAAAGCTAGATTTGGTAGTATATATAATATACTTTGGTTTGAGAACAAGTGAATCGGTAGTATATCAAAATATACTTTGGTAAACAATAGGAGTATCGATAGTATATCAAAATATACTTTTGCTTAAGAACAAGAGATTCGGTAGTATATCAACTATACTTGGTAAATAATATCACATTGATAGCATATCAAACTATGCTTTGGAAGTATATCGAAATATACTTAATTGTGATTTGGTAGTATATCAAAATATACTTTGGTTTAGGAAAATCAATAAAAGATAAGTTTTTTATGGCTTAGGTAGAAAACCTTTGTAAAACATACATTGTGGTCATTTGGCAATACATTCAAACCTGAGTATATCAAACTATACTTTGGTGACTATAGATTTACCACAAAGGCAAAATCTATTTGGTTTAAACTTGGTTTCTGACATTCCATACAACAGGAATGGGGTGTCAAATCCTATAGCGCTATATCGTACTACCAATCGGCTTGATCATTGTTAATGAATGTATAAAAGAAATACGCACCAACAATAGTCTCACAAACTTTGAAAATCATTGTTTTAGCCATAGGTAATGGTTTCGAATCGTTAATGGATATAGTACTATGTATACGAAATCATATAGGTTTGAAAACGTGAAAATAGTGAATAGGCACATATGAATCACTCCAAAACATTAAAAAAAAGGTAAAAGAGGGGACTATGTACTCACTTGGGGTTGCAAAATATCCTTGAATCAAAGATTAAACAAGCTCAAATGTCTAAGAAGTCAAACGTGTCCTAGAATCGGATAACTATGTAAATATCGGGACATTAATCGGCGGATCAGATAAAATGAGGTCTTGTAAACAAAATGAGTGTTGGTACTCATATGAAATGGTTTAACATAGTCTACATTCTGATTTGAAAAGATTCCTAAGTGCTTTTGACCCGTTATGACTCGTTAAGGTAGTTTACGCTACTTTAACGTTTCATTTGCGTAAATACTTGTTCGGATGGTTAGATATGTGTTGTGATAAGTCTAATATGCCAAAACATGTTTGATTAAGTTGTAACATCGGTTTATATGTCAAAACATTGGTCACATATGTTTAAAGTTGATTTATACGCAAAAAGGACATTTTGGTCATTTATAAAGGCATAACTAGCGACTTAACGAAACACTAACCAACAACGTGACCATAAGGTATATTCTCAGAGGGTTATTCCCTATACAACTATGGTCACTAATATGAGTTTGGTCGGATCCTAAGATCAACCAAATGGGTTGGACTCGAAAGTCAAAGCTGTGGTCAAGACCGCTCGACTTACGACCCTAAACAAGCACTAAACTAAAAGTGACGAGTTAGACATGTTAAAACATGTCTAACTAAGTTATAAAAATGTTTTGGTATCAAAAATTGGTGTTTTGATACTCGAAAAATAGTTTCTTCGCAAAATGCACATAATGCGCATTTTGACCGAAACTTTGACTCGTCACTTCGACTAGTAAATGTGGTAATCAGTAGGTATAATCTCAAGGGATTATAACCTTCGTGATTACGATCACGTTGCGAAGTTCAATTGAACTTTGACTTTGACCAAAATGGTCAGAACCGAAGGTCAAACAAAAAGTCAATTGTTTTACTTTTAGCTCATAAGAAGCTAAAAGAAATGGAACAAGACTAGGAGAGGGCACTTACTTGTGTTTGAGAACACTTGAAGAGCCCCAAGAACAAGAATGCTCAACTTAGGAAGCCTCCAACTAAGTGGTAGCCTCCAAGTAGAGCAAGAGAGAAAGAAAGAGTGAATGAGCAAGAAATTGGTTGCATCAATGGGGTATTTATAGATTTCTTGAAGCAACAAGATCATTCCAAGTGTTAGAAGATTTTATGGGATCATTACAAGTGTTTAGTGTGAGGTGTTGCAACCAGGAGAAGTGTGGCAAAAACGAGTTATAGGTGTCAAGTCAAATGAACAAGAAGCTGCCAGGTTGCTGCTGAAATCTGAAATCCCCGCGCGTCGCGGGAGATCTGGGTGACTCTCACGTGGCGCCTGGGATTCCAAAGTTTCAGAATTGGCAGAACAGGTCCCTACAGCCTAAAAACTTGTTTTTCGACGCATTTGACACTTTTAACACCCGTTAACCCCATTTTTAAGCTTTATAAGGAAGATAAAGCATAAGGAACTTGAAAAATGCTCGGAAACATTCCGGATGTCGGTTCGTTTGGTCGTACGGTTGAGGTTTTCGGTTAATTACGATGAAAATCGTAACGAACGCGCAAATGACCGTAAACGCGTAACGAATGATATTTTTTGCATTACAATCACTAAAATGCTATATTTTAATGATTACAAACATTTTTGGATGTGCGTATATGTTCCGGATTAGGAAATACGCGTAACGGCATAGTTTCGCAGAATTTGCAAAATAGCCCCTGAGCTTGCATAAGCGTGTTTTTGCCATACCGAAGCCCTCAAAACTTATTTCTAAGTTATGTAAAGGGTATTTAGGGTATGTTTAGCTTATGTCATTGTTCCGGAGTGTACGTCACGTTAAACTGATTACGTCTACGTAATAGTTTACGTATAACTTCCAGAAAAGCTTTGAGGTGTCGAAATTGTACATGAACTTACATGTGTGAATGCCAGTTGTAATTATACAATTTACGGGAATGAAATGCAAGATTTCATTGGATTCGAAATCGTTCGGAGTTGTATGATGGTTGGTTGTAAAGGCACAAATGTCATAGTCTCCCATACTTTAGGAAATTTCGTCCCGAAATTTAAATTTAGAGGAAACTTGTGAAATCAGATATGAGTGTATCGCTTTTTGTTTAAATTTAGAGGAAACTTATGCTCGAATCTGATTAACAGGTTGGTGTGAATCTAGGGTTTTTGTTTATTGTGAAAAAGGGGTTTTTATAATGTTGAAACAGGCTGTGAAAAGATGTAAATGGATGAAGTTGATAATGAAAAAATGAAAGATGATTATTGATCAGAGATTGATTTTTTTGCAATTAATAATAACGATGATGGGTTTTTGGATTATAATAATGCTGTTAACAGTTAGCGCACTGGAGTTCCGTACGTACCTGATGAATTTTAAACTTAACTTCAATTCAAATTTATCAGGTATGTATGGAACTCCAGTGCGCCAACTATTAACAGCATTATTATAATCCAAAAACCCATCATCATTATTATTAATTGCAACAAATTCATTCTCTGAATGTCACTCCCCGATTGCAGCGGAAGAAAAACGCGGGATGCAACAGACACCTCTGGTATATGCATATTGTTAAGACACTACATTTTATTCATGCATATTGTTTATAAAGACACTACATTTTATTCCATACCAAATGTTGTTTACATACTACATGTATGTTACAACTGCGTGTTCCCACGAACCACATAAGTCTTCTAAGCCGCATGCGTCTTTATCAGTATTCGTCTAGAAATACGCCTTGAACAACATACACGGATCACACCCGTCTCAAGTTACCTGAAAAACATGTTACAATTTGGAAAACATCAACTACAAAGAGTTGGCGAGTTTAACTGTTTTAGTTGTTTCATAGCTAAATGCGTTAATAAGTTTAATTGCACGTGTCACAGATCACAGATGGAATTATACGAGTTCACAAATGAAACCTTGACTGCTTTAACCGTGCCGTGTCCCGATGGACACCTCAGCACACCGGGCCGTGTCACGTTCGACACCTCAACCCACCAATTGCATCCCGTGCAGTTCAACGCCCCAGGTGTAGTTATGCCTAACAACACAACAGAGTTTAGGTCACGTGCAGTTTCCTGGTTGCCGACACACAGTCCGGCTCAGCAACTGTGTTTGTCAGACCAATAGTACTATCCACGGCTTACGTTAATCACTTGCATTGGGGATAGTCCGTGTGTTAGGTAATTCACATCATCACAAGTTGGTGCAATTATCACAGTTTGTAACATGCAATTAACCCCAGAAACAGTAAAACAGTTTAAAAGTGGGGGAGTGAAACTTACAATGAGGGTAGTAGTATCAATCAAAGAGTGAGTATACAACTGGATCAGCTTTAATAGCATACATGCAAGTAAGGACTTAAATCAGAATCTAAACTGTTAGTGGTTATAACTTGGACCTGGTTATGAGTTTTCACCATAGATTGAACCTATATGATACTGGTATGGTGATGGAGGTCATGGTAGTATCAGTTTTTAGTTTGGCTTCCGGGCACCGGTTCGCGTGCCAGCCAAAGTCAGTTGTTGGACACGTTCGGATAGTGGTACGGGATTACCGATAGTGTCAACATGTTGTCATTTAAGAAAGATTAACTTTTCATTAAGGGAGTTTGGGTGTTTGGGGAGTCTAGGTTGCCCAAAATTGAATTTCTATTTTCGCTGTTGGGGATTCTCCCGAACTGGCATAGGATACACCCTAGTGTCCAAACGACCATAAAATCTACCGGAATATTCTTGGTATTCTAACTATAGTAAATTTCGGGTTCGGTCAATTTCCGGTTCTGGCAAGTTCGTTACACGGTAAACTGCCGAAACTAGGTTAAAATAAAGTGTTTTTAATTCCGTAAATTCCCCTTTAATACATAGGTTTGATAAAAATCTGGAAATTTTTATACAATTCAGCAAAAATATATAGATTATGAGAAAAATAATTTGGGAATTTATTTAGCCACTTTATCACCTCAAATAAATTATATGTAAAACAGTATTTAACCGAATAATTGACATTGCTAATCATCCGATATCTAAAACTTCTCAAAATATTCCAGAAATCTCCTATGCCCAGGCACTCCCTGTAAATATTTGGGATTTTTTCGATTTCATTTTGGTGTATTTCCGGCTACTGAAAACCCACAAAAACGTGGATTTTTAATCCAAATTAAAATTCCACCAATGGACTCCCAAACTTCCCAGAACATTCTATATATGTTCCTTGGTGATCATGTAAATTTTGGTGATTTATAGACTCCGTTTGGTATTTTTCCCGTAGTTCTTTTGGTAAAATAGTCAAAAATTTGCCAAAAATTATAGAAAATTCCAAAAATTCTAAAATTTTACGTGGACCTTCCTGTCAATACCCTACATCACCACACCAAATTATAGTCCAAATAATATTTTTCCTAAACTAGTTGAAGGTTTCGGATGTTATACCTAGCGCAAGCTCCGTTCCCGTGTGTTTTTCTTGAGTCCAGATTAGTGTGGGTGCTATATTTAGTACCTACACATCAAGCACAATCTAAACATGCCATAATCCATGTCAATCAAGCCTTGTTTCACTGTTTTTAGATTAATCACTTTGTTATTCGCTTTTGGTCGATTAGGGGTCGATTAGGGTATCAAAAGCCAAAGTTTTGTGATCTTGGCTATCATATAACATCAGGGAATCCCTGAGGTGATCTTATTCAGCCAAGAGCCATGCTTAAATCATCCATTAACATGGATTAAAAAGAGTTTTCATAGTCTAGTTCATGTTTAATCAAGAAAACTTCATCAAAACCTTAATAAACTTGAGAAATACCTTTGATTTGGCTGAATTTAAGTGATGATCAGCTGTGTTCTTGAGAGTTATGAGCAGATTTGAAGGTGGAAGATGAAGAAAATAATGGAATGAGCAATGAGGAATCTATTTCGGTTTTAATTAATTATTGTCACTATTAGCATTGTGAGCAATAAGCAATCTATTTCGTCTCACTCCGATGTTTCTGCCATCGGTTGGGGTATGACACCACCACCACCAAAAAAACTAAACCTACAACCCGCCTCCCTAAAAAAACCCTATAAAAAACCTAAACTCCCCACCCCACCCCTAAAACCTAAAAAAAACCTAAATCCCCCACTCCCCAAAAACCTGAACCCCCACCCAAGCTAAATTCTAAAAACTAAACCCTAAAGCAAAAAAATATTAATAAAAAGTTATGATTTTGATGGATTTTTTTTTAAAAAATTGCGTGTTTTTTTTTAAGATTTTAGGTAATTTTGGTTGTGTTCTTACTAGGTCTTGTGCTTCTCGCCATAAATGCTAGTTCATAACACGTTCGACCACCACTCTTCTTTTCAAATGAAAGAGCATATATATATATATATATAGGATAAGGTTCATGCGGGGACTAGCTTTTAGAAGAGAACTTGAGAACTAATGTGAATACAAACGAAATAAACCCAAAACAAACAATGAACCCCCACCCCACCACCACAAAAAAACTAAACCCACAACCCCCTCCCCCCCTTAAAAAACCCTACACCCCTAAAACCTAAAAAAAACCTAAATCCCCCACTCCCCAAAAACTTGAACCCCCACCCAAGCTAAATTCTAAAAACTAAACCCTAAAGCTAAAAAATATTAATAAAAAGTTGTGATTTTAATGGAAATTTTTTTAAAAAATTGCGTGTTTTTAAGCTTTTAGGTAATTTTGGTTGTGTTCATACTAGGCCTTGTGCTTCTTGCCATAAATGCTAATTCATAACGGATCCTCAACATATATATATATATATATATATATATATATATATATATATATTGGTAATGTTCAATAGGCTCTAATCCTCCTATGAAAAATAGGTGGAAAAGTTTTAGCATGATTTTATATAAAAGAAATTTTTATTTGTTTTTACATGTTATGCCCAAAAGTTTCCTATTATATTTACAAATATCAAAAACATTCCTTTTGGGTTTTTGGCATTTGAATTGTGTTTCCACGAGTCTCTTTATACGGATTATTTTTTTACATATTAAGTTTTTATTTTGTACAAAACTTGAAAATTTTGGGTTTACCAAAGCGGTTTCAAGAGAGTTTTGTGAATGTATCGGTTTATAGACGTGCAAAAGATTCAAGTTTTTATTTCAACCGATGTGAATAAAAAGTCTTAGGAGGAAAAAGAACAAATACTCTCACAAGAACAAATACTCTCTTTTTGGAGTTGAGGCAATCCCGAGAGGCGGGTGCTAATAAGTCGCCTCCAAACTCGTCAGCTTGACTATCAATAATTGGCCTTTCAAAATCCACATTATTCATCAAAACATTCAAAAACAAAAAAAGTAGATAAAAATACAATGCACATTATAAAAAGCACTTGTCGCTTTATTTAATATTAGAAGTAAAGCATTCGGGTTACAAGCCGTCAATCATCCAAACATCATCATCAAAGACCATTAATTCTAATTGCTAGTTGTCCTAAAGCAAAAAGAACTCAAACGTAAGATCTAAACCAAAGTTCTAAACATATTAGAGTTAAAGTTAGGACCAAAGCTACCACCACCATAACCACTTGCTCGCCCTTCCAAGTTGGCAACATCTCATGTGGAAGACGTAGGTATGGGTCTCTTTGTCACACCTTCTCGTAGGGAAGCGTGAGGTGTGATCACCTAAGCTTTTCATAGCATTCGATAGTGTAAACGTCTACATGATTGAAAATAACCAACGATGATAATTGTATATAATACTTGAACTGATAATACAAACTAAAGTATTTCATTTTCTTACATGAACCATAAACTTTAAGTTTCACAAAATATATTTAAACAAAATATACAACTTAATAACTAGGCTTTGGCATATATATCATTGCGCAAAGGTGATAAATATAGGACAAACCCCCAAATGGCATCATTTATGCATCCTTAGTCATTGAACTCAAAACCATGCAACGCTCTATATTTCCCTGAAATACATGTTAAATAAAACGTCAACATAATGTCGGCGACTTCACAGGTTTTGCTTGATACAAATGAATTTTAAAACATTTGATAAACTTTTTATAATAACTGGTATGCATAGTATCAATGAAATTCATTGATCAATTAATATTTTGCAAGGACATTAACATACATGTCGACATAAGCTAGTAACCAAACCTTGAAAATGGTTTGTTGTACTCAGCCTCTAAGTCCTAGTGACGCGCAACTAGCGAACATGAAAGCACTCCCATAGGGTCTCGGGGACTAGGAGTGGAGTTTACCCACACTCAATAGATCTATCCAATTGTTTCTTGGTCTGTAACGTGACTAATGGCTACTAATGCATACACTTATGCATACAAGATCTAGTTGATTTCACTCCATAACTACCATAGCATTATATAAACATGTATCCCTCCCTAATTTTGAAAACAAAATATTTCAAAGAGGGGTCGTGAAACTCACAATTTGCGTTCTGTGCTCGATGCTAGCAATGCATAAAATGTTTACTCCGACCTATAAGTGTCCTATTTCAAGACACACAAGTCTAATCATTTGTATCGTGTACAAGTCTTTCACCAAAACCTCGTTAAGACTTATCATTGATTTGTTTGTTTTGAAAACCCTTTTTTGTTTAGACACGTTGGTGGATGATTATCCGAATGACCATGTATGTATTCTATCCACACACACACACACATATATATATATATATATATCCTTGTTTGTATAATGTCCGGGGCCTAACCCCTCGTATAACTTCATATCTCACATGATTGTTTATATTCTTATATCTAAAAATATATTCTTCTATCTTGTATCATCATTTCACTAAATCAATGGTAATTCAACGTACTTTTATCTTAAAAATAAATATATTTTTCCTAGTTTGATACTTGTTAAAAATATTTTCTTAACATTATACATGTTTACTTGTCATGTCTCGTTTGTTATTACCATTTCCTTGTCTAACTTCCTTGTATATGTATACATGTATATATACTTCTTTGTATTCTTTTCCAACTCATGTATGCGTTGTGTCCTTGCACCCATAAGTATGTACATGTATATATACTTATTTATATGCGTTTCAAATCGGTACTTGTGTCGTATTTGTACATATACGTATATACATGTACACTACTTATAACCTCGTATTTTATTAAGTATTAAGATATACGAAGACAGTATTTGGACGTATATGTATACATACATTGATCCACACTTAGTTTCTTGTCGTTTTTTTCCGGAAATATACTTCTAAGAAAATATATTCTTACGATCACTTAAGAATATTATAATTTTATGATCATTTGAAAATTTATATAAATTTCTTATATTGCATTGAAAATATATATTTTCATTACTTGTCCAACATTATATATAATTTTACTAAGGTTGGTTAATATATACTTTGTGTCCAATATATATAGATATATACATATACTTAAATTTATCCAATGTTCATATCGTCATCATATGTAGGGGAAACTTGGATTCGTCATAGTTATGTACTTGTATCTTGTGTTTACTTCAAATGTTAAATCCTTGTCCAATGTATATGTATTTTTTTTTTGTATATTTTACCAAATATACACATATGATACTTAATATACAAGTATTTCAAGTACGTATACCACTTCATGTTTATACTTTTCCATGTTTGTGCCAAATATATATTTATGGCAAAAAGGTAAAATGAGAACCACCTTGTGAAAACCATGAGAACTAGGCCTTGCAAAAGGTTCTTCCAAAAAAAATCTCAAAAATCTTAAAAAAATCACATGTTTCAACAAAAAATAAATAAAAATAAAATTAAAAAAAGGTCGTATGCACAAATTTACACGAGATGTAATTTTTTTTATCGCCATAACAAAATTTACATCAGTGCCTAAACAAAACTTACATCAGGCATAACTACCGACTCGAGAATTTTTTTTTGTTTTTTTCAGATGTGTTTATAATATTTTAATTTATGTCTGTGCAAAAAATTATGGACCAACTCGCGTAAGAAGTAAGAGTTCTTATGGTTCTCACTACTCATAATAGTTCTTAATTGAACTTAAGCCATATATTTATAACCTTAAATACATATTGATATTTCCATATTTATCCATGTATACCAAATACATATTTAGAACCATTTTCATGTTCCTACAAACCCTAGATCACCATGTTGTTATATTATCTATACTTTCACCAAAAAAACATATAATCCATACTTAGTGAAAATAATCCCTAGTTAATCATGCTTATAACATAACTTGATATTTTGTAAATTTTGGCATGGTATCCCCTAGATTAGCCTCATTCCCCTTTAATCATCATCATCACCATGGTTCTTTAATCATCATTATCATCAACATATCATCATCCTCAACAACATTAACATTACTTTTTGTCACAACCCCCGACCCCACCCCGGGAGCGGGAGTCGTGAACCAGTCAAGTGGTACCGGTGTTTATTTATTTTGACAGCGGAAAACTTTCAACAGGATCATAGTTAGGAAATAAATTCAGAGTTTATAAAACACCAAATAAATAATATTAAACAAATGGGTTAAAACCTGTATTTTATTTAAATGTTTTTATAGGGATAAACCCCAATTAATAAAATATAAATTTCTTCTTTTATTCAGGTAATCATAGCCACTTTATTTAAGCATTCAGTGCTCCATAGCTAGCTTCTTATTATTTCTACAGCGAGTTACCTGAAACACGCTTTAAAAATATTTTATCAGCAAGAAATACTAGCGAATCCATCTCAGTTTTATCAAAACAAATGATTATACTTTACAGTTATTGAGGAGCATCCACATTTACAATGTTTATATCTACATAATTACTCAATCAGTATTGTCAATCCTGACTTGTGGGTCATATTACTTTGGGCCCTGTCACCCAACAGTAATGGTTCCTGTCACCTTCCTGTGACTTTGGACTAGCAATGTATACAAAACCCCAACATACCGGCAGTAATTGTAGAATACATATTCTCAATTACTGTTACGCATAATTAAAACATTTGAGGTTTTGGTAACACATTTTAACTCACAAAAAGATTTACAAAAAGAAAATGTACCCGCATGGTAATTTTAGGGTCTAACTACAGGCCTCCTGGTATTTGTGGGACATTTACTGTAATTCTAGTTTTTGAAAATGAAACAATAACCAGAATGTTTAGGAAAATTTAACGTGCCTGGTAAATAAATAAATACTAAATTACCGATTTAAGTCGGGTAAGAAAAGATATTTTAGAATGTCTTTTACTTCTTAAATTTAACTTATCTAATCTCTTTTGTATATATACCGACTCTACAACCTATCAAGCCCATCTTTTCTTTTATTTACATCATAAAATAAAAAATATTACTTTTATTAAGTATAATATTTTAGATGATAGAGAATAAAAACATGATTATTATATATAATATATAATAATCTTTTAAACATTCATTTTCTTTTAAATTATGTTTAATATGCATCCTACGTAAAAATGAATTTTAGTTTATATTATATACACGTATAAACATATAAATATTATTTAAATGTATTACAATGTAAAATATTTTTTAAATAGAATAAAATTGTAACATATTTAAAATAATTATATATTATCCTATAAAATAAATATTATTTAAATGTATTACAATGTATATATTTTTCAAATAGAATAAAATTGTAACGCATTTAAAATAATTATATATTATCCTATAAAAACTAATGAGTAGTTATTATAATAGTATATATAGTTCCTTTAATAATTTATAGTTATTATAATAATAATGATATTATAATTATATTTTCTTTTTCTTTTTAAAGTATATACAGTAAACATTAATATAAGATGATATTATTTTAATATTAAAGTGTATTGCATATATTTTAAATTTAACTAGTGGATTCACCGTGCTATGCGGTAGAGAGTTAATCATTATCAGTTTGGGTCGTCAGGGTACCGGTTCAACACTTGTATAAGTTATAAAAGAAAATACTTTATTTAGAAAACTTCTCTTTTTTTTTCGATAGGTCAAATAATCATTTTGAACACAGTAGACTTCACACAAATGTTTGCAAAAATGTAACCGTTTGTCTATACTTTTGAAAATAAAATGTTAATTTGTTTCAAGTTTTTATCTTAGGTAGAAGTATTCATTTTTTTCCACCACCCCTACCCTTAATAAAATAATGTGTCCAAAAAGAGAAGGAAATAAATTATATGGCCAAAATAGAAAAAGTATCAACTACTCTGGCATAACATATGTTAGCAATGGGTATATATAATAATATAAATGTAACACCCTGTGTTTTTATGTCCTATAAAATTTCGACACGTGTCTTGCTGATCCTCGTATGGCGTGTGCTTGACGAGAGAGACTAAAATCGCCAACATGTTATTTTATAACCTCTGAGTGGTGGATATTAAAGCCGAGGGGTTAAACGTGTCAACATGCTTAACTGTGCCTTTGAGTGACCTTTTAACGAACCCGGAGCTTAATGATGTTCGGTTATACTCCCGAGAGTGCTAAACAAGAGCCATATTGAATAAAACATACTTTTTATGTCGAAATATGGGAGTATGGAGAAGTTCAGGGGCCAAAATGGAAATTTTGTGAAATGACACCCTAGGCGACAAGCGCCAGGGACCTGGAGTCCCCGTGTGAAGCGCGGGAGAGGTCAGATCATAGAAACAGCATGCCAGCTGCTGATCTGCATGCTTGTCCACCTCTAAACCCACCTGCACTCTTACAGCTCGAAACCATTAACTCTATTCCGGTTTTGGACACCTCCTAGCACACTTGGAGTGATCTCTAGTTTCCCATAACACTTGTCTCAATCCTAGATCACCCACTTCAAGTATAAATAGGGGAGTTCATCACCCTTTCTTCCTTGCACCTCTCAATTATTTCTCTCTTGCTCTCTTGGAGTTGTTTCCTGGCTTAAGGAGACCTCCCCTGAGTTCTAATATTTTCCTTGGTTCACTTGTAAGTGTTCCAATCCCTTATTTTTATTTTTATTAAGGCTTTAAGACAAAGTCAAAGCGTTGACGTAAAAACGCTTTGACTTTAGGCTAAGACCATTACGGTCCAGCCATAGTTCGGTACGAACATGGCTACGTGATCGCAATTAGGTGGGTGTTAATCCCTTAAGAGGGCACCTCCTGATTACCACGTTTGCTTGGTCAATTGACGGGTCAAATTTATTGATAAAAAGTCAAACTTGGTCAGTATTTAAAATAAATTCATATATGATAATGTAGGTGTTATTAAATATGTTTTAACACTTAAACAACTTGGTAATAATCATCTGAACATGTGTAAACATGTTCGGCCCATCAAGTCCAGGTCTAAGGTCGGTTAGCAACCAAAAGTCACAAAGTTGACTTTTACTTTGACTTTCAGTCCTGACCCGAATTAGCAACTTTAGTTATTAATTCTAAGTTGCAATGTGACCATGTTTAGTTGTAGTATAACCCTCTGGAGTTGTATTACATGGTTACATAGTAATCCGAGCTTTTATGCAAGTTTCCGTTAATTATGCCAAACTTTGCTAAAATGCCCTTCATACTTAAAAATAAGGTTTTAAATACAAAAGAGCATACAAATAGTTATATACTGATATATAAACATGACTAACCTATTTTGATGTCAATAATCTGGTCACAACCTGAGTTTTGTTTAATTATCGCAAATCATGCTTTTAAAGGACCAAAATGCCCTTTCGGCATCTAAAATGGTTTTTAACATAATTCTTCAACAAAACTCATTAACTACTGATGTAATATCATAATTAGGATTACTTGGGATATCAAATCAGATTGTAAACTGAATTTACATACAAGTCCTTGTATAATGCTGATAAATGACAATGTTGCCCTTACGGTGCATAAAATGGTTTTAAAGATACTTTTATAACAAAACCATTTACCTACAGTTATAATATAATAAATAACTTATTTTGGTTATATAAACCTGATCATAACACCAGTTTTCCTTAATTATCTTGAATATCGTCGTTTAGCGACTTAATCGCCGTTTCGGCGCATAGTATGGTTTAAAACCATATTAGAGCATCAAGAGTTGATACCTATTGATTTCAAAACTTATTTTACATATAATTACAGTAAGTACATCAACTAAACTCAGATTCCCAAGTAAATTATCAAGCTATGTGTGAAATGACCAAAATGCCCTTACGGGGCATAGTTTGGTCTTAAACTCTAAACCACACACATACTCGATATCCTACTGATATAACATCATAAATAACTATTTTTACAGTAAGATTATGACCATTAAATCAGTTTGCTCATAAGTTCTTTTACAAGTCATAAAATGACCCAAATGCCCTTTTGAGGCGTAACTTGATTTTAAAACCATAACGGGCATACATGTCGATATCTTACTGATGTTACAACATGTTTAAAGTATAATGGGATATGGAACTTGTATAGGACTCACCTGGTTACCCGGTTTCGCTTATATGCGTACGGTTCGGCCTACGTAACTAGTTTACGTAATTTAACCGAAACGGGTTTAACCTTATCATTTTAGTTTCAAAATCAAGAATGTAACATGTTTACCCATATTAAACAAGTCTCCATGCTTGTCGGGTTTAAACTACATTCTCTTCCGGTCACCGCTTAATCTAGCGTCTAGTACCGTTATTATCCTTAAGCTACCCGGTTCGAGTCTACAAAGTAGATAGGACCCGTTAGCATTTTAATTGGTTATAAACACCATCATTTCCAGACTAAGAGCCTCCCGGTAGATTGCCATCTAAGCTTACTTTTGAATATTCGGCTGAGTTACTTATCTTATTTGAAGAATTTGCTCAGGTAAATACTTTTAACTTATTTTTCCTATATGGGCTTGGGACACGGTATAATAATACCGCTTGGTCGGGTATGGGATCATGTTATCGGATTGTGATTTACTAAATCCTTATAACCCGTTTTATTCTGTATTGTTTGATAACTTAAACATTGGGGGTTAATTCGACCATGTCTTGGATATCCTTGGCTCATTTAAGTTACTAATGGCCACGACCTTAAGCACGGGGTGTAGGAATACACCTGACAGACGCTAATGCTAATAAAAATATTAAATCCCGCTGGTGGATTATTCAAGTGGTGTGTCGGTTAATCAGGTTATTCGGTTTCTGCACCGGACCCCATATGTATTGGCAAACATGTAAAACTGTAAACAAGGTCATTTTGAACTATCCCAAGTTATTTATAAAATGTGCTAAGTGCGCCAAAAATCATTTTAATAAATGTTTTCAAAATGAGTCGGTTATTAGTATTTACTAGTGAAAACTTTTCACTGACGTATTTTCAAAAGATCAAGTTACAGGTGGCAACACGCAATAGATTTGGAGCTGCGCTATAGTGACGATAGAGGATCTTGCAAGTCCCTAGGTTGCTCAAGTCTGTTGAACAAATACTTTGTACATATTTATTCGATCCGCCTATGGATCTTTTCATTACAAGCCTTGTAATTTATTTTTGAACTTTGGACATTCGGTTTGTAATAGTAATTTAAATCCAAGACTTCTACTGTGTTGTGTTTGTTTGGTTATGATGTTATCAACTATGTCACGATATTCCGCAACCGGGCCCACCGGGTTACACGTGGAAATCGGGGTGTGACAGGTTGGTATCAGAGCCAATGTTCGAGTGAATTAAACACTAGCCTTTTGTGTTTAATCTCGAATATACACGAATAGCACATTCCTTAGACTTCCGAGTCTAGGCCTTGACCTAAGAGTATTCATTTCATTATTAAGTTATTATTATGGTTTTGCTTTGTTTTAATTTGTTATTGAAGCATGAGTTATGCCGCCTAAATTCAGACGAGGAGGAAAAGGCAAAGGACCCATGAGGGGGGGACCCTCTTTGACTGGACCATCTTTCATTGGACCATTTTTCAGACCACCCTTCAGACCTTCTCTAGCTGGAGTAGCTAATCTACCAGAGTACAACCCTTACGAAGGATCTGGAGATTCTTCATCACCCTTTGAACCTTATAGACATTCAATTTCACATGAATACTCCCCACCTCATTCACATTCTCAGCATTCCTACCATTCACATCATTCCCATCAATCTCACTATTCACACTCCTATTCCCAACAAGAATACTTCAACTCCTATTTTGATAACCCCGTCAACCAACCCTCACCAGAAACCCCTCCTGTAGACTCGCCGACACACATGGAGGAGGATTCCGATCCAGAGGAATTCCCGCAAACTGGATCGTATGGTCATCCCATTGAGCTGTCTAGTGGCTCAAACTCCTTGGCAGGATCTCCGTTCCGAGGTCCTGATGATTATGAGCAACGATGGTCACAATACGTGTTTGTCAACACACCCTCATACGACAGCACTCCCCATCACCATTCCCCATCACCACATCCTCAAGCCGAGGATGTAGAAATGCAACAGGTGGACCAACCTCAGCCACCACCTGAATCATCATCACAACCTCGCCGAAAGCGTGGGGCACGTATGTCGGTACGTGCTAGTCAAAGGTCGGGTTCGCTACCACCTTTACCACCCTCTTGCCCCATCATCCCTGAGGAGCCACAAATGGGTGGACCCTCAAACACATCACCAGTGGCGGAACCCCCACCGCAACCAGCTGTTGAGCCTTTGCCTCAACCACCTCTACCACCGCCGGATTTTGCCAACCCAATACCTGCATATACAGGACCATCAGGGTTTCACACTGTTGACCCTCCTGGTTTGTATAATTACATCCATCATGGAATGGAGCAGGATCGTTATTATGATGCAGTTATTCATAATAACCTCTACCATTCTTCTTACCCTAGTTACCCACCTCCTTATGCCACTACCGGATATCCGCCTTACTGGTATCCGTATCCAGTTGCGCCTCAGCCGCAACCACCTCCACCTCAGCCTCAACCACAAGCACCATTCGAGGCCATTAATGAGGCCTTAAATTAGGTCAGGGAAATACAACAACAAGTTAAGAAATCGGAAAAGAAAACGACCAGATTTATCAAGAAGCTTTATAAAGCCGTAAAGGGGAGGAAGGATGAGTAGAATTTGTATTTCCATTTATGTAATTTAAATTCCAAAAGTCCCTGCGGGTGGACATTGTTATTTCTTTTAAACCCCTGCGTGGGTATGTTTTTCATATTATAGTCCCTGCGCGGACTAAATTTTGCACTAAGACCTCTTTAGAGGCAATTATGTAATCCCTGCCGTTTTAATGAAATTTTTAAAATTTTGATTTGCTTATGCAATCTTGTTACCTCTTTTTGGCGAGCCTCGATTTTAATTCGAATTTTATCTCTCCGCCATAAATTGCAAAAGATCTTTCATGGTCCCTATGGACCTAAGTTATATGTAAAGCGTTCGTTGTAATGCTAAAGCCTAAATGGTTTAATCATACCATGGCTAACCCATAAGAATCTTAATTCACCATATAGTACCGAAGCGTTATGGCTCATTCAGACGGTGCTAGCAGCCATCATAATGATGATGATCCGAATAGGACAAATATAGTCATGAATGAGGATGAGTTCCAGGCTCGCATAGATGCAGCTGTAAGCAAGGCTATGGAAAAAGCCTTAGAAAAGTTTAACATGTCGAGTGCTACTCGCTCTAAGAAAGTACCAAAGGCTGTCTCAAAACCTCCCACCTCTGAGAAGAAAGATGATTTGGTACATTCCTCAAGCGTGAGAAGTGCGGCTAAGAAAAAGGAAATCCATGATAAAACCACACTCCCTCTGGTGGTTGTTCATATAAGTACTTCGTCTCGTGTAAGCCACGAGACTTCAATGGAGAGAAAGGGGCCATTGAGACCCTAAGATGGCTCGATGAGATCGAGACAGTGGTTGATATCAGCGGCTGCGCTGATAAGGACATTGTGAAGTTTATATCTCAATCTTTTAAGGGTAGCGCCCTGATTTGGTGGAAGGCATTAATGCAATCATCAGGTAAGGTCCACCTGTATAACTTGGGATGGTCCCAATTTGTGGACTTAGTCAAGGAGACTTATTGTCCACCGAATGAGGTGGAAAAGATTGAGATGGATTTCCTTGCTCTCACAATGAAGAACCTCGATTGTCGGAAGTTTGTTACCGACTTCGACTCATACTCCCGGCTAGTACCTTATTTAGTCACGCTAGAACCTAAGCGCATCGCGCGCTTCATTAATGCGTTAGTTCCAGAGATTAGGAGCTTAGTTAAGGCTATTCAGCCTAGCACTTATAAATCGGCTGTTGAGCTAGCCCTCTCCCTCACTCAAGATTATGTGAGGCGGTTGTCGGCCGGAAAGGAAGCTGAGGGAAAGAGAAAAAGGGAGGATGATAACTCCCAGCGGTTTAAGAAGAAAGGAAAGTTTGGATCCCATGGGAATCAGAACAGGTCCGGAGATAGACCTATGTGTAAAATCTGCAACAAAAGGTATGGAGGCCAGTGTATGTATGACCCAAAGGCTAAGCCTTGTGGGATTTGTAAGAAAACGGGACACAAGACCCTGGAGTGCAGGGATATTAAGGATGCCACTTGCTTCAATTGTGGTGAGAAATGCCACATAAAGACTAACTGCTCCAAGAATGCAAATGATGAAAATGCAAAATCTGGTGGAACTAAGAAAACCAATGCTCGAGCCTTTCAGATGAGTGCTCGAGAAGCTGTCAATGACAACAACGTTATAACAGGTACTTTCCTCATCAACGATACCTTTGCTAGAGTTCTATTTGATTCGGGGGTTGATAAGTCGTTTGTTGACCATAAGTTTAGCAAACTATTAAACTTACCCGTAACAACTCTAGACATAACGTATGAGGTAGAACTTGCCGACGGAACCATTGAAACCGCTTCATCCATTCTGGATGGATGCTTTATATCCATCAAGAATCATTTGATTCCTATCTCTCTTCTGCCAATGAAATTGGCGGGGTTCGATATAGTCTTAGGCATCGATTGGTTATCCCATAACCAAGCCCGCATTACCTGTGATAAGAAACTAATCGAGATCAAAACTCCATCCGGTGAGATGCTAACCATCTTTGGAGATATGCACTACGGGTTTCCAGAAAAAGTTGCTATGCTTAAGGCCTCTCGATGCATGAAAAGAGGTTGTGTCATCTATATGGCACAAGTAACCGTCGATGAACCTAAGCCGAAGATTGAAGATATACCCATTATCTCGGACTACCCAGATGTCTTTCCTGATGAATTACCCGGTCTACCCACGGATAGACAAGTGGAGTTTAGGATTAACATTTTACCTGGATCCGCACCTATCGCGAGAGCACCTTATCGTTTAGCCCCAACCGAGATGAAGGAATTAAGAACCCAACTTGACGAACTCTTGGAAAAGGGTTTTATTCAGCCTAGTTCGTCACCATGGGGAGCTCAAATCTTGTTTGTCAAAAAGAAGGATGGTTCAATGCATATGTGCATTGACTACCGTGAATTTAACAAAATAACGATCAAGAATCGATACCCTTTGCCCAGGATCGACGATTTATTCGATCAGCTGCAAGGGGCAAGTTACTTCTCGAAGATAAATTTAAGATCGGGATATCATCAGTTGAAGGTTAGGAGTGAAGATGTCCCAAAGACCGCTTTCAGGACGAGATACGGTCATCATGAGTTTCTTGTGATGCCTTTTGGGCTCACTATTGCACCAGCAGCATTCATGGACCTCATGAATAGAGTCTGCAAGCCTTACTTAGACAAGTTTGTCACTGTCTTCATTGACGACATACTTATCCATTCTCGTAATCAAACCGATCAAGAGAAACATTTAAAGTGCATTTTAGAGTTGTTACAAAAAGAGAAGTTGTATGCAAAATTCTCTAAGTGCGAATTTTGGCTTCGCGAAGTCCAATTCCTTGGACACGTCGTTAGTGAGCGCGGTATTCAAGTTGATCCCGCCAAGATTGAAGCGATAATGAATTGGGAAGCACCAAAAACACCTTCAGAAGTACGCAGTTTCCTAGGACTGGCTGGTTACTATAAAAGATTCTTTGAGAATTTCTCAAGGATAGCCACTCCCCTGACTGCTTTGACCCGCAAGAATATTAAATTCGACTGGGGTCCAAAGCAGCAGGAATCTTTCGAGACCTTGAAACAAAAGCTGAGCAATGCTCCAGTTTTGACCTTGCCAGAAGGCATTGAGGAGTTTGTCATCTATTGTGATGCATCGCACACTGGCACGGGATGTGTGCTTATGCAAAGGGGCAAAGTGATCGCCTACGCATCACGACAACTCAAGGTGCGTGAAAAGAATTACACCACCACGACTTGGAACTGGGTGCCGTTGTATTTGCGCTTAAACTTTGGAGGCATTATTTATACGAAACCAAATGTATTATATACACCGATCACAAAAGCCTCCAACATTTGTTCAATCAAAAGGATTTGAATACGCGACAACGCCGTTGGATGGAAACCCTTAATGATTATGATTATGAAATCCGATACCATCTCGGAAAAGCAAATGTAGTAGCCGATGCGCTTAGTCGCAAAGAAAGGATTAAACCTTTAAGGATTAACGCCAAAAGCATTGAAGTCAGAAACAGTTTGAACGAAAAGCTACTTGATGCGCAGAAGCAAGCCCTAATGGAGGCTAATATTGCAAATGAGGAATTAGGTGGAACTGTCGAACAGTTAATGCCTGGAAATGATGGAATCCTCAGATTCAATGGACGAATTTGGGTTCCAGTATTTGGAGGACTTAGAGATTTGATCCTCTAGGTAGCGCATAACACTAAGTACTCTATTCACCCGGGAGGTGATAAGATGTACCAGGACTTAAAATCTAATTATTCGTGGATGGGCTTGAAGAAATCCATAGCCACCTATGTAGCTAAGTGCTTGACGTGTTCGCAAGTTAAGGCTGAACATCAGAAACTGTCAAGACTTCTACAACAGCTTGAGATTCCCACTTGGAAATGGGAAATGGTAACTATGGATTTGATTACCAAGTTACCTAAGACCAAGCGTGGTAATGACACGATATGGGTCATCGTGGATAGGCTGACTAAGTCAGCACATTTCTTGCCAATCAAAGAAACATTTAGTTCGGAAGTTGGCCAAGATGTATGTGGACGAGATCGTATCCCTACATAGAGTGCCGGTGTCTATTGTATCCGATAGAGATACAAGATACACCTCTCATTTTTGGAAAAGCTTCCAACAATCTCTTGGCACTCGATTGAACTTCAGTACCGCTTATCATCCGCAGACTGACGGACAGAGTGAGCGTACCATTCAAACTTTGGAAGACATGCTACGTGCATGTGTGATCGACTTAGGTGGTAGTTGGGACGACCACCTACCCTTGATTGAATTCTCCTATAACAACAGTTATCATAGAAGCATCAAGGCTGCACCTTTTGAGGCCTTGTATGGGAGAAAATTTCGAACGCCCGTTTGTTGGGCAGAAGTTGGGGAAGCCCAACTAACAGGACCTGAGATAGTCCTAGAAACGACGGATAAAATCTTGCAAATCCGCGACCGTCTCAAAGCTACCCGAGACAGACAGAAGAGCTACGCGGATAAGAGGCGTAAACCTCTTCAGTTCCAAATTGGGGACAAAGTGTTACTGAAGGTGTCGCCTTGGAAAGGCGTCACGCGATTCGGTAAAAGGGCAAGTTAAGCCCAAGATTTATAGGACCGTTCGAGATTTTCGAACGAGTCGGGTCCGTAGCTTACAAGCTCAAGTTACCCGAAAAGCTAAGTGGAATTCATGATGTGTTCCACATTTCAAACTTAAAGAAATGTCTAGCCGATGAGACGCTAGCAATGCCGCACGAGGATGTGCAAATTGATGAAAACCCGCGTTTTATTGAGAAACCGATAGCGGTCGAAGATCATCATGTTAAGAAGCTTCGTAGAAAGCACGTGCCTATTGTAAAGGTCAAGTGGGATGCTCGACGAGGCCCCGAGTATACATGGGAGGTCGAGTCCACTATGCGACAAAAGTACCCCTATCTTTTTGAATCAATCTTGAGGTCGAGATTTGTTTTAAGGGGGTCAGGATGTAACACCCTGTGTTTTACGTCCTATAAAATTTCGACTCGTGTCCCGCTGATCCTCGTATGCTGTGTGCTTGAAGAGAGGGACTAAAATCGCCGACATGTTATTTTATAACCTCTGAGTGGTGGATATTAAAGCTGAGGGGTAAACATGTCAACATGCTTAACTATGCCTCTGAGTGACCTTTTAACGAACCCGGAGCTTAATGATGTTCGGTTATACTCCCGAGAGTGCTAAACAGAAGCCATATTGAATAAAATATACTTTTATGTTGAAATATGGGAGTTTGGAGAAGTTCAGGGGCCAAAATGGAAATTTTGTGAAATGACACCCCAGGCGACACGCGCCAGGGACCTGGAGTCCCCGCGTGACGCGCCGGAGAGGTCAGATCGCGGAAACAGCATGCCAGCTGCTGATCTGCATGCTTGTCCACCTCTAAACCCACCTGCACTCTCACAGCTTGAAACCATTAACTCAATTCCGGTTTTGGACACCTCCTAGCACACTTGGAGTGATCTCTAGTGTTCCCATAACACTTGTCTCAATCCTAGATCACCCACTTCAAGTATAAATAGGGGAGTTCATTACCCTTTCTTCCTTGCACCCCTTAATTCTTTCTCTCTTGCTCTCTTGGAGTTGTTTCCTGGCTTAAGGAGACTTCCCCTGAGTTCTAATATTTTTCTTGGTTCACTTGTAAGTGTTCCAATCCCTTCTTTTTATTTTTATTTAGGCTTTAAGCCAAAGTCAAAGCATTGACGTAAAAACGCTTTGACTTTAGGCTAAGACCATTACGGTCCAGCCATAGTTCGGTACGAACATGGCTACGTGATCGTAATTAGGTGGGTGTTAATCCCTCAAGAGGGCACCTCCTGATTACCACGTTTGCTTGGTCAATTGACGGGTCAAATTTATTGATAAAAAGTCAAACTGGATCAGTTTTTAAAATAAATTCATATATGATAATGTAGGTGTTATAAAATATGTTTTAACACCTAAACAACTTGGTAATAATCATCAGAACATGTGTAAACATGTTCGGCCCATCAAGTCCAGGTCTAAGGTCGGTTCGCAACCAAAAGTCACAAAGTTGACTTTTACTTTGACTTTCAGTTCTGACCCGAATTAGCAACTTTAGTTATTAATTCTAAGTTGCAATGTGACCATGTTTAGTTGTAGTATAACCCTCCGGAGTTGTATTACATGGTTACATAGTAATCCGAGCTTTTATGCAAGTTTCCGTTAATTATGCAAAACTTTGCTAAAATGCCCTTCATACTTAAAAATAAGGTTTTAAATACAAAAGAGCATACAAATAAGTTATATACTGATATATAAACATGACTAACCTATTTTGATGTCAATAATCTGGTCACAACCTGAGTTTTGTTTAATTATCGCAAATCATGCTTTTAAAGGACCAAAATGCCCTTTCGGCATCTAAAATGGTTTTTAACATAATTCTTCAACAAAACTCATTAACTACTGATGTAGTATCATAAATAGGATTACTTGGGATATCAAATCAGATTGTAAACTGAATTTACATACAAGTCCTTGTATAATGCTGATAAATGACAATGTTGCCCTTACGGTGCATAAAATGGTTTTAAAGATACTTTTATAACAAAACCATTTACCTAATGTTATAATATAATAAATAACTTATTTTGGTTATATAAACCTGATCATAACATCAGTTTTCCTTAATTATCTTGAATATCGTCGTTTAGCGACTTAATCGCCGTTTCGGCGCATAGTATGGTTTAAAACCATATTAGAGCATCAAGAGTAGATACCTATTGATTTCAAAACTTATTTTACATATAATTACAGTAAGTACATCAACTAAACTCAGATTCCCAAGTAAATTATCAAGCTATGTGTGAAATGACAAAAATGCCCTTACGGGGCATAGTTTGGTCTTAAACTCTAAACCACACACATACTCGATATCCTACTGATATAACATCATAAATAAACTATTTTTACAGTAAGATTATGACCATTACATCAGTTTGCTCATAAGTTCTTTTACAAGTCATAAAATGACCAAAACGCCCTTTTGAGGCGTAACTTGATTTTAAAACCATAACGGGCATACATGTTGATATCTTACTGATGTTACAACATGTTTAAAGTATAATGGGATATGGAACTTGTATAGGACTCACCTGGTTACCCGGTTTCGCTTATATGCGTACAGTTCGGCCTACGTAACTAGTTTACGTAATTTAACCGAAACGGGTTTAACCTTATCATTTTAGTTTCAAAATCAAGAATGTAACATGTTTACCCATATTAAACAAGTCTCCATGCTTGTCGGGTTTAAACTACATTCTATTCCGGTCACTGCTTAATCTAGCGTCTAGTACCGTTATTATCCTTAAGCTACCCGGTTCGAGTCTACAAAGTAGATAGGACCCGTTAGCATTCTAATTGTTTATAAACACCATCATTTCCAGACTAAGAGCCTCCCGGTAGATTGCCATCTAAGCTTACTTTGGAATATTCGGCTGAGTTACTTATCTTATTTGAAGAATTTGCTCAGGTAAATACTTTTAACTTATTTTTCCTATATGGGCTTGGGACACGGTATAATAATACCGCTTGGTTGGGTATGGGATCATGTTATCGGATTGTGATTTACTAAATCCTATAACCCGTTTTATTCTGTATTGTTTGATAACTTAAACATTGGGGGTTAATTCGGCCATGTCTGGGATATCCTTGGCTCATTTAAGTTACTAATGGCCACGACCTTAAGCGCGGGGTGTAGGCATACACCTGACAGACGCTAATGCTAATAAAAATATTAAATCCTGCTGGTGGATTATTTAAGTGGTGTGTCGGTTAATCAGGTTATTCGGTTTCTGCACCGGACCCCATATGTATTGACAAACATGTAAAACTGTAAAAAAGGTCATTTTGAACTATCCCAAGTTATTTATAAAATGTGCCAAGTGCACCAAAAATTATTTTAATAAATGTTTTCAAAATGAGTCGGTTATTAGTATTTACCAGTGAAAACTAACGTATTTTCAAAATATCAAGTTATAAGTGGCAACACGCAATAGATTGGGAGCTGCGCTATAGTGACGATAGAGGATCTTGCAAGTCCCTAGGTTGCTTAAGTCTGTTGAACAAATACTTTGTACATATTTATTCGATCCTCATGTGGATCTTTTCATTACAAGTCTTGTAATTTATTTTTGAACTTTGGACACTCGGTTTGTAATAGTAATTTAAATCCAAGACTTCCGCTGTGCTGTGTTTGTTTGGTTATGATGTTATCAACTACGTCAGGATATTCCCCAACCGGGCCCACCAGGTTACACGTGGAAATCGGGGTGTGACAATAAAAGTCAAATTTTTTATTTACTAAATATAAAATGTTAAGTTAATAACTTGAAGGAGTATAGGAAAGTTTCAACTTGGTTCTACTCAAATATGTTGAAAAATCTTTTTAATTGGTCCTTTTTATACAAAATGTTATAACATTAACTATATATATATATATATATATATATATATAAATTTTTTTCGATATAAAATAATTAATAGTATCTTCGAACATTAATACTACTATAAATATTTAATACACTAGTATCGAATTGTTATGTTACAGATACTTGCTATATAGACCAAAAGAGAAAAAATAAAGTCATGATATACCCATAAACTTATCGACGCGTGTTTTACACCGATTGTTAAAAAGCAACGGTACGTGTTTATCGTTGATGAATAACCCATAAAAATATCAGTATCATTTTCAATAATTTTGATACTAGTACTCATGTTGGTTGGAATCATTTAGGTTCGTTGCAATACCAGATGACATGGGTGTTCGCTAAAACTTACGATACAGAAAAATAGTTTATTATAAACATGTGTTTCAAACGAAAAATATATATCTAACCCGACATGATTTTAAAATGCGTCCAACCAGATATGCACACTTTATATTTTTAAACCTATATTAAAATTAATTATAAACTCAAAATAATATAGCTAAGTTATTATATTATTTTATATAATATTTCTTAATTAGATGTTTACAATCATTATTTTATATTAAAGAGCTGTTGATTGCATTTTTTTTTCTTGTGAATGGTTAGTGGGGAACAAAAAGATTAGGTTAAACCTACTACACAAATATACATACTATTATCAAAGTTCTTGTCAACGGACTAACTTTACAAGGGCATGAATAGTGATGCCTTTGATCGTGAGCAAAACCACTTATATTGATGGATATGTGCTTTAGCTTTAGGTGAAAAGTTCATATATATAGTGACACTTTGTGACGGTTGTTAAACTATTTTTTTTTTTCTATAGATGGAAAATAATTGTACAAAATGGTTGACTGGACTTGTGACCAAAATGATTCACGCAGAATCAACAATTTATTATCCTTTATATATCATGAAATTTAATATTAACAAAGTATAACATTATTAATAGATCACCTTTATATATAGTGTTAACCATAACATAATTGTAAGATTTATATATTGGTCACTCATACTGTAAACTTAAAACATATATAGTATAAATATTAAAATCTATCTACACAGAATAACACATAAATTATTAATTTCCTAACATAATGTTTAAGTTTTTAGGTAGTAAAAGAACACCTAAATGACTTAAACAAGTGGCTATGATATCATTTTCTGTCACAACCCCCAACCCCACCCCGGGAGCAGGAGCCGTGAACCCGTCAAGTGGTACCGGTGTTTATTTATTTTGGCAGCAGAAAACTTTCAACAGGATCATAGTTAGGAAATAAATTCAGAGTTTATAAAACACCAAATAAATAATATTAAACAAATGGGTTAAAACTCGTATTTTATTTAAATGTTTTTATAGGGATAAACCCAAATTAATAAAATATAAATTTCTTCTTTTATTCAGGTAATCATAGCCACTTTATTTAAGCCTTCAGTGCTCCATAGCTAGCTTCTTATTATTTCTACAGCGAGTTACCTGAAACGCGTTTTAAAATATTTTATCAGCAAGTAATACTGGCGAATCCATCTCAGTTTTATCAAGACAAGTGATTATACTTTACAGTTATTGAGGAGCACCCGCATTTACAATGTTTACATCTACATAATTACTCAATCAGTACTGTCAATCCTGACTTGTGGGTCATATTACTTTGGGCCCTGTCACCCAACAGTAACGGTTCATGTCACCTTCCCGTGACTTTAGACTAGCAATGTATACAAAACCCCAACATACCAGCAGTAATTGTAGAATACATATACTCAATTACTGTTAAGCATAATTAAAACATTTGAGGTTTTGGTAACACATTTTGACTCACAAAAAGATTTACAAAAAGAGAATTGTTAGTGCATAATGTCTATGTCTTAGTCTTATATCGAGTCTGTATTATATAGAGCTGAATAGGCTAGGTTTGAAGTATTTATGATGTATTGTAGCCAAGTTCGCCCATAAATGTACATGTCTAGGCATGTTCGGCCGAACTTTCATAGGCAAGTTCGGCGAACTTACTCCTCATGGGCCGAACTTGTTGAACTATAAATACCTAGCTTGTGTGTCTCATTTGTAACTTTGGCATTGTAGAGGCGAAGCTCTGTCAGTCTGTATCCAGAACGTTTGATTAATAAAACTAACGTTTAATTGAGTAATTCTTGTCTATTGGTAACACGACGTAATATTTCCGCTATTATGGACGTTAGATATCAAATTTAGGTTCCTAAGCATCGAGGATCGGTCCTACAAGTGGTATCAGAGCTAGAACAGCCTGATTTGATAGTATCAAGACAAGAACTCTTCTATTTCTACTCCATTCTTCTTTTTTTCTTTAACTTTTGATCACAAAATGAAGAATTCATGGTCAAAATCTTTTGAATTTTGAATATATCATGTAAAATACAACAAAGATAAACTCTTGAAAGATTGGAGACCAAATTCAACCGAATTCATGTCGAAATTTTGAAAAAAACCATGTTTTGAAAACCCTCAGGAACGAACTTGTTGGCCATGTTCGGCAGAACTTGCCCTAAAACATCACTTTTCAAGTGATTTTTTAGTAAGTTCGCCCGAACTTAGGTGATTTTTGAGGAAATTTAAGTCAAGTTCGCTCGAAGATACTGAATTTTCATTAATTTTACATCAAGTTCGACCGAACTTGTGTAAAATCAAGAAAGTTTTAAGTAAGTTCGCCCGAACTTGCTTGTATTTCATCGAAATTGTGGTGATAAGTTCACTCGAAGATCTGTTTGATTCTTGTATTAAGTTCGACCGAAGATAAACGAAATTTTTCAAAGTAGATCCAACAAGTTCGACCGAACTTGTTAGAAAATCCAAGAATTCTTCATTTGTTGCTACAAGTTCGACCGAACTTGTAGTAGGACTAATTGTTTTCAAAGTTGTTGAAAAATTTTCAGCGTACATGTTTCGTGATTCACAATGGAAGATCAATTAATAGCTTATATGTCCGGAGCTAGTTCGTCAAATGCCAACGTGTTTAATCAAGTCAATCTTGATAACGAAATGGGAACGACCGTCAAACCGCCCAAGCTAATGAGCATGGACGAATACGAAGCATGGAAAGAGAAATTTACCTACTGGGTTCAAGCCATGCACTTTGCTGGCTGGGTATCAATTGAAAGAGGCTACACTGTTCCGGTAGATGAACATCAACAAGTTCTTGAGAAGTACAACTACTTGAAAGCTCAGAGAGACGGATACATTGCAGAGAAAAAGATGATCAGTCTCATCAACAGTCTGTCAAAGAAGATATCCTGATCTTGCTACCAGAGTATACTACTGCAAGAGAACTTTGGTTGTCGTTACAAAAGAAATACCAAGGCAGTGCTGAAATGATCAAAAGCAAGAAGGCTCTCATTCTGAAAGAGTTCGATACCTTCAGCATGCTAAAGAATGAGACCATTAAGCAAATGATTGAGCATTTCTATCATCTCAAAGTGCAAATGCGAAGACACGGTCTTGAGAAGACGGAACAAGAATACATCGACAAACTTGCTGACGCACTCCCAGAGGGTGAATGGTCAACTTATTTGATGGTTCTGAATAACAGTGATAAGTGGGAAATTTTCAAGTTATCGACGTTTATCGATAAACTCGAAAGCCACAAAATGGAGGTTCTGAAGATAGCGAAATCAAAGAACGCTAATGTTGTTCAAGACATCGGTTTGTACTACAAAACCGGAATGCAAGATAACATTTCGAGTCCAAAAATTGGAACTGCTTTTAGTGCAAACATGAATGTTTCTCCACAGAATCAGAACCATTCACAGCCTCAGTATGATCAAAGTCCACAAAGTTCTTACTCGAGCACTGGTTCAAATTCAACATTTCAAAGTCAAGCAAATCAGAACCAACAGCAAAGTTCTGATCCGAATGTTTATAAATGCAACATTGCAGTGAATTTGAACAATGTTGTTTCAGAAGAAGTTGCAAAACAACATATGTCACTTCAGGCTACCGTCTTAGAGTCTTATGAATGTCTTGTTGCCGGTAAAATCAGAAATCCCGAGATGACCGTAGAAGATTATGACCAGGTAGACGAGGAAGAGCTCGAACTAATGGACATCAAATGGTCCTTAGCTTCGATCATCAGGAGAGTGACAAAGTTCGTTGCACTCACAGGCCGTGACATAGGAAACTCCAGCAACAAATTGGGTTTTGATAAAAACAAAGTCACGTGCTTTAAATGTCGACAGAAGGAACATTTTAAAAGAGAGTGTAAGAACGCCGAAGCAAACAGAAATCAAAATCCTTTCGGGGGAGGGAATGAATATTACAAGAGGGCACTTCAATATAAACCGTTCCCGAAGAAAACTCAAGTTGAGATCCAAGAAAAGCCAAACAGTAGTACCACGGAGAAAGCCATGGTTGCATCCACAGAAGATGACAGTTTTGATTGGAATTCTTACATTGGGAAAAAGACCGGAGTTGCTTTGATGGCGGAGATTGTTGAAGATAATTCTGCAGCTGAAGCAGAGGCAGTGGCAGAAGCAGTAGCTTTCGAACAAGCTATTATGGAACAATACTTGCATCAACAACAGGAAGAAGAGGAATATATCCATATGCAGAGACAAGGAATTTTATCCTCTAATTCTTGTGACAGTTTTGCAGGTCACTTTGATGGAAGCACGAAAGAACAGGTGGTTGAGAAGAAAAAGATTGATGAAGTGATCATTGATGTCACTCAAGAAATGAATGCCGAAGACCTCAAGGACATGGCAGATAAAGCTTTAATGGCGAATCTAACCAAGGTAGGTCCAGAGGTAAAGGTTGTCGAGAAAGAAGTTGTTAAAGTACAAGTTCTAGAGGTTGAGAAACCTTGTACAAAATGTACTGAACCTTGTGTCGAATGTGCCGAAAAATAAAAGATCATCGCGAAAAACAATGTGCATAACGATTTGTTAAAATATGATTATCACATAATGAAAGAAGCGTATGACAAAATGAAAAATGATTATGGCAGACTCGACAGAAATAACATCGAATAACATGATAATATAAGAATGTTGAGTGGTACAGTAATGGATAAACAAAGAGCAATTAACATCTATATTAACGCCATTGCTGAAATTAAACAACTTCAAGATATGACAATTGAAACTGAAAGAGTTCGACAATTGTTAAGAAGTTATACCACCAACGCGTATATTATCGATCACATTCTTCCGACAATCTCAACGGAAGAAAAACCTAAAAAAAATCGAGCAAAGAATATAGCAATGTTCCTCCACCCCTTTGCGAAAAAAATTGTGTTAAGTCTGCAGACGGGATGGACAAGGCACTTAATGTTGAATTACTTTCTGAAAAGAAAGACAAGTTGCTAGAGAACATTGATATAGTCTATGCTAAATCTGATACGATAACAACGCTGTGGTTAACAAAGTGGTTGAAAATGTTTTAAGTGATTCTGATGACGGCAACTTCAAAAGCGCCAACTCGAGTTCAAAGAATTCCGATTCACAATCTGAAAATGACGATAACTCATCTGAAGATGGTCTAAATGACGATCATAATATTGTAATGTAAAAAATTAAGGATTCGGATAGACTATACTTTGATGATAGCTTCTCGATTCAGAATGTGAAGAAGAATTGCTAGACAAATTCTTTAAACTCGTGGAAGTCACATCAGAGGAATTGTTAATCAATGAACAAAAATTCTATTCCAAACCTAAAAGAAACAATTACCAAAGAAACTGTGGTGATCATCCGGAAAACCGGAGAGCGGGGTTGGGTTTAGAAGAAGAAACTAATGAATGTGTAAAGAAACCGTCACCATTTCATGAATATAAAAACAAAAACATGAAGTTTGTATATGGGACGAGTACAATTCATGAAGAGAGTTTGATTGGTAAACAATCAAATGATGAGTTTGAAAAAGGAGAAAGAAATTCGAGATAAAGGCAAGGTTACAAGTGGTGTCAAAACTTTAAGTAGGGTAAAACAACCAATTAAATGACATCCACTTGATAATCGGACATGTTTCAAGTGCAATGAAATTGGTCGTATGGCACGACAATGTCCGAAATCAAAACCGGCTTATCTTCAAAGAAAAGAAGATTCAAATGTTGTTAGACCAAAGCAACCAGTGTTTGCAAAACCTGTAAAGAATTTGAAACGAAATGAATCAAAACCAGAAGTTAAACCAAAGTCTGAAATGACTTTTGAAAATTCCATTTTTGAAAAAGGTGAAACTTCTAGGTCTAATGAAAACAAGTTTTACATCAAAAAGCTAATATTAAATCTCAAACCTGGATTGCCAAGAAAAGGTCAACAACATCTGGTGTTGTTAAGTCTGAGCTAGTAAAGACTGACAACACAAAAGAATCAAAGTCTGAGCAGGTGAAGACTAG
Source organism: Scalesia atractyloides (assembly GCA_947069175.1). Taxonomy (NCBI): domain Eukaryota; kingdom Viridiplantae; phylum Streptophyta; class Magnoliopsida; order Asterales; family Asteraceae; genus Scalesia; species Scalesia atractyloides. Next base: position 77,412,586 of record CAMTDV010000004.1, on the reverse strand, counting down.
TGAGAATGTGAAAGAAGTTAAAACAGAAATCAAGATCGATAATGTCAAATCTGTAAAAGATAAGAAAAAAGTGAAATTTTCAAACATTAACATTGTTGAAACAGATGATGAATTTGATTTTGATGATGTTGATGAGTTTGAATATGCTTTTGATGATGGTTATTCAGTAAAACCCAAGACCAAGAAGGCTTGGGTAGAGCTTTTCACCTAATTACTGAATTTTGCAGGGGCTCAAAAGATCCGTACTTTCAAAGTGGATTTTGGATAATGGAGCATCCATGCACATGATGGGAATGAAGGCATTGCTATTCGACATTAAAGCTATCAATGGTGGATATGTTGGATTTGCAGGAAATCAAGGTGGAAGGATAGTCGCCGATGGAAAACTCTCCAATGGCGTAGTTTCTTTTGATCGCGTGAACTATATTGCAGAACTTGAGAACAATCTTCTGAGTATATCGCAGATTTGTGACAAGAAATTTATAGTCCATTTCAACGACAAGGAATGTATTAGCTTGAAGCCGGGTTTCAAAATACCAGATGAGTGGATTCTGATGCGAGCACCGCGAGAGAATGATTTATATGTTCTTGATATGGGTGTTGCTACCATTTCATCACAAGCAGCACAATGTTTGTATCAAAGGCTACTGAAAAAAGATTCTATTCTTTGGCATCGTAAGATGGGGCATATTCATTTGCGAAAAATGAATTTCTTGGTTCATAATGATCTTGTAGAAGGCGTAAATCTTCAAAGTTTTCAGATGTCTGATCATTGCTTAGAATGCAAGAAGGGAAAGCAGATCAAGAAATCTCATCTGAAGAAAATTCTAAACTCAATCAAGTTGTTAGAACGTCTCCACATGGACTTATTTGGTCATGTAAATGTTCGAAGCATCTTAGGAGACTTATATTGCTTGGTTGTGACAGATGACTATTCGAGATATTCGTGGGTATTCTTTCAAGAATCAAAAGACGAAACGTTCGAGAACTTGGTTATTCTATTCAAGAAACTCGAGAACATTTATCATCTGCCGGTCAGACGCATTAGAAGTGACAATGGCACAGAGTTTAAGAATAACAAAATAAAGGAATTCTGCAACGCAAAAGGGATCTGCAGGAGTTTAGTGCTCCCTATACTCCACAGCAAAACGGAGTTGCTGAACGGAAGAACCGAACTTTGATTGAAACTGCGAGAACCATGCTTGCAGATTCTAAACTTCCTATCAGCTTCTGGAGTGAAGCAGTTGCTGCGGCTTGCTACACGCTAAACAGGGTTCTCACTGTCAAACCAACAAAGAAAACATGTTTAGAGATGATAAACCGACGAAAGCCAAATTTGAAGTTCTTAGAACCATTCGGTGCACCTTGTACCGTAATAGACCAAGATGGCAAATTCGGAGCTAAATCTCTCGAAGGTTTCTTAGTCGGATATGCGAGACTGTTGAGAAGAGTATATGTTCCTTCATTGCGAAAGTTTATTGAAGCACAACATGTGGATTGTTTCAATTACACATATCCTATTCAAAGGAAAGGTGACGCGTGGCTGTTTAACTATCAAGACCTTTGGAAGTCATTTGACTTGCCCAAAGAACCGACTGACAAAGAAGTTGCAGCGTTATATTATCTTCACCAGTCAGCGAATCAAGAACAAATTGTTCGACCAATTGTGGTTAATCAACCCACGTTGGATCCATCTTCTTCTGGCGCATGTTCAAACAATAGGTGTTCCGGCTGAAAATGTTTCTGAAACATTATCAACACCTGCTAATCTTCCAACAAATGCCTCTACTGAACCAGTGAAAACAGCAATGGAGCCCAATATGCCTCAGAATCAAGATTCTGATTCAGATGAAGTACCAACATTTGATGCTGATGGGGAATCATCTTCTTCAGATGAAGAAGTGGAGCAGATAACAAGTCTTCTTAATCAATTTGCAGTCCCAAACAACAGAATTGAAGCTTCATCAAGCTCTCCAAACATTGAATTGGTTGTTGATCTCAGCATCACGAATCAGCAAAACTTAGTAGATGTTCCAAGTGAAGAATTGCCGCGATCATATTTTTATCATCCGTCAACAAATATTATCGGAGAACTTCAAACTGGTGTTAGAACCGAGGGAAAATTAAGAAAGCACTCAGTTGTTTCTACACACGCGTTGCTACAACCCAGAACTTTTGTTTCTATTCATGCTTCATCTCTCAAATTGAGCCTAAGACAGTTAATGAAGCTTTAGCCGATGAAAACTGGGTACAAGCAATGCAAGAAGAATTATTGCAGTTTGAGAAGTTGGGTGTGTGGAAGCTTGAAGACCTACCAGAAAATCAGAAAGCGATTGATACAAAATGGGTCTTTAAGTGTAAACGTGATGATAGAGGATTTATTGTTCGTAACAAAGCTAGGCTTGTTGTCAAGGGATTTCATCAGCAGGAAGGGATAGACTACACGGAAGTCTATACACCAGTAGCTCGATTGGAATCTATTCGAATTTTTCTAGCTTTTGCATCATGGAAAGGATTTAAGGTCTATCAATTGGATGTCAAATCAGATTTTTTGTATGTCAAATCAGATTTTTTGTATGCCAAATTATGCGAGAAGGTGTACGTTGGACAACCACCGGGGTTTGTTGATCCACTTAACAAGAAAAAAGCGTACCTACTGGATAAAGCTCTTTATGGTCTACACCAAGCCCCGAGAGCTTGGTACGAGACGTTATCGCAACATTTCGTCGGACATGGCTTTATCAGAGGAACTGTGGATAGTACTCTTTTCACCAGAGAAGTTGATGGCCATCTGATTATAGTTCAAATCTACGTTGACGACATCATCTTTGGATCTACAAACGATAGTCTCTGCAAAGAGTTTGAGGGAATCATGAAAAAGAAATTCGAAATGTCCTCGATGGGAGAAATGAAGTTCTTTCTTTGTTTGCAAGTAGATCAGCTTCCGGATGGTATTTTCATTCACCAGACTAAGTATGTTCACGACATCTTGAAGAAGTTTGGAATGGAAAGCTTGAAGCCTCTATCTACGCCTCTTGCTCTAAATCATGGCATTTGCGTTGACGAGACTGGAGCCAAAGTTGACGAGACGTTATACAGATCGATGATTGGATCGCTGATGTATCTGAGCATCACGCCCAGATATTATGTATCCAACCTGCCTATGCGCCAGATATCAGTCAAGCCCGAGGATCTTACACATGCAGATCGTGAAGCGTATCTTCAGATATCTGAAAGGATACCCAAGCACCGGCTTGTGGTACCCAAAGAACGACAATTTTGACCTCACAGGCTATGCTGATTCTGATTTTGGTGTAGATAAGTTGAATTCAAAATCAACTACGGCGGGATGCCAGTTCTTCGGAACAAGAATGGTAACCTGGCAGTGTAAGAAACAGACTACAGTCGCTCTCTCTACCTGTGAAGCTGAGTATATCTCGGCCTCCAGCTGTTGTTCAGAGATTCTGTGGATTGAACAGCAGATGAGAGACTACGGTCTGCAATTTCTAGACACTCCGCTGTATGTTGATAACAAGGCAGCCATCGATATAACTAAAAATCCGGTTCATCACTCACGAACAAAACACATTGAAATTCGTTATCATTTCATTCGTGGTTGCTATGAAAAGAAATTGATACGAATAGAAAAATCCACACCGACAGACAAAAAGCTGATTTTTATACCAAACCATTTTCATTGTCATGGTTTAAATACTTGCTGAGAATTAAAGGTATGAAAAATTTGCTGACAGGTGCGGACGCTGAGGTTGAATACGGATCAGATGACGAGTTCGCGTGATCCATATTGGTTTGTAAATACCTTTCTACTTTAGATTTTTATTAAAAACTAAAATCCAAAAAGATGTCTTTGATTTTAGGGGGAGAAATGTTAGGGAAAATACAAAAACATTAGAAAAATTTTAAAATCAAAAAACATATAAAAATTCAAAATGTAAAAAAAATTGAAAAAGACAAAAAGAATTCAGTGTCATAAAAGGAAATGATAGTACATCAGTGGACTATCACAGTATGCTAAAGAAATGAAAAGTTTAAAAGTGATAAACGAGTCTTACTATGGATGTGTCGATAGGCTTAACACGTTCAGTAAACTGTTTTCGAGATATAAACTAAATTTTACAACTGCTTAATCATGTGGATTAACACATCTTGGATATATGGACCTAGTACTCTGAAATTTCGTTTGAAAGATTGCCTGATTCTGAGATACGAGGTCTTTATAGATAGTTGATATCTGGGGTATTATACAAGTTCTTCTGATTTTGCGGAAGCAATGGCCTAGAACTTCTATAATACTTTCGCTATAAACCTTCAAATGGCATGCAATATTGAAAAGTATCGAAAGATATAATCATATGAAATGCTGAAAAGATTCCTTAAGTGGAACACACCTTAAAGACGAGCATTCATCTCTTTGTCTGTACGGTAGAACTAACCTGAGCTCTCAAGGTCTCGCACAACCCAGATACAGATATCAATTACGCTATATTCACCTGTAAGATGAAATCTAGGGACTCTGGATACGGGAGTATATTCAAGAAGTGGGAAATATATATAAGTCAAGTTTCATGAATTCTATCTTAACATATCTTGAAACAGTTGAGAAATGTGGTAAAGCTTAAGTGGATAAACATATCGACAATCTAGGTGAATAAGTTTAAAACTTAAAGTCATCTAAAGGTCAACGATACTGGTGATATGTCTCAATCAACTGATATGATCCTTAGACACGAATTCACAACAATATGTTTGTAAATATGTTTGTACATAGTTTACATTGCTTATTTCATAGTATTTCAGTTTTGCATATAAAAATCAAAAAGTTTTTCAGTGTGTTTTAGCATAAACTTACAAAAATACAAAAAGATTTTACTTCTACATTGTTTTCAGCAAACCAATGTTGGAGAACGGATCTTCGAAGTCTGGTAAGGTGCTAGAACTAGTGGGAATCTCTTTGACAACGGGCTGGGAGCTAATATGTTAAAATCTGAAAAACCAAAATGATAAAAAGTTCATTAATTTGAAACTTTGTTTTTGAAAATATCAACAGTTTGTTCGTAACGGGTCAAACCAGGGTCATTAACTTGGACTCGGCAGACAAATCGGTTAACCAAGGTCATTAGCTTGGACTTGGTCAACTGAGTGGATTTTCATAACTGGTAATAAGTTGGAAAGTTCAGGGTTAAAAATGAAAAATTTGAAAAAGTTGAAATTTTGAGGTTTGGCAAGTTCGGCCGAACTTGCTAAACAATTTAAGTTTAACAATCAGCAAGTTCGACCGAACTTGTAGATGGCTGGTTGTTGATTTTAAAAGATAAGTTCGCTCAAACTTACTCTGGGCCCTCATGATGGGCTTAGCAAGTTCGCCTGAACTTGACATGGTATAAATACCATTCAAGTTCGGCCGAACTCATTTACCTGTTTTCAGAGCGGAACTTGAGTGAACTTGAGCATTGAGAGCTTTTGTGGGAAATTGGCATTTGTATACCGTTATTCTGTCTGATTGAAGTTTGTTTTTGGTGATTTGCACACCAATCACAATGGAAGAGGTATAGAATTGAGACTAAACCATGAATTGAAATGTTAACAAACAAAACCAGATCTAAAATTTAAAATCTGATAGATTTAGGTGTTGTTGGACAAAATTAAACATAGATTCTGAATCTACACCTAAAATCGACCGTATAACTTGTTTTGATTGAAGAAAAACGGATGTTTAAATGTTTGAACTTGTTTGGTCTTTTGAAGAAGACGACAAGTTCGGCCGAACTTGTTGTCAAGTTCGACCGGACTTGTCCAAAACATGACTAATAGATCTAGAAGCATGTTCGACCGAACTTGACTATTGAGTTGTTTTAATCCAATCATGTTCGACCGAACTTATGTAAATGAAAAGTGATTTGTTTAGATTGTAAGTTCACCCGAACTTGTTCTTTAATGAGGAACATGTGTTTCATACATGTTCGGCCGAACTTAGGTAAAATTGAATAATAAAAATTGTTGTAAGTTCGCCCGAACTTGCATTTGAAAATGATGAACATGTTTATCACATGTTCGGGCGAACTTGATCAAAACAGAATGTTGTACCACCTAATCAAGTTCGCCCGAACTTGATTAAAGTGTTAGAAAATTTTTTAATGATTTTTTTTCTCAAAAAGCTTGCTAATTGTTTTACGTTATTTTTCAGGCACAGATTCCAGCGCGTGTTATCTCAGTTGAGTTTTCCAAAGCTCATAATACATGCATTACGCTTGACAAGTCTATTTGTCCGTCGCTGAAAGAATATGACAACATTTTGAAGTTTCTCGAAGATAGTCACATTCGCGTGCAATTACTGAGCGCACCGTATCGTATCGTTCTCATATTGTTCATTTCTGGATGAACGCAGGCCTAAACGCTGACGAGAAGACAATTTCTTCTACAGTGCAAGTTGGTGATGAACTAAAGCCGATCACAGTAACCGAAGGTGATATCCGAAGGATTCTGCAGTTCAAAGATAATGAAGACGATCCGATTGTAGGAACATCCACGAACAGCTCGGGAACCTAAATTTGCTATCTAATGTCCAATTAGGCGGAAACTAATGACAAGTTAATCGAATAACAAGAATTACTCATTTAAAGATTGATTTCATTGATTTAAAGTTCATATACATTCGAGATCCAGATCCAACAGAGCTTCACTGTCTCTGTGCCAAAATTTCTCACTCTTCCAAATGAAAACCCAAGGCACCTATTTATAGGAACACAAGTTAACCCATAAAAGACACAAGTTCGCCCGAACTTGCATAAGCAAGTTCGGCCGAACATGCATTGCATGCTAACAACATGGGCGAACTTGGCCAAACAAGTTTGCTGATAAGACTGTAAGTTCGCCCGAACTTGACTTCTCAAGTTCCATCTCAAGCGAACTTGCTTACAAACTCACTTAAATACACCTCATTTCTCACAGATTAAGCCCTATTCACTCAGACTCAATACATAATGACATTCATGACGAAGGCAACAAACATATGCACCAACAGACTCTCCCTTGGATGTTGCCGTAGTCATCTTGATGTAGACATCCTTTTGATATATGCACCAACAGACTCCCCTTAACATCTTCCTCTTGGATAACATCTGTGTCATAGTCTTTTCTTGAGTGCCCCGTAGCCATTAGACTTGATTAAGCTCCTGAGTCTTTATCTTTTTCCTTGAATAAAACTTTAAGATCCAAGCTCCTCCTATGCTGCAAGCTATGCTCCCCCTTGCTTTGAGCTTTACTTTAAACACGTTTCGAGCATCTCCCCCTAAAACTTTGCTTCCTATTTCAAAGTTCTTGAGCATACTAGAAAACGTTTCAGATTTACTTTGAAGAAACACTTGTTTGAACGTCTCCATTTTAAAAAACATTTTAGTTATTCAAGTTAAAGTTATTGACCTTGGTTAACTAATTTTGTTTACCAAGTCCAAGTTAATGACCTTGGTTAAACCGTTGTGAACAACTGATTTTTTGTCAATTTTAAAGTTTCAAATTAATGAACTTTTTCTTACCAGATTTCGATGATCCGTTCTCCGACATTGGTTCGTTGAAATTCTTTTTGGATTTTAAAAAATAAGTAAAGAAAGTAAACTATGTACAAACATATTTACAGACATATTTTTGTGAATTTGTGTCTAAGGATCATATCAGTTTTATTGAGACATATCACCAGTACCGTTGACCCTTTTGAGACTTTAAGTTTTAAACTTGTTTACCTAGATTGTCGATATGTTTGTCCATTTAAATTTCATCACGTTTCTCAATTGTTCCAAGATATGTTAGGTAAGAACTATGAAACTTGACTTAACTATGGTTCCCATCTCTTGAATATACTCCAGAATCCAGATTCCCTAGATTTCATCTTACAGGTGAGTATAGCGTAATTGATATCTGTATCTGGGTTGTGCGAGGCCTTGAGAGCACAGGTTAGTACTACCGTACAAACAAAGAGATGAAGGCTCGTCTTTCAGGAGTGTTCCACTTAAGGAATCTTTTCAGCATTGCAAATGATTAAATCTTTCGATTTTTTCAAGTTTGCATTCTATTTGGGGTTTATAGCAAAAATATTATACAAGTTCTAGGCTATTGCTTCCGCAAAATCAGAAGAACTTGTATAATACCCCAGATATCAATCATCTGTAAAGACCTCGTATCTCAGAATCAGGCAACCCTTCAATCGAAATTTCGGAGTACTAAGTCCATATATCCAAGATGTGTTAAACCACGAGATTAAGCAGTTGTAAAATTTAGTTTATATCCCGGAAACAATCTACTGAACGTGTAAATTCTATCGCCACATCCACAGTAAGATTCGTTTATCACTTTTAAACTTTACAAATCTTTAACATACTGTGATCGTCCACTGATGTACTATCATTTCCTTTTTGACAACAAATTCTTTTTGTCTTTTTCATGTTTTTGTACTTTTTGAATTTTTCAATGTTTTTGAATTTTCAACTTTTTCATATGTTTTTGATTTTTTAACAATTTTTAAAATTTTCTTACTCCCCCTAAAATCAAAAACATATTTTTGGATTTTAGATTTAAAGAAATTCTTCTAAAAATGTAACAAAGCAATGCGGATCCCATGACCTTGTCGTCCGATTCTTTTTCTCAATCCTGTATCTGCATTTGTTTAACAAACAATCATTAGACTCATTTACCATTTGTAAAAGTAGTTTGAACTTTTAAGAACTTTGAAATCAGTTTTTCTGTTCAACGGTGTGGATTTTCATAATTTTGACTTTTCAAAATTTTTCTTTTTAACAACCACTTGTAATTTCAAAAACTTTTCTTTTTTAACTACTCCCCCTCAAAATGACAAAGACATGACATTTCTGGATAAGTTAAAACGAACTGGAGCTTCCTTAATCCTGAATCAATTTTGATAAAGTAGATCTCGGAACTCTTGCACACGAAAGTAACTACTTGAAAAGAGAAACCCAAGCCTTTTTGGTCTTGGTTGAACTTGATAATCAACTTAATCAAATTCGTAACCATCATCATAATCAAAATTTTCATCAAACATTTCGTTCAATTTCAATTTTGAAACTTTTTCGACCGTTTCTTTTTGTCTGTTTTAGAAAATCATTTTTCAACTTTGAAAGATCATTTTTAATGACTGCTTCATTTGATTTGACATTATTAGTCTTAGCAGTAACAGACTTTCCATTTTCAGACAATTTCCTTTTCGCAACCCAGGACTGTGACATGAATCTTTCTTTCTTGATATAAAACCGTGAATCATCGTTTTTGTTTGACTTTGAAGTTTCACCTTTCTCAAAAACTGAGTTTTCCAACTTTGATTTATTTTTGGGTTTTATTTCAGAAACAAATTCGTTTTTTGATTTTACAATCTCTGGTTGTTTATGTTTTTCTTCTTTTGAAACATTTTTGCTTCGTGAAAACATAGGCTTTAGATTCAGGCACTTTCGAGCAATATGACCAATTGTATTGCATTTAAAGCATGTCCTTGAATCAGTAGCATTTCCACTAGTGGATTTCACACCACTTGTGGACTTGATCTTAGCCTTGTCCCGAAGTTCTTTCTCTTTCTTGAATTCATCATTAGATTGCTTACCAATTTACCTTCTTCTTGAACCTTATTCGTTCCGTATACAAATTTCATGTATTTACCTTTGTATTCCTGGAACGTTGTCTTCGGTTTCTTCGTCGATTCACCTTCTTCTTCTTCCAAACCCAATCCTGCTCTCCTGTTCTCAGGAAAATCACCACCAAACTTTCGATAATTGTTAGTATTTCTTTTGGGTTTAGAATAAAATTTCTTTCGATTTTTATCGAGATCATCTGACGAAACTTCTACAAGTTTGAAAATTTTATCAAGTTGATCTTCTTTCACGTTCCGAATCGGGAAGCTATCATCGAAATATAATCTATTAGAATCCTTAACTTTGTACATGACAACGTTAGGATCATCACTTAGATCATTTTCAGATGCTATATCATCATTTTCGGACTGTGAATCAGAACTGTTATCATCATAATCATTTCCCAAAACATTCTTTACCACATTTTCTACCACTACTTTAATGTCATCGTTTGATTTCGTGAAGTCTACTTCAATGTTCTCAGGCAATTGATTTTTCAATTCAGATAAAAGTAGTATATCAAATGCCTTTTCAACTTCATCATCCTTTTTGCAAGAATAATTTTCAAGGAATGGTGAAGGAACACTTCCGTATTCTTTACGCTTTGGTTTACCGTCATTTTCCTCCGATTTGATAGTAGGAAGAATGTGATCAATAACATAAGCATTTGTGGTGTAGCTTTTCAAAAGCTGTCTTACACGTTCTGTTTCAATTTTTATGTCATGAAGCTCACGTTTTGTTTCTGCAATAGTGTTGATATACATGTTAATTGCTTTTTGTTTTTCAATCACTGTTGCTTTAGTTTTTTTTCATTAGCAGCAATTTCAAGATTAGCTTTTTCGACATTTTTGTATTTTGTCATAACCTTCTTTCATGTTTCTGTAATCATAACGAAAAGTTTCATTATGTTCAGTTAATTCTCTTATGACTTTGACTTTATCAAGGCATGGTTCACAAGGACTTGTGACTTTGTGCAAGGTTTTTCAACCTCCACAACTTTCACAACTTCCTTTTCAGACATTCTTACCTCAGCTTTTACCTTTTCGGCCTCTGCTTTCAAAGCTTCTTGTTTTTGCATCTCAGCATAAGCTATCTCTTCTTCTTCAGTTCTCCACATGTATGCTTCCAGAAACGCATTCTCCAAAGCAGCATCAACATACGATGTCTCTGGTTCATTTACAACCTCTGCCATCATAGCCACACCAGTTTTCTTTCTGATGTATCTGTTCCAGTCAAAGCCATCTTCTTCATGATTAGCAACAAGAGCTTGTTCGGATTTCTTTGCAGATTTATTTTCTACTTCAATTTGCGTTTTCTTTGGATATGGCTTATATTGAAGAGCTTTCTTATAGTACTCATTGTTGCTTCCAAAGGGATTTTGGTTTCCACTTGCTTCTTGATTACTGCATTCAAGTGTCCTTTTTGTCGGCACCTGAAGCATGTGACTTTTGACTTGTTAAATCCAAGCTTGTTGCTTGAATTACCAATATCTCTCCCGGTGAGTGCCTCAAACTTGGTAACTCTTCTGATAATGGACGCAAGACTCCATTTGATATCCATCAGCTCCATTCTTCTTCGTCTACCTGATCATAATCTTCTGCCGTCATTTCTGGATTACCGATCTTTCCAGCAACAAGGCATTCATATGATTCAAGAACAGTAGCGAGAAGTGCTATGTGTTGTTTAGCCACCTCTTCTGGAAATACATTCTTCAGATCAACTACTATGTTACATTGGAAAACATTTGAATCAGAACTAGCTTGGCTTGTCTGATTTTGGAATGAGGAAATTGAACTAGCACTTGTATATCCAGCATATGGAGAACTTTGATTTGGAGAAGAAATTGTATTTGCACTAAATGCTGTTTGAATTTTCGGGCTTTGAATTGGAGTATCTTGAATACCTCATTTGTAATAAACACCGATATCTTGAACAACATTAGCGTTCTTTGACTTTGCAATCTTCATCAATTCCATTTCATGACCTTCTAATTTGTCGATGAAAGATGACAACTTGAAGTATCTCCAGGATGGACTATTTTTCAGAACCTTAAGTATGTCGTCCATTCTCCTTCTAGAAGTGCATCGGACAACTTTTCGATTTGCTCTTCGGTAGATCTTTTGATGTCATGTCTTCACATCCGGACCATGAGGTGACAGTATCTATCGATCATTTGCTTCATAGTTTCACCTTTAATCATTGTAAAGCTCTCGAATTCTTTCTTGATTAAGGCCTTCTTGCTCTTGATCATTTCATCACTTCCTTTGAATTTGTCACAGAAAGAGTGCCATAATTCTTGAGAAGTATCAAACTCTGGCAATAATATCAAAATATCTTTCTTTACTGATTATTTAAATAAAGCTAATCATCTTCTTTTCAGCGACATACTGTGCTTTGTCACCTGGTGAAAACTTGTTCAACGGAAGATCTTGATCACGCTCATCTTTTGGCCATTTGTAGACATCCTCAACTGCAATCCAGCTGTCGAATTGATTCGCTTGTATCCAATTCACAAATTTTCTTTCCATCCTTCAAACTCATCTATACTCATTAGCTTCGGCGGTTTCTGAGTAGTACCCATTTCATTGTCAATATTTAACTGGTTCGCCGCAAGAGTATTTACATTTGATGAAGAAGCCATTTGTGAAACAAACACATTATGGAAATCTTCCATTTTGGCTTATCTGTGAATTTGATCAAAAACACTTGAAAATTGATTAGTAAAGCAATTTTAGCAAAACCTGACGTTTTAATCGACAATTGGTACGTTAAAAACGTTTAAAATTTTTCCGAAAACAATTTTTACCCGATTATATCTTTAAAATCGTCTCGTCCATACGATTCTAACGATATATAATGTTCGTGATGTTTTCCAGGATTTTCATGCCTTGGATGTTAAGTTCGGTTGAATCTTGTTTCCAAAACATGGTTTTTGCAACTTTTTGGTAACAATTCGATTGAATTTGATGTCCAACTCTCAGGGGTTTACCACAAGTGTGTTTTACATAACATATTAAAAAATCACCCATTTTTTGACCATGAAAACATCAAGTATGTGAAAATATTAAGAAAAAAGATAGAATGGAGTAGAATAAGAGAGATTCTTGTCTCGATTCCAGCAAATTTAGGTATCCAGGCTCTGATACCACTTGTAGGAATGTCCAATTAGGCAGAAACTAATGACAAGTTAATCGAATAACAAGAATTACTCATTTAAAGATTGATTTCATTGATCTAAAGTTCATATACATTCGAGATCCAGATCCGACAGAGCTTCGCCGTCTTTGTGCCAAAATTTCTCACTCTTCCAAATGAAAACCCAAGGCACCTATTTATAGGAACACAAGTTCACCCGAACTTGCATAAGCAAGTCCGGCCGAACATGCATTGCATGCTAACAACATGGGCGAACTTGGCCAAACAAGTTTGTTGATAAGACTGTAAGTTCGCCTGAACTTGACTTCTCAAGTTCCATCTCAAGCGAACTTGCTTACAAACTCACTTAAATACGCCTCGTTTCTCACAGATTAAGCCCTATTCACTCAGACTCGATACATAATGACATTCATGACGAAGGCAACATACATATGCACCAACACCGATTCATTTAGACGAGAAGATGGTTCGTGGGTGTTTCTTCCGCATGGGTTATAAGGGGAGTGTGAATAAACCAACGCTGAAGAAAGGGGAAGTGCCAAACCCCTATAAGCTTTTGATGCATGCTCTAATACACACGTTCAGCCATCGCAAAGCCGGTTTAGATGATGTTCAAGATTATTTGGCTAGCATGGCAATGACGCTTATTTTGAAGAAGTCGTTCAATGTTTCTAAGATGGTGTTTACTCACATGTCGAAGAACATGGAGGATTCGAGTTTGTGTCTTTATCCAAGGTTCATTTAGATGTTGACTGGTGAGAAGTATCCCAACATAGCACGAGATCTGAATGACGTGCTTTATCTAGTTCATCTCGATGAAACTACAATGAAGAAGCTTATCAAGTTCCAGAAGCAAGCTTCAGCTCCTATTTCCAATCCAGTATTCAGAGCTATAAAAGATTCAGATTATGTCTCGCCACCTGGAAACAAATGGAGAGAGGATGGTAGTGATGATGAGAATGAACTTAATGCTGAACGAGAATGGTTTAAGGAATTCAAACCAAAGGCGAGGAGCGAATGGTTTTTGAAGGCTGAAGCTGATAAACCAAAGAAAAAGTGAGCTGCAAAGAAAGTTGAAACTTTGCTTGTTGATGAGGAGGAACCCGAAAATGTTGAGGCAGTTGCTGGATCGAGCGCTGCAGTAGTTATTGAGAGTCAAGAAATGGTGAAAACGACTCAAGAAGATGTGATTTCTGCTACTTCCAAAAATGAAGAATCTGATAAAGAGCCAGAAAAGACAGAAGCAGAGATTAGAGCAGAAAAAGAAAGAAAGTTGGATGCAGACTTTGATCCAAACGCAAAAAAAGAATCCGATGAGGAGAGGCCTAAGAAAAAGGTGAAACGTACAAAGTCTCCAACTCTCGAAATATCTAAGAGGCCTAAGAAAAAGGTGAAACGTACATGGTCACCTCATACTAAAGGGAAACGAAAAGCTAAAAAATATAAGAAAGCTGTGAGCAAAAGATACAAAAGCAAGGTGCAAAGCACAGAAGCCACACAAGAACCTTCTGGTGCTCAGGAGAGAGGAGCCACACAAGAACCTCCTCCACAAGAACCTCCTGTTATCGTTCATGATGAAGCTGAAAGGCAAGGAGTTACACAAGAACCTCCTGTGTCTGAATTTGTTGAAGTTCCGATCGCTGAATCGCCTAGTGCTCAAAAGACTTATGTTCCTGAAAGTTCTACACCGAAGAAGTCTACACCGAAAGCTGCAACACCAAAGACACCAAGGGGAAGTATGTTTGGTGATATGCCACACGATCCAATCAGTCTTGAAGATTTGGATGAATTTTTCCCAGAGACTAATGGTGAAATGTTAGAAAAACGTGTGAAGATATTGGAAGACAGAGTTGAACAGATTGAGAAAGAAAAGGCTGAGCTTTGTAAAGAAGATGAATCAAAGCGAAGTCGAAAAAGAAATACTTGACGATAAAGTGAAGGTGCTTGAGAATGAACGTGAATATTACAAGGCGTTGATAGAAAGTCTGCAGGATGCAAATGAAAACTAAAGACAGAGATTGCAGAATTGAAGAAAATTCAAGCTTTGAACGATCGACGATTCATCAGATTACAGAAGGTGTTATCTAACAGTCTGAACATTAATTTTATTGCTGAATACGGTTGTCTGGATCGTCAAGAAGCCAAGAAACATGCTGAGAAATAATTGGCTAGAAGTGATAAAGATAAGCAGGTTGAGGGTGAAGCCTCTAAAATTACTGCTGAGAAATCTTCTGATGTCCCCGAGAAGCTAACTGAGGATGTTTCAAAAGCTTCTGAGTCTGAGATTCAAAAGGTTGATGAATCTGTCAAGCCTTCCGATCCTATCATTGTTACTGAAGAAAAAGACAATGGTGAAACTGAGAAAGATAAGAATGAAGATGAAGAGGAAGAAGGCTATGAGGATTGGAATGTTGGAGATGATGATGATGATTTTGATCAAGGTGGTACAGGTTTAAAGATCAATGAAGGTAAAGTTTCTGATGAGTTTGATTTTTCTGATCTGATGAACGATGAATCAAATAAGATGGAAAATAAAAGCCAGTGGCAGTCAGGGCAAAAAGGGCCTTCAGATGATATTGATTTGTTGGATATTGATCGATTTGCAAAACCTATGACTGCAGTACCTACGAAACCTTTGATACTAATGTTGGAACACAATGTTGAAGAAGGTGAGTTTGTACATAATTACTCGAAAGAAGATCTGGCGAAACTAGTTGAGGTTGAAGCTGAGAATTTAGAGTTCAATTTTGAAGAGGTTATGAATGTTAATGTCACACCCCGACCCGCAGCGGATAAGGTGATCGGGGCATGATTGGGTTATCATCAAAGCTCATGACATTTATTAAATGTTTCATATTCATTAATACAAATTAAATGAAAGTTTACAATAGTGATACAACATGATCTAACTAACAATCTAACTCCTTTGTTCTCTTCTAAGGCATATCCTATGTTATCCTTGCTTCAACCTATTCACCTGTATCATGTGTAAAAAGGTTTTTGGATCAACATAATGTTGGCGAGTGAATCCTATGGAAAAACATTTGAACAATTTATTTAAATTGATTATGAAATATGTGCACAACCAAACATGAATAAAATTAGATGTAACTTGATCAACAATCATAAGATGTTAAATGAAACACTCATGAATAATAATGGAAACAATTAAAGGCACGCGATGCTCAACTCGTCTCTCACGAGGAACTGAGGGGCCTGATGAATGAATTGCATAAACATGATATTATGAATAACACAACTACAAACAATATAAACTCAATGAAAACACACATGAACAATAATGAATTTGAATTGAAGCACGCGATGTTCTACTCGTTTCCCACGAGGAACTGATGGGCTTAATGTATGAGTTTCATGTAATTTGACAAACGGAATATAAATAAATCACAACAATAAATCAATCTAAGATTAAGTCATGATGTGGTATGGCACAAGTTTAAATAAATAAATTAATTAATTCATAACACATGACACACCCCAAAACGTGTAATTTAAAAAGGGGAATTGTAAGATTCACTCACATTGGGTGCGTTCGGTTGATGACGTTGATTGCACGCGAAGTGGTTTTAACCACAAGTGAGATTAAACCTAGATAAATCGCATAATGGTTCGGTAAGTAAACGGGTTTTATTAATCTATTTTAGTAGGATTGTTGGGTGTATATTTGTGAATTTGAGGCTATTTTCTAACCTTAAAAATGTTATTTTTAAGTATTTTTAATTAAAATAATTAAATAAAATAATAAAAAAAAATATTTTATTTTTGCTACAGTTGACTTTTGACTATCGTTGACTTTGACTATCGTTGACCGGTTCAGGCATATTTGTTGTGCGCCGGGTGAGGCTCGAACCCGAGACCTCCCGTACGCGTGCACGCAGCTCTACCAACTGAGCTACGTGTCTAACCCGTTATATATCCGATTTTAATTACATATATATATTAATTAGAATTAACAGAAATCCTTTATTATTAAAAACGAATTAAATCTCAGAACCGGTGTGCTCCACAGGTCTCGAACCCGGGACCTGTGGGTTAGCGGACACACACTCCACCGCTGGACTGTGTGTCGCACTTGGTTATAAACTCGGTGATCAATATACTTAACATATACTTAAAACAACCCGGTTCAGTTTGTGGAAAAAGGGATTTTTATTAAGGCAGCGTGTGAGGGACAATACTCGAACTCGTGACCATAGCTTTAAAAGTGCACACAGTCCACCGCTGGACTGTGTGTCTAACCCGGTAATTATCTTGATTTTAATTATACTTAACCATTACTGAACTTCGTCTTCTTCACCGGTTTTAACCGGAAGTGACGACGGACTGGTTCAAAATGTTGATTCATGTTTCTTTAGCGTTTAATGATCAATTACAAATGAGATAAAAGTAAAAGGGAATGAATTTAAGCGTGAGATATACCGACTGGTTATACTCTGTTTTCCGGCAGAACTCCGGCGACAGAAATTTTTTTCCGGCGACAAACTTCTTGCAGCAGAGAGTCTTCCGAAAGGTTACAAAGGTGGTGGGTGACTTCGGTGAAGGTTTAGGGGGTTCAGTAAGCTCAGAGATTACTGATACGGTTTTCCGGCGAAGTATCAAGTATTTCCGGCGAGTGATTTTTCGCCGACAGAGGGTGCGATTTGAGTGTGAAAGACTTCTGGCGAGTTGTGGGTGTATTTATAGGGTAGCAACGAGATGAATGGGGTCTGAATTCGGTCTATATTCGAAGTCAACTGTTCTCCGGCGATTATGGCTAATGACGCGTTTTCAGACGTTGGCTATAGCTGTCGAGAGTTAATTGATTGATTAAATTGAGCGAAAACGTGTTTTATGGGCGAAGTCGTCGGGATTTCCGACGACTGCTGTTTGGGCGCAAGTTGACCGAGTTTGAATTCTGCACATAATTATTTGATTTAATAAATCCATTTACTTAACAGAAAATCAAAGTGGCGGAGTGGTTTACGGTGTGTGAGTTAAGTGTTTGGTTGAACCGGTAGAGACCCGAGTTCGAAACCCGGCAAAAGTAAAACATTTTTATTTTGATATTTTTGACAGTTTTCAAAAACTAAATATATATCCCCGCATAATAAATGATTACGGATCGTTTAAAATTATTTTGGGCATTTAATTCGCAACGAAAAATTTGACTGACTGTTCGGTTGATAAACGGAGCGGGTTTGGTAAATCCGTTTTTGGACGGATGTTACAGTTAACACTATTGAACCTAAAGAGTATCAGTACGAAAGAAGGTTTGAAGCTGATGAGTATAATCGTGTGATTGTGGAAGATTGGTCCTCAGATGATGAATCAGAACAAAAAGCTAAGTATGTTAGTCAGGATTCCGAAAGTTTTCCTACATTTGAAGAGATGTATAAACAGCTGAATGAAGATATGTTGAAAGATAGAATTGCTGAAGAGCTAAGAGAAGGAAAAATTCCTAAGCCAATGACCAAAGAAAAGATAACTAAAGAGAAAAAGTCTTGGTTCAAGGAGATGCCACGTGAACGTAAATTTCGACGTCCACTAGCATTCTTTACCAGAGATAAAGATGTTTCTTTGGGGGATATGCTTAGTTGGGGATGGCTTAAAGAGCTCAACGTATATGCAATCAAAAGAGAGTTTGGAGTGCAATACTTCAAATATCTTGCTGATCTAAAGACATTACCGTATTGGGATATGGAAGAGCGGGTACAAACAGTGAATTTTACTTATCAGATGAAGACAGTTGATCAGTTGTTGTGGAAAATGATTAAGTACGAAGCTGATAAAGGTTGGAATCACTGGAAGCCGTTTATTCCGAGACGAAGAATAAAGATCAACAAGGTTACAGGGGAAAATGACATAACGTTAATTATGAAACGTCCTAGAGCCATGTGGAATATGCCACTTATGCCGATCGAACAGAACTTCTATCCTTTATTCAAGTGGTGGCAGATTGATCCAGCTACTTGTGAAGCAGTGATTGTGTTAAAGTTTGAAGATCATCTAGATATTTCTAAGGAACAAGTTGAAATGATGGGTCATCAGGGTATGAGAGGTTTGTGGAGGACGATAAGGATTCTAGATCCTATGTGGTTGGTTAACTGCTCGAGAGAAGATATAAAATGCCTTTTCTACAGCAAGATTGTTTTTGAAGAAAGAGAAAAGGTACAAGCGATGCAGTATCAGAAAGTTGTTAACATTTGCTATGCAGGTGATGTAAATTCTGGTAAAATATGGCAAACAAAGTGGAGGGATCTGGAGATAGTTGAATTTCTTAAAGAAGAAACTAGAAGTGAGGCGATAAAAGAAAAGCGGCAAGGCAAAGTTCGCTCAGAATGGCTAACTTTAAAAGACCACCGCCAACTGATCAGACGCCGGATCCGAAACAAGAGAGACGAAAGAAGCCGTACAAGAACTTCTTTGGTCGGGTACGTTAGTGTAAATATGAAGACAGAGTTTTGAAGACTGATAAAAGACGAAGACGATATCCAAGGGGGAGTCTGTTGGTGCATAATGTCTATGTCTTAGTCTTATATCGAGTCTGTATTGTATAGAGCTGAATAGGCTAGGTTTTGAAGTATTTATGATGTATTGTAGCCAAGTTCGCCCATAAATGTACATGTCTAGGCATGTTCGCGAACTTGTGACTACTTGGGCCGAACTTGTTGAACTATAAATACCTATCTTGTGTGTCTCATTTGTAATTTTGGCATTGTAGAGGCGAAGCTCTGTCAGTCTGTATCCAGAACATTTGATCTACAAACTGACATTTAACGGAGTAATTCTTGTCTATTGGTAACACGACGTAATATTTCCGCTATTATGGACGTTAGATATCAAATTTAGGTTCCTAAGCATCGAGGATCGGTCCTACAAGAATGTACTCGCCTGGTAATTTTAGGGTCTAACTACAGGCCTCCTGGTATAATCTTGGGCATAACTCCAGAGCTCTTGATAAAATATATAATGCACTCGTGTTAAGTATAATAATAATCCATGTCACTTAACCGTACTACCCGTGACAGAACTCCAATGTTCGTAGTCAGGCAGGGCCTTGACATGCGTTGGCGATTCTAGATCAAGCGGTAGGGTGTCCATACAACACACGATAGAACTCCAACGAACATAGTCGGACAGAGCCTAGACACGCGTTGGCGATTCTAGATCGAGCAATAGGATAATGAATTAGTGATCAACGATTAAAACATTTAAAACGAGGCAAAATCTTATTATTATTATGGATAAAATACTAGAAGGAAATAGATTATAGAATAGACAAAGAGGGAGAGCGAGAGAGCATGGAGTAGAGAAAAATGGAAGGAAGTTAATGTGTATTTATACTCCAAAAATTGGCGTGGAGGCCAAGCTCAATTGATTACTTTTGTCCTCAACTTATACACGTACACACTTATCTTAAATGTTAAGATTTATATTATTTTATTATTATATATTATAATTAATTAAGCAGCTCAACTTATTTATCGCTTATAACTTTTAAAATATGACGTTCTATAAAATGATGAATATGCCATTAGAACGAGCATATTCTTATATACATTTTGACATAAGTTTCATTAAAAACGGAGTAAGGTTAAATATAATGTGTTTTTATTATTATTTTTTTTAAACGGTTCCTATAAATCTAAATACCTCATATTTCTAATAGTCAACTTACCCGTATTCTACCCGTTCAATAATATAAGTTTCTATATACTTTATTTTAAATTTTATAAGTAAAAATTTTGGAGAAGTTACACTTTTAGATCAAACATCTTGAATCATGAAATTTATACAAAACACAAAAAATACTCAAAAATAACTTTCATAACCATCCATCTTTCTAATTAATTTCCACCATACCATTTATACTTTCTAGCATGTTAACCCACTATTAAATCACTAAATCACAAGTTTAATATAAGTATACTAGTTTCACCGTCTTGAAGATCATCACAAATCACCCACATTTCTTAACTTATATCTGATTTCTTTTGAATTTTTCAAAGTGTTTTTACTTATATCTGACACTTTGTTGTTTATATTTCCTTTAGTGATTAATTAGACCACATGAATTGGTAATTAGTATTTGGATACCGTTGGATATAAATACCCTTGATAGCACTTGTTGAAGACCATTAATTATCATTGAGCATGTACTAGTAATCAATTAGCGGAAATTACAGTCTCGTTGCTCGGATAGGACAAATTATAATACTTGTGTATTTTTCCGGAAATTAGGGTTCATATACTTATTCTATATCATTTGTTATTCCTCGTTTGCATTGGACATGTAATGATAATGTCATTGTTATTTCGTTCTAGGGAACTAGAACTGTCCTGAGACAAATTGTTTATTCGGATAATCTACCAACGTTCATCAAAATTGTTTTCATCGTATTGCAACACGGCTAATATGATCATGTGATATGCAAATGTAAATGCTTTGATGGATATTTCTAAACTTGGTGGACTCAATTATAACGTAGTTAAGTCTATATGCACATATGTATAATTAGAAGTGATTAAGTTATACAAATATACCTGTTAATTTGTTGTTTGTCACATACCCCCTGTTAAAAAGAATTTCATGTCGAAGTTCAAGCCGAGCCATCATG